>OU015699.1:8315503-9656244 GCA_907165295.1 Nomada fabriciana | reverse complement strand
AATCTCTGTGGTCTCCGGGGGCCCAAGCGCGGGTATGTGACGCAGCCTGTTCAAACCGAGCCGCTCCTTCAACGACTGCTGCTTCTTCCTCAAGGACAGCTGCGTGGAGATGTCGAAGTTGCTCAGGTCCTTTATGGAACAGGTCCACTGCTCCTTGCCGTCGTATTTTCTTGGGAAGTTGTACTTCTCGAAGGACACTCTTCTGGGATGGGACCTGTTGTTGCTCTTGCCTGGCTTCTGTGCATACTCGCTGTTGTTCTCGTACTCCTTGTTACTGTACTCCTTGGAATAAACCGGAGTGGCAGCTGTTAGGGAGATGTCGATGGGAAGTTGTATTTGATTGACGCTGTGCTCGTAGAAGGATTGTTGCTGCTGCTGTTGCTGCTGCTGCTGGGGTTTCAAGTCGATGGTCGAGGCGGTGGTGGACGTGACTGTCGTGGATGTGCTCTGAATCTTGCCATCTAGGTGATGGAGGAGGTTTTCGCGTATGTTGCAGGAGACGCTGCTGTAGAAGGAACTATCGAATTCTGGACTACCGGGGTTGCTGAAGTTGTCCTTGACCGGGAGCATCGGTTTCAGTAGAAGGGACTCTGTTCTGTGCTCGTGATCTGGGTCGTCGGATCTCCTCTCTTTGGGACTGGGAGCTTCTGGCCGGGGACTTTGGCTCCCCAGCTCTTTGCATGGCGAAGGTTCCTTCAACTTTTCCTGGAAGAGACAATCGGAACGTTTAGTTCTATTATAATTATACATGCAATTAGTGTAAATTGGTCGAAGGATCTACTAATATAGATTAGTTCTACCTGAATCTGAAGGTTCCTCTCCGCAACGAGGCCATGATTCTCAGTCATATGGCTGGCCAGGGCCTCTCTGGTTAGATATCTAGTGGAGCACTGCAGACAGCCATAGTATTTGTCCCCATGGCTGCCAACCATGTGCTGAAACAGGCCCTCCAGGCTCTCGCCGCATTTATCGGAACAGTACTGGCAATTCTGCGACGATTTCCTCGAGTTCCTCTCCGGTCGCCTGCCGCCGCCCTGCTGATGGACTCTTTCGGTGTGTCTTTGCCTCAGGGATATCGACATGAATTTTCGATCACAGTACAGGCACAGACAGTGCCTGACTGTTGGCGACGGTGGTTTGCACGAGGACTTCGGGCCCTGGGACGTCGAGGGCGACGAGGAAGGCGATTGCGGAGTGGCCGGTTCGTTTGTCTGACAATTCTGCAGCACAGAGGCCACCTTGTCCAAAGGTAGACTGCAGTGCAGGCTGGTCATAGAAAATTCCTGGCTCCTAGGCTCTCTAGACTCCCTAGACTCCCTAGAATCTTCCGAGGTATGCTCAACAGCCTTACTGTCATCCTTCTGCTGGTTGTTCTCGTCGATTAGCTGATTGATTCCGTTCAGGAGGTCGTTCAGAAGGTCTCTGCAAACGTTCCTGAGCTCCGCGTTATCAGACCCGAATTCCCTGCAGTCTTGCTTTTCGTCAGACTGGTTTTCACTGAGCCTCTCCATGATAATTGTCCCTAGAGATCGATTTTCGTGACTGTCGTTCCTGACTGTTTCTTGGGCCATTTCTTCGTGCTTGCCAACCTCGCTAATTTCTTCCTCCGTTTCTGTTTCGACTTTAGGATTCTGTTCCTCCTCACCAATACCATCTGCTTTGCACCCGGGACTGTCGTCGCTTCCTATGGAGTTTTCTGTCCGGCCCTGGTACTCCAAGCAGGATTCCTTCGATTCAGACTTGTCGGTCGCCTCGGACAAGAAGACGGCCGCCTCTGTTCTGCTTTCGTTCGGTTTGGAGGGTTCGAATTTCGCCGTTGGACCCTTGGAATCCTCGTCCTCCTGATCCGCGGCCAACTTCTCTGGCTCCTTCCCTGTCTCCGTTTCCTTTTGCCCGCCAGCTTCCCTCTCGTCCTCCTCTTCGTCCTTTATCACACCGTTCAACACGGTCATCACGTACTTCTCAAGCGTTTCCAGGTTTCTCTCCACGCTGTTCCTGTCGTCCTCCTCCTTCCTCGGGGAGTCCCCGTTTCTGGAGTCGGGCACCTTCTTGCGCAGATTATTTATCACATTGCTGAGCCTGCTCCTCTTGTCCTGGGCGGTCTGAGCGGATCTGTAAGCGTATCCATGTTTCTCTTGCTGCTGCTGACGGTCGCTGCTGGCGCTGACGCCCAGGTCGTCGAGGTTGTGCGTGGATGCGACCATCGTGGCGTCGACGCACGACGGGGACGACGCTGTTGTCGTCGTCGTGGACGACGCCGTCGTTGCCGAGGGGAATTTTGACACGTGAGAATCCAACGCTTCGCTGCTCGTTTTGCTACCAGCCACGTCCGCTGAGGCCGCTTCTGTAAAACAAAATGGCGACGCTGCTTTCAGAATTATTTGATAATCGTTCGATTTCTGTCAGCTGTATTTCTTCTGTGTCGATCTATTCGTGATTCAACCTTCGAATGAAAATACAACCCCTGGCAACCCGTGTGCATCAGTACTTCGCACACGCCCCCGAGAATTTTCTACTACTCGAAA
Organism: Nomada fabriciana; assembly: GCA_907165295.1. Classification (NCBI taxonomy): domain Eukaryota; kingdom Metazoa; phylum Arthropoda; class Insecta; order Hymenoptera; family Apidae; genus Nomada; species Nomada fabriciana. The sequence continues at coordinate 9,653,719 of OU015699.1, read as the reverse complement.
TGGATTACAACTGCGGTTTACTTTAATTTGCATAGTTTTACGAGAAATATCCGCTCGGATACGCGATCGACATTCGAAGCAGGATTCATGGGCCGCACAGGCAACAGAGGGAACTAAAATATCCGCGCGGCGGTATGCATCCAGCAAATGAGATATGCAGCCTACGCAAACGGAAGTGGAAGAAAAAAGAAAACAGGCCAGGTTACATAAGCACCGAACAGATCAATAATTCCTTGCTAGCCTGAAGCGGTTGTAAACATCGGCAGACCTCTCTGAAAGAAGACTGAAAAGTTCAGACACCTTGGAATTGTTATCCTCGCGTGTGTACGTATGCTTTCTGCCGGGAAATCCATTTCCACGGTAACGTCGAATTTTTTCATATTTTTTGAGAGCGTTATAAATCCTTCGTCACTTTCAGGTCTTCTAGTTTCAAATATAATAGTTGTCTCAGGGACTTCAGAAATCATTTCTTCCCCTACCCCTGCCCCTTTTAATACTCGGTATATTAATTTTTGCCCTCGCTGGATAAGCAGGCTCTTCTCGCAGGAAAAACAAATTTACACGAGTTGGAAACGGTTCTGGTAATAAGTTCAGGGGGGTTGTCCCTCTTTAATATCCGTGTAGGAGTTATTAAACGCCCGGTATAAGCCGATTAAACCGTTCCACGAGAAGGAAACCTAAATCGTGGTACCCAAGAAAAATCTTCCCCCGAATCTGATCGTCTTCCATTTTTTTTTGTTCAGTTCATAATAGATATTTTTAATACATATTTTCATACTTTTACTTCGCCGAGTATGTAATCGTAAAAATACCTATCATAAAACCTACATGGATCTTTACAATTTTATTTTGCGTAATCTGGTACTGTGCAACAATTGACAATTTTCTTCATTCATTCGTGGACTTTCGCTGCGTCAAAGAGCATACACAAATATGTTAAATTAGAAACGGGAACAATCGGGGAAATAGTTGGCTGCACTCCGATGGAAAAATCGGAAGTAAAATCGGAAGAAAAATCCGAGAGTTCTCTGTCCAAGGGTCGAAACTGGTCTAGTGCAGAAAGTCTATCGAGATTGGAATGTCGAAGGTGCTGTTTCAGTCGAGGTGCGTTTATTTTCACGGGCGAGCTGCCAACTGGTGTGTTATACAGAACGCAGTTGTCTACACCGTGTCCGGAGAATAGCGTTTATTAGTGCTATGCAAATTTTCGTTTCCTCTTTTTCTTCCGCTAAATGGCCATAAAAAATGCAATTGAAAAAATCCACCAAATATATACTAAGTCAAATATAAATCAAATACATATTTTCGCGCATTTCCCCCAACGATAAAATGTGTTTCACTGTTCGCCGTTTTCACTTATCTACTTTCTTGCAAGTATTACTTTACGGTAATATCTGCATGAACATCCGCCGCCCATAAATCACGAATAATTATCGCGATAATTTATGCCTGAATTTTTTTCCCGCGACGAGCAGGTAGCAAGAGGTGTGCAATACAGTCTGTACAGCTTCAGGCAGCTGTTAATTTGATAGCTGTTAATGAGCGGTCGCACACCGGTGTGTTTCTTGCGAAACACGTTTCACTCTTGCCATTTATTTTATAGACGTTCGTAGTTGTGCATTTCAACAACTATGGACACAACTACGGATCTCACTATATAACATTAAATTTTATTTAAAAAAAACAACAACAGTTAAGCACAAAGCTTCCTGTGTAAGTCTTTGAGTTAAATAACACTTCTAATACCATCGATATCATCTCTTATTTCGAATAAATTATCGAATACAATATCAAAGATACGCCGGAAAATCTTATTTCCCATCGTACGTAAAAATGCACGTTTCCATTAAAATCCCAAAGGAAATATTGCGAATGGTACTTTATATTATGCCACCCCTCGCATTGGAATCGACTGGTTTATTCGTCGCAGAATGAAACCCGTGCCCTTATTCCCTGTGCGTTTCCTTTGGTATTCGGCCGACTGGTAGAAAGAACGTTAAAAATAATGCTCTTTTCTGCTCACAGCCAGAGAGAGATTCTTGTCCGCTTAGGGATGCATAGAATTTTACAGAAGCATGGCCCTCGCGTTCATCGAGCCACGGGGTCTTGAATATTTTCCCGATATTTTTCACCCGGGGACGTGGCGGTGGCGTTCTCTCGCGGCAGCTGCACGAAACCCTTTACCTTCTTTTTTCCACCAGCGAAAATCTACTTACACCTGGGAGTGGTCCTTCGATCGGTCGCCAGGTGTTGAACGATTTACTGAGGCTGACGTTCGTGGACCAGCCGAAGATATGGGGGATGATTTATATTGAAATTAGAGTTGCGTCTGGACTGGTTTCTGATTGTTAATCGGGGAAATTCATTCGATGCTTGCAAAGGTTGTTTTTAGTATTATTATTACTGTCTTAATTTGGGATCTGTGTCGTAACAGTTATAGCTTCCTGGATTGTTCTTATCATCGGTTTCCTTTCGTTCCATTTCTGTTTATTTCTCGGGGATATACACCTTGACCCATGGTATTCCCATCATGTGATGAGAGGAGTGATATAAGCTAGGATTTATTACTGCATTACATTTTATCGTTCTGGAAAAATGTGGAGGAAAAATTGGAGTAATTCGTTCGAATTGTAAATTCGAAAATAGAAGAAGCATCAAAGTAACCGATTTATTATTATTATTATTATCAAATAATCTGTATAGATAATAGTTTGGTGCAATTTTTCTCAATACCAAAATAAGATTCCTTATCAATTTCTTCGAATAAAATGGCTGGATTGTGAAATTGTTTTGTCGAAAACTGTACATCGACCTATTTTTCCAGTCAATAATTTCTTTAACCGTCGTGTAACTTCTTTTCTAAAAAGGTTCTTACGAGGACCGTGTGCTCGGTTCATTTAGCACTATTAGCAGAGTGCTCGGTTAAAATTTAATTAAAATTGCTTCGGCGGTCTTTTCCATCTGAGGGGGGGAAGAGGGAAATGGGTCGCACAGTTTGAAACTTTTCCATAAGTACAAGAAGCTTCGGCTGTGCGCCCCCTTAAATCAAAATGTTCATTTCTTCCCAACCATAATTGCTCCAGAACATGTTTCAAACGAATATATAATAAAAATATATCCTCGATTAAAAACAGTATCCATAACCGTCCTCCATCCCAGCATTGACAACAGGGCCAACTGGTTACACTTTAATCGCAATTTCCAAATATAAAATTTGCACAGCGTCGAGCAACAGATCCACCGAGAACTCCAATTCGAACTTTCCACTCGAAATTAAAGATCCAAAGGTTCACTGCTGGCGTCACGGAGACCAGCTGATTAACGTTAAACAACTTGCCCGACCTGAATGGAGGCTTTAACGAAGTCGTCGAGCAGTAATAATTCCACGTGTCTAATCCTCTTAAAGAATTGCATTAGGATGCTTCCGAGTGTGTACTTGCTCGTGAGAATAAAATTCGAATGACGCTCGAAGAACAAACGATTCTTGCCTTCGCAGGGAGAGAAATGGGGAGAGAGAGGGTATATAGGCGCACTGTGTTCATCGATCGCGATGTGACCGACGAGACGCAATAATTAATGCTTCGCCATCAAACATGCCGCATCCCTTAATGGAGAAACGTTACAAAATGAACCGATGCGTCGATCTTAATAGGGGATCCATTAGGGCGGAGGGGTGGTATTTTTCAATGCGCCGGTTCATTGTCAAATAAACAGATATGCACGTGCCCTGTCCGACGTGAAATTTTCCGAACGATTTTCCACGTCGATGGAAATCAATTCTGACGAGTGATTATTGAAATTGATCTTGGTATTCTAATTAAATGAAATCCTTATCCGTTTGAAATCGATCGTCGTGTTATTGTGAAATTATTGTTATTGTGAATTTATGAAATTTAGAAGAAAAGCAGCCCGCCATTATTGTTTATTTATCTCGTCCATTCCGTTGCTTCTTCTCGCCAGTCCTCCCAGCTCGCAAACAATATTTCCGCTCCTCGGGCCGTCAGCTCGTCCTCATTCGACCAGTATCCAGGGTGGAACGAGAGGGACAAAGGGTGGACTGAATGATTAGAGGGAAATGCAGACTGGTGCGCCAGACGAGGAAGAGGCGCGGAGGTAAAAAAAAGAGGAAGAAAAAAAGGGCGACGAGGAGGGCGAAGGGAGAGGGAATGGAGAATTGAGAGAACAGAGAGAGAATGCAGACCGACGGGGAGGGAGTGATAACGCTCGTCTTATACGGGGTGTTAAAAATGTACGCTGGGGAAGTATGTATTGAGATTTGGAATTGATCAGGAATGGAAATTTCGAGTCGTTGTCGTCCACAGAAAATAGTTTCGCAAAGCAGATCGCTGGTCACGGCAAAGAACTTGTTAACACCGAAGAATTAAAGTTTAACTCCCAAGGTTGCTATTTTTTTGATTAAATACCGACGGCAAGAGGGCAATAAAGGAAACAAACAGAACTTCGCCGGGGCAAGCGTGTGCAAAGTGCCGGATAAAAGTGAAGAAATAAAGAAACATAGGCGGGAGTGAGCGACGTGGCGAGGAAATAAAGAAGGCGCGGAAACCCGTGAAATTAAAAGGAAAATAATAGAAATGCAAGAAAGGGGTGAACGACGAAGGGAAGGAATAAAGGAAGGGCTAAACAGTGAAATAAAGGGGTGAGCGGGCGAAGTAAATGAATAAAGAAAGGGGGAAACCGCGGAATTAAACAAAAATACAAGGGTGGTCAATGAAGTAAAGAAAATAAAGAAAGGGGCGAACAGCGAGCTAAAGAAATACAGGAAAGGGTGAACTCGAGAGAAATAAAGGGAGAAGCCACGGAGTGAAACAAAGGGAGAAGAATGCGCAAGAGGGGGCGAGAGCGACGAGGCGAAGAAATAAAGAAAGGGGGTTGAGAAAGAAAAAAAAAAGAAACGAACGGCAAGAGAGAACGGATAGAACCGTACGCACAACGGCGATAACACGTTTCTCTTCTGGCGGTGTTTTATCCGGAAGTAGGGGAAGAAGGAGGGAGCGAGAGAGGAACACAGAGCGAGAGCGCCACAGAATCGATAACCGCCCCTCTGCCACGTCGAAAGGGGTCGCAGCCACCCTCCTGGCACGGCTTTTAAAAGAGTGAAGCTTCGAACACACCGGGTCGTCCCCCCCCAAAAGGGTGAAACCGGCTGGCTGGTGAGCGATGACGCCGACGATGACGATCATCGTCACACTTTCTCGTCACTTCTAAACCACCCCTTTTTCAATCAAACTTAATCGAATGTTCATCAAAAATTGCCCGACCCTTCATATCTCAAGAATTATACAATTTCGTTACTTGTCAGTATCATCACTTTTGTTCTCCTTACTATTCCTATTACAATAATTATCGCCACAATTAACATCGTTGTCAATTTTGCCTCAAACATCCCCAGTGCCCAGCAAATAAATGTCCAGAAATAAATCTCCAATCCCCAGTCTCGAGTCCAAAGAAAGTTCCAAGTAATTTTATTATCCAGCCGTCCGCGAAGAACCGAGGGAAAAACCGGGGCCCACCTCGCTTGGGCCCGTTAATATAATTATAAATATAATAAAATAATATCACGCGCGACGTAGCTGGCGAAACGTCGAAGAACCGAAAGCGTGCGAATTCGCACGAGGGCAGGCGAATCAAGACCGTCCAAGCACCATCGAAAGGATAAATCACGAACGTTCTATTTCTAACAACGGTCGAGCGTGTGCAAGTGGGACGACCCACTATGCCCAGCCTCGACAAGGCGAGTCCTGAAACTTCGATTTTACGAAACGGTGAAGAACAACGATCTCTTCTGACCGAGTAAGACCCTCAAATTCAATCGGCGTCCGGCTAATTTAATTCGGGATATGAAAACGAGGAAAATCGGGACAGACAAGAGGGAAGATTGAAAGAGAGGAATCGTGGCGGCACTGGCAACGATCCAGCCAGAACAAGTACGCGTTAGCGTGATCCGTCAGGACACCAGCGCACTAGCAACTCTGTTGGATTATTGGAAGCTTCATAATTTCAGGTCACGCTCGTTAATGGTCCCCCGAGCGAAGGAATCAACGCGACCGGGTACGTCGACGACGAATTCAATCGCGTTCAATTTGGAATTTACAGAGGACCGACGGCGAACCCCCGGAAATGTCCGTGAAAGTTTGCTCTAACGTTGGTCGGATTTAGCCACGGCCCACCTGTCCGGTCGCTGGAGCGCGCCGGCTGGCGGTAATTTATGGTTGGTTTCTATGGTTCATCTTGGACGAATTTCGTGGAGACGACGGGAAGCGTATTCTGGATTTCTGGTATTACAATTTATAATTATAATTGTCTAATTTCGACGAAGATGTTTTCCTTGTGAATGGTCGAAATACGATCTTGTAAATCCTCCCAGTCAGGGTTCCAGTTTGTGTTCCATCGATATGTCTACGGAATGACCAACGACCATTTCCAAATATGTCCACGTGACCCGACGGCAGTTGCCGTAGATCTGCGTGAAACGTTCAGGGAGGTGTGTCCTTGTGAAAATAGCTGGTATATTTGCTTCCTTGAAAAGGCCCGTTTCAAAGGGCTTCTTTTCAGCCGGGTCTGACACCCTTTCAGCCTGAACTCGTTCCTTCCCCAGGGACCCGGCGGTTCTAGTCATTAGGTGGACAGTGCAGTGGTCAGAAGCGCAACGGAACCGTTGCTAATCCGTTGCCAGATGTTCCACACCGTGTCCAAGGTGCACGGAGCCGGCTGATCAGTAATTAATTTCTAATTTCCTTGCGAGCAATGCAGGGCCAAAAGAATTGTGAACCGAATGCATGTTCAACGTGCAATGGAAAGCAGTGGTGAAATGCTCTTAATGCAACTGCTCACTGTGCACTTGATCCTTTTATTATCGATGGATAATGTCGTTTCTCCGATGTAGCCTTCCCTCCCCCCCTGCACGGTGAAACCGACTGCAGGTTCAGCGAAACGTGTCCTCGAATTAATAAAGATGATCATGCTAATCAGTGGTACGTGGTGCCTGAAAGATCCACGAGGCAGAGAGTGTATCGTTTCAGCGTGGTGCAGGCAGCGCGGAGCCGTGTAATTAAACGGGTTCGTTGAACCTCCGCCAGGGTTTGCTGAATCCGAGCTGTTCGATTTCACCTCCCAACCTTTCTTCTACGTCGAGTCGGGTCCTCTGACAGTTGAATCATGTCTGATACGCCGGGCCCCGCGTGATACGCTGGACAAATATATTTTTGTTCCAATTAAGTCTGGCGACGGGTGGACGTCATAAAGGTGGGTCTGAGAAGACTGACGTAGTCTCGAATGACGTCGAGGTTCACAATAGTGGATGCGTTTTATTCGTTGTTTTTCTTTCGCTGGATATTGTGACAAATGTCTGACGGAGATCTGGGTCAGGTCGAGACCCATTTCTCTGCTTTCCGGGGCAATGTCCTTTTCACAGGTGTCAATATATACATAGGTTTTCGAAGTACTGTTATCTAGGGATTTTTTCAAGAATTCTGGTTGCACAATTCGAGGATTCATTGTCCAGGTTACAAGCCCAGGTTGACATGTTTCACCGCAGCAATATAATGATTTGTCGAGGCGTTTTAAATTTGTATTTCAAGCAGCTAGGTATGGGGGTGTGAAATGTACTGTCGGCGAAATGAACGGTCCTGGGACATTCGTTGAAAAATCGATGCACAGCGGTTGGAGGGGGGACCAGGATCGAAGGTGTAATATTCAGGAAGACAATAATCAAGGCACGTCCCACGATTAGACCTGGGGACAGTGAAGGGTCTTTATGACTCGCGCTTCGCATTCCGCCGTCGTTTTACGACCAAACAGAATGACACTTCTCTCCCCCCGCGGCCAGCAGATTTTCCGCCGTGCACTTAGAACGGAGACGTATGACCGGCGGGAGAAAGGGAAAGAAAAAAAAACGAGAGAAAATTACAATGTTCCAACGCGTCCACGGTGCATATATAGATGGTTTCCTGGCTGCGACGTTTTCACAGAATGGAAAATATTCCGCGAGCAGAAGATGAAGTCGGTTGGCATCGGAACAAATAGTGCTTAGCGGTGCTCGCAGAATGGCAACTGTGCTTTCGTTTGCTTTTGTACCGGCGTGTCGAATTACAGAAAAGGGCTCTTCATTTTTCTGACGAACGAGTGAATTCACTGATTTGATCATTTTTTTTTTAATTGACCATGCGCAGTTCATTAAGCAGTCGCTTATTTTTGTTTCCCTTTCGTGCTGATAATTTTAAGCCCTCGCTTATCGTTTTGTTTGCAGTCGCGGCGCATTAAGTAGCAGTGGCGTACGTTGACAAATAATAGGAAGATTATAGGAAAAATGCATCTCAGACGGGAATGGCAAACGAGGCAAGGGGTGACGCGTTTGAAATCGATCTTTTTATTACCACTGGTTGGCTGCAGCATCGGATTGCAACGTTTCGTTTTTTTTTCTCTCCCTGCTGCGCCGCTGCGTTCTACTATATTCTCTGTGGGAGATGCATATGGTCGTCCTTTTTTCTATTCTGCAGTTTACATCACGCGCGACTTGCGGTTGACCGTATGTAATCGTGCTCGGGAATCAACCCTATGTGAATCGTAACTTTTACCCTCTGTATTCTGTATTTGTTGGATAGTTCGATCGACGTTGCAGTATCTTTTGTGTTACAGTTGAAAATAATGTACTGGATAATTAATTCTTCGTGGAGTCACGATTGTTCTGCCCGGCATATGATAGCGAATTTTATTCGTTAATTCAATTAATAACCATACGTGTAATTGTTTCACGTGGATGACACGGAGGAAGTGGAACGTAGATGTGGATATAAAATATTGCCCCACCCGGTATATGGGAAAAGACGACCAGAGTCACTGTTAACTGTGCAATTTATAACTGTACAACGGCGCAGTCTATTAAAACGACAACCGCACGAAGCGTCCTTCGTTCAGTCAATCAATTAGAATAGTGAGCAGCCTTTGTACGTCTCTCGTGTACACTCGCAACTCTTCATTTCGATTAATCGATGATAAACAAAAGCCGGGCCAATAATTCATCCCGAAAAATCGATGCACCGACGACTCCACCCATCCATCTCGGGGAAATTTATTTTCAAACGATGCACGATCACGTGGATCATAAACGTACATCCGTTTCAGTGGAAAGAAGATGGTTAGATTTTTAATTAATTGCTATGTATAAATATAAATATGTTCACATTTTTATTGCTCAGAGATTCTCCTTCTGCCGTTGTTCGCATTTCAAGGGATTCCCCGATGAATTATTTACTTTATAAATAATTCAGGCCTGCCACTCTGCTTACAGATTTTCCTATCGACCTGCCTTAACCTGATAATACGATCATCTCCTTCGTCCTGGAGATAAATTATTTATACCACGCGACGGTCCCGTATTTTCCTTAACCTGGTTGGTCAGCGTGTAATTTTTTTCTTGTTATTATCGTTCAATAATTTCGATTGGCAAAATGATACCTCAATGTATCATCGATCTAGGGAAGATTATGTTGGCATGCCTGTTAAAACTCAACTGTTTGCATTCCAAAGAGCAGTCGAATGGCCGGTCGATAATGCAGCATGAAACGTGAGGCAGGCACAATAATTAACCAGGAATCCCACTGCCATTTGCGACCGCGAAAATGGTCGAATCGGACTGCTATAGGACAATGTGGCTACGTGAGGCCGAACCTAACCTAAACCCTATTGAATCCCATGGCTCATAAACGATATTGATACGAATTACCTCAGATCCTAATTACCTGAGTGCACTTGCATTAAAAAAAGGGGGGTGCGTTTTAATGAAATACTTAATATCTTCTGGAAAGGTATCCCCAGCTTTTTATGAAAATGTCAGTGCTACCACCTTAACCTTTAATAGTCGCACCGTTTTCTGTTACTCTAACGGACAGCTGATAATAGAAGACGGCATAGGCAGTGTATTGGTAACAGTGTAGCTCAGTAACCTAGACCCCCGCAATTCTAGGAAAATGTTAATTTCGCGACAGAATTAGATTATTCCAAGAATATCTAATTCAGGATTCGAACTCCGGGAAAATTCTAATTTAGCCGTGGCTAGTAAGGATTGTAATAGCCCTGGAGTTCCCACGAAATAGTGACTGAAAGACGATAGTCGTTTGCCTCTTGTTGGCATATCCGTGCTGCATCTAATCACCAGACAGACAGTGAAAGAAAAAAAAATTCTCAGCCTGGTGACATCGCAAGGAGAATGGCTCGACCACATTCAAGCGCTCTTAAAAAATCCCCCAGATGCGTAAACCCCCGAGAAACGAGGCACGACGGGGCATCTAGTCGCGGAGTAACGTGCAAATTCCCTAGCAATTCGTGAACGCCACTGTTTAGAAGGCGCATTCAAGGACCCTGGCGCGAGCGGTGCCGTTTCACTGGCACACATAGCATCTATAACCTGTCCCGTGAACGTTATCGCGCCTTAATATCGTCGGCTTATCGCCTGCAATCGCGGTGCGTGACGCCCTCGCGCATCTGTGTGCGCTTGCACACGCGAGCGCCGTGCAACTGCAACCTGCGCTGCGATTACATAACGCATCATTCAGAAACGTGCCGCCTATGCGCACAAACCGGGTGTTTCGCAAGTAGTCGCGGGGATATTTTTAGAACGGACACGACACGATCGTGTAAACCAAGCTCGGGGGATAATTAGGAAATTGCTGCGCTAAACTGGATGATTCGTACGAATGGAAAGCTGCAGATTTTGGTATTGAAATTTTGGCGACGTTTACGGTCGGATAACTTTCTTTGCCGTTGTCCTTTGCTTGGATCAGGTCGCGTGAACGAGACTTAAGGGGCGATATAACGGGGAGTTCAAGACTTTTTTTTAATTCAGAGATGGCTGACCGGTTTAACGATATCCTCTAATTATTTAATTAGCTCAGAATTACCGGGGGATTAAGACTGGTTTCCACGTGGACACTGATTGATTATGTTAGATGGGCTAGAAAGGAGCGGAATGGAAAGATTGAAGCCAGTTCCCGTGTGTCCTTTTTAACAGTTGATTGATTGGTTTCAACTTAGCTGATATTTGGATAGGGTAGCGTTACCAATCACCACGGTTTCCACATTCCATTAAACCTAGAAAGCGAAGTGAGTACACTCGAGGAGAAAATTTAGCTTAGAGAACCGTGATTAGCCGCGAGAAATTTCGTGATTCTGCAAAACAGCATTCCTAACGAGCAAAATAAAAGTTAATTGCAATGTGCTCAACTCTGTTTATAACGTGCTCGACTAATTATTATAGGCGGGCAATTTTCTTCGTGGAACCTGAAAGAAAACCCTGAAAGAATAACAGATAGGCAGCCATAAAATTCTTACCTCTGGGTGGAGCTGGCGGGGCCCTTTTGGGGGTGTCGTCCGCAGAGGGCGTTCTTTCCCTCATGCTTTCCTATGGGACCCCTTAGAGCCACCATTTAGGCGAGTCCATATGCCGCGTCCTCCTGAAACACATCAGCGAGCCAAATCTTAACGATACATTCCGTATCAATGCTAATGCTTTCCTAACAGCCTGGCACACTTTATCTATATCACTATTTAGTCGTTCTTAAAATACAGAAAAATAAACGAGTACATTATCATTGTTCAATAAATAATTTTCGTGGCGGAAAGTTGCAACAAAGGGCATGTTCAGTTTTCCGACTTGGGGTAAATAAAGTGGCACGCATAATGGAGTAACAGTATCGTACAGGTGATACGAGGCTACTAAGGCACGCTCACAATGACACATCGACTAGTATCGCGATATGCAAGCCGGCTACAGCTAGCCAGGCCTCTCCTTGTATCGTCAAGATCGCGTACAGTGGTTCTCAATCTAGTCCCACTACTATTTTACTATCGCAATAAACATAGGCATTTATTAAAAAGTAAAAAATTATTACGATACGTTTATGTGAAATTAATTGTTTCGCATAAATTTTCTGCTGCGACGAATAAAGTATGAAATTAAATATATTTGAGTTGAGGGTGAAATAATTTCAGATATTTAAATTTTCAGGAGTCGATAACTTTTCGGACACCGGGTACGTGAATGTTTCCTAATAAGTTGCACGGTCAGCTACTTACTGTTTGAGGAAACGATAAGGAATAATTATTTATGGTTAGCACACAGGCTCTTCAGTCAATTGTTACTGGACACGTTGGAAGCAAGATAAGCATTGTTCAAAGTGTGCTGTTATCGCCGGTAATCTAGCCTACAATTCGAACAACGTGTTACATATCGAATTACTCAATGTATAGATAACCCTACGATAAAGACGCGCAACATACAAAAGCGGCGCTCTACCGCCAAAATCATTTGGTCGATTAATTCGAATTAAATTGTCCCCCCGCATATATCATAGACATAATTGTAACATTGCTGGAATACTGCACTAACAAATAATGCGATCCTTAGCAAGTTACGTTAATGGTATTGGCACCGCGCATGTTAGGCCAGTGGCTCTCACCCGTCCTCCAGACAAAGACCATAGTTCATCAAGGATAACGACACAGCGATTCCTCGTTGCACTTCGCATAATGGGCATAATTGCGGCGACTGTAAGTCCGTTACTAGGCTTGTCGCTTCTTGAGAACCGTGGAGGTCTCGTATCGCATGCCCAGTGGCCCTCAACGAACGACGAAGTATCCTCAAGACTCTACACTCTAGATACACCTTTTTTCCCTAGATAACAATGAGTGCTCCAATAATAGTGGATTACGAACGATTCCCGCGTCGAGATTCTAATTTATTTAAAGCGTCCAAAGTATCGCGTTAAAAATAAGCAGACTGTAAATAGAATACAAGTGAAAGATCAGCTGGAGTAACATTAGCTTAAGACAAATCAGTCCCAGGTGGAAAATGATCGAGATACGTTTCTTAAGAAATCTCACAGAATTGCCCACATTCCCGAATGGACGTATCTCATAACACTGTTCGAAACTGTTCGAGCGAGCCACTAATTGTTCAAGAGTACGCATTAGATCCGCTAGAAACCCGAGATTCGGTGGACGTTGGCATAGTCCTGTACAGGCCACTCCGAAACGACCCTGGCTCTTCGTGGCTTGGTCCACAGCCAAGGCAACGTGCATGGCCTCTCTTTTCCCCCACCCCGCCCCTATATTCCCCTTCACTTCCGTCTAACGAAAGATCCGCTCCATCTCGAGGGATCTGAAGACTATTTGGACCGATGCTGGGGCAGTCATGACGCTGGCTTCAACAGGTCACACTGGCGACAATTATGAGAGTGTACTAATTTTTTCATTTACCAGTCAACTGGGTCTTGAAAGAATTGTATTGGTGTTGGTCTAATGGAAGAATTGAAATTTGGAATGTTTCATTGGGTTTTGGAGTGCGAGTGTTTTTTGGCGACATTATTGTGTCAACAGGTGCCTTTTTTTAGGTGAAAGGGTTGCTGTTCGATGTAACGGGGTGTATATATATATTTCAAGAGGAAGCTTGGTATTTTTAACAAATTATATTGCTCGCCACGATTTCATGGACACCCTGTACAAAGGGAACACGATTACGACCCGCCAAGTTTACCTGGAGATCCCTTGGAACACTTTGATATTTCCAAACAGGTGAAAAAGTGGGAATTCTGGTCAGGTACACCTAAATATAGCGGTACGGCCAAAGAACGACTGCGAGGAAGGAAATAATCATTCCAGGTTTCCGCGAAAGGTGCAACAAACAAACCAGCAATTAAAAAACGAACTACTGCATATTTCTCTCAAATGCACCACGAAGTGAACTTCGAATATTAAACTGCGAAACCGGAAACATTCAAGTTAAATAATTACTTCGATTTTGAAGAGAAAAGAACCCCAGATAATAAATTTCCAATCCAAACAGGGGTCGCGAATCAAAAGTTTGAAATCAAACGCCACTTTAGGGAAACATACTTCGACCGTGGTTAAGGAAAAATCTAATCGATCCTAGGAACTGTTACCGATACTGACGTCACCGCACCACGATCGATATCGATGGACGAAGAATTATTCTCCAGGTGTTCCCGGCTCGGCCGAATCCGTTTAACATTGCCAGCAGACGTCGTCAAGAGGGGCGGCAGGGGGGTTGCGACGGGCTTAAACGTTGAATCCCTATAAATCAAAGGTTGTCGAGGGGTACACGGTGTTTGTCTGGAATGCTGAAACGCTGCATTCCGCCGTGGAAAAGTCTGCACTGCACCACTGTTACTGGAACCATTCCATTTTTCCCCCACCAAAATGTTTTGTCCGGTCGTCCCCCTCCACCCCGTTTCTTTTTCTTTTTCTCTTTGCCGGAGACACGCTTAAGTGGTCGTGATATTGATTAAAATGCCACCATTTTGTGTCCATCAGACTTGGACATCGTTCTACGACATCCTACCATGTAATTGAACGAACTGAATAACCGTGCCGTAGGCCAGTACCTGGAACGGTTGAGTAATCACAAATTTAGAGACGTTTCCTTTTTTTTTTTTCATGGAAAGTGTACCGTTATCGTGACAGAGTTCATCTTGGACAGTCTGCACGTTTACAAACGGGGTAAATTGACAGTGACAATGAAAGTTCGGCAGGTTTTTCCATGGTGAGAGCCACTGCAAGCGTATATACATGACGCGCCGCGTGTGTCATTGGCACCATTGAATAAAACCATCGTTGATGGTTACATTATACCCGAGCTTTATTCTGCTGGCTTGCGAGGTGATCGTGCCACGTTTCGCAACGGCGGCTTATTTAGGGGGCGCGTTTTTGTGACGGCGACGAGTACGTAACGTGAAAATTCGCGTGAAAAGTTTTTCCAATGACTGCCAATTTTGTACTATTTAATTGCACGTGACTGCGTGATTTGTTGATTCCCTTTTGTTGCACGCATGTGCGATATTGTTGACCACGTGGGGCATGATTTATAATTGACAATGCGACTGTTCGTCACGCGATATTTAAAAACTAACGACGATTAGTCGACGGTTATCGGCCGTTTTATAATCGCAATCATTATCGACGCTGACAAGCGGCTCGAGGCATTCATAATCGATGACGAACGGCGTGTTAATTGATTTTAATCGATCATCAACGGAATCCCGCGAACTTTCACCGCCCCGCTTGATCCTGATCGAGATTTATCGAAGACTATAATAAGATATTCATTAATCGCCGGCTAGTGCTGCATTTTTCATTTTTTTTCTCCAACCCAGTTCTGGGCGATCAAAAATTATGAAGAATATACACGTCGCACAGAAGGGTCCGGAGTATATTACCATATTTTTTCCCGCTCGCCCATTCGACAGCAAACGACACCGAAAAATTGTGCAACATTAATGCGAATTCATCGCGGCGGAAATATACATCAGCCAGTGGCTATAAATTAATTCAGCATTAATATTTATAAAAACTGTGTGAGATTTTTTTTCCTTCCTCTTTTCGCAAGACAGGCGTAAAAATAAACGGGTTCGCCACGTGCCGGTTGTATAACCCATACTCTGAGGATGACATTATGGTTATGCGAACGTCAGGAGCAAAACGCGTACCCAGGCCGGTTCGATGGAAATTCACGAACACCTGGTATAATCAAGAAATCTAACTTCTGACGAGCCGGGAACGATATTAATCGGCTTGCCCATTAATTACTCGTTCGGGGAAATAAATGCGCCACCTGCCACGATTGCTCCCCATTACGCAACCCCTATTTTCGTTATCTTTATTAATTCTCCCTCTGCGACTCGTATTATCGTTCCAATTATTTCGAACAAACTAATTTCTATTTTAGCATCGCTGTTTTCGATCTTCTATTTAAATATATTATTCTTACGGCGCAAGTCGTTGTATTATACTATGAATAATTATTATTATCCTGCTTTCCGATTCATTCTCAATTTATCTTTTATTCTACATTTACGATTAAGGCTCTCCTCCCCCTTAACAATTATGAGCAGTGCAAAGCCTCAGATTTGTGACGAACAGTGGCTCCTAGCGATTCCTGTGAATCAGGGTGGATAATCGAGATTTATTGGGGAGAATGATGGTGGCTAACAGGAAACAATTCTACTGTTCCATGGTGGTAGGCGATTATACGAACGATTTCCGGGCTAGAGAAAATGTCAATGTGAAAAAAGTAAATAGGGAACCGCGCTGCTAGGGTGAATCGTTGAGCACCATGGCGTAATGCATCCCGTTTGCGTCACCAATGTATAAAGAGAGTGGGGCAGTAGTTCAGATGGAGAAGAGTTTCGACTTAACAAGTACCTAGTGCAAGCTTCTACTTTTTTTTCAAATAATCTTTCCGAATAATTCGAAAATAAATTCTGTGCCCAAACTTAAATTACTTCGATACTTTTAAGAGAAACATTTCCGACGTATTTAATGAATTACGATGCAACAATTTCGAAGGAATTTCGACACTGCTCCAATCCGACGTTCCGGGCAGAATTCTCGAGTAAACTTTAGCGTAAATATATTACAGAAATACTAATGCACTTCCTGTTACGTTGCGGAGATTTCGCTGCACGGCGTTCAAAGAAATTTTAACACGTTGGTTTCTTAACGCCTCCCGACTTAATTGCTCGAAACGGTGTCAAACGAAATTAATCCGAGCAATCTTGAACCGATTGACGGCTGCACTATCGAGATGCCCCGAGCATTCCGGCGTTTAGGCCACAGCGTTCAAAGCAAACAGCGCATATTTTGCTAATCGTCGACCGGGGCAAAATGTTATCTTTCAAAGCGTTGTCACAGCGAGGCTGTGCCTTCGTCGGACGATGGGATCGTAAGCAGATCTACGAATTGCCGCTACGCGCACTCAGATCGATCGCTGTTCCATTAAATGGGGGAAAAGAGTCACGCCGATGAATATTACAAATCAATGTTAATTTTCTCGCAAGAATTGATTTTCCCTTTTAATCCTCAAATTTACTTTCCACCGCCCGTTCGATATTCCAGGCGAATAGTTCGTTTGCACGCTCCTTAACCAAACAACCGCCCCTGAAATTTTTCCAGGCTTGAATATTCCTCGCTTATACACGCGTTCGACTGGCAGACGTCGTAATCGACCTCTTCGGTCCTCCTTTCGTCCCGAGATTTTTCAACTCCTGGAATTTACTTTATCCAGAGATTTCCCAGCATGCATGTACATATATACAACTCGTTCACTCATCTCATGAAAAATTCTTGGAGAATCCGGGAGAAATAACGAAACCACCGATTTTCAGTAATAATTCTGCTGGCTACAGCCCCGTTGTGGGGCACAGTGATTTAGTGTACACACACGCGTATATACATAGACTCGAGTCCTCGGCTCTTATCCAGTTCAATACTTGCCGATAAGATTAAGAAACTGGAATCCAGGCGTCGAAAATCACTGGATACCGTGTGTCGAGTGTATTACACGGTTGCAACTCTGTTCGTGTACACACATGTACATGTATGTATATATAATATAAGGAAAATCACATTGTCTGGAAACGCAAGGCGAGACAGGAAAAATATTTTTCACTCCGCGAACGGATCGAAGGATCGGTGATTTTGCGAGGAAAAAAACCGATTCTCACGGCAGATATATCTGTTGTATTGTTCTCAGAGGAGAACCAATTCTCTCGCGCTCTCTCGCTTGTACGCGCAACATCTCCGTAGCGCGAATTTCGTCAAACCCTCGCTCTTTACCTGGCTCAGCTTCTCAGACGATTCTTTTCTTTCCTTTAATGCTCCCCCCTCTGCCAGCGTCGTGGAGAAGTACACAGGTAGACAGAGAGACGGAGGTGGAAAGTATGAAAGAGGAGAGGCAGTCTATTGTCCAGAACGCACTCCCTTGCCGACGGTGTGTCGAGTGTCCTTCAGTTTTTTTAACAGTATCTCGCAAAGGCCACCGAAAATTCCGCTGTCCAGATTGGAAATAGCTGTTGCTGTTGCTATTATTATTTGGAAATTTCCCGTGCTCGATATGGAACGTTTCGCTTTCCTTTATTCTCTTTCTTTTTCTTTGTTCTACTCTCTGCAAATTGGGTAGGCGAATTTTTGCCGACTTTCAGGGTGGTTTCGTGGGATTCGTGCCACGTTTCACGATCGTTCCTCTGCCAGTGCAATGGCGCAACGCGATTTCGCGCTGCCGATACCTCGGCGAGGCCGACGAAAATACACCTCTAGCCGTTCCTTAATCGTCTCGCATCTCTGTCGAAGCCAAATCTGTCCCGCGGTTCCCCAGACAGTGAAACTGTTTAAGGGTAACCTCCCCCGACGAGCAATGCTCCCTTACGCTTTCATACACTTTAGCATATATTTGTGTTTTTGGGGAAACAGTTAATGGAGACTTTAACTGACCGGCAATCTTTTCAGCTTTACTTTATCGACATTATTATTATTATTCCAGAGTTCTCGACATTATTATTGACCAGAGTTCTCTTCATTCCTGGGAATACATTTTGTCCACAGTTCTCCCCCCTCCCCCCGTTTCTTTTAATCAATTTTTCAGCGCCTCTGTCGACGTCGGAGAATGTTATTTTCACGGGGCAAATTTTTGTCCTTATTGGCCGGACGATTCGGCAGCGAGTGCAGCTGGTCCCAGACGTTTTCCTTCGTCCTCTGTGTGGGCGGGCCGCGAAAGTGTTAACATTTCCTTCGTATTTCTAGGCCGGTCGACAGCGTGTTAACACACTGGTTACCGTTTCATTTCACGCGTTACTCGGCTCCGTATCGATTGGTGTCCGCTTCGTGCACGGGTGGCACACAATTGCGCGAGAACGACCACGTACTGTGTAGTTCTCAATACGTTACCAAAAAAACGAGCCACCTGTGCATCTTGCATCGTGCGATCGTTATCACGCGATGAGACATTTGTTTTCATACGAATAGTAATAATACCTTGGCCCTTTATTTTAATTGCGATGAATCGATAAAGATCAATTTGTAAAAGGACGAAGGATTTATCCCTTTGACACTGTCTTCGCTGCGTTAATTGTGTTTCACAAATTATTATCGTTTCTCTGCCAATGATTTGCGCACGCGAAGTCGCGACGTTTCTATCGAGATTAATTTTCGTTCGAACAACCCAAGTGGGCCGATGCGTGCTGCTGGTCACGAAAGGGTTGAAACACATGCATGCAGGAATTTTCTTAGAGGCTGCTAGGTAAACTTCCTGCGGCGCGTGTTATCGATCGTCGCTGCATGTTCTTTCGCGACAAGAACCTTCTTGTCTTTGATACCGCACTAACAATAAGCCTCCTCCAAAGTAGAGTTTCAGGGATGTTGCTATGGTGTTTTGTATGTACAGGTTCTAGACGTCGCTCGTGCAACTACACCTGGCAAAGAGTTTTTAAGTAAACGTAATAATACTAGGTTGGCTGGAAATGTAAGGGTCTTTGAGGTAACATAATCCTGTTGCATATATTTAACTTCAACTGCGTTTTGATGCATGAAAATTTATGCGACACGTAATTTAATTAATTTTAATTTCACAACTTCTTTGGAATAGGTGAGAGAGTAGTTTTGTTGTTGCTGTTATTATTATGCCAATAGTACTATTACATTTAGTAGCAACTATTATTATTATGAATATTCTATATTCTAGCAAAAGCAATTAACGTTTTACTTTTCACACAGGCGTATATATGTAACTGTGCTAGTTCCATTGCAACTGTACTCCCTTTTGTTTCGCCTCGTCTATTTTTCATTTTTCTGCATTGGCAGTGCGCAGATTGATACGTTCTGCAGGAGTCTGAAGCGCGGCTGGTTTTAATTCAGACAGACGATGACGGTAAAATCGATCGTCTGATGAAAGAGCCGGCCGATTTGAAAGCTTTAATAGAATTCCTGTTTTCGCGAGATCGAGGGTGGAGCAGCGAAAGGGGTAGGTGGGAAATGTTACGAATATAACGCTGCTCCCTTTTGGAAAAGAGTTTTTCCTCCCCCTCCGTCGTTGGAATTGTGTTTTCAATCGAGCAGCGAAACTATTATTCTCAACAGATAAACGATCCGCACCTTGGCCGATTCGAAATTGTTCATTTGGAAAAAAACTATTTCGCATGTCAGAAACAATTCGATTATTTCTATAAGTTCGTAAGACTGTAAAAATGTATGCTTATTCACTGGAGGTTCTGGGGTAAGTGCCGTGGGGTTCATCACAGTCCTCTTACCAAAAAGCATAGCCTTCCCCACTGCGTGGCCAGATTCTCCAGGAAAAGAGTCCGTATTTTTTAGCAATGCGACGTCAGGTCGCTTGTGATATTTAAACTCTCTCTCTTCTATCTAATAAACAATCCTTCGACACTCGATAGTTGAAAAACCCAGAGCGGTCGACTGCCGACAGGATGTTTAGTTTCATACGTTCATTTCCAAGACGTGCGATATCTTAGTCAATACTACGACATACCCAAAACACTCTTCCACCACCCATAGGACTGCGTCACCATCATAAATCATCCACAGGGTGCGTAGCACTTCGCCACCCGATCCTATTCCTTTCTTTAAAAATACGCTATCGCTAACACGCACTTGCAATTAATTGTCTCTGTGATCGTTGAAAATTCTAGAACATACCAGTATTATTACATTTTTCTGAAAATTCCTTGCCGAATATGTGCAATAAAATGACGTGGAAGAGGTTGATTGAAATTTTTGAAAGTTCGCAATGAACATTCATTACTTCAATGCTTCGTATGAATATTTTTCCACTGAAACGACAATACGTGAATTTCCGTGGAAAAATATTCGAAGAGTACTCTTATATCGAAATGGGGCGACAACAACGGCAATGGTATTAAGAAGAAAGCAATGAGAACCTGTTACCTGTACACCGTAGCACCGAAGCACCCGATACGTCAAGTCTTGAAGCACAGGGCTAATTAAACGAGGTGCAGAAAGTCGATGATAAATAGCGGGTGAAATTAATTATGAAAATGAATAATTCAGGTGTCTCCTTCGTTCACGTCGACGCGATGCCGTAGTATTATGGTTATAGCTCAATCAAATTTTCGATGAGCACGTTCTACAATTTGACTATGGTGTCGTATAAAAACGTAATACTGGTCCCGTTTCACCTGGCACCAAATTGTTCCTTTCGCCTCAATTTATCGACAGACGAATTTATTATTGAAGCAAACCTGATCGAGTGAACCCTTACAAAAATTGCAAATTATTTATTACTGCCACTGTTGTGTCCTATTAACGTAGGACTTAATATATCTGTACCATGTATCCCCGACAATTTTATGTTCAAGACGGCTATGTCGAACACGTGGGCGAAGTTCGTTGAACACCTCAGCGAACACCCTGTATATATACGCCTCCACGACAAATCGATTCTGACAAAAACTAAGGCGGTCCTCCAGGCCGAGTGGCGCTCAACCTACTTTTTACACGAGCGAGAGAAGTCGCTCGGAAATCGACGACGAATCCGCCTTTCGTTCAACCACCGTTTATACACTGACCCTCGACGACTTTCGACGACTTTTCGCGATCATCCTGCCCCTTTTTTATCCGCTTTCCTCGGGCACGGATGAATCGTCAAGTCGCGTTCCCACTGGGCGATAATTCGATTCCCGTTTCGTCGCCGGTCCGCCTTCAATGTACACGGCTGCTCGAAACGTCGAGCGCACGAAGCGACGTGAAATGTGTACATATTTTCCGACAATAACGTCGACGCAATGAATAAGCATAGTTGCTGCGAATTTAATCCCATTTTTGTCGATTGCATGTATCCCGCGCTCGCCAATAACGTCGATCGATTTACTTGCAAAGCTCACGCATAATTTTTACCGCCACCGAGATGATAAAAGTTCGAATTTTCACATTAAAATCGCCCGTCGCGAATCGCATCTGTGAACAACTGGAACGAATATTTCGAGCGTTTCGCCCGATCACAATTATCCAATATAATTACCGAATTAACGGGACCGGTAAAAATTATTGTTCACGTGTGCGTTTTAAAGGGCGACGGGGGATTGAAATTAAAACGGTGCACCAGCGAGCATAGACGGAGTGTGATATACAAGGTTCATCCTCTGTTACATTATTCACGTGTAATTACCCTAGATTGTGTTTGCAGTTCGTTCGCCAGAATAAAACCGGCGTGTTTAACATTTTTTTCGCGTGCCAAATTCGCCTGGGTATCGCCGCGAGTGCATATCCTCGTCGAAGTTGACGAATAACGATTAATAATTGGCACGAAAAGAAATGAATGATTTTCCCACGATTCACCCTCTGAAGAAAGAGGGAATTTTCCATCGGATTTCCTCCAAATGCGTTACCATTAGTGAAATAATTATACGAACACTGTTGCACAGAACCAACGGGGCACACGAATACGCCTATGAACTCCCTTATTTGCGTAATGAGTTAAGTACGGTAATAACAAAAAAAGAGGAAAGAAAAATGCCACCTAATCGCCGCTGGATTCTCGAGCGATTCTGCATGCCACGTTACGTAAACGGCTATCAATTCCATAGATTTCCGAAGCGGCGTTAAATGTACGAGTACCGTTTGGAAAATCGCACGATTCCCAAGCACCGAGCTAGTCAACACAACTTCCATCTGACATCAACGCCAGAACTAGCGACGGTTAGGCGAGTTCGCACGGGCGAACAAAATTATACGTGTGTGCGTACTGTTAATTGGAGAACACGATAATCAAGAAAATAATATATCAATTTTCCACCGTAGACTTCTCTGAGCCCAGGGCATGCTTAATATTTTCACGGGGGAAAAGATTCGGACGTAAAGGCAGACTCGCTATTTCCAGCAAGCGAAGGAAATGAATTCTGCCAAGAGGCCGACTACCGAGTACGTCAATTGTACCACAGTAATGAAATTTCTAGCCGTTTAAATATTCATTCGACTGTGTCGATGATTTATCATAATCCAATCGCGAGACTCGTGGCAATTTGCACGCGAGTATTTAAGCCCTACCGTGGAACATAGGTTAGATTCTCTATGGGCAAGGGGGCTTCCCGGTGCTCGAGTTTCGAAATCGAAACTGCAATGGCAGAGGGCAGGGGGACGTTCGAATTACCAATTTCGAGCGCGGTTTTCGTTTTCAACGAGCGACCATAACCACGACGAAGGACAGCAGCGGGCAGCCACACGTATTACACATACACACGTATACGCTTCCATGCATACGTATGTATGCGCGAACGTGAGCGTGACACGTCGAGAAATCTATGGCTTCGAGAGGACGCCCGGCGGAAATGGGAAATGCGTCGGACGAGCGATCGGAAACCCTTTACGCCCGTCGTACTTTCAACGGTTCCGTCGGCAAGAGGCCACCATATTAGCGTAGCCTCGAGTGCCGTCTTTATTGCGCAGCCGGCAAGTCGAAAAAAAACTGCCCCGCTAAACGCAACGTCGGTTATCTCTGCTCCAAACGGGAGGGAACAGAAAAAAAAATATATGCACGACCGGGTGAAAAAGTATCGGCAATTGTGCGTTATCAGTTTGGCCGGGGAGCAACGTACCCGCGTTCCTCCTTCGACTTTCCCCGGTTTTGCATCCTCGCAAATGTATGAAGTGGCGAATTCTTCGCCGCGAAATCATTTTACCGCGGAATCGATACGCGTGTATTTCTCGCCGAGAAAGTCCAGCTGCAGCCGCGTACGTACATGTACACTTCCGTCGGTACGCACGGGCAAATGTCTTCCAACGGTACGACCTCAAAAATGTTTACAGTGGTCGCTGCGAATCGGTCGCAGATAACAGGAACGCTAACCCATCGACGTTTTGTACAGAGCGGAATATATGTATGCGTGTATACGTGTATGCATTGTGGATATATATGCGAATCGAAGAGGAGGCAGACAGAGAAATAGATAGATAGGAAATGTGTAACGATTTCGACCCATTTCCCCGACCGACCTTCGTACCATCTGCGGCACATAAACAACCGCGACCGAGCTTGCACGCGTAATGGACACGCAGGAGCGACGGGAGAGAAAGAAAAACGCTCGTGTACCCGCGGCAGCCGTGGACGGTACACGATGGAGGAAAGGGAAGAAAGATCGACGTAGGACTTACAGCATCTCCTTGGCGGCACGAAGCAGCACATCACGGTGGCGGCGACACAGCAGTCACGGTCACAGTCACGTAAGCCCCGTGCAACGGCCACGAAGTCGAGCATAAGCGGGGAAACACTCATCACTGTCACCACCAGACTGCCCGTTTTTCGGCAGGTAGGAGAGAGAAAAGCGAAAACGGAGTCCAAGGAGCGGCGCGCGTCCGAAAATCCCGTGGAAAAACCGAGTCAACTTCTCGTCGTCACTGTTCCGGGGCTCGTCTCGTACGCGAGCAACACCACGGCGTCGTCGACACGGATAATCGCGGCACTTAAAATCCCCACGAACGGATGAACACACAGGAAAATCGACTGTTAGAGCCACTGCCCGTGCAAGGCAGAGCCGATAACAAGGGAGAGAGAGCAGCGCGCTCCTGGCTCGTACGATTTTAACCTCGCTTGTAGTGATTCGGTGCAGTCGAGTTTCTTGACTGAGCGGCCGATGCCTGTCGAGCCGTGCCCCGCGAGACGACGGTGCTGCCAACTATTCGTGCGTCGGCGAGGAATGTCACTAGACCGCCCGGCGGCGGCTATTCGAAATTTCTGTGGTTTAAATATCGCATGTGCCCGGGGAAATTTGTTTGGGAATAGAAATATCTGCGCTGAACGATACAGCATCGCTTTCTCGCCTCTCCCCTTTGTATGGGACGGTGTAATGAACGAATGCACCGTACATTTTCCGTAATATTTTCCAACTACTAAGTTGGCAAGCCACGGCCTACACATTGGTCACTCGCCAAAGTGGCGACCCTCGATTGGACGACAGCCTTCTGGTTTAATGGCGTGGCACTCGCAAACTAATGGAGGGGGAATACCTTTTTGGAGCGTCCACTGGGAGAGCCTGGTTTTTCATAGAAGTCCTAACCTGTCGGTGGTGCTTGTTCTCGATCGGGACATCGATTTCAGCTTTAGAATAGCTACGTAGCCGAGGCACGTCGTTATTCGTGTATTATTACCTCCGACTGGCCGGACGCCTGCGTCGCGACGCTTGTACGCGTGTTTGGCCGTTCCTCGCGAGGCAATGTTCGTGGAAGATACGATGACGGAGAGCTGAGAATACGGTGCTTGTATCGTGTATGAGGTAGGAAATTCGATATGTAATGTACCGAGTGTCTTGTGTATTGTTCCTCCTGAAAAGAAAATTGTCGCCGGTGATAATTAATCGCAGCAACTTTAACAGTGGCTTGTGGAGTGTCCAGCTGCTCGTCAGCTATACAATTGGATCTGTGATGTTAATAAAAGCTCATGAATTACTAATCGTAAACTTTGCAATTTGCGGAGGAGGGAATTTATTATAAAATATTGATAATGGGTCGATAAATCGTACGAATTGGTATCTAATATTATGTATTGGAGTAAAATATGCAACAGTAACTACGAGACCCACGCATGCTGGATCGCGTCAATTGTAAACAGATTATTATTTTTTTTCTAATTGGAGAACGAAGGATTTGTAAAAAAATGTTTGTTATTTGTAGTAATTACCCTTTAAATATAAACTGCTTTGTGTAACCCCTGAGAAGTGTCGTATTTTTCATTCTTTTAACGCTAAACTGTTGATAAATGGTCTGCAATCAATCGCAGTTATTGCTTGATAATAAAGATTTATTTAACGAGCAAACATTTGGATATCGCGTCGACTCGCAATTTCTTTTCTTTTTTTCTGTACAACTAATCTCTGTAATAAAACGGATCATTCGGCGATGTTTTATAAACGACGTTAAAAGTATCCGATAACTAAATACGATTAAATTGATAATTCGTGAAGTGAAACACGGTCGTTTGGTGTCTGCAGTTACAGTGAGGATCCGCCGCGCCTGCACGAACAAGGATAAATAGCCTCGTCTAAATGCGATACAATCTTCAGCTGGTCAGTAAGGTTAACGATGGACTTACGGTCGAGATCATACTTGTACTTGTTACAATGATGATATTACGGGAAAAATGTAACTGCAATTTAAAAACGATTAATGCTGTACTTTGCCAACTGTTTGCCCGCCTCAGAAAGTATAGTGGAAAGCACTCTCTAGATAGACCCGACTAAAATATTAATTTCGCCTTGAATGCAACCTTCAATTAAAAGTTTTAACATTTCTAGCCCATATACAATACAATTATCACTATGACCGCGTTTCCTTCACGGACGGTATAATGGAGAATCTATTTTTACGCCACCGATTCCCTTAAAGCGAAAAGTCACGAATAATCATTGTCATTTAAAAGCAAATTTACATTGATGCTTTTTAATTGCTCGTCGAATTCCCGGTGCAGCGAGATATAGAGGAGGATCTGCAAAATGGCGCGTTTATGGTACTCACCGTACCGATCACCGTGAACCGGTTTTACACCGGCCTTCTGGGAACTCTACCGGATTCGCTATAAAATTATTCCATTTCTAGTTTTCTTTTCTTTCTTTTCTTTCTTGCAACGATTCGCTGAATTCTACGCGTGGTTAAAAATCGACCTAGACCGTTTAGTAGGGAACGAAACACGACTCCGCCAAAATTGATAGTGCACAAGCGCGTCAGCGAACGATCAAAATAGTTGAAAATTAATTACGATGTATCTAACCTCAATTTCAGCACACGGACACGAAAGCAGGATCTATCGCGCGTGCTCCAAAATGTCAGTGAACTCGAATTCAGCCGCTAGGTTGCCTACACTTCACCCCCTGGTCATTTTTTCCCCCCTATGCATCCCACACGTATACGTGTTGGGATATATCGGCTCTCTGGGCAAACATACTCGACAATTCGTGCGTCCAGCAAGGACGAACGAACTGTGTATGAGCCATACGAGACGGATAGTAATTTCCGTTCAGGCAAAACCAGCCGAAGTGCAGCGATAAAAGCAGCCTATCGTAATTACCGGTGTCGAATTTCAGACGTTTCCTCGTGTTACCTATACATGCCGTACACTGTCGATCAAAACTGGCGCGGGATCACCGCGTTTGTTTCGTATGGCTCGTGGGAAAAATAGGGGACGATGCGTAAAGATTTCTCCAATAATAAGAAATACACAGTCATTGGAAAAGTGTATTTATTACATTGCAGGGTGAATTTATTGAAACCGAAACGAATCGAAATATGTAGACCACTTGGTCGCTTGAATAAATTTCAAGATCGATATGCTTCTTGCCTCTACACCCTATCCTAATAATAATAATAATATGTGCACCGCGCAACCGCTTAACCGCATGTAGCGCGGTGTATCTAGTTCACATTTTCAGAATAAAATAATTAAATAATCTGTGAAAAATCATCTAGAAACTGGTTGAATCGGAGATGAAGTCGTCATGCCTTTTCTTGTATTTCTTTTCAACAGCGTTATAGGGCTCAACGGAAGCAAATAATAAAAAAACATAAAGCTAAAAAATATTATCCATATCCACTGCGATAATATTAGAAAGAAATATTGGCTGCATATTCCATAGAAATTTCTCATCCAAAATCAATTATCAACGTTTAGTTATACACGATACATTCTGTAATATATGTATATACATACACATTACATATAACACGTTCATTCACCATCTCAATTCGCCGGATAATGTAACAGTAATGAACGTGCAATTACGATTTTCCACCTAGCAATGACTGTGTATCCTGTGCAGCCTTACTAGGGGAGGGCAAGAGGTACAATTAAGAGGGATTAAAAAGGGGGAAAACAAATGGCCTTAGGGGTACTCAGCTCGACTATGCTGCCCCACAATAATTTCCTCGAAGATCTAGGAAATGAAAGCTCGTCACGCAATCGAGAAACCTTTGCTTTTGCCAAACAACACACGTTCACTTAACGTTCAAATTAATACCTATCTGGTAACACGAGTTAACTAACTATTACATTATCCCCTTTTCCCGATCGACGATGGTTAGGATAGGCGCGTTATATCGTGATTCTGTAACCTGTAATACATTGGCGTTGCGTTTCAAACAACAAAACACCTTTCAATGCACCATTGAAACTGCAATTATGGCGAAACATCGTGAATCAGTTTTTCGCTACGTTTTATTCATTGGAAGAGGATTAAGGTTATAAATGTATCAGACTCACCGCGGCATGGGTTTTCATCTTTTATCAACAGCACGCCGTACATGGCTGCTCGACCCCATCAATATTGAATCATACACAGTTATACCACGGTCACTGACCTCCACGAACACCAAATTCCAACTGACGCTCGATGTGACGCGTTTAGGATGCGCTGTTATCCATTAAGTGTTTACGAACGTCCAGTTTCCGCGAATTGGGCCAGTTCTTAAAAATGGCGCGCGGTCCTGGTGCTGAATCACAACACTACACTGCAAAAAAAACATTTTTTCGCGTGTATACATGTGTATACAATGGACCAGGTAGAGTATCTTTTTTCCTTCTTCTTAACATTTTTAGCTAGACTTCAGTCGTCGACTTTCACTTCCATTGAACGTTGCATTGGGACCAGTGCCGGCGTAAATTATTCTCGTACTTGAATCCCTGTCGCCCCTTGACCTTCTTTCCTTTTTTTCATTTTACTTGAAGTAAGAAAGAGCCGACGCACGATATCAGCGGATAAAAATAATTAACCCGATGCGGTTTCTTATTATCGTGAAGGTTTTGCGGAGCTTACATACTTCGCTAGACATTGTTCAAATGTAGAGAAATAAAGGATTGAGAATTATCGCGAAACAAGAATGGTTGTAAACATATTCAAATAAGATTTTAACCCTAGTAATAAAAAAATTACGACGGAAGAGTAAAAATTAATAGAACCAATGGGTGACCTAAAAATAATAACATACGAATAATCTAAGAATATTATAATGGCGGATAAAAAATAATTGGAGAAAACACACACACACAGTAAAATAAGAGTAAAAAATAAAAAATGCTATGACAAAGAAGCAGATCCGCTAAAAAGTAATAAGACACGGTGGTGAATGCATTAGAGAAATAGAAAATAGGTATTATAATAAATTGCACACCTAAATACCTTATATTTCAGTAGTTCAATTAGTATTGTTTTCTTTTCAGAAATGACTGGTTCACGACTAGGCAGGGGACGAGGCGGCCGCTTGGCCGTCTACGGGGGTTGCGCGATGGTGCTTGTTCTTCTGGTGTTCCTCTATCGTGCTGCTACATCAGAGATGTCCAGGCTTCGAGAAGTTCACGTGCAATGTGCCCATCAACAGGAAGCCCTCGCTGCCCAACTTCAAGGTAGACACCTCTAAATGTACCTGGAAAAAAGCCCAATCCAACCAATTTGTAAGGAACTTAAATTTACCCCTTGTTCATTTTCCAGTGATATTTGAGTACAAAGTGAGGCTGGAGAAATCCTTGGCAGAAGAGAAGAGCTCGAACGCAGTACTGAAGCAAGAGATCCAGCAGCAAGCCACCAGAGAGAAGTCTCTCAGAGACAGGAACAGCATAGAGGCCATGCAAAGATTCAATTCCCTTCAGCAGTCCTGCAAGATCCTGGAGACTGAGCACAAGGACCTGCAAGAGGAATGCAAGAAACGTGAGAAGCAGGCCCTGCAGGACACCAGGGAACTTCACAGTCGTATAGCACAGGCGAGGGAAGACAAGGACAAGGCCCTGGAGAAATTGAAGAGAAAGTTCTTCGAGCTTGGCACCCAGAAAGAGGACCTGGAGAAGAGGTACAACAGGATCCTGTTGAACAACACCAGTACCGACGGCACCATCGATCATCTGAAGAAGGAAGTGTTCCAGCTGAAGCGAGAGCTTGCGGAGACCAAGGTGTGTACCTGTTGTTTTATCTCGAACCCCACTACAATTGCCAAATAGCTCCCGGATAGCAGGCAACCCGTCCACCATCTACACTTTACATCAGTCGATAAAACAGAACTCTTCCACCGATCAAACAATCTCACCATTGATTTCGTGTTTCCTCTTTCCCCCAGAAACTGTTGCACAAATTCACCTCGTCGGATCCAAACGCGATGAACTCTCAGCTACATCAGTCGGCGAATAACGAGGAACCGGGAAACTTGGGCCAGCCGAACGTTTCGCCGCAGCAGCAACAGGTAAGTCCACCCACGAACGACGATAAAAGTCCCCGGCCCCTGAAAGCACCAGCGGCTGCACTAGTAAATGTCGACGAATCACCGCAATCCAACGAGCAGCACGCGAATGACGCGAATAACGTTCGATTCGCCCAGAAGAACGGAAATATCGTACCTGTTGGTCCCAACGAGGCGAAGGAGGTGGATACGTTGCCATTGCCCTACGTTGTGCAGGAGGGGCGGCAACAGAAGGACGAGGATCCAGGGGGGGCTGATGAGAATAACATTGAAAACTCGAAGCTCGTTGACAAAAATGAGAATGGCGAAGATGAACAGCTGAAACAAGTGATCCCACCTCCTAATCAGCTCGACGAATCTGTGGACGATAAGAAGCATTCCAAGTCACCTGGACAGGGGTTGTTCAACGAACGAAAGGAACAGTTCGCTGAGAAGAAAATTGAGGACAACGTTGCTGGAGACAAAGCAGCGTGGCTAGAGTAAAGATGCTGTGGATAATTCGTTTTTGGGGAAACCTGAAAAACGGAAAGATTAGCGTATTGAGCTTTTCGGCGGGGCGCTGGAAACGTTAGGGAGGGCGGAGAATAATTCAGAGGATGTTGATGACGTTGTGGTGGATCTTTTAATCCCTCGTCAGATTATTTTTTTAGCTCAGGTCAGGTTGTGATTTCCCCTTGGAGTATAAATGTTGTACGGGTGATTTTTAAGAGGGGCACCAGGGTACGTAGGGGCGAGTTGAAGTAATTTAAATGTAAGAATATATTCAGCTAGCTGGCTCGCGACTCAATGGCTGAATAGGGCTCACGGACAAACAGTTTATCAATGACTGAACCGTGGAAATTTTATGCAAAAAAAATTGATACTTCATATTCTTAGTCATTTATCGTGACCTCAGTCTTTATGATGTTAGCTACGATTGGTTCTTCGTATCGATTGAAAAATATGTTTACGAGATACATAAATGGAAGATATATTTTATACACAAACGTTTGCAGTATAATTGTGACGAATTATTAGAAGAATTGTGGGGTCAGGGCTCCTCTATCAAAGAACTAACTAAGAGGAAGGCCAGGGCCAGTAACAGAAAATATGTCGGGTTCGACCCCTTCCTTTTTCTTCGATTTCTACAGAATGATAAGAAAATCTTGCTTTACGGGGGTTCGTGAGATGTGCCTTCAATAATTTAAGTTAAATTCTCCTGGCACAGTGTCTCTTTCAGAGAAAAATAATCTTCCTATTAATAATTACACATGCACGTAATTTGCATGGTTTGCATTGTGGGTGCTTCAGGTAGATGATTTTGTTTTGATTAATTTAAGAAAATCGTTATTTTCCAAAGTGTTGCATTTAATTAATGAACAACTATTAGAACCACTTCTTCTCTTACATCTTTAGCGAATTGTTGTAGTTTGAATGTTAAAATTTATACAAGTCCGATTTTACAGTATCGTTGTATTGTTTAATTAACGACTTCCTGCTATTATTTTAGTAACTTCTACGATTGAAATGTTTTCGTTTGACTGCCAGCTTCCATCATCCCATAAAAATTTCTATGGTATTCTTGGACCTTAAGTACCTCGAATAATTATTACTAACTGATTAACCACGAAGTATCTGTTATTCAATTTTGTAGTCCTTCATGTACAAAACAAATATTTTATTAATCGTGAAAGCCACCTTTCTCTACTCGTTAATTTGTATTTGCAAAAATGGGGAACGGATTAGGATGTTGAAATTAATATTTTTGCAATGAAAATTATACTCCTTGTTGACAGTATAATTTTTGTAATTTTGTATGCAATAAAGAATCAACTGAATTAATTGATAGTCCCTGGTACAAAGGAAAGATGGACAATTTCGCCACATTATTTCCTGAACGGTTAAAGAAGAAACGAGTCATACGTGTAGCTTGCAAGCTGTATTGAATGTGCCTGTATGTCCGTGTTAATCGATACATTAATAAATTGTTATTATTTTGATCTGCTTGCATTTTTTCTGGCACCCTTGCACATACCTGACTAAACTGATCTGCTTCCTTGTTACTAAATTCTGCTGGCAATATTTTTAAACATTTGTTCCCTCAGAAAAAAATAATATGTTATTCGGTTCCATTCTTTTTTCAGCAGATTAAATTGAATTAGGTGCAAATTTTAAATATTATTGATGTAAACGTTAATCTGAGGGGTAAAAAATGTTTTTCTCTCGATTTTTAAACAACTTTCTTATAATTCTTATAATGAAATATAATTTGTCAATGAATATGATTTGATTTATTATTTTTATATTCACTAGTCTAATTAGATTTTCATTTAGAGCTGCCTTAATTAGAGCTTAAAAGTATCCAAATAATTGATACTTCACGCTTCAGCTTTTTTTTTATTTAAATTACAAAAATTATTTTATATTAATTCGTGCTTTGCTTGCCATTGCCTTTAGTTTCTTAGAAAGCGATACGAAGAAAGAAATATTAAAGACACAATATCAGTAGTGAGATTAACGAACATATATTTCATCCCGATAAATAAATTTTCATTAGACAAATATATGCATAGAGCATGCCTTATGCAGCATCATTTTATTTACATGCTTGCATAGTTTCAACCGAAATAGAAGCTAACACTTTTCTTCGTCGTACGAATTTTCCACAGGTAAGTTGATTTTGCAAAATGTAACACGTTCTATGATTAATCGTTTCTTCTTTCGTACAGTTTACTGTTTTCTGTATAAAATAAGTAACCGACTGAATAATTAGAATATAGAGCGTTTAAGGAAGTTACACGTAGTTTCCTAAAAAGCAGCCAACTAACGAATCAAAAATTGTTTGACGTTTTGCAATTTATTTAAATAACAATTCCTCGGAGAAAGAAAAAAAAATAGCCACCGACGATGATAATAATGCGACTATGCATCCCGATATTAAAAATAACAAGCATAACACTTGTCAGTAAATGCGGCCCGATTTTCGATAAAGCAACCGAGCCAAGAAAATTGGAAAATTGATTTTCCAGAGTTCCGTGGCCACCAGTTCCATGAAATCGGTTCCAGCCGTGAGACTGGAGGCTTCATCACCGGCGAGCAGCAATCCAGCAACCACGGCCATCGACAAATCCCATCCCGCTCTGAAATCGGGCCCGAAAGCTAAACTTCCGGTTGGCGTGCCACCGATACCGGTGATGATCGATTCGAAATTGGAAAGTCGCGAGCAGAAGCAAGACGAAATCGCCAGGAAGAAAGAAGAACCGAAACTGAGGAACGCCGTGGACAGTAAAGAACAGGAAATGGAGAATGGCAACTTGGACCCCCCGTTTCCGGTCAGAGGAGCCGACGACGGGCTTGCGGACAGAAGGGCAAACGGTTGGATCAATATGGACCCGGGTGTCCAAGAAATCGGGGAGGAATTGAATCAAATTCGACTTCCTGGGTATGTGACGATTTTTTTTCTAATTATAATTTCTTCGCCTCTGAATTCAATAAAAAAATAATAAAAAATTCGAAATTCTTTATTGCGATACTATGAGTGACCAAGACTGTAAACTTATATATTTATGTTAATTAAATAATTATATTAACTTTCATATTTTACGGTCGGTCTGTTTGTTTAATTGAATTTTAATATCGTGTTTTGAAAGGAATGTCGAAGCTGGCGATGAACACGACGAGGGTGTGGACTACGACAAGGATCCCCAGCAAAAGAATAGCGATTTGCAGTTAGTGGGTGGCGAAGACGAAGGCGAAGGTAATCAAACAAATTACGATAATTCTCAAAATCCTATAGCTCTATTTTATTTATTTTATTTATTTAATTTAATTTTCTTCGCATCTATTCATTTACTTTCCTCTGTTTTCAGACGAAGACGACCAGATAGACTGACCATCCCCGTAATTCGAAACGCCAGAAACGAAGAAAGAACCTGAGTTGTTTCTAAACAAAAAAAAAAACACTGTCCATTGATTAATTAATCAAGCCTTCGCTTCGTCAAGTACATAACGACTCCATCATCAATCACCACGAAAAAGGGAAGAAAGAAAAGTACAGAAGATTTCGCAACCGTCTTTAGCCTTTCATGTTTCCGCTCTGATGTTCGTGAACGTTCTTAAACGAGTCTAGCCAAAAACAGAAAACGGTTCACATAGTCTATAATACTGTACGCAAATGCTATTTACGAGTGCGCTGCTTGGCCAACGAGCAGACCGTATTTTTTAACCAGAAGCTCGTCGATTGGTTACGGCCAGCGTGTCCGATAGGGAAATCAAAGCAGACTGTATTTTTCTAGAATTAAATCTAAGGTAACAGAAAGTCAGAGTATCCGTGGCGAGGGAAGTATCGCTGTTTCTCATTGGCAGAAGAGAACTACTATAATTAATCTACGAATTTATCCGCGTTTCGTAAAGGGTTGAACGGAATGGTGCGTTCAACGTGACTACAAAATTCCAAGGGGAAATCGATTTCGTCGAGTCAGCAATTTTTGCAAATTTTTAGCATTTTTGCACGGTGATAATTTATTCCTTTCTTTCTCGGATTTCTTTTTTTCAAATGTCTGCCAGCGAAGGAACGTCTTCCCGCGTCGACGAGAGACTCGCACTCGAGTTGAGACTTAAACGCACCTCGATACTTAAGCCGACACACGTTGAAAATGTCTAAAAGCTAGTATTCACCACTTCGATCGTTGTTTGGGTCGTGCGAAATACGATCGATCTAGGGGTACAAGTGATTTATTTATTGCCTATCGCCCGTCGTCCAAAACGGCGCTAACAATCAAGACTTAAGCGGAATGAAAGGAACTACATACTTTAAGGAATTTACTATGGACATAGATCGATATTTGTTATGAACGTAGATATCTACTTATACACCGACAGAGAAGTGATTCACGTGTACATAAGATTCGTTTCGTAATAAAATATTGAAAAGCCACGAATCTCCGTTTTTCTTTCTATCGTAATCATTCTACCCCTTCGTTTTTCAACAGTTCATTTCGACAAATAAAATTGATAATGGAAAGGGGCGGGAATCTACGAACGACTGAAAACACAAATATCGTCACCAAGGAATAAAGAATTGTTTTATGCAATTATTCTAAAAAGTGCATAAATTCTTCGAACGACTCCAAAGACACGTGAATTCTAACCGCAGAGTGTTTTATGTAATTAATTTATGAATACTCTGACGTGTCTAAGGGGGCATAAATATTACAGAATAATCTACGCTGCCCCAGTAACCTTTAACAGCGATGATGTCATCAAAAGAAATGATTTATCTCTCCTGCTGAACAATGACTCGAACCGAGTACTTATCTTCTTCCCAATGATTTTGAAAAAACTTTTGATCCTTCAGTCGCACCTATCGGACTTCTAAGCCTTCGGACCAGCTATTACCAATTATTGTAAATGTTACAGTAATTTTCTTAAACAAAAGTTACTCGGGACGTATTGTAATTTTTCGAGGATCGAATTATAACGTTTCACCTGACTTCTGAAAGAAATTAATGCATACATTTTGCAACGCTTCAATAACAACGATCCACGCAGTGAGGTGTCTCGTTACCGATCGACGTTTGCATATCGAGCAGCAGATGTTACGCAGGCCAGCTCGTTTTATCGAGGTGCCCGTGATTTTATTTGCCAATGAGTCAGACGCACACTAACACGTTACGCAAGCGTGGAACACGATACAGGACGATTCGTGGAAACGATTTGCATCGCGACTAATCAGTTTTGCAACGTACAGCCACTAATTCGAGATAAACGTAGAATTTCCTTTTCTAAGGTCGAGGATTTCGGAACGATTTCTTCTTCTTCAATTCCGATTCCTGCCGGGAATTCTGGGTAAAGAAATATTGACGTACCTTGGCATGGTCGACACGTTCTTTGTTTGTTACATACTTAACCGTTCGCTCAAGAGGGTCTGGTAAGCTTGCTTGAATTGCAGGTAATTTTTTGGGGGGTGGGGGCGTAGGTTCCGAAGGGAGGATAATTTTTGGGGGCGAATGTTATGTTCGATGGGAGAGGATTATGGTCGTGGCATTGGTAGGGAAATTCGAGATAGGGGCTTTGGGGAATATTTGGGGTTGAGGGAAGCAGATTTATGAGACGTCTATGTTGGTTTCATGGGGCGTTGGAAGAGGAAGAAAAATAGAGAGAATTACTACCGGGTGGAAATGTGACTTGGTATATTGGGAGGAAGAAATACAGAACACTGGAATATATAGAAATGATAGAATAATAGACGAGTATTGAAGAAACGAGAGAAGATTCAGAGAAAAGAAGAAGCACTCGAGTACTGCTAACAAAAACTATATATCAAATTTAGGCAATATTAAAGAAGTTGAAAGAAGGTCCAATTGATGACAGGAAGAAGAAGAAGAAATGTTTCAAGGAACGCACTATTACAGAAAATCCTTGAAGAAGAAATATACAACGAATAGACGTAGTAATAAAACTATCTAAACTGGCCCCTAACAAAAGAACACCGTCCAGAATTTATAATGATTGAGACGGACAAAAAGAAGACGACGACGCGTCGTGGGCAAATTGTCGAAGGTTGTTCGCACGAGGATAATTGGCAAATGTGGGGGCAGACTCGTGACAAGGTATGCAATTGAAAATGATTGTATGATACGTGCCGCGATGAGATCACGCACCGCGATGCCCCTCATTGCACGCTGTATTCGATTAACGCGAAGGAAGTTGGAGTACTCTGTTTTAAGTGTCCGCTCGATCGACACTTTCAAAACAAACCTTGAAACGTGCGGCAATTGCGGATCGATTCGTTTTCGACCTTTTTCTGCGTTTTATTCAGCGGAACGGTTTCCTGGATCCTCGAGAGATTTCCTTTTTTTAAATGAATAGAATATTAACTATGTGTATGAAATGTATATAAATTCACGCGAACGTGTTTATTCTTATCGCAAATAATAAAATTTAAAATTGGAATACATTAAAGGGTACAATTTACTTGGTGTCTCTATCATTTTTTATCATTATTACGTTCCAATAAAATTCTACTCTTGCCTATTAATTTATTCCTTGATTGTAAAGTACTGCTGTTAGTTTACTTCTCTGAAACTTTATCTAGGAACCATTGCATAACAGTGCAAGCTGCGATAAGCCGGCACCGTGTCAGCTGTTTCCAGAAACTGAGAAAAGGATCACGTATTTTCTGAAGAATTTTTACTGCTTTAGAAAATAAAGCTGAGAAAAATCGAGCAAGTAATAAATGTACGCTCGACTTGTATCGGAGTTCTATTGAATTGTATTGCAAAGGATTTTCCAACTTTACCAATTCCTCAACTTCCTCGGCTTCGAGGAAGCAATTACTCTATAAAAATAGAATATTTTTATCTCAATCAACTAATAGACGACAGAATATTTCCTGCGAAAATTTCTCTATTATTCATTCTTTTTAAATCCCATTCAAATAGATTGCATTCTAATTAACCAGAATCACATGTTTCGAGAGAGAGAGAGAGGAAGAGAGCAAGATCTACGTTAATCAGATAACCCGTATGAAAGGCCAAGACTCCACTGCTGAGTGTCTGTAAATTAACGAGAAATCATTTATTGTAGATACGCGGCCTGTGTTCGATAAAATAACGAGTTAGATAGTCTGGTAAACAACGAGCAGAGGAATCACAATTATAATATGGAACTAACTTCATAGTACACGGTTGTAAGATATATTTGAAGAAATGGACCATTAATATTCGAACAGCAGGTGTTTTCCGTGACATATCTCACGGACACCTTGTGCACATGTGTTGCATCTTACCATTTCGAATTCCATTTGCATTATTTTCGTCCCGGTTGACGAAAAGAAGAAACGCTACTTCAATAATAATTCATTCAACATTTCTAACTGGATGGAAAATAAAAATTGCTCAATCTAAAAATAAAATATTAATATTAAAATCTCTTTCCCTCCTTCTCTTCGTTTATTTACTCGCTTATATGTTTACACTTTCTACGCAGTATCAGCGTCTTAAAAAACGAACACGTCAAAAAGAGAAAGAGGGGTGAAAAGTGACGAGGCAATAAATCAAACGGTTTCTAGGAAAAAGCGTCGGTTATCTCCAATTTCTTCCATCGAAGATCACAGAAAGTTTTTTTTCGGTGCCCGTGGTAGCCTTGATCTTTTTTGTCCCGACCAGCATGTCAACGGCAGAAAACAGATGTCGAGAAACGTTGCTCTGGAAGACCGTGTCGCTGACGTAAGTCCCAGCGGCCCCACCACTTCGGCCTCCGGACCAGGCCAAGGTATCAAAGTCCCTGGCGGAGAAATCGCCTCAGACAGTCCGATTCTTCCTTTCGAAAAGGTAAGACGCCTTTTGCGTGTATTCCAGCCAGTTTTCTCCCCGAGTTTTTCGTTCTTTTGCCCCGCGACGAATATAAATTGAAATCTTGGCCCTTCGTGTTTGGGACTTGTTCATAATTCGTGGGCCCCCTTCAGGTTTCTTCTTTGAGGATGAATTTATTTTATTTTTCTGGGAGACAGGGAGAGAGTGGGACTTTACTTGGGATACTTTTGGAAATTAAACGAATTGTAATTGTTATTTTGTAAAATGGTCCCTTGATCGTCCCTTGTCGATTGCAAACTCTTGGCTTCGTTTAAATAAAAATAATTGCTTGTATGTATATATATATGTGTGTGTGTGTGTGCGGATTCTTTTAGAAGCAGGCCTGCAGTAATGAAAGTGTTAATTTTCGCCGCTGTTGCGGTACTCTGTCTTCAATCGGTGCTGTGTGTTGATACTCATGAGCACAACAAGGTTGTGTGCTTCTGGAACAGCACGTCCTTCGAACGACAAGGTAAATTTTTGTATTTATTATTTCCCCATATTATTTCGTAATAATTTCACGACCGAGGGAAGCTTGATTACAGCTCCAAATAAATCGTTAAATATTTATTCGATTTTTGATAAATATTATTAACTGTTCTTCTAAAGAAAGATTGATATCTATTGAAATTTCGCTTCAGGGCCGGGCAAATACCAACTAGACGACGTACGATCCGCCCTGTCCCTCTGCACACATCTGATCTATGGATTCGCCGGTGTTAAGACCGACACCTTCGAGGTCACCCCTCTCAACCCTGCCCTGGACACTGGAGTTGGCTATTCCTATTACAAGCTAGCCACACAGCTCAAGAAAACCTTCCCAGATCTGAAGATCTACCTCAGTATAGGTGGCAACGCTGACCCAGAAGACGAGGGCCACAGATACATTGTCCTCGTGAGCATTACTCAATTTCAGATCCTGAGAACCCCATCTTCAGTGATACTCATTTACCCATCGTTGGTCCAAACAGTTGTATAATTGATGAAAAATGTTTGCCCTCTTGCACAGACCGAAACATCGGAGGCCAGGTCCAAGTTCATCAACTCGGTGAATCGCCTCCTGAACGATTACGATTTCGATGGGATCGACCTGGCATGGCAGTTCCCACCAACCAAGGTGAAGAAGCACCGCAGCACACTTGGATCTTTCTGGCACGGAGTCAAGAAGACTTTCGGCTACGGCAAGTTCAAGGACGACAAGGAGCAGGAGCATCGCGATGGCTTCACGATCCTGGTCCGGGACTTGAAGGCCCAGCTCAGGCCAAGAGCCAAGGCCCTGACACTGACCGTTCTGCCGCACGTTAACAGCAGCAGTGAGTATTTCGTGGTGTTCTCACGCTGTTTCCTCGCCTCGTTTTAGCCAGCCATTAAAATTCATAAGCTCCGTTGGATGGCAAACCAGTCGGGGCAAAGAGATTGGGCGATGTTTATTTTTTGAAAAATAAAAAATGCGACAGGGATCATCTGTATCATTTTGAACGGGCTGCGTCTGTACTTGTTGCCAGCCAACGTCACGTTCGGCAAATATTGGAATTTGTAATGGGTTGGGGTCAGAAACGTGATTTCGGGCGCCTCTGTGTTGACAAAAGGGATTTCGAATAGAATGTATTTTTCTGGCTATATCTGGGAACAAAATAAGATTCTAAATATCAACGTGTGATTTTTTTCCAGTTTACTACGACGCAAGATTGTTGGCCCCCAATATCGACGCAGTGCACCTGTTCACCTTCGACCAGAAGACACCTGAACGTAACCCACAAGAGGCTGACTACCCAGCGCCCATTTACGAAAGCTACGGACGTGTTCCTGAGGACAACGTTGACGCCACAACTAGGTGAGTAGTTTGTGTGCCAACCAATTTCCCCTATCTGCCTTGGCAGTTATTCTTCGTATCTTGAAATCACTAAATAATGTGTTACCAAATGATCGAAGTAAAAGGTTACCATAAATGTACCCGCGGTGCTATCTGCCCGGGGAAAGAATAATTGCCAGTCGATTCAAAGCATACCAACCCACAAAAATCCCCCGGGACATGCATCTACTAGACCTCCATCAAAAAATATCCGTAAAGTATTAATTCTACTTCAAGGTACTGGCTCGAGAATCAGACGCCAGGCTCCAAGATCGTCGTGGGAATCCCCACGTTCGCTCGCACATGGAAACTCACGAGTGACAGTCAAATATCAAACGTGCCACCCGTAACTGCCGACGGTCCAGGTGCCGAAGGGCCGCACACTGCTTTACCAGGCTTACTTTCCTACGCAGAAGTCTGCTCCAGGTTGACAGAGAGCGCTGTAGGTCGTTTGAGACGGGTTGGCGATCCCTCTAAGAAATATGGCAGCTATGCCTCTAAATCTTACGACGAAAACACTGGAGAAGAAGGGATCTGGGTTGGCTACGAGGACCCGGACACAGCTGGAAACAAGGCTGCTTACGCCAAAGCTAAGGGACTGGGCGGTGTCGCCATTTACGATTTGTCCCTAGACGATTTCCGCGGT
Organism: Nomada fabriciana; assembly: GCA_907165295.1. Lineage (NCBI taxonomy): Eukaryota > Metazoa > Arthropoda > Insecta > Hymenoptera > Apidae > Nomada > Nomada fabriciana. The sequence continues at coordinate 9,612,846 of OU015699.1, read as the reverse complement.
GTATGCACTGGTGACAAGTACCCAATCGTCAGGGGAGCCAAGTACAAGCTGTGAGAAAGTAACTAGAGACTGATTTGATGGACGTTGAAGGGAATCCTTGATGACCAGTCGAAGCTTGATGAAAAATTGCGTTAAGCTGATTATCGGGAAGCTACGAAGTTCGTTTTCCTTCTAGTTCTCCTATCGTTTTAATATCTCGAGTATTCCCCCAGCTTCGTTAGTTTGCTTTCTGGCCATCAGGGTTCGCAGTACTTTTCGTTGTACTTTTTATATACCTGTCGTATTTTTAATGTCTTGCGCACGGAATTTTTTGAAGATGTTTAATGCCTGTGTCGAATTCCGATGCAGTCGAAAAGCACTAGTTTACCAAGAGAGAGATATATATGTATATTAAGAATAAATGCCTTAGCCTGAGTTTTTGTTTTCTCTTCTTTATAGCAATGTTCTTATCCCTTTTCTTCCCATCTATCCTCCGCCGTATTGGATTCCTAGATCTTGCTTCCTTCGACGAGGATTACACGCTGCACAAACGAGACGTTACGTTTGCATAGGTATAATATATATATGTATATATATTTTCGTGCAGTCTATGGATTCGGTTAAACACATTTGCTCGGGTGTGTACGAAAGGTTTCTTTGTAAATGGACTAGACTCGTTAAATATATCAAACGTTAGGAGTTATGGCACACGAGGACACACAGTTAATTCCTAGCCACTCTCACGCATTCGTAAAACTCGTGTCTAAAGCATTTTACTTTGCTGACAGCGTAGCTGATTTTGAAGATCATTCTCCTTATTCGAACACACAACTCATTCGTGCAACATACGGTTGGTACAGTGAACGCGGTGTCGCAGACATTTTTGTTCCATTTGGTTCCATTTATATGTGACCCGTTGTCCCATTAAATCGAGCCAACTGGCGGAAGAAGCGTTACTAGGTCGTATTGTTAATTAAACAAATATTAGAGGAATATATCTTTTTTAGTAATGTTGTAAAGTTGACTGCAAAATAATATTTCGACCCAGATTCATTTTTCTCTTCTTTTGGACAGACAAAAAAAGAGTGTGAAGTTACGAATCGTCGTTTTAGTGGAACAATAGGCCGGATGCAGTTACAACGAGAACACATCCTGCAGTATAATCGTAATATACTTAGAAAATACTGGGCATGGTAGTTGGAATAGCTTACACTCTATAGTACAGTTAATAATTCGATATACATTTTTAACAGGGATAGGGCACTCGTTACATTATGGCGTACAATATAATGAAATATAATACACGTAGCAGTTACAACGTACAATAACACAATGGTTATCCCTGATACTTAACCCTAATCTACTGTGACCTCGGTCCTCGTTCGTTTCATCTTAAGACGAACTGGTCGGCGAACTTTTAATACTGTTTCTCCACTTAGAAACACAGAATGAAGACTAATTTGAGCCAATTGTTTGCCGAGTGAAAATTGTACCGTAAAGAAAAGTAAAAAAAATTAAGTAAAAAAAAAGAAAAAGGTAGATGATGGTTAGCAGTGCTGCAATGAATGAATTCTTTCAGAAAGAAATAGCTTCTGATCATATGCATCGCAGGCGTTAAAGAACTGTAATAAATTTGCAAATCACTAAGAAACTAATTTAGAAGGTGTTTCTTTTTTCATTCTGAAGCGTACCAGTTCGGAAGAGATCGAGGATAATCGAAGGGTCCAAGCAGGAACAGGACACACTTGACGAGATTAGGTTGTCGAAAGCATGTCTGCGACTAGATTAGCTTTATCACGAGGTCAGATAGTGAAAAAATAATTACGCGGAGCTCTCTTGATGTGGTTTCCATCTATGCGTGTACACTGTGTGGAACGTATTTTCTGAAATGCTTCTCGGTGCTTGGAAATTCGTCGACTTTGAAAAATGCAACGTGTACGTGGTGTGTGTGTTTATCGTTGAGAATATCAGGCTGTCTGGGGAATTGTTTCCTTACAATTGGTAGTAGCGTTAAGCGTTTCTCTGCGAAATATTTTCTTCTTCAAGTCTTTTTTTTATACATATATATATTGCGCTTGAAGGCTGTTTCGATTTTCTAATTAAAACAACATGTCCGGCACCTTTCAGAAAATCTCTTGCATTCATAAATGCACACCAAGTAAATGCAAGTTACGCGATTGGTCAACTGTTCACATAAAATATCGCATCGGTAAATATAATTACAATCGTCGTTAACATTTCTCTGAATAGAATTTTCCTTCGCCAGCGCCGATAAATAGATTTAATTTAACATCGTACGCGCTTTATAATAATAACAGAACGATCGTCAACAATTTTCATGATCACCTGGGAACAAAGTAACGGGGTGAGGATTTTCGTCTTCTTTTTTCTTTTTTACAATCTTGTTGGTCGTTATAGATAAAAATAGAAACGAAGAATTATCCAGGTTGAGAACTTTCTGGGGACGGAGTTGTGAAATACAAGCGTGTATAGATTCTCGTTTGCGATTCTTGTTGAATTCAGTGCTGTGAGATAGTTTCTAAGAGAAATGAAAGAAGAGGACGCTAAGGAATTGCTTTCCTCGACGGCTATATGGCTAGGAATTGTTTTCTCTCTCGATACAGGGGGTAGTTCGATCTGGAAGTATTCCCGACCAGCTAACAATTTTCTTCCCTTTATCAAATAATTTAATATTAATTAAACCGATCGATCAAGCACCTATTACGTTTCCACTCATCAACAGACATTTTCACGTGCTAATCTTTACTTATTTAAATATACCTCTCATTAATCGGCTGCTGCATAGACTAGATATCAAATTTCAAACACGAAACACTTACGCTCGTTAAAGATCCGTCACATTAAAACTATTCAACTGAGGATAAACTTTCTACCAAGTTACAGAAGAGACAACAAAAAAACACAACGCGTATATCGTAAGGGTTAGTGGAAATTCCGTGGTTAAAACAGCGACAACGGAACGGCATACAAATAAATGCACAAATAAATGGCACAGAGGGGTAAAACTTATTTTGGGAACAGACGAATCGATCGTGGTCGAGAAGTTTACTTTAAAAACGATATAAACATCAATCTCGTCGCCACAGAACCGGCGATTTCGTCAAAACTGAGGAAGCGATCGATAGTACTACGACTCGAGTCACACTGAACGAAGAACTTCCTTATTACTAAAGAAACACATGACTGGTCACGTGTTTGTGCGGCCGCCATTTTCGAACTAGACTTAATCTTGGATTCCAAACCGATGCTCGATTTCCCGCAACGATTCCATTATAATTATAGTCAGGTGAGATAAATTCGGTACGTTCTGCCATGAATATAATCCCAGTCGATGCTTTCATAAACGTTTCAAGCTCTCCCAGGGCTGCCAACCAATATGGAATCGACCCAAATGGCACTGCAGTAGTATAAATCTTCAAAACTATTCGGCCTCCATTCTTGTTTCCGCCCACCACCAACGAGCACCAGTCTCTTCAGCTTCTATCCACGGCCTTCTATGTGAGCTTCTACATGATGGAACACCGTGTGACGTTGTACCTAGTGTCTTGGTCCACATTGTTCACGCTGAGCACGTGGAGCAGCCTCTCCGTGTCCTTGCAGGCGTGTCTGCTGTTTTGCGGCTGCTTCATCAGCATCATGGGCGCTTTCTTCTTCCTTCTCTTCTCGGTCTGCGACAGAGTGAACTCGAACATTTGCTCGAGTCTTAATCTAATGGACCAGCCGTTGTCCTTGTGTCTGTCCTCTTCGTAGGTAGTCTCGTCGACCTTCTTCAGGTTCTGAAAGGCATAGTTCGTGGGCATCAGCTTCCTCGTCTGAGGAAACGAGTCGTGAACACGGACTGGACGCGCCAGAGAGGATCTCTTCTTGGCTGGAGTGAGAGGCAGGGGCCGATTTTTCATGGATGTAACCAGGCTGATGGCCCTGGGATTTCTCAGGGCCTTGGATTGGTCCAGACGGGTTAGAATCTTGGCGTTGTCCTTCAGGGACGAGGAGTTGATGGAGTTGTTCGTTTGGTAGTTGTTCGTGTTGCTCTTCTGCACCAGATTCGCGATCTTCGTGGTTTTCGTGGCCTTTAAGTTGCTGTTGTTCGCGCTGTTGGCAACAGTGGTCACGTGGCAGCACTGTTCGGTGCACTGGAGGCAGTCATAGTACTTTTCGTCCGTGGTTCGACGCGCTGAAGCGGAGAATCTCTCGCGAAGGTTCGCGCGATTCTGCCGTCCAGCTGTTCGGCGAGGCTGTTGTCACACCTCTTGAAGGTATTTTAGCGGGCAGAGGGTTTCCTTGTAGAGAACCTCGCCCTCCTTCCCGGTGTGGCCCGCGGATCTGACGTCAGCGGCACAGCGAACCATCGCGACGCCCTCAACCTCTTCGCCAACCTGAATAACAATCTGGCGGGGAGAGTTATCGTGAGTGGAGGTCGCTAGTTATCTTTTCTTTTTGAAATTGGGACGAAGGATGTACCTGATCGCGCAAAAGGGTGATCTGGTCGGTCAGTTGCAGGTTACGGGTGACTTGGAGGGTCTTCTGTCCAGATTCCACACGCATGACGTACGCGCTAGGGAAATAACCCATTTGCCCACCTAGACACTTCCCTTTCCACCAGTCCTTCTCTGATTTATCGATCACCGTCACCTTGTAGCCGGCCCTGAAACATAAAACTCCCTGAAATTATTTCTTGCCCCAAATTCAATCACTCCGTGGGCCTGAAGTATCCAAGTTAATCTTTGCTTCGTGTTCAAACAACATTACTCCAGGCTCTCCAGCGTTATACTAAAATTTTGCCCAGGCTTGATAGATTATTCAATGATTACTTGAGGTCCAGTTCATCACGGTGTCGAGCCTCGAAGTTGTACAGCACCACATAGAGATTATTCGGCGGCAGTACACGTTTCCCAGCTGGATTCGTGTGATTCTGGTTATTGGTGTGAGGCGAGGGGCAGGGGGAAGTACTCGCTGACGAGTAGGATTTTTCGTTCTCGTCTGGCAGCTCCATACTGGACATCCTGATGGCACCCCTGATGTGCTGGCGGACACCATGACCTTGTCCCGGACTGCATGGCGCTGCAATCGCACAGTTCACGCCGTGAAGGCACAGGTCAATTACTTTTCGCTACATTTCCCACGGATTTGCGTCCAGTTAATTACGGTTACTTACACAATCTGTTAATACTTCCACTGTCAGAGTGTCTAGGCGGCGTGGACTCTCTCTGGCCAGTGGTATAGTAATCACGAGGACGATGTCGAACGTGAGTGGTGCCCTCAGGCGAGTCCAGACTGAGACTCTTCATCCTCAGGTTCAGCCTCTCGCGTCTTCGCGGGCTATGCGGCGCTTCATGTTGCGTAATGAGCGATTATAGCAGGTTAATCTTTGGAATTAATTCTTTGCTCGACGTTGACGCCATTTATTCAAGCAACGTTTATCCTTGCACGTTATTTTTGTTTGGTTTTAAAGCAGATTGTTAGGACAGAGAACAGTCGGACAGAGTTTGGTAGCAGAGGTACAACAAATATCTGGTTGGAATATTTACCCATCGTTTCCACCTGGAGAATTTCTGATAAACTTGTTTACGATCAATTTTGGCATAGCGTTAGTTAAGCATAGATAGAGGAAGCATTGGTTTGAGAGACAGCCAGGAAAATTTCATTTTCGACGGAGTTCTACTGGCAACGTATAGATTGGACGAAAATTCAAACAAATGTTTTTCAATAAAATTTTTCGCAACAATCGGCAACTGGTTCCATGGTAGTAGAACCCGTATGTGAATTTGCGTGCAAAAGAATAGCAATATGCAGAGATACACACGTGTACGCACAGAGAAATACAGGGATTCAAATATTTTATTAACTGTTCGTGAAAATAATGTCAGCGTGCTTGATTAATTTTCACTTTGGCAAATGTTCCTTTGGCGTCAGCGTCGAGATCGGAAAACGAACATGTACATACAACGAGATAGGAACACCATAAAGATAAACGATTACGTCACGAATGCACACAGTGAAAGAGTATTTCCCTCGTTAGACGAGAGATATTATCAATGAACAAGTAGTTTTTTTTTCTTTTTACAGAGAGAAACAAAGACTACATTGGAATATTATTTTTTATTTACTTTTTAGAAGATTAAACAAGAGAGAAACGATAAAATGGGACACGACTCGCGCACGGAGAAGTGAAAGTAGAGGAGTCTGCGGAAGAGAGCATTCTTATTTACAATATTTACAAGATTTCTCCTTCGTCATTCTTTTTCTCTCCATTCCTTTTTTTTTTGTCTTTTTCGGTGGAGTTTCGTTTCGCCTTTGAAACGTTTTTCTCCTTCATTTTCCTTCTTCCCCTCATTTCAATTGTGCAACATTTTCGCATACTTTCTGAATTAAAAACAGAAAATAAAATTCCACGTCTTTTTGGAGTAGATAATTGTAAAAAAAAGCAAAAGCAAAATAAGATTGGGAATTAAAATGTGACATAATATTCGAGAACTATAGGTTGTGTTGATTTTTTTGTTTTTCGTTTTTTGAGATTCGTTCGACATAGCAATCCCAGACTTGATAACTATATGGAAAACACGGTTTCAAAAGAAACTATGCTAATCGAAATAGCGTTTGCAGAAAATTGAAAAAACTCTTTAATCGTTTCAAGATAAATGTCCTTCTCGTTGATCTCTTACCTTTTCGGCATAGTCTTTTTTGAAACAATCTGTATCTAAATAACAAAAGGCCTGCAAATATAATTTCATCGATTTTAGGGATCTTGGATATATTTTATTCTGCGATTTGGTCATGCTGAATTCGAGGGGACAACTTGGCGAAATTAGAACGGAGTTTAATAAAGGAATAAAATTGATTCTCATTCATAATTCAGCAATTCCAAATGGTATCATGTCTCAACTACTTCATCGCGATATAGAAATTGGATTACTCTCTGGGGTTTGAATTATGACGACGAGGAAAATCTACTGGCAATATACAGCAGTTCCAAGAAAAAAAAGTTCTAAAAACTTCTAAACTAAAACAATAAGGGCTGAATGGGTAGTTGGTGAGCTAGCGATTCGATGAACTAGCTTTGCCCCCATTATCGCACGAAAATGCTAGGAATTGCTTCCTAATCGAAAGGGGCGAATAGCAAAATAAAACTGTGTCATGGTTGATGCATTGCAACTCCAGATCGTGGAAAAACAACTCCACCGCCGTGCTTCCCATTTCCCAAGCAATTCCATGTTTTCCATCCGCCACGATTTTCAAATCTTCGACGCTAAATTCAAACGACACCAGCAATTCCACGCCCCCTATCGGCGATTCCACGCTCTTCTCACCCGGTTGGAGTGTCCACTAGCGGTAAAAAAAACATTGCACGGGCCCAATCCGAACGACACGGATCAGGAATAGGTCGACTTCGGTTTTCGAAACAGTTCGAGATCCATTTCACTATTTTCCCGTCGGGCGTCAGACAGCTCGTGCGTCGTCGAACGAGCCTCCACTTCACGGGTCATCGTTTCCTGTTGGCGCCGCGATAAGATTGCTCCAGCAACTTCGGGGACGAGGTCGAGGGCGTCTCCTGGGTCATCAACACCAGCGGTTGACCGAAAGGCCTGGTTCCAGACATTGATCCACCGCTGCCCCGTCCTGGTCAATGGAATTGCAACAATTCCACCGTGATTTTCTTTTTTTTTCTCTCTCGTTTTCCCATTTCTCTCTAGCTACAATTGCCCTTCGAACAGGCGTGTGTATATTTTCCTTATTCTCGAACCAATCTGGCTCTTTCTCTCTCGATAAAAAAAACTTGGGCTCGATGTTACTTGTTAGTCGGTGCAATTCCATGGAATTTCAGCACGAACCTGCAGTTGCGTTTAACGACTTTTGCACCTCTCGATCTCGGGCCTCAGTATAATACATTTCTTTCTCCCACGAACGTTTCGTTACATCCGCGAACTTGAATGGAATTGCATTTGTGAGGGGATTTGCGATTTCAGCGATAGCCCGGGATTGCTGGTCGTATTAGCTCCCTTGTCACCGGGTTACCCGGTTTATTTATTATTCGTTACGCATTACTCCCGTGGCTTCCTTGTTATTAATGCACCGTGTGTCAATAAGGCGTGGACGTGAGAAAGCTTCCATGAGATTTATCTCGCGGAAAAGCAGGGAGGTTCTTTGTTCTTGCCAGGGGAAACCCCCAGCGGTGTACCTTGGATCCTCGAATCACACCGCCACAAGACCCCTCGACGACACCCCTTGAAGAGAGGGCTCGTGGGCGATCCTTCGAGAGATAACCCGAGATCTCTTCCAACATTTTTCCTCCCGATAAACACCGTCGTATATCCACGTCAACGCGTCTCGCGATAATAAGAATAAAACAAACACACGAGGGGAGAAATCGTTGCGGCGCGCATTTGTATCACTTTGAGACTCCGCAGAAATTTAAGTGGCGGCGTTTCGTTTTAGCGTCGCCTGCTGGTTTCTAATAACGAAAGGGAGAACGTATGTCCACGATTCTTCACGATGGCTGGATCCATCAGTTTCCCCGTGCATCGAAGCGGAATAAAAATAAAGAGTAACGATGTCGCGCTGGCTAAGAGGAGGAATGAAGATGAAGCAGGAGAAGAAGAAGAAGAAGAAGTAGAAGAAGAGGAAGAAGAAGAAGTAAGCGAGACACGGAGAACAGATTGGACAGACGGCAGAGAAAGAAAAAGTGGCAAAGTTACGAGTCATGTCCCTGAAGAAGACGAGCATTCCTCTGTTGATTAAAAGAATAAAAAAACAGAACAGGGTTACGTGCCACCTTGAAGCAGAGATTGCTTAAGTATTCATTTCAGATTTCATAGTACCTCCTCAAGATTGCATCCCTTCTTTTTTGTCCCCCTTCAAAAACAGACCGAGCAAAAAAATGTCCCCACCAAGAAACAAATTCTAAACCCAATAATAATGATAGAAAAAAAAAACAAATACTGTGCTTTCTATTTTAAAGTACGTCTCCAAAAAAGAAATAACCCAGCAATGTTCGATCGCCCGTCTCCCTCACGGATCATTGAAAAGCAATTCCAAGAGATTCTACCAACGCCCCAAGAAGTCTGACGAAGCTGAAACGTTCCCCGTTTGACTCGAGCCATTTGTCATCGATTTCTGTCATCACGGTGGGATGCACCCTGAAGGGTACTCGGTCTACAGCCACGTTCAGGAAACGTGGGATCGTGCTTCTTCAAGGAATCGTAGATGGCGCTCTGCTTCAAGGTCAGAAGGAATCGGTGCTGTGCCTTACCAGAGGTGGACGAGGAACAGGGTTGGGAGGAGGCCCTCGCTGGCGAAGGTGCTGGAGGATGATCTGCTGTGGGAGGCGTAGGTGGTGAGTTTGTCGAGTTTCCACGGATCTCGCCTGCCTGCTTCAGCACCTGGTATATGGCGTCCACGTCTGTCCACACGTGATAGAGAGACAGCAATGCAAAAGCACACGAGAAACATCACGCACCGAGGTGCTTCCTCCGTCGTTTCGTTTTCATTTATATTTCTCGCCACTCGTTTTCACTCGAAATTCCACTCCGCGACCGTGGTCGACAGTTCCCCGGTCGTCACAGGTGTCTTCGCGGGGAATCGCGATGGCAGTGCAGAGATGAGTGAGAAGGGACGCGTGTTCTTATTCGAGTTTCGGTTGAATTAAAGTGAAATTGGGGCTTGTGGGGATGCGTGATCATTGTCCCCCCCTGTGCAACACGTGTGCAGGGACAGAAATAGTGGCAACCGCAATGAAGACACCGAAGACACCTGTTGCTCATGGGAATTGTGGCTCCGGTCGCGAGAATGTTCCATTATTTGAAGCACGGTGGGAATTGGCGGGGCCGTTTATTCAGAGTCACTGAACGCCCGGCGTCTTTTCAGCTTCAGCGCCTCTGAACTGGACACGGCCACGACATTCAACCGCACAGAACAACGAGCACAGCATTGGAATAGATCTTTCCCTTTTCCGCGGCCTGATCAGGCGACCCGGGTGGTGAACGCCGAAGGGCGAATGATCCGGTTAGTTGGTTAATCGCGATGAACTGTGATGAACACCGTGATCTTTGACCCTTTCGTGTCATGGATGGCGATCAGAATGATCAGGGTGGGGGTTCGATTGATGTGAAAAGATATGGGGCAGAGCTTCGTGCATAGTTCATTGTTTGTTTACATCCGTTTCATCGCGGCTTATGGGTCGATCGATGCGCCTCACGATTCCACCAACCCCCTTTTGAACCCTTTCGACCCTTGCATTACAGTGAGACAATTTATTCTTCTGTTTTTAGCAATCTCAGTTCAATAATGGAACTTATGTATTAGACTTGACCAAACTGCTTCATCGGAACATCGATCGTTGACCATAAGAGTGTAAGAGAGAAAGAAATAGATAGACAGATAGAGACAGAGAGAGAGAAAGAGAGAGAGAGAGAAAGGGAGATATCTCGTGAGAGCACAGAGATGAGACCAGGGAGTCCTTCTTTTTTTTCAAAAAGAAAAAAAGAATGGACGCTCAAATTGGTTTGTACTTACTGTGCTCTGCAGCTGGTGTTTCGTCCACTTGCGTCTGGGTCTTCTGACGACGAAGAAGGGGAATCCCACCGCTCTTCTTGGGCGCCAGGCTGGGACACATGGCTGGTTGCACCAAGTGGATGCAGTCCGTGTGAGCGTTCGCCTTGCAGCCGCGACACCTGACGCCCTGGCGACTGTGACCTCGGAGCACTTGACCGCACGCGTCGCAAGGTGTGATCTTTCGATAGGTGTACTCGCGCCAAGCGTGCCCTCCCTCGGACTCCAGGCTTTTCCTGGGGAAGGAAGTAATTTCGGAGTGTCTTTTCATTGCGGTTCGAAGGATTATTGGGTTCTAGCGTTGCGGGGATCATGTTGATTAGCGGCAACCTCACCTGGACATGGCGACGACAGTGGAAACCGCATGGTACATAGCCTGCTTTCCTCTGTGTTAGTGGAGCATTCACAAAACAACAATGCTTGTTAATGAGTCTCTAAAATATTTTGCCTTCCATGTTCCATTCGTTCGTTACCATTATTATTATTATTTTTCGTTGGGTACTGACTTGTCAGCTGTCGGCGGTGTCGTTGGCGAGCTCGTCTTCAAGCTCTTGAATGCTTTTAGCCATTTGTGCTTGGTACTTCCGGTCGAGCCATTCGACATCTTCCGGCTGCTCACCCCATCCGGTTGGCCGGCTTCCCCAGCCCCGAACAGCTCCTTCTGTAAATCGAAGAGAACGACAGATGAGATATATGCGCCGCTGGACTGGAAAATACTTAAGTGCTTTCGATTCTCCCCTAATGATGGGAGATTCACGAAAAATCCTACCCCTTCGCGAAACGATTTCCACTGGGCATTGTACGATGATAAATGGTGCCGTTATCTCACCCTGCGACGGCAAAAGTAATTCTCTTGGAAAATAACAATTCGGTCGAACGTTGGAAATTATTGTCAACAAATCTTTCACTCTTTAAATTTTATACTTTTTGTTATTTGCGTTTTTTTAAAGAGAGAAACAGAATCACTCGAGATTGAAATGCAGCAGTGGTGGTTATTTGTTATTGGAAGACAGGTTGTCAGGAACTTTCAATGAAGTTCTGCGCTCTCAATAGTACGACACGTCCAGCTCGGCGACAGTGTAATCAGAGTGGAAATGGTCGAGTTTCTGCCCGAGTTGTTTGACGGCTCGTGCACGACCGGCTGGTAAACAGATATCGAATAAAAGGGGAAGCCTGAACAGTTTTAATGCGACGGTATTGGAAATGAAGGCGGCATTAATTGGATTTAACCGAAGACGCCTGAAGATGCCCCATAATGTAACAAATCCAGGGAGAGGGAACGAACGAGATATTTCAAAATCTTCAAGCAACCCCGTTTCGATTATTTACATTTGATTAACATTGTTCATTTTTCAACAATATACCATTCAGTACACTTCTGCCTCCCCTGTACACGGCCTGCCAAACAATTGAGTTCTCGCGGGTGAGACCTTCATTCGGATCTGGCAGTAGAGTAGCACTAACAAAAAGGAGACAAAACCAGTGCCTATCATTCGCACGTGTTCGATGTTCACAGAACATCAGCGTCAGGTGCGGGTACATTGGTCACCGAAGAGTCCATTCTCTCAGACCAGGTGAAGTCAGACTCGGAACGAACTCCGTTCCACTTTGGGGGCACGTGTCGCCATGCACGTGTCCAGGTACAAATAACACCCCTGGCACCCTGAGAAGACCATGCGTCACACGGTCGAACACGTCACACCAGAGCTACACCGAGCAAAGAAAGAAGGACACCGTACACCAGCTGACCCACCTACGGGCGAAACCGCTTTCGGGGATTCCCGGCACGGTTCCAAGGGGGTTCCCCGCGGGGAATCCTCACTGGACACTGTTCAAACACACCGTCTAGGGACATCCCGAGGCGGAAATAGAAGGAAGACACCACGAGACACCGCATAGCAACCAGCACCGCCGGAACTCGCTCCACGGCACTTGCGAATGCTCCCATCGCCGTCCGACTCTCGCGACGGCGACCCGGATCACCTGGACGCGCGGCTGACAGGCGGAACACCAGGTGTTGCGAGGTGTTCAATGTGGGAAATACTAACGACTCGTGTGCGCAGCGTTGTCCAGCCCATTTTCGCGAAGGACTAGCCAGACCTCTCGTGCCACCCTGACCTAGGAGAGCGGACTCGAGGCCAGGAATGGATTTTCAGACAGCCACGGCGGAGAGTGACCCAGTAGTGAGGGCGCATGTCGCGAGTTTGCGCGCCGTATTTATTCTGGCCACCCCGTCGCGTGCCGTTCACGCGTCTATGCCTCTGATTTCTGACCCTGCTTCCGGCGGACTCTCGCACAGGTGCGTCTTGGCTCCGTCGAAACGCCTGCGACACAAAGTCGAATCTCTTTCGTCTGCAGTCAGCAGGTGCTTTTATTTTCCTACGCAGGCGGACGAGTTCTCGCAAAATTTATGGAATCAACTGATATGGAATTGTCGTTGTTATTGTTATTCCCAGAGGTTTGTTGGGAATAAAACTTGCAGCCAATAAATAACGTTCCAAGGGGATGGTGCTCTTTGGTTCTCCTTTTGGGCAAGGGAATAGCTGGGGAAGCCTAATGCGGGGAAAATTGGTTCGAGGTGTCCAATTATCGATATCTGAGAACAGGCTGGCCCACAGATACCGATATCTGCTGGTCGCTGACAGGTCCATTAGGACGTGTCTTGTACAAAATTTTACCAGGACTTGGCCCCGATATCGATCCGGTTAAACGAGTTTGCTTCAGTGTCTAATCTACGTGGCTCATTGTGATGATCTATGGTAGTTCTATACCACTGCATAGGGCCACTTTGATCGCAAATTCTAATTCCAGATAATTCAATCGAACGTCTGGACGATAATTCTTAATCTTACAAAATTAGGTCCTTCCTGAGTAAAGATAGTATTGCTCACGTGTTAAACCGGCGAGTGGAATTTATTTTAAAGGGCTGGTTTGGTATCGATTGTTCTTTTTGCCAGCAAAAATTGGCAACAGCAACGAAATGTCTATTATTGGAGCAACGGAGTCCAGATCGGACTCCATTTTGGTATTCAGAGTCCTTGACGTGCCAAACCGAAAGACCAGGACACAGCGTATCGAGGAATTCAACGATAGCTCGATTGGAACGCACGAAACTGGCCAATCGTTCTCGTTTAGAATGATGAATTCGATGCGCGAGAACCTGTATGCCGATCAATATTTTGCGTATCACCGATGTGCGAACATTTCTCAATTAATCCCACGATGGGGCGATTTGAAAATAATTATTAACCACGGAAAAAATGAATACTCTGACTCGAAGTTATTCCTGAATTATTTTTACAATTCAATGCAATTCCTCGAAAGATAGTCTCCCTCAAATAAAACCAAAACATCACACCAAAAAATAAAGCAACGTGTACAATTGCACCACTCGCCAGCAATTAAATTAAGGTGAAGCCTTCATTCATTTACTCACCGTTCGCTATTAACTATCCAGCTCCAATGCGGGGATAAGCCGATCGTGCGAACTGGTCGGAGGCAGACACGAAACTACGGCAGCACGTGCAGGTGCACGGGCAAGGTGCATTGTACTTGTTCTCCGTGGTAGGGAACAATGGGAGGCTCGTGCTAATTTTAATCGGCTCGGCCTCTCGACTCGAGAGCCACGAATGCCTGCTAGTTCTTTTTGTCCCGGTCGAGTTCCATTGTTTCTTCAGACTTCTTCGATTGGCAACGGAAGCCGATACCTCGCCTCAAGAAACGCCGCTTTTACCATTCTAACGCGCTCAATTGTTTGTCGAGCAGTTGGATTGTTGACAATGGTTTCGCTGATCGGTTACTAACGCATCGGGGTGGAGGGGGCATTTTTGGATTTTTCGAAAATTGATTTCCTTCGCGAGAGTTAATTGAATGAATTCAATTCTGGTCGAGCCAGAGTGTTTTCACGAAGATTCGTCACGAATCCAATCACGAACTCGTGAAACGACTTCTTCGCTCCCTAGTGGAAACACACGCCGAAGCACATCTGGATCCCCCACGCACTGTCGATACGGAAACTTTTCCGTCACGGACGGGAAAGTTTCAGCAAGGCTTGTCGTGGTTTTCTAAACAAGAACTACTCGCAGGGAAGGTGGCAAGTTTCAGCTCGGGTACGCGAAACTTTCGAAGTGGCTTTTTTTCCACGCTAGGGACATTATGTTGGCTGCACTGGTGTGCGGTAATTCCGCGAGCGGTCCCTCGATGGTCGCTAATAGCTTTTCGTTCGTTTTTTTGCAATCGATCTAGCGTCGGGTTCGTTTAAGTGACGAAGGGAATAAGGGAGAAAAATAGGGGAACTTACTATAAAGTTAAAATTACTATGAAAGTTGGCACGGCGAGTCTATAGCCGGGGGTCGTTCAGAAAAATTAAAAAAGTTCTAAACGACTGCACGGAATTGCTAAGGGAACGGAAATTAATCGTTGAGATTAAAAATTGCGAAATAAAAATCAAAGATCGCTGAATCTACGGGGGAACAACTAAACTTCGACAGAATTGTAACGCAGAATCAAAAGTTATTATGATGTTTTGTTCCAGAAAGTCTCGTGCCACACGAAAGAAATCTGCATTCGCAGCAGGTTTAGACACAACGGGGATGTTTTTAAATTGCTACCATGTTTGCCAACAAACAATACCATTTGAAATACCTGTGCTTGCACAGCTGCGAGGTAAAGCTGGGCCTCCCCTAGCTCGAAACGTTTCATAGAGATGTCTTCCTGTAGCTCGGCCACTTTAGTGTAAAGATTGCTTTCGGCGCTCCTGCAATTAAAGAAGGGAAACCGTTCAACGGTTGCAGTCCTAGGGAATTAAAGCGGGGACGGTTGGAGAGGCCGGAGGCACTCGGGGAAACGGTGCTTCTTTGTAACGTGTTTACCTTTAATAAATTGAACCAGCCGCGGTGAAAGGGGACGAGTGGCAATTAGAACCAGTTCTTTTCTAGATATTAATTATTTCTACCTTTCATTCCGCACTTCGACTCGTCCCATAAATTAACGAACAGATCTATACGAAATAGAAATTCCCTACGGAAACAAAAATTCCCCAATAACTTCACGACCTTTCCAATTCTATTTTCTCAAACAGATGTGGGTCTTAATATTTCTATAGGTCCCGAGTTGTACTCACTTTCTTTGCATGCGGGACAACGCATCCAGGGCTTCCTGGAGTCTACCTATCTCTTGACTGAGACTGTCGTGTTCCCTTTTCAGATTCTCCATCAGAGGCAGGGAGCTGGTAGCCGTGGGGGCCAGTTCGTCTCTCAGAGAGGGCATCTGGTTCATCCTCTCCATGGGAACCTGTTCCGGTGGACCCGGTGCAACGAACAGCCTCCTGGTGGGTTTCTTCGATGGTGTAACCGTGGCTGCCAGGCTCCTTGCCAGAACCTGAACGTAAAATCCCTATTAGGGCAAGTGGGGCACAGGCAGTAGCAAGCCTTAGAGCCATAGTCAAATCCGGTCTACAGGAATCCTTTAGTGTATGGGAGTCTTAAGCAGCTACATAGTTCAGTGAGTGGCAAACCAATTAGAGATCTGCTTGCACCTTTGCACATACTCTGAATAATATCCTGGGATTCAGTGCTTGGAAATAATTTGTTTAGCAATGCTTCCCTCATCTGATTACTTCGCCCAGAGTTCAGTCGCGACTTGGTACAGAGGTGAATGACAAGGACGTACTTGCAGGTCGTACAAAGGCGAGATCAGCTGAGCCTCCTTGGCGACAGTGAGATAACGCTTCGACTGCTCGCCAGCTCGCTCAGCGGAGGCCTCTGATACACCGGACACGCATTTGCAAGTCAATTCGCACAGCTCTTCGTAGACTTCCGTTATTTCGCCCAGCAGGCCCGGAAGACAGTGCACCTGGTACCGTTCGGTGATGGCGTTCGTTGCCCTCAATTGAAGAATGTACGCGTTGTGTGCCTCGAAGTAGGCACGCTTCAGCTCCTGCTCGCTACCGCCCTCCATCGTCAGGAAAGCGGCGTACGCACGTTTGTAGTCCATCCTAGCACGCTGCAGCTTCTCCTCGGTTTTCGCGACCACCTGCTCGTAGGCCTCGCGATGGACAAACACCTGAGAAGCACAGGTCACAGAAAGGATTCGACAATGGTCCAGGATGCAATCAGACATTATAGTCTTGAATTATATATTATAGTATGAATCGGTTGAGTGTTCCCTTCTTAATACTCGAAGAATGTAGGGGATTCGGGGGAATCACCTTTCTGGACTGGAGTTTTCTATGGAAGCTGGCCTCCAGGGTGGGTCTGGACAGTTGTTGCTGAAGAACTGCAGCTAGGTCTAAGTGAGCCTCCGCGTCAGACTGCACCTGGCGCAGCAGGCTCTCCCAAACACGACGCATTCCACCAGCGTCGACCCTGGCGTCGCTGGATCTGCTTCGAAACTCGTCGACCAGGCGTCGCACGTTTGCGGAGTGGCTCTCCATGGCTGCGCCCAATTCCTGGGCGAACTCCGACACTGTCGACAGAAAATTGCAATCAGGATTAGTCCGTCGTTCAAAATTTACGTTTTTATCAACGATGGACCCCTATGGTCCTGCGGCCCATCAGGCTAAGTGGCACTCTATCTCATTAGGGCCAATAATGGACTGCCTGACGAATCTCATTAATTTTGAACGAAGCTTCATATCACCCTGACATACACCCTGTCTATTATTCATGGGTTAATTACAGGCCTGACTAATTTATTTTTCAGGACCCTAATTGTCCCTGAAAATTGACCGTAGCGACACGCCATCTCTGCGCACTTTTTTCCCGTATGCGTATTCATCCTCATTTATTGACGGAAGGGCGACCACCTGTTTTCTACAAGTGGAAATATTTGAAGAGGCCTCGACGTCTCGCGTGGCAAGCACGGATGTGTCTGACGTCGGGCGCCCTCTAGGCTACTCGGGGCTTTCAAGCTTCCCCGTTCAGCAGCAGCAGCGCCAGCTGAACCGTGAAAGCATTTCAAACACTGTTTCATTTAATTAACCGACCAGGAAACCCACGCGATATTGAAACATCGCTGTTGGAAACTGTACCGGAATCCCAACAATGTAATCACTTGAAATCCCTCGTCTCCCTTTCAGATATTATATATAACACTTGAAAATATTCGAACAAATAATGGTCTCAGTGATCTCACAAACTGAATCCTGTTGAATAATTTTCGCCAAGGTTCGCTTCAAATATTCCCATCAATTTTAATTTGTCTCTTTCTTGACGTCAATTAAAAACGAGGCGCGAGCACATTGGCAGCTCGACCCGTGTTTTCGTGTCGTCGTCATGGCGGATCAGTTTTATCGAGCGCGGCGAACATTAAGTAGCCGTTTGTCAGTGTCTTCATCTGGCACGTGACGACGAGCAGGAAACGATTACGCGGCACGATCGACGTCAGGCAACGCACCTTGGCACAGCTTCTCATATTCTACACACTGTGTTTGCGTGCAACGACGATTACTGTCACGGTACAACACTGTTACCCCGAGCCGAATTTTCGTGGAATCCACGGCCCGTTTCACGATACACCCGCTCTGAAAATAAATGCGCGCCTCTGGGGGAACCGCCTGGGACAGGTAAACACAACTTGGCTACGCGAATTGGCACGGCTCTGGCTTCGTGACGCGATTTAAATAACAATTCTCACTTCCACCCGTGTACTTGCGAGAAATGCAAAACGTCGAGAAAAGAAGATTTCTATAATACCCGCGTTCAAACGCAGAATTAATCGTTTAATTTAATTTGCTGCTCGTGTCAGGTAAATCTATACCCGCCGAAAAAGAAATTTCATTTCGACGTTCCCGGCCTGGTGTTTCGGGGAAATTGAATTTTCGCCGTTTTACCGGCCCGTCGCAATCGAGTTCACCTGTAATTGACTCTTTTAGCCACCACCGTTTCCCCAGTGGAGCATCGGCGTTCGACGCTATCTCAATTTTATTATATTTGGCTATTCACGCGCGATAAACATCAATTTCCTCGAAAGTTTATACACATTTATGTATGCATGAACACAAAAATACATATTCGACAAATCATCTGAAAATTGTCGGGCAAAATGTTGAACGAACGATTAAGAAAAATTCAATTACTATCAGCCGCGTCGAACGGGTTTTGGTATGGTTAAATGTCGCCACCGTCGGTTCGTTAACGAGCATGGAATTGACTGTCAATTACGTGGCGCGACTAAAAATAGGGGAACGGCTCGATTAATTCCGCGACACGCCGTTGAAACGAAATACGCCAGACTGGAATCGCGCCATCGAATATTCATATTTCCCACCTGCTTCCCGATCGGGTTCTCAACAATTAGTTATCAGTCGGATCGACTGTTCAATAATTCGAAATCTCGCCTATCACGATGTCGTCGAGACTCCATTATTAACTCGTCACCCTGATTATTTCCACGGCTCGTCTGACCACGCACGATCACCATTCTACTTAATAAGCCGCGCGACGCTCTGGCAAGTAGTATAGAGAGCTAACAGTCAGACCAACGGTACAATGCAATATTCAATGGATCCATTAGGTCGCCATGGTGTACTGATTTAGAAACGACACTATATACCAGAAGCCTCGTGCCAGATTATCATCGTTGCGAAACAAATGAAATTCATTCTACCCAAGTTCCGTGGATTCGGCACGGGATACGTTCGGATCAAAATTAACGCTCGGCCTTCGAGTTCGGGCACGTTGATTTACGACAACGTTAACAACATACAGAGAACTCTAAAGCAATCGCACGATTAATCAAGAAAAATTAAGAAAGATCGCGTACAAAAATAGCAGAGAGACTATTTCTTCCACGCGAAAATATTATATATACGAAATATCGTCCCCCGTTCCATGGTATTTTCATATCCGATGGAGGATCGATTGGCAGGGGGCGAGAAGACATTTTTTTTCGTTTACACTCGAGCAGAATGTATCGCGATGAGTGCCGCGATATTCATCTTTCCCCTAAGTTCTACTCCTGAATATTACAGGAAATCGATATGGGAGAGGGGGGTGAAGGCAGGCAAAAAGGTCAGAAGCCCTTCGGAGGCAGTTGCCAGGGTTACCGGCAGGTAACGCGAGCCGATTTCGCAGAGATTTCTCGTTTAGCCGAGTGCTTTCATTGCCGGTGTTGTTTGAATACCTGGCGACGACGACGAGGAGGGCGATCGATGTGCACGCGTTCGTGTCACCGGGTTCCACGAAGATAACTGGAATCGATTATCCGTACAGCGCCGCGTAAATAATCCTGTCTTCGACGTCGCTCCACGAACGGCAATTACGTTCGATCGATTAAAGAAGCGAGCAATTTTTGAGGAGTTATGTCACTTGTTTTTATTCGGAGAATTATTATTGCCAGACATCTATTGTCAACGCGTTATCGGGAATAACAGTTCGACTAGCTGCTTTTTCACGTCGCTCTGCCTTCAGGGGATATCAGATTTCGCGGTGACGATTTTATCGGTTATTGGATTCGAACGTGCCTTGAGACATTTCGCTGCTTGACACCTGCGATTATCCGGTTCCGCGTTAATCCCATCGGGCGGTACAATCGACGCGGCTGGCATTCGGGACAGGCGAGATGCACCCGCTGAATTGTCATGGATGACTGATAAATAGAGGGCTGTCAGGTGAATACCGAAGTGATTAGCCGCGAACGAATAATCGATAATTTATATCCTCCTTCACCCCTTTCTATTTATTCCACGTTCATACTGTCATCGTTATCACTACTGCTGCACATTCAACGATATTCACCGTGACGTTAATTAAGACAATAAGATCCAAGCAATATTATTATTATTGTCACCGCGATTATGGTTACGATTATTATGATTATTATTATTATCATCGCCGTGATTATGGTTACGATTATGATGATCATTGTTATTATTATTGCGCGTGGTGGTTGACAGTGATTTTCGAAGGGAGGCACTTTATTACGATCGACGTTCTTTCGAATTCGATAGCCTACAAGGGTGGTCGCCACCAGCCCCTACAATTAACCCTGTGTCACGTCGATTTCGCGTGCGACCGGCCGGATCGATATCGCCTGAGGCGAGGCAAACATGCCCCCATGTCTATTTGCCGGGGATTAGGAATCACCCTCGTTAAACTTTTCGTCGGTCATTAAGCCGTTCGACCTCTTCCTGCCGCGAAATCTACCCGGCCCGATCGCGGCGAAGGGTTGCGGCTCAACCTTCCCCCTTCCGGTGCACCCCGGAAAAATAAGCACTTCAACGTCAACCCTCGTAATTAGCCGGTTAACGAAACGGCAGCGGAACAAGTCGGATATACATCGTCGCAAAATTAATTTTTGTGTTCGAGCATCGAATGAAAATAGTTGAAACGCTGCTGGCAAGTGGTACGAGTCGACGAGTGGTCCGACAGGCGACGCTGCAGCGGCAAGTATGACGGTAAGACGTCAGAGATCGGGCAATAATTGTATTAGTAGGACAACGTTCACGTGATTTGGTTGAATGGTAATCGAGCTTTAATGGGAATCGAATTAAGCGGAAGTTTTCAGTACAGTAGGTCGACGATTGGTCAGACAGCGGCAAGTGCGACAACGTGTCTCTGCGGGGGAATGCAAATTTGTCGAATGTTCTCCGGTCTGGCAGATGACGGATAACGATGCACAAGGTAATGATGATCGTTTTAATTTGACGATAGAACGATCAGGGACAAGTTACTATCCCGTTCTCGTGGGTTTAAACACGGGTCGCTTCAGAGCGACCCCCTTCAGCGCCCTTAATTAATCCCGTCGTTGGCGTTCGTTTTCTCGGGTGTAACCGACGTTTTCACAGCTTAGCGACCTCGACGGGGGTGGGAATTAAGCGACCAGGGCCGTGTTAATTGGGTTCACCCGTTCGCGGGATAATTCGTCGAAGGTCGGGACGCTCGTAAATGCGAGTTCCTTAAGAACAAGTGGGCAATTGAATATTAATTGTCCCGTCGTTTTTTCAGAATCCACAGGTTGAAGGGGCGGGAATCGACGCGGCAAAAGTCCTCAGAGACCCGAGGAGACCTCGAAGATGATTCGAGTTATTTATTATTAATAACCTCCCGGGCTGGGATTCGCCTAATCGTTTGCCTAGATGCTCCGGATGAGCCATCAATTTTCTACGACACCTGGGGCGAACAGACCGACGCGGAGAACTTGGTATTAAATTGAACAGGTCCTCGTGCGAGAGGTCGCTCGAAATTATCTGCCGTGACACGCGACAATCCTCGGATTGAACAAGCTGAAATGAAGAATGCCGCTGCTGAATCCACACTGTCTGTACAAGAGGTCACACTTTACATATTTACCACCCTAATTTCCCTTGGACGAGGGATTTTCCCTCCCGATGGGTTAGGTAGATTGAAAAGGGGGAGACATAAATATTCTGTACATTAGGATCGCATTAAAGCACAGCCACAGGGGGCCATTAATCATTCATCTAGCTTAGCATACCGGAACGATTCTGCGAGGACTCACAGACAGAGAATCTGTCAAGAGAGCGAAGAACAAGGCAACAGGGTTTCCCACATTAGGCACAAGTGTCATCAAGTCCAGCCTACTCCAGTTCAGGCAACCAGATATCCAGGATTCAAGATCAATCTAGATTCGACGAAGAGTTCAGTAACACTGGATGTCCTGGTAGGGCCAGGGGACGAAGCTAGACATTTCACAAATTAGACAGAAACTGAAGGCCATGCCACGTATATCTGATGCTGAAGCAAACCCATTTCTCTCAATTTGAAATGTCACAGACAGGACAGTGGATCCGTCAGGGACCATGCCTAGGGATTCACCGTTGTATCGTTTAATCCGCGATGAAACTAGGGTCGACAAAGTATTACACAGCCCCACATGGATCACTAGGATCCGAGTACACATCTGGAAATAGCTCGAATCAGATATAATCTACAGGACAAGGTGGAAACCTTATGAGATCAACGGCAAAACAACAGGGGCCGAAACTGTCTGTCAAGCTGATGCAGGGGTGGATTAAACATCCGCCCTACGCGTGGAACCGCCGGAACGAAGTGAAACTTCGTCGGATTACACGCGGGGACTTGAAATTCCTGGGGATCAAGGCTGAAACAGGGCTGAAACTTTCTCAGAGTTCAATCAACGATCTGGCCGACGGTCATGCCCTGCCCCTGGCTAGCCCGATGGCCATCAGATGCAATAATTGCTGGATAATCTTGGCAATCGAGTTTCCTGCTTCATGCCCAGTGCCTACAGGCTATTGGGTCATATCAAACAATTGGGCCAAAGCAGTTTGGGTATCCAAATCATTACAACTGATCTTCGACTATCCGAGGATCACTCTCCAGAAGTAGTTGTCCCAGAAACGATCCTCGCGAAATTTACAGAGTTACCCGAAGATCCTCCAGCACTCGGAGCAGTTCAGTTTCAGCGTTCTGATTGAGACCTCTGGGTCAAGTGGTGTCAGCTATGGAATCCAAGTGGGCCAGGTTATAGACCCGATGCCGTTTCATCGGGATACCTTTATTTTACCTCCTGCTCTGGCCTGGCTACATCGCTGGCGACTGGTCCATCGTAACTCTGCGAAGAGTGTCATCCCTGGCCGGACGTGTTTTAGCCAGGTATACCGATCGTGCCAGGTAACATGCGGCTCCAGCAGTCAGGCACAAGTTTATATATCGAATTGGCTGGCTTTGATCGCCGCTGTGGCTCACGGGGCAAGTCCACTTGGGTGAATTGAATTGCAAATCTGTCCCCTGGTTGGCAACAGTGGCGCCGAACGAAACAGTCGTTTCTACGAGTATCACTTCATTCCGGGCAGCGGATCGACCGGATATTCGACAGAAACGGCGTCGTCTCGCGAATGATTGCACCGCACAGCAAACACTAACTTGTCGAGGGCAGAGTGCGAGAGCTGTTGACGGATTTGCACGGTGCTTTAACTGCACGATAATTATTCTGTCTATCCCGGGGAGCAGCTGCATTAATAGCATCCCCATTAAGCTTCGTGATAATGCTCAGAGCAAACAGACTGCTGACCTTTTCGCAGCTCGGCCTCCTTAAGGACGTGTCCATCGGCACGGAATTCCTACTGGTCGTGCGTCTTTAATACGCCTTTATTTTCCTGCGGCGATAGGTCGATTTCGCGTGGACTGCTCTGCACTGGAATTTTTTTGCGGCGATATACTGACGCAGGGAAACCGTGCTCCCGATTTCGAGCGACGATAACAAAGTTTCGACGGGTCTCCGTAATTGTAACAAAATTTCGCCGCTGTTGCTAACCAATAACAGTCTTCGGTCGGCGATTGATTTATCTGTACCGATGGCTGACCATAATGACATTATTTAATGACGTTATTTAGTTCTGTCGTTTAATCGGGTTTCTGTGTAAGCTGAAACCTCGCCGCGGTTTCTGCCTACGCCCTCGGTTTTACAAGTCATCGCAAGTTTTATTATCCGCAACGTGGCTTCGTTGTTTGCAAACACTTCAAAGATTCGCACGGTAAATTTTTTCTCTTCCCTCGTACAGGGCAATGTTTAATTTCGAGACTGAATTTTTCCTCGGAGCAAATTATTATTTAGTCTTGGCAAATCATTGCTGCGTTTATGGCATTCCTGTGCCTGAACCGGACGATAAAATTATTCGAATGGCTAAGCCAACATTAATTCACTTAATTGCGGCACAGAAATATTCCACCGTGCTCGCCGAACCGCCCCAATCATTCTCCAATATGTTCTACGAGTCTCGCGGCTGTCGAGACCGAATGAGGAAAAATCCGCACGAATGGGGAGTGCAACGATGTTCCGGCACTATTTCCCTTAATTGCTGTCACCAGCCGTCGCCATTATCGCCCCCGAGTCACTGAACATTTACGACCCTGTGTTCTTTATCGAGTCCCAGGCCATTCCACTGCTGAATCGGGCAAAGCGCCGTTTGCGCACATATTTCCCCAACCGAACCGAAAAGATTATCATTATTAAAAGACTATGGGCAGGCCGACCCGAATTCGCCGCAATCTACTAAATAATCCGGACGGGTCAGCACGTTCATCAACATCCGCTAAAACCCTCGAATTACCCAAAAAGGAAACACTCACCCTTGAAATAGAAAAAAAGATTCGAAAAACCAGGGAACAGCTCGACGAGCCTAGCGGAGTGAGAAAGAAAAAACAACCCCTCGCGTGAAAGCAAACACTCGTCCAATCAGCGATCGATTCTTATCACGGGGGGAGGAGTTCACAACACCTGAAACGCTGGTCCAGGAGGTAGAGCAACGAGCAGAGAGAAGCAGGCGCGAGGATCCCTCTATCAAGATGGACTACATCCATAATGCATGGCAGTCGCGTGTCTCGCGCGATGATGGAAGTGGCGCGGAGGGTTGATGGTTGAGGGTGCCTTTGGGTGGGTTGGGACGACGAAGGTCGTGGAGAAAGGTGACTGGTAGGCTTTGGGGCAAACGCAACGGAAACGGACTGGATACCCGTGTAACACAGCGAAGGTGTTTTAGTCAGGAGCTGACCTGAATTCAGGTGGGCTGAATCAATACCGTCGCTCGTTCACCTCGCAGTTACCCTGGCAACCAGACTCATTTATTAAATATGACCTGCACCCAGCCCCAGTGCGTGCACGTTAACCTTGCCCACGTGAACCACCTGGACAGTCGTCGACCTGCTGGCCAGAAGCCTTCGGCGAGGACAACGAACGATGCACTCCGCTCTGTCTGTATATTTCTCTGGTCTGTAGGCGACCTTGGCAGCGGTGACTGTGCCAGGGTCGGTGCCAGGTTTCAGGAAGCGATCTGGTCGGAGGCTTTTTAACCTGGCCACTGGGCCAGATTGGGCCTCGAATTTCGGCCTGAGAGTACAGTCTTGGACCGGGGTATTCCGTCACTGTGAGGACTAATAATGACCCCAGCGTGGTTAGAGAAGCGTTTCGGGCGAATAAAATTCAAATGGACGTAGGTAAAAATAGACGACTTACTTCGCGCACACAGGGACGCAAATTTGATCGTTAGCGTTGCAGTCGGGCAGGACAAGATCAAAGGGACTTTTATTCTCCGTGAATTCCCCGCTATGCATACGATCGTTTGCCTTAACTTCCCGTTGCATTCAACTATCCGCTTAATTAAAGCGAAGTTCGCAGTAATAAATTCGCGTGTTTACAGGCAAGTCTCACTGCCTGGCTGCGGAGAATACATTGAACAATGTTGTCGCCCATTTGGTATTCGTGTGGGAGATATCCGAGCTTTGTAAACATTTTAGGGAAGTTTAGCTTCCGAGGAGTTTGTACGTGTTTCTGGAAATAATCGGCGCGCTATGGTAATGAGAGTTTTCGTTATGTTTGCCATCGAAAACCAAGTAGCAACCTAACCTAGATCTAACCTAGCCTCAACGAAGACAACCGCTAACTAACCGCGGACTAAACCAGTGCTACCAACGCCAACAGGGAATACCAATTCGATCCGTCGCCAATGTGGCGATGCTTGCTCGCGAAAGAAACACGAAATGGGTGCGGGAACGAGGCAACAACCCGGCGCCAATGATCTGAATAAGCATCCAGGTCAGCACACATGACAGCCAGAACAGTGTTTGGACCCGGCGCGGCGGCTACTCCACGCGAGAGTGTTAAACTGAATCCACGCCAGAAGGAAGGGTCTATTTATACCACGGTAACGAGGTCTTGGATGTAATCTTGCGAAACGCTGCGGAGGGGAATTCGTTTCCTCGTGGAAGAGGCCGAAACGAGCCGACGTGCCCCCGCGAAAGAACTGGAGCCAACCGTGTCATTTCCGGGCTCCGACGTGTCTCGATGGCGTTCGAAACGACCGCCCCGGAAACCGGCCAAGATCGACCAAAATTCGATTACCCGGGCTTTGGCCGGTTCAAAGTGAACTCGACGGACGAACTCTGACACGTTTTCGTCGGGGCCGTGTCCGAGCGGGAAAATTGGATTCCTGGGGGCAACGGTCGAATGCGGTTGGTACGATTGAATTTCACGGTAGTTGCGGTTGCGGCGCCACTCGAGCGCCCCACATTCGATATTTATCGCGACCGTCGCGCTACTGGGGCTTCCCCGGTGTTCATTACGGCCGATGCGGAGCGAGTTTGATGTATACGAAGAAACTTTTCACGCTGTTGTTATTTAAATTGGCGCCCGACGGCAACATTGACACAGTTCTGACGAAATTATCGGCGGAATTGAGAAATCGTTGGGGAAATTGGATAAGAGTGCCGTGCTTTATTATTCATGAGTTAATTAATTGATTAACTATGTTTTCGAGGAAACTGGGGAATTTTATTTTTATCCAGACTTTTTCCGCGGACGCAAAAGATATCGGATGACTTCAATTCCAATTGTTCCGCTCGAAATCAATTAACTAACGATCGTGCACCCGCCATGGGGGGATATTTTTTTTTGTTACAAAACGTAGCTGGTGTACGGAAAAAAGATGAGCACGATAACGCCAGCTACTAGAGAAAAGTGGATTGTCGGTTGCGTGACGCGTATTTGTGTCACCGGGACATGTCGTTTTATATCGCGAATAATTAATAATGTTTTTTTTTCATGTATAGCGCCTTCGATTAATGAACACAGAAAGGAAAATGTTAGTAAAGGGGTGAAATAGAATTGACCTCTGGTAGGTTATTTGAAATAATGTGCAAATGAAGCATTCAAATATTAAGCGAGACAATAAGAAATTCTTTATACATATGTTTCAAAGAACTGTATTTTGTTGTCCGAATTTAATCCCTTGGACGGTTAT
The DNA here is from genome assembly GCA_907165295.1 of Nomada fabriciana. NCBI lineage: Eukaryota > Metazoa > Arthropoda > Insecta > Hymenoptera > Apidae > Nomada > Nomada fabriciana. The sequence goes on along the minus strand of OU015699.1, from coordinate 9,585,581 downwards.
TATTAATTGCGGTTCTAATTATAACATCATAATGTGATTACACGCATGCAAGCAGCCGGGCTTCCCCTGACGTTATTCAATCATAAACTGGGACTTTAAACCGTACTCCGGCAGAGAAACAAGCTTACGAATAACCTTTCTTGCCTATGCATACAAAAGATGGTGAAGCTTAAAAGATTTCACAGCGATTTTTATCCCGCAAGGAGTTTCAATATTTTTCTTCATATATAATAAAAAGAAGGAGATTCACCAAACACTTTGATCTTCACAAAATCATAAAATGAAATCTATCATCCCCTGAGCCGCAAAACAAATAAACGTATCCTTAATTAAATACAGAGAAAATTGCAATTTCATGAAATATCACGGTCCATCGGGTCCGGATCCTCTTGGAAATTAATTTTCGCAAATTTGCAATATTTATTATCCCCTCTGCCGATGGGCGGGATTGATTGAAAGCATCACGTGGACAAAGGTTAATCAGCCGGTACACGTGGAACGACGTTTTCAAAGAGGGAGGGACAAGATCGTGTCTGACAGAGACCGATGACAGAACGATTTCCTAATAGAAGCAGCAACCCTTGGCTCCGACCCGGTATAATTAATCTTCACTTGTAGCAGGCCTGATTGGCCTCAGTGGAAGCAACCTCGGCGTGAAAAATGCGCAAAAATTCTCACCCTTGAGTGCTGCTATCTCGTGTTCAGGTGAATCAGTTCTGTTTTTACAAGAAACGAGATCCATAACTCTCCGAGCAAATAATAACTTCCTCGTTTACCCTGTTCAACGAAGAAAGTGTTTTTGGGGAAGCTTCGGATATTGATTAATTCAAGGCTGTGTAAATTTTACGATCACACTATTAAAATAATCATAAATTGCTAGTGAAATGATAACAATGCACCGTCTAGTACCCTACTGCTCATACAAGTCCGCCACTAAAAATATAGCCGCAGATAGACGACGTTCAAATTACAGTTTATAATTGAAACATGACTTCGCATGAGGGCGTCTTTGTTGGACGTCGTCTGACGTCAATCTAGGGAGACTATCGTAGTGGTAGACCTGCTTCCACGTGCATTAGCAGTGGCGTGGAACGATCCTCTAGCGCGGCCGTCACGTCTCGGCTGGTGGTATGGGGGAAATGAAGAACTAAATGGAAATTGTGCCATTCAAGACGTTGTAATAGTGACAGGGCAATTATAAACGAAGGAAGTCGACTGGCCATTCACGATGCACGTGTTCTGTGCGCCGTTTTATGGTGGCAATAATTTACAATTATGTCATCGTGCCGAGTTATTTTTATGCGGCGCACGCCGTCTCACCGAGCCACCGAATTTCTTTTTTCTTCTTCCTCCTCTCGTCGCGACGCTATCTGTTCCCTTTCTCCCAAACAACCGAGAAACTAAGCTTGACCAAAGGGAAATCCCTTTGGTCGAAATTTCTCTATTTTTGTGCGGGCCACGAACAAAAGTGGGAGAAAATAAAGTGTCCCAGTTTGTACTCCTTGTGCATTTCAATTTTCGCAGGATTTAAAAGGGCGGGGTTTGAATTTTTTTAAAATGAATAAATATACAGGCGGGCAATTTTTTGGCATTTCTCGTACGTTTCGTGGCTTCATTCGGCTCTTGCTGGAACCATACCAATTCCAGGAACTTTGGACAGACAGTCGCCATTGTAACGAGAGTTTCTATGCCAACGCGATTTACGAGAGCTTCTTTCGCCGTTATCCGATTTTTAGGCGCGTTTCCATACAATTTATCTTTTACAACGTCGTCGTAGGTTAGGATGAAGAAAAAGTTGGATGCTGCGAGACCGGTAAAATGGGCGAGGGATTTATTAGAACCGGTGCCAAAGTGTCCCGACTTCCGACATTTCCGTTTCCTCGTTGGCGATACGAATTCTGTCCATTGAGGTCTTTTAAAACGTTCACTATTCATCATAACAAATATGGCAGGGCGAGCACTGTCTGGCGATTCCTAAAATCGCTACTACAGTTCTTTTGTTCCCGATACAATTGATCGTCAATTATTTGTTATTAGAATTTATCGGAAGGCCCGGATGGAAAGTGGATCCGTAAGAAATTCATGTATCGACGTGGAAGCAACTTTACTTAGGTTAATCAATTTCATAGTGAATTTAGAGAATTAGTTTAGTGAATTAAGTGGCGGGTGAGATTCGTCCCTAGGGCATAGTGTACGCTCCGGACAGGCAATCAGCCCCATAAGAGGCGTATTTAAGACCGGTATAAAATAAGTTATAAGCCCCAAACACGAGGCTTGAATACAAATTAGGGGACTTTTGTGTATTACAACGTGGCTCGATGGCATCGTATGGAACAAAAGTGAACCCCCAAACGCGTAACCTAGAAAACAATTAAATACCATGATCGGCAGCCGTCGAACACGAAAACGTGTGTTCATTTGCACGAGTAACTACACAAGGGATCAGCGAATTTTGTTCAACGAAACTAATATACCAACTAATATACCGTCCAATCTAAATCACAACGGGGTTGACAAAAATTCCCATAGAAACATTCACGGCGTTGAAATTTTTCCAGAAAAAAAAGGCTGAGGAAATGAATCGAAAAGAAGGCACTCACCGGTCTGCACGAGCTTAAGGGCGGCCGCATTGTGCTGCTTGAGGGCCTCGTTATGTCCCGGCTGCGTGAGCTCCTTGAGAGGATTGGCGACATCCTCGCCGACGCCGACGCGACTGTTTTGCATAGTCCTGGCGTGTTGACGAGTGGGCTTCGCGACCTCGTGGCTACGTTGAGCCTCTGTCCGGCTACCCCTTCTTCGCCACACCTGACCACGTTTCCTCCTCCCCTCCTTCTTCTGCTTTCCCTGCTTCTTCGTCTTCTTCGCACGCTCCCCCTGACCCGGCTCGTTTCTATCGTCGCGGGTGATCACAGTCACCTGACAGCTCAGCCCACGATCCCCGGTCAACACTGGACTAGGGTCACGGTCTCGGTTCTCATAGATACGCAGTAGCTCGTCCGCCGGGTAGATGACGTACATGCCCAGCTGATGGTGTCCCCGTGGCGTTCACCGGATCGCGAGTCCAATCTGCCGATTCTCTGGCTGCCGTGGCTACCTCCACAGCTGCTGCTCCTGCTGCTGCCGCGTTTCTCGGCCGAGCCAACATCGCTGCCCACCAATTCATCGTTTACGAGTCCGTCACGAGTCACGATGCCAGGCCACGCGAGCAGTCTCATCTTCTTGGCACGTGGGCCACCCTGGATGTCTCCACGGCCGTTCCGTTCCTTACGGGCTCCGTGGCTGGGTCGTTTGGGTTCCTCTCAGGATGGTTATGGGTGTTTCCTGGCGAGATTGTGGCGAGGCGGCGGCCCTTGGTTAATGGTCGTCCGTGGATGGATCGGGAATCTTGTCCTGGAAAGAGAAATATGGTTATGGAGGGTGGAATTGGTCCAGCGGGTGGTCAGAGTAGTTTTGGAGATCCCAACGAGCAGTTGGCGAGAACTGTAGGGATTTTCTGGCGGAACAAATGGATGGTACGCCTGATTCGACGGCCGGTGCAGTGCAGTTCAATTGTTCGGAGCGTTTGGGGATTTTTATGATGTCAGCCAGTGGCTGTAGGGATTCCGTACATCGGGGGGAACCCTCTTTCTTTCTTTATCGCGAATCGATAATATCGAAGCTAGTGCCGGTTATGTCCGGCGAGTGTATCTCGATGAAGTGAACAATGTCAACTATTTGCAGTGAACTATTACTGGCTCGGCCACCTCATCCTTAGTCATGCCGCGTTCTTATATCTCATTCGAAATCCCGAGCCAGCGGGAGAGACTAATGCTGCCCTGCTCTCGTTGCAATACACATCCTAGGGATTTTTCGCCTTAGGCGGGGACAACAGGGCAGATCCGTGAAACAATATTAAACACCGTTGTTTTATTCATGCCCTACGTACACGACACCGAGGCACAGCCGTGTTTGTTGAAGTAAATCCCCTTTAAAGGCCCGCGAACATTTTCATTGACATTTTCCAGCCTGGGGTCTCCGATTCAATATTTATTTAAATAATCGTCGCGCTGCCGCCGCGGCTCATGAATTATTAACGAGGCTCGTTTTAACTCGGTTAAGGCGCTGCGTTTGTTTCGCGGAACGAGAGATGTTCTGTTTACAGGGTAAACGACTTATTCAACGTGTCTGAATAAAGACGGAAACCTCCCCTTATTTCCGTGGCCCGGCGTCGTGTAGATCGTAGCCGGTGATTTAAAACCTGTTCGAGTGCACCTGACACGGGGAAAGGGGTACGTTGAATGAAGCTTCGAGTCTCGTTTAATCGCCTGCCCGACTTGGCCCGAGGATTGCGCCCTTCAGCGAGAGACAAATAAATATGAAGAAATAATTGCGATTCATTTCTTCGCGGAGCTTTTCAGTTTTCACTTAAACGAACTCGGCGGTATCACCCGTGATCGCCTCTAGGGAAATTTTCCCGGCCTCCAATAAAATCACTTTGTTCTACCCGAACTTGACTAAGATCCATAAAACTGTCTTGGTCTCTGGAAAATCCACCCAGAATCCAATCTATTCCCTCGGGGTCCCCTAATATCCAACTGTATCAAATATCTGGGAATCCCCAATAACTCTGTAACCACGTGTCTCTCCCCCTCATGGGTATAAGTATACCCGGAACCTCCCATTCGGCAAACATAACCGTCACGCCTCCAACAATTACCAATAGGTTTCCCATTAGTGCCACTCACGCAACATAGTCGCCGGGGAATTTGTCCATTTGGCCGCATGAAAAAGGTATACCGCCGCAGGCCGGAAATCGATCAATCAATCAGGCACGACGATGCCGCTACGCAACTAATCCGGCCAACAATATTCAAGGAGGCAACATAAATCAAACTCACCTGCGAATTTTCCCATATCCCCGTAATGCCGCACCATTATACCAAATGAATTCGCAGTTCTCTTTTTTCCCTCCGCGCGTTACACCGAGACGCACTTGTTGCTCGATCGAAGCCCAACCCAATCGAGCCAACAAAAAGAAATCCCTAGGCCGTTCAGGGCATAGAAATTTCTGTCCCTCGTTTCGCCGGGCGTTTCCTGAATCTCGTGAGATTAATAACTGGGGTTAAGGAAGTCCAGGTAAGTGATTCGCCTTAAAAGCTCGTACCCGGCGGCCAGACAAACGATGTAATTATTACGAAGGCGGGATAAAAGCTGCGCGCATTAAATTACGGAGAGTCCCTTCGACTAATTGAACCCCTCGCGGAGCAATCTTGAGAATCGATTGTTCCTTTCGAGGGCTGTGTAAATTACGACGTCATTTGTTCCCCAATTTATCGTTGATGGAAATCGGGACCTTCGATCAATTTTTTACGCCAATCTCGATCGACGCGTACCACTGTTTTTTCGAATGGTCTCTCAGGATTTCAACACGTCTGGTGACGTTTCAATTTACATTTCAATTCATCCCATAAGCTACTGTGGAAAATACGCATCAAGATCTCGAGTTTAGGATTTCCTCCGCGAGACAGACGAATTTCACCACCATTTCGATGTCAACGGACGTAACCAGGTCAGCCATCGCCGGTCTGGCGACCAATTGTCCCATTCTACTTGCACAAAGAAACTCCAGCGCACTCTATATAAACCCGCGATACTGTGTCCCTTCGTTCCACTTGTTTCATCGTAGTAAAAGCACGCCATCCCTTTCCAGAAAATTCCGATTCTAATTTCAAGTCTAACCTCGCGAGGTGAATTTGCGCGTATATCACACCTGCAGGCCTGCACTTTTATCAGCGTCTGGCCGTTCCTCAAAGTCCGCTTAAATGGCGGCAATGAAATTAATTACCCGTTAATATAGCTCGAGGGGAAAAGAGTGGCACGACGGTCGGTGGCGCTTTTGACCGTCTAAAAAGTTCGAAAATCGCGCAACAATATCGGATTAAAAACCTCCCGAGCCGTTTCTCCGTTCGCCGGTAAAATAATTGAAGCACTCGTCCAATTATCCAGTTCTCCGTTCCCCACATCCCCACGAGAGTGCAGACACCAAGGGATGCTCGGCTATCTTTTTACCAATACGCAGAAACAATAGTCCACGGATGACAGAAGCCACCCACGGTTATTTTCATTTCGTCTGCAAGATATTTTTCCATCGAACGTGGGGATACTTCGAGCGTCTGTAAATATTTGGACGTTTTTCCGCGGATTCCAAGTTCCGTTAAATATTCCTTTGGCTTCCAGGGGGAACGTTCTCAATTCTGCTGCGTTTCAATTCGCGCGCTTTTCGCGTTCGTCTGTATCCCGCGTCGCGTTTCGCATAATCGGGCCACAGGCTTGCCAACGTCGCCGGCTCGATTCGATTCCAATCGAATGAATATTAATTGCGTCCCTCTTTCCATGTCCCGCGACATTATAGGAAACGTAGGCCGTCGCATCGTGCAATATGTCAGGCACGTACATCGAGACTACCAATTATGTGTCGTCGCATAATTTCGTGCACAGCCTCTGTGCGACACGGCCAGCCTGTCGATCGAGGATACGGGGTCTATGAAAACTCGATAATGAAGCTATTCGACCTGTTCATTAGAGTCCATTTAAATTTCCTAGCATTTTAATCGAATGATTATCAGTTGCCTCCAGTCTTCTTAAAATCTGCTGTTCAATTTTCCTTCTTCGAAGTAATTTGACGAACAACGTTATTTCTTAATTCCAAGAGAAAGAAAATATTTGTTCAATATAAATTTATTTGTACGTATTGGAATATTGCGAGTCTCTTCGAATTTTCCTTCTTCAAAATAATTTGAAGAACAACGTTATTTGTAGATTCCAAGAGAAGAAAAATATTTGCTCAATATAAATTAATTGAAATATATTGGAATATCGCGAGTCTTATCGAATTTTCCCGGAAAATTGCGGTTCAATTTTCCTTGCCCAAAGTAATCTGAAGAACAACGTTATTTATTAATTCCAGGAAAAGGAAAATATTTGCTCAATATAAATTAATTGAAATATATTGGAATATCGCGAGTCTTATCGAATTTTCCCGGAAAATTGCGGTTCAATTTTCCTTGCCCAAAGTAATCTGAAGAACAACGTTATTTATTAATTCCAGGAAAAGGAAAATATTTGTTCAATACAAATTAATTGAAATATATTGGAATATTGCGAGCCTGGTCGAATTTTCCGGGAAAATTCTTCGAGCCTCCAAACGAATTCTCGTCGATTCGAAAGCTGCGTGGCGAGGGTTGGCGCGGAAAGGGGTGAGGAGAAAAACTGGTCGGTGACGTTCGTTATATTTGCGTAGCCCGCGAAATAGGCGGAACGAGGGAGGAAAATGAAAAGGGAAAACCGGTGGAACTTTTCATACAGATTCGTCAACTTGAACAAACAGAGAGAATTGATGAAATTCCGTTTTCAATTATCGACAAACTGGAGCAACGAGGCCTGGAAACCGGAGACCGTAAATATGGACGGGCTTCCATTACTCCCCGGAGTCCATTACACATTACATCCGGCCAGAAAGCTTCCATCTTTTTAACCGGTCTCGTGTTTAAAAAGTTGTCAACACGGAAGTACTATACGAAATATAAATAGCATTTCGAGCGGAACGATAATCATCCGGCAGACGAAAAATGATTCAGCTATTACAAAATAATAATATCGACAACCATAACTCTATGGGATATTGTTCTCACTCTCGACAGTTAAATTATTCACCGCTTCATTTCCAGATTCAATCAAATAAACGAGATATATGGGTAATAAAAATCCTCACCTGTGGCACGTGTATATCACTACCAATTGCCACACTTCGATTAATTTGATTTACCAGTAACGGCGCTGTTAAACTCCCCCCGTGGAAGTTGTTGGCACAAAACGGGGTACAAATGCAACAACGGCGAGACAGATTGCCATTAAAAAGCCGATACCAGGCCACCCTGGCACGGAACACGTGTAACGCTTTAGACTTCATTCAACTCGCTAATTAAAATAGCCGGCTACCGTCCAAAATGTGCTTCGTGCCGTCACGTGGCTAGAAGAATAAGACCCGCTGTTCGATTCGCATAATGGTCGACTGGCTCGTCCCGTAGATCGATATCGTGACAAAGAAGCCCGGTTACACGCGTCCAATTTACCCCGCGACTTGCTCAACAAGTTCGTCGTACCTGGACGAATAACCTCGGGGTGAGCCGTGATAAATCTGATACGAAAATATTATTTGTAATATATAATTTATAAGTATTATAAATTATAAAATATGATACCTATATTAAATAATAAAAATATTATATAATTTATTTTTCAAAGCACCGAAGGAATAATAACCTTAACAATATTTGAACGTGACAGATATGGAAAGGGTTTGTATTTTACGGTAATTTTGCGTTTTGCAAATGAAATTACGTTTAACAATTAATCCCTCGCCGAGCCGAGATCAAATTTGATGATCGATTAATTAGAATAATTGACCAGGATTGAATTTTCTTGGCGAGAGTTTCGGAAATATTGAAATGGACCCGGTTCGATCGCAGCAAGTGAAATAGAGTACGTAAAACTCTGTCGAAACTACAAGCGAGTGGAAACAAAGTTGTCGGATATGATTAGAGAAACTGGGTCGATAGAAGCTGACAAGTAGAAACGGGCAAAGTACAATTTCATTAATGGTATTTCGCCAGCGTATTTCCCTCGAAAGATCGCACTTTTTTCGCATTGCATTTTTCACCAGTCGTAAATCGATTAATTAAGCCGGCTGTGCGAACGAAGGAGAAATTATTTCGCCAATGCCCTCGCTGCACGAAAGTTGTACCATTATTTCACCGTGTTACTCGATTCCACGCATATTCGGAATATCCCGGCCAACATATGAGATCCTTTTTTCCCCGCTGAATAATTTGAAACACGTCGTCAACTACGTCCCGGTATTCTGAGCTTCTCTCCTTTCAAATATCGATAAGAATTTTCTGATAACAAGACTGACGTAAATACTTTGAAGTGCAAAGTTGCGCGGCCTGTATCGATTTCGAATCTCGCATACAAATTTTCCTCGAAAGCCCTCCGATAATTTCGTTCGGTAACAATTATAAAATTCTTTTCATAACTCGAGTGTCCTCTATACACATTTCGGTCACGTTGGTCATTCGAATGTTGCATCGAATGTCGTGAAAAAAGTAATTGAAAAAAAAAGGAAGACAGAAGGGTAACGAGGCTATTGGGGATCAAAGTTAATTTTACACTTGCAGTCGGGCCTGTAATGGCGACCTTCGTCGCCTCGTTGCCACGAGTAATGCCAACCTTTCTGTGCCAAAAGAGACTAGAAGGATGAGATTCCTTGGTCCTCGTCGGAGATGCGAGAGAAATAATCGAAAATCCAACCTGATATCTCTGAGAAATTATTTGCTCGCGAGAAAAAAATTCTCCAATCAAATAAAACCGATCGTCGGTAAAAATTGTTAAAAAGTTGCCAGGCATGTTGGATGAGCCTGTCTGATCTGAGACGGACAGTCTGTCTCCGTATCGCAGACACCGTGAAGTGGAATTGAACTGTAAGGTATGGCTAAAAAATGTATTTAAAAAAAGTACCCGATTTCGCATGAAAAAAAGATATCTATAATATTTCAAATGGAAAATTGGAAAATTCCTTCTTTCTGTGGCTTTACTCGATCGCCGGAACGAGGACGACAGAGCCGCGGTTCCGCGGATGCGAACTAGCAATAGAGGCGGATGAATAGTGAACTTAATGCTCCGTCCCCAGGGGGAATTATTTTTATTTGCTATTTTTACACCCCCGGGAGGGACCTGCAGCGTCGCGTGAAAGGGGTACGGTTCAAGACCTTATAAATAATGGGCGACGAGATCGATAAACAGACGGATCAACCGGAAAAAGTTTACGGCCGACGAATCGTTTAAAGGAACCGAAACGAAATTGCCGTTTGCCGAAAATAGACGCACCGTTCCGAACGATAAACTGTTTACAATCTTTTGTAAATTTCTCTCGCCACCGAAATTTCCACGGTTGTCCCATCAATCAACTGTTGGCTGATCCTGACGCCCAAAAGTTACCATCGAGGTGGGCCTCAAAAAACTTCCAGTGCCAGCAGTGCAAAACTTTCAGAATAATAAAAAAAAACTAGAAACAATTCTAGCGCGTTTAAAATTCCCCTTCACGCTAACATATCGTTTCACGAACACTGTACGAACATCTACCTGGCCTGTCGGAACGACTCGAGGTTGGCAGCACTGCAGCCCAAAGGTACAACCGACGTCGTCCGTTCACCATCGAATTTCACGGTTTATTAAGCTCGTCGAGCAACATGTCAAAGCGTAAGCGAAGCGACAAAGCGGCCGTGCACGGCAATCTCACGTTTCTGAAACTGTACAGAGTCGTTGGTACCCGTGCAGTGAACTTTTCCGCTAGGGGAATCCCGGAAGCCAAACTGCGAGACCCGTTCGCCACTTTGCAATGCTAATCTCGGCCAATTTGCAAGTGGAAACGACAAGCCATTTCGAACGACGGGCCGTTTGCAGTTTTCCCTTTCGCCCCTCGTCGTAGTCGTCCAAAGGAGCATCGCTAATTCTTCGGCGGGGAATCGCCATGGGATCTTCGCCACCCTTTAAGGAGATTCGATGGGGAAAAGTGGGCCGGGGGTTGGTATTACACAGGGGATATTCCGGCCACTTTGTGCAGGGTGTCGACGAAGGATTCGATCAACATATTATTAGATGCTTGGAATATTTTGTGGAATATATTCGAACATTTTTCTGTGCCGTTCTTTTTCCGCCACTTTTTCGATTTTTAAGAACGTGTAATGTATTCGCTCCCAAATCTCTATATTAGTATTATGATATATATTTCTGTATTACTCTTATTATCTACTAGTCACCCAAGGATTCATGTATACCAATATTTTTCAGTTTCCGTCGTCACACGTCGTGGAACCTTTTCGCATCACCGCTTCCAAAACACCTCGTCATACTGCCTATGATCCCTCCTATACGCAGTTCTTTGGAATTCGCCCTCACCATCCCTACTACTTGATTTCCAACACCCTTTAAAAACCCAAGGCTCCCTGACTCTGGAGCTCCGATCATACAAGAAAAGTCAACCGTCAAAGTCATAGTCTAAGTGATAATAAAACCTCTCGAAAAACCCAAATTGTCCATCACAAACGAAAATCGTGCACGAAGGATGAAAAGTGTGATCGTGCTAATTTCAATTCGTCGCAAGTCTCCCTACCCTTGATTTCATTTTCAAATTTTCGAATAGAGCAATGTTAATACCCCTTTGGATTTATTGTTTGTCTACCATAGAATGCAGGTGCAACATCATTAAACGTTACGCAGGATTTTATATCGATCGATTTTACGAGGGAAATACAGCTAGCTTCGCACGCTGCCAAAATTACTCAAATTTGGAACGGATTCAGGGTGAACGACGAAAAGGTCAGTGGATAGCTGCAATATCGTTTCGGCTTATTCAACTCGACTCTATTTATCGCCACGCTCGCGCGGCTCTCGATTTTGCCATTGTTTGCCCACGCTCGTGGATTTATTAATACTGTTCGTCCGGCCTCTGGCATTCGGTAAAAATCGATTCTGCCCAGTAAACATTATTGCTGCAAGATTTTCGGATCGCTTGGAGTAATTGCTTTGCTCGTACGAGTTCAACAATCTTGCAACCCGGACGAGGCAGGTGTTTCAACACGTAGACAAAGATGGGCCAACTGAAACTTGTCTGCCTGAAACAGTACTCCCATCGAAATGCAAGCAAGTTGCTAACAACAGAAGTAAAGAAACAATACGAAGTGAGGGAGAATAAAATAGAACGAGATAAAGTGGGCTGAGAACGAAATGAAATAAAAGAGTGGAAGATAAAGTGAACCGAAATAAACCAGCACGAGGTAAGACGAAGTGAAAGAAATTCAGAGTGGATAACTTCGGCGGTGTTTGTTATATTTGCTTCCCGGAGCATAATCCGGGATCGACACGAAATGAAACCGTTACAGCGTTGCGTGTTCAGCGACGATTAAGAGGATAATCGGGACTTATCAAATTTCCCCCGCCGGATATTAATCTCGAGTCGGGATTAATTCTTAATTACGCAGTCGCGGGGACACCACGATTTATCGGCGGAAGAATATTAATGGGCTCCTCGTGCCCACTTGAAACACGAGCCTATCTATCCAAGGGGGAACCCCCCATATGCCCATAGGACAGAGCCCCGTTTCCGCGAATAATTTAATTCACCATTCGCCGGGCCATTCCCTGCCCACGTTCCCATCGATAACTTGGCAATATCTCGCGTATCATGTTCATGTTGTGAATCCATTCCGCGTTCAAAGCAAATCGAGGCGATATCACGTGGACACGTCATCGCTCGAAAAATACTAGAGACTCTGTGCACAAGAGTGTGGCAGGGTTCCAAGCTGAATCGCCCCGTCCGACCCGGGGGAAACTTGCGAACGGAAAATAAAGCGACGGCAGTTGGAGTGTAGGCTACACTGAAACGATTCAGCAAGGCAGAATTAATTTTCCATGCGCTGGAGAATCAGTCAAGCCTTTTGCCCGTAGGAGTCCTCCGTTCATCCCTCAGGGTTCAGACATTGGGTCTACGAGAATCGCAAAGCCTGCAGCCTTCAAAGGACCACTGCTTACTGCAGGGTGAAACGAATCCTTGGGAGGGATCCCCTTTGAGTCCTGGACACAAAGAGTTGGACCACGGCGAACCCCCACGCCCGCAAAGTGTCCTGCGAACGGGTACACGTGTTCCGGACCGGCACAGGACCGGGCAACAGCTTCAAGCTTCCGCGTTCACCCTTGGCCCGAGCGGGGAGATGCCGACAGGGAGCCGAGGGAGTGGCTGACAGCGATCCCGGATCGAAAAAGCTGCGTAGGACTACGGAGGGTCAAAGGGAACACGGAAAAGCTATTCGAAGGGGTGTATAAGTTTGCTGCGGGTGAGCCGGGAATGGAAATGGGATCCGACATTTCGACAGACGTTTCCTTTCTTTCCCTCGAAATGGCGTTTACAGCGCAACAAAAATACCTGCCAGGGTTGGAGCGAGAAATGGTCCCCGGTCGCTTGGCGAGAGTGGCTCGCAGGGGGTGGAAACTGTCCTGGCTTTTGCGCAAAGTGTCCCCTGACTTGGGTCGCGGGCAAATAGGAATGGTGGAAACGAGAAACAGCGAGAGAGACGAAGCATTTTAGGGAGGAAGGCTTCTTCGTCCATGGTCGATGTTCGAATTTCGAAAGCACCCGATGGAGAGGACTATGGACGGTCTCTGAGTAGGGGGATGATGTTTATTATAAGCACAATGGTGTTTTCGAAATTGTAACACCCGAGAGATTGAAGGAAAGCCTGGGTTTCGGGCGACAGCTGTAAACTGGCGACGTTAAACACTCCGTAGCGAACGTCTGAACGAGTGGGACTATAAATAGCTAGCTGGTCTATTAGCGGAAGATGTACAGGCAGACGAGCACGTCTCGAGAAGTAGAGGGGCCGTGTTGGAAGGGTAACCTGAAGAGGGGATACACCGATCCGGTCGTTAAAAACAAAGGCTGTTTTACAAACGACGCGCAGCCACAGAAACGAGGATTAAAAGTTGAACCTTGTGTTTCGAGGTGGACGTGGGTGGGTTTTACACAATTCGTCGTGTCTATGCCGAATTGATCTGATCCAAGTGACCCTGGGATTATTATTGAAATAAATTGGAATACTGTTCACGTCTGACCCTCGGGCCTAACGCCGGGATTATCTTTCGATAAATTGAAACATTATGTCAGAATACAAAAATCCCCCCTCGATTCTCATAACTCAAAATACCGGCTGCTACCCTCCAACTTCAACCCTGAAACCCCCGGAGGGGTGAATCGAATCGACAATTCTGAAGTAGACAAAATCCAGTCCACGACTCTAAACAATTATTGCCACACTAATTTTCAATCCTCGAGAGTCATCTTCGCTGTACGTCAAAAAAAAAGTAAATACTATGCCCATGCGAATAAGAGAAAGGAAAATAAGCAAATTGCTAAGAGACTTCCAAGGACCGGTGCTCACCAGCTTGAAACCAAGGTATGCTGATTCTCTGTCGCGATGACTCAAGCAAAAGGTGACCAGAGAGCCCCATTGGCTGTTCCAGGAAGCACTCGCGGGTCTTCTCGACCGCTCCACTTAGAAATATTAATTTATACGGCTGTTGGATCGTCGGGAAGCCTGACGTTGCCCGATTATCATGCAGATCAACCTCGGGCAAACGCCATCTAATCTACGCTGCTCGTGAGGAATTCAGCGAAACAGTCGGTTTCTTATCAGCAACGCCGGGTAATTGGATGTCACGGTGCAAACAGACGGAATTAATGTGGAGTGGCGGGGGGGAATCTACACGTTGAAAGGATTGGCCAGGCGGAAGGGTGGATTTGTCTGTCAGAGAGGGAAAAACAGGGCAATTGATCCGAGCACTGTGCAGCCAAAACCGAGACTGCACGACTGAACTGGGTAATCTGGGAGAGATTGATACAGCTGAGAGATAGAGAGAGGAGAGGGACAGCTGAATTTGGTGTCTCTGATGGATAAGGAGACGCGATTCGTTGGTTCAAGCAGAATTCGATCTTCATCTTGATCTAGAGAGATCGATTAAGCAGGAGGAATTTATCTTGGGATATCATTTTTTTTCCTATGAATACTCTTTCAAACTCCCCTTTGGGATTCGTTCGTAATTGTTAACAAAGATCCTTCGTGCTCTATTGGAATAATTAATTCATTAATAATCGGTCTGCTAACAATGGGAGTTAATTGGCTGAATTTGTACCAAAGACAAGATAAAGAATGAAAAAAGGAACAATGAAGTGCACGATTAATAATACATAATTTACCTAGACTCTATAGTTAATACTGAAACAAAGAATCGAGTTTTCCCACTCGATTCTTACTTTACTCAACTTTCGAAACCAGGGACCACATTTCGTGTCGTTAGTGCAAAACTCGCGCAACAAAAGAAAACAGTGGATTAAAGAGGAATGCAGATTGATGCGTACAGTTGGAACAGAACAACTTCTAAAATAAAAGAGGATTGATGCAAACACCTGTGTGGAGTCCAAGAAACCTTCGCCACCTTGGCTGATTCTCTTAACAAACGAGTACACAGAAATACAATTAATTATCAGTCACCGATTAATGAACAATCGAAGCACCTGGTACGCGTTGGAAATTTTCCAAGTATTTTCCTAGCTCTTCCACGATTTTTCACTGTCAGATTGTAACAGGAAAGAGGAGTAAAAAAGTCAGACTACACGAATACTTCGATATACTTTTTCGTCATTATTTAAAGCCCTATTCAGACATTAATCACCATTAGAACTGCCTCGCCGACTCCAAACAATTATGCTAATCCACTAACTATGCCACTTCAGAACCAGTTCAGCAGCCGTCTATATGCAACACTATTCAATTACCCCCCAACAAGAAACCCTACCCCAAAAGCAAAGGGTGCCTCCCCATATTCTTAATTACTTCTTCCCCAGCGTTACTAGGATTCAACCTTTGGAACATGTGCAAGCAGTAACGAAAGGTGCTGAACTTACCCCCCTACCAACGACGGGTCCTCCTTGCAGCCCCCGTGGACACCGGCAACCCCTATAGGAGGACACCATGAAACAAGTGGACGTTCGATCCAACAGGTATCGCGACTTCCGGTCGACTCGAGGAGAACTCCCCCTGGTCGGCGTTCCCTCTGTTGATTCCCCACGCACTCGCGCGACGCAGGCCGACGGTCACGCGCCAGCAGGAAGCGGAAATGTTGAGCAGAGCGCACGTCCTCGCGCCACGAAGGCCCGCGCACCACTGACTTCGATGCTCTCGTGTCGACGGCACGCGTTACCTAAGGGAAACACCGGCCTGGTGGGAGTTGGACGACGGGAAGGGATGAATATTTCCACGAGCGTGTATTCTCGAACGCGAGGAAGGAACTAACGCGACCGTAAGATATTTTGCGAGGAGCCAAGATGAAGGGGAATGATCATTGGTCGGTGTAGTCCGACCTCAGAAATGATGGACGTTCAACAAATCACCGATTAAGGGGGGAAAGGGTGAAGGGGTGGTCGAGAGAAGGGGAGTGACTGATCGACGAAGAAGAGCGAGACAATAATATTTGGACCGATTGCTTTGAAATTGGTGCAAGTCCATTTCTTGTTGCCTTTTTTACTAGTTATAAATACAAAATTGACACCAAATTAATCAGAAATTATGTGATAAAATTTTACAAAAATATAGACCTACACCACTTTCAAAATAAACGGCCCATTTGCCAATTGTTGGAGAAACGAGCAGAAGAAGCGAATTCGATTCGGCCCGATAGCAGAAATGAAGTAACAAGTATTATTTTATTCGACGGAAAGCCGACCCCTCTTGGATTCCACCCCTCGTGCGCGTCCCGCCCTTGAATCCCCCAGCTCGTGTCTCTAGCGGTGATAAAACGAGATTCACTGCAAACTGTACGGAAAATGACACCGCTATCAAAGATGCCTCCGTGCGACCGAGTTGGGGTGAATTCTGTGCACGCGACGGGGATGGCCGGGAAAAGGGGCGAGAGGGTTTTTCCAAGAGGGTGCAGGGTCCGGTGGAACCACTCGGTGCAGGGTCGAGTACGGTCTTTCCGCGAAAGTGTACTTCGAGTGCCGAAGAAAACTGCACGCCGGCGACGTTCAACCCCTTCCAACCCCCACGGCGGGGTGGGTTGTTCTGTCGCTTTTGTTCGCTCTCGGCGAGACTGCGAGTATTGCCGGTCTGCGAAATTTATTCCATTCGTGAATTTAAATGAGGGGGAAACACTTGAGCCGTTGGCGTGACCATCAGAAAAAAATAATAATAATAGTAATAACGTTTTAGTCATCACAGGGATTACACCAAACACATGTAACAACTCAGAAAACGGAGAAGAAAGTGGTGATGATAATGATAATAATAATAATCACTCCTTAGAAACAGCGTAACCAAATCAATATTCCATCTCAATTGAAAATATGGATTACCATGATATTTTATATCGATAAGCAGTATGAATAAAGAGTTATTTAACTGTGCCAAGTAAATTCCGCTGTAACAAGAAAATTTTCAAACGATATTTGCCTGGTATCTACAAAGGCATGCAATGTAACAATGTTCGTGTCATGCCGTTTAAAAGTTATTCCGAGTCGAGCTCAATGCCATTTCCACTGTTAAATCGAGGGTCTGCTTTTGAGCCAGCCTGTACCTTATCAGAGGGGCTCATTAATATTCATCGACCGGCGCGCTCGATGAAATTCTGATTTTTTTTTCTCCCATTGATCGTGCGGCAACGATAATGGAACTCTCTTAACCCTCTTTCGCCTGCAATTATTTCGCGAATTCGCCGAAGGATACAGGGGACACGTGTGGCGAATCCAATCGTTTCGAATAATTCATTATCTTCCAGCTCGTTCGAGTGCATTCAGATTTAACGACGCAGCTTTTCGTACCAGGTGCTTCCATTTTCGGTGCCCCGTTCGAAACCACGAGAATTAAAACTGCAAAATGCTCAGGCTCGAAACGAAGCTGCCCTCGCTCGACAGACACTTGTATCTTCCTCTGACAGCTGTCTGGAATCGTTGCGGAGGCGCAGCAACGTGTTCGATGTTGCAGAAGTAGGCCAGGAGTCTGCAAGGCACGTCTGAAGAAGTAACTCTGAGATGTCTGGCGCGGAAACTTCAGCTTCCATGGGGGCACGTTCCTGCCAAGTCGATAAACCGTCCGATAAACTGTCAGAGGGTGGCTGATTGATATCGACGCAGACGGCGTAACACTTTTTCTCCGTCTGCGAATCGCGATCCAACCACTCCTGTTGGATGCAGGCCTGTCCTCCTCGTTTTTCGTCTTCGTGGAACCTGACGAGGAGGGGAGTGTTCCTCTTTGAAACACGGTGGCGCAACTTGGTTGCACAACTGCGACGACGGCCGGTTTGTTAAACAAGTTTCAACGTTCGCAAATAGCATCCCTTTCAGCAGGAGTTTATATTGTCTGAATGAAGAAGAATGATAATAATAGATCCTCGTTTTTAATCAACTTCATTCCGCAGAAACTTTGTGCAGAAGAATTGTTCAATTATTTTCTGGTGTTAATTGAAGACAGGACGGTATTTAATATTGAAAGCTATTCAGATATAATTTCTTTTTATATTATATTTTGTTGATAGGATTTCTTATTGTTGGAACTTTATACAAATGAAGGGGGTCATCGGGAATCGAACCCGAGACCTTCGCATTGCTAGACACTGATCACTCCATATACGCTATGGCCCCTTCTTAATATTCGTTGTTCTTATGTTCCTTATATTGTTCTGTTAATGGAGGGGCCCCTATCCCACATTATTATTAAATAGCCTTCAATATTTTCGACACCGCCCAAACGATTAAACACCAATTTTCACGTACAATTAATATCGAATATTAATCGCAACTCGAGTGTTACCTGACGTCTGGAAAGTCGCAAGATTTATCCAGTTGGACTCAGGGCAGGATGTGCATACGCCTCGACTGCCTCTCGAATAAAATGCGGTTACCTGGAAAAGTTGGAGCATGCCGCTGGAAAATAATAATGGACGAAAGGGGAAAATCATAGCGGGTGTTTTCACGAGAATTACACTCGGGGGTGCTTGCGAAACGCGGTCGATTCGCCGAAACAGTAACAGAAACAAATGAATCGAAAAAGAAGTGAGATAAAATTCGAAACATAGGGCAGAGGATCAGTGACAGACTCGTGATTCCGTCGATCATCACACCACCACGTTAACAGCACAATTTTATTTCTCTCCGATCTGATCGATGATACAACCGGTACAATTCTTCGATCGATAGATGAATCTTTTCTTTTTTCTTTGTTTGTTTGTTTGTTTTTTTTCTTTCGTTTTTATTTCCCTCTTCTTCCTCCCCGTTTATTCCACATTGTCCTGATTCTCGATTATACGGTGGCGCCGGGCTGCTTTCGCGACATCTTCTTGTAGTCGTATCTGAGTTCACACGGATAAGTAACGCTTACATTACACTTCATTACAGATTCAATAATATATATTTATATATTTATATATATATAATATATATATAATAGGTATTTTTTGTTTGTTTTTCTTTAATATATTTCTTTATGTACAGAGGGCAGCTTGCCTAGTAGGTTTGTAACGCCGAGCAACGACTGAAGTAATCGATTGGACGCGTCGTTATTATTATTATTTTTCTTCTTGTCGTCTCCCTTTCAAGTGATAATTGACGCCAAATATCGATGCACCCTGTTGCTCCCCCTCGTTTTCGATTAATCTTGGAATGTTCGAAACATTTGGAACGCCCCTTAACCGGCGGAAGAAAATTCGTCGAACAGCAACCGATTTTTCTTCCCCAACCCCCCCTACCTTAGGTCCGGCTAGCCCCGCGTGCAACTCACCCCTTCGATTCCAAGATCGTTTCGAAAATCGGGCAATCGACGTGCACCGATCTCGAAGAAAACCCGTCGACCGATCGCTCCTCGATTACGGTTTCGTTTCTCTTGGAATCGACACAATTATTGTCACGCGAACGACGGAAAGCAATGTTCACAAATCAATCGTCGGCAACGCAAGCAGAATTCCTTGGAATTTTAACTCCCCATAAGCGCCTCGAACTAGTCGAACGAACCGGCCTCGAGTTCCCCCGATTATTATTATTATTTCAATTAAACAACTCTGTACACGGACTCGTCCAATGAGGGCTTCCACCCGAAATGCAAATATTCCTGGATCGATTGTACGTAGATCGACGGGGGTTCCCATCGGCGGGTAGAAAATGAAAAGCAAGATAAATGAAAAAGTTTCGCAATGGAAGACGGAGGCTCTCGTCGTCCAGATTCACGATCCGTCGAACGTCCACGTAAACGTACTTCAGTCGTCGCAACAATTCTATTAACATCGTCTCAGGTGTACCGAGGTAGTCGAACGAGCCTTTCGAGTTCAAGTTTTTGTTTCTTTTTTTGTTTCTTTTTCAATGTTGTGCATCAGAACGACATCGTGCGAGAACTGTTCGAGGGGGAACAGAAAGAAAAGTCGAGGGAAAGGAAGGGGGATGTTGTTCAGCCTCGAACACGATTAATTCTGATTTTAATTGTAGGCAGCACGTTTTTCGTTTTTAAGAACGAGCTGTCGCGCACGTTGGTTGACGTTATTTTCGATTAACCGGGTTCCCCCTCGAACCCAGGTGAAAAAGTGCCACGCCTGCTCGCGATTGGGCTCGGTTCAGCTCGGTGACACCTCCACGTAATCAGGCTACAACCGTCATACATATTTGTATATATGTGTACAGGGCGAGTCGTGAGATATCTATATATTTCCTCTTCCACGCAATTGTACCTGAGACCGGAGAGTCGATTGAAAATTCAATTCATTCTTTTCTTTAATTAAACGTTTGACAGGGAATTACTATTGCAATTAATTGTCTAAGGTCTCGCACGGTTCTGTGCGAAACATGTTTGTTCTTCTGAAAGATTTGGTAAACGTTCGGGGGTAACGAGAATCGTTTCACCGGTTCGCAGAACAATCAACCACGGTTCACCCTGCACACATTTATTTATACGTATTTATGTGCACATATATAAATATATCGATCGAGAAAGGAGGAAAGAAAAAGAGCGGAACGAAGAACGGCCGGAAACAATGGGGGGGTCGAAGGAACAACGAACAAAGTGAACTAGAGCCAGCGTTATCACTCGACCTTCCTCCTCCCCTCTTTCTCCCCCTCTCTATCTGTTCCTCTTTCTCCCATACACACGTATACACGCACGACACATACACACGGCCACGTGGCACACACGTTCACGCAAACATGTACAGGCATACACGCGTTTCTCTTCTAATATATTTCTTCTTCCTCGGCCTCCGCTTCATATTCATCTGCCCCATCTTCTGTCTCGATTTGCGGGGCGTTTCAAATGGCCCTCCGCTTTCTTAGCAATTACAATTGTCACCCGCTTGGTTAGTCGGTTGGTCGGTGAGTCGTTGACCCTTCGCCTGGCCACCGCCACCCGCGATCAGGGTTGGATCGTTGTCCAAGGACTCGCTCATCTTGTCGCATATGATGTCCACCAGCTGCTCGAACACCGCCTGCGAACAATCGATCAAACAGTATGACTCGGTTTATCTCGAACATGGGCAGATCAATGGTTCGGAGACTTCTCAGTCACCCGCTAGCGACGATTGGAAGGGCGATCGTAGTATCATCGAGGGATTGAAAAAAATATAAAGCGGTGGCTTTTGGTCTGTCGAAAGGTAACAGAGTTTTTGCAAAATGAAACAAGAGTGTTGACCAATCGAGGGATCATTATGATCGAGGAAGCTCGAAAGGGACTCTGGGTATTTCGTCTTTGAATAGAGAACAGGATTGTCCTGCGGCACGGTGATCGATCACAGACGCCCTTGGGCAGAAAAATCGATCGGGTGGACGTCGATATGTCAATGCCAATGGGTGTTTAATGGGGGTGGATGAGCGTTAATCGAGGACGCCTCGTGCAAACACCCAGCGGATTGGAGTTAGGGTTGAAACGTGATACGACAACCCTTCCCTTGCACAGTGCTGCAGAATCCACAAAACGTGGCGAAAATTCGTTTTCTTTACGGAAACCATATTTTACAAAATTTCAAACATCAAGATGTCCTCAACCAGCCACTTGCCTCTGATTGGAAAAAAGAGAATTATCAAAGTATTCGCCGGTTGTTACACCAACCCGGCACGTTCACCCGGTTTTACCTTGATGTTAATGTTCTCCTTGGCCGACGTCTCGAAGAACTGGACACCCAGTTGATCCGCCAGCTGTTTGCCCCTGTCGGTGGTGATAACCCTTTCCTCCTCCATGTCGCACTTGTTGCCAACCAGAATCACCTGAGCGTTGTCGCACGAATAGGTTTTGATCTGCGTGACCCAGTCTTGCACAGAGTTGAACGACTCCTCGTTTGTGATGTCGTACATCAGGATGAATCCCATGGCGCCTCTGTAGTAGGCCGTCGTTATCGTTCTGTATCTTTCCTGGCCTGCAGTGTCCTGGAAAGAAATTCGTTAGTGCGTCAGACGATATGATCCCGGAGTTCGGCAAACGTGGAACAGCGCCTCGTTCCTCCGTTGGTATACGAATACTCGTTGCGTTGGCACAATTCAGGGAGGAATATACAACGAAAAGTTAAACAGAGTTGGAGAACGATTATATTTAGCTCCGTCGGCTGTTGTTCAGGGGCAGCGTTATCAAACAGCTCTCCTATGAACTCCTATGAGATCTACAGAAACGGAATTGTTCGGAAAAATCGGTCGGATGGTAAATAGTTGCGGAAAATGGCGATGCTGAAATTGTTGGATTATTACACGGTACTGTTTGTTGGTGTACTGACCCAGATCTGTAGCTTGACCCTCTTGTCGTGTCTGAAGACCGTTTTCACCTTAAAATCGATGCCCACGGTCGATACGAAGGCCGACGTGAACGAGTCGTCCGCGTAACGGAACAGGAAGGACGTTTTGCCGACGGAGGAGTTGCCGATGATCAACAACTTGAACATGTAATCAAAGTTTTGATCCGCGGCCTCCTTCTGAAATTTTGGGTCCTGGCCCGCCATCTGCAAACAGAGACAAAAATGAAACATCTGCCCCGAGTAGCCGAGAAATCTCGGTCGATACTTTTCACCAATATCTGGAGGGGCCAACGATAAAGAAAATATTCCATGGTCCCCAAAAAATGAGAGGAAGGTTCACGTCCTGCTACCCAACTATAATTCCCCAATACCCGTGTCACTATGACCAACAATTTCTCCGAATCATTTGAAGAAATTAATAGGACAACTGCATTATCCGCATCGTGATCCCACTTTCGATTACACATTTCTCTGACAATTGTTGATTGCAATTCTTGATTGCCTGTACCGGAAGTCTGTTGTGCGGTGTGATATCGACGATGGACAACAATCGAGTCATCCTTGTCCTCATCTCTAGGACAGAATCCTTGACACGTGGCCTGTTTGAATAACTAGGTTGATCGTTTGCCTCCATGTCTGACACCCAAAGTGGTCTGAATTCAACAAAGGGCCCCGCGAATCGGTAACTCCGTGCTGTTTTAGGTAATACTTCATGAAGAATCGAAGTACGAACTACGCGATCGTTAGCAGGTACAAAATTGGCCAAAAATTGGTCGAGTGCTCGTCTAGCTCGACAGTCTGGCCACGTTTGCGGTCCCCTTCGTTCCTTGTCACCGGTCTTTCCTCTGTCTTCCCTCGATATCGCGGTTTCTTGATACGCCCACGCAGGGGCGGACCAAGAATGGTACCGCACAGGTGCCATTTTTTTCTGAGCTCATTCTCTACGATTTTTTATTTTCTTTTTATTTTGCGACCCCGCCGCTGTTTTACAGCGTGCCATTCATTGATCCTCCCCACAGGAAAATGGGCACAATGGGGTCAGCGTTCTCGTCAATTGCCACGCGACCCTTTGTTCTTCAAGTGGACGAAACAATCGTACTTTTCATTCACCTCGCGGGACTGTTAATCGCGGGAATGTAAACAATCCTTTTAGCTATTTCCACCAGGGGGGTCCCCCAACAGAGGCGTGTTTTTAACCCAGGCTATAGACACACGTGTTCCCCCGACATTTCCATGGCCGCGGAGCTGCGGGTCTTTGTTCCTGGCCCATATTCCAATGGGAGTACAGCTGGTTCCGCGTCCGTGACTGTTTCCGGACGGCAGGTGCGGCAGTCGAGGCGAGGGGGCCACGTGCCACAGAGTCGCGTTCGAATGGGAACGAGAGATCGATAACGGAAGAGCACCGTGCTCAGAGTTGCGGTAGGAACGGGACGGAGGGCCGCACGACGAAATTATTTAAATGAAATTAGTTAATTGAAAGTCGGGGGTCCGCGGAGTCAGCAGGAGGTCCCGTGTGCACTTAGGTATCGAGAATGAATTTCAGTAACGTCGGGTCTATATATAAACCTGACGCCGAGGCAGCGACATTGCGAACTTTTTTTTCCTCTTTTTTTACACCGGGTGGGGGGGTTCTTATCGATTTCACGCTCGAGCCGCCGCGACGACTAAAGACTTCCCTCGGATCTCAGGTCCTTATCGTCTCTGCCTCGCTCGTTCCTGGCATGCTCCTCGACCCGGGGGGAAATAAATGCGAACCTTTCAATGAATAACGACAGCCAGCCTTCGAAGACGCAGGAAATTTAATTTGTCGTTTTTTTTCAGGCCGAATAATAATAATAATAGCGGTGAGAAATTTTGACGGAAGCTTTTCTTTAAATACAAGGATCGTCGACTGAGAAAATATGACCCAGGTTCGGCAACCTGTCGAACGTGAACGTGACTCTGGGAACGAGTTTCGTGGGTGAAAAATATATCGATCGCCCACGCACGGTTGTTCCAAACGACGTTCGAAAGAAAGTGGGACAAGGTTCGCGATAATCGTATCGCTACTGGCACGTTAACGTCGACGTTTAGCTTGAGCTGCACACAGCTGCATCCTCGCAGTGCGATAATGTAGCGTACGAGCGTTTCTGTTTTCTACTCGCCGAGAAGAATGACTTCGAGTCACGCGAACATTTTTCGTAAAACAATTACGAACGTCTGCGTCCAAAAGGACTGGCGTTTGAATCGTTAAAAAATTGCCGCTGATTCGTCGAAATCAATTTCACGCGACAGTGTTTTTATAATTACGTTACACCCTCCTCCCTTTTCTCAGTTAATGCCCTTAGACCAGCCGCGCGAACTTCGCGAACAAAATTCTAATAAAAGTTTGCGTGCATGTATCCTGCCGCTTGGGAAGATCGATCGAAGAGGAATAAACGTTCACCTCGAGTGCAGTGAAATTTTGCGAAGCCCGTGCAGGGTTTTACTTGTTGCGCGGACCAGCCACGACTCGACTCGATTAATAACCGAAACCTGTTCCGATTAAAATGGCACCGATTTCAAATATACCAAAAGCCACCCCATTGATTGAAAAATAAAACGACATCGTCCGAGAACACTTGGAGATCTACCGTTTCCATACGAGCACCATAACAAGGGTGGCAGCCTAAACTGACTTTCCATTCACCCTCATGCTCCATGTGCCGCCCCAATTCCGCCCTACAGTCCCCCGAGTGCCAAGGGATCATCCAGCGAGCCGAGGCGGCAAATTCTCGTTAAAATGGCGGAAACGTCATTGAGGAGCACTGAGAACCCTCCGCAGGCTCCTCTATTACGTTACACCCATGGGGTAATTGCGACGCAACGGTGCTGGCCAGCACTCTCTGGACTGGGTGGTGGGCGTTAGGGCAAATATTTTCGGAAGATCGATTTACCAACGCACGGACACGCACGCCGCGCGTCGCACAGTTTCGATCTCAGCGGTCCGGAATGACAGAATGAACGTAGACGAGAGATGGAGCCTCCGTGTACGTGCGTACGTGCACGGCGACGCTCGAATCTCGATCCCGTGAATGCGTACTAATCGATACAGCGTGTACCTCGACGTCCTAGCGCCGATATCTCGCGTCAATCTGGCCCCGTGATAAATCGATAGACAGTCCGTCGTGAACCTCCTCGATTAACCCGGGATATTTCTGGACGGGCTGCCCTTTAAACTGTGACGCGGTCACAGCTGACGTCCCTTGGCAAGGGACGAAATAAAGGGAGGGAGGATCGAGGGAAAGATCGCACAGAATCGTCACTGGCATTCACTGAAACTGGCCCCCGGGGACCGATCGTACTCGCACAGAGATTTTCACTGGAATTTTCACGGCGAACCGTGCTGGTCTCGCCATCGGTCGGTCTACTTACGGTGGCAGGGTTCGAGGACTAATAGTCACGGGGGAGGGTGGTTTAGAAATGCGGGGGTACCGTATGGGAAAATGGGGAAAAGATCGCAGATGCCAGGGCATAGTGCGTGAAAAGTCCGCTCAGTGGCCCCCGGTTTCTGGCGTGAGAGTGGAAAACTGCGAGAGTGGGAGAGAGACAGATAGACAGGCAGAGGGAGACAGAGAGAAATCAATAAGCAGTCTATCGACGGACTGCGCGGCTGGATGGACAGAAATGTGTTCAGCCTCGAAATTATTTCACACTATTATCGCCGCGATTCTCTATCCGTGAGAACGGTCCGCGTTCTTGCCCCCTCTGACCGGGTTGTTTTTTTTTTTCTTTTCTCTCGTCCTCTCAAAAGAGTGTACCTCCTGAAACGGTTGATCCTTTCACGGTCCGAACAGTCAGGGGTGCAGCACCGCGATGAACGTCGCCACGAGACTGTTATACTTGACGATGGAAACGCGTGTCCAGGTGGGTCCAATGCACGACGTTGCTACACACGGACAGCACAACGGTGGTTTGTTTCGCGACGATTTTAAAGAGACTGGACTGGCCTCGGTAATGCCTCGCGCCACTGTAGCCCGCTATAGCTAAAATATCGACCATTTCGTGGACCCCCGCCCGTCCGCAAACCAATCCCGTGGAGGGTACGCGCCTGCGCCGACAGCAACCCGACCGACATCTCGACACAGTCGGAGGAAGCTGGATCGCAGGGGCGGGCCACTTGTTGATCTCACGAATATCCAATTTGTACGACGATTGCGTTTAGGTGTTTTTTATGAATCAGCTACCTAGGGACGTGCTTAGTGGACTTTGTTTCAGCCGAGCTTACGATCATAGGGTTAAAGCTACTGGACCTCCGCGGGTTTGGTTGTACCTACGCGACTAGGGCCGTACCTACTGAGGTTCGTTAGTGACCTGTAATCTGTTGGTAACGTTGTGAGATACACGGAGATGGCAAGGGGTATTCGATAGCCCGGGAACTCGGGACGAAAGAATGTATTGCATGATGGTAACTATATCGCAGCCAATTTGCCCGACGTTTTTATCATATATTCAACAGTTGTTGCAGAAATGAATAAGTGATAGAATTGGTAAATGTATGAAAAAGAACGTCGGTTACCCAGGTCTCACCACGGGGAGGTTGCTGCGAATGGAGACCCGCGCGGCCCTAACCAACATTCATTTACAAAAATTGTTATCTACGAATTTGACGCTGCTTCCTTCTGATGTATATTTGCAGCACGCTTGATATCGAAACGTTGCGCAAAATAACAATGGAAGGAAGTATTGAAATAAATGATTTTAACGAAAGCTGAAAATAAAAATTCTACGTCAATTAAAAAAATCAACATTATCATAAGAAATAGCTCATACATTGTTTAAGTAAGTCAAATGTATTCAAATGAATAATTGTAACGAAAACTGAAAAGCAGAACTCTGTTAAACATTTTGAAACACCAAAAATAAGCATTATAATGCACATTAGCTTATAGTTATTTTAAGTAAATGGGGTGTATTAAAATGATTAATTATGGCGAAATCTGAAAATAAAATTTTCTGTTAGACCTGGCTTAACCCAAGAAATGCAGATTATAATGTAAATTAGCATGTATGTAAATTGCTTAGGGTAAATTGCATCTTAACTTAAAACATTTTACTTGTCTAAAAAGCTGCTTTAATATCGAAGTTGCCAGCCTACATGAAAGATAATTTAGTTTACAAACAGCCACCCTGAAAAAATTTAATCTTATTAAAAATAACGTACTTAATTGAAAATCTAAAGGGATATCAAGAAAGGGGAAAGAGATATTTTATAATGAATCTCCTTTCATTAAAATCGTGATCGTGCTATCTGAAACAGACCACAGTTCATACAAATTTATTGACATTTATTAGGTATAATAAAGCATTTCCTTTAACTCGTGTTAAATAATCTTTCCTGTTGCTTCAATTTATCCACTTGAAACTAAACATATCGATGAATCGATGCATTTGACCGTCGAAGAAACTGTAACAAATTATTTATTGAATTAATAAATGCGGAAAAGTAGACAATTAAAAAGCAAATATGTTCGACGCGAATGTGTATCGTTTCCCTTAAATCATATGAATCCCTTCGATTTATTTGATGTATACAGCATCACTTATGAACTTCTCTTTACTTACATTTTGCAATATACTTCATTTAATGTAATTGAGGTAATACTCTTTTATATTGACATCTCCTTTAACTTAATAATTCTGTAACAGACTTGTTTATGAGAATAGTAATTGTGAAAAAAAGTACAGTAGTGCAAAGGGAGCATGTTCTCCCAAAATGCAAATATCCTGAATAATAATTATGCATTACAAATGCATGCAAACAAAATTTACTTGGATACTAAGATGAAACAACTCGTTTTTACTGTTAATAAAAATGTGTAGAAAAATAATAAATTATCTAGTATTAATTATCGTCCACTTGTTATAACCCGATTGAAAACCGTAAGTGGATTACATTTATTCGCAACACTAATTTACTGCATTACTTGCAAAGGCAATCGCGTATGGTGCTTTATTATATCCAATATAGTATTTCGTATACATATATTACAAGAAATACGAAAAGAAAAAATCGTAATTAACTGCACCCATCATTTTTAATTCGCAACACTAATAACGGAGTCGCATGGTAGTCGCATTCAAGACTACCATTGAAGTAATCACTTTATGCAGCTTTAATAGCTGCCTTTGGTGACTCAGGAACCAATTTGGGCATTTTATTGTGGTCGCAACGCTAGTTAAAAATCGCGATCATTTTTCATCGCAACACTATATGAAAATTTAAGAAAAATATTCGCGATGGAAAAATATTGCAGCACTGTACATGCTAATTAAAATCTGTGGAGAAAACGAACGCGGAAATTATTATCGCAACGCTAAAAGCAAATACATATCGCAAGTATAATTTAATATAAAAGCAAGTCTAATTGAAACCGGAATCTGTATTAATTCGCAACTCTAATTAAAACCGTACTTAATCGTGCGCAACGCTAATAAAAATCGCGATTTGCCCAATACGATGAAGATGGGCCAGGCAATAGTGCTGGCCCAATAATAAACTATAACTACAGCATACAAAGGCGAGCATAGTGACAAAATAGTAAGAAAGAATGGCTCTCCATCGTTTGGATGCAGAGCCATTGGTAGTTGCCCTCTTGAGAGACAGTTTGTCGGGCCTCTTCAGCTTTTAGCTTCTTCTTTTCTTCGAGCGCAATGCCCGCTGAAACTTAGTCTAGGCTCGAGACTCTATTCGCAAGCAAACAAAAAAATAAAATAAAAATCTAAACCGCGCAGCTAAATGGAACACACGTGGACGAATCGCGACCAAATATAATCGTAAAAATTGCGATTACGGAAAATCGTAAAGTTTACGATTAAAACTGTAATCGGTCTTCGCCTACACGTGCAGCCTCGAGCATAATATATCACGTTCGTTTCGGAGCCAAATCGCGACCACGACCGCGAAGGATTCGAAAAATCGATAGGCAAAGCCAGAGGCGAACGCATTTTCGATCGCGCCACAGCTTCACCGTCGACTTTTCAAATCAGATTTCCTGAAACAGGTTGAACACGCGAATGTTGCCTACCCGACCAGAGACTGTGTCAACCTGCCCGGCCCTACCTACTTATGTCTATTAGGCACACCAGAAGGTATACTACCTATCCTACCTAGATCTATATTTAAAAAATAGCAAAGCATTCACACAAACACACCCCATTCCACGATTCTCAATCAAACACTCGGGTGCAAGAGCCTACACTAGAGAGACGTCCCGGGACGCCTCCGACACCCGAGCTTGGCAAACAATCATTCACACTCTAAGGGTACGTACCAGTTCCTGAAATCGGCTGACAAGTGCTAGCGACCATTGCGTTAATTTGCGCAAACGTATATGCTTATGCATTACTTTCGTATGAAATATTGATTGCTCAAATATATTGTACACTTTCATTCTACTATGTACCCTTGGTACTCTATTCGTTGCCATATTTTCATAACTCGTTACGGCATTTAATGTGTATTTGCAATTGTAAAACATATTGCTATTTATGAAATCATAGTATTATAATTTGTTATAAAGTTCCCGAACCGACGCAATTCCACAGCCTAACCACATACACACACAATGTGGAAAATACGTCGTGCACGGTACACTAGCAAATGTCAGCCGCCAAACATTGTTAGAAATTTAAAAACCATATGATCGTCGTGCCCATTGCCTCTCACTCACCCAAGTAGCACCTGGGCACGTGAGTGAGTTCCTGGCAATCAACACGGAAGGGGTTAAACCTGAAAATCCTGATCTAAAAACCTGATTAGTACACGTAAAATTGCAATAGCTAATGGTATATTTTATTTTCAATCTCTTTAAAAATGACTCGACTTTGTAATTAATGAAATATCAACAAAGACTCGAAAATTACTGGTAAATAATTGATTTATTAAGGAAAATGACTGTCATTGAAACTGATTTGACTAGAATAAGTAATGCAATTACGAAATAAATGCAATTAAATATTTACTTGAAAAATTGGCAAATTATTAAATGGGCCTTGGGTGATTCCTCAATCGAAGTAAATTGCTCAAGATAGCTACTCCGATTTGAAAATCTACCCACATACAATGTGCCTTCTTGTACATAATGCGTAATAAACTTTACACGGAAAGGATTCGACTATAGCATATGAAAATAAGTATTAAATGCTATCATTGACTATGCATATTCAATGCCGATTTTAATATTCGTATCGTTATATTTATTTATTTTAATGCATGATTACTACAATCATTCAACACTTGCAGTAACGAAGTCGGAGGGTATATCCGACTTCTGCACTGCTCAACAGTGAAAACAAATTTCAATTGATTATAAATGCAATTACAAATTTAATATACAATTTCCTCAATATATATACATTCGTGCAATGTATTTATTAATGTCATCATATGTTTTTATTGAAGTAGAGGAACCTACATGAACAGTGCTCATTTGACCAAACATTTACTTTTTTTATATTAAAAAACGCGGCGTACAAGAAGGCAGATCTATCCTGATATAAGAAATAATACACAAGACAATAATGTTGCACCTGACGGGTATAAAAACTATACCCATGGTCACTATGCTCACAAATCTACTAAAAAATACAACCAGTCACCCGTGCCGATTCGGACCAATCGTCCTACGGCATGATTGGGGACTGGAGGAACCAAAACGCATGCGACTCACCACCTCGTCGATTGTAGAAGCAGGGGAAGTGATTGTAGAAGCCATCAGGAACATTGCCGACTCTGCTCAATTGAACTCAACTATCAGGAAGTGTAGAATCTGTAACTAAACAAGAATGCAAAGAACATTAAAATCTGCTGCTAAATCTACATAATTTAATTCTTCATAGAAAACTGGGAATTATTTAAAAGATACTTACATTTCTCAGTTTATCAATGTCGCCTAAAACATCCCCTTCAGTGATGCACTGACTCTACTTCCGATAGCGAATGTAAGACAAAAATAAAAATAAAACACTATGCACGCGACCGCAAATTATATCGGCGAACAAATTAAGATTCTAATTTGACGATTGAAATAATTGAAATGGAGCACCCGTGCTCTGATAATAGTATTAACAATTCGTACGCGAAAAACACTGACTCTACAATCGCGTGTAGCTAAAGTGTGGACGAAAATTTAAGCAGAGCCACTTGCTCTGGAAATTCTACAAAACTGCGAAGCAAATGACTCTACCGACCGCATTGCGCGCGGTCACAAAATTTTCTGAAAGAAAGCAAGTTCATCCTATCGAGTGTTTGTTACCAGTGATATTTATGAACAATAAATATGCATTCAAAACATGTAAATATGCATTCAAATATGTAAATATGCATTCAAATATGCAAATATGCATTCAAAATATGTAAATATGCATTCAAAATATGCAAATATGCATTCAAATATGTAAATATGCATTCAAATATGCAAATATGCATTAAAAATATGCATTCAAAATATGCAAATATGCAAGGAAAATATACAAGATGTAATAATATGTAAATATGCATTCAAAATATGCAAATATGCATTCAAATATGTAAACATGCATTCAAATATGCAAATATGCATTCAAAATATGTAAATATGCATTCAAAATATGCAAATATGCATTCAAATATGTAAATATGCATTCAAATATGCAAATATGCATTCAAAATATGCAAATATGCATTCAAATATGTAAATATGCATTCAAATATGCAAATATGCATTAAAAATATGTAAATATGCATTCAAAATATGCAAATATGCATTCAAAATATGCAAATATGCAAGGAAAATACATTTACGATACATTTTGCGATTAATGTGAAATACCACAAGAAAGACATGTAAATGAAAAATAACATATGTAATAACTTATTGCGTATGTTTTTATATATAAAACATAAAAACATACGCATTTTGCAAAACAGACTTTCCAATTCCAATGACTTAATTGTAATTGGTATAGAAAATCTAATTGCTTTTGTAAATACATTAACTGTTGTGGTTTCATCTTAGTACCAGTCACAGATCATATAAAACCAATATGAAAAAATAATTAAAATTCTCACATACGAAGGCCTTAGTTGCATTGAATTATTAGGCATCGTTGTAGTTATTATTCCGTCTAATTAATTCGCTCCATACCCCTGTAAGAAAGCGTAACAAAGAAATAAAACAAGTGCACTATGACAATGTTAATCGTGATGCACCAAAGAAAGAAATAATCGCAAATAATTGCTTGTATTATGTCTCTACTTATGTACAACGCGACTCTATATAGTACAAATTTTATACGTGGCATGAATTATAGTTTAATTAGGATACATTGTTGAAATTCTATTTATTCTCGCGAGAAATTTGAAGAACGCTTACCTTTTCGGCGAGAAGACGATTTGACAATATGGCGGGTCGTCACTTTGCCACTGCGCATTCGCGCCAGTCATCTCGGATCAAACTATACGAACGCTATCAACTAGTGTCACACTATAGAATAGAATGAGATTCACATTAGGGACGAACGTATTAAAAATCACCGATATTGTTATAATTTTGCTAGAAAATGCAGAATACATTGCGAGAAAATAGAATTTTGAGCTGAAATCGGAAATATGTCTGTACATGTATGTATACGTAGATTGTCTACGATTGGCACACGCTTACGACACAATTGTACATCGTACAGTCGTACAAGATATATACGTGTTAGGAACAATAATAATTTAATCGAGATGTATTACTAGTTTTTGTACAATTCTAATTGTTACAAGAAGAAATTCGAGAAATTCTTACCTGTCAACCAGGTCCTTCGGCACTTCGGCATGGCATGCCGCCATTACGCGACTGCGTATTGCTGCCTGACAGCGCCGCTGCCCCGCCAATTTTTGAATCGTTTCTCGGAGCAAGCGAAAGGGACGCCATTGAACCGGATCTAACTGAAATTAGAGATAAATGTATTAAGAATCATCGACATTACAGTAATATTGCTCGTAACTATAGAATATATTACGAGATAATGGAATTCAGAGCTGAAATATGTATACGCATATTATAAAAGATGATATGCGTATATGAAAACACGAGTCGACTAGAAAATGCACGGCACGCGGCGTGATTCCGATCACTGCACAACATTTTCTTAATTTCCCGAAAAATATTCATTAATATGATCAATGAAACTACAGAAAACTTAGGGGACGAGGAAATGAATCGAATTTATGTAATTTTCGTGGTTTTAGGAATATATTAGGCTATATAATGTACCTTCGTTCGACGGGCACTTTGAGCACGTCTATTCACTACGAGATCCGTTGGGCGAAGGAGGCAGAGTTTTGAAATAGGTTGCGCTCATTGGCTGGTGACGGAGCGGGTGGTGTGGGGTATTGTTCTTTCTTTAAGGCGGGTTTTTTTGAATATCGCGTCGAACTGAATATCTTTTCTTGCCGGTATTACTGTGTATATATTAGTCCAATCGTGGGATACAATTATATTTTTTAGTAGTAATAGAATGTTTGTAATGCTCGTTAGGCTATAAAATAAGTAAACTATTTTCGTCAAACTAAGGTAAGTTCTCTGGCCACGAATATCGGTTTGAAGCTGGCACCATAGCAACAGAAATTGTTTGCCTTGTTTGTCTGGTATCTCGTCTTTTGGTAATAAAACATTTTCGAGAAGTATTATTTCTTTTATAATGAACATTCGCACGGCTGTAAAATTGGCGTGTTAAATATGTCGCAGGATTATTCCGTTGGTCAGTCGAGTAGTTGCGTGACTGAGAAGGTGGTAGAGGAACCGGAAGTCATGTGCGACGAACAGATAGGGCAATTAGAACAACTTAGGGAGGCGAATTTCAGGTAAATGTTAAACAAATTTTCCCCCGCGAACCCACGATTGGACCTTGTACAATTGTTGCTTTTTTTAGTTCTCGGAAGTGTCAAGACCTGCACAGGCCACGCAACAGGGTGAGACATGTAATTCATAGGTGCAAAATGGCCCGTGGGAGAAGGGTAAAACGTTTGAAAATATCAAAAGTCATTGAGAAGATTGTCAGTATCGTCAACGTTTGGCGGCACGAGAATTTTCTGCAAGTGGCCGAGAAATTTTTCCGAACGTAGAAAACGTGACGTATTTTTCCCAAGCAACCACTAGGAAGATCCGAATCCAGGAAATCGTTGGCGACGAAAAGTTCAGATCCCGCTACTAAAATACAAGTGCTTAACAATAGTAATTGATGACCTGTTGTAAGGATGAAAATATCAAACATTTTGAAACGTATATTTTTCACATACCTTTTTTCTGGAGGGGAAAAAATTCGCAAAGAACGATCAACACCGTTCTCAAAATAATTTCTATTTTATTGTACACCTTATTCGAAGATCGCCATGAACACATTCTTGTGGAAGCGTCTCGCTGCATAGTACGAAATAAACACGTGAATCTTTTATTTACAAAGAAGATCTCTGTTACCGAGAATATAACGGTAGTAGATAAAACTGATAAGA
The DNA here is from genome assembly GCA_907165295.1 of Nomada fabriciana. Lineage (NCBI taxonomy): Eukaryota > Metazoa > Arthropoda > Insecta > Hymenoptera > Apidae > Nomada > Nomada fabriciana. The sequence continues at coordinate 9,550,684 of OU015699.1, read as the reverse complement.
AAACGACGATTCTCTTACAAACGTTCTCCATAGCCTCCACAGGGCTGAACACTCACTCATCGCACACAAACATCCTCAGATAAACTTGAAAAAGGAACATCCGGACGACAGAAACATCAGAATCATTCAAATCACACACAAAAAGACAATAGCAAACTCTCTCGAAATCATAGCTTGCTCTCGGTGTCGTCGTGGATGAGGGCAGGATTGGTGGCAGCCCATTTCTCTTTGAAGGGCAGATCTTCCTTCTTTGGCCTGCTCTTCAAGCTCTGAACACCGGCATAGTGTTCCTCGATCTCCTTCAGGGTCCTGCCCTCTGTCTCCGGCAGTATGAAGTAAAGCAGAATCCCTCCGGCCAGATTAATCAGGGAGTAAAAAAGAAACGTGCCAGCCAAAGACATCCCATTGACCATGTACAGGAACACCTTATTGGCGACGGAGGTGAAGATGTACCCGATCGACCCTGCGGCCCCAGTTGCGCTGCTTCGAAGCTGGTCAAAGTGAAAATAGTTTTAAAATCATTGGAAAGTGATCGGCGCGTTCCAGAAGTTAGGGACTTACTTTTACAGGGAAGACCTCAGCAGCCAGGACCCATGGGAGCAATCTGATGCCAGTGTGGGACAGGAAGGCGGCACCAATCATCAGCGTGGTTGGCAGCCATGTGTAATTCTTGGCGTCCACCATGTGGCCCTCGTTCAGGTAGCCATAAATTGCGGCCAGGCAAAAGCTGAGACCAGTGCCGCCAATAGACAGGAAGTTTAGAAGACGTTTGCCAGTGAAGTGAATGGCGAACACGCAGATCAATGTCCCCAGCAGCTCGGCGACACCTAGGAAGACTGCCGCGGTGTATTTCTCTATTGGGGCGTTCAGCCTGGCGAAAATCACTACGGCGAAGGTCTGCAGGGTCGCGGATCCACCGAACGCGGCAACGAAGAAAGCACAGGTGACCACGAGGAAGGGCGCGTAGAAGGTCCTCTTGCCAAACGACTTCCAGACCTTCTCCTTAGACTCTACCGGCTTGTGGACCTCCTGGCAAATTGTTTGGAACTCGGGCCTCACCTGGGATGGCCTGACCCACCCCCGAAGCCAACAGAGGGCCTGCTCTGCTTCCTTTTGACGACCTTTCGCTGGAAAATTGTCAGCTGTGTACCTGGTCTCAGAATTCTCAGTGGCTTTGGTCGTGTTTGACACTCAGGACAATTATGGTCTAGCAGGAATAATATCGAGAGACCCTGTCAGCAATCTAGTAATGGTAAAATGAGGACTATTCTAGCTAGATCAAGTTGTCCTGAGCACAACTGGAAGTCTCCAGCTCTGACTGGGTGAACCAAGACTTCCGCAGACTACAGAGTCTACAGACGACAAAGCAATTAAAAGAAAGACAATTACCAGCCAGCCAGTAAGGGCTCTCCGGCACTATACAGAGGGCGAGGAAGCAGATCACTGGGTACGCCAGGTTGATCATGGTCACGGTTCTCCAGTTGGCCAGCTTGCCACCCAGCATCTGTGTAAAGATTCCTATGATGATGGACATGCTGGAGGTGGCAGACAGCATGCCACGAAGATGAGGCTGGGTCACCTCGGCCACGTAGGTCATGACAGGCGCCTCCAGGAGTCCACCGGTCAGGCCTGTCAGAGCCAGGGCAGCGAATAGCATCCCAGCTGTGCTGGCATAATAAAAAATGATCCAGGCTGCTATGAAAGGCACAGTGGTCAGCATCATAGTCTTCTTTCGCCCTATGAGCTGCGACACTGGCCCACTCACGAAGCAACCAATTGGGACCAGGAACAGATTCAGGCTACCTAGTCAAGAGTCGACAAAATTTCAGGCTGATTAATATCGCAGGAATTTATTAATTGACCTGGTGATTATGGACATGACCTGGGTCGTGTATATTTCTTGTTTTAAACTATCATCACGATCACCAGAACAATTGTCATTCAGTGGGATTGTAGGTGTTTCAAGCTGCTTACTGATCCAGGATATCTCATCCAGGGTGACCTTGATCTCTGCATCGGGCTTCTGCAATTCGGGGATCAAAATGGTGGAGAAGCCCAGGGTGGAGCCAAAAGTGATCAGCAGGAGATTCTTCGCGCTAACTGCACAGAACTGTGGCAACGCCTGTCTGAATTTCGATGCTGGAAATGTTTCCACGGTGTTGTTTAATTCGGCTGGCGACGCCTTCTCCCCGTTCCTGAAACGCGAGTCGAGGATAGTCCTCAGGTGGAGAAAGGTGTCACAGTGAAAGAGGTCTCACAATCAGTTCAAGCGGATTGCGAACGGTGTGTAGTAATTTTGTTATTTCTACTCAAAAATTGTAATATAAGAATAACAAACTTTATTTTGATTACGAAAATAACAAAAATAACAGACCATTTGTTTTCTATTTGTCTTTGCGAGAGGAACGGGTCTCGTAATTCACGATTATGCGACCAACCGTAGTGTTTTCGTCATTGACACAGTTGTTTTCAACGTGAAAGGAATCAGGGCTATGAACTACAGCCATTATTACATAAGCTTCGATGTACACTCTCTCAGCTTTGCGTCACTACAGGTGGCGATCTTCCCAAACCTGTTCGCACAGCTAGCCAGATTCCCCGTGCAAACATAATTCTAATACGTACATCAATTTCTGACGATTCGACCAGCCTGCCAATTAACAAAATTGCTACCACCAAAATTACACTGACCCTGAAATTTATTCGACTTTCAACTTTATCAAACATCTTCATTTCAAATCATCCTTCTAATGATACGCCACAGCTTAGTCTAATTGTAAGCCCTAAGCCAAACAACTTTGGCCTGGCAAGACCAAACGTTTACTCTACCAAAGTCTTATCATTTCTTCCTAATATTATCTCAGAGAAATGGAAAACGTGAGATAACGTGAGATAACAACAAAGACAAAGTTTGCTTTCGAATACAACTTGGACCTTCAACTATAACTTTAATGATCTCACGTGACATCATTGCTTGGCAAAAAAGAACCAGGCAACATATTTCAGATTTATTGTCGAAACAAGCAAGGATAGGAAAATTAAAACAAAAAAATGTCCAAAAGTAATTATTAGTCTGCCACGCATAATTACGTATTTCTTAATCACGATTTCCGGACCGTAAAATCTAGTTACACGTTACACAAAAGGAAAAGGATCGCGTGGAAAAATGGAGCAGCAAGTGGAATTGATGCTAGTGGGCGTCTATATCGTATTAAAGGATTAGAGGAAATAACCCCCATCTTCTTATCTTCCGACGTCAATGATAGCGTGGCAACTATTGCAACTGAAAGTGTTGCAGTCTCTGGCGACTGAATTAAGTTCGGACTATTATTATTGCAAATTTATCCAAGATGCATTTCGGCCAGTGGAGGGCTGCGAAGATAATTTTTTAAGCAAACGACGACAGTTTCGTGGATAGGGAATAATTTTGCACCCAAAAAATGATTCTCAGGATGGCCACTGTTCTTTTGAATTGCCCTGTAGAATCAAGGCTTGTGCTTTCACTGGACAGATAGATTGTTAACATTCCTATGGTACTCGCCTTACACGCGTTCCTTATCGCCGATTAAGAGCCCGAGCCTCGGCAAACATTGACAGCATATTAACTAAAATTCTTCGAGAAAAGTGATAATCTCGCAACAATGTTTCATAGCCATTCTTTTCACTTGCATATTGAAACAGAGATAAGATTTCGCCAAGGCGATGAATGTGCACGATTGATTTTTACAAACAAACAAATGCCGGCAATAAATCATGCTAAAGCTAAAGATGGATTATAAGTTGATTAGCTTTTGTTGGTGCAATAAAGTGATATCGTGAGTGTAAGTATAAAAAAAGAAAGAAGGGAAGAAAAATTGAATGTTATATCGGGACCAGATTCGAGTCGGGTTGCAAACGTGTCCTGGCTTTTTGGACCACCTTGTATATCGGGTAACTTGTACCACCACACACAATTTCCGCCACTTGAGCGGCCGTACAAATCGTCGTTACGAATTACTGGCAAGCAACACAGGGGCATAGAAGAAAATATTTTTTATTTCGATAGAAATATATTTCCTAATCGCTGCTACTGATTATGTCGTATTATTATATTTACGACACGGCTTCCTCGGCAAATCATCGTTCACGACAGTTTTATCCAGTGATAAAGATCGACTGATCGCTGGATCGATCGAGGATCAAGGAAATGCGTCCATTCTCGAATCCATGAAAAGGGCACCACCAGTTATCTACTATTTTCGTTAAATATATTTAATTAGGAAGAAAATATAAATGTATATTTTTATTTTTATTTTCATTCGAGAATTTTTGTTTATGGGACCAATCATTTTGTCCCTGTGATGAATGCCTTTGCCGCGGCATTAAGAGGGAAATAATTATGCAATTACGAGACGAAGGACGGGTCAGCAGAAACTCTACGACGCTATTATTTTTTTTGAAACGAGATTTCGACCGAGGCTGACGGATGTTCAAATAATTGCCCGTCCTTTTTTTTCTCTCGCTCGACCATGCGAAAACTCGAGGGCACGCGTATCGATTGGAAATTCGATTCAATTTTTCCGCGATTTGCCTCGTCTTTTTCATCCTTATCTCTGTTGCAGCAGTTCTCGAGGAAATTACAGACGGTTGGAAATTAAATATAGACAGACGATATTCCATTTAAAAAAAAAAGAGATAAATTCATTTAGCGAAACAATTTATGAAGATTGTGGAATATTGAAAATTGCAAAACGATCTTCCGCGAATATTATCTATTTCCGGATACCAATGGAACGTTCAGACGAACGTGCCACTTTTCCTGTTCGTGCCAAACAGATAATAAACATCTTTCTGTGAATCGACTAATTTTCTCGTTACTTTGCGTAATAAAAAGGTTTCATAGTTATAAATTTTGTAGTAATACGTTTCAACAAATATTCCTCGCTGTACTAAAATATGGTCTTGTCGAAACGAATCTAATCGTTGCTCGTTTAAGCATGCCTGCGCAGAGGTATGAATAACATTGTTTGAAGAATCGACGCGGAACAAGTTACAGGCATAAACCAAACTGACAGATGACCGCATGAAAAGAATTATCCAAGGTCCACGTGTAATGGCATTCACTACAATAAACCAGTATCACATTTCCGTCAGTCAATCGTAAAAGCATTTTCACGTGGAAATCATTTCCCGCAGAATTGTACTCATTCATTAGTTTTAATCAGGATGCCAGATCTCTGGGATTTACAGAAGACGCTGGAATTAAACAGAAAAGATTCAGGACAAATGAAAATATGGAATTTATCATTTTTATATAAATGAAAATATTCGAACTTATAACTTGACTTATTTTTTTCATTTGACTATTTTTTTTTTATATTATTCATTGGTAGAATTTTTCAATTTTTCTTACTATGTACTTGTTAAAATTGATTAATATCGTCGAGGAATAAGTTTGCACCGAAGAATGAAGTAAACAATATTTATAACCATGGTAAAGCGTATTATTTACGCGGTGTGAAATAGGAAACACTATTGCTTTACGTAATAGCGTGCAATAAACTGGAGAATATACCTGTTGTTCGAGGGAAATAAAGACCGAAGGTGTCATCAATTAGTGCTACGAAAATTCTTCTCCTTTTTTCTCGTAAATACACTTCGTTCGAATTTCATCAAGTGTCCCATTCAATTTTAAATTTCATCAGTTTCATTCACCGAGGAAAGGCTAATTTTGATTGTCTTGTCTCATACTATTAGTTAATTGTATATTATAGCAATAAGTAACTGAAAGTTTCTCGAGACTGAATCAATGAATTCAATGATTTTCCACTGAAATTCTTCTGCGGTGAGTGCTACCTTCTTGTTCACGGTAATCGAAAGAATTATAAGAGAAAAAAAAAGTTACTTCCACCGAAATAAAAAAAAAAGGCCAGCTAATGCAGGCCATGTTAGATAACTGACAAAATATGCATAAAGCGATATTAATCGCCCGTCGAAACTGCCTGGGCGATAAGAATTTTATTCTCTGTCGCTCGAAATTCTTTCGACGATGCCCGATAAGCCAGAAGCAACAAAAAATATCCCGAAGAAGTTAAATATAAAAAAAGAATGCAACAGTCGTCGAGTAGAATTGACAAATTAACAAAATCCTGTTAAGAGGCGGTAATCGCAGCGTTGCGATGAATCACAGTGGCAACAAAAATTATTCACTTTTGCAAAAGAAATATTTACACGCAGGATAATTGGCGACCTGCCCCTGACAAAGACCAACGAGACTTCTTCCCTGCTAATTATTCTGTCCTTCGCGATAAGAATTGTAGATAAAAGAACAATAGTGTTAATTTACATGGGAGAAAAATAAGCAAAAGCAGATTACAAACCTGGCACTGCCGTTGACATTAGTCTGATGTGCCATTTTCGTTTTGGATCCCTTTTTTCCCTGTCCTCCAAAAATTTTCCTCAAACTTGCATTCGTCGTTGCACGCGTTTATATTTATTTTCTCGCCAAATCGTTATTCCATGTATCCGCAATAAACAAGAAGAAATTCTTCTATTAATTGATTGCCCTCGATCGCGGTGTTTTCTTTTCCACCGACGGTTTCCAAACTTCGCTGCTCCACGTTTCCCAAGTTTCTCTTCAGCCAAGGTCTTCTCGGCAGTTGCCAGTTTCAGCCAATTCCTTCCAGACTATCCTTTCACGTTCCCGAACTTATTTACCACGCCACAGAGAACTACACAGCCTTGCTTCGTTCCTTTCGAACCGAACACCAAGCTTCCTTTCTCCCCAAGAAAAGCAAGTATCATCAGGTGTCATCAAAATCTTCCCAAAGTCGAATCGGGTACACTACATCCGTCCCGGCCGCACTGTCTCCACCCTCGATCACACAGAATCTCAATTGGAAAGGCGAAAAAGGGGCGACATTTCACGAAAACTCGTTACTAAAATCCTATCTATCTTCACTAAAGAAATAACAATGCCGGCGCGACTATCTTCGTCTGTTCCTCATTTTATCTCCGCACCCATTCGGCCGTCTATCTTGGAACAATAGTGCAGCAACGGTGGAACAATAGTCTAACAGAGGAGAGTAGTCCTGCCCCGGCTGTTGTCAGACACACTAAACGGCCAACGAAAGCGAGCAACTTAAGTGTACCTTCCGATTCCTCCTCCACTAAACACGTTTGCACAACAGCTTTCATGAACTGGGTACATGTGATCCGTCCCCCTCTGTGCAGCGGCACGGGCTGTCGCACCTAGTCGCGTTTCGGTGGCAAACGCGGAGAGTGCCGCCGTTAAGCCTCTTCGCGAATTGACCGGGACATCACCGGGCCCGAATTTCAATGAAGAAGGTGGCGAAGGCGAGAAGTGGTTGCATTCGAACGGGCGAAAGGGGTGACGGACCGTTTTTGAGCCCATCAGTCGCTCGGGGCGCCAAACGCTGTGTTTGACGATGTTTGACGATGTTTGAAGGAGTTTGAAGGAGTTTGCACAGGTTGCTTTGAACGTTGAAGATTATTTTTTGGCTGATCCTTTCTTTCTGTAGAACCTTGGAGTTTATTCCGCTTGTCAGTCCCCTCTGGAGTTTGGGAATGAATGTGAAACGGTAGTGTCTTGCTCGCCAATCAATGTTTCCGATTAATGTAGCCGTTCGATATCGCAGGCACGTGTGGCAAAGCACCCGAATAATAGCTTATCTTCCTGTTATCGTAATTTTGATAATCAGGTAACGCGAAATACCGCTAACCGGGGGTTACCTGGACCATTCGAGTCAATGAGTAATTGCCACATCTGACGGCGCAAAATTGAAGTCGATTGATTGCCGCGCCAAGGAGGAGCACGATTTACGGTGCCCTTAAGAAGCCTAGTTGGGCAATCGGGATATGTTTCATTGCGGCCAGAGTAACGTCCGAGGTGTTAATTAATGTTAACGCCAGTCGCCACTTGGTCAACTTTTGGCGGTGCGAAAAAAGTGTTTAATTAGTTCCAGCTGACACTCTGTGAACTGTACCTGGCGATGTCAAGCTGCGTTTTACATTGAGGTCAACGCAGGGGGGAACGATTATTTGTTTTCCACAAAGATTAATTATAATTCACATGTTAATTAATGTTCTTATGTCGCACGTCAATGACTAATCTCTCTATCCCCTAGAAGCGTCGCTGGCTGATCACCGGCAGTGAAAGCTGAATTCTGCATTATCTTGTGATACGTCAAGAAGCAAACGTGTTGCTATATTTTTCATAGAAAAATACCGCGGAACTTTTACCGCGAACAGCATTCAGATAAATGCGAGTTAGTTTATCACAGACATTTACATACCTGTCTGTCCGATCGAAATGAATTGCTTGATTTTGATTACAAAACATTATAATCCGATATAAAAAGAAAATATTACACCCTTCGTCCGAAATTAATATCAATAATACATCTGTTATTTAAATATTTTCTGCCTCGTGTCCACACGGGCGTGCTACACCTCGAATAAATTACTCTCGCTTTAATCCCAGGCCTGTACGTCACCTGGTGTAAACGATAGAGAAAGCGAATAACATTAATCAGAAAATATGGCGCCGGGTGTGATAATAATAATAATAGATTTATGCAAACGTATGCAAATATAAATAGTGGCTGTAACCCGATACTCCAGATAGATTAACATTTGCATCCAATATTACGTACACGCTGTCTGATCGTGGAATTATACTCCAACTGTAATATCGTTCATTCATCTCTTAATTCACCGTTGCTAAAGCGATCGGTTCTTATCGCGAGCATATCAACGATATAATCCTTCTCTAAATAGGAAACTTCCATCGTGCATGGATCGTATTATAATAATATTCTTTTAAGTTGCATCGTTATATAAAACGTGGTAATATTAATTAATTGTAACATTAAAAATTTACGGGCCTTTCTCTATTAGGCTTCGAACTTCCAGAGTTTAATCACAGCAATTTCTTTTTTTTCTATTCGCTATTCATCGATCGTAATTTATACGGAACCGTGTTTTGTTTTTTTTTCATTAGAAGGAGCACGAATCAATCGTACGGGATGAAAGTATGGAAAGTATCGAGGTCTAGTAAATGTGAGAATTTATTTAAGAACGGTATATCTGGTTTACGACACATTTGCACATGTTAAATTAATTAAATAAATATAAAAATCACGCGAAGTCCCAAACGAACGTTAGCCAGCCAACTGCACCGTTAAAAGCACTTTCTTTTTGTTTTGTTTTTGTTTTTTTTCTCCTATGAATTACAAGCGTGACGTGATCCGATACGATTTACAACTTTGGTTAAGAAAAATATATACCTCTATCGTTTAATATACAATCGAAGGCCGGGCAATTGATTGCCTCGTACACGGTATCAGAAAATAAAACGGGCTTGTCGATTATAGTTCGTCGTACAGTTCAGTCTAAAGGCATAATAGATCACTGTTCGTTAACACACCATTTACGTGACACGCATGCCAAAAACTTCGAAATCAATCGATAAAGCGACGCACTATCCGAAAGAATTTCGAATCCCTGGAAAATTGACTTGCGACACAAATGGAAAGTCAAATCGAAGAATTCAATTCGCCGGCTACGATTCGATTTATCATTATCGATTTGAATATGCTCTTTTGGTATTTTACCCGAGAAAAATCTACCTTCGAATTTTCCAGGATTTTCTTTGCCATTCATCGTACGCCCTTGCACCACTTTCACGAATGTTGTCGCAAAGTGAACGAGGCGGCAACGCTTTTGCACACTCTATAAATTCTCTACGATGATCCGACGTATACATATATGTATACATATATATATCATATACATATATCTATGTATATAATATTTCTGTAAAATAGGACCCATTTCAGCTCATTCAAGAACAACGATTCTTCTTATAAAAATAGACCGCTAAAGCTAAACAAGACTAAACGTTCTTTCTTCTTCTTCTTCTTCATAATCATCTTCTTTTTTATCTTGTAATACGTGGGACATGAATTTTAACAGTCCCGCCATTAACGAGTTACGATCTCTTGAAACACGGTGAACTATGGATTAAAACGATCACTCCTGGTTAAAAATGGCTCTGGGCGAATCTGCGTTCACCTTGCACTGCTATTTAACCATAAGTTCAAGAACAGCCTTCTTCATTCGTCGCGTAGAACGAGATCTGCTCCATTTCGTTTCTTCTTCCCCATTATCCATAATCCTTTACAGCGTCGACCCGTGTTTATTTAGTTGGACTAAAGACTATAATTACGGGATTGAAGGCACTCTTAGACTGCGTTGCGTGTGAAAATTTCGCATCAATTGAATTCCACTACGCGTAGTTCACTACTTGCGGAATTAATTAATTATTATCATTGTTGTCGGTATTATTGTTATTACGTACTTGCTCTTGTAACGCAGAGTTGGAAGTCTAGTACACTCCCACGTTTAACAGCACCGGTTTAAAAACAAATGCAGCTGCTGCCATTGTAGATCTGATATTTCGTTGAACACCCTTAATTAGAGATAGGGAAGATAATAAGCGGTGGTCTTATACAGAGTACGACGTACCCCTAATAAAACGGGACCCGTTGTGAAAGAGAACGTATGCCACGAGGTATAGGCACAGCCATTTCTTTCTCTCAGCCAAATGAATTTAGAGTCCTACCTGAGACACTCTACTTGCGCTCGATTCTCTCTATTTTCAATAGAGAATAATATATTATATATCCTCGCGTGGCTCTCTACTTTTCTTTTCGTCTATCTATATCTTTTTCACTCTCGACTGCTTCTCGAATTGATGAGGAATATTAAGGCGCGACCGTGATGCAGTCCGTAAGGTAAAAATATCCTATTAAGTGTCTGCGTTTGTATGTGTAATGCGTGTGTATATGTATGACGGTTTAAAATGTAAAATGTACATCGTGTAAAAATCTAGATCCCCGCAGACTTTGTTCAAGTATTAAAATTAACTAAGGAAATTGATAAATCGTTATGTACAACGTGACATGTACAGATCTTAGTCTAGCTTATCGGAGACCAAAGGGAACCTGACTATCCGCAATTGCCGACCGAAGTCACAGACTACGCTATCCCTTAACCCTATCATTTGTTTTATGAAAATACAACTATCCTTGTGGCCCAGTCTCACTTCACGCACAGGCTCCCCGGTCCTTACGTCCCACACTACTAGCGATCCCTGAAAATATACATATTATTGTCAATAATCGGCGAGCACACTTTTCTTTTATCGCACGAAGGAGTTGTGGAGGATGCAGTGGAATGCAGGACGGCCTTAACTTTTAACTTCAAACTCGACAGTTAACTTTGTGGACAGACTGTAAGACGAATTTCTGTTGGAAATGTATCTTTTATTATTCTAGAACAAAGGCGGAAAGAAATATACTGTTCCCTACTTCCTGAGCATTATAACTATGGTTATCAATAATTTTACTGCCACGGGTGTTTCGATAGGAAAACTGGTTTAAAATCCTCCGATTACTAAATGCATACATAATACAGTCCCTGGAATTTCAACGTTACGATAATGCATATATGTATGCTATACGTAAGATTGTTCGATATTAATAGAAATTGCTTTGATGTACCGAGAATATATTTAACCTCAAGGCGTGATGGAAATAAGGCAAGGTCGTGTAATTGTGAGCGTGCAGACATAGCGAAATAATTGTCCCACACTGAGAATCAACAGCGTCGTAGGATATGCACATACCTGATTGCTGGTTATAAGCAGATGATGCGTTAACATGATCAACTGTAAACTGTACGCAGACCTGTGAGCTGGAAGAGCGTGCAGCAAGTGCCCCTGAAAACGTTCCCATACGCACAACTTTTCGTCGGTGCCGATGCTTATCACATAGGACACGGAGCAAGTAATGGCTGCCACGGCGCCGTCGTGGGCCTGTATACTGTACATGCACATCCCTGTAAAAAGAAAAAAATTAGTAGATGCACAAGAACATTACGTTCTACGGGAGGCAACGATCAATATTTTTGTTCAATTCATTGCAAATAGAAATGAAATAAGTACCGGTTAAAAGGTCCCAGACGCACAGGAGGCCATCTTGAGATCCGCTGCCGGAAGTCATCGGGCTCATCCTGTCGATGAACAAGCAGGAAATAGGCCCGCAATGCCCGTGCAAAGTGTACAACGGTAACTGATCCTCCAGTCTGTAAATTCACGAAAGGAAATGAAACATCTGAACCCTGCGATCAACGAGAGATCAATGGAGAAACGCTAACCTATACACTTTAAGGGTATGGTCCTGGCTGCCAGTTAAAACACGTCCGCCCTCGCTGTCGAGCACTGTTATCGCTTGCTGGTGCGCCTTGTGCGAACCAATTTTCATGCAACGAAGGTCTTCCTCCGACTGCATGATGTTATTTATGTCCATTGGCGAGCCAGCGCTTCCAGTTCTAACGTGGGCTAACGGAAAGAGGAGTGTGTAAAGAACTAGTCTGGCTGATAAAAGATTCAGGGGGAAAGTTCCGGCGTTTGTTTCTCGATCGACTTACTTCGCCTGTACGAGGTGAAACCCCAATCGATTTGCTGGCCTTCGCTGTAGCTCTCCAACTGTAGAAAGTCGATGGAGCCGTTCAATTTGGCGGCGACCACCCTGCTGCCCACGAACTTCACCGCTGATATACCAAGACCGGATCCGTCATCGAACAAACACTGAAACAGTTTATCGTGTCGTTTGTTTTTTCCCGGGAATTTTCAATCACTGAACTGGCCAGATGCTTACCTTAAATTTGCCCGTGGTTCCCTCCCAAAATTCTAAACTCCCATTGGCGCATCCCACGACTATAAGGTTCTCCTGATAGTCCATGCACCATATAGGGGACACTGCATGATTAATTTGCACAGTCTTGTCGGCGTTCAACGTGGGAGCACTGTCCATCAATGGAGGTGGATTCGATCTTCCAGTAGGGACGCACAGTTGCTCCACGCTTTCCGATCTCTGCAACTCGTCTATGGACCTGTTGTGCTCGTCGAACAGGTGCTTGTACCGTTCACCGAAGTCGAAGCCCCTGTCGCAGCTCTGCTGTGACGGGGCAGCGTGTTTCATGGAAGAGAACTTGATATTTATAGCCGACTTCAAGTCGGGAAGATCGTAGGCGTTGTCCAAACTCCTCCTGGCGTTCTTCCTCCTCTCCAAACCGAACTCGTTGATCTGATGATAATCGTAGTCCAACGAGTTCCCCATCGAGTGCCTCTTGCTGTTGTTATTCTGTCCCCTGTGGACGTTGTACAATCCGGGTGAGGATTTCCCGCATTGTACGGCGGAGTACAATCCAAAGGAGCTTGTGTTCTCCATTTCGCCCCTCGACGGCGGAGAACCACTCTCGTAATCTGACATCAGCTCGTCCGCGTCCTGAACAGCGTGGTTCGCATTCTTCTGTGGGCTGCCGAAGAACTGTTTTCTGTCTATGTGAACCAGCTGTTCGCCGGACGTCGAGTCCCAAACTCTGATGTGCCCGGCCAGACATGTGCTGGCTATGGTGTTGCTGTCCGTGGCGATGCACTCCACTTCTTGCGTGTGCCCCTCCAGAACCAGGGGAAGGGCCTCCAGAACCAACTGGGTGGCCGAGTCGTGGGCCTTTTCTGGCTGGTACCAGCTGGCCCGCCATTCGGCGTAGTTTCTCGAGCAGATGCATCTGTAGAGGACAACCATCGTGTACGCGACAACGATGACGCTGATCAGACAGAGCACGGCTGCCAGAAATATTTCCATGGGACTAGACGGAATGAACGGAGCGTCCGCGTTGAAACCTCTACCCTCCGATCTGGTCGGCAACTCCATGTCTAGGTGGTGGTAAATCGTCTACTTTAGTCACGTGAACAACTATACTCACTAAGTTTTTCTTCTGTCGGGCGTGTACCTGAGAAGTCCAATGGATCCAGGGCAGCGGTGGCGAGACTCTGCCACTGGAAGTGCTGCACGTCGTTCGGATTACTGATTTGCTTCGCCAATTGTGGACTGACCGCGTGGGACAGTTTCACGGTGGGTAGGACGGTGATACGACCACCGGCCGCCGAGATGTTGTACATCGAGAGAATGGAAGACCAGTGATACAATGATAAACGATTCCAGGGTGGAAAGTCGACCGGCCTTAATTTATTCAACTCCTCTGTTACGTTATTGGTTAAGTCATCCTGGTTTGGGAGAAAGTTCATTAGAAATCCGTTGAAGGTTCATTAGAAATCCTGTTCGGTTACCTGTTTGTTCAAATGATCCGGGGCTATCGTTGCCGACGGCATCGATATTGGCTTCATGGTGTTCAACTCGACGTAATTATTTAACGGCTGAGATCTGTCCACTGTGTACCCATCGATATCGGACTCTGTCTTCAGCGTATCGCTCAGATGTATAACGTGCTCGACGATTCCGGAGTTGTAGATTATCATGCTGATCCATACAACCATCCATACCATAAAGGCACGTTGAAATATCCTGGTTCTTGCCCAGAAGTGCACCAAACGTAAACGCTTCGGTATCTTGCCTAATGTGAGAGTGTTCTGCGTGTTCGGCGCTATCACGTTCGTCGGGCCATTTGATAAACCGTTTAATCTAGGATGCGACTTTGATCGGAAAATATTCGGCTTTCTGTTCGTTATCGTTGTCGTGAATTGTTGTTTCCGTGTCGTTGGGATATTCGTCAAATGGAATTTCGATGTCTCGTTTGACAACTCGGTCCTTTTAATGTCAATAGCGAGGATCGTCGAGAAGAACACCATTTGCAGAACGAAATCGTTCACCAACCCTACAATAGCGAATATGCAGAATTCTTGGATGGCCGGCACGAAAGTGAACAGGCCGATTGTCAGTATCGTTACTTCTGTGAGTAGGTTCTTTGTGATAGACCAGCCCTCCTTGGACAGGGCTTGGGCAACGCGTATCTTTACATCCAGATGGGGCGGCGTGCTCACTACGCTTTTGGTCAACACCAAAACATTTTCCAGCCCTACGATAATCACCAAATATGGGAACACCTCTTTTCCGCTCAGACTTAAAGTTAAGCCAAAAAAAAAGCATACACCCACAGTCATAGACAGCGAACTTATCACTGTAACTGTAGCGCCGAATGCTATTCCGATTTTCGATTTGATCAGTTCTATCTTTCTCACTGAGAAGTACACGTAAAAGAACAGGGCAAAGAACGTCATCATTAGCGGGAAGAAATCACTGTAGTTGAATTCACCGGGGTAATATATATGCAACGTTTCCTCCGCTGATGCGTTCGTAGCATTGTCGCTCTCCGTTTGGTGAAGGTGATAATAGCTCTTCAATCTATTCTGCAACCCCTTTGTGAATCTGCAAGTTCAATTACGATAATAATGTCTGTTATGCAGAACTGCAATCCCACGGTCTGTCTGTATATTTCGTTACTCACTCAGGATCGTAGTCTTTTAAGTATATAGTCACTGCGTACTGTAGAATCCTTTGCCTATGTCGAATGGGGTACCGCTTTATTCCAGTCTCTTTGAGATTCATCCCAAACATTATCTCGGCCAAACTAATTTTACCCTTCTGCAGGTTCTGTAACAAGCAATTATTTAATTGTAACTTCTATATTCATGTTACATTTCATCCGATCCTTACCTGATACGAATATATAGTGTTTATAAGATTCGTGTCCTGCGCGTAGAGCTCGATACTTCGTTGCCACAAATTGGCCGGGGAAAGGACCAAGCAATTGTACTCCGGCAGAACCTCTGACTTCTTGCCACTCCTCTTTTTAACCGCCTCGATGTGCAAGCATACTTCCCCGAGTGTCTTCAATCTGCAACACACGACAAGGCTCAGACACTTGCCACCTCGATTGTTAATCCATGGAATGTTGCAGCACTTACGTATCAGGGTGCTGGTAATTTTGTATTATTTCTAAAAGATTAAAAACTTCGTAAAGCGGACCCCTGAAAGCATCCATCATCGTCAACTCCTCGGACCATGGAATAACGCCGACCCTTAATACCACTTGTTGCACATAGAACACAGAGTTCTCCGTGTTGTTTTCAGGTACGATAGTATGATTGATTATGGTCCTGGGTGCATTTCCGGGCATTGGTAAATTGACCAATGGATAGCTGAATGAATAAAGGAGGAGCATATTGAATTCACTGGGTAATTTTGATCTGTTCATTCGAGAAAATGCTACTAACCAGCATAACAGTATGATCGAGATCGCCAACGAAATAACAGCGACAGGATGAGAGGAGCAAAACAGGCCATGGGCGTAATACAGCCCTGCCACCCTATCCGGCAAACTACGGAACATTTCACCTCAACGCTTTCTCACCGGGCATGACTTATATATCGCACAGATATACGTATCGCTAACATTTGACCTGAGGAACATTAGAAAAGGGGCATCTGCGTTAGGGCAGTACATATTCGATGATGGCTGTTCAGTTATCGTGATGGACCGTACATGGGGTAAACAATAAACATTCTAAATTGGTACGAAACAAAAGCTGCAAAAAACACATTGGCAACAAAGAGATATCCGTGCGCGTGGTGAAAATATTTACGCGCAGATATTGCGAAAAAAAGGCGATGAAACCGTCCACGTGTTTTTCACGCGTTATCAATGACGTTACGCAATTGACGTATCGTTCAATTTACATTTTCGTCAGATCGCGAAAACGTGTTATGCACAGTAAGTACATATAATGTGTACATGTGTCGCAGTCGTCCGCGCGATATTAAAAAACGTAAATATGTAACAAAATAAGGCACGATAGATTTTACGTCATCGTGTATGTTCTGTGCTCGCGCCGAGCGAACGGGCGAGCAACGGGGAGCGATGAAAAATGAAAATAACGAGCCCGACGATGAGTAGGTGCACGCCGCGACGTGCAATTAGACCGTCGCAACATTTACTTACGCACACACCAGCGGCACAACTAATTATATCATTTCTCTGGGCCCGGATCCGCGCTCTGGCTTTACATCTCGGTGGTCGGTAATCGTGGGCGCAACAAGTGAAAACAACGATCCTCTCTTACACCAAACCACGGCCACCGTTAAAAGGCCATCGTCACGGACCCTCTTCTAGCATCGTAAATACCATGGAAGAACAACTTCGACGCGGAGCACCGAGAAAGTTAATTCACGCGCAAGAAACACGCACAACCAATGCAGAGCAAGACGGATAATATGCAAATCGTTCCGGCGCACACGTTACCAGCAAGTTCGAGTTAAGGTTAAAAACAGCGGTAACGATAGGACGAGACACGCGCTGCTACGTCGCACGGCTCCGTTCGATTTCTAGGTTACGTACGACGGTCCGTCCAGCACGTTCGACTCGTTGATAATACTGGAATTGATCTCGCGACACGACGGCGTAGAAAGCCACAGATTACGCACACGTGCTACGCGCTGGTCGCGCGTCATTCCGCGAATAAAACGGTTTGCCAGCGGAGCGGGGCGAAACGCAGCCGACCGTCGACGGACGGCGGTCGTGATACGACTTCGTCGGGCGACGAAGCCGTGAGTATGCGAGCCCGGTGAACACGGGCCGACCGGCGTCCGGGTAATTTCCACGAGTGGACTGGCCGGTGTTCGATTTAACTCGCGTACATCGACGCCGCGCGTAGTGCTAATTTATTTTTAAACGGTTCGGCCGAGCCTCCGTCTCCCGACCAATCGCCGGTGCATCGAAGTTGTGCAGCGCGATCATGCATTGACTATATGTGTGTGCAGTACCCCTTCCGCCACATTTCTGCGACCACCCACGTGCCCAGGAATTTTAAGCACCCGCGTAACGCCGCCGGTCCGCTGATATTTATTAAACAACCGTGGTGTACGCTTCTTCATGCCTGCGGATATTTCCTTAGAAGTTCAAAGCAAATACTGCGCCCGATCATGGTTCGCCTTTCTTATTATAGAATCATGAAAATGATGGATGCTTTTGCCTTGTAGCAAGTTTGGGAAAAGTTTAGGAATAATATTATTCCCCGGTCTGTTCAGTTTTCCATCTATGTATTTGACTCCGTGAGAAATGAAAACGGGATAGAACAGACAGGGGGTTGCGCGCGGATATTTGAATTTGAGTGGCGTTCGAAACATGGCGGGCCAGAGGGCGCTCACTACCTCCGGCCATTGGAAGCGCACTGCTCTGACGCTTTGTTTGAAGTTTTATTTCAATTGTGACAATTGTGTGGAAAAGTGGTTTGCTTGTGAGTGAAAATGTGCTTCGATGAGAGATTAAAGCTTCCTCGCTTATTCCCGCAGGTTTGTTCAATATGTCAATTAATAGTTGCCGCGTTTCGAACGATTATCGTTGCGCGGGCACAGAGAGCCATGCGGTTGCTTTGCATTTCGAATTCGCCGATTTCGTATTTCACATTGCTAATTGTCTTGATAGGTTCCATAGGATCATCGAGATGATTCGACGAAGCAAAAAATAAGCGATGGAATAAATTGTCTGCCAGATAGTGACCAGTTGAAGTAATTGTCGTAGAATTTGCCACTTCGGTGAGTGCATTTTGTTTGCCTTCTTTCTTGCATGCACACGAATTAAGAATACATGCGCACTTATGATATTAATATTTTTATGTAGTAAATGTATGATATATCTTCGTGTACTTGCATATTTTCACGTGACGCTCTTACTGCAATTCCGCGAAATAATTTACGTACCGTATTAATTGTTTGCCCAGTGACGGTATTTATCCGCCATTTTGTAAACATGTTTTTTGCATACAAAAATGGAGGATAGCATTACTTCGAAAATTCCACTGTTACACAAAACTTCGCAGCGTCGTTTAAGTACAAAAACACGCTGGAATTATGTGTCGGTGGCGTAAAAATCAATTATAATAATATCTTTTCCTTTCACACTGAATTAGACTGACTTCATTAATAATTAAAATGGAGCAAATTAACTTGGGGGAAAAGTTTGCTCGCTTTTTCTTAACATTTCGCTCGTTATTTTAATCCCCGTTGTTTCACACGAATTTTCGATTAATTAATCGTAATTTTCTGCAAATGAAATGCAGTTGCACCGGACCGAAGATAACACTTTTTATCTACCATGAAACGGTGTTTCAGTTGCATTTCATTTCCATTTCAATTCGATGGAAATTAATAGAATTTCTTGCCTCACAACGTTCCCGCAAAATCGATATTCGCGAAAACTGTTTTCAACATTGTTCCTCGTTTTTCTGCTCGCGTTCACCAGGAATGACATCATTATTCCAAATTATTCGAGCCAGGTAACTATCAGGAAAATTTCGTGGAACCTGCGAACGTCGAACAAACAGTCGAATCACTGAAATAAATGCGCGTACAGGTGAGAAGTGACGTCACCTTGCGATAACAAT
Organism: Nomada fabriciana; assembly: GCA_907165295.1. Classification (NCBI taxonomy): domain Eukaryota; kingdom Metazoa; phylum Arthropoda; class Insecta; order Hymenoptera; family Apidae; genus Nomada; species Nomada fabriciana. Next base: position 9,531,378 of record OU015699.1, on the reverse strand, counting down.
AATAGTCGGTGGAAAAATATGAAAAATAATCATTCGCAGCTCGAAATAGGACACTTCACTCGCTTAACCCTTTACAGCGATAGGTAATCGTAGATATAAAAATTCGTCGAAGGATTTATTCAGTCCAATGTCTCCTCTCGATCCAACGTTATCGGTTTCAAATGAGATAACCGCGACTATTAATTTTCCACAAGTCTCCCCGTCCTATCCGGATGCCAACGTTTGATTTTTCCTGTCGTTGACTCGTCGCCGCGACCTTGTAGAAAATTATCGCGGTCCAAAGGAATCGATTACTCGCCGCACGACTCGACCTAAGGAACTTTGCCATTCTTGGACAAACTTTCGCGTCCCGTAGCCTAATTCCATAAACATTCAGCTATTTTTGCTGCGAATAGAAGCTACCTATAAATAATTCATATTTCCATACATTCCCCTCCTTTCAATTTGACAAACATTCAACGGCGTGCCTGAAGTTTTTCGCCGGCTTCCATTCGTTTTTTAAATAAGATAAACCCGCCAGGATTTTATTTTCATACAGGAGGACTTGGAAGCGATTTAAAATTAGAATCGAGGGGGCGAAAGTGTTCTATATTATTGTTCTGGTAATCTGTTTTTATTTCACCGAATAAAGGTGGAACATTTTATTTATTATTATCATTATTATTACTATTATTCATGATTTTATTTCAGCGTTCCATAGTGGAATAAAAAAATACAAGCAACCAAATTGAAACTAAGGGAATGCAGCAAAAATATTCTTAGTCCTTGAATGAAATTACAAACAAAATTGTCCCGCAACAATTGCCTGTGCAATTCCTCTGTCCCCCCTCGTTTCACTTTTCATTATTGCGCCGTCGATGGCGATGGAAAATTTCTCCGTTGCGACAGATTTCATGGGAATCGGTCCGGCGGTAATCGAGGGAACTTTCGAGTGTGAAGGTTATCTGCCACTCCTCGCAGTTGTTAGATTAGAAATTTCGCGTACCACGTGTGCGCCTCGTGCACCGAATAATTTCCCAACATTTAATTGTCCACGGCAGAGTCTCGAACAATCGCATCCCGTACGAGCAACTCCTCCAGTATCGAGTCGCGTGCCAATTATTCTAATATTTGTTCCGCGAACAAGACTTCTCTGTTTCTCTTCGAAAGGAACAAAAAAGTGTTCGTGGAAACCGTCTGCAGGTATCGTTTGACCTCGAACCAGTGCCGCGACTTTCCACGAAGAATCTCTTCCGAGGTGTGTGATCGACGTTTGTCCACGCAGAACCGCGATGAATATTTATGGCAGAACGACGAGCAGGAATTAATTATCGCGTTGACGAGCTGTGCGAAGCGGTGTTCAGCTTTCTTGCTTTCCAACGCTTTTCAATTTTATTCGGGCGGAAATAATAAATTGAACAAATTGGAAATGAACTTTCGGGTCCCCGAACAGTCATGCGATGCATTTCAATGCTTCCTTTTCGACGAGAGGAAATAAGCATCGAATTTTCTTAAGCACTGTGCACGGTAGCCTCGACGTATTGTCGTAGTTTCTCTTTTACCGCGATTACATAAAACGATTCAGCATTGCCCTTGAATATCTCTTCCTGCGACTCCTGTTATTATTTTACTAATAATTGAGGAAACCAAGGTGAGGTGAATCCCGCTGCGATCGCCGAAGATAGGCGATGCAATTTCTATTGAATTTCAATTTTAATGCATGATTTATGTAAGTCTTTTTTGCCGCTGCACGGTCGGCGTCTGAGGTCGAGAAACGAATCACGCGGAATATGATAAAAGCGACGTTTCACTCGCGCTTCTACATTTAGAAATTTTGTCGTCGAGACGGAACGATATTCGAAGGCACCCGCGGTGAAAATAAAAGCAAACGATTTTTCTCGTGTTTTCGCGTTATGATCGTGTTCCTCGTTCGTTCGATTCCCGATTAATGAACGCGTGGAAATTTTCTGATCGACGCACAGTGTTCATTCCACAATGTATTTTTTTTATTATAATATTTGGGTTTTACTTATATTTCGTATGTAACAATTATTTCTTATCATTTGTTACTATTTGTTATTAAGTGCCATTATTTATTCTTATTGTTATGAAGTTATTTAAAAAGGAAAGGTTCGAGTTCGAACAGTGTCGAATATAAAATTTTCGCACCGTTTCCAATCGATTTTCCAACGATCACAGTCTTTCTACAATTCCCGATTATATCCCTGCACAATTGCATTTCGTTTGCCTCGTCGCGGAATAAATTGAACGATATTTGCGATCGTCAAATTTGTAATCGTAATTACTTCATTTGCTTCGTCGCGGAATAAATTCAACGATATTCACGGTCGTCAAATTCTAATGGAAAACTGCGGCCCCCGTTATTGAAACAGAAGAATGCACATTTCGTACGGCACGAAATTTTCGTCCACCCTGTATAGCTCTGGTTCACGATCCATTCAACGAAGCGTTTGAAGTCGGATTAACATCGTATTGTTAGCCGGTGTCCATCGCGGCCATCCCATTATCCCGTTGATTGACGTATCTAATTGCATCAATTGCGCAACAAATGGAAATTAGGCGGCTGTGAAATGGTCAATGCCGTGCCGGGGTCAAACGTCTGCGTGGATACACACGTCGCGGAAAACCCGCGTTGGAAATTGCGCTATTTTTGGTACCGGGTATACACGCTCTTCTTATCTCATTTAGTATTATCTGTTACGATTATTGTTATTAATATATCCCGCCAATTTAATAATAATATATTTTCGTTAATCAACGGGCTAGAGAACCCTTTAGTTTACAGGGGATTGTGTGACACAGAGAGTAATAGTATCATATACAGTATAAAGGAAAAACAGAAATACAGAAAAGAATAACAATTGGAATAAAATAAAGTAAAGTAGAATATAATAAAATAAAATAGGCAGAGTTAGAAGACAGTTCTTGATTCTTGAAAATGGAAAAATTACTAACTATTTACAATTTACTGCAATTAAAACGGATTGCTTAAAGGCTGTAAAGGAAGTCCCAAGAAAATTGAGACAATTGCAAAATTTGTTCGCGTCGGTGCATAAACGATGGAAGCAATAAAATTTCCCATAGTTGAATCCTTAGTTGAAAGGTGAGGACGTGGGATCGTAATTCAGAACGTAATTCAGAATATCGGGGCAGGAAATCATCGGATTCGTAAGTTTGTAAATAAATAATAATAATGAATAATAATTAATTCGCCAACAAATTTGTATTTCTGCAACCAATATGTCCGTTCCGGTTTTATTCTGTTGACCGTCGGATAAATAATTTACACGTGCGAAAACGTCAAGTGAAAAAACGCCACGGCCGAAATTATTCAATATTATATATTCTCGAGCGAGGTAAATATTGGGGTAAACACTATTATTTGTCTGAGAATTTAATCTCGATCTAATGATTCCGATGCTCGATTAAATTATATTTTAATTGTTGTCGTTTTGTTTGTGTTTGTAGTCGCATGCAACGGTTTGAGTGACACGCCGATGAACGAGGAAACAACTTTCTTATCTCGGCTTCGGATTAGATTGACCTAATTTTTTACGATACACGGGTTAAAGATCGTTGTATTCGGTTCACTACAATTTTATTGAAAATATTTTTGTGAATTTTTTGACGGTTCCTTTTAATTGCTTATAACTGCATTATCTTCAGGAGTTTCCTAAATTATAATCATTTGATAATTTGATAATTGACGTAATACATATAAATGTGCGACACGAGATTGCGTTCTTTGGAACACTGATAATCGAACAGTCATCGTTCTCGTCACAAGATCAAGTTCAGAATTTTTTGTTGACAAATCACAAATTGCTATGCCATTAAACTATGATAGAGGTTCATGGATAAAGTTGCGTCGCAGAACTGCAGGCAGTGCAGTTTTATTTTTACATTTTATCGGTATAAATCGACGCTACCCTCGAACAATAAATAAATATTTATTTCACTCGGTCAGAATATTCATCGACAAACGTTCTTCTATTTACATTTCGTATGCATCTTTAATTCCTACGTTTCGTTGTTATTTTATTTATCATGCTTGATTATATTCAGATTTTTCCCAATCGACATTTTGACAAATTGCTTCGTCGCAAGCTTCTTATCAATTTTTTTTTTGACTCATGCAATGTCCAAAGTTTAACGACCATGCGTCACGTTTCGTGATAATTGTTGCAAATAGTGCTTCCGAAATTTTTACAAATCGTTGCGGGAACAATGTTTTCAAATAACTCGTTTAATCTTTCCTCGAGAAAATCAAAATGTGTCTCGTTTTTATTTAAGGAAATGTAATGTTCTGTTTGCAATATGCAACCGTGACTGTGACTTTTATTTCATCGGTGGTGATTTCTTATTACTGTGCGGAGTTTAATCATCTTTTCTACACACGACTGTGTGATATCGCGGTTAATAATGCAGTCTGGATAAGAGACTCATTGATAAGCTTTAGTTACCCGTGTCTCCTACAGAAGGCACCAGTTACCGACACATAGGAATTAATAATTCAAGCCGACGTTGATTCATTTATGAATTAATAAATCAATTTACAAAATTCGAACGACGATAAAAATATTTGCGATAGCCTGACAATTATTTCTTTCAGAATAAAAATACTGAATCAGATTATTTGCGGCCGTGTTTAACGTTCGCAAATACTGCGGAAAAATGGTTTAGAATGATTTCAATTTAGTTCGATCAAGTGTACAGTGTTACAGATTCGAGGTCGATGCGTTTTACTGCGACGCAAGTAGTATGTCCTCGCCACAGCACGCCCCATTCGTTGCTTATGGCGCTGGAAGGGGGCGCCATGGCGGACCTGTTACCATTGACTCATTCTACTGGCACAAGTAGAATTTCCAATAATTAATATCTCGTCTGATAATTGTGAAATATTCACAATTCCAATTTATCCGAATCAAAAGTGTGAATTAATTGACTCCGTACAATTTTTCTTGCTTTCCTTACGTTCGGTGCCTCAATTGAATTGTCCGATAAATAAAACGAAAAATAGCTGTGAATTCTGGTATTTTATTTAAACAACACGCAGTTCCAGTTGGTAACTTCTTCTTTCATGATAAGCCACTATTTCCAAATTCGGAAATCTATCGACGCGACCCACGGTAATATTATTTACACGTCGGTAAGCAAGGGGCGATTTACAGTAGACGATAGGGGTAGCTTTTCATTGACCACCGTCGCTTCGAGCGTCGCCCTTAATTAATTGGAACGGCGTTCAAAAAAAATGTACGCCTGCTTGTTCACTTCCCTGAAACACAATTTTATCATTTCACGACCTGGGGAATGTCGACTGAAACCCTTCCAAGAAATTATTTCCAAAACCGTGAACCGAAATATATATCGTGCAACGAAGAACATATCATTTCTAGAAGCCACTGATCGAATTCGATTCCCCTCGAATTTCTGTCACATAATATTTCAAGCTTTTTTTAAACAAAACATATTTTCAACTCTTCGAGTCGTTACACGTCTTCAATTATAAACGCAGAACTGCCCCTGCGATTAGGAGGCCCCGTTAAAACCATTTTCCCATCCCGTCTTTTACAAAATGGTCAAATTATTCCCATGCTCTTTCCTTTACTCCACGCGGTGCCAGTAAATTCTCATTGATATATATTTAGCCACTGTAAAAGTCGACCATTTTCCCATTGCAATAACAATTCTGAACCGCAGCCCAGCGAAACATTTACTCTCGTCGTCTGGAAGGGTTTCGAAAGGTGCAACGAAAAATGGGGAAACAAGGAAAAGTAAACACGATCGAGACTCACTAATTAAACGTCTTAATCTCGCGGCATATGTTTTGGGCGTCGCGTTTGTATCCAGGGGCGCAGCTCCTGAACGGCGACGTGATAATGTGATGCTGGCCTGCCCGTGTCCGCGGTGTCCAATACGGTATTGTCGACGACGACGTCGGCATCGTCGTCGACGGCGGCGGCTGTTCCGTCGACGGCGGCGGTTGTTCCGTCGAGGCGGTGATCACCGCCGTTACAGACATCAGCAGCAACAAGTGTTCGAAGAGGCCCCTCATTGCTCGCGATGGAAGTGACGCGGTCAGATCGAATTGGAATTGCTTCGATCGGCTGGTTGGCCGAGTTCGTGGTGCAAACTGATCGAATTGAACGGATATTTCGTCCTTAATAATCGAGCGAAACCGGTCGGACAGGTTTCTGTCTCGCGATTCTCGCGGAAGCACGTTATTTATAGGCGTGTGTTGTGCACACGGAAGGACGCCACGGTTACTGAGGACCTTGACTGGCTTTGTTTTTGCTCGCTCGAGCCAGCGTTACGAATGTTGATTCCCATGTAATTACGTTTCTAAGCAGAGTGTTGTCAATCTTGATTCTATTATTCTGTTAATTGGGAATGGAGCGTTTGCGTTTCGTTTGTGAGAAGATGTAGACGGCTTATTTTGAACGTGGTGTAAGTCCATTTTTGTTCCATATCTTTTTTTTGTTAGATTTTCTTGTTGAAAATGGATACAAAAATTAATGTTTCGTAATCGTGTGCAAGAGGATACCTTATACTGTTCCTCTCCATCTCTGGCATTAATGTTTCACCTATTGTTTATATAAGATGCTTTAGTTAGGACATCGGGTCTGTCCGTTAATTTGGATGCTGTTAGTTCCTTCAGACCATTGCAATAGTAAGGAAGTCACTCCCAGTGCGTGATTAATAAAGTATATTATAAAATCACAAACCAGAAAGAGTTATTTAATAAACCCATTTCTAATACTTGGTGGGGGTGTATTCATCCACCTCGAAGCGGGATATCATCAACGGGGAGAACTGATAAATAATTAAAAAGCATGTCCGAACATGGAACAATGCAGTGTCTAAGTTCTATTTAAGAAACTCATAAAGAGCCCAAGTTCTAGGAAATCAATCCCCAGAGGCCAAAGGGGGAAAGTTGCAGCAGAAGCTTGCCGTGCGAAACGGAAATTATTCATGAACCATAGTTGGGCAAGAATTTTGCAAATTAAAAAATTCATTCCCAAGACACTGTCCGGGCATTAGCATAAAAAGAACCCCTCCATAATAATTATGCGGTTCAAGGGTTGCCCTGGGACTCGCCTCCTCCCGTTGCACGTGAAAAGTATTTTCGAAAAATACATACCTCGAAAATATCGTGATTTCCTGCAGACATCGAAGTAAAATAATGATAACACGCTGCCGCCTTCAACGAGAACTTTGAAGTCGTCACTGCTCAGAGTTCAAAGTGAGTTTTTCGAAAATCCGGGGAAATAATTCCCTGGGATTTGGTTTGCTAATTATTATAATGGCGTACCAGTGCGCGTGACGCAGCCGTTAGAAAACACGGATCAGGCTTGTTCTGATAAAATCAGCCCACCAAGGCATGCGCGGGACCGTGTGGATCCGTCAGCCACGGGGGTTGTCGAGTTTCAACCCTCAGTCTGGCGCCGCGTGCGAGCGCGAGTCGTGCACGCCGCTTCCTCGCTCGTGAACGATCCGAAACTCTCGAGGACGCGTCCGATCGTTCGCTTGAAACGATGTTCCGCGAGCAGATTAGGGAAATCTGCTCCGATGATCCGGTGGGAAACGATGGAATTATAAAGCGAACCGTCTCGCTCGTCGAGTTCCTCCCAAAAAAATGGACAATTCTCTAAAGAGTCAGCGAAAGTCCACCATTGACCCCGCAATATCCGACAGAGTCCTCGACAGTTGCTCGTTAAATGGTACGGATCGGTGTGGATCTTCCGGTAGCCACTGTTGAGGCACGTTGAATTATGTGACAAGGCCAGGTGATCCTGAACAGCGTAACGAAATGTCGCGCCACGTGTCCGTGACGAGGATGCCCACGTCGAGACCCAATCGAGTGCAGGCATCAACGACCTGATGACGTGACTTGCATCCCATGGACGCGTACACTGACCTAAGATGAGCGTCCGACGTCTCTGGCACGTCATCGTGGTCACGTGCTGGCTGTGGCCAGGTCTGACCAGCCTCTCTGACCAGGAAATGCAGATCGAGAGGCCCAAGGAACTGTTGCGTCACCAGCAGATCCATCGACCGTCGTTCATCGAACGCAGGCTGGCCGACAGACCGGAGATGCACGAGGTTACCGACCCCGCGATCGGTCTGAACAATCGCGACGAACGTAGAGACAAATTGGAGACCGCCATCGAGAGACCGGTTACCCAGATCAGGCACAGCAGATCCAGGAGCCACTTCGTGAGACAGGCGAAGCTGGACGACGGGGAATCCTCGTACATATCCGGAGGAACCAGCAAGACTAGCCATCAGGTGGACAACGTGTCCCAGATCGAAGAGGTCCCCGAATTGGACAGGCCCAAGGCTAACGTGATCACCGGACAGGACCTGAGATCCTCGGGGACCATCGACGAACGGTCCACGGTGGACCTGGACAAACTACTGACCAGACTCTCAGAGGCTGGTTCCGATCGAAGGAAGGACGGCAAAGTGCGTCACAAGGGGGACTCGTTGAACAAGCTGAGGAAAGTGTTCGCAAGGAACAGGTCCAGAGTTCTGGGCAACAGGACAGCCGGGAACTCGACCGAGGTCTATGGGCACGTAGTCCACGGGGCACCCTTCGGCGACGGGGGTGACCTGGACGACGTGGAGATGGCGATCCTTGAGGAATACGACGTGTACGACAGCGATGTCGGCAGGAACAGCTCTGAACGCGAGGACTACGAAGATTACGAGAAGTCTGGTGCCCAGGGCAAGCCCAATAAGGAGCCTGTCCACGTGGACATCGTCACCAGGTTCCTCCGGATCATCGAGAACCAGCACCTCCTCGGCGAGAACTGCACCGCCGGCACTGATCTCAATTTGGGCGAGGGTATCGTGGACCAGTACGCTCAGGAGAGGTTCCGTTTGGAGGCAAACCTCGCGGTGAACAGGGCCAATATGCTCACCAGGCTATGGAAGTACGCCCCCGAGGTTATGCTGTCCTCCGAGTACCTGCTGCACGCCAGCATCCTGTCCATGGTCGAGTTCGACGAAGACATCTTCGCTGCCGGGAACTGCTACGACAAGCTGCAGTACAGGGACCGCTGGTTGTATTGCCCGTTCGCTCATCGTCTCCAGGATCAGGACGGTGTGCTTGTGAAGGACCTGGCCATTGAGTATAAGTACCTGAGTAACAGCAGCGAGTGGTTCTACATTGCCAGGAAGAATGCTGAGAAGGTGATCGCCAATAACGATCAGTTCAGTCGCGGTAAGTTGGTAGACGTAGTCCCCCGTTGAAAGATAATTTGGGCTCTGAGCATTTTCCACTCCGACGGTTCCTGGACGGTTCATCCGTGAAACTGTGAAAGACCGACGTTGTTGAATTGCGGCTGGCAGGTAAAAATGTGCAAACATTCACGGATTTCCTTGGGCTTTAAATTTTCACTTTGCGTAGAATACTTTGCACAGCGCCATGGAGTTTCACCAACCCCTCCGCCTCCCGAGTTTAACGTCGCTATGATATTCCTCTTTAGCATTCTTTGCCCGCAATTGCTTTGTTTATTCCTGACAGTTATATTTAGTGTGATATTTGTGGCAGCGAAAAGAACCTTGGACAGGTGAAATAAGTAGAATGAGATTATCTATGGTCAGATGCTGGATACTGTTATACAAACGGGTGCCTCTTTCTGGTTCATGGGGTCCATTATTGGCCACTTAGCGGGTGCAAAGTAATAAATAACACGCTCTGCCTCGCCAGAAAACTGGAATGGACCCTTCCATCAATCTCCCACGTAAAAACAAACAAACGAAACAAATACCCTGGGTCGGCTATTATTGGGAACCAACAGATCGCGGGTACCACTATTTCAATAAAAAAAAAACTGCACTATTCTCATCGAACCAAAGCAAACGAGTGTAATCTATCATACAATTCCACGAGATGTGGAATTATTTTTTATTACTTCAATTATCTGTCTGGTGGCAATATGAAATTAAAGCGATGGGTGGTTTTCTTCTTTTTTTTCTCTCTCAAATACCGGGGCAGTCCTTTTCCTGGTAACCGTAACTTAATTTCGCGCCTAGGTAGGCCATCTCCATTCGCGGATATTGAAAACGTCAGTATCCCCAGGGCGTAAAGAGCTGACCCAGATTTTAATGGAAGCCCAGCATCCAGATTACTTCCGCTTCCCGTATGGGCCACTTCATTGTCTGTCGAAATTGAATGATCGCAATGGCGGGAAAAAGAAATATACAGGATGGGAATCATTTCGCCACGATTTCCGTTCCCGACAATCCAGAGGAAATTCTCCTCGAGCCCTTCCTCTATCTGGACTCCATTTATACCCCGCTTTCATCCCCCAGAACCATTCATCTCCATAAAATTCGCAACGGTTCCCCTTTTCTTTCTTGCGTGTTTAGGTTACGTCGACTGCTAGATCATTAGCGACCTAGTTCGACCTTTGTTTCCATTATCTCCCCATCGATTTTGAAGAACAGGTGGTCTGCGGGTTTTTTGGGGGTAAATTATTTGGGCTCTCCAAGCAGGTACTATTTTTCGAGGTGATATATATTTTCATACTTTTTCGATCAATTTTATAGTGCTGTCTCTATTCAGTATTAATTTTTCTGTACAGTATTTTATTCATATTGTTCATCAGACTGTTTTAAATATTATATTTAATCCGCGCTGCGATACTGTGAACAAAAATGTCCAACCAGATTTTATGTGCAAATAATCGCACCTCTCCCGACGATAGCCCTGATTATAAATGTGTCACCTTATATTAGACCGTTTTCACGCCCCAGCGCATTTGTTAACAAGCCGCTGCAATTAAAACGGGCGTTTAATTATTCCCTGGAATGGGAGCGCTAAATAGTTTTCAATTGAAATTATATTTGGCGGAAATGATCACGGTTTTCATGGAATATTCCAATTAAATCCCTCGAATTACACGTTGATGATTTCGCGGACGTGGAAATTCGTGCGATTTTAGTCGTTGCCGGATAAATAGGATTTTTGTCCCAGGCACAATTGCATTTTTCCTATCGATTCCTGGCGCTTCTAAACTCCTAGAATACTTTCTGATCCCATAAGAAAAGAAAAAAAATAACTTCTTGGTAAGATAAATGCAAACTAAATATTCTAGAAAGTATATAACCCCTTCCCCAGAATAGAGATGCACCTTCAATTAATCGAATAGTAACCTCAACTTACAATGCGCCGGACATCATACCCAAACAAAATTCGCCCCGCAAATACTCCACTCGGCTAAAACCAATTGTTTCCCCGAGAAAATTCCTTACCCCTTCGAAGCCACTGAACGCAATATCAATACACAACTCCGAAGGGAGAACTCCACGGAACTCTATAACGAGACGAGTTCGAGCGTTTCTGTAAACATCTTGGACAAACACGGGCCAACAAACACGACTACTCCACCCACGCCGTGTTGGAACGTCCAACAATGGAGGAAAGAAGGAAGGCTAACCGGCCTCGAGAATTCGAATGGAACCGGGAACACGAATCGGCATGTAGAATCGCAAACCGAATACCTGGTCGCTGTTTACGCGGGCCGAGTGTTTCCGTTTGCATCGCCCGTGAACGTGACCACGCACGAGGAAGAAGAGCTCCTTCTCCCTGCAACCGTATGGTTTTGCCGGGAATCATTATAGTTGGAAGCGTAATTATCGGCGGCGGTAAATGAAATTGGTCGGCTTCGATGGGGAACTTGCTTGGAGTTCTGGTTGAAAATGGGAGGGTAAAAACTTGAAAAGAATATCACCGAAGGAAGTGTTCCATAGCCGCCTGCAAAGACAGTGGATCGAATTAATAGGGAATTCGCGAATTAATTAATTCGTTCGAAGAAAAAAGGAAATATCTTCCAGATGTTCCTGAGAAATCTCTGAAGTTCCCCGCGAAGGTCTTCGAAGTAATTGCATTTACCGGTGAACTATTTCGTTCCGGTTAAACAAAATGTTTTAATTGAGTTTCGAAGACGCTTGGGCGCCAATTAGCGAACGAATAGAAAAACCGTTAGACTGTAATGAGAGCTGGGTGTTAATGCAACGTAGAACACGTAAGCGCGGATAGATAGTTTCACGCCATTGTCCCCACGGTCGCCGTCCCGGAAAGTTGTTCGCAGAAAAAAGGACGACAAAAAATACGGGTGAGCTCGCTAATTGTGTCTCAATGGTCCGATTAATTGCCCTCGTTATCATCGACCCGCAGCCCTGATACACGATATCACGTGGGCAGGGCGACGGGAAGTAGCCAGCATTTTCTAACCCTAACCCAGTATGCCGAATAAAAAAAGGTATCTATAATAAAATAGATAAAAGAACCCAATACCGTCGCGAAATATCGGATACGGATAAACTGGCGTGGCCCAAAGTATCGAAATAAGAGCGACCGAGACGGTTCTGTGCGACTGAAGATTCGAAACGGAACATTGTATGTATGTACTTCGATTTAACCGCATTAGGCCGATTCCGGCGGCCTCCTTCGACCCATTTATTAACTCGATTTGAACCTAACCTTTTGTTTCATCTATGACTGCTAGCGTGTAACATAATATCGCTCTGGGAGATTCAATTTCGTTCAACAAGACCGTCGAACCTTTCTGTGTGTTTATCGTTACGTTACCTCGGGGCTAGTTAAATTCTTGACGATAATACTAGGGATACCAGAAGAAGAAAAGCATTAGGGTGAAACGAACCGTCCTCTGCTTTTTCGTCAGGAAGTCTGTCGTTGTTGCAATGGCCCTTCGACGCCTATGGATCCAATATGGCGTGAAATATGGTAAATGTCTGGATCGAAGTGATATCGGATATTCCTTTCCAAAATACGCCATGGTGATTTAAAATCCGCGGTAAATAGAGCGCCGGCGATATATCGATTTAAAGAAATCAAATATTTAACAGATAACTTTCCGCGGAGTACAATATTTGCCTTATACACCAACGTATTAATTTTAAAATATCCTACAGCTAGGGAAAAATCCCATGCACCGCGCTACTTTAATTTCCTCTTGGATATCCCAGCACCGTTCGCGCCGAGATATTTCCTGCTTTCATTATTATTATCATTATTTTCTCGCCGCCGCAATATGAAATCCTACAGAACCCGAGGTTCATTCTGAATTATATTAATATATATATTGTCATTGAAATTGATGAAAATATTATGTTATTAAGCATAAGTTCCAACTCAAAGCTATTTTTTCTCATCGGATAGTGCGCCATCTTGATGTATAATAGACCAGGACGGAAACAAACGTTTCTAGCCGTTCAATCGAATCAATTCGCCATCATCGAGCGTACCAAGTAACCCAGTGAACTCGCGTCCGCGTTTTCCTTTCCACTTTCACCGACTTTTCACGGTGCTTTAGCCTCCAAAGTGACGGGGCTCGTTCCACTTGGCGGGATCGATTCTATCGCGTCGCAAAACCGACGCCGATTCATCACCTGCTTCATAGGGGAATTACTTGTCCCCATTGAAAGCACGGCTTTCTCCCGCGGACTGTATGGCCACGGACGCGTATTATTTACTTTGTGTCGCCGAACGTTTCTCAATAGGGAACTTTTCGGTCGGCCGTTCCATCAGCGCCATCATTAGTTCGCCAGATTGCCACTGCGGGGGAAAACCTGGTCCCAATATCCATTTACACAGGCGGGGGAATTCGTGGATCCCCTTGACGTTCCAATGTGGATGATATTTAAATTCTGTTAATTGTTTGTCTTGCAAGCTTTGCCCCAATATTCTGTAGCGTTAAATGCTGTTACTTTCTTCAGATGCTTATTAATTGTGCAATAAGTGAGGTTACATATTTATAGACGTTTCTGCTCGAGTCTGTAATAATTTCGTTCGTCAGAATAGAACGCTTTTACAAAAGCAGTTAATTTCGAGGAATCCTGCCTGCGCCAGGTGGAAAATTCATTTCGATGACGTTGACGAGCAAGCAAAGAGAGAATGGTTAATTGTTATTTCTCCTGCAGGCGTAACCCGCTTTAATCTTAACCTTAATTAAAATAGACAAAAATCTTCGAGCCTTGCTGAAATGCAGTTCTGCGGGCTGCGAAATTTTTCTATGCCCAGACGATTATGCATATTCCATTCGTTATCTTTCCATAAGCTCACGTCGTTGAAGGAATGTTGAAAAATTCAGCGGTTTGTGCAAACTTCGTGGTCGTGGGGTTTTCAGTGAAATTAACGAAATACCTCGTGCAACAGCCAGTCAGATAATTGAATTCTCCACTATAACAATGTTCCCAGTTTGCCAGAAACACGGAATATCGGAATTAGCTGACGTTCGCATGCATCGTTATACTTAGCCACCAATAATTATCGAAATTGATTTCCTTGACACGCTAATGACTCGAAGAAAGTGGATATTTACTTTGAAGGTTGTTCGCTCATAGAAAACGTGATGTATTAAATGTCAGGGGGCTATTTATAGCCGGGACACTCCTCCAAAATCAATTATAAGAAGCACCATAATTGTGAAATTCAATCCCAGCGCCTGACAATTAATATTGTGCCAAAAATTATTTGAAAATATCTCCGAATAATCTTCAGTCATGGAAGGGATTTAATTGTCTATCTACATAAGTGTACACGGCCTCTGTAACTCCCATTTCATTTATTCATTTATTTATTTATTGCTTCACGCGAAGTACTCGAAGTTGCCACGAAGAAATCGACTCCTTCAAAGAATTCACTTGCGAAGAAAGAAAGAATCTTACATTTTCTAGGTCGTCTCTCAGCATTCTGTAGCGGAATATTAGCCGGAAGTTCGCCAATTAACAATTCGTTAATATCGAGCACGGGCAAGAATTCCTCTTCGCTGAAACTTTTCCCCGAATAATAGTGCCTGAAAAATAGATACGAAGGTAATCGAGTCGATCGTAAAAGGGTACTTATCGCACGAATATTCCCCATCTTCGAGTTTCGCCATTAATATTACGGGTCGAAGTCTATCGTCTGTTCAACATTTTCTTCCTTTCCGATCCTTCCACAACCATTCCAGCCCCCGACACAGAAAATCACGCTGTAATTTACGAGCTATCCGATCATCGTCCCGTAGTCCTTCACGAGGCTGACTCATCATATAAAATAGCCGTCAGCTGGTAAAACGTGGTGTTTGATTCGAATACCCCAGTGGGATCCAGTAATCTTGTTTAAAGGCCCGCAAGTTCCAATGTTCTCGGCTCGTGTTTCCAGTCCCTGTGTCAGATAAAGGTGTTCAGTCCAATAGAGCAGTCATCGATTTCCCGGTTCCTCGAAGGACGAGTCGAGAAATATCGATTGTCCCCGGGTAGAAACGTAGTTTCAGCGAAGGTAGCGGTGTTTCGATTCACCGGCACGACGAAATAACAACTCGAATGGCATAATCGTGGCTCTAAGTAATTAGGTCAATTGTGCGTTGCATAATCCAGCCGGGCTATAAACAATGGTGATCGCTGGTGGATTTGTGGAGGAGGCTATCGATGAACCGCCCGAAGAGAAAGGCCACCTGGCAATAAACTGTGTAAACAAGGGTCGGATTGGCTGGAAGGCACGGGAAAAGAATTCATCCCTATATCATTCAGGCTGGTCATTGTGTTACTCGTCGGTCTTATGCGACAGGGCTTGAAAAATAATTTAATCAATGCATTTCGTCGGGACCGTTGAACAATAAATTGATAATAATTATAATAATGACTTCAGCGCGGGGTTAATAAATCTTGAGGAACAATACAAACAGTTGTTAGATTGGAAGGAAGATTTAGGAGCCTTGGCGAGGACTACAGGGTCTCCCATAATGCAAGAGTAACGGTGTTATAAATAACAATAACGACCGCTTTATGGAAAGCGTGAAATCGTGAACAGTCGATCCAGAAGGATCGTTTCGGTTCCCCTTAGGCTTCCTCTTCGTGACAGTTTCATTCCTTCCATAAGCTTAAGCTAACCATAACGCCTGCGGGTAGGCAATTCGCCAGAACATCACGTGACCCCGTCACAGGCACGTAGAGGACATGCCCATTCTTTATAATTACTGTCCCGCTGTGCCTTAACTTTTACTGACGAGACGACATGATCTATGAGAAATAAGTCTACACAGCCTGATGGCTTACCAATCCATCGCACTGTTGAACGATTAATTGATGTACAGCCGGACGAAGCCAAGGATGTACCACGTGATCCAAGTCCCCCGATGATCGATTTGGTCCCCAAGAATGTTTGGGATCGCTCGAAATCCAGCTACCTCTCCGCGTTTGCTAAACACCATGGAAACACCGTCATCCGGAAAAAATATCGACCCACCCCCGGCCAGCAGTGTTTCTTTCGGGCTCGAGGGTGAAGTCAGTGTTTCGTTGGATTTCACGAATTTACATTTCATCCCCCGCAGGACGTTATCGACAACATCATTGGACCACGTGCTGCGCGTTTCTCATATATAGGGTGGGTTTATTCGAGCAGCCGAAGAAATGTACGATCAAGGAATAATTCTACCGCCACCCGCCCTTGCACGTTATGAGAATCGTTGATCCATCCCTTGGGCATTCGTATCGCGTGTCGACGTTAAATGCAGTTCGTCCTGCTACGATTGCAACCCGTTTCAACCCCCCCATCCCACCAATACACCTGCTGTTTTTCCCGACGTCCCGTCATCCCCCACGCTATTTTTCCAGCCGTGGCCGACTGGTCAGGATTATTGCTCGCTATATTCGAGGGGGGAAACATAAATTATTACCTTTGTCGGCCGCTAGGGGTTCCCCCACCCTCGTGCTTAACCGCTACGGCTTCAGACGATTCCAATGTTGCAAGGCTCCCCTCGATGGGGGTAGATCTGTCCCCTGCTGCTTCCGCCAATGCAGACTAATCGAGTGCTGTGCTAAAAGAAGCTGTTTCTTTTTTCTGAATTGCTGGACACGGTAAACACTGACGGATCTTGATTGGATGGCATTTTATCTTCGGCTTTCTTATTTACCATCATGGCGGACGGTTAGCCGGCGGGGCCCAGGGTTGAGAATATTTTATGACGCCAATCATTGACGAGGGTCCCCCGGTGAATTAGCTGGGATATGATATTTCGTTTCTTGCGTATAACCTGATTAATTCCTCGGATACTGTGCCCACGCAGTCGTCAGAATTTTCTGCTTGGCAATCTTCGTGATTTTGCTGAATTACTAACCTTGGTTTTAGATATATATTTAATGCTATTGTATTCTGTAATTTTCGTCTCGCCATCGTCACTCAATCTTTGGGGTCAAGTTTGTGCAGCGCACTCTCTGTACCTTAATCTGTATTGTTTGAATACCATCCATTCATTGGACCTCAAGTTATCAGCTGAATTATTTCACCATTTGCCTCGCTTAACTACAGTTAGTTGTTTCCAGCGTTATTACAATTGACGGAACGTGCACTCTGCATGTTTAAACAGCCCCGACCACACCGCACGTTTCGCCCGGCGTGTTTCAGCTTTAAACAGCCATGCTTCCAACACGCTTTCGACGACAATGGAAGTCATCCTTCAAGCTAGCACAGAGCCTTATCCGCCCGGCGAACTTCCAATACGGAATTGTTTCCTCGATGAACAATTCAGGAGCCGCGATAATCGATCGATCGTTTGCCAGAGGGAGCACCGGTAGCTTAATGGGGGAAAAAATAGCCCAGAAACGAGATATTCCACTGTACGAATTAACGATCGAGTTCCGATTTTTCACAGCTTCCTATTGTCTATCTATAAAAGGAATCGTAACTTGATTTAATTCCCTCGACCTTCTGCCAAAAGTGGGAGATTATCTCCGTCCGCGTCTTCCGTATTATAAAATCCATCGATTACCCTAGATTTATCCCGGGAAATCCCTGCACTCGTTTCCCCATTTATCCATCCGTAAACTCGAACGCCCATCTTTCTTTCTTTCATCTGTTCGCCCATGTACGCCCGCAACCAGTCATGCACCCTTGACAAATCCCTTTCGCATCGATGCAAGAGATGTACGAATCCCGTATTAATTCCCGACGGACTTATCGTTCGCGTAAGAAGAGGGGTTGAGTGCCCGGAACCCCGAATACGGCACTGTGGCCACGTATAACTTTTCGTCGGACTCGAAAATCCTGAGAATCGACGCTTCCGCCTGGATGAGTCCGCGAAGATACGACTCTGCCTCGGCGAGCTACTCCACGAGACGATTTAGGGGAGAACAAAAAAAAAGAGATAGGGAATCCCAGGTCGTTGGGGAACATCGATATCCCTAGATTCTTCATTTCGGGTCATCGGATCAGTAACAGGAGTAAAAGTGAAATGTCAAGGGCTATATATAAGAAGATATTTCAGGGGGTAAGTCGGTTTTAACTGTCTAGCTGATTGGAATTGATATCGCAATTTAGGACAAACGTTATTAAGTGAGGTTACGTTTAAATTAGATCGGGTGTAAAAAAAGGAGGGCGACTTCGTTCGATTATTTCGCGGACTATGAACTATCCAAGTTGAACTACGTTCGAGGAAAGCGACATCAAAAGCGAGAATGATTTCTTTGAACGAACGCAACAGGGGAATAAAAACTGCTTAAAACATAGTCCGGATTGGAAACTAAAAAATTGAAGTGCCTACCTGTAAAAAGCTTCCAAACCGAAGTTCGACAGGGGATAGGGCTCTTTTCTCTTGGACGATTTATCAGCGGAAAGGTTTTTAACGATTTTTTCTCGAGAAAGAGCTGGCAGATTCGATTAGGAAAGAGTTTCAGTCAGCAGGCCAGGGGGCCAGCATTTATTCGATTATCCCCAGGCTGCAACGTTAAACTGACTGGTGAACGACAGAATGTCCGAGGCACAAAATATGTTTAACCTCGTTTTCCGACACTGAGGTGCCCGGCCTCGCTATTCGGCCCACCAGAAATCTAATAGTAGACCCATCCAAATCTGGCCAAAAAAAGAAGAAAAAAGGGAAGAAAGAAATAATAGGCTGGTTGCACAGCACGGACATAAACATGATCGTAAAAGCAAGATACCTGTACCGGTTAATCTCTGAATCTATTGTTGGCTCCACTGAAAGATCTATCTAACAGCCCTACCAACATACGCAAGAATATTATTCTGCACCGTTGCAACTGCACAAAGGCACAGCTTGATCACTAAAAAATACCCAGGATCATCGAAATACAAAGTTTCCGCAAGAAAATAATCGGCAGGGACTATTTATCTTTCAGCCGTCAAGTTGAATATCTCAGAGCACCATTGTAACCAAACAATATCCGAGCTTCCAGCCGGTTCTTTAGACCCAGTTGTGTTTTTGCCTCCGCAACCAATCAATAGCAGCCCCGATCAAAAATACCCCGGATCACCGTTTTAATCCCGTGGAATATTTCTTTTAAGTGCAGAGGTTCGGTGTTGATTGGTAATCCGAGCACGTTCGCCTTTTAATTAATTCGCATTACAACGGTACGCCGGTGCATTTGCAAATGAAAGCGACCAGTAAAAGCCCGATCGGCACGAAATGAACGGTGCATTTCCAATTTCGCGATACGGATACACGCCGGGAGAAATCCTGCTTAAGCCGGATACACACGACGCCAATATCGTTTCGTTATCGGCGGAAAGTGACGTCGCGGGACGGTATATCCAGATTTCTACTTAATTCGGCCAATATGGCGGCGACGTTTGCAGTTTCCTCGGCCCCTCAAGTTTACAGCCCTGCTGAAATGTCCGGACGCTTTATTGTGCCTCTGGCCTCAACTGAATTCCGCCATCTAGCGGATGACGTGAATGGATATTTATCACAATGGACAATTCGTCGTGCTTATCAGGCCGCTCGTATTCCAGTCTTTGATGCTGGTTCGAATTAAGGGACTTAATTGCTAGATTCATAGAAACAGGCAGGTTCAGTTGTAACTTGAGGAATTTAACTCGCGGTAACTTCGTTTATTTATCTCGCCATGGATTCCTCCAAAAGGAACAATTCACTTGAGGAGTTTTCATTCGCGAACTTCAGATACCGATGCACAAGCGAGATCCTGTGAATTTCAGTCGAGGGGATGGCAAAGCAAAGCAAAGGGCAGTTGGATTCTCCTTTGGCAGAGATTTGGCCAGGTTAATTTAAGCCAAGTTGATCTTTCACAAAATGTAATAAACCTCGTCACAACCAAAATAAAGTGACCGCAGATGTGAAAAAAATTCAATCAAAAAAATAGGATCGATTCGTAAAACACGAATTGTTCAGCGTGTATTCTTCGTTTCTGTGTGTAACTGTACAATCGCGCCATTCATAAAACGTTTAGAACACCTTTTTGCCCCGCGAGCTCCCGGCGAATCGAAAATTTGGACGGTGAAAAATCGGGAGCGAAGATAAAGCGTGATTTATTGCTCGCGCTTTCCATAAACTTTTTAATCGTCTGCACGTTTTATCAACAAAACGAGATAACCGTGTTCCACGGCTTTCGATGGAATCGATCAGACAAAAAATTCGCACGCGGAAAGAGAAAACAGATCGCCTAATTTCACCCCCTCGCCTTCGAGTCCGTAACGATTCGAGGGCGACAATCAGGTTACACGGCCCTCACAAATAAATCCGTCGCTCGCTATTGGCCGGCTAATTGGCTCGATAAAAAATGTCGAATAACTGCATGCCACGAGCGATCGCCAGGGAGGAGATTGAGTCCGCGTAGTGGCCGAAAATTCGAGCGACAGATCAGAGGGGAAATTGCCTTGGAGGGTCGGAACAGATGAAGGAAATAACGTTCGTCGAAGACGTTGTTTCCTTAGCCGCTTTCGTTTCCCGCTCTGTCTGGCCGATAACGTTCTTATTTGCCGTGAGCTTCCGTTCCAGAAGAAATTGCCTCGGTTTTATCGCTACCTCTCCTTGTCCCTCTCTCTTCCATCCTAAGCCTGGAATGCGAGAAACGTTATTTGCACCGGCATCCTGACAGCGTCGTCTCCATTCGTTCGCCCCGCTTTACGCGACGATAACCCCCCCGGCGTACAAACCTGACCTACGCTGCTCACTTCACGAGCTAACTGTGAATGCTGCGCTTTATTGCAGCTTCCATACAGCCCAGTCGATTTCCCGGCCCCGTTCCCATCGACCTCTCGGCTGTAACGCGAGTTCCTTCTGTCCCCTCGACTACACCGTTTCGTTCAGCGACCCTGGGCTAAGCTGTGTATCTCGGAATACGAAACGAGAAGCTGCGAGTCCTTTTTTTTCCATCGATTTCGGCAATGTTTACGTTGTGTAGCGCGACAGTAGACTCCCGTACTTCACCGTTCCCCTTTCGGCTGTTCCCAGTGTTTAGATGGCTCGGCTTGTCCAAGCGAACTAAATAAACATCTCGGCCGGGCAATGAAAACATACCATATCATTCCAGATGTTGCGAACACTCTCTCGTGTGTTGGCTTCTCTCGCGAGTAGTACTTACCGGTCCCTTCTTATCCAGGGTTTCACACGTACACCCTCAACGAAACCACCCACACGGAGAGGGAAGAGGACGAGATACTCACCGTGAGATACGAGGACGGCAGGTGGTCGAAGCCTTACTACGACTGCGGCGGCGGAAATATCTGGATGCTGACGTACACCGTTCCCTTCTTCGGCTACGTGAACGACACCTACTTCTTCAAGTAAGTGCCTCCCTCATTGAATTAACCGGCAGCTCATTTCGAGCCACGTCCAAGCGTGCCAGGACTGTACAAGTGCGTAGATACGACCCCCCCTCTGTTTGCTGTAAACACGAGATGTCGTTTGTTCTACGTCGACCGTGTTTGCCGACAGTCGACGATTGACGACGATTGAGGAAGCGACGCAGGAAGTGCGTAGTCAGTGGAACTGAACCTAACCTCGCCATCACTCGCGTTTATACACGATTCTGCCAACATAGCGAAGCGATCGGCTGGAAAACTTTTATCGGTGCCGTTTATCAGACGCGGAACGTTCAGATGGCACCGAGCGAATTTAGAAAAAGATATGTCTGACGTTTATGCAGTTTATAGATACCATGTGGACGTAAGTGTGGCGCGCTGCAGGCTACATTATTAACGCTTACGGTGGTACGCCTGCTGCAACGGCGTAGTACTTTGGAATTCTGTAGGAATTTATGTTGTTGCGTATGTTTCGCTCTTGGAATGATTCTTTTTCTCGCCAAAGCATTCGCGTTTGCAACGTTAATTTTAATTTCCAAGGGAATGCCTTTATCGGTGTCCCTCTAGAAAACATTCGTGGACTATTTCACGCTGTTTATGCTGACCAATTTATGGCTGGCGTCGAGGCGTGAAAATAACAGTCCATTATTTTCCCACTTTTTATCTTTAAATCAACGTGTTACCTGTCGCGCCGGGGCCACGCGAGTTTTAGCCGGTTCTCTGATCTTCCAATTATTTGTAATTTATAGAGCAAGCGCACGCGAGCCGGAAAAGTCGATACGGGAATAATTCGATCGTAACCCTTTGACGCGCGTGAGAAAGCTTTAAACGGAAATTCAATCGATGGGGATAGGGCGAATTAGAATTAGAATTAGAATTGTTTGCTCTAATAAATAAATCGTCATAAATCGATATCACGCCGAGCAGTAGTTGTTTCAGTCTGGGAACCTGATTGATGTGTAACAATTTATGGAAGAACGACTCGCCTTCTGGGCGACTGATTAATTGCAATCAATCAATTGCAACAGCAAAAAATAACACCAAAAATAAGAGAAAACTTTGCGCCACGCGTTGGAATTGAACGAATTTGTATTGAATGTCCCACTGATAACCTTTTCGCTATGAGCACATCTCCAAACAATCCCTCCGCTATTTTTCCAACTCAATCTCCCGAATCGCCAAGGAACCCCCTATACATTGATACATCGCCTTCGTCGATCTTGCCGGGGTACGACAGATATCGATCAGTGTGGCCACTGACAAGGGTCATTTGAATCCCCTAATTGGGGGAACCCCAGTGCCAGCCTGTCTCAATCCAACGTCGACGTGGACACGTTTCGATTCGTCAACCGCGAGCAAACCTCCATCGTATTCCCTCTCGCGCCATATTCCACGCCTCTTGTCCAATTTTACCGGATGCCATAAATATGTATATCGCACAGGGATGCTGCGGTCCAAGGGAAAATGAAGGAGAGAGCCGGGACAGATCCGAGAATTTCGTCTGTGCGCCTGGCTTCCGGGGCCGGTGGTATTTCAACGTCGCGTGATTTCCGGACTCCAGGTGGCTTGATTGAAACGCGAGTGTGTCGGCTGCGGTTGCGTTCCACGTGCACAAGCTCATTCACTCTGCTCCCGAATAACATCCGTCCACGCGAATTCCTAAATAACGTTGAAACAAGACCGAGGATCGTCGTAACGTTCTTGTCCTTGTTAGTTCCGTGCACTGCCGCGAGCTCATCTAGTTGGTCTAGGGAATTTGTCGCGTAGCCTCTCGCGGAACGCCTGGTGGGAATCCCCGTTGCCGGTGCTCCGTTCGGCGCGGCGATCGTCTAGGGGAAAAATGGCGAGTGATGACGATTTTTAGAACAGTAGAGAATTGTTATCTATTGGAATAGATTTAATGAAGAATTTGGAGACCATTTAATTACGTCCCTTTTTTCGTGAATAAAATAGACACTTTTGGGAACTTATGGGATATAATCAAATCGTTCTCGACTACAGTTTAGAATTTTACCAGGGATACTCGCCGTTTCTGGTTGTTTCTCGCACTGTAATCGCCAGGCCACCGTCAAAGTGGACTCGTTTCCCGGAAGTCACGTCTCATGCACCAATTTCGCGGGAATGAAACCCAGCGTAGATGGCGTGATCATCGGGGACGAGTGAATTTACCGCGAGGCAGGACATTGTATAATTGTGCAGTATTTCGTTTCGTGAAACGCTTGCAACCCATTGAAGTGAAAATAATAATAACAGTAATTAATATTATCGTCGAATTTACCCACTTCAATTCTAGAATGTTTGCCCCGCTGTTGTCCCCAATTAACACCAGCTTAAATCTCTAGATTTTACAACGATCGTGCATTTATCGAATCAACTCAAACTGCTCGCTAAATGTGAAACACGAGTCGCCGTTAGTTAAGTTGCTTATCATTTGATACCACTTCGGGTAAGGAATTTCAGCGAACCGATTTATCTCGATTCATTTCTTTTATTCCGGCAGATGATTAACGAGGGAAGATATTTCTTTTCCGTTTTATTTTTTGAGCTCAGATTGCGGACGAGTACGAGACGTCACGTCGTCGCTCTTGATTTCGTTTCTCGCATTCTTCTGGAAATGCCAGCGTTCCTCCAAGTGTCTCGTGTTTAAGAATTCACTTTCGGCCTTCAATGGAACGGCGAACGATTAAAAGTCGAGCGTGACTTTACGCCCCTTTTTTATATCCGATAAAAGTAAATAACGAATCAACACGAAAACAATTACAAAAGTATCAGGCAACCAGAAAAGAGGGTAGTTTTACACAATGAAACCCCTTTGTTATAATTTCTTCATTTCAGATTTCACATTACATCACGTTGCCATTTACAGTTTTTATTTCAAGTATATCACAGAACACACACCGAGACGTAAAATATCGTTTCCCCTTTTCATTTGACCAATTACGGCGGGAAATTCGAGAGCATAAGCTCATGTAGGGATGTAGCGGTCTCGATAATTTCGAGTGAAAAATCTGCATTGTAAATCGCCCGTTTAATAATTCCAACCAGAGCTGTTTGGTAATAAGATTTTCCCTCGTATTAGCAACGCTGCCACATTCGCGGCCCTGCAGCTCCGGGGATCTCTATGGAATGTGGCTAAACACGTCTTGGCTCGTGGCCAGTTCCGCTGAATCCGCAGCTGTCGCTGCCACTTATCATTCCGTTGCTTTACACTACGAAAAAGTGACTCGAGACGACGCGAATTTAGATTCAAACACGTTTCCAGAGTTCCAAAGTCGGTAGCCGGGGGTGCGTTTCCAAAAGGGCGGCTGAACATTCATGAATTTGAACCACTGGATTTCTTATGTCGATAAATGAATGGCGTATAATAATTCAACGTCGATATCCACCTAAATTGTTTGCAACGATTTCTCGTTTAAACTGCTGCCTTATTTGATCTAGACGTAAAGTGTATGAGAAGTTAAAATAATAATAATAGTTATTGCAGGAATTATTATCATGGTAGTGTCGATAGAAAGCTAGACATCAATTTCATGGATTCCAACGTTCGCGTTTAATATTATGGAATTAATTAATTAATTGCAACCTTGGAAAATTTTCGTTCTAATTCGATGGTTGAAAATTCCCTTCGATGACTTCCCTCCAGACACCGTGTTTGTCACGTCTGTAACGACCGCCGTGTCCGTTCTGCTGCCTCTGTGGCACCCGTATTATATGTCTTTTTGATCGTTTTTTAACTTCCGGTTCGACTGCGCTTTGACTCGCCTCCTCGCTTTTATTCCCATCAGTTTCACATTTACTGTCGCTGTCGGCCATTGTAACTGTAATTTCACGAAATTCTGGTAGGATTAGAAATTGTGATAAATTAATTCATGATCCAATTAATCCAATTATTCGTCATTTTTGATTTGTAAATTGTTCAAGAAAGCTAAGCTCGCGTGGGAGTGGCTTTTTTAACAAATTTGTTTCACCTCTTTGAATACTTTCTTTGTCCTTTTTTTTACCTTGGCAAGTGCTGTGCTTCCTTTTTATGGGAGTTAAAAGGGGCAGCTTTCGCGATTGGATTGTTGTTCCGAGAGAATTAGATTCCAGGATATTGGATCGCAGCGAACAGTTGAATCTCTGCAAACAAATAGCGTGCCACACTTTCTATTAAACCCCCTAAAAGCCTGTGTTTAATTTTCATTTAACTACGAAAATTAATGGACACCCGGTGTATATATGAAAACTCTGCGAGCGATCTTATCTGCGAGTGGCTGATAATCTAATTGCTGTTGAAACATCACGATTTTGTTCATCGCTCGACGATTTCATAAAGAATAAACATTGCCTTTCGAGGAGGAAAAGGGAGTATTTCGTTTAAGTAAATAAAGCTGCGCCGTTTTATTACAAATATTAATCCGCTGATAAAATGACGTGGTTATCGCTGATAGTGGGATCAAGAGAGTGTTATAGTGAAATGATAGCTATGTGTGTCCAAATAGATAAAAGTTCTACGATTTTTCAATTATAGATCTGTTGAATCCAGCAATTATTTACCTTGTTTTTTTTATTTCTGCCGTCTGCCCAGGGAAATTTCGATTATTTTCCATTAAACTCACCCTCTTTCTTTTATCTTCACGCGCGTATCGTCGCACGATCACTTCGTTTCCATTTAAATAGAAAATTAATCCGTCTTTGGCACTCGGTTCATCTACATATATAGCAGAACTTTTTTGTTTTATTTTTTTTTTCAACACGCACGATTTTTCGACACCTTTATCATAGAGTTTTCAGTGACACGCAGGCCAGTGTTTGACGTGTGCACGCGGTCGATATACGCCGCAGACTGACGATCGTGTCAATCGTTATCGAACATCGTTAGCTTATCGCGTCGAAAATTTTATCGCGACGCGTGGAACTGCCGTCTGTCAAAAGATTACGAGGGCCCATCGAATTCCGGCCATATCGGTGGCCCATCTCGCAATCCTGACCTTAACGGCCCTGTGATCGGACCCGAGAGTGACGATATTTTATTTTCTTCCAAATCAATTGGACAAGAATAGTTTTCTGTAATTTAACAAATTCGTTTCTTCTACATTCTACATTTCTTCTAGCAATAATTATTCGATGTGGAAAAATTCCCTAGATTATAAATCACGTCCGTTCGTTTTCTATACAGTCGATAACTCGTTTAACGATTGCCAACCGCGAAATAGAAAGGGAGCTTGTTTGTCGTGTAATTCGATTTTTCATCGGCGCACGATTCGGGACGCCGACTCACGCCGTCCTGGGGTGACGAAAGTATTTTGAATTTATTCGCATTTTCCGGTGAATCCGAAATTTCACGTTCCCTTGAATTTCAAATGAGTCGAATTTAAAAGTCATACGCTGACGGATCAATCGGAAGTGAAATGTGGAATTAATTAAATTGTTTCAGCTGCAGGTTTTCGATAAAAGGTAGGTCGCATATCGAATTATGACGAGACAAGTACGATAGGTCAACGATTGGAGCGGCGGGTGAAGTTGCGTTCTTTCAGGCGGGACGAAGAAACTGAAATAAGTGGAATAGGTCGGTGTTTGGCGAAACTTGGCGAGCAATGCGGGCACGACATTAGCGGCGATTAATGTGTATCGATTCCATAAAATGAAAACTGAGAACCGGTTAGCAATAAAGCAGGGAAAAAAGAAGAACGGCAGAAGAAGTATTTAATACAGACCAGTAGTACAGGTCGACGGTCAGCCAGGCTTATACAATCAAACTTGCCGTTACACTTACTGGCCAGAGGGGGAAAAAGGAGAAGATACATCGTCGGAACGAAGATGGCGAGGGAAATTCAGAGCAAAGTATACAATGGGAACGGGAAATAAGGAAAAATCAGTAGTATAAATCAATGCTTCGTCGGGCGCGCAAGTTAAATCCCATTGCTGCAACGTTAATGCCTATTGGCCGAGCAGGAGGACCGAAATAACTCGACAAACAAAGAGAAATAAAGTCTGATTTGGCCCGTCAGGTGGGCCGGGGTTCCATATTCGGGCAGACAAGGGTAGCCGAGTGTCAAGAGCAAAAGCTAGTAGCACGGGTCCGCCTCTGGTCGGCCAGGCGGAGTGATGTATTTGCGTTCCTACTTTAGCCGGGCAGAATAGACCTGTCTTTGATCAATCAAGTCCGTCCACTTGCGGCCCCCGTTATTTATTAAACCCCTCGCCAGATCTGTTTGTCCCACTTTTAGCCGGCGAGGGTGTTGTCTACGCTTCGTTACACGCCGTACCATTTCGGAACGAATTAACATATTCTCATCTTAAACATCGCACTTAGAATTGCCCACGATTCGGTCTATTAATTTATTTTCTAACACTCGGGCTCTCTCGTTCTACCGGGTGGCCCTATTCTTTCGGGGCAATTCCATCGGGGGCGATATTAATTGATGTTCACGTCGCGAAAACAGAGTCGCGCCTGCTTCCCTGAGAGTTTCGGCTAACCGAGTTACCGGGACGAGACTCAGACACCGGGGAAATTTCGTCGGCAGTGCCGTGCTCCTGTTCGAGTACACTTTGTCGAGGACAGGCAGAAGCTAGCGTGGGGAATCTATTGTCGCGTCGTTTCGACGCGCTTTGTTGTTTTGATTCCGCCCCGCGGAAGGAGTCGCTTGTAGCGAGCGCTGAAAATTTAATGCCGACGTAAATTTGTCATTAGTGATTGCATTATTCCCCCGTCGAACCCTGGGGCAGAAACGGAACGGAGTTTCGAATCGGCCTGCCATGCTGTTTTCGTGTCGCCGATCACGTATATTCTAATCTCAATTAAGCCTCTTGGCGTTAAGAGTGAGCATTTGAGTTTAGATGGAATTGCCAATTTCCCTTTTTTGGAGCCCTCGGGACTCCGTTAAAATTCCACCCCAGTTAATATCTCCCCCAGATGTTTCGTTCCATTTTCACTTTCGCTGCCCTTCAATCCGAAACTGCGAAAAGAATATCTCTAAGTGTCCCTCGCCACCGGCGAGATACCACCCCCTCGACCGCCACGAAATCACGGGGGTTATAATGAAACTATCCCAGGCTGGGAAGTTTTTAATTAAACGACGGGGTGGAATTAAGCGAAAAAAGGGATGCAAATAGAAGGGTGCAGGGCTGCGCGAGGTTCCACGGGGAAAGTTGGTCGTGAAATATTTTCCAAGCGAGCAACCCCTTCGCGGATATCGCGAACAAGTTGTGCAACTTCTCAGTCGTCGACGGAAAACTCCGTCAGCCGTTACCTCGCGTCAATAGTGCAATATCCCCGACGTCCAATATTGTTGGGCTCGAACGATTTCGTCGTTTTCAACGAATTTGCCATTTCTTGTTCGCACTTCTGTTTCACTTGTATTATTATACCTATAATGACGAGCAGTTCACGGTGTCCCGCGAATTTTCTCGGGTCACGTTTTCAATGAGGAGTTCCGACGAACTCACGGACAGCCACGACGGCCAAGGAAACCGGATCGCCGGTATCGATTTCACGCCCCGATTATGTAACGACATTTGCCGATTCTCCCACGGCTTTACCCGGAATCGTGTAAGCCAACTGAGGTAATCGTAGCTCGATAAAAACGACGGCTAAGCCTGTCGTGAGAAGCACTGAAAATCTGCCCCAGCCTCCCCTCTCGGGGAATTCGTCGAGATTTCACTTCCACCCCCGCCGACCCCTTGTCCTCCCTCGTGTTACACGAGTTTTTATTCATTCCACGGCGAAATTTCCCCTTTGTTACGGTCTAGTGTTATGAGAACAAGCATGGGAAACACCGGAGTTCCCTGGTGTGATTTTAGACATTTTCCTTCGTCAAAATTACACGACGATCAACCCCTTTCTTGAACCACCTGTAAAATCGACACGGTTCTGAATTACAGACGCAAGTTCTCGTTGACTTTGAGAAATGTTGCTTCACTCACGGAATCGGAAAGATTATTTCAATCGGATAATCGATACCTTCTTCAGCCGGCCTTGAAATCGAAAATGTACCGTTCGATTAATTTACGAAGTCTCAATATGAGCTGCAAAATTAATCCCCTCGTTAAGCCACCCTCAATTGCGTCAAATTTTCCACCAGAAAATTATATCCGACCACCGTTCAACATATTCCCTTCCAAAAGGAAAATTCCAGATCTCTGCTGTGAGGAAAAATTGTTCATACAATTGTCCCCGGTTGCCGTGATAACGTAGCCCCACTTCGGTCGTTCCAGACCCACCGAGCTGTTCAAGAAGGGCACGCTTCAGTTCCGTCGTTTCCACGTGAAAACAATCGAATACCTCATTAGAGGGTAGCATCCCCTTCGACTTAAGTCCCTGCACGCGGGTGGGGGCAACTTTCCCGGGCGATTAATGCGCCACTTTGGCCGTTCCTCTGCAACGTATTGCCGGGTTCTTGGCAAGAACCCGACCGCCATAATACCCCATGCCTCCGTCGGAAGGGGGATGAAAACTGGCCCCGCGAGGGAAAAACGGGGAAAATCCGACGTTTTAATCAACGACCTTTAATGAACAAAGGAATCCGCGTTCTTTTCCGCTCGAACGCGCCGGTAATGAGCCGGCGTCATTTGGAATCCGCGGATCCGTGTCGCATGCAAATGGCGTTTCCAAACGAGGACGAGATTTTCATTTATTTCTGCGTTTATCAGCTTCGCCTGGACTCAGCTTTCATTACGATCCTCGGGTTGTATTTTACATCTTATATTTCGAGGCGGTTCTCGTGACCGCGTCGTGCACGTCGGCACACCCCCCGACTGTGCCAGTTCCCACCGAGGCGTACTTTATCGCCGGGTCTGCACGCTCTGTTTGAGTTGTTAAATCGCGGGTAATAATCCGTCGCCGTTCAGTGTCGAGTTATACGCGTCGTATGCAAATGGCGTTCGCCAAGGACAACGAGATTTTAATTTTCTTCCGCCTGTCGGGCTAATTCACGCTTCTTTCCCCGATCGGAGATTAATTTGCACTGCTGTCGCGAATAAAGCGCGAATAAAGCGAATCGAACGAAGGGTCAAGCGAGGATCAAATGTAAACGGGACGACTGCGACTTGTTAAACGGACAAACAAATCGGTCGTTGTCGGACGGGGAAGTGGGACGGGTCGCGCACTGGTCAGACAAACGAGACGAAACTGTTGGAGTCTCTAGCCAGAGGGGGTGGAAGTGGTGTAAGGTGTCTGCCACGGTGTATTCCTGGCCGTGGTCGGGCAAACAAAGCGGGACTTATAACCCCATCGGGCATGCGGGGCAAATGTTTTGATCGCCACGGAAATTGAAATGCAGAATCTGTTTGACTTGCCGCGACGAGGCAAGCAGAATAGGACTACGCCTCGTCAGGCATGGAGAATAAATATTTCTGTCGCCGTGGAAATTGAAAGTCAATATCCCTTTGATTGGCTGTGGTCCGGCGTGTAGAACAGGCGCGTGCCTAGTCAGACGCGCGAGACAAATATTTTTCTAATCGTGGAAATTGATGTTCGACGTATCTACATAATTGGCTGCGGTCGTGCAAGTAGTAGAGCAGGACCTGTACATCGTCAGACGTCCGGGGCAAATGTGTCTATCGCCATGGAAATTGATATTCAATATCCGTTTAACCTTCAGTCTGTGCATTGGGGTCAACTGGACGTCAGTAATTGTAATATGCAACGAAATCATTTCATACGATGCTTCTGATTAAACGTTTTATATGTATAATATAATTCAAATTATCTTGTAGCTTTTGAATAAAGTAAGCATTTCTTATGAATTAATAAAAATGAAATAAAATTAGCTATTTTTTAAAGAAAAATTTACAAGATGTGTGAATATATATGGGGTCAGCTTGACCCTGTGCACAGAGCGTGGAGAATTTGCTATGCACAGAGTGAAGGTGAATTGTCTGTGGTCCTGCAAGTAGAACAACCCTATGCTTCGGCAGACATATTACTGTATCCTGAGACACCATTTGCGACGAGGTGTTTGGGTTAAGTAAAAATTCGGGACTAATCGCAGGGGTGGACGAAGGGAACGTGAACCCAGTCGAATTTCGTTGCTCACATTTCACTTATAGGTAAGTGTTAGCTCGGCCATTACCTGTCGAAGTTTAACGGTTCGTATAGCGATCGGCGGTTTGCCCGAACGACGCGAATTAACATACTTGATGCCGGCCTCTCTGGCCCCCCCCTGGTTTACCGTGTTCACCGCAGTTCAACGTTTCTATCGATCCTGTACTCGCGTGAACTGCGAACATCGGCCTGCACGACTCCGATTTTTCGCTCCTTAATCCCGACACCGGTTGATCCTCTTCGTTGCGCATACATTGTTCCACGTGTAATACAATACGTTTGATTGCAACATATTTTCCTCTTTTTTTTTTCATTTAATACAGAGTATAAATTGCCTCTTGACTGTTGATTAGTAATAATCAATAATATTCTGCAATAATTATGACGAATTTTGATACTATTGTTCCGTTGGAAGAAAAGGCTTCCATTTGGGAAATTTCAATCCCATCTGCCGGGTGGAATCGTGTCTGTTTTCTAAAAAACAGGAAGAGGAAAATATATATATATATATATATACAACAGCAAAAAAACAAGACAAAAAAGAATTTGATCTGGCCTCCCGTCGATGGCGAATTGCAAAAAACGAAAGAGAACGAAAATAAGTTTTCCCTTGTCCCGGTTCTCTTGTTTCCCGGTGAATCGAAACTCCATGGAATTAGGGAAGAATTGACGAATAATCGAAGGGCAAACTGCGAATCGAAATAACCGGCTGCCGTTTCGTTCGCGTTTCAATCGAAACGGCTGAAACGTCGGCTACCACGAAATTCGAGGCGGATTGGACAGGCCTCGACACTTCAATGATTTCCCCATTATTGTGTTTCTTCTCGATCACTGCTGTGCACCAGTTACGATCGTAGAATTCGTTCGCTCGCTCACATTCACCCGAGGGGAATTAATATTTTTCCTTTCCAATTCAAAGTGAACTAAAAATTACGTCGGCCCGCACTTGGCCAATTTAATTGCACTATTATTAAGTAGTTCAATTGTAACTAAACTTATTTTTTATCATACGAGTTCTCCATTTGGTCTTGTGGCGACATTTTTTTTTATGCAAATTGGTAAGGGAGTAAGATGTGGGTTAAATTTCGTTATTGTTATTTAGATGAATATTGGCGTTGCGAATTTATATTGTACATTGCGTCATTGTTACTACCCTTCTTCTTTCCTTTCGTACGAAATAAATCTCGAAACACTCCGCTCTGTGTCGTCGCTGAGTAGGGTCGCCGACGTTATATCGGCGCTTCGTCCCTTTTGCTGCGTCACGCGGGCATTCCGTTCTGAGCAGATATGAAAAATTTTCGTCAGATTAGCTCCCGTGCTTCTCTTTGAAGCGTCCGACGTTGTCTCGAACGTGCTGGGTCGAGAATAAAAATGCCGTGGGCCCTCGTAGAATGCCGGGCAGCAAAAGTATGTCTGGCACTTCCCGTCGAATCATCCTATTCCGCTTAAGGCAACAATGGCGAAATTAAATTGCAATAATCGGACGCGACGAAAAATATTTCTCCCCGGGCGTAGTTGCGACGATTTTCCACGAGTTCGTTTCAATATTGTCTCCTTGGCAGCCAAGTGAAATGGGTCGCTTTATAATCAGACGTGACGTATTAAATTTCCATTCCTCGCCGGATCGATAGTATTTCCAGATAAATAATTCGATTTTCCAGATTACAGCGGCGTTTTATGAATTATCCTGCTTCCATGCCGAAGTGAAATAGGTCGATTCAGAGTCAGACACAATTACCGTGTCCCAATATATCAAACATATAAATGCCCCTTCGAATCAATCTCGTCGTTCCGCGAATAAATTCACGTCGAATATACTTTCATCGCGCACGTCCACCGAATTCCCCAAGTTCTATGAGAGTTCAAATTCACGTGGCAGTCGTTGAAGCGGGCACGGCGAGTATGGAGTCTGATCCCATGGCTACAGATTGCCCGCGGTCGCAAACAGCTTGTGGCAGGTTGACGTGAGGGATAAAAGCTTTCAAGATCGCCGTGGTGCATTCCCCGTCCGTCTGTTGGCAGTCCTGGCGCTCCTCTTCGACAACTGGAAACCCTTCCCCGCGTATCCGAACCGTTGTACATCATCCCCATCCCCCAAAGTTCGACGCGCCAAGCTGTGCAGCGACGCGATACAAAAGTATCTCGCTTTCGATTCACCCCTAAATTAGAAGAAATTAAATACACCCTGCTATCCACAGATCGTTTCAATCATGCTGACTCCAATTGACACTTCGATGATGACTTCGTCGACTCCGACCACATGTCGCAAATTTTTCAATAAAAAGATAAAAATTAAACGGGGGTAAATAGCAAACATTACCCCCCTCCCCCGATTTAACGAGCAACCCACTCGCATCGTGCCGTCATTTAGCTCGCAAAGATACCTCGCGTTCACTCCATTTAATTTCCCAGAAGTGTGCAAACAAATGAGCTGAAAAGGCACGGATCTGTCGGTTTTTCCGCGTTATTGGAGGCGGAGTCCGACGTAACTCGGTTAATGCGACGCTAACGATCGCAATTTTTCATCGAGCACGTCAGTTATGGGGTTGGCGGTGGTCGTATGGGGTTAATGGTACGCTTGTTGGCAAACGAAAGTGGCACTGGGGTCCTTCGACGGTGGGAAGGGAACGGCGATATTTACCTGGCAACGATAACGTCGTAAATCCCTCCGTCTGATTTATATCGTCACGGACAATGCCCTTCACCGCTGTGTAAATACGATTTAGGGTGTCTGGCATTCAGTTCTCGTCTGCTTAAAATATTGCCAATAGAGGGGTCGCGACGTACCCTTCGAATAAAATCGTTCACGGGATCGCAAAGTGGAGAACAGCGCGGGCAAGTAGTATAGGTCCGCGTTTGGTCGGGCGGCCGTACAATGGACCGCAGTATAAAATATTTTATATCTTTACTTTTACCATTATTGTTTTCGCGCTTCATTCCCAGCGTGTTGCTTGAAATTATCTTCCGACCGCGGTCAATTTAATTAAACGAAATAACTAACTGACTCTCGCCTATTTCTGTGTTAATATTTCCAGTATTTTTCTCGCCCGCGATCTCCAGCCCGGTTCAACGCGCACGGAAACAGGTAAAAACTTTCCCGTTCCACCCTGTGTATCGTGGCAAAGGTTCCAGCGGCAACAGTATCTTTATTCCCCTGCAAAAGGCAGCCATCGTTTCGTTCGTTATTATTCTTCCTATTTTTCTTCCCGTTTGCCGTTTAGCAAAATGTTCTCCAAGGGAGGGAACACAGGCTGCGTGTCTTTGCTCCTCCTATTTGCGTTTCCTTTAGCCGAGCCCCACGGCGAATATTTTAACGCCAGACGTGTCGCAAACAATTCCCTACGTTATTTTCCCAGCTGTGAGAAGCTCGCGCTGAAATTACCGCCAGCGAACAGCGGGACGAGCGGCGCGCCAAGATTAGAAGCCTTCGTCAAATGGAACGAAAGAGCGTCGCGTTGGTTGATTAATTGTTAATTACTCTTGAAAGACGCCGTTCCAACCTCTTATTATTTTCTTGATACCTCGACGTCGCGCGACGAGCGAACCGTGTATTGTTTCTTAAATGCGGAAATTTTCATAATTCTGCGATTTTCCATTAAATTTCGATGGACCAGTCTGACAAAATTTGCGTGAAAATGGTATGCGATTGGAGAATTATTGTTGGCAATACGAAATGGATAATCTTCGTTGCTAATATTTAATGTATACACGGCTGGTATTGTAATACGAATTATTTAATATTAAAATAACTGTTTCGTTAAAACAGTAATCAAGTGAACAAACGTTTTAAACACCGCCCACTAATTACTCAAAAGTTAACGATTCATTTCAAACTCTTGTTCAAATAAATAAATCGCCCCGCCACTTTCGCCCTTATACAACCTGAACCCGCCGTTGCTGTTCCGAATAAGACACCGTGGCATTATTTCCATCTTCGATTCGTTTCACCAGGAAATGCTCCAAGTCTTCGACGAGTACAAAGGGGCAATTTATTTTCTTCAGCGTCTATTAGTACCTGTTCCAGGGCTTTCAGTATGTTCGTTCTCTTTCTCTAATAGAATTGCTTTGATATTATCGTCGAGCTATCTGCCTCGATATTTCTACGAAATTTTTCCACTAATTTTTTCCTTTTGTTCTCCTTTCCCATCACCCCCACCCCCTGGCTGTATCATCCCCGGGCTTCTTTCGACAATTCCAATCGCACGCGTAATCTCGATATAATCGTACGATGCGAACGGATTCTCAAGCGGGCAAGTGCCGAGCAATCTGGATAATTGACTCGGGTGTTACTACCCCCTGCTTCTGCATAAACGAATCGTCCTGAAAGATTCCAGGGGGAAGCTCGAAGAAACGTGACAAACGTGTCCATTGTTTGTTCGCAAGGTGAATGGAAATTAATTATTATTTATTATTATTACTTAATAATAATACAATTAACGGGCATTGCCCTTTTTTACCAACTTAAAATAAAAGATCGTACATGGTTACGTTTGCGATTACTTTCTAACTTTTATACCTCGGACATTCTAGGGACTTGTTGAAGATTCCTTTTTAGGGTGGCTAGTGAAACATTAAAGAGGTCATATACATAAGGGTATTGTATAGGCTTGAGATTATACAATTTTGATGCTCTTCTGTGGCCCCTGTTATTGCTAGAAACAGATTAATTGTTAAAATCGATAGAATATCGAAATTAATATTTTAAGGGTCGTCATTCCAAATCATTGAAACGTCAATTCTTTTTTTTCTTTTTTAAATGACGGCGAAATACCTGGATGGTACCAATTATCACGGTAACACACGTGCTCAAGTAAAGTGCCGTGAACGAGGGCACGATACGCACGTGGATCAATTTGCTCACCTTTGTGGAGCACGTGGTCTGCCCGGCTAATGGGAAAGACAGGTATCGCGGGCGGTAATATTCGTTACGTCGGCAACAAAGACAAAAGCGGCGCCCATGAAAACGATATCGGCCGCCACAAAAGCACTAAAAGTACCATAATCACGTCAGCATTCGGGCAGAATTGAATTTTGCACTTCGCACAGTTATTCACCGTGCAGGCACTGTTCAAGAAAGGACAAAAATATTAATCGCTGGAACTTTGCTGTCGTTAATTCGCTCCCCATTTGCATTTCCAAATTTATCTCGCGACAACATCTGCCGCGAACAATAATGATAATAGTCTTTTATTTAGCGAGTGCAATATTTACCAATTAACGATGCACGCGCCCCTGAATATTTATATTTAACGATTGGTTTAATTTGTACCCGGTGGCTTTTCGTGAAACAACCCCCTGCCTATGATAATGCTACCTAATTGCGTCAGACCGTTTGCCGAGCAAATATGATTGTTCCGAAACGTTTCATCACACAGAGGGCCAATTACTGATTCGATCAAGGTTCTTCCATGTCAGTTCACCATGCTATTGCCTTTGATCGTGAGTCTCATATTTATATTGCACTCGGCCCGCGTTTGAACTTTCACCAAAACTGTCGCGAGTGTCTGAATACGTGGAGATTTATATTTTGCTTTCAGAGACGATAATTGCAAGCTATACGTGTGCCCGTTCCTTTTCGTTTCAGGGGGACGAGTGGTATAGATATTGACCTGCGAAGACTGGACATAGATCAGTGCCCTCTGCCATTAGGATCCACTCAATTAAATATTTTCGCTGCCAGCGACAAATGCAAGAAACGAACCACAGAGGTTGGTAAATGTTCCTTCTTCCTCGAATTAAAATAAATTTTTTATTATTTTTTAGTGCTCTGCAATTTATTCTATTTCTGCTCATGATTGACACACGATATCGTCAGCTGTTCCAAATGATTATTTTCTAAAAATTGCAACAAACAGCCTCCCTCGTCTGTGCTTCAATCGCTGCTTCTGATTACAGTGCATCGCCATTCCAGGCCTTGGATTTCGTCGTGGGAGCTACCGATGCGTGTGCAAACGTGGATTTTACTATCCGGACGTAAAGTCCCCCAGCAGATACTACAATGGCACCGTCATCGAAGAAGAATTCGAAAAATTGATGATGGTGAGTCGTGCAAATTCGTGTTCCTCGTGATATATCGTAAAACCTTCTTTTTGTATAAAATTTAACGCAAGATGACCATGGTATTACGGCGGCAATGTTCAACTGTGCAAGTTAACTTATAGTCAGTAAAGTTTTCAAGAGATTCTGGTCAGATTAAACGACAACTTAGCCCTCGAGATTCAGGCTAACTAAACAACACCTGAATCTCTTTGGACAGCACTTGCTACTTCGCTGTTTATCCAGAACTTCAGAGCACTGATCCGCGGTCGGATGGGGAAAAAAGCAAATTTCCCGGGAATAATATTCAACTTTTTTAAAACTTCATATTCCAAATTTGTTTTGAAGTATTCCGTTGTTAAATCGACGAGTGGAAGACAAAGATGACCCAACATACTTTTAATTGAACAATTTTCATGTAACAATTCAGAATATTTAATCCGAATTTTCGCGTATATCCCCCTGTATTTTTCAAATTGTTCGATTACATTATCTGCCTCGTTGGTTGCATTAAACTTTACAGCCACGTTCACCTTTCGGCCCTGCGAAAGGGATTTTAATACGGCCCGCCTAAATCTCACCCACGAGGAGGTCTTAACATCACGCCTCAAAAGGTCTAGACAGAATCACTGCTTTCCAACCCTGCCCAACCTAAACCTGACCCATAAAACACACTTTAATATCGCCCCCCAAAAGATCCAATTACAGCAATTAATTCTTAACAGCCTAAAACAAAAAAACAAATCAGCCACGTGTCCTTCGTGTCATAAAAGATGCTTGATCCAAGCCTAGCCCAACCCAGGCACCCCGAAAGACTGCTGCTCGTCGAGGTAGTCTAACTCTACGAAAGGCCAGACGAAGGTCTGGCCTGAATAACTCGGAGGATCCAACGAGACCACACGCGGCAGTCACGGGATCAAGGGGAATTACCGATCGTGACCGTGCGATTATACGCAATATGACGTTCGTTCAGGTGGCGAAATTGCCACGGCCAGCTCGTAATTGCTGATAAATGACTGGCGAACACGCGTTCGTACGAAAGGCGAGCATTGCGGCTCGTCCTTGACTGTAATTAATATTCCCCGTGACAGCGGATGAAGGATTAACCTCTCGACGCACCGGCAACCAGAAATGGCAACTGCAGTCTTGCCAGGTCGAAGTAGAAACAGTCGGCCTGGCTTATTTTAATATGCTGCACGCGACGTTCAACGCGAACTGCCGGGGATAATAGGGTTAGAAACTGTGGGACTCTTTGTCCGGTCGTCGAGAGAATTGTGAGTGGGTTTATTATTTTTTTTTCCTCCAAAAAATGACACCTTTATGGTTCACAGTGGTAACAGGGGAGTCGGGAAATTAAATGGGGGGGTTGCTATGTATTTCCACCCCAGGACTGGGTGCGTTGAGGTGGTGCAGTGAAAATGGCACCTGGGGGGTTGTCATCAACCGGGAAGCGATATTTGAAACGTTGATCTATTACGTTAAACAGTTTCCTTTTGTTTCGCATTGTTTCATCATACAACGCATTGTTTCTCGTCATTACAGATTACTATGTCGATGTTCAAATGGCATCGTGAAACCCTTGGATACACGCGAATTATTTTATACTTTCGCGATCCACATTCGTGCCTCGTTCCGTTCGTTTTCATATTTTTCCATTAACTTGTCACGAACTCTGGAACACATCGCCCGGCACGGCGAAAAAAGGGTGACCCACTTCTTACCACACTTTCTCGCGTTGTAATTTTACCTTGGTACAACGTCAATCAAGAAAAAGTCAGCCCTGGCTGATCCAGCAACATGTTCATATCGGAATTCCAATTTTCCTTATTTATTTTCCTTTTTCGAAACCAATTTTTCGGCCATTCAAATATCGTGCATCTGTACGGAACATCTCCCTTGCCAAAAGAAAAAAATGAAATATACAATCCGATTCACCGATAATTCTTCAATAAAAAACAAAAAGGATCTTCCCGATTTTTCGAGATTCACGTCACTGGCAACACCCTCACCAGGATAATCCGGTTGTATTTCGTTCCCAAGGAGACGTCTGATCACAGTCCCGTCTCGTTTCAGCCCGAAAGATTGATACCTTTGACGCCGCCGAGTTTCTTCCCGCGTTCTCGTCATCGATAATGCGATAACTCGCGGAGAAAAGGAAACCGCCACCCTTTAATTCCATGTTTGATGGAGTATCGTGTCTCCACGGGAACCAGGGAGCCCCATCGGTTTCAATTTCGTCCCACGCGTGTTTCCGATGCGACGTAGCCCGTGCGAAATTAGCTTTCCCATTCTGCGCCATTTTTCATCCCCTATTCATTTCTCACGAATCACCCGTTGACACGGAAAGTCCAACGAATTATCTTAGAACTCTTGGGAGTTAAAGGAATGTTGGAAAAAATTAGCTGGAAAATTTGAGGTGGTGGAAGAAAATCCTTCGCTATTAAATATTTCGAGGGATGTTGAAAAGTTTCTTCTCATCGAACACAGGTGTGCCTGTCAACCTGGGCTCGCAACTCTGGACGACAGTTAAATTGACAGCGAATCTGTTGTTGCTGATATCCACTTTCACGCGAAAGAACGAAACGATTCGACGAATCGTCTACCGGTCGGCGCCTCGGGGCTATGTACAGGGCGTCCGAGAAAAATGGCACCCGCTCGGGCGTTAGGGGCTGAAAGAGGG
Organism: Nomada fabriciana; assembly: GCA_907165295.1. Classification (NCBI taxonomy): domain Eukaryota; kingdom Metazoa; phylum Arthropoda; class Insecta; order Hymenoptera; family Apidae; genus Nomada; species Nomada fabriciana. The sequence goes on along the minus strand of OU015699.1, from coordinate 9,491,067 downwards.
GGATCCCTGTCGGATGCTCATGATTTATGAAGGGCCATGGGGTATGTTCCTTGATGGAAGCGTGGCTGAGATTTATGCAATGCTCGATACGGGCCCGAGATTGACGTTAATAGAGTCTCAACTTCCGTGGACAGGGTTCCAAGTGGTTCGGCAGCGCTGCTTGCTATCTATAAGACGCAGGTCGGTGGCCAGATTATTTTCCGTTGAATAGATGATTCGAGATGTCGCTACTGGCGCTCGAGCTCCAAATGGCCATCCTTAATGAATTCCGGATTCGGTTAACTGTTTTCGTGAAAAATTGTCTACAAAAGAAACGGCCACTACAGTTCGAGAACCAACAACGAGCCCCTCGAAGTCTTCCTCGTACTTATCACAACGTTCCGTGCCAACGATCTGCCAGATGGTGTAACGTTTGTTACGCTGGCAGTCTGCCACGGAATTTCGCTCGACGAGAAAGAAATGGTTGGCTGGTCATTTTTGTTCCCCTTCGTTGAGACAAAGGCGATTAATTTTTCTCGGGGCGCGTGGATTACCCTAATTTAATTTCCAAAGGAAAAACGTAAGGACCTGCTTGCTTCTTGAGTGTTCGATGAGAAGAAACTTTTCGAGATCCCTCGGAATATTTAATATCGAAGGATTTATTCCACCACCCCAAATGTTCCACCGAAATTTTACCCACCACCCAAAATTCTCCACCGAAATTTTACCCACCACTGTGAATTTTCCAGCGAAATTTTCCACACAGGTACAGAGTTAAAATCGGCACCAATTGTAGTCCCTCGTCGTGCGTGCACAGGGAATTGGGTCGCGAGCTTCCTCGAAAGAACACTGGCTGATTTATTAGCCACATGCGTTACCACGCATTGTGAGCAGCGTTTCCTCCGCTTTAAAACCGTCGGGAAACAGGCAAAAATAGAGCAAGTCTCTCGAGGAAAGGGGATTTCGAGCAGTGTGCGATGCTATTGGACGCGGTCCCCCCATTACCATCGTCGTAACAGCGGGACCAGGAAAGAGGACAATAATTCCACCCCCGTCTCCCTACCCCCTGCGCCACGTGCACCTATCTACCTGTAACTCTCTGGCGTAGTTCTGCTCCGACGAAATAATTCCCCGACAATAAACGAAACAATAAAGGCCGGCAGGTCGCTTTTGTTCTCGTCCCAGCAACAGCGGGACGTGTCGAACAGACGTCACCAGGAGCCCCAATGAAAAGGACGGCCCGATTGTTCCTTCTATGGCCGTTAGTGCTGGCAATTCACCCTTTGCAAATTTTTGTTCCTCTTGTTTGGTCCAAGGGCTTTTCCGATACTTGCCATTTCAGGCTCGACCTTTGTATGAATTCGCCTTCAACAGATTGTCGATACACAGTGGTCCCCACAGAGCTTTCTCTACTTCCCCTGGGGACTGTCCCCATTTTTGGGTCGACTTCGAGGTGCACGGACTACAAATTCTAAGGACGCTGCGAGTTGAATCGAAACGGGGCTGACGACGATCGAACGTGTCCACGGACCGTCGAGGAGCACGAGGATCATCGATATTGCAAAGCTCAGCGTTTGCCGTCGATGATGGCGTGTCATTTCTGATCGCATCAAACACTCGAACCGAAGTTGAACGCACACAGGCACGCGGGCTAAGCTGGAACTGATTGGTTTCTGATTAGAATTTCCTTGTCGACGATAACGCGACCTGGGAAGGATGTCTGATCGGTAATGACTTTGCCACTGTTCTACATCCACGGTTACCTTGGCTCAACGAGTCTCTAGAAACGATTAGAAAATGCGCAGACGTCGTCACGCTTGTTCGGGCTCGACATTTTCTTCCAGACTCCGTTCTTTGAACTACCTGTTCCAAGGATGGCCCGCAGGTCTGACCAATGACTGCATATTCTACTAATTGACGTTCAATTATATACGTAGACTTCGATTCCACTGATGGATCGCGGTAATGGTCGACTTCTTCCACTGGTGCACTATCTTGCCTGGCCACGCACGGTCCTATACCACTTCCAGCTCAGCATTTTCTCCGGGCAATAACTCACACGCATGATCAGCGACAGTCTCACTCCACTGACCAGGCCGTCCGTTCGTGGCACCGTGCGACCTGTTCCACTTGTCCGACCGTACGCGTACCGATTCTACTGGCGCTGTCACTTGCCCGATTCTCATCGATCTTTCCAGCCGGAAACGTCGCGACGAGAAGCGACGTGTCCCCGATTCGTCCGCGGAGGGAACTTGAATGCCTGATCGGCCGTGCTCCATTCAATTTCCATCCCCTTTCGAAATCGTCAATGTTATTATCATCATTAATAAGCCCCGGCATTCTTCCCCTTCCTGCTATTACCATTATTATCATCGTCGTTATTATTATCGTCGTGCTCGTGCAGGACGAAGCAATCGAATGCCCGGCCGGAATGGCATACAGGAGCGTGGCAGTAACTCGGGTTATTTCGTCGCTACGCCTCGCAACAGATGTTTGCGGCGTGTGGGTGGAGGGGCCGCCCCAATGATTGACCCATTTCACTAGCAAATACAAAAGGTTGTAGATTCGTCGCGGCGCGTTTCCCATCAGGTGGCGAGCGGTATCCGCTTCCGTTCCGCCTGTTTGTACGCCTCAACCCTCTCCGGTCTCGCGCCAACCAATCCCCTCCCCCCGTTCCTATCCTGCTACCCCTACCCATCCCTTCTGCGCACGGGGGAAGGGGGTGGAGGTATTTACCACTCTGCCGCGTTTCAGCGAGCGCAAAAACTGTCACGCGCGCTCGGCGCTGAATTTCCAAACGCGAGTTTCTCGAGGGAGGTAAAAAAGAAAAAGATAGGAAAGGAGGGGAAAAAATTTCAAAGGGATAATCGTGATCCTCGGGACCAGTTATCCCCTCGTGGAAATCGGATTTCCAGCTCGGCGACTTTCGAATAAACGGGCGAACACCCGTTTCTCGCTGCGCTCAAGGGGATGCTCTAGAAGTTGGGGGTTGGGGAAAAATTGGTTCCGGTTTTTTCGACGGGCCTTTGAGGGTTAATGGACGCTGCGGCGTGAGAGTTAATGCTGATGAAATAATTGTAGCTTTGTCGGAACGCATAATAATTCATATATATATTTGTTTATTTAATTGAACACCTGCTTGCTACTAATTTTTCCAATCATTTCTACGACTCTTCAAGTGGCATTCCGATTCCCCTCTCAGAGGTATTTCTCACCGTGAAGAGAGGGGTAGGTTCCATCGGTTCTCCAAATGAATATTTAATCGAATTTTCTCGCACGTTCGAGCGGTTTCCGGAACTTTGATCGCCGGCTAACTCGCACGCGGTCTTCCGAGTTCTTAATAAAGCGTTTAACGAACAGAGCCGCTCCACCTGGATAGATGAAAATGGTCAATAAACCAGATTCCAAATATCGACTTGTCTGAAGGAATAAATTCACTCTCGTCGAAACTGAATTCCATTATCATTATTATTATCAGCAGAATTGTTATGGTCATTGTCGTTGCCAGTGTAATTAGAAACGCGGGCGATTGCGATTAATTATAGTTAGAGTCCGGTGTCTGCTGCAAAGTGTCTGCTACGAATTCCAAGTGGCTCCGAGCAGAATTCGTTGTGCGTCAACGAAACCGGGCAAAGTTGTTTGCAATTACAGAGAACGGGGTTGCATTAAGTTGTTGCTGGTACGTCGCTATTGGCTGCCGGGTACAACAAGCAGCTCGAATTATGGAGAAACTATTGCCGGCGAAGTTCCACGAGACTCTGTAAGACAAGGGAACACGAATCGAATTTTCAACGGCTTATCGTCGAAGTAGATTTCGCCGACAGACACCACTTTTATTTCTATTCGAAACCCTATAAATTTCGATCCCACGAAATTGTTCCGTGCTTCCGTAGATCCGAGTTAAGTTTACGGGGAAGAATGACTTCTTCGTTGCGAAATAATTAATTAAATAATTCGTGAAAAATCGTTCACCCCCTTTGCAACGGGGGAACAAATTTTTTTCAATCGTCGAATTTTCCTCGAAATTTTCCTGGTGTATATATGTATATATTTTCGAGGGGCGGCACGATGGTTATCGATTCATCATAATGAGTGGTTCATAGAGATGCATTGTGGGCAAGAGCAATTGACAAGCGTAGATTATGATGATACCAAGTTTAAAAGTGAATCATTATCGTGTACGCTGTAATCCCACATTTGATTCGCCTGTTGGCCAACGATCCGTTGTGTATACGGGCCTGATTAACAATCGTTGCACAATAACGTATACCCAAATGCATTTCTCCTCAAATAGCAGATTGTGTCGATGCCTATGCTCATTTCGACTTTGGCAAGCCCACGGATCTCGCGTACAATTATTTCTTTCCGACCCCTATTCATTGTCCAAGAGAACTCACCCCCCAAGATTCACCAGATGGAAGCAATTCGAAAGGGAAAAATCATTTATTACTGCATAAAAGAAATCGTTTTGCGATCTCTTGCAAACCAATGTAATAAAAAGAATTTCTTTGAATGAAAAATAATATATTTTTAATTAGAGGCACGATAATGTTGATTTAGGGTGCGTGAAATTGGCTTAGTTTGCTTGTCCTTAATATCCTAAACCATAATGCCCAAGGCTGTGATTTATGAGAACGATAAATCTGTTGGAACTTAAGTCCCGATCGTGAATACGATTTACGACGTCGTGATTTGTAGTTGCTGCGATTTACGCGAAAGTTGTCTTGCATTTCCGTTAGCTTATGGTGAAGTTCGTTTTCGAGGGGAATATTCCTTTTACAACCGTCGCGAACGTCGGTAACGTTTAATGAATGATGGCCGTCGAAGGGTAATTGGAAAATTTATTAATAATTTCAAAGGGTTGAAGAACGATCGTAAAAAAATTATTGCAGAGCAACTGAAATTTCTGTGCAGGAAAGAAATAATATAGAATCATTTTCCAAAGAGACTTTACTTGCACGAAGAAAGAAAAGGAAACCAGCTCGAAATTATTATGTTACACTTTATATAATTCCCACCCCCTCTGTTTAAAAAAATTGTGTTCCATCTGAAATCGATACGTATGCCCATTCATGAGACAGGAACCTAAAGTTGAAACGGCGATGAGTTTCGAAATACCACGAAGCGAAACCACCCCTACTCCCCTTTCCCGTGGGTTAAGAGGGTAGTAAAAAAACGCGCCAATTCAGCGTCTTTCAATGGGGGTGCACTAGGGGTATAGGTCAGTGGCGCGGGCGAGTGAGTGCGGGACAGAGATAGGGAGATTGAAAATTCCGCCTTCTCCCTTTAAACGATTTAAAGGGGAAGCATTATCCCTTACTGGGGCAGAATTGTAAAGTCGTTTATACGACTCGTTACTGACCCTACGCTATTGGAATTAATTTTCATTGCTTAAGAAAATGTTTTTTTCCCCGCACAGTATACTTGTTCATAATTTATTACAAAACCACCCCTCCGGTGGTTCAATTCTCATTGTAAATTCGGCTCGACTCGAATTAATCCCGTCGATTCACTTCACTCCCGTCTTCGTTGTATCGTTAACAGGGGGATGAGAGCCAGTACGACATCGAGGGTGTATTCGAGTGTCTACCCTGCGCGGAGGGTTGTGAATCCTGCGAGGACGACTCGCCCTGTGTCGTGTCCTTGAACTGGCTGATGAGGACCGCGATTCTCATCCTGGAATGCTGCGTCATGGCTTGTCTGCCGGCTGTCGCCATTTTCACCTGGAAATATGGAAATGTGAAGGTAAGTGACCGACCATTCCCTCAGGTGTACCGCTTTTACGTACATCGTGCACGAATCAATCCACGGTGTTAACATTTAACATCGTCCATTCAAACGCCATTGAGCACAGGTGCCCAGTGTCTCTCTAAGACCATGCCCTGTTCAGACCAATGGTCACCGTAGCCTCTCTAATCCTTCCAACTAACAAATCCCCTCAAAGTCTGAACACCTGCCAGCTCGAACTCAGTCGCAATCCCGGACGATACTCTGGACCAAAGCTCATCCAGCGTCAAAGACACCTTCTATAGTCCTGTAGTCCAATACGACGAATGATTTAGACCAACTCCACAGCGTCGATCCAAGTCACCGCAGCTAATGAATGACTCCCGGTGGCTGGCTGAAGCCTGGAAATTAATTAACAGCAGGCCTGCCTACCTGTCCACCTTGATCCAAGCAAGTGGTCTGGGGGCTGAGTGTCTGCGCGTTTGCGAAACTGCATCGCCGGTCCTTGCCCCCGTGCGTTTACACTTTGAACTGCAGACTAAGGGATGGTCACGGGGATGATCTCGACTCGCCACGTCGAAAGGGGTAGGAAGATCCACCCCCGCGATCTGGAATAACAGCCAGGCCCAACTTGATCCCCGGACAATCCGGCTCAAACTCTGGCCAGCCAGTTTCCACTCTTGCACGATAATGGAAACTTTTCTGCCTAGCAAATCCTGCCCTGGCCAATCCAGCCAGCGTGATTAAACAGAGAAAAAGCTGGCTGTTGGACGAGCACTGGCCGGATACAACTTGTTTCGCGTCGCACAATATACACAGGTTCCTCTATGGTTCCGATGATTGGCCGTTTTCTGGTCCCATTTTTGGGACACAACGCAGGGGTGGCAGGGGAACGCCATACGTATCCGGAAATTAAAAGCAGGGAATCGACCAGTCGGTCGTCGTTTCGCTGGATTCCCTGAATTTTCCTGGGATTGTTGAGTGATTAAAGGCTTTCAGGGATATTGCGAGATTATTTTTCAGGTTCGGATTTTGTAAGATATCGTTGACAAACTTCATTCACCTTGGATCAAGGATTTTTTAACAAGAAATGCTAGCCACCCTTCTTTCTATAATTTTATTTTCGCACGTCATAGCGAGAGTATAGAGTTCAGAAATATTTCGGCATTCCAAAGTGCATCGATGATGCGATACAATAAAATTGGTATAAACGTGGGGCAATTTCCATTCGGAAATTTAAAGCGGGATAAGGGATCGGCTTCACGGTGACATCGTCGATGCCCGGCTGAAACAGCCGCGGGATAATAAATCCCCTTTAATTAACCGGAAACGGGCCGAAACCTAAGCTCCAAGGCACTTCCTGCAACTACCGCCGCGAGTTGTTACGTGAATTTATTACACGAATCGCCTAAAGACAGAATTGTTTCCAGCGACTTTGGGAGGAGTTTCCTCGCCAAGTCGACGCTGATAAGATTTCCACACGGATTATGAACCTTCCTATCTTCAAACTATTCTAATTTCACCCAGGCCAAACTTCTATTAAATTGGTTATTATAGCCTGAACCAATTATCCTCTTCTTCCTTTTTTTCGTTCCTTTGAAAACTTTAATTATATCTTAAGCGTTTCTTATTATCCGTTTAAATGGCAGTTTAAATAAGTATTATTTTTACCACTTTTTGTATATTTTTCGTTGTTAAGAAATATCGTATATGTTTCTAAATACAAATTGTGGTGTATAAAATCTGTCAATTTTTGTTACACTATCAATATTTCGCATTTGCTTTTCAAATAACAATTTACACGAGAATTGTATTTACATCTGCTTGCAATATTTTCGAATATTCATTTCAATAGAGACGCTCCTCAATTTTTCCTATTAATTTCCGAATAATCGCGTCATCCCCTGCCATTAGTAAATTTCGTTCCGATTCAAAAGACCCAGCTTTCGAATTATTCCGATTGTCATTTAAATGTTACGACACAATTCCCCGCGCCATTTCCACCCGAAATATCGTGGTTATAAAGTAAGCAGAATATCAACGAAATCGAGACAATCGAGGTATAATTCCAACGATTGATGTGTCAACCCCTACGCTGTTAAGAAAGTCGTTGCCATTCTTTTGTTACGAAAAATATTAATTCTGTGACTAAACAGTACTTGCCATAAATGTACATATACACTATCTTTTTGGACGTGTTAATTTTTTAATGAACAAAATCAGGCCTTTTAATTTGCAAAATGATTTGCCTGTCTTAAATATTTTATTCTGAAAATCATTTTCAGTCTTGAACAAAATTCTTTTTCCCAATCTCTCTGCAGATTAAATTTTTATTTAGCAGATTCAATCAATTTTATTTCATTTTTTCGCCACTTCTCGTCCTTCCCCCTTTCCCCGTATCTCAGTCCTGAACCCAAAAGTGAGCGAGAACTCTCACAGATCGCGGTTTAATTTTTATTATTTTAAACGGATATCGTTATCAGACAAATTCGCGGGAAACTTTTCGCAGCGCTCGGTCGACGTCGGATGGCAGGGGCGAACTTGATTCTACTAAAAATTGCTCCATATTTTTTTACGCATGTGTAATTTTCCAGGAAGTTTTTCCTCGGCAAATTAAAACTGTCGATGCACGCTCCAATTATTACTGTGAAATAATCTCGACAGCTCATTAATTATAACACCGTTATATAAGGGAATTTTTCCCGCGTGAAATTCTTGTTATTAATTCTCATTCATTGCCGTCTTATTGTTTAAGCTTCTGAAAAGGCCAACTTTCAAATAAATTTCTAATTAAAAGTCTGTGCAGTGGAAAATATAAATAAAGAAGAGAAGCAGCGAAACTAAATCGTGTAGGATAATATGCAATCCGGTAAGAAAATAATTGCCACACATTTTGAGTGGTTTTCGAGCCTCGATCGACGGGCCAACAAAAAGAACCGCCGAATCAAAATACCACTTCACAACAGCTCCAGCTAAATCTGAATCACATCTGCAACGTTGACCGCTTTACGAGTGCGCAAAACGCAACAAGTTGCGGAATTCTGGCTCGAATTCATCCCCCTTGTATACGAGCACCTGTGTGTGCATGTGTCTCCTTGTCCGGAGTGAATTGTTGTGTCCACGACAGGAAATTTCAGCGACGCATTGCATAAACATATGCCACATATTTCAATCAATTAATTAACAGGTTTAATCAATTTTAATCGAAGAGAGATCAGTATTATTGTACGTACGTATTATTTTTAAATGGCCCATCTATGAGATTAAGTGCGTTTGGTTAGGTTTGCCACTTAAATATTTAAGTACGAATTCAATAATTAATAATAATTAAGTACGACAGGTCATATGACTTAAACTACATCAACCCCTTTAATTTTTCCTTATATTTAATCTATATAAAATTCCCACCTAACTTTGTCACTATTTAAATACTGTGTATTATACTTATTCTTCAGCCTATCAAATATAATAAGAGGCGCTCGAAAATTCAATTCCAAACAAATTTCACAATCAACCTACAAAAAAAGTAAAGCCCATATCCTTGCCATTTAATTATTTGGCTGTTAATTATTCGCCAACGGTTGCCAACCTTTCCCCACGCGCAGAGATATTCTTCGAGAAACCACCCTTTGCAAACATCCCTCGGCAATTCTGTCGTGAATGCCGCACGCACGTACACCTGCAACACCGTCAAAGTGACACGTGAACGGAATAAACAGGCCCGTGTAAAAGTTGTTCGGAAGCCTCTGTACGTGCCTCCGCGACACATTACAAGACAGTTTCGTCAGTGAAACATCGCGAGCGCCGCTTTTCCGATTTTCCGCTTCGCGATCCGCGCGAAATCACGAGCCTGCGACCGATTTCCCCGTCGGATCAGCGACGCGAGAATTCCACCGTGGCAACCGTTCGGGCGAACTTCCCTCGTCGACGTTCACGCCGAGCTGATCGCGTTTTCGTTACCCTACCTACCCGATAAACTGTCTTTGACGAATGTTGGCCTACGTTTCGGGGGGCCGCACATTAGTTCGAAACTGAAAAATACTAGGCAAAATAGTGGAGGTAGAACGGAAGTGTTGGAGAGAGAGTGCAGAGAGCAGTATGAGAGAGTATTGAGTGTGAGAATCATTGTTTAGAGAATTGTCGTGTGTCGACTTCTCTGTATTATTAATGTTGAAAGAAATCGTAGTCTCGCTATAAGAAGTTCACCAAAAATAACTTCCACAGTTGGATCATCCTTTAGAGTCCCGGCAATAATTCGAACCAGGCCACATTCTAAAGGGCGTGACGTGAACTCTCGCTGCTCCAATGAAAAATCTTCGTCAGTCGATGAAACGTCGTCCCTTCTGCCGCGAGACACCCTGCCCGTCTGTCTGTCTGGCTCGTAGTTTTAATGAGTTTCTTTGATGTAACCAAGGGCCGGCCGCATTACACAAGCTTACCAGTACGTGCAATATGCACGTCTGCATGTCGCGTAATATTCACGTGTGCTTCCTCCGTGATGTAACTAGCCAGACGCGATATCACGGCTACCAGACCGAGCTTTATCTCGCCCGCCGGATGGATTAACCCTTTGCGGACACCGGCCGGATCCTCCTGGATCCGTCGAAGGGTCAATTTGACGGTACAAGCGGAGCCAACCTGGCCAGGATGATCCCTGACACCTGTGACGTACGAATATCGTTTGGCATGAAATGTAAATAATTATATTTATAAGATAAACTGGAACAGCTGCATTCGCCAGAATTCCCGTTTAAATATTCACTTGCTACTATTACTATGGGGCAGAGGTAGTATCTTTTTTATTTTTAAACGCGGGAACGGTCTTCCGTAGAAAATCCGCGCTACGTACACCGGTCGTTAAGCCGAGCAACAAGAAACCGCGGATCGATAACAAAAGCAACGAAAGGCTTTTCTTTCCACTTCGTTTCTCACCCCTATCCGACACTAGAAAGAAGCAATGTCTCGCTCAACGCGACAAAATCGCAGCCACGAATAATTAGCAAAACCGCCCCGTCAATTTTCCAAACATTCGTGCCAAAGGAAAAATCGAACAACCCCTAAAATCACGAAACAAAAAATTATAAAGAGGACCATGGCGTAGTTGGAGTAATCAGAGCCTAGAACTACGAAGATCTCGAGTTCGATTCCCGACGATTCCCCTCATTTTTTTATTAAGTTCCTACAGTATAATATTTCGAGCGAATAGAAAACGACAGTGCCGATCAGAATAAATCTTCACGGCGAAATTTCCCCCGTCCTCGAAAGCAATCGACGGTCCTCCATTTAACCGAAGTCAGATGGGATCAATGGCGGGTGCAATCGGATTGTAACTTTGAGCCGTGGAAGTTTCGCTCGACTGGATAGTCGAGCGGCGGCCCGTCGATCTTCCCGGAATCGAAACGGGGAAAGGGAAAGAAAAAATAGTCGACGAGCGATATGAAACTGATTGCACGGTTTTTAAGGGTGGAGCGTGGTCGGCGCGTGGATTGGAAAATTAGGGCGAAAAAGGGAGGCACGGTTATCATTCATGAAAGCCAGAATCCAGCTTGCCGGGAACAGACGAGCACGATCCAATCTGTATTAGCGTGCACAACCCTCCGCCCTTATTTCCCCGGGGGTTCGTTACAAAGGAGGAGCTCGATGATGCCGGTATATCCTCTCAATAAACGCGACCACTTTATGCTCCATAATGAACGTGGCTTTTTGTGCGTGCCTCTGATACTGAAAGGATCGGGTTCCTCCATCGATAAGTGCGTTGCACCTATTGATGACTGCTCCGTGCATCAACAATATTCCCCATTTTTTGTTTTTTTTTGTTTTTACAGGAAATTACCCCCGGTTTCATTCATTTTATTCATCGTCCGCTAATTAATCCGCTTCGTGCTCGATTCGATAGGACTAACAAACGTTGCGTTGGTTTTAACAAGATTTTTCAGGTTTGTTTCTCGATTTTGATTAACGGTTTCGTGGGGATTTTCGAAATCCATTCGGGGGGAAAAACGACGGCGACCCGTCGCACAGTGGTCCGGATTGGGGTTAAGTGTTAAGTATATGACTCAAAATGAACTTTCACATGTCGATATTTTTCGAATATATATTATACTTCCTAAATGTCGCATCCATACATGAGCACTATTAGAATAAAATCGTGTACCAACAAATTTAAGGAATTAGATCCAGAAGCCCTAGAATTAATAATTAAATGACAGGAAATGATACTACTACTACTACTACTAATAATAATAATAATAATTTTTTTTCTTAACCAATACTTAAATTGAAATTAATGCATTGTCCAGTTCAAGTTTCGGGTCTATACCTTTTACGAACGAAAAGTTATAAGGCAATGGCACATTTACACGCGGTAAGGATCCAAGTAGTATCGACCCGTGTTCGATCAGACGTCGTCGGCTCGCGAGAATTAATGAACACGTTGCCGTCGAGTGGAACATTTTCATCCGGCCGCCATTTAATTTCCTCCCTCTGGTAAATGTAAAAACAAACTTTCGCGCAACCCGCGGGAACTATCCGCCGTGATGAAAATAATTCCCCACCCGAGGCGTTCCGTCGGGAAATAGGTCGTCGCCCGTGAAAAAGGGGGAAAAAAATCGGAAAACGCTATAATCTCTTCTCACTTCGGCGTGGGTGATTAACGACGCCACGGACAATTATGCGCCGCGTACCGTTCTATGCAACAAGTGATTGCATTAATTCTCACCCCTTCTTCGTCCCCGTCGCCCCCTGGATTCATTAACGTTATTCGAGGGGTGGTTTTTCGACGGCCAGTAGCGCTGTCTGACTTTCGATCGATTTCCCGGCTTCGAAAAGTTTCTCCAACCGCACGGAGGCGGAGGATCGTCGCAACCCCTGTAACGCGCGACCCCCGTGCCGAACGAATTAGCCCCGTAATAAATCCATGGCGCTAAAGATTGGCCGGTGAAGCCCCGCAAGATGGATTTCACCGATTCGTCAGCGTATCCATCACGCTCTCTCGTTTACCCGCGCAATTTCGTGGATGCATTCCGCAGAAGACCCGGAACTTCCCACGGGAAAGTCCCCTGGGAGGCCGGAAATTCGTTGAGCGGTATTGGAAAATCGATTCCCCAATATTCGCCAACAATTTATGTTTTAATCGAACAGAGGCAGCAATCCTTCAATTTTTCCAGCATCGCCTTCGAAGGGGCAGCATTTGCAAACGGGTCAGTCGACGAAATTCCTTCGACTGCGTTTCCCTGAAGTGCATAATGCACTTCCCATCGACAGCCCGGCCGTTTGTATGCACTTTTGAGGCGCTGCACTCGGGCACACTCGGGCGACGCGAAACAAACTGCTGGCATTCCGTTTCTCGGGGCAGAAAACGTGCCGCTATTTCTGCGATGTTATTTCTCACGTCGACTTTCCTCTTTTGCAACGCTCTCCGCGCTTCGAGGAACGTGGGGTGGGCGTTAAGGGGTTGATAGATGGCCTCGAGGCAGACCCCGCCAGTATCCGACTCACTTTGTTCGAACCACTGGGTCGATTATTAACCGAAAGAACAATATGCATTAACTCTGTTAATGAACGTGTTCGGTCTATATTCCTCGTCTTGGAATAAATCGATTTTCCTCCTTTCAATTTACTCTTGAGTTAAATAAACGAACGTACAATTTCAATAGAAGAATGCACAGAGAAACATTCGAAAATATTTCCACCGAAATCGTTCGAACGTGGCCTCGAGGAAGGATTGAACATGCCCTCCGGGTTTCGGTGAAAAGTGCACGTTAATTTCCGGAAGAAAAAAATTAATCAAAAAATCTCCAACACCATAGCACGTCGGGTATATGGCTGTCTGAATTTGAACGTCACGTTGAACCGTTGGCCGTGGTTGCCTCGCCTCGAGAAAGGGGAAAAATCTCGCCTGCCCGAGATATTTCACCGCTGTTCTACTCGCGCCGTCTGACTGGTGACGGGCGCGTACTACTGCAGCCGACGTGAATCCACGCCGCGACGCGAGCTAATTTCTTTTCCCGTGCCGGCTCGCTTCAGCTTAAGGCGGTATCGAACAATCGACGCTGTCGTGTAAAGTATCGCGTCACGAGGTCGGAGGGCTGGAAATATTTCCACGTTTCCTTGTTGCGAACGAGCCACCCAATATCACGTCGACGAATCTCGTGCGTGGCGCACGTTCACCGGTGTGGTCCTGTTCAAATGAATGTCAGGCGAGCTGCAAATATTTAAATAACAACGGCGCACGTTGTAGCGATTCCTCGAATTTGGCGTTTGGTCAGGTTTCACGTTCGTAACGACTGCCCCGTCTGTGTCCATTAGCAAGAATGTTTGCGAACGTGATGACGTTACGGTGCCGTCGACGAACCGGAAACTGTCGAACAAAGTTTGCGCAATAAATTTCGGCGGGAAGGGCGGGGTGGATCGTATTCTCGGTGCACGCATCGCAATTATTTATTAACATACAGGGGATGGACAGAATAATATGAACACCGTGCAATATAGTACATCTTGCTGCATGTTGGCAACGCTGCTTCCGTGTAAATAATGCGACGCGTATGCATTGCACAGTCACAGCTACAGTTTTTATTCCGCGAAAAATCGCAGCTGTTCTAGAAACGAATGGTGACCAAACACCTTATTAATAAATAAATATTGTGTATACGTCAGATGTTCATATTATTTTGTCCATGGCCTGTATATTATTATTCGCGTCCTCGTTGAACCTCGTTGCCCAATCCCAACCCCTTGACAAGCGCTTTCGCCCCCTCCCTTCGGAGATTTCCTTCGAGTGGCCGTTTTTTTTCGAGAGCCCTCCTTTTTCTCATTCAAGTGTCCTCTCCTCTCCGTGGTATTTCTGGAAAATATTTCGCTGTTTCTCGCGATCTTGAATTTCATTAAAGTATTCTCCTAACAGCCAACCCCTTACGTCCGCCCACCCCCATCCCCCTTGCACTCCAGCGGCTGATTAAATATGTTTCCATTCCCGAGCGTCGTATTTAAAGCGGCATTTCCTCATTATATCCCATTCAAGCACACTTTCCTCTACTCGTTCTTCCGCCAGATTACATTTCATCGTCGAATGTTCGATGGGTATTCGAAGTTCTTGAATACTTCCGAAACAGTGGCGGGGCTTGCGTTCGATTTTCCGTAAATATCAAAGGGATAATATAGAGGGTGTTCGGTAACTGGGGACGCGAGCGGAAAAGGGGTGATGCTACGTGAAAAAATATGTCGAAAATATAGAAACAAATTTTTTGATAATTAAAAATCTACTCGGTACACGTTATACTCGACCGTGTCTCAATTCCACGGATATCACTGTACACCGTCCTTGTACATGTTAATGAACGTGCTTAATACTTTTATACTGTTTTAGATAAATCGAGCATCGAGTGCATAAGATAGGGACATAACTATTTATTAGCCATTAAGTTGAGTTGGCCATTAAATTAAGTAGTGTCGTTTAAAAATCGACTGTAAAATCTTTATCATTTATTTTTTTTTATATTTATTTTTATATTTGTTATATTTATGTTACGTTGCCCGTGACAACTATTTTACTGTCTTTTCCCGTGGAAAATGGCGATTCCGATTCGACCCACCGAACCATTTATTTTAAAGTAGATCGAATAAATTATTACTGCGCGGAAGAAGATTAAAATAATGACAAGTGGTCCGACGACAACGTGCCCCTTATGCGAGTGACCTTATGAGGGTGACAAAGTGGACGTTGCATTGAGCAACGTGTGCCGCACATAATGTTAATACAGCTCGATAAAATGTTCTGCGACGCCCGTGGCAAAGTAGTTTCCCTTGGATCGCCTTTGTTTCGAGTGACCTGTCGCAAAACGCTTTTCGCCTCTTAGGCGTAGCGCATACGTTGGCCTGGGAAAAAGAGTTTCCCCCTTTTTTCCACCCTTATCTCTGCGCGAGATTTCTCCCGGACAGGTGCTTATGCGTATCCGCTTTATAAGAAGCGCGTGTGCACGGTTGGAATATTCTCTGCTGCTCCGTGAAAATTACGTTGCAATGATAATAATACCGTAACAACGATGCCCCCTTATTATTATCTCGTCTTGGAATAAAAATGATTATTGCTTTCCTTATCTTATCTCGTGTTTACACCAACTTGACGGTGACAATAATTAATTAAATTAACAGTCACCAAACGATAACGCAACCCTTAATCCTCGACGTTCTTATCCTACGCAATTCCTTTTATTCTCGTGTTCCACCGACGCTGAACAATTCCCAAAGAAAGACTCGCCCTCCTTCTACCACGAAACTTTTTACGAAACCCCTGCGAACGTCGACTAAAAAGGGCAAAGGTGGCGACCTAATAGACGGGGCAATATGAAGTACGAAACGAAAGTCGTTTCTCGATACGACCCGGCCAGAGGGGCGGGGGTTGATTCGAGCCGCGAAATCTTGTTGGATTTTAGAACGAAAACGTTTCCCCGGACAAGGGATGGGGGTAGCAAAGGGTGGAGAGAGAACGTCCCCATTGTCCCGTGGAAGTTCAGATCGACTGCACAGTTTAGTTGCCGCTCGTCGAATACAATTCCAGAAGTTCCGATTTCCTATTTAACAAACCGCCCCCCAGTTTCGATAATGTGTCCATTTCTTGCATAAACTGTGCCAGGGACGGGGCGAAACGAGAGCTTCAGTCGAGTGAAACTCGAAAACAATTAAAAATCGGTCCAGCTTTCGTTCTTTGCCGTGCTTTGTGCCGCCGGTAAATCGTTCGGGCTCTACTCAACTTTAAACGGAGTAACCGTTGTCCGTTTCGGCCATCGAATGGGGTGGTTTTTCTTTTTGTTGTTGCTGCTTTTTTCAGTCAATCGGGAGGAAAGAAAAATGATCAAGCCAACGGTTAACAGCGAATATTTCATTGCAGCCCTTTGATCCTGCCGAGTTTTATCCGGGTGAAATTTTTCTTTAGTTTTTATTTTATCGAATTTAATGTTCGGCGACATTCACGTTCTTTGTAAGATGAACTGAATAATTTCCCGCTTCTGTTCCTCTGATAAAAATGAACGTTTTTGACCCCCGTGCGTGCATTGTTCTTCTTCAACGTTCATTTCATTTACTTCTGTTTCAGGTGGTGAGGGCAGCCAGCCCGGTGCTGTTGCGCGTCATTGTGCTCGGTGCATTTTTCATATATTGTACAGTAAGTAACGTTAATGTTCGACAATTTAATGCCGCAACCTCGGGCCACTTTTCGACGAACATAATCCCTCGTAAAAAAGAAAAAATGTTTACCACCCCTACGCGAGAAGCTTTCAGGAAAAGTGGCCCGAAAATTTCCCATAAAATGAAGGCGAAACTTTTATTTCACGGCCCTCGTAAAGTGATCAAATGTGCAAGTTCTGCCACGGAATTTTTCCGGCGAAATTTAATGTTCCCTCGACACACATTCCATGTAGTATGAAGACTAATATATAAAAGTGTACAATGTAGTAGACGTTGTTAATGTTAAACGTGGCAAGAATTAATCGCACGACAGAATCGGATAAGTCGATATGATAAATCTATCGACACGAGGTAGCAATCACTAAATTAATTATTATGGCCATTATTAGTGTCAGTAAACATTCCTCGACAAGAATAAATGAAGATACGGCTGTTTCGCGGCATGAATTTTTTCCACCTAGATTGGGGGTGTACCCCGTGAAACGCGAAAGAATTTCCTTCCCCCGAACGAATGCAAAACTTTCCTCCCCGTGCGTCGGATCGCGTTGTCGAATTGTTGGACACGGAATGTGGCGTACGAAATATCCCAACGATTCCGCGAAAGCGTCGAAAGCGACGATGCATCATCCCCTTAAAAATAAAACGACCAGGGCGGACGGTTCGTGCCAGACGACGGTTAACCTTCGCGGAAGGATCGATCGATAATGCCGCCGGATTCCGTAGCACTTGATTCCCCGTTATCGCGTCGCGATAATAGAAATGAAAATGGATATCGCGTCCGATTGAATGGCCGCGGCAACGGCTGGGGCCGGTTACGGTTTCGTTTTCATGAATTCTCCGGCCGGTGCATCGCTGCCTTTAATTTCAAAAGCCCGACCGCGAAATACCATGAATTATTTCCGTGAAATACCGCGATCCCGCTTCACCCTTGACGGGCTGAATATTTCCTGGCCGTTTCGAAAGTTCAGTAACATATCCGCACGCTTCAGCCGGTCCTGGTAACATTCGAAACTATCCGCCATAAATTGCGCATCCCTTCGAACGGTTTTAATAGATACAGAGAGATCGTGGATAGCATAACGATATTTCCAACCGCGGAAAATAATGGAGAAAGTGGCGTGCCCGAAGGAACATTGAATTTTCGCGAAATGTAATTCGTTCGAGGATCCACCCCGTGGGAACGGTGAATTATACAGGGTCCAGCAGAGCCTTTGATCACGCTTTTAATGGGGGGTTCCTGGGGTGATTCTGATCAATTTTTTCCTTTACCAAAATATTGGTTGAAGCTTCGTTTTTGAGTTATTAACGAAAAACACTGGCCAATCAGAGCGCCCGTAGTTCGCGCGCTCAACCACGTGGCTCCCACCCGCGCTCGAGCGCTCTGATTGGCCAGTGTTTTTCGTTAATAACTCAAAAACCAAGCTTCAACCAACATTTTCGTAAAGGAAAAAGTTGTTCAGAATCACCCTAGGAACCCCCCATTAAAAGCGTGGTCAGCGACTCTGCCGGGCCCTGTGGAAAGCCAAACGGAAATCAATTTCTTTGTTCCAGACAATAGTAATGTACCCCCGTCCAAATGTGATAACGTGCACCGTGCGAGTCTGGCTGCGGGAAATTGGATTTTCCTTAACCTACGGCGCACTGATGCTGAAAACTTGGCGGTGAGTAAGGGTGTACGTCGTTGGTAAATATTGCTTTATTTTGTTGCCGCGATGTTTCCCTCCGCAAACGAGCGTCTGCAAGTGCTGTTATCGCGCGCAGAATCTCATTAGGAATTTGTTTATTCGTCTCGCGAACCGTGCACGCCGGGGTTATTACGCGGTTACGTTACCCTTAATTGCTCCATGTATGATTAACCGCGAGTCGCGAGCGATTCAAAATATTTTCCGACGGGACGCGGCGACCGTTTTTCCGGGCGACCCGAATGAAATCCGTTCGAGGCTGAAACAGTATTTAGTTCCACTGAATGGCGTGACTAATTTCCCGCGACCTGTAATTATTTCACGCGAACCGAGACGATATCTCGGTGTGATTTTTCGCGGAATAAAACGTGCCACGCGATTTTCCACGGAGCGGAGTACAAAACTTAAGCGGTATTCAGCCTTTTACAAATATCAAAATAAAATATTGTACTAAATCTTTTTTTTAATGACAAAGTAAAGGTCAGCTTCAATTTTTAAATGTTATTGTATATTTCTGACAATAGAATGCGATACCTGACATAAATACGAATTCAACGACCTACTACACAATTACCTTAAGTGTTCAAATCACGCTACAATAATTTTGTCCACGTCTTCGGGATTTGGGACCAGTGTGCGACCGAAAAAAATTTTTCCAACCATCCTCCTCCCAAGGGAACGATACAAACTTTCCCTGCAAGAAGAACGCTTTTCTTCTTCGACAGAAGGCTCTACGCCAGACGAAATAATTTTCCCACGAACGCCGATAGATTTCCCCGGCTTCCAACTCGTCCACCCCGAGCGAAAGTTTTCCATATTTCACCCCCTCCCAGTGATTAGAAGAAAACAAAACAATCGTTTTCCACGACCCTAAGAGCATTATCCTGTCTCCCCTCGCGCTTCTCGCCCCCAATACGTTTCTCGTTCGATGGATTTCCCCGAACAACCCCAGGCGGGGAAGAGTTCGGCGGGTCGGGGCGGGGTTCGTAGGGGTGGAATGCGAGAGAAAAAAGGAGGTCAGTAGTTCCCTGCGATTGCTGGTCAACCAGCGTGTAACCTATCGCCTTTTTTCAAGACCCATCCCACGAGATCGCTGTGTTCGAGCGGTTGCAGGATTTCCGTCGCTGCGAAGATTCTAGGACAAAGATTGCCTCCGACTCTCTGCCCCCCGTTCTCTCGCCACCCTCTCAGCCACTCTGTTGTAGGGAAGAAAAAAGCTCAGGCCCGCGGCTCGCCTGTCGAATTCGTAAGCCAGTTGGACCGATGCTTCCCGTTTCGTACGAGGAGTGCTCGGCGAAGTGAGCACACCGTTTCTGTCCCCGTGTTCAACGTTCGACCGTCGAAGTGATAAACCTATCTCTCCCGCGAGGATGGATCGATCTATTTCACGGCTGGGATATGGCGAGCGGGGCCAATTTCTGTGAACGGCACGTTTCGATTTCGCTGGGAGCCGATAAGAATATTCACCGGGTCTGTGCGAGGGTCCACGGAGGACGTGGGACGTTTCTATGGAACGTGAGATATACACTCGTCCGCACCTCGGATAATGTTTTTACCGGGGTCGTGGAAATGTATTTTTTGGGTCGTCGAGAATTTTTCCGAGTTGCCGATAGTTTTTCTCAAGTTACCGATAGTTTTTCCGGGTCGCCGATAGTTTTTCCTGAGTTGCCGATAATTTTTCCAAGTTGCCGATAGTTTTTTCGGGTCGCCAATAGTTTTCTCCAAGTTGCCGATAGTTTTCCCAGGTTCATAATTTGTCGACAACGGTCCGTAGTCCCGACCTACGTAATTTATAAACGAAACAATTCGCATCGCTCGCCCCTGATTACGCTGTGCACATCGTCCCCAGTGTTCCATTCGATCCGGCACTTAATAAAGTTCCCGAAACAGAATTCGCCGAGAATTAATTAATACTCGAACTCGAGGCCAAGTCTCCGTCAGAACTTTCCACGATTCCGTGGCGGGTTACTTTATCATTTAAAAAGGGCTGTCGATCAATGGCAAGGACAATTCGATTTCCACTGCATTTTAAAGATTTGCAGCAAATTTCCGATTTATTTATTGTCCGACGAGGGAGCAGCCGAAAACTTGGCGAGATATTCATGCAAGTCGCGACAGAGCTGCGACCGAATGATTCGAGTGTTGAGCTTCGGGGCAAG
Organism: Nomada fabriciana; assembly: GCA_907165295.1. Classification (NCBI taxonomy): domain Eukaryota; kingdom Metazoa; phylum Arthropoda; class Insecta; order Hymenoptera; family Apidae; genus Nomada; species Nomada fabriciana. Next base: position 9,470,339 of record OU015699.1, on the reverse strand, counting down.
ATTAGTTTCCAACTAGCTTTGCTCTCTTTGACGAAGTTGAAAGTGAATGAAAGTCCTCTGAATGCCGGCCGCGAATATTATTCGCCGTCGGCTCATAATTAAAGGTTCATTAATCTTCGCCGACTTCGCATCACGCATATTTTCCTTTCACCGGGACGCGTACACCCGAAAACTATCGGCTGATTAATTAGACTAATTGAACCGGCTCCGTCAAAGGGTTCGTCTGTATCGTCATCGGTATTCCATCGCCGCTGGAACTTCATCGGTGCGTCGATCGAGCAGAATACAAAGCGCCCATGGAAAATGTTGCTCAAAAGACTTTGGCTGAAAGAACAAACAACCCGAGGACTAAAAATTTACACAGCCCTGCATCACAAACAGTAGTCCCAGAAACCCTGGTCTGGTATTTCATGGAAATTTTTCCCCGAACTTTCCCGGGAAATGTCGGAAAATCGGTCGCCATTATTTCGCCCCAGTCGACGTGCTCTGAAGACTCATCCGCCTTGAAGAAGAACGACCAAGTTCCATCAGAGCGTCACCAAACATCCAACAGTATCGTTTGTAAAATCTATCGATCCTCCGGGAAGGTTCACGAACTAGTCCTTGCCTCGTATCAAGGATACATTGATCTTGCCGAGGAGACGCGGATTCCCCCAAGGGATGACCCCACTCTTCCACCTGGCCGACAACTTCCTTGATCGCCCCGGAGTGTAACTTGAAGTGATCGCGACAACTAGGTCAGCTCAGGTGGTGCACGGGTAATTGCAGACATTCCGCGGGCAAATAAACGGTTTCATATCCGAACGGTGTGCATTGTTCCGATAATCCAGGTAGCTCGCCTGGTTGGAGAAACTAATTAGTATCGTGTTTCGTATCGTGTAACCGTTGGATCCAACTCTGAGAGGACGTGCGTTATTTGGCGGTGAAAACCCGGGGAAAACAAGGCTGGCATGTTGGGGGACCGGTTCTAAAGACGAAACGAGGAAAATTGTGATCTAGAAACGCCGACACTGACCCTAGAGTCCGGAGAACCCTATGGGGACCCTAGATTTACCAAAGCTTTAACCTTGGAATATTTGAGTACACAAGGACAGGTCAAAGTCTTTCATCAGATGTGGCCAATTTTTTCCCCCATGCCCGATTCGTATCTCTGTCAAACGACAAGGACCAATTCCCCTAGCATTCTAAGGAAGACGTCAGTCTTTGGTGCTTGTCTCTTTCTCTCGCCCAAAGAGACTGCAGGAGAGTGGAGCTCCCGGTGACTCTGCCAGGAGTATCTCAATCTGTATTAAAACTTCTCCCAGCGCCGTGACGTGAATACAACTGTTCGGTACACCTGCTAATAGACGCACCGTTGACTGAACCCCAAGGAGATCGCCAAAGATCTGTTCGCTTGCGTGGCTCGCTTCCGTAAGAGAAAATGGCCTTCTTCGATTCCGCTTCTGTATTCCTGCCTTTGCCGTCGACAGGCGCATACCTCTCCTCGAAATGGATCTCATTCCCGGAAACGGCGCATCCTTTGAACTCGAAATCTCCACCCAAGGATACGACCGAGCTACTGAATTCCTAGCCCGCTTCATCCAGTTTCCCTGGCTCCATATAATGCTCTCCCTCACGTTTCTACATTATCAGCCGCCTTTCTTAAATAACTCCAAGAGAAATTGTAGTCCGACAATGGTCCAGGCATCCCCAGAATCCTTGCCGAACTCGAGAGTTCGCGAAAAATGCCCAACACCTTCTAATCGTCCCGTTCCTCAATTATCATCGTCTGTTACAGCGTACAGGACATGACCAATTAATGTTTGCCCCTTCTGCTTTCAGTATATCGGTGATATTCCGAGTGAAATCGGCGAAAGCTGTGAAAATAACCGATGGCAGCCTGCTGAAGCGGCTGGGGATTATCGTGATGATATTCAGCGTGTTCCTGAGCATCCGCACCCTGGTTGCACCCCCGGTGGTCATAGTGGCTCGCACGGCGGACGACCTGAAGGCTTATCTGTGCCGGACCGACTGGTGGGATCACAGTTTCACCACACGTGAGTGCATTGAGTCTTCGCTCACCTGACGCGCATGCGATTCCTTCCTCGTTCTTTTCTGATCGACGGCCGATTGTGTGCGACAGATCGAAAGGAAAATCCTCGACAGTCCTGCTGACCGAGATTAACGACGGATTTTCCCGACGACCATTTTCCTTCTATATCTATATCTCGATCTTCGGTGGAATGTTTATGGAAATTCGTTTAACAGTTTTCAGGAACAGGAAGAGATATACGCGATTATTGTAGATTAACCTTTACTGTGCACACCGCGTTAAAGTTTCACACGGTGACGCACCCCGACAACTTCAGACGGCCGTCACCTTTAAACGATTTACTATTCCGGGTCGAAAAAATTACGGAATATTCCTCAGACACATCGAGATGAGGGTCGACAGCGTTTTTCTTCAAATAGTAACTTATGCGTGATGAAAAAAAAATATACACGGAAGGAGGAAATTCGCAGCCCAAGTGTACTTGCCTAGTAGATGCTGTAGACAACAATAAGTCAACTTTCAATAATTTAATCGCAAACTTTTACAACCTACGTTGTCGGTGGCCAGGATCAGATTGTCAGTGGTCAGACTTGTAATAAACAAACAAACAAAATAGCATTAACAAAAACCTCTGGCCGATCGATACACGAGGCGTACACACAAATATCACACACGTCAACTCCACAATCACACAACCACACATGTCGCATACACGATCTCTACAATGTTAAAAATACTTTGTCCACCGTGTCTAGGTGCCCCCCGACTCATTTATTCAGAGGAAACTGTCAATAACTTTTCCGAATGCTCGCTGCCAAATGGACGGACGTAATTTCCCCGTCGGCTCGAATAAATCTCGGCGATGACGTTCACGAGCCGGTTGCTCGATCCTGTTTTCAATGTTGCCCCCATTGGCCTCGCATCGGACGAAAGTTTCGCGGTTCCGGTCCCATTATCAAAGGAAAGTTAAAAAATTCCACGTCGGCTCGGCGGGGACGGGGACGCAGGGTCGTGGCTCGCAGCACAGTTTCGACGGGATCTGGCACGAGTTCCGCGTAATCTTCTTTTCACCCGGCGTTCAGAGGCGGGACAAAAGGGCAGAATGTCAAGTGGAGAAATATGAATCTGCTTCGCGCTCGAAGCTGTCTGAACCGGGGGGGAAAAAAATTGGACGAAGTCTTCGGGAGTCCCGTGGAAATTACCGAGAGTTGCTTGGAAAATGTTCCGAGATTAGGATTGATTTTTCCCTCGGAAAATTTGTCCTTTTTTATGGAATTTAAATCTGATTGTCTGAGAACGAAATTTACTTGATCGTCGATAACCAATTCGTCTATACTCTTTTGTAGAGACCGTTTTTTTTCTGTTTTTTTTCAAGAATATCAGGAGGTTCCATTGGATAAGGTTTAGGATGACCGAGTGGCTCACTTTCGGGAATAACGCCAGCGTTTCGACAAATAGAAGTTTTGGCTCGCGTCCAGCACGGAATATTTCAAGTTTAAGCGTCGAATTTTTGTCGCGACATTTCGGGGTGAATAGTCCGCGATGCCGCTAATAAACGAATACAGCAGCTTCGTGGAAAGGGGATGTAAAATAAATATGGCGACCAGGGGTGAGATAACGATTTCCTTCGTCGTTTTCTGTGATAAGACATTGATGTCTGTATGCAACGTTAATCAGTTTAATTACCGACGAATGAACGCTGAAATTTCGAAGAAGCGGTGAATTTAATCCACGATGACGTTCCTCGAAAATATCGATCGATTTAATTAACGAAACGAGATCACGAGCGAGCCTCTTTAATCTTTCTCATATGACGAACGAGGATTCTCGAAGAAATTTTTTGGGATTAACTCGGGGAGCTGGACGATCCAATTAAGTTATGCGGATTAATATAATACAGAACGACTTAGATAAGTCGGAGAAGGAAGACAATAATTGGAGAAGGCGAGAAGTAAAATGACAATTGGGAAAAATTGTTAAACGTTTGAGATTTCAATAATAAATGCTATTTTAAATAAAAAATAACGAAACAGAAGAATATAGAATAATTTAACGACAAAGAATTCGAACAAATGTACAAATTAATTCATGGTCAAAAAAGATTCCAAAAATGAAGCCTTTCATCTCCAAATAAAGAAACGCAAGAAAAGAAGGAGAAGTATTGTCGATCAAAATTAAGTCGAAAAACAAAAACACGTTTTTCATTGGGATTATCGAGAATCGAGTATCCCCCGCTTTTGGGGGATGAAATGGGGATGTGCGTTTAATTCTTGATAGCTGTTGCAGGGGGTAGTTTGATCTTCCGGGGTGGTTGGGGGCGGTGTACTCCCTTGGAGATGTTTTTGCTGAGAGATAGTAATGAATCGTTCCATCAGCCGTGTTTGCTCGAGTATGTGGGGTGAATTTTTATACCCGCCGACGGAATAAAATTTTCACGATAAGCGGCGAGGGGGCGCGATGATAAATTGTACGGAATTGTTCATTTTAATTAATATATTATGATAATAAAATAAATTGGATATATAATGTGCGTTTGCCACCTTCAACGTGGGCCATTATCGTTTTCATTTTTATTCCGCGGCCGGCGATAAATATTATGGGGTCGTTTGAAATGCGCAGAATTTATTGGATTATTTACACCAGCGCAGCGCCGTGAAATTGAGGGGGCGGCGTAAGAGAATCGTAACCGCTATCGTTACTTTTCATTTCGCGATAAAATTGAACATCGTTTCTGATACTTCCCACCCCGTTCAACCCTTTACTTGCAGAGGTGTGTTTCAGATCACTCTATACATGGCCACCGTTATAAATCGAACCGAAAGAGGGGTGATTTGAAATGAAATTAAATGAGGCAGATTTCATTTTTAATTCCGCACGGAAAATTCTTTCGATTAATTTCGTCGTTCAAATAGGGGGTGGTGTTCCGATGATTTCCCCAATAATTTGCCGGCGACATTAAAACTCGCCGCCTGACAGAGATCAATCATTCTGTTCGTAAAATTCGAACGAAAATTCCGTGAACGCCGCGGAAATTAATTGGGGTAATTAAACGTCACCAGGTGTCGTCGAAAACGCTCATCGGCATTATTTCATTCGCGTCACTCTGCCCTCCAACGTTTCTCCAATAAGAAGCTGAAAATTATAAAAACGAAGATAATTTTCTGTGGCCGAACGAGAATGCGAATAGAAGCAAATAAAATATTCTTCGTTGCCAATATCGCAGATGAAATTGATTATAATACCAGGGGATAAATGTCCCCGAATAAAATAACGCGAGAACGCAAACGGGGTCGAAAACAGAGAGCCATAATTATTCGTTTCGAAACACCCGGTGCACCGGGGTAAACAAAACCGTGAAATGAAAGACGGCCAGGGTGAAAAAAAAATAAAAAATAAAATGGGAACGAGCTTTGCCACCTGAACGGCAATTTTGCAGTGAATGCTCTATCGTCAGAAGTAATCGCCGCATCGAATCGTTCGTTTCAGTGTAATTCAACGGCTATCTCACCCCTTTCATTTCATCTCCACTCGCGTGTCCCTTTCCACCCCGCCGGAAGTTGACGTTTCACCGAGACAAAAACGGCCCACCGGCAGTCGATAATAAAGCTATTCAGCGATTGTTGAGCAAGGTACGAAGGAAGAACGGGCCAAATCGTAGCGAAATATTTCGGCGTGGAGTTTGGAAAAATCGGTGAAAATGAAACGGCAACTATTTGCGATCCCTCTATTAAAATATTTCGCGGCGCGCCGGGATGAAAAGAGTAACTGGGGAGAGTTTAAGGCGCGCAAGATATTTAGATAACTTGGTCTTCGAAACTTCGCAACAATTCAAAGGGTTGAATTAATTCGATATCGTAATTTGAACTGGTCGGGCAGCCCTGTCTTCTCTGGTCTGGCATTTCCAAGCTGTTCAGTTTTTTTTTTTTTTCCCCCGTTTCAAGCGTAACCCATTTACTCGCAGACACACTGCAGCCGAGACCTTTCTTGATGAGAAAAAGCAACCCTTTGTGAAACTGTTTTTCTCGCTGCTGCTTGTTGCCCTCCCCTCATTCGTGACTTTCCTCTTTCTTTCATTCGTTTTTATTTTGCTTTGTTTTGTTTAACCGCGCGTGCGATAAGATGTATGAAAGCGTCAGAACTTCGAAAGTAGTTACATATTTCCCTAGAGAATTCTTCTGGCGAAGTTTACGGACTGTCTGAAAAAAATGTGAAGATCGAGTATTTTTAATGGCACCCAGAAAAATGTTGGATATAATTATTTCGTTCGCTAAAATCTAACGTATTCCCATTATAATTGTACCGGGATACTTTTATCGGTCGTTCTAAGATTCAGTATCGAAACCGACGGGGGATTTCACTTGGCAAATTGGTCATGGGAGGGGACGGTTATTCCCCGATTTCTTTATCTGACAGACGACATAATAACATGGTGGTCTCACCTGCAATCTTCGAGACATCTGACAGGACGAGTACAATGGGACAATTCCTGCAGCAGTTTATGATCTATATAAATTCCCTGCCTGTCGTTAAATTTTTCTTTTGTGAATGTGCAATCCCCTCGAATCGCATAAGCCATAATGATGATGAAAAAGAAAATTCCCTCTATGTTCCAGTTGAGGTTATGTTCCTGATATGGGGTATCAGGCTGTGCATTGTAGTAAGAAAAACCCCATCGGAGTTTAACGAGAGTCGATTTATCTCGATGGCGATTTACAACGAATTTCTACTGTCAGTCTTCCTCAACGTATCCATGTAAGTACAATTGAAAATAATAATAATAATATTAAATCAACGAAAGCAATGAAGGCCGGCTGAAAAAGAAATTGGAGCGAACAAATTTCCCTCCTTCGGAATGATAAAATTCCTAAGGATATTGGCCGTTTAGAAAATGCCCAGGACCCCGGCCAATTTATTGAAAGAGGCACAAGGTAAATTTGTAAAGGCTCGCGCAAAGTTAAATGTAGCAGGTTAAAAGTGTGCCCAGGGGTCTGTTATAATTGTTGAGTCTAACGAACGAGAACTGGTTTCCTTATTGGGCCAAAAAGTCTCCAATTGTGCAACGGTGGAACGGTTCCATTATTAGCCTTTCAAGTCCCTAGAATTATTTCCCCTCCTTTTGTAGCGTGGCTCGCGCGGAATTTTCGCAGAGGCGAATCGTTTACCCGACCTTTGACGTGATCAAGTTTCTCTTTCACAACGGAAGTTTCGAAACGACAACTAATTGCGCACTCGGCCTCCGCGGCCATCGACGCGTAACAGGCCTAGTAACTTTTTATCGAACTCGCCGTGTTTAATACGCCGAACGGATCCAATGAGATGCGGCGAACGCCGACGAATCGTTAATTTTAATAATGTATTCCGTGGATACTCGGCCGCGTTCGCCGTTAACTAGAGCAGAACACCGAAAGCTATTATGTTCGGATGCAACGGCACATGCTGGGTATAAATAATGTTACCTGAAGAGGGTCTTGCGACCGCCTTCCCGAATGGTACAGAATTAAGCTGAATATTTTACGGGAGGTTAGGGTTCGCGCTCCGAGCGCCACCTGGTAATTCATTTACTTGGGATTCCCCATCGCTGCCGTGGCCTAGGGGAAATTTGTAATAATTGTGGCGCAGGCAGGCAAACGAGTCGGCAGTTTTTTCAATATTTTTTAATTTCACAAATGCCCTCGTTCTCCCGAATAGACTGGGAACCTCGACGCGTTGAATAACACCAGATCCTAGATGTTGGTTATTTCTTTGGGTGCAATTGTATTTATCTCTCGAGTCCCTACAAAGTTGTCTCTGCAGGGAAACCTATCGAGCGTTGCCAACTGTGCCTCAGCTGCGCCGCAAGGAAAAGTGCGACGTGGGAAACACGCTCTCAAAATTCGAGATCCCCCCACCTGGTACTCAATTATGCGCATAATTACGACCGGGCGTGAAACGTCGACAAAGTCGATACAGAGCATCGGGGTATAAAGGGGTTTAACGAGCTGCAAGATGTTGGAGGAATCCTCGCACGTCTCGCTGAGAGATAAAAGGGAAAGTTAAACTCTACTTCGACGGGGGAACCCCATACGGTGGCCACGAAACTTTCGGCCAACAACAAGGGCTATCAACCGGCATATATTGCGGCGCGCAGCTTGCCTCGAGCGCAATAAACCAGTCTGGCCTCGCCTAAAAATTGCTTTCCAGCTATAAACAGCCCTGGGATTGCCTTCAGCTGCCCGGGATTATCGTTGAATAAGGAAGATAGACAAATAAACATTCATAGCATATAGAAAAATACTAGGCGTATCTTCAAATTTCACGTATTTCATTATTTATTGATTTTAATTCAGGGTTATAGGTAACATTCCTACAGGATACTCATCTTTCCCGATCAATAAATAACATTCCGATTCGATCACGCGAGAACAGCCGGGGACGATTTCACGATGATCTATCGTCCGGAATGTACTAGTATATGTGTCGTAGAAAGAAACGCCTCCCCCTAGGAACGAATGCTCTCACGGGTGCAATATCTTTCTGGTTGCAGGTTGTTCTTGCAGTCGCCAGCCAATCCAGATTTATTGTACGTGATATTTTTCTGTCACACCCAGCTCACGGTTACTTTACTGCTGTGTCTCATATTCGGCAGCAAGGTAAGTCCCGCCTCGGCCTCTGATATTATAAGCTCGTTTGCGTCGGCAATGAAGAAAAAAAATCGGAGCCGACCGATTCTCGCCGGTCCAGAAGCCCGTTGGGAACCGTTGAAAGTTATTTATCGCCGGGCGAGCATATTGATCAGCGGGAAGCAACTGCTGGCGCGGGCCGCCTATGAAACTTGTAAAATAGTTGCACATGAACGGCCGCGGTCTAATTTATTTCCGGCGGCGGTGGGCAGAGTGAAAAATCGTGCCGCGTAAACACGCTTTTTCGCCGGGCATAAAAACGAAAAAGGCCAGAGACTTGAAAGTACGCGTAATTCTCTGCCGCACCCGGAAAAATAAATCGAACGACGTTCAGAAGTTAGATTGTAAGGTTTGTAGTGAAATTTTTCGTTTGAGAACGGCTTGATTATTGGTGTGGCATCGGGCGCCCCCATCCACGAACTTAAGAGGAACATAAGACACAGTGAAGCCTAAGAAGGGGCCGTGGCGTATAATGATTAATCAGTGCCTAGTAATACGCAGGTCTCGAGTTCGATTCGCGGTGATCCCCCTTCATTTTTATAAAGTTTCTACATTGGTTTGTTATATTTGGCATTTCGACGGGAATTTTATTCCGTGAATAGTGTGCGTGTGTATCGTGGTTACATGTTCGTTATTATTAATCACATCTGCCGTTCTAATTAGCCAACTAATGAACAGGAATATTTTAACCCGCGCCAGCAACAACCATGCACTCCTGTACATACGATAACGGTGGACAAAAGCAGTTTCTGGTAATTCTGTCCCCCCTCTCCCAGACCTAATATTCCCAGGCGCCATTAATTCAACGGATGAATGGGTTAGGGGCAAGACTATGGAGTTATGCAAAGAGGAGAGTACGGCCAGAGCAAATTCAATATTCATACCGTTTAGCGACCTCTCGGACCAAAGTGTAACCCCTTAGGTCTACCCTGGTGCACGCCATTTTATCTCAACGGAGAATAATGCGCAATTCTTTACCCCTAGTTACAATTACATATTTCTATTCGAACGGAGATTGAAGATGAATTATTCAAAGTAAAGCTTGATACTCCGTTTCGTGCCATGAGCCCTGCCTGCTAGTAATATTTCACGAGTTGGCAAGACACTGAACCTCTCAGGTGGTGCCCAGTGAAAAATGTCCCCAGTTTATTCAATTGCCAGGAATTTATCGACGCTTAAACTCTGCGCCTAGCGAGGTCGCTAAATATTACTAAAGTTGTACATTTATCATTAGCACTGCTACCATTTCTAAATAGTGTCACTCTGAATAACACTCAATATCACCAACAATCACCCCCAGGGATTCTAGCCATCACCGTGGCCAGGTTATTCCCCGCGAAAATCAATGCTCCAAACACTGAAACTTGCCTGTTTAATACAGGCCTACGTGGTGTTCCGTAGCGGGGGCAAAGAGGACTCGAAGCACTCCGGAACCACCGGGAAATTTCTAGGGAAAAGCAGCCGCCCAGCGGGCACCAGCAACCAGACGAACTCGATATCCCTTCAGCAAGGAAACTTTACGGACGAGAGCGACGGAGCGACGGTAAGAGCACACATGCCCCTACACATCCAACCCCCAACTGCCACCCCTGGCGATCTTTTTTAGATTCCCATCGCGATTCGCCGAGCCAGGGACAAAATATGTCTCAAATGGCACTTTCGCGTGATTCTGTACACGTGTGTGTATACCCATGGGAGCCAACCTTCTTTCTGCAGTTACGTTCCATACATAGAGTATAAATTCTCGCTGGTTTATCGTGATCGGGTTACGTTAAAACTTGGATGAATGTACAGGGCGATCCGCAAGCGAGATTAGGGACGGCTAAGGATAAACTGGTACGAGATATAAATGTACCAGGTTTAATTGACGTAGGATATTTTGGGCGATATAATTTATGCGCGGTGAACTCAAATAAATGATTAATTAATTAATGGAATTTACGTGTCGAAACGTATCGAGCCTCCCGCGTTTACAGCGATAACGAAACATTTTCATAATTGTATGCCCAACAGCTTATCTATAATTGATTCCAGCATCCCGTGCAATCTGACATTTATGATACGCGTGCCGTTAATTCTAGTCATAATCGGGCGCACTCAGCGCCCTCTACATCCTCGGTACCGTCATTAACGTCACTCAACGTTTTATGCGCCGCCAAATTTCACGAAAATTCCTAATCCAATTGGTCGATGAAAAATAAAATGGGTTCGAAAGGAAAGTAACAGGGGAACACAGTAACATATACATATATATATTAATTGTAAGTCTAAAAATCTAAAAGGGTCTAGACTCAAAGATAATTAATATTCGAAATTTTGAACGACCAAAGCCTTCGTGTAGTTGCACACTCCACGAAATATTTGCTCGTTGAATTTCTCCTAGCACCAAGTTTCTCATCCCCTTCGAACAAAGCATACCCCAGCCGGTGCATCCACGGTATCGTGCACAACGATCGCCATTAAAAATGATCGGTCGATTTCACGGGTCTCGCAAATAGCAACCTCACAGGAAATCCGCTTAACAAGCAGATCTTCCTAATGAAGTTTCCAAGAGACGGTTAAAGAGGCTACGAAAGTTATACTGGTAAACCCACGCTAATACGCTATAAGCTTATTAACGGACTGAATTCAGCTCGTGCCGTTTTGTTTTATCCGACGGTATCATCGACGGGGATTCACGGGGAATTAGACGTCAACTTTTGCCCGATGAATCTTTGAGAACTTGGCAAGACGCCATATTTAATGCGCCACCGTTCCGTTCCATAAACTTAAATTACGTGCGGCTGTATCCGGGGACTATTCGCAACATGCCCCAACCTGTGCACAACCTGAACACGTAGGCTGTCCATAATTCGCTAGATTTAATTTATGCAGATGTATTGGTGTGTTTCATTTATACCTGGCCTGAGCGAATCCGCCGGCGATAAACGTTTCAAATATAAACCCTCGCCCATTGGCATCACACAGTATAGTGTGCACAGCGTGGACGCGAACGATAGCTCGAAAGGTCGAGCATTGACTTGGAAAATCACGTGCCGCGAATGGACCAGTTCTAATTCCAGAGAATCGCTCGAGTCCAGGCCCGGTTGCGTTTAACCTCGACAAAGGGTAGGGGACGAGAGAGAACGGGGGTAGTTCACGGTGGACAAATGTCATCCGCGAGTGCTTTTAGAGCGACCAAGATTGCCAAAGTCCGTTGGCAGAAAAAACAGAGGAGACAAATTGCCTCGACCTGGAAGACACGGTCGGTGGGCACGCAATGGAGAAGGTGCTTTGACATTTGGCTATTATCATTCAAGACTTTCGTCCCTTTGTCGCAGACGGAATGGGAACTGAGAGATATAGGTTATACCGTCAGCTGATCGTGAGAAAAGTCACCAGATAACTGGGCCCAACTTTCGAGACGTTTCAATGAGCCGAGCGACGAAAAAGTCGAAACAGGGGGGGTGTAATTTAATTTACGAGGGACGGGTATGCAGGGTGCAACGACTGAACCGTCACACCTGTCTGTGTGCGCCCGTGGAACACCTCGCCGACTTCCTTTGGCTGAAGGTGCGCCAGGGACGAAGGCCTATTGAGCCTGCCTACCACTTGATCCCCCATTAATTGCGGCTCAGCTTTCACAAGACCTGTCTAATATGACGTTATCGAACTCCACAGGTCGCCCGTGCTGTTTCACGTCTCGAATCTTTGCAAACACGACGCTGAATCCATGCCTTTGGACATTCTATCAGACACTCATTACCGTCAACCTGCTTAAAAGCTTTCCCAAGTCTTTGGCGCGGGGAAATGAATGGGGGCTGCTACAAAAGCTATTTTCCCGAAATAGTTTGCAGCCTGGACCCGAATGGAAGCGAATACCAAAGGGCATTTCATTGTCCCCCGACCGCGAATAAAATTCCAGAGAAAATGTGATGTCTCGTGAAAATGAAATTTGATTTAAATCAGCGTTGAGTTGACGCAACGTCGCGTCGTGTATACTTTAAATGGAGTGTTGCCCGGCCAAGAATTATTTAACATCGATCAATGCTTAACAGGTACAACGAAACACACCATACATCAGCCACGCCGTGCGGGCAAATACCGATTAATAGGCATCGAACCGTCAAGCCCTATTGTACGAAAAGCCGATTAATAGACCGATGTAGTGCGTTAATTACGGTATCGACGTTAGAGAATCGGATTTACCATTGATGCGGCTAAATGCGGCCTATTGTTGCCTAGGAACATTTCAAGCCGGCAGAAAATAACCTAACCAGCCGAGACGCCGTGGGGTAAGAAGGGGATTAGGTTAGGTTGGATTCTAATGAAATTTTTGCGCCGCCGAGAATCATGTTACGGAATAATTAAAAGGGTCTCAGACCCAATTAGAGGAGACGTTGGCAACAGTGAATGGGCTGTGAAATTTAGGTTAGCGATTTTATTGAAGAATGCATTCGCTGCCAATTGAATAGCGGAAGCTTCCCGGCTTCACGGAAATTAGTTAAAAGGACAGAAAGGCCGTTTAAAGGATATCAAGCGATCAACATGAAGCTCGTTTCAAAGTTTAGCGATCTCGGTCGAAGATAGAATTCTCCAACGGCTGAGTATCTGTTTTCCACGTAGCGGAGCCAGGCGGGTCAGCTCGCTGGCATTTCGCGTTACGTGGTTGGTAACACGGGTGTATCTCGGGCTCGATTATCGCGCAGGGAGCACACGGTCGCGTAATTAATACGAAACACCGGCACAGATAATGCTCTGAACAATGGAATATGTTTCACGCGCTGTTTCCGCGATAATCGACCGAATTCTAGTGATTTTTGTTGTTGTTTAACGGGTTGCTTTTGTTGGAGGTTATATTTGTACGAAGAATAGAGAAGGATCTGCATTCGGGCACGATATTTTTTTCTCGATCGTCCGTCACTGTTGCCAATAATTTATACGTTGGAACCAGGACGCTTCTAGTGCTATGGATTTGCCCGCGAAATGTTTCAGGAGGAATTTCGTCGGTTCATCAATCAGCTGGAAGTTCTGAAGGAGAAAAATGTCCTGCTTGGTAACCACCATTTGGTGAACAAGTTGGCAGCCATGCAGGAGGCCTCGAATCGTGCCGAAACGCAAGTATCCACGATCCAGGCGCTCTCTTCGACCATGAGACTGAACGATCTTAATGGATCTACGACGATCGCTGAAACGGACGTCGGTGGATCGTTTAAGAGTGATGCCGAGCAGAAGGGTGAGTCTAATTTGTTTGATTAAGAACTACCAGTCTTGTACAAAATCCTTTATTCCTTTCTTGCATTGAACGTCGGTTCAAATAACTATGAAAGACCGAATCACTCTGTACACACCAACAAAATCCCTAGAACCGTCCGCATTAATATTCCCCTCGTTGTACTCCGCACAAATATCCATCAGTATTCGGATTCTCTCTAGCGGTAATTCTGTTTAGTCATTCATTATCAATATCGCACACACATAAACCAGAATGCCACACCAAACTCAATTCCACCAAACGATTACTCCGTCCACGATCCACGCCTGCCGCACACGAATAATCGTCAAAGACATCAACCATTCTCCTGATTGGAAACCCTTCCCCGGCGACTTCCCTGCATTTCCAATTCACAAAGATGTCCCAATACTAGCCTGCAACACGTGACTCCCATGAAAACACATCTGGTGAATCGCGTGAAACGAGCACAAGTGAACGTGTGTCCAGGTGGTGAGTCCAAGGAGGGGAAAAGGTGCCAGGCATGCGTGGAGAAGAATGGAATCAAAGGCAGGGATCAAGGATCGTCCTCCAAAGAGACCGAGGTGTTGGTTTCGGTGGAAACGAAAAAATCCACTAGGACCAGCGACGTGGCGGTTTCCACTACCAGCAGGCCCACGACCGAGGACATTGGAACCGAAACGAAGCACGAGGACAGGGAATTGGAGACCAGGGAACGAGACAAAAACAAAAGTAAATCCGGCCATGCTAGGACACACGCTATAGTCATCAACTTGGACGACAAGAGCAGGTTCTCTGAAGAAGTAACTGTGTAAAACAGGAGGCTGTTGTGGCAAACGGTTTAACTAACCGTGAAAGGTGGCGGGACGAAGTGATTTGACTGAATGGTATTTCGTTTAGGGAGTTATGTGTCTAGGGAATTTTCGGTTTCGCACGCTGTATGTTGATAGAACTGTGCAATGCTATTGCGACAGGGTTGGCAGCAAAGTACGATTTCGTTCGACTTTTCATATCGGACAGTAGATGCACAATTGCGTAGAAAATTGACGTTTCGTTTAATAAGATATATAATAACAAATAAAGTGCAGACATTTGTGAAAGTTTTAATCGTTTAGTGGACTAAGGAAAATTGTGATATTGTGGTGGTAACAAGTGAGCCCAGACGAGACTAAAACACGAACGTACCATGTTAATTAGTAAATTGAACGTTAGTTTAAACAAGTGCGTAAATAAAAGGGATGAATCGTATTCGAATTTTTGCGAAAGCAAATCGTTAACGAAGGGTTCCAAGCTTTAGTATAAAAAGAAGAAATGGCAAAAAGTGAAATGACTATTTCGAGTGAATAAAAAATATCCCCTTAGACGATAATGCTTCTTCGACGTTGGAGAAATATAAAAATGGAAAACCTTCAGCGTTCGAAGACTTCGAGTGTTGCTTTCCTGGGTATTTCGTTTGGACACTGAGTGAACAAAAAAAGGAAGAAAAATGGGAACGAATGTTTTTAGGAGTTTACTTGAAGGATGAAGTATCGGAAGAAGATACGAAGAAGAAGAATAAGAATATCGCAGACCCTCGCCGAACAAAGAAACGTACAAAAACGAATGGTACATTTCTTCCGAAAGTATGCATTGATAGTCTAATCTCAGATAGAACAGGAAAATCCTTCTTGAATTTTCCAACCGGATAACTTCAGCGGAAGAAATCCTTATTCAAAAAAAAAATGGGCATCGAACAATTTGTACTTAGAACTGCCTTGCTCTTGAAATATTTAACTGGAGACGTATTCCTGTCGAAAATTATTTGCTTTCCCAAGGGAAATTTTGACATTTTCATTTAACTCGTATCTCAAAAATTTCTTTTCTGTCTCCATTGTTCGCAGTCTAAAATCGGTCGTCGCGATTATTTATTTAAATAACACCAGGGGGTTCTATCTGGGACACGTCCATCAACTGCGTAAGCCTACGCGCAAGTGATGAATCGAACCTCGCGAACCAGCTTCTGTCTGTAAATATCGTCATAGCCGCTTATCCGAAGTCTTCTGCCACGTACGATTAAGTCGATTTGTAAATAAAATGGAACGACAAGAAAAAACGATACGAAAAAAAAGAAGCACAGAATCGCGTGTATACGTACAAACGATCGCATGTAAAATATCACTAGATTGAGATCGACGTCTCCTAGGACTTATAAATCACTGGGCCATCGCATCGCGCCCTCTAGCTTTCTTCGTCTTCTTCTTTCTCTTTCTCTTTCTCTCTCTCTCTCTCTCTCTCACTCATATCAGTACACACGTTGTAAATACGTTTGTAAATATACGCGTCGATACGACTTTGCCACTAGATTAAAGAAACGATCAGTTTTATTGTTACCAGATCGTACGTCCCAACTGGTCATCGACATGGTTAACCTGTAATCACGCGATGGTGGTCAGTCCTCGTTGCCCGACGTTCGTGAACGACGGTGCTGGCAAATCTGTTTGAAAGCCGCAAGATAACAGGAGATCTATCGTGATAACTTTAACACATTTGCAAAATTATTGCCCTATCTCTGATAATCGTTACTTGGAGTGCAATCGCATTGTTAAATCTAGGGACTTCTCGCCTGTATGTCAGTCCGCTATAGATCAATTAACGGAAATTGATTAAAGGCCAGAATTATTTCGATATTCTTCCACGGGGAAGCATAACTTGGTTAATAATTAATTGGCAAAGCTTGAATGTGGAAATGGAAGAACCATAACGGGTATTCCCGGATGGGGCATCGTTTAATAAACTATGCGAGGCCAGATATCATACGGTAATGAAACTCTGATGCTCTTCAGGATAACAGTAATTTAATTGATCCAATATCTCCACGCGCTCCCCCATTAGTTTGTCCAACCAGTATCGACTAAATGTCACTAGCGTTTCGGGGATCTTCGGGGTGCAGTGAAACTTTCCGGCGATGTTTCTTGAAGTAACGCCAACGTTAGATTGTACGAATCATTTATTCAAACGATCCGAACATCAATTATTCCAGAACTGTTACTCGATTTGACATAGTCTTGAGGGATCGCAAAACGATCGTCGATCACGATCGTCGGGGCAACTTCAATATGGCCGTTCGTTAACCTCGCGCTACACGAAATTGTAACCTGTCACGTGCCCGCTTTAATTATGCATATCGATCCGTGAACCAAGTCCTTTGGGGAAAGGGGGCATGTTTTTATATTGATTGGCAATACCGACTGGTAGTGCCCATACGGCGTCCAATTCAATCGGAAATAAATTCGTCCGATTTTCCGGCATATTAGGGACCTTCGAGTAAATATAAAACTTTCGCAGCGTGGAGATTGCAAACGACACGAGTGTAGCAGGGAGGCTGGGTATCAGGAAAGGAAATATTTTATTTAGCATTGAATTGATCCTGTTCTGTTGGCGATATTGGCTTTAAATGACAAGGGGGTTCACTGGCAGGGATCGGCTCGATCCATAAATTTAAATCCCCCAGACCTTCTGTTCATGGGGATGCATAAAAGACTTTATATCCCATTCCAGCCTTGCTTCGGCAGGTCTTTCGTTTTTTCCAAGAGGAAAGCCATTCGTTTCTTATAAAGTCGCATATAGTTTCGCCTCGAAGCGCTAGAAAATAAAATTATAACGGTTTTTTTGAGGCGGTGTCAACCCAGCCTCGTATTTCGTCACAGGTAGCAAATTCTTGCCCCTTGCCGATGAAAGCGAACGATTATTAGACATTCCCCAATTTATTATCCTACCTAACCTTCATCTCGCCTCGTAAACGGACAAAATGGCCGTGGACTCAAAATGGCGGCAGTTGGTCCCCCATATTGCAACACTTGTCCAATCTCTCTCGATTCCTCGGTTCTTTTCCAAAAACGAAACGACATTAAAGGAACAAAATTCACAATCGACATTGAAACGTTTCAGCTGTACAGTGCATGGATAGCGTGAAATTTACACTACTTAATGCAAAATTCGGAAATCAATATTGCCAATCGCTGGTGGGGTGAAAAAAAAATCGCCAACCTCAATCGACCGGTGAATTTTGTACTTTTCCCTATCCAGATACGCGAGCTATCGATCCCCGCGATAGTCGCATCAAGCGAGGAGGCGGTATCAAATCTCGATAATAGAATCCGACGCGATAGTGGCCGATTTGGATGGGGAAAGACGCCAGTTTCCGGTGGAATTGCCCCGGCAGAGACTGTCGTAGATAAACTTCCGTCGATACCGGCTGAAACCTCCGCCCATCCTTCTCCCAATGGACGCGCGGGGGGATCACGTTACTCCTATAATAACGAGACACACCGTAGATATAACGAGTATCAGCAATATCGCTTTCTTGATTAAATCAGCTCGGCGCGACGGTGCGTTAAAATTGTTTGACAGGAACAACTGTGATCTGTAAAGACAATTATCGTCGTCTTGTGTTTTTTTTCTCTTCGTTTTTTCTCTGCTAAAGTTCATTTTTATCCACCATGAAATCTGGTATTAAATTAGTACCGGGTCAAATGCGAATTAAAATGATAACCATTTTTTCTCTTCGAGCGAGCAAACAGTTTGGAACGGAGAGATATTCGATGATTTTCCACCCGAATTTCGTCCGTAAACTCTCGATGAGAAATATCGAAGGCAGATAAAAAAAAAACGGAGGACAATGCCCAATTTATTTTTAGCCCTGCCGGGAATCTAGGTAGGGTGTTTTTTTCTTTGCTGTTTCTTTCTTTTTAACCAGCCACGATACAACGCGGGTTGCTTCGATTATTTCAGTAATTATGAAGATGATTATGAATCGTTCGAGATATCAATTGAAATCAATTAAAGGGGAACATTCGTTATTGACATGGGGCATAACTTCAACCCCCGATTTGATATTCGAAGTTTCGCGAACCCTTGACAACAAATTTCTTGGTTTTTCGAAAATCGGAAAAGCAGAACCGTTCCCAACGAAGTCCATCTTGAGCCTCCGCTTCCGGTTCGTCAAATTTCCTTTAATGCACCCGGCATGCCATCGCGAATTTCCATCGGTGACGAGTTTTTCCTCGCAGTTGTATGAGCTTGCTCTTCGATCTACGAAAGAGCTTTTCAACTCCAACGAACTCTGAGGAACTTTACGACAGGGTCAATGGGTCTTGTAGGAGACGCTCTAAACACCCGATGAACAATTTATTCCCGCTGCCACAGCGAGAGCCATTCGTTCTATGCTCGTCGTTTCGCGAAACGTTTAAACGAACGAGTCCACGTGCAAACTAAAATGAGTAACTTTAAATAGATCTTAACACGCATGAATATATCATAAATAAATAAATAAATAAACGAGTATGCGTACATGTTGTTATTATTCGATCGAACGTCGAGTAATTTTCGTGTATATCGGTTCCATTCCCTAGGCTAACATTGAACTAACGGGAGAAACGAAAAGCGAGGTCGATTTCGTGCGACACGCTGTCCTTGTCTGTAGCTGGTTGTGGGCAAGTGTGTCAGTAAATAAATAAATCCATCAATAAAATATTGAAACTCAGCCAACTGTTATTACTTATTTCCTTGGAAAATCGAACAAAACGAAAAACCATGTGTACATTGAAAACTGGGAGGAGTGAGAAATATTCGACTCACTGTGTGAATTGTAGTGTTCAATGGAAAGGAAAATTGTGATATACTATTTTCTTTTCTAACAATGAATTCTGGAATTTCGAGATACGTGTTGATAAATGTTGATCATTCGTGTACCAATTTCTTTTAAACAAATATTGGCCATTATACATTTTTATAGTTAATCATTTCACGAACGAACTGAAAATTATATTTCAGAGCAGAATATTTTTCCTCTTTCTTCGTCCTGCAATTATTTGTCCTCCTTTCTAAGATCCTCCAATCCCCTTCGTTGTTAGAAAACACGAATAATCATCGAATGTAATAGCAATGGATCCATCAGTATGCAACAATTAATATTACATGGAAGCAGTGAAATTCATCAAGCAAATTGGAAATACGTTTCCACGACGATGTTTTCGAATTCAATAATCATCATCATCCAAACAATTAATTATTCAGCGACGTGCACGATTATTATTGTAATACATTCGTCGTTGGATAATGAAAATTTGGCCCACATATGTATTCGAAATAAATTATTTAGAAACTAAATCACCCTCGATAAGGCTGCTATATTGCGTTACCTTTTTCAATAAATTTGTTATCATTTTAACGTTGATCTAGCTGATTAAATTTCAATGTAACACAAGAATACATTACCAGTAGTATAGGTCAGCCATTGATCAGGCGACGCTCCAAACTTCTAGCCTATCGTTGCCCCTGAAAATTTTATTATTCCCAAGAGTCAGTCAGCGTTTCAATAACATCAAACGCCCCTCGAAACGTCTACTGAACGTTCAGACAGTCAACCACAATCGGTCGCCAGGTTCACCCAGAAGAATTCAGCGTTGTTGTACCTACAGAGGCGACCGGTCCGTGGCAAAAAGAATAAGGAAGAACGGAACAGAAAATCGACCATGGCGTAAATTCCGGAATTAAAACGGTGGGAAGAACACGCGGCTCGTAACGCTGCCGGAAGATAAAGACGCTTTTAAAGCCAGTTCTTTGCCGCAAGATCAATACGCCAAGTGGAATCGGTCACGCCTAAAACTGGCCGGAGGCACGTATCGACTCTTTTCATTACACGATCGAACCTATGAGAGCTTCACCCCCACCCCCGGTCGCCCAGCGCATTAAAACATCACTGGAATGCACCCCTACCCTGCTCGCAGCGAAAATCTATCGTTCGAGGGAAACGTGTGGGTGTAACGATCCGGGTGGAGAATGAATTTCAACAAAACAAATTATTTCAACCCCCGAAATTCTTCGAGGGTTTCAGTACAACTCAGTCTTGGGCCGTTCTCGAGTTGCACCCTTTTCGAACGTTTAAATCGGGACACCTGTTAATTATCGGCGCCTCGTATTGTACAATATTTCACGATCGCCGAGTTCGAGGAATTTCCTAACTTTCATTCACCCTAGGGGGCAAAATGATCGAATCACGGCGGGGAAAGGCGAAAAGTGAACGAAATTCCAAAGTATCGACACGCTGGCTTACATTTTACAACGAGACTCCCTACCGTAAACAGAGTTTTAAAGCAGCAGGTGTCCCCGTACATCCTCTTTAGTTAGTTCCGCGACATCGCAAGTTACTTCAGGGATGGTCCTTTCCGCCCCGTCGGTGTCCGAGGGATGGTGCTGTCAAGACTTTTCCACATTTATAAAGTGATTACTCCCCTCGCCGTCCCGTTTCACGGGCTCGCCGAACGACTGGGGGGTCGTGTGACGAGGGTGCCGAGCGGGGGATGAAAACAGACGAAGCTTCGGCAATCGAAAGAAAACAAAAAACGAACGGACAACGTCGGAGGATCTCAATGACCGGAGAGAGGAGCGCGAATGAATCTATCTCGCAGCTTGGCGTACTGGGTTTCGGTGATGGCGGTGAAAAACGAGGAAAAGTTCGAGATTAAAATGTTGCCGCGCGGAAATTGTTCTGCCATATAGTGCCCGGCGATATTTGCCTTCGTTTATCGATCGGATGCTAGTTTTCGAGGGTGACGACGATAGCGGCGTCTGTTACGGCGGGGACAAGTTAATAAGCCACGACTATTAAGGGGGTTGGTCGGTTAGGGGTGCTAAAAGTAAGTCGATCTTGGGGATTTTTTTCCCGAGAAACTATTAAGCCGATCTGTTCGAAACTTTCAGGGTATTTTGGATTATACTCGCAGGATACAAACTTATTTTTATCGTTAAGAAACGGTCCGCAGAAACGAATGTACAGAAACGCGCACAAATCAATTAAATACAAGAGTTTCTTTTCCCATTTATCCTGCACGCGTTTCAAAATCACTACATTTTCCACAGGTGTGGCACCTGTACTATTGATTAAGGAACGAACAAATATACGAAATAAAATTGCACCTCATTTCTACCTCACAGGATATTACGTTTGCAAATAATAAGTAAATCGATATAATCGCGATCGTAAGCTTCTCTGGCGAGGCGAGTCGGAAGGGAAATACAATCTGCAGCGTCGGGAAATTATGTAACTGCCAGGATCTCGTTTCGGTTGCACACCCCTTTAATGCTCGACGGGGTGGAGTGGCCGTCCCCGTGCCGGCACTGCCGATATTTCCGGTGGCTGTAAGAACACGGGTCAGAAGTTCCCTCGACGCGCCGGCGAACTTGTAACGTCATTAGTCCGTAAGATAATTTTGCGACCGTGTGTCGCAGTTAGCGAAGCCCAATATTGTCCAGCTCGACGTTCAGTGGCAAACATCGTTAAAATCATACCAAAGGGTTTGGGGAGGAGATGGTGGACACTTGGAAAATTAATTGGCGAAACGGTCCGCCATTTGTCTAATTACACGTTGCCAGGGTTAATTCGCTCGGTTAAATCGCAGCCACACGACGAGAAAGCTCATGTCGAATTTAATACCCGCTTGCCCGGACCCGCGACATTAGAATCGTTTAAGGGGTGGCGAGTGCTGAAAAGAGGGGGTTGAAAAATCCGCGGAGAATTTCGGAACGAACTTCAACCACCCCGCGGCATTACCACCCTCAAAGGGAAATAAATAACCGGGCGAAGTTCGCTGGCGCACGGTACCATTAGAATATCGTGAAATTCATTAATACTAAATTCGCTGCAAAATTTTCCAGCGGCGGAATAGAAATTTCCGCATTGAAAATAAACGTTTCCCCGGGCCGGCCAGGTGGGAAAGGAAGATCGATAAATCGGCCCGCGTGTCACTTAACCAAATTGGGAATATAAATCTATTTATTTATCGAACGGGAGGCAGGCGTGCCCGGCTCGATTCGCGCACCGTTCGTTCTATAAATATAAAAGCTCTCCATCAGCCCACGTCAAAGCATTGTGCCGCGGCCCTCGAAGGGCCGCTAAGTATCCGACCCTGCCCTTTTTGCAGAATCGTTCATGCGAACCCAATGAACCAATCTATGGGTAGTTTTTGCCCGCTCCATTGAAACCGGAAGCCCATCGGCCCACGAACCGTCGTTCAAAGACGAATGAAAGAAACCGCGATGAAAGATTCATACGCCTCGATACACGGGCAACAGGGGCGTACCTCCCTGGCCGACCGCCCCCCGCTCATGCAAATCTGTTCCACATTTCTGGACGGCTCGTCGGCTTCGTGGTTCGACGATGCGGTTGGAAATTATTACAGCGGCGCACGGGACAGCGGTGCAGCCGTTTAATTAACTCGATGTTTGAGTTCATTCCGTGGAAAACGAGCGGTGCCCTGGCCGCGCGGCCTACTGGCTGGAACTTATCGTTATCGTCATTAATTAACCGACGACAATTCACGGTTTCAACTTGCGCAGGATACTCGCGCGGAAATGGAATCGGTTCTTCCCCCTGTCGACCAACGATTTTTATACGATTTTTATACGATTTTTATACGATTTTTATACGCGACGTCGGATAATTGGGAAATTTTACTGGCCTGCGATAAAATTTCCCACTCGTCAAACACCGTTTTGCATTCTATCGGACGTTATCAAAATCATGGGGAACATAAACCGCGTGTCCGTTGCGAAGCGTGTTAGGATTTTTTTATTGAGCAGTAAAAGAATGGTCCCGTCTGACCGGGGACCGGTATCCTCCACTTACGACCTTCGATGATATAAATTCACCCCTCCGTACGTAAAAATCTTGTCATTTGTATGAAACATCGCGACCAATTCCGGGACAAAGACCGCGATCGTAATAATAGGTAGCGTCTGACCATGCACGGTCCACCATCACTTGCTGTTCCATATTTATTAAAAAATTGATTTAATTCCCTGCCTATACTTTTCCGGGAACATAGTTCTCAATTTTAACTGAATTTCCCACGCAAGCTTAATTGCCCAGCTGTGTTTATAACCCGTGTCTGACTAAGCGCCAACCTCCTCTACTTTCTTCTCCGCTTACTATTATCGCGGTGAATTAAATCCACCGTGCGTGGTCTACGAAAATTTGCCGGGCAATAAAAAGAGAGAGGACGCGTGTAGAACGGATTTTCGTTTGCGTCGAGGAGTTTCCTTTCAAGCGTCTTTCTCGGATATTTTTCATCGAATAAAGACGAGTGAATACCTCTGGACACGAATGACAGATTGATTAACGAGGAATCGATGCGATTTAGGTGCACGTCTACCAAAACGCTTTCCACATCCCGATTGACACGCCATGATTTATTCCACTCGGCTGGAATCGAATTGGCCGGCAAATGGGCTTCACCCTCGTTTCAAGAGGGTTTCTAATTAATTCAGAACGCGATCCCGACGCGATTCCTGCGGGCTCTTTAAAATTCATCATCAAGCATCGCGGGGCCAATTTACCGCTACCACGGACGGCTGATCGCTCCCAGCTACCCCTTTCGAAATTATTACCAATAATTTGTGTTCCTCGAAATGCACGAAGAAACGGGAAAATGAACGGCGAACGATTTGCACGCGGAACGACAGCCCGGGGTCCAATATCATTATTAACGACATC
Source organism: Nomada fabriciana (assembly GCA_907165295.1). Lineage (NCBI taxonomy): Eukaryota > Metazoa > Arthropoda > Insecta > Hymenoptera > Apidae > Nomada > Nomada fabriciana. Next base: position 9,445,905 of record OU015699.1, on the reverse strand, counting down.
AAATTATTCCGCCATACCCAACTGCTCGCCACTTGTCGAGCGGCGACGAAATTATTATTCTCGCCGATAATTACTAGCGAAATATTATTCGAATAGAATGGTCGTTATTTCCAGCAGAAACTAATATTGAAATTGTCGGCTATCGTTGTCGTTATTATTACCATTGTTTTAAACAGAGAAATAGAAGACAAGCAGTGCCGGGTTCATAAAAACAAAAATTGCCCCCGGACGAGCGTGAATGGAACCGTTTCGTGGACCGTTGGCCACCGCCATAACTCTGCCACTCCGCGTGTAAAAAGATCGGTATCGTCCACACCATTTCCACCTGTTTTTCCACGGTTCCCCCCCGGATACGCTGCTAAATCGTCCGCGTAAAGTACCGGCGAAAGAAGCCCGGGTTAAAATAAACGCCGCGTCTGACCAGCGCCGGACGTTTCTACTTGCGCGCTACGACTGCTATTAGACAGCCGCGTTTACTTCTGCCTCGTAAACATTCTTTTCCGTTCATCCCCCCTGCAAATTTCTCCGCCAAAAACTTTGCACCAATTAAGGCGGGTTAATTGAACTGTGCTTAATTAGCGAGCAAACGTCTCGTTCTACTTATTCTGCCCGATGGTAATTATAAGTTGCTCGGGGTTCTGTTTGAGTCGACTGCTCGGCCGGGCGCACCTTCGATCAATTCATTTGGAGCACAACAAAAAGTCGAAAAAATTGAATGGGCAAATCAGATGGGAGCTTGGCATTTCTGGAATTCTAACCGCGAGTCTGATATTGTGTCGAAGGGAATTCTTTCGTTGTGAAACAAATTAAAATAATCAGTAGCTCGATCCGATTAATTGAATCTTCGAATTGAATTTTTATTTTAAACCGCGAACAAAGGTGTGCAGCCCTGGCCGGGGCCGATAATGCCCTATTGGGATTATTTTATCGCGGAGCCGAGCTTCAACGGGCTGTATAAAAATTCACAGGGGAAGATCCTTGCCTAATCGACCGAACTATCCACGAAATCCCGCCAATTTCCCTCGCACCACGGTTTCCCGAACCCCCGAGTAACAAGCGGTCCACGTGACCGCAGTACGAATTCCTCTCAAGTATTCACGGGTCCAGAGGACGCTGCGGTCGCCGCCAAGAAATAGTGAGGAGGGACAATCCCTCTGGGTGCGATCACAGCGACGCACGAAATTCTAATTGGCCGAGTGATAAGAGGAGTGTTTATATTTAAATACTAAACATCGGTAAATAAATATATTATTCGCTTCCACTTCGTTTCTCCAATCGTCCCAAACTTTTCAACTCGACGTAAAGCGTTCAATTTAATTTAACGACCCACGAATTATCACAAGAGCAGAATATTATAGTCTGACGTAATCGAGGGACAAAGGGCGGAACAGTTAAATAATATTTTCGTACCCTGTACACGCTCGCGTTATCATCCGTGGCGAAAATTATTTTACTAGATCTACCAGGGGGGTGTATCGTGTCAGCTCGAACGTTGAATTAATTTTCCCTCCCCCGATGGTTAACTAGTTGACCAGCTGATCGCACAGCGTGTCCGTTCGGCGTTGTAAATGTATCGCCATGAATATTTCAACGAGGACCCGGGCTGCTTTGTCTTTTAGCTTAGCGCCAGCCAGGTTCAGTTAATGTAACGCCGGATGCGTTTCAAATTTTCAAATTCTGCGCGGGGTGTCGTTAATGTTGATCCAAGTTGGACTTTGTTATCTCGGGACTAGGTGTCTTGGACGGTTAGAAGGCTTCAAGGTACAAGCTGCCCCGGGGGCACTGGGTTACAGTACAGTCTGAGAATTTCCGGGGCTGACTTCCGTTGAAAAACTTCCGATGTGTACGTTTTTATAACGACATGATAAGCTGGAAGGGATACTGCGAAGACACGAGTCTGAATTTTTTTATCCACTCTGCGCGAATAAATTAACTTTTCCATCGGGTAGGGTACGGCGCCGGGGGTGGGATTATTTTTTTCAGGCGACGGTGGAAGTTCGGGAGGGGTAGAAAAATTTGCAAACGAGGGTTCGATTAATGGAAAAGGATTTTAACGATTTTAACGTTTTTGTATAGTTTTCGAATGGAACACGGTTTGAGGCAAATATTTTATTTTTCCGCCCGAAAATTGCCACTATCCTCGAGTTTATATCTTCTTTTGCGATCCCGGGGTTACATCAGTTGGACCTCTGTGGACTGCGACCTTTAATTTCTCGAGGACCCTCGAGAATTCTTGAGGGATGCAATCTGATTCCTCATTTCTCGAGAGATATCGAGAAATCGGGAACACTGGCCAGAGACGCGTAACGTGACTGGCCGACTCCATTATTCCCTTCGTCGTTTTAGAAAGCTGACGAAACCCATTTACGATACGCGGCGTTCGTAGATCCGGGGGATAAAGAACGAATACCTGGCGGGTGGAAAACATTTTTTAATCAGTGCACGTCATAAATTATTCATGCCGTGGGAACGGAAAACAATTCGCGCCGGATGCCCTTCCACGATTCGAATGTTCGACGAAAATGAATAGTAATAATAACAATAATTCCTGGCGATACGAAAAATATTCCGAGCGAAAATAATTTCGGTGGTCCGTTCGGAAATCAAATTTCCACCAACAGATCGAAAAAAATTCTTCCCCCCCTACCCCTTTTCGGGGATAATGTTGGCCGAAACGAACGTAATATTTGTGGCCTCGATAATTAAATTGTTTATTTCCGGGGATCATTTCAATGCTCGAGAATTTCGTGCACACTGGGTGTACTATTAACACCGTCGGCCAGATGTTCGGAATCGTCGGGATTCGAATTTATAGGAATGATAAAGCGACCAGTCGTACAATCGTCCACGATGTCGCCAGGTTTCTCATAAACGAGACATAAACGTCTGGCGTAATTCTGATTTAACCTCAACACGTTAATTAACCATAATTAGCCGTCCACGACGAATATATTTACGTCGCACAGTATTGGATTGGCAATTCAATAGGCATGTGTTTTACAGATTTTATCATTTATAGATTCTATTAAATAATTCAAGGTTGTTGGTAGTATTACACTCGAGATAAACAAATGAATTTTTTTATTCGTTTTATTCGTTCTTACAAAAATCTTATTTAGTTAGTAATGCGATGTAAAAATGTATGACAGCAGCGTTACTTTTGTCTATGTTGTAAGCCTGACAACTAAAAGGAAACAGTATAAGAACTGATAGAATAATTTAAATAAGTTTGACTACAAATAACTATCATAAAAGATCTAATTGCTTTTGGCCATCTCTATACAATATCGATTACGAAAGTTTCCTTATGATTGTGACTGTTGGGGACCTCGGTCATTTTGTCTATCTCGCACCTATTTTTATTGTAAAAAAAACATGTAAGTAATTCAACTTCACTTGAATTTACAAACGAAGACAAACAATTCTTGTTGTGGAGAAAAACTTAGCGTTGGTAACAAAAATAACAATTTGGTAGTAAAATGGTGTAGTCCAATTTTCATTATAAGAAGAAAGGTAACTGAAACCGTTCCAATAATAATGGCACAGCTAACTACATTCTGGAAACGTGAATATAAATAGTATAACAGTCTCGACAATTTAAGACATCGTCTGGCTGATTGCGAGAAACACATGGATGAAATTCATCGAATTTGCCCGCATATTTAATTCGTAAAACAATCCCCAGTATTTTTGAACATCGATCCACCGTGCGTCGACTGGTCGAGCGATCGAACAAGAACGATGGTCGAGATTTTTCCATCAGCCCACGGTGGGCAAGTTTGATATTCAAAGGGGCGCCCATTAGAATCACGTCCTGCGAGGCTATTCATTCGTTCCCCGTGTCGCGTTGGAACTTTCTAAAATCGGTCGCGTCCAGCCGGGTCGACACGTCTCCGACGGAGCAATAAATATTGATGACGCCCGTTTAAGCCAGACGCCTGAGAACGAAATGAAGTATAAAGGGGAGCTGGATTTACCATAAATCGTACGTGCCGTGGACTACACGGGAGTCCCCCTCCAGCGACACGCAAAAAGGTGAAGCCAAGTCACCAACGGGGGGTGGTGGATGTGTTCCAGTAGACAAACGATGGCTTATTCCGACTCCTTTTTTTACCTCCTTCATCATGGAAATCCCCGGGTCGCCGCTATGCTCTACGCTCGCTCCGGTGTGGCTTGAATAATCGTCCGTTGCATCCTTGATCGTGTGCAACAGCGGTTCCGAGCTCCGCGGAAGTCCACGGTATTTATTTCTGGGGGAAACGGTCCGTGGTTGAATCCACGCGGCGCAGTGGTCGCTGGTCAACCCTTTTTAAGGGTGCGGTCGCCTTGAAACGAGGCTGGATTAAGGTGGAACGCTTGAATGAAATCGTAGCGACAAGTTACTCCGCGGCAAGAATTTATTCTGCGACCCGTCTGACCGAGCGCCGACCTATACTACTTGCGCCGCGCTCGACAATTTTATTCGCGCACTTCTCTCTGTTCGTTTGGAAGCGATTAAACGACACACGCCGCGGCCGTTTGCATGCTGATTTCGAGGATAGCTGATCGAGCAGCTCGCCGGATTCGTGTTATCCTGGCTGCCGGCTCGTCGCCGGCGAGAGGTGTGGAAATTAATTTCTAATTAACGCTGATTGGGCGCGTGACACACGCGCGCGTGCACGGTAAATCGGTGGCGATGTTCGTCCGGCGATTTCCGCGAATACTTTCGAACAGAGTGACCGTGCGAACGGTGAGATAATTTGCGAATAATTGACCGTGGGAAAATGTCGAATTAACCTCGCTAGTAGTATTGGCTTTTCATTGGGAGAAACGTGGACCATACAACGATCCACCCGCGGTGAATTGTTAACCACGAACTTGGGCGATTATCGATATTTAACTTTCTTTTTTATTTCCTCTCTTTGCACGGTGTACAATTGCACTTGGCCGCGACCGAGCTTCGAGGCACTCGTCGTTTAAGTTCGGTTTAAGCGTGAATTTGCGATAGAAACGCTTGGCACTTGTCCAGGTATTCGTTGAGAAAAAGCTCGAAGGCCGGAACCGTTTGATTGACGCACCATTTCGCAGTCGTGGGGCAGATTAGAATTATGGCGACGATCGTGATCGCCAGGGGGGCCAGAAACGACCAGACAACCTGAAAACAATTCCTACTGGTTACTAAAAACAAATTACCAAACATCGAATCTTCGTAAATTTTTGTAACTTTGCCCAGAGTTAATGAAATAATATGTACATGTATATAGATGTCGGAATTAATTAACAAGGGTTCATATTTCCATTGATCCCACATTCATTAGCCAGAAAAATGATGTGTGAATTGTCTGAATTTCGTAAGTCACTTACGTACGACACCCAGGATACTATCAGCCAACCCAGTAACACTGTGCCAGCTGTGTTTAAGTACGGCGTATACTGTGGACGAAGAACGTATTGCAGACAGGGAAATTTCATGTTCAAGTCCGTCAGAAGAACGTCTAGCTGCACGAAAAAATTGATGGAGGGTAAGTTCGTTTTAGTGGAAGTAATATTTATTATTGCTTACGTTCATTTTTGGTAATTGTATCATTGGTGCAGGTGAAAACAATCTTGACGATTTAACACAATTTCGAAGGGAATTCTTGTTCTCATTTCATTTTGTTCCTACTGTCAATTAAACAATCATTCGTTGACTGATTAATTATTGTGCAAAATTATTCGTCCATGGTACGAACGTTGCATTAATTGGCAAATTATGGATTATCGACGGCAAATATTTTTAACACTTCCTCATTTTCCTCTTCTTTGAAAGGCTTTGAAAAAAATAATACAACCTCACCTGCCATGAAACTTAATAACAGCTAGATGAGAGGACAATTGAAGATCGATAAGTACACTCGGTGGCCGTGCGGTATAAACGATTTTTTCCATCGATTTTAAGTATTTTCAAAAGCAAGCTGCAACGGTGCAGCTAAACGAAAAATGTGTACAGATTTAAAAAAAATGTATGCTGTGAAACGGCTGGCAGAAATAAAATGTATACCGTGCAGAATTTTTCCGGCGAAGTAACACGAAAACGAGATGTTAAAATTAAACGAAACAAAATGTTTAATCGAACCGATACAATGAAAAATCAATCAGGGCCAATTTTTCGTACGTCGCGGGACCAATTAACTTCGGCGGGGTTCGTTAAAAAATCCGCCGCGAAAAACAAATATACCCACGGAAGAAATTTAATTTCATACAGGGTGGCCGTTGCGAATCCACCCTGGCGAGCAAATCCGATTGTCCGTGTAACGCTAAAACAGCGCGTCCAAGTTCGCAGAGCCGTGAAAACGTGTCCGCAAACTGTCCTTAATGATTCAGTCGCGAACGCGGGGGCAAACTCCCGAATTAAATTATTAATCACCGGGGAGTCTGGATTTCCACCTGAGCTCGAACACTTTGCTCGAATGTTAATTAACGGCAGGCGGCATCACGGTCCACGCGGTGCAACGGAACTCGATGCCGAAAATTCTGTTTCACAATTATGAGCGGAACAATGGGCAAACACGTTTATTCCAAACTTCCAAACCGCCCCAAATACCGATAGCAAAGCAATGGGATGGACAATCTAATAAATTTCAATGATCGTCGACCGTCGAACCGATAATGCGCCGGTCGACCGGAAATTGACAAGCTTTTAATTAAAATTTCACGCTTGGAAATTAATTGTCAGCCGTCCACCAGGCTTCCACTGTGGGCACGAATTTTTACGAGGAGCTGACGTTAAGGGTAAGGGGTCGAGGTGGGGAGAACGACCGGAAACGATCCTGAAACGTGCGACATTCGATTTCCTTTGAGCCGCAGATAGGAGCGGTAGTTTTATTTCCATGAATCGACATAGGCGATCGTTCCGGATACAGCGAATGTTTTTCACGGTACGATCTCGTCTTCATTCATGAGGATCGTTGGAAATTCCATTCGGAAGCGCGTGCGGGCCGTTTATACGGGAACGAAGCTTGGAGAATGACGGATGAAAAATGCAAAACTTGTTACCGGATCGCTGGAGCTTGCAAACGGATCTAACATACTTATCGCCAATTGAGGATTTTAAATCGTGATTATCAAAAGCCTAGATTAAACAAAACAATTGCTATATAAAATAATGATTAATTAACACTAGAACTACCAGGCCAGTCAAAATGACTGGTTTTAGATTTCTTGCTTTTAAATTATTAACATACTAGTATTGTTTCAGCAATTTATGATGACTTTCGATAAGACAAATTGGCAATTGTATACTCTATTTAATGTCCATTGAACCACTTCCGTGGTCATAATCTTTACGTATACTGTCTATATATGTAGTACCAAAACCTATCGGCGATTCTAGTGTTAATAGAAATGCAAAGAGAAACAGTTTTAACTATGTTGTGTATTTACTCCTCTATATTAAACAACAACGAAATTGCTTCCTTGACATCGAAATATGTATGTCTGAAATCGACTAAAAAATTTTTTGGGAATCGAACAACAGCCACTTTCTTGAGTCCCTTCAGCCTCCCACAGATTCCGTTATCCTACGCATCATTTTCAACAGCAGCAGCTTCCTCTACTGGCTCCAACGCGATATTTGAAGAAGCAGTTTGTTCCGAATCCAACATGACTTCTTCGGAAACAGTTTCGTTTGCTCCCGACTCGACTAATTCAGAGCTAGGGATAGTTCCTTCAGGCTGCACTGCGAGTCCCTCCCTCAGGGCTGACGTTTCTTCCACTAGGCCAGGTATGAAGGACCTGAAGTAAGGTAGGTCGGGTGCACGGATATTTGTTTCGGCGGGGGGTTTGTTACATATTTTCTTGCACGCATGCCATGTTCGTCTTGCACTGAGCCTTGCCCCAAACTACGGACAGCCAGTTATTCAAAATTAACTGGCACGGGCCTTCTGACCCTGCCTCTTATTTCCATTTATTTCGGTGATTTCACTAATCTGGTAATATTTCTGCCTGCCGCGAAAAGCGGCGGAAATGAAAGATCACCACCAGCAGGCCCGTGTATACTAGTTAGTTTTATGTTTCGATATTGGCAGAGAGTCAGCGGTAAACGTAATTCGTCGGCTGTTACGAAAAGCTCCCGTGAAATACGTGACGCAATTTCCCCCAAACAATTCCAGCTCCCGCGCCGAGACTGGATTACGAGATCGTGTAATAACCTAATATTTCAGCGAGCCATGCTGACAGCTCTCCATTTCCTCCAACGTTTGCGAGATGCACACGTCGCGACGTGCTCGTCAACCAATATTTAACGCGACGAACTAACTAATCCCGACCGACGTTCACCGTCCCATTGTTTTACTCTACTTTAACCAGATTCTCAAGACCTTTAACGGTAACGCGCGAGTCCACCGCATAGGGAACCACGGTATCTGCAATTTAAATCCACTAGAACGTCGCCGGGTGAATTGTGAGCGCCATAATTCCCCAGATTAATCAAACGTTCCTATCGCGAAGAAGTTTCCTCCAGATGAAATTGAATCTCCGCGGGTGGTACGCGGCCGGTTTCCATCCAGATACTCACGATGATTAATTTACCAGACCGGTTCAGCATCAAAATGGCGATAGGATACACGAGGCTGACGGTTACTTCCATCAAACGCGAGACAGCAGCGACAGACACCAGGACACCAGTCAACGCCACAAGTATGACGAACTGGAGCAGGCCGGATATCGCCTGAAAAGATCCACCACCGTTTGGTAACTTTTTGTTCGCGAAACGCGCCAAAAGATTGACGTTTCAATATTTATCTCCGTCAGGGCCATAAATCACCCGGGACAGCGTTCCAAAATCGACGGAAATGGCTGACCCAACAGTGGTTACTAGAAAAATAATTCTACAAAATTCCTCTATAGAAGAAAAAAAAAAACAGAAACGGACCAACACCAATACCTAACCGGCAAGAAATGACAGGGTTAGAAGAGAGAAGGCAGAGACTGAAGGGATCGACTCACGCAGAAGATAGACATTTCCGGTTGAACTGGAATTCCCGTCGAGTTCATTCATAGAATGTATCAATGCCCAATTCATACTTTCCTTGACGATGTCTACATGCTGGCATTTTATTTTTATCGCCCCGCGTATGATGGAAAGTAACGCGTCTTGAAGTTTGTATTGGAACCTGCGAGACAGTTGGCTGTGAAGATATGGCGAGGGAACTCTGCGTCCCGATGTTTGCCCGCTGCCTCGGTAGATGGGGCTCGGCAACGTCTCTGGGGGACAGCGCCACGGCGAAACAAGAGGAACGGAAATTCCCTAGGGCGGTTAGGTTCTGTCATCGGCACGTCGAGCCAGTCATTGGTTGCTCTCGATCGCGGAAATATAATCGTCGAGGTAGCAGGATTTCCGCTTGGTCGACGAAGGTTCTGGAGTAGTGTGAAAATTGAAATATTCGCCCGATATTGTTCTGTCTCCGAGGTCCCCGTCGGTGATAACAATTCACGGATAATTGGCTGCGATATTCATTAATAATCGAACATTCTGTCGTTAATTGTTACATGGACGTGTCGACGCCACTGCGTGCACTGGAAATATTGATTTGCACCGTCCCTATATTTTAGAACAGATATTGCGAATAGAAACATCGCTGTATTCATTTTAAGTAATTACGTTCGCGAAGTGGAATTAATTGCGGCTACAATACCGTGGCGTTACAATCGACTTCCGCTGCTCAACCTGTAATTTCCTGCCTCCCTCGCGGTGTAATAGTTCAATAGAAGTTTGTGGTTACATATTAGCACGGATATTAATAATTTGCGTTGGACATTGATCGATAAAGCGGTCGGACTGTACTTTCTTGTCCAATAACTTGCAATTGATGGCCAGAGGAAGTGGTTCGGATCGGTCATGTTGCTTCTTGACCCAGCTCCATGATTCTGAAAGCAATTCAACAGATTTCGTTAAATAAAGAATAAAGTACAATGAAATAATGCTCCCTTAAATGTAACAAATGTTCGTATACCCTGGCGTCTAGAGTTGAAAGGTGAATGCTGACACCCTATATATAGCCGCGACAGCATGACAAAGGACTGTGCTTCGCGAGCGACACCTTGATCGGAAAAGTTCGCGTCGTTGGCAGAAATACGCTCGCGCCACGTCGTAACCTTCGGGCCCGGATGAATCTTTAAATTCCCCGGTTGACTGTTGGACATCGTGAACACTCGTAAACGAATCTTCGTGGAGGTATTCGGTGCACGTATATCCAACCACGGCGGAAGCTATGGGGGTGCAAAATTCCAAAAGGTACGGGGGACATTCGGGAAGGTTATTGTGGAAAACATATTCTTCAATTAAACAATTCCCCGGCAGCAGTCGTATATTTATTTGGTCGTCGATAGAAAAATTCTTTGTGTAGGTTTGATTAGGTTTGGGAAAATGGGAAAAACCTTTGAATTTACCTTTGCACCAATTTCTGGAAAATATTGTCGACTTGATATAACAATTTACTCTGCGAAAATTATTTAGTCACAGCATATTAGCGCACGCTGTTAAAAAGCCGCAGTTTATTTGTAGTACATCGTATTGATAACTTAATCAATGCCTACGTGCATTCACGTCGTTTCAAGTATCAGTTGCTGCAACGCGTCTTTTAAAAAGAACCCCAGAATTATATTGCGCTCCATTTCGTTAGACGTGACCTGATAAATCGTCGTCGACTTAGGGGTGATCGTAATGGCGGATCTTCCAAGTGATAGACGTAAGTAACTTTAAATATTCATCAAACAGGCGAATAGACTCTTCTCGATGTTGTCAGCCTGTCAGATTATGGTATCGCAGTTTGCGAGCAATTGCCTGAAATGTGAATCGATTGAGCCCTCGATTTAAGGAGATTCGTATAGGGTATACGACCCAAATAGCTGTGGATATATTTGGCCATTTGGTGGGATGAAATGTCCATAAAATGGCGCGAAGAAAGGACAGGACAACGCAGAAAATTCAGAACGCATATTCTTAACTTTTAACTGTATTTATTAAACAACATGTGACTATCCTGCTCTTCGAACTATGTCCAATAGCTTCCGATTGTACAGCTGGTGTCTGCGTAGAATCTGTGGAACACAAGGGAAATTAATTTAAACACTTGAATTATGATAAAGAAAAAAAAATCCCCAGAATGTCAAAGCACCTTTAGCACGGACTCCAAAGGCGGACCGTCAATCGCGCTGCTCTTTGTACAGGCTGTCCACCGCAGGGGGTTCCCCGAATTCCAAATAGCGTATAGGTCGATCGTACATTAATTCAGTTGGCAGGATACCAGCATAAGGTCGCTGATAATAGGGATGTTGAAACCTAGTTTGCGGCCAGTAGTGGCAACACTGTCTTCTGGGTGGCCTAAAGAAGGGAGGCATAACTTCGAACGGTGTCCTTGGCCTGTAAAAGCTTTGCAGTGGCAGGGGCCTCGGAAGACTCAGGGGACTCCTGCACCTAGGGTGCAGTGGTGCCACTTGTTGAAGATTAAAATTCTCCAGGTCCAAGTTACCATTCGGGGCACCAATTAATCTCCTCGATTCGTAATCGATTCGTGGATCAAATTGGGGATAATTGGGCAAGCTAATTGGATTAAAATTAGCGAGTGGCACTCTCATTGGAAGTGCATTGTGCGGGGACACTGCAGGTTGGGCCTCAGTTGAGTTCACAGATGGAACTGGCTTTGGAGATGGCTCTGCATTCGCAGGTGGCGCTGGCTTCTCAGCTGGTTGAAGATTTACTGCTGGGGGAGACGGCACATGTGGGCGATAGATGAAGGGGTGAATAGCCTGCGGTGGACGTACAACTGGCTGGATAGTATGAGGAGGACGTATAGCTGGCTGGATGTTCACACCCTGAAGAGGACGTATAGGTGGCTGAATGTTGACAGCCTTAGGAGGCTGTACAGCTGGTTGAACGTTGATAGCCTGATAAGGAGGCCGTACAGCTGGTTGAACGTTGATAGCCTGATAAGGAGGCCGTACAGCTGGTTGGATATTGATAGGCTGGAGAGGACGTGTGGCTGGTTGAACGTTGATAGCCTGAAGAGGAGGCTGTACAGCTGGTTGAAGATTGACGGCCGGTAGGGGACGTATGACTGGTTGAAGATTGATAGCCTGATGAGTAGGGTGCACAACTGGCTGGATCTTGATAGTCTCAGAAATCTGTACAGGTGGTTGAATATCGACAGCCTGAAGTGGAGGCTCTTCATCTGACTCGACATGGTCAACAGGAATATCAATGTTAAGAGTACGCCCCTCGAAAAGAGCCAGACTAATAACTTCTGGCTTGGATTCTTCAATCAGGATGGGGACAGAAGGTGTCTCCTCAGGGTCTTCCACAGTTTCCAATTCTTCCTCATGGTCCATGCAGGGTGGGGCTTCCTTCTTCGACCTGTCCTGGTCTTCATCAGACTCTTCGATATCCCTCCCCTCGTCAAGCACATCTTTCTGCTCTGACGATGCTTCTACCTCTTCTAACTCCTTGCTTGTGGCGAGGACCTGAGACAAGGCCAAGCCAAGAAGCAGAAGAAGCACTAGACTGAAGTTGAACTGCATTTTCTCCAATCGACTGTTGAATTCGAACTGAGTACTGCAGCCGGATGAGTGTCTTTTAAAGGAAAGCTTGAGATTCTGTTTCCTTGAAAATCACGTACGCCTCCGAAACACCGAACACGTCCAAGTGGTATCCTGATATGGCTGGGCAGGTTGATAATACTGACCGCTTGAACCACTATAGTGTTGACTCAAACGAGCATCGTTTTCGTTGGCCGTAATCGGATTCCCCTTAAGGGACAGTGAGCCGATACGACTAGGACGTTTAGATTAAGATCTTGGGTAATTAATAATTATCCATGCTGTCCAAAACTGACCAGAGAATACTCTCGCACATAATTTGCAATTAATAATATTCTTATTGGGATAAAGTAACATTGACGTTGCTTGTATTAATTTTGATTAAAATATACAGTTATCTAGATGAAACTGAGCTGGCAGGAATTTTTAAAGTGAAAATGGGTGGTTTTTGTTAGCTGTTGTATAATTCTCCTCAAGATACGTTTCTTCAATTGCATCCCTGTACTGAAGCCAGCAGTGCGTTTTAATCTCAAGTTCCTTTTCTCCAAGAACCACTGAAATCCTTCTTATCAATGCCCTTTAACAGAGAAGCACCTCTGGGCAATGGTATCGTCAGAAGTACGTGCAGGAGAGCATTTGCAGCCTGGGAATATCCTTATCTCGAAAGAGGTTACAGTGTCTGATCAGATAGGGACACGACTGTTCTTCCCCGATACTTCCCCTGCATTAAAAAATGCATCCTATATCTAGGGGAATAGTTGCGTCTTAGAATCGACGATTTTGTCAAGGTTTTATTGTAAAAAGTCTCTATAATTAAATCACCCAGCGTTCATATAATATATTAATAAAATTCTTGGATACATTGCGATTAAAATGGTGCTGAATATTTACGAACATTCATTATAAAAGACCAGGTCTTTTATTTAATATTACGACGATCGCGATTATTCAAGCTATCATGCACGTCCATGTATTTGAACAATTTTTTGCCCCTATGGGATATTTTAACTGGATGCAATTCGAGGTGAATATTCATGAACCCTTCCATAGAGGAAGCTTTACTGGGCGAATAAAAACAAAGAAGGTGTCAAGTATTTTCTCCGCAAGCTCCCCTCAAATAATTCTAACCTTCGTTATTTTTCCATGGTACAAAATGATACAATCAATGTCTTCTTTATCGTGAAAGTTTATTTAACAGAATGCGTGTTGACAACGATGACATGAATGAAGATTAACGATCCCGCAGTTACAGTAAAACAGTTAATCCATTTTCCCGCCGAACTACCGACACGCGTCACAGCAAAAATTCCCCAGACGGACGATAACTGTTCCCAAACAATTAATTGCCGGTAGAAACTTTTCTAGGTATCTGCATGATTATTGGCGAAGATCCACTAATGTGCTCCGTACTTTGGGACGTGCTGTGCGTAGAAATTTCCTCCTGTGACATATTCGACTCCTTAATTTGCCTGGCCTCCTTGTTGATCTCTTTCTGTGGTTCCCTCTTATTCAGATTCAAGTAACCATTATTTTTCTGTCGAATACTGAACACCTCTGGCAGCCTGTCTTCGCTTGATTCATCATTACTCTCATCCATCTGAATAACAGCATGGTTCTGAAACTCTGGTCTTTCTTCCTCCTCTCTATGATTGTGCCACCTGGTGCTATTAGCCACCTGCATGCTATTTCGCTCGATGTTTGGCACCACCTTGTAGACATTCACATCGGAAGGAGCAGTATAGGACTTCTGCTTGACTGGCGGTAGGTAGATAACGGAGGGCTCTTCAAGCTGTTGCCTTGGATACTGAAGGTACTCCTTTTTCTTCTGCACCTGTACACTTGCAGGTCCTGTTCTCAGTACTTTGGGATGCTGTTCGTACTGGCTAACAGGAGTCTCCTCTTCTGGGAGATCCTCAGGATCTGTCAGGGACTTGTCAACTGCCACAATGACCCTGTAGTTCTTGTCTGGTGCCTTAAAGGTGTTAGCAAACCCCTTCTTCGCCTGCTTGTATTGTTCAAAAATAGCTTCGTCGTTCGACAGATCGTATAGGTTGTATCTGTTGGGACGTGCTGGGTCAGACTGATCCTTGACCAGGTCATAGAACTTAGGTTTCTGGTACACGGTCCTAGCAGGACTTCTGGCTACAGTGTAACGAGGCTGATCAGGCTGCTTCGTTAAACCTGGCACGCTGCGAACAGGGGCGGCCTGTGGAGGAGCCACGTCAAAATCGAGGTCCCCCTCGAAGTTGAAGGGATTTTCGCGTTTGCAGGTGTCCCTGGATCCACCGAAGGCTGGGGCTCCTTTACTTCTAAGGGCTCTGTGGTACTCATCGCTGTTGAGCAAGGATGGGTAGAAAGAGCGACTAGATCTGTAGGGTTGGCCTTCCTGCCTTGGATATCGTTCTGGTCTGACATCGTGCTGCTCTCTTCTGGACCCTGGTGTGGCCCTGAGAAAAAAAAATTCTCCCGGTCAAGAAAAGCCACTGATCCTCTTTGCAATAATTTGCCCGAGGGCTGATGGGGAATTGATTCAAGGGGAAAATATATATCTTGATGAATTTAATGAAATATGAGTCCTCACCAGGAAACCAAGGCGTCAGCCCGTTCTCCTCGACACGAGGGACAGGAATCATGTCTGCGATCCCTGTGGAGCTTGCAGCTGGATTGGAACCCTGGTGATCCGGAGATCGCGATCACCACCAGGCTCAGTAGAATAAGTCCTCGCAAACTTCGCTCGAACATGCTATATGTGTATTAAAGGTACATCGGGCTGTTCCCTTTTTATAGGCGGCCGAACCGGCAAGGACAAATGTTCTCCCGGTTGCAACAGTGTTTTGTTTTATTTTTATTTAGTCGGAAGTGGAAAATATACACTTGCTGAAGTTATGTCATCTTTCGTACCGGAACCTTGTTCCACTTGTCCGAGCCCAGGTCAGGGACACGTTCGCATTGCAGTAATAAAATATTGACGCTCAGTGTGGCACTGTGTTTTCTGTTTAATTGACAATTTCGACTGCGTACGCTCATTTTACACGGTTTTATTGAAACCTGAGGTTGTGCAACGCAACGAAAACCTGACGGATCAGCTGAAATTCATTCAACACGATGTGTAGGATGCCTAGGCGCTGTAAAATAATAACGAACTTCGGAGTGTGTCGTGTGGCGAGTGGGCCAATGTTGCCAAAGCGTTCAGAGAAGCCGCTGCGCGACACGGGGGAAGCCCCCGCTTCTTGCGTCCAGGCGTGCCAATCCCTCACAGGCGTTGGACGCTCATAGTCAGTGCAATCATTCCCATTATTATTTTCCGCGAGGCAATTACAGTTGCAATTTCTCGCTTTGTCTACCTACCTCTATGACTATCGAAAAGCTATCCTGCGTCAAGTGAAATTGAACTCGATCTATATTGGAAATAGCCCGACGTCAATTTAAGAAAATCGAATTTCAATGTAGAAACTACTGGAACATCGCGGAGAATGAGATAAAAGCATTGCTGCTCAATGAGTTCTCGTTGAATGGCGGCCATGGTGCCACTAGTGGGACAAGTTTGTTAAGTAAATACTGCAAGAAACTCTGAAAGTTTGCGGAGGATCTACGTATTACACGTTCCCCCACGATAAGGGGACCCGTCTGTGCACTTTGCGCTCTCTTGGATACCCGGAGAAACACTCTGTGCACTTATAGAATAAACAAAGGTTGCAAAATACAAAGCAATTTTTGTTTCTTAATTCTTCTTACCTTACCAATAATGCAAAATGATTATTAATGTACTATTAAGTAGTACATCGTTCTGCGCAGATGACGCTGCGCTTAATATCAGGTGTACCAGCGCAAATAAGTCCCTAGATTGACGTTGGACCATGGCCACAAAAAATACTGGCGAAATATAACTTTCAATTGTTGGACATTTCCCAATTTAAATCTTTGGGCGTATTTTTATCGATGGACCCGCATTTCTATGACTCTATGTACATTTAATCTCTAGTTACTTTTCCAAACATCAATTGTCAATGTGAATGACGCCGGTGAATGTATTTTCACAGACAGAGGGCAGACGATGATATAATATCAAAGAAATCTCTGCAGGTGGTCAAGCAGATCATCGGCTTCCTGAAAGAACGTAAGAAACGCGAAACCACGAAGCAACAGCACTTTTAACCCAACCAAATTCGTCGTGAATCAAGCAAAAATGTCTAAATATGTTTCTCCTATCGTCGCTATCATTACGCCCGATTGAATGCGAACGTTCGACAAATTGTTTTAACCCTTTAAGATGCCAGGGAGGAGGGTCTGTTTCGGCGTTCGGGTCGCCACGACCTCAGAAGACGCATCCTGACCGCCCTGAAGAAGGGGGAAAAACCTCATTTAGGTAACAACAACGCGGCACTGGAGTGCGCAGCCGCGTTGCAACTTTTTCTCAGCCATTTAAAGAAACCCGTGATGCCCCAGCATGTCCAGCAACTGCTACTAGGTAATTCTAACCACGTTACTCTATCACACTAATTCTTCTAAGAAATAGACATTTCTTTTGTTCCCCTCGAAAATGTAGCAATTTAAATTCTTCAATTCTAATCGCGGTTCATCTCCAATTACTTTAAACTCCATGCTAATGGTCAATTCCGGTTGAAGTAAATATAAAAAACGGTTGCATCACTTAATCAGACATTAACGTAATGTATTTCCACACACGTAGGGTCATTTGTTTGCAATTTAATTACGCGATACGTACGGCTGATAAAGTTAGCAGCACGTCCACAGTTCGGCCGCGTTAAGTAATAATTCTGCCCGACGGTTGCGCAACCGCGCATATTCGCAAACAGTGCATGCTCACGTTTCCTGATTGACACGTTCTCAAATAACGGCCGTGCAGTTTCGACACGGCAATCACGGGGAACACGCGCGAAGAAGAAGGAAAGCCCTTGACACGCGGATACATATAGGCGGCAATTAAATCCGTTCGCGTGGGGAACGTGCGAGCCGAACTACTTAATTCGCAAAATTTCGTCGATACCGTCCGACAATATCGAACGTTTCACTTTGCCGCGTTTATCGGGTCGACGGTTCATGCCTCGACGGAATTGCGCATTTTAACACCGTCGCCGATAACTCTAATCTCCGGATAACGGTGTAATTATGTAATTAACAATCATCGTAGCGGCATAACACGGGACCGTCGATAATTCGCAGTTTAAATTGTAAACAGACGTTGTATAACAGATACGTGACGATTAGGTAATTATGGTCCTTGGTGGACTCTAGAATTTACAGGTTATCGTGAATGGTAATTTTTTCGTTAATCAGCTGACAACCCCGGCGTGACTGCCCATGTGATTGCCAAGGATGCTCTAGGATTAATAAGACAGGACGTGGGTGGCCGTCATGGAGAACTTTTGGCTAGCCTACTAGATTTACTCAGACATTTAACCCTTTCCGGACCTCCGTCTGAAATATCGGAGCTCCGTGGCTCGCCACTTCCTATAGCGCTACTTCCAGTGTTTTTCACGCTGACGGTAAATCCCACTAATGAAACGTACAAAACTCTAGACAATAATCAGCATCATACATTCAGCTACTAAAACAAACGTTACATTATTTTGTATTGAATGTGTCTGATGACGAGACAAGTGAAGTGACCAGACGAAAAGCCTGTGCAATTAGATAAAAAGTACGGACGGTGCCCGAGATAAGTTCCAGACAGTGCTGCCAATATAACAAAAATTCTACGCGCTGTTCTATTGGTGACGCAGTCGCCTGTTAAGGAGTGAGGGGGAATCACGGCACGCCGGGGGAACAATATTCGGGGAAGTGAACCTGCTCGCACGGGCACGTGCCGCGGTAATTCACAAAGAGGTTGACTCCGTGTCGGTCGAGGAAGCCGACATCAAATAGATCTGGGATCAAAGACCAACCACCGTGGCGCTCGCTCCAAATAATACGCGGAGGCTTTGACGGCTGCAGCAGGAATTGGTCGGTCGGTTTCCCCGGAGAGAACAGAGATTTTCACCGTTTCCAACGTCTTTATGGTCCCGTGACTTTAGATAATTATATTCGCCTTCTCGCAGTCGATGCACAGTCGACGCTATAAAGAACCAATCGTCCCGACTGATGCGCTTATAGACGCAACGCTGCCGGTACAAAAAAATGTCCCTAGCTTGGCGTGGAAAGATGTCCACAAGAATATACGCGTGAAATGCTTTTTACTGCAATCTATAAATTTGTCTCGCGTGCATCCATATATAAATAAATGTGGGGATATATTTTTGTGGGTGGACAGCCTGTGCCTAGGTGCCTTTTTAGTACTGAACGTTTCACTTGCGCTGTCTGTACTTTAATTGCCCAAACTTTTTGGAAACGATGTTACGAAGATCGGAGTAAAGGGCAGAATATTACTTTTGTGACTAATGTTTTGGTGTCACATTATGGCCGACTTTTTTTTTAAATTATCTTCTTACGAATTTCAATAGTCATCTAATGGTATAGTCATCTTCATGGGAACTGATTAATAGTTTGCCATTACAGCCAGCTGACCTGGTGAAATGGAAGCAAGTAGCCGCCAGATTCAGCGAATTAATTACCGAAGCTCCTGAGCAACTGCAGCTGAATGAAAATCGATCGTACGAGATAGAATCGACGAGGTTCTCCGCCGAAAACGCAGACAGCGTAAGAAACAGATACTTTCTTATGGTTTAACACAACGTAGAATTTCGTAAATCGTATTTTCGTATTTTATTTTAATATTATTAACTTTTTTTGTTAATGAATCATAATTAGGGGATAAATAAACTTTAATTTAACCAAAAGTGGAGGAAAAGGGATGAAATATAAATTCTTCTAATTGCAAAAATATTCTAATTAAAATCAGAATTAAATATCTCATTTTTCACTGTTTTTTCTCCCTATCTCCGTGCCTGCTGAACAGTCTCGTTAAAATAGAACAAACAGAACTGTAAAAGAGTGAGGTTAATTAACGAGATTACGCTAAATCCCGTTTTTCAGTTCTACTTTCAGGCATATAGATTAGAGCATCGGTGTGTGAGCACCAGATTTGCAATTCGTTTGTCCGTTTTTCCCCGGTAATCTCCCCTTACTATGTCCGTCCCTAGTAACAAAAATGGCAGACTGTAAAGAAACAAAATAAAAAAAAATGACCAATTTAAATGTCCTTCTAATTCTTCTTTTTCGTGAATTTTCAGCATAGAGAATCGGCGTTCTTTCAGCTTGACCATTTTAATGACAAATTTATACAAATGTTCCTTTCGAATGTTTCAGGTTAGGTTGGAGAGATAAGTGGAATTCTTGCTGTGCCATTGCACGGACCTCCGGCGACTAGATTTCATCCAGTTATTTCCAATTCGAATCGATAATACCCGGTATTAAGTCGGCATTAATATAAATGTAATTCTTTCCCATAAATGTAATGGAACTGTATAAATTACTTGTACCTCCGCCCACGCAATTATGACCCGCGGCGTTTGATTTTTATTCATTTCATTCTCGACCTAAAAGTCCAACTGATCCTCGTTATGTACCACCATTTTTCGTAATTATTGCCATAGAATATGCTTCTACCAAGGGGGTGTGTTAAAAAACGGGAGGCATGTAAAATTGTAAGCGTGCGTTCGTTAATATTAATATTGTAATAATTTGGAAAAATTGCGTGCAGGCTGAAATGTTATCAGTTTGTTTGTGTGTATATTTTAAATTTCGAGGAATGGCGATTTTTTGTTACTTTCGTGTGTAGTACTGTGTCGTTGAAAAATGTGCATACAAATAAATGCATACCCCGCACACAACGTATTTTGATAAATATTTACGCATATATGTAGAGTACTGTAGAAATTAAATTGCAATTCCCGAACACGAATTCTAATAATCATTTCTAATCCCCAAAAATAAATTACAATGATCTACAACAAGATGGAGGATGATACAAAATGGCGTACAATGATCCATGAGCTATCGAAAAAACAAAATCCCTATTCACCAGTGCTACCAACAGCGTATTACAATCTATCTCTATCAAACAGGAATTTCATCGTGTCACGCGTGGAACACCATCTCTTATAGCACGTTCCTCCTGTCTTCGAGATAAAATTTAAGCTCATTCGACATGATCGTCGTTAACCAGCATGTCGAGTTTCCCGTCGTGCATCGGTAGTCGTACAGTCTCTTTACCAAGAGTTCTAACCGTGATCTGCATTTCTCGTACAACGTCGTTAAGAGGAACATTGTCGTACATCGTCATACTAAACGTATCCTGCTCTTTCGTCCTCGATGCTCCTTTCATGGAACGTTCGTATGATCGCCTGTAAATGGCTCACTTCCTCCAGCCATTTTCTCCGTCTAACTCGCGTGACGCTTTGTCGTGCGAGATAATGGAATATCGACAATCGTGGAAGCGAGACAATTGGAAGCGAAGAGCATATATCATGGCCAGAGATTAATACGATCTCGTTTTTTAATACGCTTTCGTTTCACGCGTTAAGCACAGTTCTGAACAAGTTCCCAGGATGGTTATTGTTAACTTCGAGCGACACACCAGATGGATCTTTCACGGAGCATTTATGGCGACGATATCTCTATACGACTGGCAGTCTTTCCCATTCCCTTCAAGCGAACATTCCATGTGCTATTGTGGAACTTTAATCGTGCTAATAGATTTATTACTTTCGCGCGTGCATAATAAAAGATTTGTCTCGCTAATAGTGTCGAATTTTCTTAGAAAGTCTGGTGTAGCTTTCTGCACCTCCAAAGCCAAGTTTCCGGATAACATCGTTAATTTAAACAATTGCGTTTGTCTCGGCTTCTAGTCTGTACTATTTAACCGGACTGATCTCAGATTACAGCTATCGACCTTAGCTTAGTTTTCAACAGGTTTCAACAATATGGCATTTGTGATTTAAAAGTTATTAACAATTAAAAAATGGAGAAGAATGCACTCCGGGTCACTGCAATTATTTCGACTTCTGGAGGCGCTAGATAAATGATCGATTACTCAAAATGAAGATAAAGGATCCCGCTACACGACAATAAATAAATTACAAATGCTCCTTGAAGCTAGAAGTATAAGCTATCATATCCAATAGGTGCGAACATAATTCCACGTACGGTTCATTTGTTATAAACAATTTAAATTCTTATTACAGTCAACTGAATATAGTTACAGCAGCGGGGTATTTTTTTTCGTGTAGCTTATTCGTTTCCCTTTCATTTGACATCCCATTTATTAAAAAACAACCTCCAGGAGCCAAGATAACAATTTCTAAATGTTTTGTCGGTAAGGATATGTCGATAACCGCACATGTGGCGCCATCTCGCGTTTGGGGGTATTTTTACAGTTTTGCGCACCGCCAAAATCGAATTCCTGGATTACATCGTTAATTTAAACAATTGCCTTTTTCTCGGCTTCTAGTGCGTATTTTTTAATCGGACTGGTCTTAAATTAAAGCTACTTACCATAGCTATTCTCCCCAACAGCTGCAACAATGTGGCATTTGTGGTTTAAAAGTTATTAACAATTGAAGAATTGGCAAAAATGCACTCCGGGTTACCGCAAATATCTCGCCATCTGGTGATTGTTTTTTAATCAACAAGGTGTCAAACGAAAGGGAAACGAATAAGCTACACGATGGAAAATACGCCGTTGCTGTAACTATATCCAGTTGCCCGCAATATCAATTTTAATTGGACTTCGTTTACAGTTACGCTGCAATTCTCAAAGGAATTATTAATTTGTTTATAAAAAATAAACAGCGCATGCAGAGTTTGTAAATCGTGTATTGTCGTGTAGCGGCATCATTTATCTTCATTTTGAGCACTCGATCATTATTCTAACGCCTCCAGAAATCGAGATAATTGCAGTGACCCGGAGTGCATTTTTGCCGGTTCTTCAATTATTAATAACTTTTAAACCATAGATGCCATATTGTTGCAGCTGTTGGGAGGGATAGCTATGGTTCGTAGCTTTAATTTAAGACCAGTCCGATTAAAAAATACGCACTAGAAGCCGAGAAAATGGCAATTGTTTATATTAACGATGTAATCCAGGAATTCGGTTTTGGCGGTGCGCAAAACTGCAAAAATGCCCCCAAACGCGAGATGGCGCCACATGTCCGGTTATCGACATATCCTTACCGACAAAATGTTTAAAAATTGTTATCTCAGCTCCTGGACGTTGTTTTTTAATAAATGGGATGCCAAATGAAAGGGAAACGAATAAGCAACACGAAGGAAAATACCCCGTTACTGTAACTATATGCAGTTGACCGTAATAACAATTTAAATTGTTTAATTGTTTATAACAAATGAACCGTACATCGAATACTGTTCCCACCTACTGGAAATGGTAGGCTGTACTTGTAGCTTCAATTTATGTCTAGTGTTCATTGCTGTATCAGACCTGCAAGTCTATCTAATCGGATTTGTTAATAATTTATTTAAACAAATTTAATTATCTCAGCTTCTGCTGGGCCGATTTTAATCAACGACGTCTCAAATTGAAGCTCTTGGTTCAAGGAACAATCTGATTGACCATTAGATCGGCCCTCTTCTATAGTTTCGCTGCGATTCTCGAACGGATTGTTAAATTGTTTATAAAAAGTAAACGGCGCATGCAGCAGTAGTCAATCGTTTATTGTCGTGTAGCAGCATCCTTTACCTTAATTTTGAGCACTCGATCATTATTCTATCGCCTCCAGAAATTGAGATAATTGCAGTGACCCAAAGTGCATTTTTGCCAATTCTTCAATTGTTAATAACTTTTAAACTACAAATGCCATCTTGTTTCAGCTGCTAGGGAGAATAGCTATGGTCCTTAGCTTTAATTTAAGACCAGTCCGATTAAAAAATACGCACTAGAAGCCGAGAAAATGGCAATTGTTTATATTAACGATGTAATCCAGGAATTCGGTTTTGGCGGTGCGCAAAACTGCAAAAATGCCCCCAAACGCGAGATGGCGCCACATGTCCGGTTATCGACATATCCTTACCGACAAAATGTTTAAAAATTGTTATCTCAGCTCCTGGACGTTGTTTTTTAATAAATGGGATGTCAAATGAAAGGGAAACGAATAAGCTACACGAAAAAAAATACGACTATTTTACTTCATAAATGATAGTTTAAAATTGGTACAACATTTAGTTGTAAGATCTATTGTAAATAGATTTAAAATAATAGTTCATAAGTACTAGTACGTAAGTTTAAATTCCAACATCTTTGTAACATGTATCTGCATTAATTTATTTAAATAAATCCTCAATGAAAGGAATTCCATTGGTCTTTTTATTTTCGCATCTTACCAATCCTTGAAAAGACCTACTTCCAACTCCTTAAACAAGTACTACCGTGCAGGAACTATAAATGCAAAGTTCACAAGCGGAAAACTTGCACAAATAGACCTGAACATTATTAAATTTAGCGCTAGTTATCCAAGAATTAATACAACGTCGTGAAAGTTGAAGTGCTCGAAAATCCCTGGAACCGGACGTCATTTTTTAAAATTGCAAAGGTTCGAATACCTCCTCGCACATCATATTCTCCTGATACAAATCCACGAATTTTCAGCAGATATTTTTGCCAGAAATTCCAAAATTTTGCGCTCGGAAATTCCTGGAACATGACGTCATTTCCAAGAATTGCTGACATCGAATACCTCCTCGCACATCATATTCTCCTAATGCAAATCCACGATTTTGGACCCTTAAATTTCTGAGTTTCTGTCAAAAAATAACTGCTGAAAATTTGTACTTTTGTATTAGGAGAATATGATATGCGAGGAGGTACCCGACATCGAAAATTCTGAGAAATGACGTCACATGCCTAGAATTTCTAAGCACTTAAATTTCTGGACTTCTACCACCAAATTTTTCAAGAAATGAAGACTTTGAAAATGATGTTATTTGCAAGAATTTCCTTCTTCCATATTTAATAACGTATAGGTCAATTTTTACAAGTTTCTCGCTTCAGGACATTGCATTTAAAGTTCGTCCACGGTACTTTTTGCATAAGGAATTGGAATTGGGTTCTTTCAAGGATTGTTAAGGTGTGCAAATAAAAAGAGCAGCGGAATTCTTTTCATTGAAAATTTATTGAAACTAATCAATGAAGATACAAGTTACAAAAATGTTTTAATTCAAATTTACTAGCTAGTACTTACGAACTATTCTTTTATATCTATTTAGAATATATCTTACAACTAAATCTTAATCAATTTTAAAATAACATTTATGTAATATGAAAAGTACAATAGACACAAATAAGATAAAACATACAAAATAGTTTTTATATAGATGTAGATTAATTGACTGTAACTAAAGGACATAAATTGAAACTAGAAGTATAGGCTACCATCTTCAATAGGTCTGAACAGTATTCCACGTTAGGTTCATTTGTTATAAACAATGAAACAATTAAAATTATTATTCCAGGCAACTGGATATAGTTGCAGCAGCGAGGTATTTTTTTCGTGTAGCTTATCCGATTCCCTTTCATTTGACATCTCATTTATTAAGAAACAACCTCCAGGTTCCGAGATAACAATTTTTAAAAATTTTGTCGGTAAGGATATGTCGATAACCGGATATGTGGCGCCATCTCGCGTTTGGGGGCATTTTTGCAGTTTTGCGCACCGCTAAAACCGAATTCCTGGATTACATCGTTAATTTAAACAATTGGCTTTTTCTCGGCTTCTAGGGCGTATTTTTTAATCGGACTGGTCTTAAATTAAAGCTAAGGACCATAGCTATTCTCGCCAACAGCTGCAACAATATGGCATTTATGGTTTAAAAGTTATTAACAATTGAAGAATCGGCAAAAATGCACTTCGGGTCACTGCAATTATCTGGACTTCTGGAGGCCTTAGAATAATGATCGAGTGCTCAAAATGAAGGTAAAGGATCCCGCTACACGACAATAAACAATTTACGAATGCTGCATGCGCTGTTTACTTTTTATAAACCATTTAACAATTCGTTTGAGAATCGCAGCGATACTATACACGAGTGCCGATCTAATGGTGAATCAGATTCTTCCTTGAACCAAGAGCTTCAATTTGAGACGCCGTTGATTAAAATCGGCCCAGCAGGAGCCGAGATAATTTAATTTGTTTAAATAAATTATTAACAAATGCGATTAGATAGACTTGCAGGCCTGATACAGCAATGAACACTGGACATAAATTGAAGCTACAAGTGCAACCTACCATTTCCGGTAGGTGGGAACAGTATTCGATGTGCAGTTCAATTGTTATAAACAATTAAACAATTAAAATTGTTATTCCGGGCAACTGGATATAGTTACTGCAACGAGGTATTTTTTCTCGAGGAGCTTATTCGTTTCCCTCTCATTTGACACCTCGTTCATTACAAAACAATCACCAGAAGGCGAGATATTTGCGGTGACCCGGGGTGCATTTTTGCCAATTCTTCAATTGTTAATAACTTTTAAACTACAAATGCTACATTGTTGCAGCTGTTGGTGAGAATAGCTATGGTCCTTAGCTTTCATTTAACACCAATCCGATTAAAAAATACGCACTAGAAGCCGAGAAAAAGGCAATTGTTTAAATTAACGATGTAATCCAGCAATTCGGTTTTGGCGGTGCGCAAAACTGCAAAAATGCCCCCAAACGCGAGATGGCGCCACATGTCCGGTTATCGACATATCCTTACCGACATAATGTTTAAAAATTGTTATCTCAGCTCCTGGAGGTTGTTTTTTAATAAATGGGATGCCAAATGAAAGGGAAACGAATAAGCAACACGAAGAAAAATACCCCGTTACTGTAACTATATGCAGTTGACCGTAATAACAATTTAAATTGTTTAATTGTTTATAACAAACGAACCGCACATGGAATAATGTTCAAACCTATTGGAGATGGTAGCTTATACTTCTAGCTTCAATTTATTACCTCTGATCATTATTGTAGCTCGCCGGCAAGTCGAAGTAATCGCTTTTGTTTATAATTGCTTTAAACAAATTCATTTATCTCGCGTTCTACTGGACCAATTCTAATCAACGACATCTAAAATTAAATGTCTTGAATCGAAGAAAATTCTGTTCCTCCTTTAGAATGACTCTCATGTATAGTTACTGTGGAATTCTTCAACGTACTTTTTATTTTTTTTATTAAGACACAATTTTCTTTAATTGCACACCACAAAAATTACAAATAAATTCAATAAAATACGATGTACCACTCAAATACATACATATGTAATACGTCGGTATACGTACGCGGAGATGGAAATAAACACTTACAAAAAATGAACAATTGCAAAAGATATATCATGCACAAAGCATGGATCAATGTAAAGTAACAAACTGAATAACGCTTTTGCAATAAAAGACCGCGACACATCTCAAAAGAAACGTCATCAGATAATCTTCTACGCCACAACTCAATCCATTCTGCTTGGTAACACGTCTGTATATCGAAGATGTCGTAGGGGAAATCTGTCTGGACAAGACTGAACCTGCTTCAACTTGTTCCAGGGGAAGGCTTCCGAGTGATTCAATCTGACGCACGCGAAATCTATTTAAAATACCCATACCCGGTATTCCCCGAAGAAGTATCTCTCCACGTTCACCTGGAAATAAATGTCCATTTTAATAATTGATATAAATTAATCACTGTTATCTCTAAACTTATTTCTTTTTTAATTCATTCGATTTTCGTCTTTCAAAATTTTTAGTAGTAGTCATCCGTGTTCCTGAGATCGATTAATCGAACGGATACCGTACAGTAAAAGTGCATGCACCAAAATTTCGTTTAAAGAGCATAAAAACGCCTCAGAAATACAGCAATGAATATATTGAAATACATATTATTAATTAAATGTGCCGCACCAGTTTCTAAATATACATTTTTGGGGCATTTTTTTAACAATTCAACTTGACATCCTTTTCGACATCCGCATTTCGTGTTAATTCGATTAATTGTCGGTAGATGGTAGTGCAGCTACCGTTTACCTATTTACCTTTAAAACTTTATTACAATTTCTATACCAACAAATCATTAAACCCACGGTCAATATTGAAAAGTTGTCCCTCTGAATATTACTGCTTAAGTAAAATTCCCGACATTAACAATATATTATTAAAAAATAGTTTGACTGATTTCCGTGTAACTGTTCTACAACAGAAGGGGACAGCCATCTTTTTGAGGAGGTGATGCAATCCCTGACAACCATCAACCATATCGCCAATAAGTTTTTAATCATGCATTTCTTTACCGCTGTTTTGTCAGCAACCGGATTGCAAGATGACATGTCAATAAAATTGTTGCTACTTTTTCCACGAATCGAAACGATCTTCATCAAACTATATTCCTATCGGATGTTAAGCGAAAGCCGCCAGCTGGGAGTGCTATTTTGAACGAAACACACCGTTGCCAGATTTCACGGCGAACAAGTTCAAACACGTGCCCCGTGTTTTGCTTGCGGAAAGAGATAACTGCACTACCTGACAGAACAGAATGTTCGCCTACCATTTTATGCACCGTCAAATTTTCCGTAAATTTTCCTGAACAATCACGGAGGAGAAAAGAAATAAATGGAAATTCTACGCGTGTCGGCAACGTGCCTAAAAGTTACCTGCAAACTCGTTTCGCACGCTACGAGCATTAAAGTGTACGAATATTGACGCAGAGAGGGAAACTTAAATCGAAGATCGACCGAAATATTCCACGCTCGATTAAACGACATATAAAAATTTCGATTCTACTGCGAACCGTTCGATCTCTCGCAATAACAATAATAATCGAGATCCGTAACAATTATGCACGCGTGTTTCGTTCAATTTCCCATTTCCAATGGGCAGATATCTGCAAGTATTTCGTAAAGACGAGTTGTAATATGCAGCTGGACAAGAAAGTTCCTGCACGTCGAGGAAAACGTGGCAACGCAGCAAACTGCGTGAGCCGAGATGCGCGGCATGAATAGCACCGACGTTGATGGGCCGTCCCGTTGTCAGGGGGCTGGAGGGGAGAGGAACAAGGTAAAAGTTTCCACAGGGGCGGGGATGGGCGGGAAACGTTGCGACGAAAGGGGAATGCGATACGCTCTGCGTGTGGTGGTCGTCGGTGAGCGTAATATAACCGAGGTAATGTTACCAGGTTGCTGTTTACGGAGAGTTTTTGGAAATTTCGCGAGCCACATTCTAGTTTCCCAGTAAATCGTTCGCGCGGCAAATCGAACCCTCGAATCGAGATAATCGAGGCCGCCAAACGCAATCCATACGTTTACCAGCGTACGCTAAACGGAAATCGAGGGAACAGTGCGGCGCCTTACTTAGAAAATCTCTACGACCGAAATATTTCACCGGCATATCGTAGATAACCCTTCTGCGCGCCAATCGATTCAAATTCCACGCACCTACGTGCAATATACATCCCGTACCCATGCACGTGCATAAAGCGCTCGAAAGTTACGAACACCGTACCACCCAGTATATAGGAGTATCTAACAATTAACATCGGCTACGAGCCTTAAGGAAATTCTCAAACGGATTAGACGGCGAGCATTCCGAGCGGTTCTCATGGTCGACGCTCGTGGGCGAGCTTCTTCTCTTTTTCCGACGTCGGGGGTAAAAGTTTAAGGGAAAGAAGCGCATATACACGGGGGTACAGGTCCGTAGAATCTCCCGTTCGAAGATTCTCGTGAAACGTCGGACGTGCGGCGCGGCGCGGCGCGCTGGTGACGGTGAAATCGTAGAGGGGACGACCCCTCTTGCCCTACTCCGTAGGCGCGCAACGTCATTGTGCTGTGTGGGGCCATGGTCGTTGTAGTGTGCGTGCGTCCATCGAGCTACGCGCAGAGGACCTGCCCAGTAAATACGAGGCTTCCGTTCCCGTGTACGTGTCGCAAGAGTGCGCAGTAAAGGAGACACAGGTCCCTTGTATTCTCGGCGTCCCCCGTGTCACCCGGCGTGCACCATCATGCCGTTGAGCATCGGTGTTAACCTAAGAGTGACCGGACACTGCAATCAGGGCGGTCGTAAGTACATGGAGGACATGTTCAGCGTGGCCTTTCAATCGACACCGGATGACAAAGACCTCGAGTACGCGTTCTTCGGTATATTCGACGGCCACGGCGGCGGCGAGGCGGCCACATTCGCCAAGGAACACCTGATGAACGTTATCGTGAAGCAGAAGAACTTCTGGAGCGACCGCGACGAGGATGTGCTGCGTGCCATCAGAGACGGATACGTGAATACGCATTACGCGATGTGGCGGGAGCTTGGTAAGAATTCCGTTCGTTCCCCCGTCTCTCTCTGTCTTTCTTTTTTTTTCCCGCCAAAAACCCGAACGCTCTGCTGAAGCTTGCCTCGCCTCTCCCCCTCTCGAGGGGAAAGAAAAGAAAAAAAAACCCCCCGTACACGATAGCGGCGCTTTCGTGGAGAATTTCTCTCGTTGTCCCGCGTATTTCCCCCACCACGTCGCGCCCGATTAGGTTAGAATTTAGGTTATGTAACACGAAGTTAACCTAAAAGTTGCGACTCGACAAATATTTGTTGAGAGAGAATATTCGCCGACGCTCGTGTTTCTGCGTCGCATTCGACCGCGTCGAAGCGAGGAACCGGGGAACGTTGGTCGCAAATGTTTACCAGGTCGTATTTTTCCAACAGACAAATGGCCGAGAACGGCGTCAGGGCTACCGTCCACGGCCGGGACTACGGCGAGCGTGGCCTTCATCCGCAAGGGCAAGATTTACATAGGTCATGTGGGCGACTCCGGCGTGATACTGGGGTATCAAGTGGACGGTGATCCGCAGTGGAGGGCCAAGGCGTTGACCAAGGACCACAAGCCGGAGAGCGGGCCAGAGATGATGAGGATACACGAGTCCGGAGGGAAAGTGGTCAACAAGTCAGGGGTTCCCAGAGTGGTTTGGAACAGGCCTCGTATTGGGCACAAGGGACCGGTTCGAAGGTCCACCCATATAGACGAAATTCCATTTCTTGCCGTGGCCAGATCATTGGGTATGTTTCTCTTGGATGTGTGGGAATCGAAGGAGATTGTAATATATGTGGCATGGGACGACGAATTAACTTCTGTTCCTTTAGGCGATCTTTGGAGTTACAATTCCGAGCTGGACACGTTCGTCGTGTCCCCAGAACCGGATGTTAAGGTAGTCGCGATCGACGCGGAGTCACATCGTTGCCTTATTTTTGGAACAGACGGCTTGTGGAACATGCTGACACCACAGGCAGCCGTGGCTATTGTCCAAGCTGCGGACAGGCACAACGAGAAACATTTGATCGCTTCCCAGCAGACGTGCAACGGGGTAGGTGGATGAATGGCTTTTGCAATCTGTCGAATGGAGGGAGATACTTATTGTTTTATTTGTATGTCTGAACAGCAGGCCGATAATGTCCAATTGTGGATAAACCCTTCGAAAAGCCTGGTCGACAGGGCGTTGGAAAAGTGGTCATCGAAGAGGTTACGAGCGGATAATACGAGCGTGGTTACGTTAATGCTGGATCCACCTGGTCCATCCCGCAGCGAGGTAATTATTATTTCACGGGAAGGTATCGTTATCCAAAAGGTATTGGTCTTGATCAAACAATTTTTTTTACGAAAGGTTTTGCTGAGCCAGAAGAACGTTTTGAGCCAATATAACGCACCTGCGCCAACAGTTACCGAGAGCCCGGAGAGGCTGGACTGTAGCCCGATTATTCCCAGCATACCAAGACCGTCTCCCATAATAAACCATAACACCAATCTAAGAAAACCCGAATTACCAAACGAAACGGAGGAAAATACCGAGGACTCGATATCAGAGGACGTACCGTTAACAGACAAAGTCGAAGAGGACGCCAATACGATTCCCGAATCGCACAGAACTGAGATCGTCCCAGTTCTGGAAGCACTGTCAAGCGAGCCAGCGATCGTCGAGAGAACTGTAGAAACGAATGCTCAAGTTACAGAGAATGTTCCAGTAGAAAGTACAGAGAAAGACGAGGAGCGTCCCGAGCTTGCGAACACAGATGCCTCTGACACGTTAGATAGTCAAGACGTTTCGGAAGCTAGCCCGTCAGCCGAAATAGATAATAAAAACGACCTCTCCAATGTGATACACCAAAGTGCATTTTCCAACGAACGTGACGACACAACCTCTTCCACGATCGTTCCTAGCAACGTAGAGAATAATGGGATTATTGGTAACGAGAACGAGATCAAATCGAGCCTGTCGAACGGTTCGCTGCAGAAACAACCCGCGCTGTTCTCCGCGTCCCGGCCGGAAGTGAGAAGCGCGAGGAGGAGGCACAGTTTGAACACGCATCCCCGTAACAACCTCGTGGAAACCGGCACGCTGGAGACGAAAACTTACGCGAATTCTAGGTTTAAGTCGCGCAGTACAAAAGTGGCTGTGACCGTAGGTACGGTGGAGGACGGCGCGAGAAGCACCAGCAAGGCTAGCCAAAGTTCCGTTGGCAAACGAAGGCACAGCGCGGTTTCGCAGGTTGTCGGCAGCAACGCGGACAGTTCCTGTACATTGCAGGAGCCGTGTTTGAAAAGGAGAACTCGTTCAGAAGATCGCCCCGACCCGGTCGACGAGAACGACCCGGCGAACCAACCTACAAAGGACCCTAGTAGTAATAGTAGTAGTAATACCAATAATAATAATAATAATAATTTAAATTGGCCTACAACGGAAGCTGCCATTGCTCGCTCTACGTCCGGCGGTGCTACCACTGTACCTGTACAGGAGAGGCTGTCGTCGTTGAACAACTTCCAAAGAAATCTGGGGAAGAAAGCCACGCCTGTGAAGGCGATCAGGAGGCCGTCTATTAAGGGCCTGCTGAAGCAATTGTGGGCTGCTAGTCTTGGCGCGAGAGATTGGGATCAGGGGAGAACTAGTCGATCGAGTAATTGTAACGAGCGAAGGTTGAACAGAAGTATGCCTATCATAGGCTCCTCGGACAGTACAACTGTGCCGCAACGTTGGCTCAGGTTGGTCCCCCTGTCCTTGCGACGGTATTCGTTTCTTCTCGTAACCGTGCTTGCAACAAGTTCGCACATTCATGTTTGCTTAATTTGCCCCGCCAGGTCGGACACTATCGCGGCAACACCTGTGAAAACGCTGCGCTCGCGCAATGTGGACATAACTGGTCACACGATATCCGCGCAACTGGTGTCCCAGTATGGAATCGTGAAGCAAAGTCGACTATCTTTGCCCGGTAAATTGAAACAGTCCAGCAGCAACGGATTCCTGCAACCGAGTAGAGTGAGGTCTTCCACGTTGACGCCCGGTATGAAGCAGAGCGGCGGTAGTAATGGGAACGGGGCCTGCTCCACCATCAGCCCATCCAGCACGGGGTGCAATTCTAGTTCTGGTATGGCCAAGAGGGGGAAATCGCCCTATAACCCCAGCGCTAGGTCGTTGACCACGCGGTCCCGCATTAAACGCCTCGGGAAATGAGGTATAGGATAAAATACATCTTTAATTACTTTCATTACTGTTCACAGGGTATTCTATTATTTACCCTCAACGCTCACTTCGTTTGCTCCGCGTATAGGCTTTTCGTTTTCCATCGGAAGCGAGTTGGCCAAAAATAAATTTTCACCCTTTTGTTGGGGTCTTTTTCGCGCCGTTGCATTTTAATTCTCGAATATCGGAGCGCGAAGAGAAAATCTGTCGCAGGCATACGACGTTGCCTCGAATTTCCATGGACGTGCGTCTCGAATAGAGAATTAGGTTTGCATTTTACGGGCCGACAAAGAAAATAACAAAGATTCTACTCTGAAAAAAAATATTAACAGATCCAGCGGTTTCGTTCGTTTCCTATTATAGTTCTCACCTTCTGAACAGTTTCTCCATCGGGTGCAACTCTGCTTTATGGGAGAACTCTTTGTCGACGATAAGAAAGTAATATATCTTACAACTTCCATGCTTACGGGTGAAGGATCGATGGTATTTTACACATTTGCATGCTCTCACTTGTTCGACAATGTCTGGCAAATTGTTTCGCTATCTATGCACTGTTAATTCACCCGTGGAATTTTCCTAGTGTTACAGTGCTTCCCGCGTACCATTTTTTTTTATCAAAGTCAGTGCTAGCCCCTGCTTTTCCAGCTAAAATGTTCCTCATTTTTTTTTTTTGCTTCGACTAACAGTTTCAATCCTTCACACACGTATTACTTCGAACAGATTTTGCCATTAGGAATACAGCCGGTAATATTTTTATCAATTTTCTATTTGTTTTATTTTATTTCTTCAAGTAGTACATGAACATATGTATAAAAAATTGTGTGCGTGCTTGCGGGGTGGATGGAAGAATAGAATGATTGCGTCGAAAGGGTTGTGTATGTGATTCATAGAAATTTATCATCATTATTATTACTATTATTATTCATTTTTTCCAACGATTCCTTCGAACATTGCAGTCTTCTAACGAATCGATGGAGATGAACAAAGAGAATGTAACTTACGATTAGATTAAGAGTGAGAAATATCTAGTATGTAGGTGCGTAATTACCGATCTGTTTCGGCTAAGCTAATCACACGAGCCATTCAGGATTCATTCGAATGTCGGGCCGACGTTAAGCAAAGAATTGTAATTCTTTAATTTTGATATTTAACTTTATACGAGACAGCACAAAGTCTAAATAAGGATGTCTTTCGATATAAAAAGACTTATTAATAGATCGTCGTAATTCTATTTACTATATTGTTGTAAGCATTTAATTATTCGCCGCCCTGTGAAGGAATTTTGAATGGTACCTGTGGTGTTAAAAACAAAAAACAAAAAAAAACACACGACTGTCTGTTGCGCGATACGAAGTTTAATTAAGTTACGCATGTGGCGATTTGAGAGTGGAAATTAAAATAGTGCGGTAACATGTATATAGGCGTGCAGAATAATTACGGGTCACTGAAAACAGCGACGAAAATTCTGTCTTAGCGTGTGATTCAGTGGTTAATTTGTTTTAAGTAGCAGCACGTTCTAGTGGAATCGATCCGATTCTGAGGAATGTGATTTTGAATTTGCGGTGATCCTTTGAAATTAATTTTCTTTCTTTTTTTTTATTCTTTGAATAACAGGCACTGCGTTTGTGCTGAGTGTACTAAGTACTTCGGGACAACTTGGACTGATAAGTTTCGTTGAATTGTACGTCGCCAAATGAAGATCGCGAGCGTTTAAAAGAATAGATGGGACAGTAAATTCGCCGATTTCGACATTTTTTTTTTTTGACGAAGAGATCACTTGAAATTTTTACTGTAATAATTATTCGACGGTTTTAGTTCGTCTTGGTTTATCGATTAAACATTTTTCCTCCCGTCCCTGTTTTTCTTTTTTATTATTTTTAAAAAGGGATATAGCGATAGAAGAATTTACTGTGCCCACGAATTGTCCGAGAGCAAAGAGAAATTAATGTACATTGACAGGCATATATGTTTATACATGTTTATCGATATTTTTATATTTTTACGTTTCACCATAGACAGTGCAGAGGAATATAATTATATCAGATAGCGGGGAGGCGTATGATAAAAAGAAAAATAATGACACGTGCCTACAATAGTTACCATTTAAATGTGTATATATATAAAAAAAAGTATATATATATGTATAAAGTGTATTATGAAGCATGGATCAAGAAGAAAATATATTGTCCATACTTTACCGCAAATAAAATCAAAGAGGGAGAGAGAGAGACATATATATACATATTATATATTTAAATAATAAAGAAACACAAATGTCTCGTAGACAAAAAAAAGAACTTGTAACGTTTAAATGAATTTTCTCTTGGTGCATGTGACGAAGGTGGCACTATCTATACATATAAATATATAAATGTGTATGTAAATATATATAGACACTTATGGATGCATATATATATACATACATACATATGTAAATTAAAACACGTATAATTTGTAAGTCGCGTCTACATACGTGTAGATGAAAAAAAAAACGTGTAGATTACGGTCATAGGAGAAATAAAGAAAATCTTTGCTAGCGTTTATTTATATACATGAAAGTTATAATAATAATAATATACATAGAAACAAAGAAGTAGAGAGAAATGGACGAGAAGTAAGGTGGTCCTCCGTCTGTAATTGCGCTTGTAGAATTTAACATTCGTTACATAGAACGTGAGAGAAACAAATATAAGTATTTTCGGAGGGACGAAGTAAAACGCAGAAGATAAAGAAGATAGGATTTATCAGAGGAACAGAAAAATGTATAGCGAGCGAAAATTTATATAGCGGTTTATCTCAGGTTAAGCATATAGGTTGAAGGAGGCGAACTCGAACAAATGTGTGATCACGTTTAAAATATGTATATTTTAATTAAATAAACTGAAATATACAAATGTTTTTTTTAGCAAATGTTTTCTTTATAAAACCCAAACATAAATCATACTTCTGTGAAACTTTAGCTAGCTTGTACTTTAAGCTTGAAACTTTAAACGTGTACTAATAAAGAGAAAGAATAAACAAAATAACGAGTAAGAATTAAATTCGTATATTTCTTTTATTCGATTTCACCTTTCATTCATCTTCCTTTATTTCGAAAAGAATATTGAATAAATTCGCGAGCATGAGGGGCATTATTGGATGTTTGAAAAAGATCACTTAAACAACCGTTTATATTTCTATGCTGTTATTTGAAAAAATACAATTTTACATATATACAGAGACATAGTTGAGTCGATTCTTTTTTTTTCTCCTTTTCCTTTTTTTTATATGATTGCATGATATTATTTATAGGCATTTGCACAAGTATACTTAGCTCCGTACATATACATGTTTAAAGATATATATATATATATTATACATAACAATATACATGCTACATATCGATTTAACTTATACCAATAATAAATACTTTCTTTTTGTTTAAACCATCACTGTTTTACAAGGATATCGAAATATAGTTCCAGTGATGGATTACAATGTAAATGCAAATACAAGAAGCGACAGAATATGATTCCTTATAAGAATTATTATCGTACGTGTTTGTATAGATTGTAACATAAATTGTTTTATTCAGTATTGCATACACACATATATTATATATATTTTTTTTATTAAACATACAGATAGAATATCCAAATGTTATAAAAGTTACCTGCTATTTGAATACTGGAACTCGTGAACGTAAAATTGATATTCGAAAGTTATGCATTACTGTTTTCAATTGTTATATTATTATTTTATTATTAAT
This sequence comes from Nomada fabriciana, assembly GCA_907165295.1. Taxonomy (NCBI): domain Eukaryota; kingdom Metazoa; phylum Arthropoda; class Insecta; order Hymenoptera; family Apidae; genus Nomada; species Nomada fabriciana. The sequence continues at coordinate 9,409,178 of OU015699.1, read as the reverse complement.
ACTCGCAGAGCTTCATAGAAGTGGGAACTTTCATTTCGCAATTGTTATAATGTTCAGAGAGAAATCTGACAAGTCTTCGAAAAGTAAAAACGCAATTTTAGTTCATGATAAAGTGTTTAATACGATATATATATATTAAACTGTGATTCGTTTATTTAACGTTACATTAATTTCTTCTCGTGAAAATAATAACTCGAACTTTAAAGGATCATATTTGTCTGGCAAGGAATAATTAATAACAACGCGTTGCAACGGGACAGAAATTTTTTATCATTGACTATCGGTAGTCCGTAACAACTTGCAACCAGTAGGAATTTTATTCAATATATTCATAGTTCGATCGTCCCTGTTAATTAAATGAACAGGCATCTGATCTTCGTTAAAAAACTAAATAATAATAACAAACTAAACACGTGGTAAAAGGAGAGATATTCATCTTAATTAACTAATCTCTTCGTTAATATAAAAAGCGTGTCCTAGGTAAACTTGATTTGCTTGACAAAATTATTACCCATTTGAGGATTATTGTTGTAATAGTAATAACGTTAATCATAATAATAATAACGGTTCCGAAGCACTATAAATTATTTCAAGTGTATCGTGCTTAAAAGGCCAAGAAAAGAAAAATGAATTGCAGAGAAGATAAAGTCCTCCGAAAAAGCAATATATTGCAAAAAAAATGATTTGACGTCACAAGTGTAAAATTCATTTTTGTTCTAATAATAATGAATCCTTCAACGATTTATCGCACCGTGAAACTTGCTTACTATTATGATTAACTATGTACAATTGTTTCGGCGTCTATTAGCCGCACTTCCGATTCCATACACTCCCAACGTACACGCACCACGCATTAAAAGACAAATACGATAAGGCACAGAGTATACATTATTATTCACGAACAATCATTACACGTGGTTGCACAGCCCCGATAAATGGGGAAAAAAGGCAAGAGGACGAAAGGAACTCGTATGAGAGAGATCTGCTCCGACTGAAACAAAAATTCACCAAGCAGGACACCTCACCATCGTTTATGAAAATATCTGCGATTTCAGTTATAACAGCCAACTGACCACCGAAAATCGTAAGGTCTACCGAAAAGGAAAAGAATGTTTTTCTACCGCGAATAGAATAGAATCATTTTTGTCAATTATTTTCCTTTCTGCTCTACATCAATGGAAATTAAACGATCCCTGTCGAGTAATAGAAGAAGAAAGAAATTGAGAAGGTAGTCCATCGAAATATGTAGTACCTAATTTGTGCCCTATGATTATCACAAAAAAGTGTGTCTCTCAAAATTGTGTCTCTTTTAATCACACTGGACACGTTATTCATTCAACTCGTTTACACCTTGAGTCTTGCTTACCATGAATGATCATTTCTATATACATACACGTGCATCCTTTTACGGATCGTACGGGGCGCTCATTTAGAAAAAAACAATAAAGAAATATTGCAGATCCGCGTGTACCCATACGTACACGCGATACTATTATAAATGTTTATATAACGTTGTGCATATGTCGCACATCGTCGAGATTACTCATCCTCGTACAATTCCCTGTAGAACATTCAGAATGACAAATAACGACCCAATATCTTAATCTTAATAAAATTATCCTCATTGATGCGCTTATTACACGCGTGCACGTTTTTCAATTATCTCACTCGTTTACTGTCAACACCTTTGTCTGACAACTCCCACATCTGACACCGTAGTCATTGTTGCAATAAAGAAAAATCAACTGCACCATCTCGTTAATCGTTGCGAAACGATCTCACTTACAATTATCGTATCGTCGTTTCGTGCCCACCGCGGCGAATATTTCAATGGCTGAATAAAAATGTACTTTATATTACACAATGGCATCTTCGCGCTGAATTTACACTTAGTGTAGAATAAAAACAGGCACGGCCGCCCGATTTAATATAAATAAGTACCTAAGGCGTGTACCAGATGTTTCGTCGTTTGAGAATTGCAATCGGTACGAAACAGTTTACGCTACGTCCTCGAGGAGAGACAATTTCGCGAGTGCACGTTCTCGCGGAGGGAATTAAAAATTTCCCTATTCTCTTTTGTAAAATGGTACATCATACACATGCGCTTAACCTCGGAGAGGTACAATACAGAAATATTTACATTCTCTTTTCGTACAGGACTTAAGATACTGCCCGGAGGAGATTCTGCGACCGTGTAATTCACGTCGCATTTTGCTTACAATATATGTACTCTACTTAATCCATACCATCGACAATTCGACACAATTCTTCCACAGTTTCAGATCGTGAAGTAATACCGATTAGTTACCGATTCGCCCAACAATTTCGGCCACAATATAAAGTACAATAATATCGGCGACGAGAATAATCACGTCTTCACAATTCAAAGATAAATTCCGTGATCGCTGTAATTGATTACTATAAGTATTGGAAGCACCAATTCATTCTCGTTTCATCGGACACAGAGGAAAGTGGCAATAATCATAATAACAATCGAACGATTAAACAACTAATGACTTGGCGCTCTTTAAATCGTAGATCTTTAGGACAAGTGTGCTCTAGTAAACTGTTATCAAACGTTTCTCAGTCTTGGAGAATAAAATGTTCATTGATTCGCGGTTGGACAGGGATTGGATTGGACAATCCCCGTTAGATTCTTTTCACAATGTTCCCACGTGGAAACGAAATTAAATACAGGGGCGCTATTTTTTTTTCCTTCTGGACCTAACGATACACCTAACAAAACGAAACGATAAATTTCCCTCTAAATCACGTCGCTTGATTGCACAACAAATGCCCGGGGCTCGGGTCAAGGCCAATTAGATAAAATGCTCATCATTGGACGATGCATAGGAGAAATGCACCCAAATAAATGATTGACTTCAGTCGTCTGCTTTGCAGTAAATTTAAAAGTGACAAAAAAACACACAGTAGAGAAACAAATGCTCTGCCCTGACGGAATAAATAAATTTCTTTGGAAAATTATAGGAACCACAGGATGGTTTCAGCACCATCGAGATTCAATTCGAATTACAATCTACGCACTGCTCGGAATTATTCAAACAAACAATATACATCTCACCAGACATGTCTCCAAAAACACTGCACACCCCTTTATCGACTTGAGCAGCGCGCTTTTCTCTTATTTTTTTTTAGTTTTTGGCATGTTTGGAACGACCCACACGTCCGATCAAAAGTGCGTATCTTTCGGTTTCTTTCATCCCCCCTTTGGGAATATCGTGGAATGAGAGAAAAATGCACACGTTCACCGTATACCATCATACGTCACTGCAAATGTACAAGTATATGTATGTATATACGAGGCACCGTTTTAAACACTATTATGTACAACAATCGTCCGTCCAAAATCTTCTATCCCCCCTTTCACTTTCCCCGGTGAAAAATCATTTTCTCCGGCGCCATCATCGACGTGTCCCCTCGTAATCGTTCACGGTTTTTCAAATGCTGCCATCACACTTTTGTACTGCGAAGAAGTAGCGGCGCGTGTAACTCGTTTGCAGGAACTAACGGTCATAGGAGAAGTTTGCTTGAACCTGGGTGTCCAAGCGAGAAGTTACAGCAGCCCCGGATAATTGATCACCGGGATCCTCCTCTGCGGTTGGATTATCTCAACGAGGTCGGTGATCGTTTTTAACCGTGGCAGGAATACCTTGGCAGGTAATCAAGCTTAAGGGGCCATTTGTGTTTTTATCGCGACTTCTGGGGCCCTCTTTTGGGAATTTTTGTCGTTTAATCAGAACAGCGCTTCGTAATTTGCCTTTTGCGCACACGTTTGCCAATGTTTGACCTAGGTCGCACATTGTTTTTTAAATCAAAATACATAAAACTGTAGCAGCTACGCGTCGTCGAAAAAGGCGGTCTTACAAAAATGATTCCGGTCTTTAACGCAGATATTTTCAACATGTTCGAAACACAAATACCCCCTTAAAAAACGAGCCGAACCACGAGACTCAATCAGCACGGATTACTCTTCAATCACAGCTTTCAGACAGTCCTGACAAATTTCATTCACAAAGAACTGAAGGTGACCCTGCGGAAACCTCGAACTGAAACTTCTATGTACATCAAGCTGATCTCGTTTCGTGGCCCACCCTGCGCAACCGGGCGAGGGTCAAGCGTGGACCAACTGTGATCACAAAGCCGAACACTGGCCGTGCTACCTTCGGCATCGGCGAAAGCGTCCATTAATCGCACAGAACGTTCTTGGAGTCCCTCTTAACACCGGACACGTTCGACGAACGCCCGTAGCCAACGTCGCTGATCCCTCGCCCCGTCTCAGACGTTCCAGGTGTCAAGGATGGTCTCGGGTGCCTCCACTTGACCGGGAGGCACCTGTGGAGCACGCGTTGCGCCCTCGCCGCCACGGGCTACACGGCGCAGCCCTTTCGCGTCCCGTAGAGGATCTTCAGCTCGGGGACGATGATCTTCTTTATCAGGGCGTTCGTCTTCGACGTGAGCATCTCGCGGTGCGGGTCCTTCTTGAAGATCTTGATGCCCGGACGGTGCACGAGGAAAGCGTTGTCCAGGATGAGGAAGTCGTAGTCGAGGACGCACAACGCGTAACCCTGAAGCCCAAGTGGTTCGAAGATGATTACAGAGAGGAGACAGCTGATCAGGCGAAGTCTTGGACTTTGGGATTGGAACGGTAGAGGCGTGGCGAGCGTTGCGTTAACTCTTGAAGGGGATTCGTGCGGTCCAGGACGAGGATGTTTCTTTTGGGAGTCATGAGGAGCTTTTGCAGTCAGCTTTCTTGGTCGGAGGTGTTATATTCTTGCGCGGCTTTTATTTGCTGTCGGGCGCGTATTTGGGTAAAGGTGTTGAACAATTGATATCCTTTTTTTCTTTGGCAAATTATTTGCTCGAGTTTCGATGATTGTTAAAGGATTGCGTTAAACAGTTTAGCGTTTGGGAAATTGAGGAATCGTAGGATAAAAATTGGGAGTTTAAATGATTGCCTGGTGGTTGGGGAGCATTGTACCTTGTGAATAATTAATGGCTAACATACCTGCGTCATTTTGTCGCTTTTCCCCTCCCAGCTGAGCCTCTCGTCGTACAGAGGGTCATTATTGGTCCCTATGAAGATCGGCTCCCAGTGAACGAAGCTACCTGTCCTCTTCCCAACGTGGAACACGTGAAGATCCTCCGTTTCCGGTCTCTCCTGCCACTCCTTAGTCTTTGGAACGTTGTGGCAGCCGGAGCAGAGCTTTTTATGAAACGGGATGGCCGTGCCGGCCTTCAGCATCTGGATCTATAAGAAAGCAAGCCTTTGTGACAAACCGTATAATAATATATACATATTTATTTAGATAAATATTTCTTCAAGCATATATATTTACAATAAAATTGATCACGTAACGTTAATAATTATTAAACATTAATTACATGAATAGTGGCATTGTTCAACACCATTAGAGGAAGTGGAAGATGCGCAAGGGGTGGAATCGTCGAAACAAGGTCGACGATGATAGAGAAAAACGTAATGCAATTGAATGGCGTGCAGCAATGGCGGAATTGAATTGGATATTTTATGGAACTGCGGCCAGTGCAGTGGCCAGCTGCACTTCGCAATGACGCTATTAATTGCATGCACCAAGGTCCACGGTCAAAGGAAGCGCCATTGATTAAACGACCCTCGGACGTTCGTGCCATTTAGCGCATTGTCGGATATTATGCAGCTGTTGCACCACTCTTTCGCGCTCGTTTAACAGGCTTCAAGTTCGCCTCTGCGTAAACGACAAATGTGACTGAACCCGGTGTCAACGTTTCATAATATATCGTTGCTCCTCGGCGAACGCAGTATATATTTCTTTTTTTTGGAAAGCAGAGATTAGTCGTGGAATCGACGATAAATTGTTCCAATTTGATCTAATCAATTTATATAACGAAAACTCGAATCACCCTTTCAGTTTGTTGCTGGAGTGCAGAATGCAGAGGGAAATTGTTATTAAAATATTTTCATTCCTTTTGAAAAGTGATTTATCTACCTGTTTATTGGGTTGCCCGTTTGTTCGTCTGTTTCCACTTACCAAGTGAGTCTTGTTATTCGGCGGCTGGCATTTCTCATCCACCTCGAAGATGGACAGCACGAAAACCCGTGGATTCGGTTTGTAGAGGGCGGGCTGGTTCCTCTTCCTGATCATTTCGACGAACTTCGCCGGCAGATTTGGGTTCGGATAGAGCTCGATATCGCTGGCGAACACGTAGAACGTCGGCGCGGACTCGCGGGCTATGTTACGGCCAACGTTCACAGGGTACAGCAGCTTCTTCTCGTTTTTGTACATCTTTGGGAACGTCACGTTCACCCACGGCGGTCCCAACGTGCAATTGTACGTGTCAGACATCACCTTCTGAGACGGCGGCACCTGTCCAATAACCAAATAGCAACGCATTACACAAAGGCAATAGGACATGTCGTTTCTCTTTCGCTTGTCGTACAGTAAAAGATGAAAGTAAATGTTATAAAAAGATTATTTTAAATATTGTGGGATCGGGCGCCACCATCAAAGAACTTAAGAGGAACACAACGACTATTAAAAATGGACCGTGGCGCATATGGACTGATCAGTGCCTAGTGATACGATGGTCCCGGGTTCGATTCCCGATAATCCCCCTCATTTTTATTAAGCTCCTACAATATTATAAATTAATTCGTTTCTTTCGTTCACCCTTTGTATTTTCGCATAAAATAAATAGTTCTTCAAACCAAGCCAGGTTCTTTGGCCAGAATGTGAAACCACCTCCAGGCAGGAAGTGTCTGAGAAGACATATTCCCTTGCGACAAACACACTCTTCCATATCGGAGCGTCCTTATTAATTAACTCGATTCGTATTGAAGTATCTGTATCGCGACGGGATCCAGCAATTAAACGGAACGCGAGACCGCGTACGCCATTGTTGGCGCGTACACGTTAATTACAGGTGCGAAGGTTCGGCTTTGTCTTCGGCACGATTCTTGTACGGATGAATTATGCACGAAGAGCGGAATGGTACGTAAACAGGTATCGGTATCGGTTGCTGATTGGCCCTCCCCTTTAATCACCACTTTCTCCACCTTTCATGCCGATCCACTTTTCAATCTCCCTTCTCAAATGTCAGGGGGATATCGGTGGATCGCGTTTCCACCTGGCTGACGCGACACAGAGATCTTCCTTTTGCATTTCTGTCTCGCTTCGTCGCTATCGAAATGAGATTTCCAAGGCGTTCTCGCGATTGTATGCACGCTGATATCTGTTGGACTCAATGAGGCGAAAAACGAACGCTCGCATACGAAATCGTGATACGGCCACGACTCGCGGCTGATTCATAAACGCACGAATTACGCACGCTCAGCGATTGCGCGAGTTCAGCACGCGTGCGCTAATTTTCGAATCGCACGTGTCGATCGTCAGCAGAAGGTGTCGATTAAAAAAACAAAGAAGCGATGATTAAGAATCCATTGATACGATACGAGAGTGTGAGCTGTGCAGACATAGTCCTCGATAGTCCTGGACTATTGGGTCAGTTGTGCAAGCCTGTTTATGACAGTGCACAATGTGTATCTCAAGTCAATGTTTCGTTAGTTGTGCATGCAAAGTGTGCTGGCATGTTAATGTTTAATCAGTTGCACGATAATCAATATTCATGCTCGATCAGAGAATCACGATTCGCTCGTTACAGCCTGGAGCCTCTGTCTAAATAAGTCTATATTTTACCTCGGACCAGACCCATTAGAGCAGAAACAACCACCTGTACATTATATTTGGGAGAATAATTAATGTCCCTCATATTTCTCATATTTCAGAAACTGAAGTGGATAGTCCTGTGAAACAATTCCGTTTAACATCCACGTTCGTCCATTTCCCGGGTCGACCATGCTGCCTACCGCAATTAGACTAGCGATTGCGTTAATTGGCAGCCCTGATCAGGCCCCAAAAAAATGCCCCGACCGCAATCTTGTCACGCAGGAACAGAGGCGCGTCTCTATCGAAGTATCCTTCCGCGAAGACGCTGAGATTTCGCCCGGCGTTGTTTTGGCTACGTGCACGTTCTTCCTATCGGACGTGCCGCGAGGTTCCAGTGAACTCCTTTAAAAGCCGGCCACCGTGGTCAAAGTGTCATCAGTTCATCAACGAGCAACAATTCGCAACAGCAACCAACCAGCAAACAAACAATCCGACGAAAATGCATCTGAGCGCAGCTTTAGTCCTTCTGCTTGTGGGCCTGGTCTACTGTCAGGAGGGAGATCCATGGGGCTCTATTAAAGATTCGTTGCCCAATGCGAAAGATCCGTTGCCCAAGCGGAAAGATTCGTTGCCCAAGCCGAAAGGTCCAATTGAGCGTGACGACTTCCCTGGCAAGCTTTACGAGGACGACAGGACTAAGAGGCACGCCCTCTACGGGGGATACCCTTTCCTGCCGTCGGTTTATCCTTATGGGCTGCCCTATCAAAATCTTGGCCTCCCGGCCGCGGCACTCTCATCCTTGAACTACCCAGGTCTTCAAGGCGTACTCAACTTCCAAGGAGCACTGCCAGCCTTGCAGGCATGGAACGGACTCCAGGGTTCGGTTCCGATCTTCCCTTCCTCAACGGTGATCACCGAAGAGGTACAAGCTGTCGTACCTGATGTGGTCGTTGCCCAGCCTTGCCCAGTTGTGGAGGAGGTCGTCCAGCCAATTGTTACGGCAGCAACTGGTGTAAACTATGTTGCGCCAGTTTTGGAGGAGATCAACCAGCTTGGTTTGAGACCGTACGGCTATCCGTACTATGGCGCCCCGGATTTTCTGAATTACAACAACTGGAGGGCCCGCCACAACGAGCAGTTGGTACTCGCAGGCAGACCAGCCGTTTATACTGACGTTGACGTGGTTGCACCCGTTGTCGGGTTACCACAGTACAACTATGTTCTATAACTGTACTAGTATTATGTGGTAGGTGGATTCGTTGGTAATTCTATTGTAAATCTACTTGCGCAAATTCGATTTATTTACGTCTGTCTGTCTGTTTGGCAGCACCAGGTCGGATTCACATGAGGACAACCACTTGCAGATTGACAATGATATGATAAAAAGAAAACAAAAAAAAATTGAATTGTAATGGTACTATATCCAATAAAGAACAAATATATGTAGACAATGAGTTATTCTGGCTAACCCACCAATTCCTAAAAAAATTCCTCTAGGATCCTAACAAAGGAATTAGCAAGTATCAGTCGTAGAGAAAATAATGAAGGAATACTTTGCTGGGACAAGAATAGTTCTAACAAACGTTGTAGGCCAGCGTGTATGTGTCAGCAGTATTTAAAGTCTTAAGTTACTACGAAGGGCTTAAGGTGGATTTCCTATCCACGTCAGAAACGAGCGTCTAACGTTGCGTCAAACCAGCATCGTTCAAGGACGGCTTACGAAGTTCTCCCACTTTTTAGCACATTGTGAGAACAAAAAATACGATGCTAACGTGACGGCTGCGACAGACTAAGGCCTCTGTCCGCGAAGAAATCTCGAACACTATGCAAGACTTATGAGCTTTTGTAACAGCGATGTGAGCACACTAGATGCAAATTAGAGGTTGCACCTTAGGCGACGATTTTCATAGGCATTGTTGCTTTAAAACAATACGTTTTTATTTAGGTCGCTTTATCGCACTCTGGATGAACAGTGAACCACCGGCGCACGAATGGGCAGGCTGCACGGTTCCATTCAGACTGCGATAAAACGGTGGAAAAAAATCGCGGATCGTTCGCATTTGTGTTCACTGTAAAAGGGAGACTTGAAGCTTCAAATTCATTGTGATTTTAGTCACGGGAAAAATTTCTGAGGGTCCGTGCAGACGTTCGAATTTTTACAAATTTCGAAAAAAAGTACCTTCACTTTGCCATCCCCTACATGATGGAGAAAATTTTTTGCAAGGAATTGAGCGCAGAGCTCTTAAAGTAGATGCTTAACCCTTTAAAATGAGCCTAGCTCGATTGTCGTACGATTTTTTTGGGCCATTTTATCGTACTTTGAAAAAAGCTAGCTACTGGCACTCGAACAACCTAAGGTACACGGCGGGCAGATTGCACGGTTTCATTCAGACGACGATAAACTGGTAAAAAAAAATCGTAGATCGATTTTTCTTTGGAGGTTGCAAAGGGGAGACTTAAATCTTCATGCCCAAGATGATTTGAGTCAAGAAAAAAATTTCTCAAGATTCGTACATACGATTGAATTTGCAACAAATTTCGAAAAAAAGGTGCCCTCACTTTTCCACCCCCTACATGGCGCAAAAAAATCCTAGAACAAAAACAGCACAGGGCTGTCAAAGTAGAGAATTTTCACTTTAAAACGAGCTCGTGTAGACTCTCGTACGATTTTTTTTTACGCAGTTACAGCAGTCGAAAGGTCGACCATTCCTCGGTGAAAATCTAACGTTCCTCCCATTATAAAGGGGAGTGTCTATGATCGTAAAAACAAAGTAGCCGCCCAAAACTATTATACAAGAAAGCAAAAGATCCACCTGGCAAACAATTTCGCGCGTCACCAATCACAAAAATGCTCACCGTATCAACAAACTTTTCTACCTTCCAAAATGCAGAATTCCTCCCGCGTCTATTGAAAGCAACTAAACAAAAAAAAACACTCTATCGTGTCACGCATTAATGTCGCGCTCGACACTAAGCACGTCTCTATCAAGAAATTCTGGAAATACCACCGATAATGCGAATAACTATATACGGTCAGCGAATTAACGTGTTTTCTCTATCCGCACGATCCTCTGATCAAACGTGACACCGAGTTCGCGGTGGACTCCTTTAAAAGCCGGGCACCGTGGTCAAAGTGTCATCAGTTCAACCTCGAGCAACGGATCGCAGTGTCAATCCTAAGGAAATGCATTTCAACGCCACTTTCGTCTTCCTGCTTCTTGGCCTGGCAGCCACCCGGGCTGCTTCCTTGGCCAAGCTCGAGGAGCCAGAGGCGAAGGATGCTCTACCTGCCAGCGACGAGCTTGAGGAGCAGGACAGGTCCAAGAAGAGCGCTATCTATGCCAACCCCCTATTGGGTGGATCTCGGTTGTCAGCATTACTTGGACTACAAGCAGCCTCGGCTATTAACGTCCCGCAGTATCTGCAACAAGTCCAGGCGGTCAGTATCCAAAAGGTCTCACGACCGTTTGGCCAGAGTGTAAATGTGATTCAGACAGGATCTTTATCTCCAGGCTGCGGTGCTCGCTGATCCTCTAGTGGTACCAGGGGTGCAAACTGTTGGGGAGGTCGTTCAAGCAGTAAATGGACTGCCTGCTGTCAACTATATTCCGCAGCCAGCAATTCTGGAGGACATTGTCCAGCCTGCTTTCAGACCATGGAACTATCCTCTGCATGGTCGGCCTGATTTGTACAATTCTGTTCCTTTGGCTGCTTATGGCGAGTCCTTGCTCTCTGGAGGTCTACCTTATGGCCTGTACTCTGACGCTGCATTGATATCTTCCCCATACATTGGTGCTTCGTCACCTTATGGACTGTACTCTGATGCTGCATTGATATCTTCCCCATACATTGGTGCTTCGTCACCTTATGGACTGTACTCTGACGCTGCATTGATATCTTCCCCGTATGTTGGTGCTTCATTACCTTATGGACTATACTCTGACGCTGCACTGCATTCTCCATATATTGGTGCTTCATCGCCTTATGGCTGGTCACCGTACAGCTATTTGTACTAAGGTATACGAGGACGTAAGTATAAACACTGTTGGCGAGATTTCGTTGCAAAACTATTGCGGTGCTTAATTGGTTTGGTGTACCTATTTGTTTTTGGCAGCGCTGGCTCAGAACACGGACTTGGGAACGAGAATTTCAGCAACCTGATGCTATTATTTAATTATCAGAAATATCTTTTTTTGTAAACGTATGACATATTAATAAACGGCAAGCGTAGTTCATCGTTGATCCTAATTTACATTCCGCAAACACCTCGAAGCGCACCACTGTCCTGAAAACAGTGTCGCCAACCCTTCGACTATTTCCCCCCAGATAAACCTCGTCCCCGACTATGACGCCTCGATCGTGGCAGCAGCATCGATCATCTCACAAGAAAAACGAGGGCACTCGCGACACAATCGGAACAGGAAATCCCTGTAAAAGAATACGGACATCTACTCACCACTTTTGGCACGTGTTTACTGCTGAAGAATACGTGGAAGGTGACCAGCTGAGAGATCAGAGGGCTGCCACAGTTCCTCGAGTACTTGATGGCGTCCAGGGTAGCCGCGAAATCTGTGCCAGGAGCGTGCATTGCAATCGATATCGGTGCCCGCCACCGTTCCAGCAACGGTTCCAGATTGTCCAGGAACGTGTAGTCCGCGTGTGTGGTATACGTCACGGTCTCCCAGCATCTCACCGCCATGCTCATGGGCACGTAATTGTACAGGACCCAGTAATCGCCACGCTGCCCTCTCCTCGGCTCTAGGGACTTTTCGTTGCATGGTATCGCCTCCTTCAGGCTCAACGTCGGCCGGACTATAGGCTCTACGCTCTTCACCTTAAGAAGGGGCAAAAGGGTTTAGAATTGAATTCGACGCTTTCATGGATACGATTTGACATCACCTGAGCCCAAGAGGACTTGGGGCTACATTTAGTTAAGCGACAATAATTTTATAGTAACTTTTAATAATTAATAAGCAACTACTTTCGGTGATCACCATTCCTAATATCGTCACTGTCTGCGAAGTAATTTCTATTTGAGACACGGCACCACTTGCAGCTGACTTTCCATGCTGAATATTGCACGTGACATTATGCACACGCCCCGTTATTGCTAAATTATTGTTAGACAGAGTTCCCTGCAGCGGATCCCCGTGGAAAAGGTTGAAGAGCATCGGGGCAAAAGGTAAAAGCGTCCGCTTCAATTTTGCATGAGACGAGGGAACAAGAAGGCAGAGGGAGATACGCGATAAAGTTTCCCCTTTGAGACGCGGAGCCGCGGCTGTGAAATAAAGGTGACCCTGCCGTAGTGCTTCGGGAAGCTAAAGAGAAGTGAAAAGACAAAAAGGCGGACCCAAACCCAGGACCCTCGATCTGCCCTAATTATTCTAGCATCAAAATTGTATACAGATGAAGAAAGAAAAAAAAAAGAAGAACCTATATCTCCTCTGACCAACGGCCAATCTCTCAACGAACTTTCGTTGTACCATTATGCAGAACGTGACCACGATGCAAAAGAAGCTACTTCTCAGGCCAACAATCTCGAGTGCAATGGAAATCTTATCCAATGATCAGGATTTCGAACGAGGTCGAGCAGCTTTCCATCCAGCGCTGAGAAAACCGAATGGAAAATTGGAAGGAAACGTTGAATTGTTTTAGCTTCGAAAAGTAAAACGTTATTGAGCAGCAGGCGAGAGGTTTCGTTGGACAACTTTTTCAACGTGGAAGAATGGAAGCGGTGACGTCGATACATACATACGCGGTGAGACACGAAAAGAAAGGGCAAAAAAAGAAGGAACCTGCCCATCGAGATTCTTCGTTCATCGGCTATCTTGCCGGGCACCGACCGGTCGAAGAAAGAAAAGAGGCCGCGCCGGGTGTATGAGGGAATTCATTGTTGGGTTAACCCTTTCGCGAGAAGTGGCGAAGAAAGTTTTTTGCACGACCGATTGTTACAGCACAATGTGTCCATTCTATTAATGCGATACAATTATTATTAGCAGATGAAATGTGTACTGTTTAAATGAGAAGCAAATTCGTACCAACTTGTGTAATTAATTCAGATTTAATGATATTCATTAATGTATAATGTATTTTATTTCCAGTTTTTTCAGTCTTCCTAAATTTATTCTCCACTGAAGTTGAATGAGATATGGAGGATATTACAAGAAATATATTTTCTTCTTCAAACACACATGTGGTTCTGACGTGCAACGTGACGACAGATTTTCATTTGAGTACAGAAGGCCTATCGTTGATTGTACATTGTTAATTATCACAGGGAGGGATTAGAAGATACCAATTCAATTACCACGCCTAGGCTTTTAAACAAATTTGTACAGGCGAACGAACGCGATACACCTCAAGTCGTTTCAGTGAATAAAAGGGGTCTGCTGATCTGCCTGTTCGATATCTCTAATTGCCTACTGATTCAGTGGCGTAAGGTAATCAAGAAAATTGGATTTCCAGTAATTGTACTTGAACTTCCACTTTGATAATTTAAATTACAATTCCACGCACAAGTGTACCTCTATTTTTGATTAACTCGTTAACGTAAATAATTATTTCTGTTTATTTGCTGCAAAATTCATCGGTGCGATGCAAAGTATTTTACTGTAATCAATTTCGGGGGATTAAAATGAGTAAGGTGAAAATAAGATCTCATCTCTTTAAATGGATCAGCTGTTTAAGGGTCGATGAATTATTCACAGCTGTTATTTATATGGCCGCGACTAATTTCACGGATCGATTGACGATTCGATCAGCGTATTCACGGACCGTTTATCGATAATGACCAGACGGCGGATGTTTACCCGATTATTATTATTCATTGCTATATTATTACAGAGATCTATATTTTGCATTCCGAGCAATTTATTTCTCGCATAACTATCGATGAATCGCAACGGACAAATCCTCGCGATACCTTTAAAACAAAATAAAAAAAAAAGGATCCACACGGGAATATAGAAATCGATCCACCTCGGACAATAACAACACTAATCACCGAAAAACTCCAAAAGAGCCAAACAACAAAACTACTGTCCCCGTGTTAATTGATTTCGTATAGTACACCCTTCAGCCACCCCATACAATACTGCTCTCCGGGGTTAAACAGATCCCGGCGCCTATACTCAAGGCGCCGCCCTCCCGCAATCTCAACGGCACAAAAGCGTTAAACCGTCCCCGGGAAAAGCAATCGGAATACCGGCTTACCGTCTGATTGTTCCTCTGATCGTTCCTCTGAACAGTCTCAGCCTTGGCCTCGTTGGACGTCGGCCTCGTGGTGGGCGGCCTTGTCCTCGCCGGGCTCGTCCCGTTGCCACCCTTATTACTGGCATCCTTGGCCACAGTCACCGACGACGACGTGGCACCCTTCTGGGTACCATTGCCCAGGTCCGCAGCGGCGAAGGTCTCCGATTGCAACGGTGCCGCCCAATTGGTAGGCGGTTCCTCGATCCAGGGCCCGGAGGAGCCGAAATGGGCACACACGTAGAGCAACACGCAGATGTTGAGCACCACTGACACGCGAAGTGCCCAATTTCTACGCAGAATGCCGATCATGCTCATTCTCCAACCACCTCCAGGACCACGATCCAGCTAGCGTTATTTTTCGGGAGGAGGGGAGGGGGGCCCGGGTGTCTCAGGCGCTGCGTGCCACCTCTCCACCCCTGAGGGCCCGCTGCTGGGTCCGTGATCAGGAACGGAGCATCGTGCCGGGGTTCCCCGACCGCCTTCCTCTTGGTACACGCTGGGAACAGTTGATTTTTGGTCAGTTACGATGAATTCTGTCTGGGAATTTTTTTTCTCTCGTTTAAAAAGGTCCTTATTTCGGTATGTTGCGCATGCTCCCCAAGGAATTACTCGAGCGTGTTTAAAAAAAATATGGAAACGATTACAATTGAATTAGGTTACGTTTAATTTTCGACAGGGAACACAGTGCTGGCTGTGTTCCCGGTGCGACCAGAAGCTTCGTTTAATTCGCGGCTGGCGCAACTCCGCGACCTGTCTAACGATTTAACAATGAAGCCATTGCCATGCACGTTCGCAGTCATTCATGCGTGGCGAGTGAGGCCGGGCAAAAGGATCGAACCCGCAGCCAACGTGTCATTATCACCGGTGGCTCGTGTTAGGTAACCAGCGGCCAAGAAGCCACGGTTCTTTCAGCGGCTGGCGAAATCCTATGGCAAATTGCATGCGCTCCAAGAAATAACAGAAAAGAGGAAAAATTCCACGCAGAACAGTAACTCGACTGATCAACGGGGAACGACGATGCCGGCCAATGGAACGGTCGTTCTAATTTCTCTGATAGTGCGTCGCTTTCAACGTATCGATCTCGATCGCGATCCAAAACGCCCACGACATCCGGCCGTCCATCCGGCCGTTTCCGGAAGTAGGCGTAGGTGACCGAAATTGATACGAAGGAGCATCGAAACCAGAAGTTCTCTGTCACCTCGCACTTGTCCACGTGTGTTCCATTCGACTCGCGGACAGCGTTCACCATTCAGGAAACAATGTTATCGCCCCCGTCTGATACGAGTATCTACTAACTGCCGTCACGCTGCCTCGACACATACATAAGAGGAACCTGGATAAGGCTGGGACGTGCAATTATACTTAAAACGGTTACAAAAGATACCAGCCACACAGCGACGGTACAATAGTCAACTAGAAGTTGCGTTAACTTTATCTTGGGTATACGTTATATTTATTTTTGCGCAGATATTATAGAGAAATGTTTCGCTTATTTTAATCCCATTTTTCTCCACCGAATTTTATTTTCCCCTTATCCTCGTCAACGTAAACACCAGCTGGGGCTCAGTGGACGGACTTATTGGCGTGCGTCCTCTGCGGAAGTGCATATTAATGTGCTCTCGCCATCACGTGGCCAGTCTGCGACGGGCGAAATTGTTTTCAAACAAACCGTTGGCGATTTTATCGGCGAGACTGGTCGAAGGGGTTAACGAGGCACAGTTCACATGCAGCCTCACCTTTGGCAATGGTCGCGCGAGTTTTTAATCATTCACTATTTATTAATGATTGTTAAAATTCTGAATCCCCTTTCTTATGTACGCTTCTCGTAACCGACGTAACACAGAATGATCAACGAGCTCTTTGTGAGAGCGTTCTTTCGAGCAAACGGATTCGTTCGACTTCTTCCGCGAGGGCTTCATTAACATTTCGCAACGGCCCGAAGAGAATAGGGCAACGTTTTCACGAGCTCGAGAGCCCACTGATTACGCCAATCTGCTTGATCGTACGACACGAAATGAAGACACGGAGAGGAAGAACGGTCGACGAACTTGTCGTGATGCAAAGTCGCCGCACAGTTACTGAAAAGCTGGCGGAGGTGGGGGCCACAAGAAAATCGATGCAACCGTTAATACGAGTGATTCACCGGGACTCAATTACCGTGCAAACGCGCGTACAAAAGCGTCGTCACGTCGTCACGTGGTGGTAATAGACGAATATCTTTCACGAACGTATTATTAGTCAAGAAAGGCCAATTTGCAACCAAGTTTCAACCCTGCAATTCGACCGGGAGGGTAGTTGCAGCGCAAAAACAAAAATAGAGTCCCGTTTGCGGGCAGAGGAAATTTTGAAAAAAATCTATGACATTTCAATCACGCAGGCAGATATCACAGTAGTTTTCCAGATTTTGTAAATTGGAAACCCCAGCTGCGAGAAATGAAAAACGTCGAAAAATGCCGATTTTGTATTGAAGGAATCGCGGACTTGCATTTGTATTTTTTCCCCAGGTACATATTATTTATACTATCACCCTCAATTTTTTTCAGATTTTTCAATCAGGTGCGCCGCGGTGAAAAAAATTGAAAACCGATTTCTTCGTGGTTTGCTATCGATCTGTATTAAATTTATTTCGTTAAAATTCTATCGGTGAAACTCGCATTAAATCCCGAATTTTTCAGTAATTGTAATGGGTATTCGCAGCAGAAGTAGAAGAAAATTCATTAGCCGAGTTTATAAAGGGTTGAAATGTGTATTCTACGGCGATACTCGAGGATCGATGGCAATTATTCTTCCCTCGAGCGAAAAAAGTCGGATCTATGATTTCTATCGCGTGCGCCGTTCTATTCCGCGATTATTATCGTGGCACGACAACGAACATATTGCGCCATAATTGCAGCAACTATTTATCGTCGACGATTCGTCCTAATTATTCCTATATTATGCGTACACGTACGTATGGTTAAATGCACTGTGCGGCAAGAATTTCGAATCGCTAATTGCAAACAGAGAACCGAAGAATTTCACGCGGAATTTCAGAATATTAATTCGGAGTTTAACTAAACAATGCATCATCATTAATAGCTGGATCGGTACAAAAATTTCCGCAATTATAAATTCGCGAGAAGTGGAAACTTTTATGCAAAGGTGCAAAATTCCATCGGGGAATCGCGCGGAATAAAAGTCGCGTATCAGAATTTCCCGATGCGTGTCAATGCCACGCGTGACGGGGACAAAAAAAGAGAATTATGGAAAAATGGTTACACAGTGGAGTCATCGGTTTTTATTGGAAAATCGAACGGGCTGTTAACGTTTATCAACGAACGCAGCGATGCAAAAAGCATTCGCCAACCGAGAGATTCATTACGGCGCCGGCAATAAAATAATTTCGTCGCAACGAAATAATAATCGTTCGGTCGTGTGCGCAAATTCAGTTGCGTCCCACACGTTCCAAACTTTCGAGCAATTCGAACATGTACTGGAATAAACTAAAACGAAGTTAAATTAAATTGAAACGAAGTGAAAAGAAAGTAAAAATAAATTAAAATAAAGAAAATTCCGTTTGTTTCAAAAGATTTCAGCTTGACTGGCTGTAGACGCGAGGTGTAGCATCGAACCGTGGACGAGGAATCCCCCGTGAACCACCATAAATCTCCGCGGCAGATATCCAGCCACGGGGTTGAATTAACAAACTGGTCGCGTTTATTCTGGTCTCGGCGGAAGAACGTGCGTGAAAAGGTATACGTGGAGAGCACCTTGACACGATAGATCCGCGAATCCAACGTTCGAGACGTTTCGTAAGTCGACCACGTCTGTGGAAGACGCGAGAAGTCGTCGTTGTCAAGGATAGATTTTTCATTATCGCATTATTACGCCACTGGGGTTAAACGTTTCACCGTGGCCACAGAAGTAGAAGGTCGAAGAACGTTCCTCGACGTCCTGTTCTATGGGACACGTTGCGTCACAGTCCCCCTCGAGACCATACAAATTTCAGGGCCCGCGAGATTAGGGGGTCACGAGGTTCAAACTTTATCCCAACTTCGGTTCCAGGGAACCGTTAAAGTCGTCATTAAATTATCCTTATTATTATCACACCGCGATCATCTTAATTATTGGGCAACCCGGGCCCAATTAGCTGTGCCCATAAATAAAACCACTTTGCCCGTGGACGTTCCCACTTTTATTATCTCACGCTCCAAGATGAATTAGACACTGAAGAAAAGTCATTGAAAAAAGTGGAGGATCGAAAGGGTTGAGCGGACACATCGAACGTTATCCAGGAGAGGAGCAACAGCAACGAGCACAGGTCGCTGACAAATTGCGCACAGCAGGCCGTGCTTAAATTGCCCCATGACCGTCGATCTACGCGCGTAACTTGCGTTGTTTGCCCATTAACGTCGATCATTTCAAGTGTGCGCATCTGTGTCACGTAGATCACCTAGCCACCTTTCAATCGGGCCGCACGCCGCTCTGCTTTACGTCCGTGAACTCGATTCGTCTCTCCTTCTGCCCCTGGAACGTGCACCAGTGACGTAACACAGCGACACCTTGGCCACCTGCGGGGAAATAATCTTGGCCCGCGTGGCTGCCATGGTCGGCCATAAGAAAGGCACGAAACGTTGAACTCGGGTTTTCCACGGAACTGGGTTAAAAAGAGTGAATCGAAATTTGCTGGTGGATCGACGAACATTGCATAGAAAAAATTATAAATAACTGGACTAGTATCCTTCATAAATGGCTGATGATATTGGGGATAAATGAAGGGATCTACAGAGATATTTTTGAGGAGAACAATTAATTAATTAATTATGCAAGTCACAATGCGGCGTGGGTATTCCCATTCGTGGGAAGACAACGTCGACGTAATCATATAATGCAACTTCTGCATCTGCAACGCTTAATCCATTTCCACGCTACTCTAACGAGCCAAGCGTATTCCAGGCCTAACGTCGATGAAGCGTGTATCTCCTCTCTTGAGTCCAAATCTGTCTCTCTCCTTGCCTCTCTGGAGCTGATGAAATAACGGGTAACACGCTTAACCAGTGCACGTCTGGTTACTATAAATAATCACGGAGACCCGTTTCCTGCTCCTGTATATGTATACATACGTTAATGCGTCGCCACGGACAAAGTGATGTTTAGCTTGACGGGCAATCGTAAGAACCGGACGCGAGAAAAATCGCCGCTTTCAACTACTGTGCAGCTCGGTTTACTTAAGCCCGATTCGCACTTGCCGAAAAGGTTCGAATGGGCGTGGCCGAACGTAGACGAACTTGCACGAACGAGGCGATGACTTCGTGCTTAGTAGATAGGGGAATTTTAGAGAGTTCGGTTACGTTAGAATTCTCCATTAACTGACAATGAGAAATAATGATCAAAAAGGATAGGGTGTTCGTATTATGCTCGTGTGCATTCGCAAAGCGAATCGAGAGAGTATTCGAGGACAGTACCCTCTTTCATCTCACCGTTTGAGTTAAACGGCGCAATGCTTAATGGTTGGTGATCGTTCGACCGTTCAACTGGGAATTAAAAATATGATAGGGAGCATCGGTGCAGTGAAGGTTTCACTGTTTCTAAGAATAAATTGAAATGGCGCAATGAAATGTTTCGAAAGTTGTTCTTGATTAATCCAAACATTGATTCATTGAAGTTCGTTATAAAGAAGAATTAATTATGATACAGAAGCGTTGTTGTAACAATATGACGAGTGTTTACGTTCATTTGCAAATAACGGTATCACAATATCACGTTTCGTAAGCTGTTTCTTTGATATGAAATCGTGTCTTTAACACGGGCGTTAGATTGCACAGCAAACAATACTGTGTATTAAGTAATCAACAAACAGTCACGTATACGTACGACACGTGGTGAGGATAATTTACGCACCGCCGTCGTGTGTTTCAATTAGATCTACGTCAGAATGGAGTTCCACTTTCCTGGTAAATCTGTTACATCCAACAAAGAAATCGCGTAGATAAATAATGAAAATCACAACATGAAAAAGAAGTTAGAGAGCCGAGCTAAGCTAAGTCTATTTTCGAATAAAAAAGAAGAAGAATTCTCTCCTAAAATCTATTAAATATATAATAAGAAAAATCGAAAAAATTCCAAACTTTTACCAAATAAAAGGACACAAAAAAAAATTAAATTAAAGTTTCCCTGAAAATCTGTTACATTCGATAAAAAAAGTCTCTTCAATTTGGACGTCGAGTAGCGACGAAACAATAATTAATAAAAAAAGAAACTTCTTCAACATACACCCATTATAGCTACCAACAATATAGGCCGCCACTTGGCTCGAAACGCGGGTCAAAAATAGAACATAATAGAAATCGAATGTACCATCTATTTTCGACCGTCGACTTTCCATTTTCGTTTCCAATCAATTCCCCGTCCAATCTCGAAAACTACTATCACGTCGAACCCTTTTTTTTTCTCCCCTTTTTTGTCCATTACCCTTTCATCCCTACACTCCCATTACGATTTCTGTTTAAAAGAAATTCCACATTTTCCTCGGCCCGATAACTTTTTTCTCACAACGACCCGACAAACGATTTCGACGATTCCCACCGATAGAATCTCCACTTTCGAAAATTCCTAATATCCTGCCATTCGAGCTGTCCACTTTCCATCAACTCAATACCAAAACCGTCGAACAGCAATTTCCAGAAGCCCCGAAAAACCCAGTCACTTCGGACCCATTACAACCGTCCCATCGACCGTACAGATTTTTCCACCGAACCAAAAAAAAGAGGAAAAAAATGGGAAAAAACTGCTGCAACGTGAAAGTTGTCGACGAATCAAGTGCACGCGCACCAAAGACGACCCCGATGCACGCACGAATGCACCAGGCCTGCCAATATCCAACGGCCAAGTGAATTTCCATCTGGTTCGACGATTTCCAACGGTCTCTCCGGTACGATCCAAGCGATCTATTAAAATCATTCCGGATTATATGAATCAGGCTGACACCCACCCGTCGGCGGATCTCTTTAACGCTTATGCAACAGGCACAGGCCGGGATCTATCGAAGATGATCTCTGATTCCAATTGAGATTCTTGGGTAACGAGCCGATCCATCGATCGGTATAATAGCCTCGATTAATATTACGGCGCATACTCAGTAACGAAGCGTCGTTCCATTGAGAGTGCACGCGAATTAATCAGAGTGGAATGGACCGTCGATTTCTAAATGTCATTTCAGAGTTTCGACTTTCTGTAGCTGCGTCTGGTTTACGGAATTTTTTTGTACCGTTCAAAGTACTCGTGGCAAAGTGTTTCACAGAGGGTCGCCGATCTTTTCGGCGGTCTATTTACTTTTTTCGGAGATAATTCTCCCGCGGCGCTTCACTGCCGCGCTAAAAACGTTTCTCTCGGGTCCGAACGGCGCGGGGAACCACCGTAATTTCGCGACGTCCAACGGCGTGGGGAATTTCGGGGAAATTCACTGCGTCCCCGCGGAGAATAAATTAGCGGGAGCATCCGGCGGTTTTCCTTCTTTTCATCCGCCCTGAGAGAATTTTTTCCCGCGCTCATTCAAATTCAAATCACGCTGCTGCATTTGCATTATTAAAGTGCGATGTTCGATTCTCCTGTTATCTGCGTTGTTAGGGACTCGAATTGATTAAAGACTTCGCGGTTCAATCGATCATGCTGTGAATATGTTTGATGAAAAAAAGAACATTTCAATAATAATGATAATAACAGTAATATCGATACAATGAAATCAAATTTATCGAATGTTTGTTACCACCCTCGTCCCCTAAGAGTTATCGAAATCGCGTGAAATTCCATCGTGGGAAATTTTCTTGTTATCTGAAATGAAATTATTATCGTCGATGCTGTAACGGGAAGGAAATATTCGCGTGGGTGTTTGGACATCGTTTCCATCCCCGTGAAGCCCGTTTCCTGGCCGTCCAGAGTCATGAATGAACTCGCAGGAGTTACGGGGTCGCCATTAGTCAACGAGTCATTGAATTTCCCACGTCTGGATAGGGGTAGAAATATCCGGAGCAAGGGGTGCGATAGTGGCGGGTGTAAAGAGTGTCGAATAATACGCTGTTCAAGTTGGAATTGAAAGGAGGGTGAAAGAATTATGATAATCTATATTATAAATTATAAATGATTACTGTCGATTGAATTGCTCAAAAAATAATAATAACAATTCGCACGTTTTGCTAGCCAATGAATGAATTTATCATATGTATTCAATAATATATTACTGCTATTATTTTAATAATTCCTGAGAGAATACAGTGTGTTTGAAAAGCGATTACACGTGTAATCGGTGGGAAAATGATTTAAAACTTTATTTAGTTGGGACCATGGCTTTTGCATGGACGAGTGCGAAACGTGGGTGTGCAGGCCGGAAACGAGGGGGAAAGGGGAAACGTATGAAGGAAGGAGAAAACCGGCGAGGAAAGGAGAAAAGGGAATAGCCTGATTACAACGTGTCCACTTGAATGTCTGACATGCTAACGTAACAATTAAACAGCGCGTTGAATCTGTAATTGGCGGAACGCTTGCGACTAATTGCGAGCACACCAACCGAGTCGTGCACAACTTTTTTCGTTTTCTCTTTGCCGGATTAAAAACGCCGCTAACGCGGAAATACATATAGTCTCGACTTTCTGCAGGGGTCCACGAAATGTTCACCCCTGCGCTAAACTAACAATAAGAACTCCATTGAACAAAGGATAGTTCAAATTGAAATGAGCAAAGGACGAAATGGAAAAGAATTCTGGCGGTCCTGAAATATTTGATGCATCGCGAAAGGGGTAAAGACAAACGGAGGGATTTATCGGCAAGTGGAGAATATGTACGTACGTCCAGTGGCGATAAGGGGAGCCTAGATAATGAACGAATCGATCCGCATTATCCGGAATTTAATGTTACGTGCCAGGCACGACGGGCAAATATAACGTTTCTGCATAAATTATGTTTGTCGATTACTTCCACACTTGCCGCCTATAGCCGTTGGCGGTTATGGAAAAAAATGTCCCTGAAATGCCCGAGAAAAAAGAACTGTCGTTCACAATAATTAACTAAATAATTTGCGAACCAAAGCGTACAAATTAATTAGGCGATTACGCAAGCGAATGAACGATGCGTTCTGTCCGAACAAAATTATTACCAGACACATGGCACAGTTTCGGTTCACTTCAGTTCAGTTCGAAATAGAAATGAAAGGTAATAATAATAAATAAATTCAATTAAAATTATCATTTGAATCTGGAATTACTGTGCCTCGTCTATCTCCGTTCATCTCCCAAGCTCCGTCTCTCTCCCGCCCACGGAGTTATGCCTGTGATCTCGATTCCAAGATAACACGCGTACATCCTCGCCATCCGAGGCTGATGTAA
Source organism: Nomada fabriciana (assembly GCA_907165295.1). NCBI lineage: Eukaryota > Metazoa > Arthropoda > Insecta > Hymenoptera > Apidae > Nomada > Nomada fabriciana. The sequence goes on along the minus strand of OU015699.1, from coordinate 9,384,889 downwards.
CGATTATGTAAGCCGAGTCGCGACCCACTGACACCCTGCGTCGATTTTACTTTCGACCGCCTGGCTTGGCCGCGGAGTATCATAGGACAGTTCTGCGGGACGAAGAAAGTGGCCGGACCTTTCAGACTTTCCCCAATATCTTCACTGCTGCGTGAGATTCCACGGCGCACACTTTCCTGCCCTGGTGTGCAACAGTAAAAGCGTTTCGAGGAGAAACCTTCTTATAAATGCTTCTATTTTGGTACACGCCTGCCCTCTTGTTGCCAATCTCCCAATAAGTATAAAGGGAGACAAAGGAAGCCTGTGATCCTAACCTTCCAGGCCCGAAACCACCGTGGTGAGATAACCTTAGTGGACGAACGAGGATGCGACGATGCAATAAGAAGCGATCCCGTGCGTTAACCCGGCGCAGAACCGATGCGAACAGATACGAACAACGTCCCGGGCAGCGTCATCATCATTATCGTCCACTCAACTTTTAGCGTCCGCGTAAGACAGAAGGCCGAGCTTTCACCTTACGATCCGTCCCCGTTTCTAGTTTCTCCCCGTCTTGAAGAACGCCAAGGTCGTTTCGAGGATGTTGCCCGACCTCCGCGTCATTCCGGATGGAATATGCATGGTGACCCCGCTACCGACCAATCGCCAACTTACAGCTGACCGTTGTATAAATATTTAAGCGACCCGCGAAGCCAGTCGAATGGACACACGTTACTTTGTGTGCGTTATGCATGCATACGTGTGCACGTACGTACGTACATTATTAATATAACTGTTTCGTTATTGCTGGACAGAGAAATTCCTCCGCGGATGAATCAGATGGAGCGGGTTTTATTTAGTACGTTGCTGGCGAGTTAAGTCATCGGTGGAAACTTTCGTAGCGCGGTAGCGCAAGTAGAAACCGAGAGATTTTGATTGATCAATAAAACGTGCAAGATTTGAGATTTATTTCGACGAGTTGCACGGTGATTTATTTACACGCTTGTTAGGGTTTTAAATTGGCGTGAAAGAAGAAGTAACGACCGTGGAAATCGTACGGGGAATTATTTGCAAATGTCGGATGAGATACAGACACTGTGCCCCGATTTATTTCCTTTATTTCGCCGATTTTCATATAATTATCGAACAATAAAAAGGCACAACGATGGTGTTATAATGTCGTGATATCGAATGGAAATCCGTCAAACGATATAAGCGAATGTTTAATATTATTCTTTGGAACGCGATTTTCATTGGGATTAAAAGGCAATCAGGTTTTTAGTTTTGAGGCTGACGATTCCAAAATGTTTCTATAGATAGCCAGGACTGCGGAAACCAGGAGGCGTTAAATCTTTATTTTACAGGATACTCCAGAGATCTTGTCAAGTCTCCTACCTTCCACCCAGTTTCTTTAATACTGATTACACCAGCTACTCGCTTGCCCAGGTAATCCAAGATTTTCCAGTTTATATTCATAGCTACCTGATAGTTAACGCTCCCTAAAGGCGGGCACACACCATGCGAGCGAGCACACGTGAGAATGAATAAAATAGAACGGACAAATAAACCATTCCTGAAGCGTAAATAAAGTTTCTTTGGAACAATGGTCGAAGCGAATCGAAAGCAATTTTTGGTGAAATTGGGAAAATTTGATTGCGATAAATGAAGAAGTACAGCAATTTCCCGCACTTCCCGAGATAAGATCAGCAAGTTTTTAGTGGAAAAAGCATTGCGCTTTCGCAATAACCATTCAAAGGCAGCCCTTAAATTCATGAATCAATGGCAGCGTCGAATTTCAGGTGTACCATATGGCACACACGTGTTGTACCCTGGTTGACCACCGTGTGGATATCTTTTCGCTCTTTTTTAACCGTAAAACAATCCTCGCGTGCGGGTATACGTAAACCAAGTCCTCGCTGTGTTTACAAATTCTTGGTAACACCGGGGAACCCGAAATACATACTTTGGCGAAATTCTCAACGTTACGTCTCGGAGGCAATTATTCGAAAAAATGGACGAAGCATTGGATGGAATAGTGTTCTTTTCATTTAGAATGAATTATGTAAAAAAAAGGGGGGAGACAGTGCTGCGCCACTGTTTTAATAATCGCTCTGCGTAAATAGATCAACGAACGAACGTGTCCCTATCGATTGTTATACTTCTCATTTCCCTGGAATTTCTCGACAGTAATGCCTCGGGTCAGGCTAACTTATTCGCGTTGCCTGTACGAGGGTCATTACCTTCCCCAAATCGTGATCATTTCCCGTGTATTTGCGAGTAAAAGTTACTAGAATTCCAGCCATTAAATACTCCCTTCCCAGTGCGATACAAATTGCTGTTAGACAACACGAATAAAGCCGGAATACAATGGAGGAGGTAAAAGTGTGTGATGTAACCGAACTCTTGGCAGACAGAAATAACGACTCCTTTTCGTATAATTTATTTTCGAACTCGCACCAACTTCGAGCAATGTTGCATTAAAATTGCCAAGCTGTTACTCTGTAGATATATACACATTTTCAGGGAACTGAAATTTTGAACTGTTTACAGGCGCCATTGTACGGCGACCCAGATTCGAAATTGACGACCTTTACTTTCAATTTTATACTCCGTATCGTGGTACACGTTGGATCGATGTCACACGTGATCGAGATGGAAATGATTTTACGCGGCGCGATAAACAAATAGAGCTCTCGAAATGTATCAATTCACGCGTGATAAAATATGGAAAGTCAATTATTTTCTGCCATTTCAGCGAACGAATATTAATATCCTGATTTACTAGGCCACCTGGCGGCGCGCCGGGCAACTATCGAATGCCCGCCTTTTTTTCTCATTCTCGTCACGCAAAGCTTTTCCGTCCGAAGGGATCCCGCGCGCAGGATCTCATTGTTATTTAACGCCGAGAAACGATCAAGAGAATCATGCAAATATTTACCAATGAGCCGAAAGCTGCGACTTCGCCGGGATACAAGCGTTGCGACGGATTCTTAACCTCGGTCGCCGATTCGAAACGCACGCATCAACCGTCGTATGCGTTTTCTTTGTTTCACGCGGTTCAAAACGATCTCGATCTACGTACGCGTTACTTTGAGCTCGTCTGACCGAACCATTATTCGCTCATTCTATTTCCTGTTCACCATCTGACACAGTGGCACGAATATCACGGTACACACACGCAACGATAGATTTTCCGTCGCATTGCGAATCGCGATTAACCGTCACGGCGTCTTTCGCTTTTTATTCGTTTGGACCGCGGCCAAAAGGTGTAGACGTGCAATTAAATTTCGAACGAGTCCTCCGGCACCAAGTAATCGGTGAGGATAAAAGAAGAACGAGGATAGATCGTCTGGATTCTTAGCTTTTCTTGCTGAACTACGCGTACACCGCCGCACTGACCAACTATCGAACTGCAACTGGCGCCCAAATTGTATCGAATTGGACGCGGGTCGAATTTTGAATATGACATGGCGCGCTATCGATACATCTCGATTTGAATGTATGTATATATCGATCGCCCTACGCTTTATACTCTATGTCAAATATTTCTTTCCGTGATGCGTTTTCTGAAATGATTCTTATATAATAATTTTTCGGGGGCACGAACGGTGTGTTGAATACTGTATATTTGAATCGATTTCATGTGTTACGTATTTAATTACGATATGAAATCCTGGGAACCTATACCATTGGTACATGTATATGCTCCGATTTACAGATTTTGCGAGACAGATATTTTCCTTCAATAACATTCTTTCATCGTCAACAACAGGCGAGGTATTCGGGGCGATCAAATTATGTTATCCACCCTGTATACACGTCTGAGAATGAAATCTCGTAATATTACGAGCATTTCACCCCATATGCGGGTTAGAGAGATAAATTGTCCCTGCCAATCGGCTTCAAAGGGTTCGTCACCTGTCTCGTGCATCAATGAAAGACGTACACACACAACACAGTTTGGAGTCATAGAACCCTTTCTCTGTTTACTCGACTAGGACCCTCTTACCCCGAATTTTTCCCAGCAGCTCGCTCGCGTTACTAAATTCGCGTAAAAGGGACGCGCGACCAGCCAGCCAGTAAACATACATATATCCTCCCTCTATGTGCACGCGCATATGTAGGCCGCCGTGCTGGCGAATGCGTAATTTAGCACCCTTATTCCAACCGGCATAAACAAAGCCCCCGACGATTCTCATTGAAGAAGGAAGGAAATAAAAAAGATCGAGGAAAAAAGTGGTCAGACCAGTATCCGTGCACCGGCGCTGCGCAAAATTCCGGTCGGTATGCGGGGGAAAAAAATGGGAAAAAGGAAGGCAACAAAAAAAACTGACTCACCGTAGTTCCCCTCAGCGTGTCATCTCCTTGGCCGAGGATCTGGCAGAAATGTCCCGCACGACTCTTCGACCCAGTCAGTCGGCGCAGCCGAGCCTTCTCTATTCGCCCACACAGCGAACTATCCCGTTCACGTACAGTCACAAAATGCACAGGGCAACGTGCATCGTGTTGCACGCCCGTGATCCACGTATTCACCACCGGCAGACGTTTACCACCCGCGTAGCGTAACTCGCGTGTATCCACGACCAGTCGATCGTCCGCCTCGCTAATCACGAGGAGGTCCCACCACTTTGGGCATATACCCCGCGATGCTGCAGAGTGCTCAGATCGCCGCGCGAGGGTGAGACACGGAAGCATATAGAGACGGACAGCTACGAACGGTCGTACGAGTATGCCCCGCGACCCGCTGGTTAAATGATGCGACTCCAAAATACAAACCGAGACAGTAATATCGGGGCTCGAAGAGAAAGGGACTAGAGAGCCTGGCGTGCTACGAAATGCCTCCCCCTAACGGCGAGAACCACACTGCTCGAGCAACAGCATCCGACTGTTACGCTGAGTCCGTCAACATTATAGGAGATGCGGCTACAGCGACCGGTGGCGATGCCTGTCCGCGGCTTGGTCAACTGTTTGTCGATAAAGACGATTTCGACCTAATTCGCTCGACGGTCCGTTCAAATCTCGGCCGGGAACTCGTTTCGCGCGGGTCCCATTTATATGGAATCGAAATCCTTTGTGATTGCTAACGCGGCTAGAGACGATATTTTGAGGAATTTTCAAACAGCTGGAATTTCATCGAGATACAAAGCGTTCCATCATTTTGTTTCACAGATTTTCGCCGATGCGTGCGCCACAGACGAGATATAAGAATAGACAAGTCATCTTATGGACTTTCGTGGCCCACCGTGACGGCCATACCGACGCAGAAATCCGACAGTGATTTGGGCGTCCTCTGCTCATGAACAGTGGTCACTTGAAGAACTATTATTTACTGAAGTAGTGTTGGGGACAGGACTCACGCGACTGTGTGAATATATGTGAAATGTTTAGGGAGAATCAGGAAAGCTATTTCTCGGTCAACGTTTCGGTAGGAAAATTGAACTGCGGCCTGGTCGCGCGATACTCTTACGGTTCGGCTCGAGTTGAGTCGAAGTCACATCGGAGCGATGAATTCCGTGTGTCGCGTATAGCCTACTTTTTTAACACGTCACGTCGTGACGGCATGTAAGAAAAATAAAGTAATAATAATTTTCTGGAAAAAATGTCATTATTGTAAATATATGTTTTGTAATGTATTTTATTTTTGTTCTAACTCGTAATATTTTAATACAATGTAATGTAGTTTTACAAAGGTAGATAGATTTTTTTTATAAAAGTGAATTTGGTTACAATCTGCTCATACAATAAAAATTTGAGAATCTTCAGTTTCTTATTTTATTTCTTTCTCAGTTGCAAATAACCATGGTAGTTGACTCCGAAAAAATATTAATTACATATTGAAGTCTCTACTTTAATGTATATCTGTTCCGTCAGATAATTGTTCAAAGGATTAGTGCACGAAAATAACAATTCGGGAAAAGTCAATCCAAGACTGAACTTTAGCTTCGGTCATAAACAACCCAGGTTGACCGCGGAGATTTATTATCAACGTTTTCACAGAGTGCTAAACTGTATTGTATTGTATGCCCATTGTATTGTAAGATACTCATGATTATTGTAGTATGGCTTTATGTTTTTAAAGTATCAGATAAGGAAAGAACCAGGTGGTCAAAAGCATGTCTCGCCCGTCCAAGAACGCGCGTACGGTAGCATTCGTCGACTTACTAGACCGTTTCTCCCCGGCCGGGGAGATCGTACGGAATCGTTTCATGCTCGGCTCGGTGGGATCCGTTTCTATAATTTATCAACGCAAATATGATCCAAATTATATCGCGTTTGGTGTTATTTTAATCACAACAACCTCAGCTATATTCTCATAAAATTTGTAGAACGAAATAATTAACTATAAAGAAGTTTTATAGTTGCATTAGTGTTGTCTCACAGATACGTAGCTATCTGACCCTACTTTCACTCTCTGTCCCTTTCAACGGTCGTCGATGTCGGTGTCGAATTTCTAAACAGCCAAAGTTATCCCATTCTCTCCAAGTGCGTGCGGCCGGTCCCGATCGGCGCTCGCTGTTCGAGAAATTACTGTAATATGAAAGAAATGTGTCGGGACAAAAAACAAAAAAATTGTCCGGAAGAAAAAACCGCGTATAACCCAAACACGTTGTTCGAATAGTATAATGTAAGATAATCGCATGAGAGGGTATTCGTAGTCTCCTCTCTATCGCGATTAAGTATTACATACTAATTACAATGATTCTGTAGGCGTGTATATATGTTAAAAGGTGTTCTGTTTATTAAAACTGTGCTCTCTCGACCGTTGTCTATACAAGAATGCCTTCCATTGGCAAAAACGTCCGTCGTGAGGACGCCTACGTCACCATGGCCCTTTTTAACCATTTTAGGGTTCGCCCCAAATGAAAGCTATGCTAGACAAAGACAGCGTGCATCTTCAAAATGCACATGGCCCGCCTCGGCCGTTCCTGTACCTCGAATATTCTTACAAACCCAAACGCGTTGTTCGAATAGTATAATTATTGGAGTTGGTAATAATATAATTGACTTGGTACAATATTGTATGCAACACATCATGTATTGATAGTACAATTGAAATAAGAAAACTTGTTATCATGTGTTTCTTTAATTAAAATTATTATAATTATTTTTTTAATTAACATTAAATGTTTCATATCCTTTATTGCCTTTCATTACGGCAAAGAACGAAAGAATTCTTTAAAATTATTTAATTTTCGCTTCGTTTTGTATAATCTGTGGGTAACGTTGCGAGTGACACGGAAATGGTAATGGGACCCCGGGTCCCAAAAATCGTGGCCGAAAAAATACATTGGATGAATTGTCTATTCTTATATCTCGTCGGTGCGTGCGCGTCATTTGAATTTCTCGACGCCAGCAGTCACGAATGTTATTAATGCTCGCTCGTTATCAGGCCTCGATAAGAAACGTTTATCGCTTCCGCAATTCATTTTTTACAATTCTATTCATACTATTCGTGTCACGCGATGCGGATCATTGACCAATTTCTTTCGCTACATACGCTGCTTTCCCCGTGTTCGTTAATGACTACACCAAGGATAGAAAATCATCGCGACCCTGTGGAATCGCGATTCCAAGTTCCAATGTACCCCTATCTTATCCCCGCGTACGTGAGGGACCCGTAAATAAATCAAATCGCCCCGCGTGAACACCCCAAACGATACATGAACCAAGATAAGCGTATAACGATAAAGATACATTTTTTCTCCAATGAAACACGATTCCGCCGCCGTCACGAATCTCGATCTCTACCGTATGAATCATCTGCACAGTACATATTCCCTTAACGTGAATACAACAACGTTAACGATTACCACTGTCCAAGTGGTTCTATCCGGCCTTGCGTGTCGTTCAATCGCACATACGTGATGGTATGGGCTTCCACACTTGCACGCCTGAACGTGGGCTACGTGGCTGACGTAGCCGCAATACGGGTCCCTCTGCGTCAGTTTGTCCACGATGAATCCTAAACGCTGGTCGTACCTCTCCCGTTGCTACTGGAAAATGTGCTATTTGAAAATGTGAGGCCTTTGGATAGCCGCGTCGCTTACGCCTGGAGGTCGCCGAATGCAGGGAACTGTTCGATCCTGAGGTGAGACAGGTTCAGCGTTTCGTAACCATCGTTCCTCGCGTCTATATCGTTCTCTGCCATGCGGTCAATCATTCAGACGTCGGATCACCTTTTATTCTGACTCGCACGCAACTTATCGCGTTGTATATATATATATTTTCTCGTTTGCAATGAACTCTTTTCACTTCGAATTAAGATACACTTGTCGTTACTAACGATTCGTAAGGTGCCCGATCGTGTTTGCGACGTCGACGATGCTGCATATCATATTCGGTAACGTTCCACGGCGACATTCATTATATCACTTTTTGTTTAAGATTCAAGCGGCGGGGCTGTATTGGCACTCGCATTTAACGGGGGCAATCGCGACAAATTTAGAGCACGTTGGTGTTCTGATAAATGTTCACTGTATCAGGCGCAACTGATGGTGCGACACAGCCTAACGATCACTTTGTAACACCGTAGGTCCAAGGATGTCCAAACGGCTCAGCTTCTACGGTCTCGTAGGCCTGGCGTCCCTATGCATCTTCTTCTTAGCGTTTAACCAACGCTACAGCGGCTATCTCGAGCGTCGGCTGCAGCCGGTGATATCGGTCAGTAAAAAATTGGAGGCGGGGATTCCTCTAAATTGAGTCACGCCAAACACGCTCTTTCTGACGGTAAAGTCTGAACTTTTGCACCTTAACTTTTGTCCCACTTGTACACTAACAGCGAACCGCCCCCTGGGCCACGAGAATGTTCGTCGGCCCTCTTTCTCCCTGTTTCCACCCGTGTGCTCCTTCTCCTCAATGTTTTCTCGAGCTGCGTTAAAGAACGGAACGTACCATTCGGCACGTCCCGTTTGGGATGGAAGAAATAACTGGGGTAATTGAATATTAACATTGTGCCAGGAGATTAACAAGGGAACACTGTAAATAATTTTGACGCCTCCTCTTTGGAGGATACACTTGCGAAACAATGCTGTCGACAAACTGTATAGAATACGGCAGCAAAGCTTTATACTCTCTGTCCCTTCAATTTCTTACTCTGCACGACTTCATTCGCATCGCTGCGTACACAAAACACCGCATTCCGTGCCTACGTTAGTGAAAGAGGGAGAAAGATATTGTCCTGGTCGCATCGGCAGCGTTAACGTGTTCACAATGTGTTGCTCACTACGAGACCGCTAAAGCATCAATATTTTCTTCAATGTAGGATGTGGAAATAAGGCCACGAATCAGCAAAATTCAGGATCCAGTGACGGTAAGCAAACATGCATGTGCACATTTGGCTTTGCGTACTTGTTAAGAACCGATTTCTCGCCGGGCAAATTAATCAAGGATATCTTGAACGACAGCTTCATTCGGTAGCTTCTTTATTTTCATTTTTTTTCTCCTTCCATGCAAATAGATAGACTGCGTTTAACATGACAAAAAAGCATTACGTGCGAATCTATCCTATTGTGTAGGTAAGTAAATATTTGCCTCGCAGTAGAAACGTGACGTTAACAACGCATTTTCTTTGGAAATTCTGTGGCACGTCTGCTTTTCTGCATCGCGCACGAATCGTTCATATTCGCCTTCGAATTTTACATGCTAGCCGCTTGTGTGTCGCAGACGTATTTCCGAGGGTCCACGGAAAATGTCACGCTGTCTGAGATACAGGAGGTCGTCGACCAGCAGAGGAGATGGATCGAAAGGGAAATGGAGGGGTACTCGTACCCTAATGGAAAGTACGATGTGAACGTCAGGTACGTCGATCTCAGTTTTACGATGAAGCATCCTTGAACATAATAATTCTATGCCAATTCTTTCCTGCAGCAAATTGGAAGACCTGTTAATGGAGAGGGGCGGAAGACCCATGAGAAGCATCATTCTAACAAGTTGGAGGAGCGGAAGTACGTTCCTTGGAGACGTGGTGAACGCGCATCCGGCTAGCTTCTATCACTACGAGCCCCTGCTCGACTTTGGAATCGTGCAGATCAGGGGGCCGCCGCTGGCCGACGAAGCCCTGAGAAACCTCGAGTCTCTGCTGAGATGCGACTTCGGCAGCCTAGGTAAAAATGTCACAAAAGTATTCGAATGCACCTCGGTGAATGATAACGAATCATCGCAGATCGATACTTGGACTACGGTAAAACGCATCCCTGGGTGTTCAATCACAATACTCATTTATGGAAGCAGTGTCAGAATCACAAGAAGATCTGTTGGGATCCACGGTTCGCCTCCAAGTTCTGCAGGCTGTTCCCCTTTCAGTCGATGAAAATCGTTCGTTTAAGACTGCGCGCGGCGGAGAAACTTCTGGAACAGGAAGAGTATGTCCATGTTATAGATCGCCGAACGAATGTTGCATTATGTTAACACTGAAATGACTGTTCGGCCGTTCCAGCTTAGGAATAAGATTAGTTTTATTGATCCGTGATCCGAGGGGAATTTTGCAATCCAGAAAGCACCGAGAATGGTGTCCAAATAAGCCTGATTGCTCTGACCCGGCGTTGGTGTGCGCAGACATGGTTTCTGACTTCAGTACAGCTGTGCGGCTGATAAAAAGATACCCACGTACCTTCAGGTATATAGATATATTCTTGCCAATCGATAATATCCACGTCCAAAGTTCTTGAATAATCTGTAGTCAATAATAAGACATTCTTTTATTAATATATATATTTCTCTCCGACGTACAGGGTGGTTCGTTACGAAGACTTATCTTTAGACCCGTACAATCACGTGAAAGAGCTGTACAACTTCTACGGCCTGGACTTCCACGTGAATGTGAAAAAGTTTCTGGACACTCACACGAAGAACGACGTTGGCGGCGTCTCGAGCACCTTTCGAAACTCAAAAGTGGCGCCGTTCCATTGGCGCAGCGATCTCGATTTCGAGGAGGTGAACGAGATACAAAGGGTCTGCGCCGCAGCCATGAGATTATGGGGCTACGTTACGGCGTCCAATTCCAGCCACCAGAAGGAGTTCGACCCCCTGACCGAGTATCAGTTGCAATTGTGACACGTGGCCTAGCCGCACGATAAACGTCTAGTATCCGAGTGTAATTATCACTGTGTAGGACGGTTCTAATTGCTAGCTTATCTGCACAGAGAATTGGGATTATCACAAGTGCCCTCACGTTCACGTTTCGAAAAAGGTGGTGCTGCATGCACCCTTGGACAAGTGCTTACGGACTCTTTTGCGTTGATCCAGTCCTGGATCGACGGGGTAACAACTTATCGGACCTTGTCAGACCAATGGTGAACTTGTTCCTTCGAATGAATTTTATTAGAGACACGTAAGTGCTCTTCGGGCTTGTTGCATAAAACGAAGGGAAAATCGGATCAATGTAGGTTCATGGAGCTGGGTTAGTTAGGCAGGGAGCAAAAGGGATTTCTCATTGTACTCGAGATTCCACTGTTACGCCTGGCATTATTTGAAAAACTAATACAGCGAATGTGTACATTCTAAAAAATATTCTGGTTTATGGATATTTTAAACAGCGACCATCGAGTTCTTCATTTTATATATTCAATGGCTACGGTGACAATGGAATATCGAATATGTGATGATCTTCTTTGATCCCGCCGGTGCAACAAGGAAACATCCATATCAACATTGCGTATATCGAACAAAATGAAACCTTGAACGATAATCTTTTTTAGAATTCAGAATTTAAGCAACGCGGTCTTAGTGTTAATAATTGTAATTGTAACACAGTACGATTTTCCACTGATATACCAAACGAAGACGTTAGATCTCAAGCATCTTGCATAGAACGTTATTTTTCACAGAGACTTTTCACTATAAAAGAAAACGAAAGAAAAAAAATTGAAAAAATCCGGCTCGCAACTTGAAATGCTGTGTAGCTTTGTGTTTTGATATTTCCACTTCTTTACGGAGATCCACGCACGTATACACGCAGAATTGTACGTAATAGAGATTTGAAAAAAAAGATGGGCAGATTTTTATATTCATTTGATATTCATTTCGAGTGATGAATTGCTATTATTTTTATTCTTTTCCTTGCTGCAACATTGTTATTGTTTCTCGAGACCTGCATGATAATTGAGATCACTGCGATCTCGCGGGACAAATTTGTATATATAATTAGCAATAATTAAGCATTGGTGCCACCGTTGTTTTGTTATGCCTGAAATGTTTTCATTTCGTGGCAATTATTGTAGGTTTTTGTAAAAAATAGTTTCCACGTGACCGGCCTCGAAGCCGTAAAATATGTAATAGAATCGTTTCAATTTGATAGAATAATTTTTGTTCGACTCTATTGCACATTATGGTAATCCTGTTACGAGATGTAAATTAATTTATTGGGCGCAATGTACAATTATTCGCATGGACTTTTCAACAATCCTGTATATTACATTTGTAAACGACGAATGAATTATTTGCTGTTGAAGCAATCGATAGAACCAATTGCTCGTTACCGTTAATTAAGTACAAGTGCTCAATACTCATAAACAATTAGTTTGTATGCTAATCGCAAGCGCAATTGAGATTACTTTTAGAGAAACCAAATTTTTACCATTAGGATTTGGTTCGATTATGTATCAGTTGTAGAGTACACTACCCGTTTGTCCAATAATGCTCACTTGATCTTGCATCAAAATTATTTTAATAGCGTTTAAACTCGATTTACGATATCCTCGAGATTTGTGACAACTTTTATTTATCAATAAAAAAACTTATCTAGTCCAAAATACGTTTGTCTATCATTATCCTTATAAACTTTTTTATACTATTTCAATAATTGCAGCCATAGTGATTCGTACAAAAACAAATTTATGTTAAATCTGAACCCCATAAAAATTGGCATGGGAAAAAAGCTTGGCAATAAATAACAAAATGCAATCATAAAAGTTCATAAATTAATTCTGAAAAACTGTTTTTTTAATTCGAAAATTTCGTCGATTTATGGGCACACAAATTCCATATAGCGGTGAACAGTAGGAACTATGACCTATTTTATGGTTGAGATTTATTATTTCCACAGGTTACAACATAACGAAAATTACAAGTAGATATTTGTGGTGGCGTCAGTTTTTATTTACACGAAGCAAACGTATATCCAGGTCTTGAACCCAAGAATCCATCTGAAAAGAGAGTAACGAAGCAAATTAAACTTTGCGCAATGAAATGGTTTCAAATGCAATCATACATTCGTTTCAGTAGTAAAGAATAGTTATCATTTATGCTCATAGCGTATATTGATTAGCATCATTATAGAAATAAAAACTCCAAATGATAAAACCTTTAAATAAAGCTATTCGTACCTAATGTTTCTTTCCCTCCCAGACTCTCCACCATTTATATATTATCCTTGCTGTGCAATTTGGTTCAATTGCAAAATACCTATGGAAACAGAAATCAAGAAAACAAGGGTCGTTAAACAGAATTGTTGGCGACAATAGCGTATCTATAATTAGAAATTAAAACTCAGTGAGGGCAAGTTGCAATCACAATGGTTAATCATATTAGCGTATATATTTTGGTTAACATCATAGTTTTCCATAAAAAAAAACAACTACTATTCTCCGATGTTACTCACCTCCTTCGACGATCACGAACTTATATTCGTTGGGTACATACATCGTATCGTAAACCTGCAATAAAATAAACAGCATTAATTCGCAATGTCGACGAATAAATATTGCAGAACTACATTGAAAAATTGCAAAGTTAATTCTAATCAGAACATAAGTGACATCAAAGTTACTCAGACATATGCTTGTCAAGTGAATCATCATATACGAATTAATCTAATCTAAAATCGATGTAAATTGTAAATGAAGAGAAGACCATACCACTTATATTTCTTTGATTTTCAGGCCCACTGTGCTGAAGATTTACATCGAATCGTCGTCTAAAACAGAATAATTGAAATTCGTCATGAATCAAGCGTAAATTGCTATACCGAAATTCACGCGATAGATCATTACAAATATATCAGGAAGTTGGTATCACCACGTGTATGCGTAAGACAGGGATAACTTAAATAATTCATCACAAAAAATTTGTCATACATTGTCCATATATCGAACTATAAATCATTGAAATTACCTTTTCAAATATTTATGCGGCCCACCGTTAAGTACGTCCTTCCGTAACGCATTTTACAAGTTTATTCGTTCTTCAGAAATCGGGTATTCAACCATTTCCGCTGTCCGTTCCTGAAATTGTACATGTGCAACGTTACAATGTATTTCTTTTTTTTCTTATTAAATTAACAAATCGGGAAACAGTGGCAAAGTAAAAATATCATTCGAGCGAACAATAACTTACCCGTATTATCTAAAGAATTTATCGCAACACACCGCGGCAGCATTCCATCTCCCGTTTTCGTCTAATAAAAGAAAAAGGGAAACAATATTTAGATATGGAACGATTCAATTACAATGTCTAGAAGCTTGTACAGTTGGTATCAGAACACTGAATCAATCATACGACCTTCAGACTGGGGCAGTAAAATAGCATCATGAAAGAATACGAAGTATTTTCGTATTATTTTTTTACAGAATTTGTATTACTTCATTCAATCTATTTTCGTGAAATGACGACCGATATACTCACTATGAAATTCTCAAGCATGGTGGAACGATATATCGAAAGACCAGGCGGCCATCCAAAGCACGTGGTCTCAACACGCGTTAACCAGGCTCTAAAATACCAGATAAATAATATTCAGATTAACCGAGCAAACTGAACAAGACATAATTAAACGAAAGGATGTATTCAGTATTTGTATTTATAGTTTTAATCAACTAGTAAATCATACGAACGAGACTATTTATGTATCATCATATGAAAGCGGATATATCCGTGTTTCAATAGAATTAAATGAAGAATTAAACGAAATATATTGACGAACGACACGCTGGAGTACAGAACGTGCAAAAAATGTTATTTCCTTCGTAATTTGTATAGCAATGCACCCGGATGTACACGGATTTCTTATACGGTATAAATTTCCCTTACCTCGCAGCCATCTTCGACGAGATTCCAAATGAGAGTGGACAACTCCAACCAGCTTGGTCGGCGTCTCAGGAAATGATAACCTTGGATCATCGAAAACTATAGAGCGCCGTAACGCGGCATTCGAACTGCCCCCTGACAGCACTATATCCAACTAAAACTAAATATCACAACTACGCAACAATTCCGATTACGTTTCCTTGACCGATTTGTACAAAAACCGAAACGGAAAAAGGATTAATCGTTGTAAAATAAATATCTCTTCCCTCGTTCATCGGCGTTCCCCGAACGATATGTAAAAAAACCTATGGAAGAGTTGTGCCGAAATTCGTGTACGATGCATGGAAAATAAAATAAAAGAATTTCAATTCCGCAAAGACGTTGTTTCAATGCTCCCACATCTCCCCCTAAATCTATTTATTCATTTAAGTCTTCGTTCGATCGCGGTCCATTATCCACGAATGGACCGCAAAACGCAGCTTTTCGAACGGCACAAGTTTCGTCTGCACATTCTGATACGCAAATTATGTTGATATGATGCAAGACCACCGGTCGAGGATTGATTCGTAACGCTAGGGTGGCAATATTCCGATTACAAAACGATTCCCGACATGGACGGCCTGTCGGAGGACGATAGTTCCGACAGCAGCAGCGAGTACCTGGTGGATCCCGATAAAATTAACTTCAATTCCAGCTTCTTCGAGGAGAAGACTGCGAAAGTCGATACGGTATCGAACGGGAGCGACACAGAGGACGAAGTCAGCGACGACGAGGACCAAGACGATGCGAGTGAACCGGTTAATATCGAGCTCTTCACGCAGGTGTTAAAGAATTTGGAGAGCTCCGAGAAATTGCATATCGACGATTCGAGTGCCTGCAAAGACCTGTCCACGTCCGACTGTTCCTTATCGGACAGGGGAAAGGTGTGGGACGAGAGGACCAGACAGGAAATAGATACTACAGCTTCTTCCGTAGAGATAGACGAGCTTCTGCTGAGAGGCGAGACCGATGTATCTTCGCCTGATAAGAAAGCCTCACTGCGCACCGTTGCGAAGAGCGAGGATGACGCAGGAGGCTCCGGAGAGTACACCATTCCGAAGGAAGGTGTCAAGATTGTATTGCCTGGGACCGGCGTGCTGTTGAAAAGAAAGAGGCGGGGAGGTCCGGACCTGAAGGCGATACTAAGGAAGCGATTGAGAGCCAGCCAGATACTGGTAGAGAAAGTGGGACTGCTCTGTTGGCTGGCGTACGGGTTCCATTTGAATCGCCAGATTAATCAGCCGGAGATAATGGCTGGGCTGTTGTCACTGGTCTCTACCTGCAATTATCCCAAGGACCGGATCGATCTGAGCTATTTGGAACGGTTTACCAAATGGTTCAGGCAGAAATTCGTGTTTGAAAACACAGAAGGTAGGGGTGGTAGAAAGCTAGATAACGATACGCTGCTGAAGGTATTGAGGGAGAAGAAAGTTGTGGATTACAAGGAGCTGGTACTGTTGTACGTGGCTGCGTTGAGGGCTTTGGGTTTAAACTGCAGGCTGGTCGTATCTCTTTGCCCTCCGCATAGAATATTCAGTGACAGTCCCTTGTTCAAAGTCGATTCAAAGGGACAGGAATCTAAGCCGAAGGCTGGCACGGTAAAGAGGGAGAGCTCAAAGGGAAATAAGGACGATAAGACGGCTGGCAAATCGGCCACGGTTGAAAATAGTACGGAGGCGAAGAAGACTGCAAACGCAGAGGCCAAAAAGAGGGCGGCTGAGATATTGCGTGCTAATACACGGAGTAATACGAAGAGGAGCAAAACTGAGGAGGGGAAAGATGATACTAAAGTAGTGGACGCCGAGAAAACTGGGCCTAACTTGAGGCAATTGAGGTCTCGCAGAGTTAATGTAAATACTGGAGAAGGTAACGCGAAATCTAAAGACTTGTCTGCAGTTGTTGATGGTAAAAAATCAAAATATTACACGGAAGAAGAATCTTCAGATTCTGAGGCGGAGTTCCAAAGCAAGCCAAAACGTGTAACGAAGAAGAACATTAATAAAGACAAAGAAGAAGCTCCGCAAAGTTCCAAGGGTACTAGAAAAAATACTAGGAAATTAATATCGTCGGACAGTGATGCAGAGGGAACGGGTAAGGAGAGAAAAACCCAGGAACTCTGGGCTGAAATATATTTAGAATCGGAGGAGAGTTGGATTTGTGCAAGCGTACTGGAGGAGAAGATCCATTGCTCGACGGAACTGTATGTGAGTGGTCTGCAAATGAATTTGCCCTGCACTCCAAAGCGTACAGTTGTCTGCGGAGTAATAATGATCGTTCTTTGTTACAGAAAAAAGCAAGGAAGCCAGTATTGTACGTAGTAGCTTGGAATTCTGTGGGTACAATAAAGGATGTGACCAGGAGGTACTGCCCGCAGTGGCTCACGGTCACTCGCAAGCAACGGGTTGATGAGAAATGGTGGTTGCAAACTCTGTCCTATTGGAAGGAGACAGATTCCGCTATATCCAAAGCGGAAGACGAAATGCTGTTGCAGAGGTATTTTATTTACATTATCTTTTGTGTATCCTTTATTTATACATTGAATATATATCGCAGGGAACTGGAACAGCCATTGCCCAAAACGATCGGAGAGTGCAAGAGCCATCCATTGTACGTGATTGCAAGACATTTGCTGAAATTCGAGGGACTGTACCCACCGGATTGCCTGCCTTTGGGACACACTTCCACGGGCGATGCAATTTATTCCCGCCACTGTGTACATACTCTGTGCTCGAGAGAGACGTGGTTGAAGAAGGCCAGGGTCGTAAAACCCAAACAAGAGCCTTACAAAATAGTCAAGGCTCGTCCAAAATACGATAAGGTATATACTATAATACATGTACATTAGACTAATATTCCTTAAATCGAACGAATTGCAACAGCTGTCCGGAATGAAAATCAAGGACTCAGCCTTGGAATTGTTTGGCGAATGGCAAACTATGGAATACGAGCCACCGGTGGCAAAGGACGGTATTGTTCCCCGCAACGAGTACGGAAACGTAGATTTGTTTAAGCAGTGCATGCTTCCAAAGGGCACCGTTCATATAAATCGTAAGTTCTTGGAAAATTAATCGAATGATTTAATCAGTAACAGAGGAGAGACATTAGAGCGTGTTATGGTGCACAGTTCCAGGATTGAATCGGATCGCTCGAAAGTTGAACATCGATTGTGCGCCAGCCGTGGTGGGATTTAATTTTGGATGTATGGGGGCCGTGCCTGCTCTGGAGGGGTCCGTGGTTTGCTCTGAATTCGAGGACACATTGAGGGAGGCTTGGGAAGCAGAACAGGCCGAGGCAGAGAAACGGGCCAGAGAGAAACAGGAAAAACGGGTTTATGGTAACTGGAAGAGATTGATTCAGGGGTTGAAAATAAGGGAACGATTGGCGATAAAATACGAGTTCTCGCAAGAAACAAAGTCTGCGGTGAACAAGCGGGCGAAGCAGAAGAAAACAGATGCGAAGAAGACTAAAGTTTCATAAATGGCTCTTTGGAGAAATCATTTTTAATAATGATATACGATCGGTTGAACATTAATTAATTTAATTGTAATTCTACTATTGAATATAAGAGATTTGCTGGAATTGATAGAACATTGCGGGGCAATTTGGATTTTTTTCAGTATTGTGAAGAGTCATACAACTTTTCGGTATGGTAAACTATAAAAGTTGTACGATATTGTGATATGTATAGCGTATAGTGAGTAGTTTATTGCATTTCTTATTTTTTCTGAAATTTTTGTACTTTGTTCTTTTGATAGATATTGAATTTAATATATACAATTCACATTGGTTGCATTTGTTTTGAACATCTTAAATAGTGGTTTGCGTCTTTGAAAATTGATACTAATTATTTCCGAATGTTATATTTATTATGGATAATTATTTATCGAGATATTCCTGTGTACTGTACATAAATGTAATAATTGTCGTAAAATTATACGAGCAATAAATTGATATATATATTTGTAAGTGCTTGGTTTACGTCTGTGTTGAATTTATTATATCTATAACATTATACGTGTAATTTTCCGGCTCTTGGGTCAAGGAAGAATCTGATTCACCATTAGATTGGCCCTCGAGTGCAGTTTCGCTGCGATTCCCAAACGAATTGTTAAATTGTTTATAAAAAGTAAACAGCGCATGCAGCATTCGTGAATTGTTTATTGTCGTGTAGCGGCATCCTCTACCTTCATTTTGAGCAGTCGATCATTTATCTAGCACCTCCAGAAGCCGAGATAATTGTAGTGACCCGGAGTGCAGTTTCGCCGATTTTTCAATTGTTAATAACTTTTAAATCTCAAATGACATATTGTTCAAACTTTATGTAGCGATAGCTGTGTTTTGTGGCTTTAATTTAAGACCAGTCCGGTTAAGAAATACGCACTAGACGTCGAGAAAATCGTAATTGTTTATATTAAAAATGTAATCCAGGAATTCGGTTTTGGTGGTTGCGGAAAATTGCGAAAATGCCCCCAAACGCGAGATGGCGCCACGTGTCTGATTATCGACTGTCTATGGGGCGCTAGAGCCCCCGTACCATTTTGTCACACACATTTCCAATAAAATTTTAAAAAATTATTATCTGGACTCCTGGTGGTTGTTTTTTAATCTAGTAGGTGTTAAATGGAAGGGAAGAGAATAAGCTACACAGAAAAAAATATTAATGATAGAGAGCTGGTTTGTGTATTCCCATCCTCTTCGGAGAAATTAGTATAAAAAAATATTTTCTTTTACGTTTGAAATTAATTTCTAGGACGTAAAAATAGTTTAAATTATGTTTGGCAATGCTAGATTATTTATAATATCGCACTGGACTGAGAGAAAAGCAATTTTTATCTTTATACCAGTTCTGAGTGTAGATATGGCAGATGCATGAGTAGTTTCAAGCACCTGTGTACAGAAGGCGCCACTAACTACTAAAATAATTTATAATTTTTTCTTTTTATCACATTAATTTATTAAAAACTATACGTGGGTGTCTCATTTATAATAATGCAATTGCTTCACTCATTGCAATTTACATATTTCATTCATTATTTGACGCATACAGGATATCACGTTACACAACATGAAGAACAGGTGTTTACTAACAGCAGTGTTTACTAACAGAAAGTCGCATCGTTCGCAGTACAATTTTTCTAGTAACGTTATCTAGGATTTGTTAATACAAAATGGATCAAGAATATTACTCTACTCTATACAACTGGTAAATACATTTACTCGCAACTACACCATTATCCCCATAAAGTACGAAGGTTAAATTTTATTTTAACTTCATCTTCGACGCATTACATGTATTACTAAATTAAGCATATTTATTTTAAGTATACTGAGCCACTGAAACATTACAACTTTCATTCATGTTTCAAGGTTCGAGAAGTGCGGCATAATATCGAACATACGAACGCATCTGCGTGAAAATTTGATACACGCATTAAAAAGCAAGGATATGGTATTGAAAAACGACGGTCCTAAATGTGCGAAACAGTACGTGTACGATCTATTAATAGCGGAGTATTTGTTCAACCACAACTATGCCTACACGTTATCTGTGTTCGCCAGCGAGGCACCGTTGTTAATCAATTTCTCCAACAAGGCGGTACAAAGGTCCGACAGCAATGACCGGGGCAACAATAATGGAAAGCTAGAGAGCGATTACGTGTCGCACGCTCTGGAAACTTTAGGTATCAATCCACGAGATGCCAAAGGCCAATACGTTGTGTCGTTGTACGTCGAAAGTGATATGCCGCTACTTTTATGCATACTAAAGTGCATAACAATGTTCTCGTACAACTTGCGGGACGACGTGCCGATAAACGAGAAGGTATCCCTGTGCAATGAATCCACGCAAACCGACTTCTCCTGGCAATCGTACAACGTACAGCTGGAAAAGTTGACCGCGCTGAAGAGGAAAGTAACGGCGCACAAAAGAACGGTTGACAATAATTTGCGGGAGAGGGAGACAATGCTGAAGGAACAGGCGGTGCTGGTCGAGGGGCAATTGGAAACATTAAATGCAAAGCTACATCAGGCTCAGGTGACGATATATTTAATGCCAAGTACAGAAACGCTTTTATTGCTTCGTTAACAAATGTTTCCATCTTTCCAGAACGTTATGCATAATATGAGCTTAAAGGAGAAGCAACTCAGGGAAGAGAAAGAGGACAGCGAGCAGGAAATTCTACGGAAGCAATTCGAGTTGACCGTGAAGGAAAGATTGTTGGCGCGAGAAGCAGATAGGCTGCAACGGGAGAAAGATAATTGCAAAATGCTGGAAGAAAATTTGACGAAAATGCACAAGCAAAAGGGTGTACAGGTGGGGCTTCCTGCCGAAACGTCTAGTCAATCTTTGCGAAATGTCGAGGTCCAAACGGATTTCGTGAACGATATTCTGCAAAAAGAGCAGATCGATGTTCTCACGAAAGAGAAGGAAGAATTAAATGCTCTAATACAGGATCAACAATTGAGAATAGAACAGATAACGCAACGCGCTGTACAATTGTCCCGACAAGTGGAAGGTATACGATCGTTAAGACCCGTTAAAGTGGATGGTCGGATGCAAACGGTCAATGGGAATACAATAATCAGTGAAAGCAGTTCGACGGAGGACATTCTACAAGATGCAAAACTAAGGCTGAAACGGTTGGAGGAGGAAAGTCTGAAGGCGGATCAGTATTACTACAATTTCATCAATAATTCTCCATGATATTCGCAGTGATTTAGTAGAAGTAAAATCATATTTATTCGAAAAATGTGTATAAATATAAACTTTACAAGTACAATTATTATTTATATCGATTTGTTTTTTTTTACGTACGTATAAAAACGGTAATTTTTAAATGGAATTGAAGATATTTATTTGTAATTAATAATACATGTGCTGCATCGTCATTTCGTTTTCTATTAAGATCGCTAATTCCCTATTGTAAGTATAATTATAAAACGGTAATCGTATGTACAAATGTAAAACTGAATTGAACGTGTAGCCAAAGATCTTTTGTTACCTAGTCTTTATTTTATAAAACTGGACGTTAATATAATATACAATTTAATCGCTATTTTTTTTCTTTATTATTTGAATTCTACCTTAATTACATGCAACACCAAACGTAGTATATAAAATGTTAAGTCAAATTCTTTCCATTGTTGTACATCATCTTCGTTTGGGATCCGAACTCCTCCTGGTACTCAGAATTAAGGAATATACATATGTACATAGAACTATATTTGTCGTGCAAAGTGAAAATAATAAAAAATAGAAGTGTGGTAGTTTCGTCTAATTTGCATTCAAAAAGGATATTGTTTATCCCGACTTTCGCGTCCTTCCCGTTCATGAGTACGTTCCTTTGTGTAAGGTGACTTTTCCTGAAAATACATTTTCATATGAATCTTCTGATTGCCATGTTTCCCTGCAATTGGCGTTTGGGTACTTGATAGTATCACCTAGTTTTTCTGGTCTTTGCTATTGTCTCCCATTTCGTCTTTTCAATGTACTCGAAGCGGACGTCTTTATCAACTAAGGGGTACCAAGGAATAGTGTTAGAAAAATGATTAAAAAGTTAATTCATGGGCTTGATGTTGGAATAAAATAGAAAACTGTGATGTCACGGGATATATATAAAAAAAAAAAGAAAAAGAAAGAAGAACGGTGTGATACGTTTCTTTTTTTCGTCGTCAAACAGGAACCTGCACACGAATTCTCGAACATCTCTAATGAATGTTTACAATACGATATCTCTTTTCATACATGGAAAAGACAATTAACGACCTACACGCGACGCTAATCGATCTTTTCGTACGACGATTAAAATAGCGACCATTTGCCAAATACGGTGGAACACGGGTAAAAATATCTTCGCTACATGAATAGTGAAGAGTATCAAGTGAGAGCCACCAACCTTGTTGTAATGATGTTTTTCTCTGTGCTCGGGAATATCGCCGTTCTGATGAGCTCCTTTCGCTAAAAGTAAATTCTCCGTTAGTTACGCCCCGAGGGAAATCTGTCCAATATACTGTTCATCGAGAAAAAAAAAAGATTCATACCTTTCTCGTCGTCTTTTCTCCTTTTTTGGTCGGTCGTGATGGCCGACTCGTCCGCCCTATCCTGCTTCAAACACGCGAGAAATTGGTGCGCGTATTAAATTATGTACGCAAAAGAAGGGCAAGAAAAATAATTCTTCACTAATACATTGCAGGACACACAAGACTTACCCTTTTCCGTGCGAATTTCTTTTCTCTACGTAGTTCCTTCTGTTCGTCCCTTATTTTCCCCTTACTCGAGCGTTCCTTTTTATCCAAGCTACCCTCCGTGCGTCTGGCCTCCTATTTTATCGTTAAAAATTCGTATTATAGGTACGTAAAGTTAATTTGCCCGCAGGACGAAGATTAAGAGTTCCCCACCTTTTGTACACTTTCGACTTTTCTTCTTTTGGCATCTGAAACGGTAGGCAATTAGTCTCATTCACGACGTAACGTCTATATATACTAAGCGCATGCATGTTTTCGTTCAAGTATTGTTCAAGTCTGCTTTATTTTTTCTTTCAACGCAAACCTCTGTCCGATCCATCCTGCGTTGGCCCAGAGCTAGCACTACTATTTGACACGCTAGAAAGATCACGATCTAAATTATCTACACCGCTGCTATAGTAATGATCCTCCTGAAACGAATCGTTCGTAATTAATCGTGAATTTATTCATAAAATGGCGTGCACCGATTTGCGTACGAAAATGAAATAATTACTTTGTAGTATTTCCGATCTTTCTTATCCATCGCGTCCTCTTCTTTAATTTCGTCCTTTTTCAAATGCTTGTCCTTCCCCTCGGAACCCTCCTTGTTCTCTTCTTTTTTCCTGATTTTCTCTGAGCTGTCGCTGCAACGATTGCACGCGAAAATAATTGTAGGAAATTCTGGCCACACGTGGCATAAATATACAACAATCTCTCCCGTAGACTCACTGGTGCAGTTGACTCGATGCACTTCGTTTCTCACGCTGGTCTTTACTTTCCTTCTCGATTCTGGTATCGCCGTTCGTGATTTCTTTGCCGGATATCCCGTCGCCGACCTTTTCCGACGAGTCGCTGTTCGGGTTGTCCTGTGTTTTTCCAGCCTATTTTTCCGCAGAACGATTTAACGTTAATTACAAGGTCTATTTATGTATACAACGGATGAAACATCACAGACCTTGTCTCCAACGTGATGGAAGTCCGCCTCGCGAATCATGCTTGGCGTTTTGGCCTTCAACTGGCCACTGTAAGACGTGGCCAGGACGTGCAGATCTTGTCGCTGACCCCGTTCCTCCTCCCTGACCTTCTCCACTTTGCGTTCGAGAATCTGCGACAGTTTAGCCAGGACCGGGAAATGCGGCAATATTTTGATTAATATTATTAAGGAGTTTCTTATTTGTACATAGTCCTTGGAATCCAGACAAACTACGATCGCCTGGAAAAAATAGAGTTCATGATACGTCGGCCAGCATCGCCACGGAATTGTCCAGCAACGGAACGAACCTTGGTGATCTTGTAGTGCCACTTGTGGCACACGTGTCTGTAATTCTCGAAGCCCACCATGTCGTTCGCCTCGGAGAATTGATTGCTCACGCGGAATTTCGTCACGAATCCCGGATAATTGCTGCATTCCTTGTCGAATATCGCCTTCTCGGAGTGCCACCTCATCACAGTCTCCAGCATGGCGCACAGGAATCTACCGTATCGATTCGCCTCGTTCTCGGTGCACGAAGTAACCGAATACGTTATATCACAGAACAGCTGCGTGAACGAACGTTAATTTCCAATGAGTGATACAGCGAAATTTTAATATACAACTATGTCTGCGGAAATAACAAATCGTTCTTACTCTGTCGTAGCAAAGGAGGGTTGAAAAATTCGCAGTCTTCAAGGAGTGTATAGTGTGAACGAACTTGGCGCAGTACATGGCGTCGACGGTGGTGAACGTGCATCGCGGGAACAAGCAAAGCTGCAAGAACTGCGTTATCGTTTCGTTTTTCGCCGATTTCGCGCTCCGCGACAGAAACCACGTGTCCTTCTCCTGCCTGCAGAAAGATTGCGTCGATATTAAAGAAAAATCGCCACGCCTCGAACGTTATCTTTATTAATTACGATCGATATCGTGCCTGAGATATGCGAAAACTTTCTCGACGTGCTCTTCCTGCTTCCTCCTCTCGTCTTGCAGCTTTTCGATCAGGGTGGTGTATCTTTCCTGCTCCTTCTTCCCCTTGCTAACGTTCTGCAATGTCACGTAACACATTTTAGACGTTGCACTCCGCTGTTCAAACGGGACGTCGCAAACACACCATGTCTTTGGAATCGGCGCTCTGCGCGGCGAGTTGCTTCAGCTTGTTGACCTCCCTCTGATAGCTTTCAACGGGAACGTATAGATCGTACATGGACAGGGACCAAAAGGTCACGAGGAACTGTGGCGAGATGTCCTCCCACACTTTAAGGGGGTGCAAAGGTCGAACGGATTGGGCGACAGGTGCCATCACCGCTTGAGCCGCCTCTGCGTACTTCGCTTGCTTCATCGTGGTGGACATCTTTTTGTAATTCGGGTCAGCTTTACGCAGGGCATCATACTTAATCTGGGAAATGAATTGCGCGCGTTGGTTATCGTGTTTCTCAACGGATTGACCGGGGGCAAACCGGCTTACATTAATGGCGTGCGCAAACATCGGCCTCGCAAGGAAAAATGCAACATCAGAATGTATATGATTGTCCTGGAGCATCGAGTGTATGGAGGGAAGCCTCTCCACGTATTCGTCCACCGTCATTGTGGATCCCAGAAATGTGCCGAATTGGACCAGCGTGTCCTGACACTGATCGTATAACTTCCCTAACGGTTTCATGTTAATAAGCGTCGTGATTAGTCCATGTAATTAGATATAAAATGAATTGGCAAAATTAGCGTTATTATCGTTGCTCACCGACAAGCTTCAGGTGAGACTTATCTGTTTCTCTGTACACCACGCAGTGCTTCTGCTGCGCCATTAGAAGGCACAGGGCCACGGCGAGATCGTGCTCGGCCAGGGCTTCCTTCAAACGTTGGGACGATTTCTTTGTGTTGCGCACTTGGCTGAAATAGCCGGCCTGCAAAGGAACGATCGTTGTCGGGGATGTTTCTAATTGAACGCTGTACGAACAACGCAGAACTGTTTGAGAATGGTGTACCTCGTTTTTCAAAAGATCGCCGCCGGCCATGGCGTCGAGCTGATCCGACGTCATCTCCTCGGCAGCCTCGATGCCTGCCATCTTTTGTACTATTTCTTTCAGTATTAATAAATCTAGGCTGAGAAACGAACGAGTACGAGCAATGAGAAAATATTTGTCCCCCGTTTCACGACAGATTAAGCGACTAATTAGATATACGCGGTGTACCTTTTTTGTGCTTTAAGTTGATTAGCCACGTACTGCAGCAAACCGGTAAGTTCGATATTATACTTTTTAAATATAGCTCCGCAGAACGAGGCGAGCGACTGGAGCCACAGGGATATGCTGGTACCGTCGTGTTTAAATCTGTCTCGGTCGGCGCCAGCCAAAGCTTCCACAAGACAGTAGCCGAGCACGTCGTAAGAAATGTTAGTCAGATATTTCAGGGAGTCTACAACCGGGCCTGAAAAATTCATGGGTGATATTAAAACGGCCGTGGACAATTGGGGGTTGGGAAAGTATTTTGATCGCTGTGCCCCAATGTTGTGAGAGTTAAAAAAAGAGAGAAAAAAAAATTAATTGATCATCCCTACCTATAAGATTATCGTACAACTGAATCTGTATAAGAACATAATCGAACAATACACCGGGGGACGAGTGTGTAAGTTTGCCTATCGATCTCCCGACCGGTTTAATGGTCTCTTTGCTCACTCTCTTCATGATAGATTTAATTTTCTTCTGCGCGTCCGCCCTTTTCCTCAAAAGCGCCGCGTGCTGTAACGGCGTGTCGTTCTTCCATCGCGCGTACAAACAGTACCTATTCTGGTACGGATAATATTTCAGAATGTTCCACAGTTCCTCCGCCACGCAGCAGTTGCAGTCCATAAACGATAACGACGGCAGCAACGCCACGTCGAGTATGGTAAGCACGTCGTAATACAAATTGTTGTTCTTGTCGATCGGCTGTTTGTTCGAGTCCAGCGGGCACTGTTTTATGGCCGTGTGGCACAGCCGCATGATTTTGTACATCAGCACGGGATCGTGGTGGAGATTCGGCCCGAGGACTATGAGCATCGGCAACAGCTGCTCGTGTATCCCTTCGAGAACTTCAATTGCTTTAGGGGCGAGGGAGTTCGTCAACGGTGGCACCCTCCTGCCTTGTATTTTCGGCGATATTATACAGTGTCTGAAACGCAACAAGGTTCCACGGTGTCGTGGTATCATTCCGATAAACGAGCGTGATCGGGCGAGAGTCACGACTTACTTGCGATAAACAGGCTCGATGAGGGACTGAATCATTTTGCACAACGCCAACGCGATTGGACGTTGATCGGTGAGGCTGTGATCCGGCAATCGATTGAACAAATTTTGCGCCACTTCCCATGCGCCTATCTCTAACAGCGCCTCGCACAGTCCGAATTTTTGATTGCTCGCGTATTTGTCCTTTGAAGGAATCAATGGGTAAGCAACACGTTTCATTAAATGGGAGCGTAGCTGGACCACGGATTCGTGTACCTGTGTATTCTCCTTTTCCTCCTGTACCTCTTCCTTGTCCTTGGTGGAGATCACGCTAAGCTTGCGAACATATTCTTTCGCCAGCTTCATCGCCTGCTCGTGCTCGTTGACGATCGTTTCGTCGTCCGGCACTAGCCACGGCAGTATATCGTCCAATTCGATGACGCCGTGTTGCAGCATGAGCGCGGTTACTTGTTGCAACGAGAACGGTGTGGCATTGACGGTAGAACAATATTTAAATCCTAAAACCTCGCAGAGCACCTGCTGGTCGCTCATGTACGAACGAATCAAAGGGATAAAAAGCGCATCGTCCTGCGGTCGATTCTCGAATGTTTCTAATAAAATGTCGAGCACCCTGTTCGGGTCGAGATTGAAGTAGCCTGAAAAGAATGTTTCACGCGTATATATAATCCCGCCTGTCACCCCGACAACAACCGTCAACGGATATCGAATGGAATCATTTTACCAATGAGGGACTTCACGATTTCCAATATCGACGCCACTTCATTCTCCGGACGTTCCTGATTCAATTCCACTATTAACTTCGAATATCCTTCACTCTCCTCTCTAAATAAATTAAACTTCCGCTGTTTATAACTGCAATGAAACGTTTCAAGTGAATTAATTCACAGTCCCGGCGGAATTTCTTTGTCGATGGGAGTAAAGATGTACGCACTACAATTTTGTCTTCACTTTGATGAATTTGGTTTGAAAGTTCTTATTCTTCAGCGTCCCAACGTCCTGCAACGTGTCGATCTCTAAACGCTCCTTCAATATCCTATCTGTGAGAAACTACACGGAAAAAAAGCAAACGGTACAAATTAATCCAGCCATGGGGGGGCAAACATTTCAATTCGGCGAACTCTGTCTGTCCAAATGAAACGATACCTTTTCCGACTCTTTCACGATATAATAAAAGTTGTTCCTCTCTTCGTTTTGCGCCTCCGCGTCTATCAACGTAAATATATCCACCACAGCGGACGGTATCTCTGCGTCGATTATCTGAAAGTCAACGACGCACCACGTATTAAACGTCCGCTCGCCCAGAGGGGAGAACCGATCGTGGCGTTTTCCTTACCGTCAGCTCGCCCAACATCTGAACCACATTGTCCCTTTTTATGCCCCCCTGGATTCCATTCGATATTAATTCGTACAATCCTCTTCTCCATTCTAAAATTCAAGACAACACCACACGAAGGGTATGAAAAATACAGCATCGCCGGACTTTGCTATAAGAAGATATTAATTCCCGACGCGCCGTAAATCTTTGGTCTCTGTTCGTGCGTCGAGATCGGGGGGAGGAAATCGTGCGAAATTGTCGGAAAATTCGGGGACGAATTAAAGCGTTCGAACGAAAGATTTTAATTTCGGAGTAGTGAGCGAAATTACTTAGAAGCGTCGAGGTGCTCTGAAATGAACACGACGTAGTGCACGTCGAAATATCTGGCTCAAAGAAGAAATTCGTTGGGGGTTGGGTAAAGTTTGTTTCCCGGGAAATCTCGGCGATATTAACGCGTGTACAGTGTGCACAGGGGACAGATAGAGAGACATGGGAACGGTGATTATTCGACTAGGTGTAGAGGCTTACCTGCAGCGTTGCCTTCCTTAAATTTGTGCTTGATTAACTTGAGGCTGCAAACAGTTGTTAATTGACAATTAACTCTTCAGAAGAGCGAGAAACAGGAGAGATTAAAGTTGCAACCATCAATTTGCACATAGTATATGCAGTATCAATTCAATATTAATCGATCGCACCTCGGACGTTAACGCGTTAACCACTTACAAATCATTCTTCCCATGTTTATCCCATGCTTTCCATATTTCTGTATTCCACACTTTACCAGCCATTTTAGTCCCATGAAAAGCTTTTTAACGATTAAAAACAATTGTATCAACATCACAGGTTAATAGACTCCATTTTCCACCATTGCAAGCGTCCTCGAAGCTATCGTGGCGCGATCTTTTTTTACACCATATATTACAACCAGTTGTGGCACTCTTGTTGTCAAGATTTGGATTTTCCTTTTCAATTGCTGTTGCATCGATCGTTGGAAAATAAATTGTTAACAAAATGGACCATGCGGTGGTTTAATCATAGAACACGACAGAAAGATGAGAATTTTACTAACTCGAAGAAAAGAGTTTGCTCGAAAATACTATTATTCTTTATACTAATTTTACATTCATAAGAACGTATTAATAATATATATTTATGCGTAATGTTAAAAAGATTTACGGGGTGTATGTTTGTTACTAAGAAATGATTGGAATGTTGTGCGTAACGAGATGAACTTATCTCGTATGAACGCGCTTTAAGTCCGGACTTAAACGAAAAGCAAAAACAGAGTTTACCTCAAATAATATTAATTACACATATAAAAATACGATAATATAATAAACTGCTAAGAATTTTATTACGTTCGTAGACGCTGCAAATCTATTTTATTTAATACGTTCTAGTACCATAGCGCAGACCGGAAATGGATAGGTTTAGGAACGCCAAGAAGTTTAGTTCTTTTACGTCGAACCATAAGTCGGAGAGGTACTGTCAATTTCACGTAAAATAGAATCGCTAAACATCTGGCTGTGAAACGTTAATAACAAATCATTTTTGGTACAATACTATCCATTGATTATCGTTGAACAATACGACCTCAATATTATCGCCGATAACTCGATGTATTTTGTCAATTAGCGTACATACGAGACCCAACGTTGTTTTTGTTTACTGCCCCGTACAGCCAACAATTGTATCGATTGCTAAATCGAAATTAACATTCTAAGAGAAAAACGAAAAAACCCACAAGTTCCGTGACGAATGTGTGTTTCTACATTGACCTGTCGATAATTTCCAACGATTTTCTCTCAACATTTCGGTTTCAACTGTTGATTGCCGAAGATCAACTGGTTATGTCACGTTGCGACGATAAGCAGTGTAATTTTATTTTCAGTAAAAAATGGCCAAGTCCACGGAGAAGAAGGGAAAGAGCGCGATCAACGAGGTTGTGACTCGTGAATATACAGTGAACCTTCACAAACGTCTTCATGGAGTCGGTTTCAAAAAGCGTGCTCCACGAGCGATAAAGGAGATCCGTAAGTTCGCAGAGAAACAAATGGGAACTCCAGATGTGAGGGTAGACACCCGTCTCAACAAGCAACTTTGGTCCAAGGGAATTAGGTAAGCGTCTAATCGATGTGTGATTAATTCGTGATGATCTAGAACGAAACTGACTGAGCTCAATTATTTCGTTTCCAGGAATGTTCCATTCAGAGTTCGTGTACGATTGAGCAGAAGGAGGAACGATGACGAGGACTCTGCGAACAAGCTGTACACCCTTGTTACGTACATACCAGTCGCAACATTCAAAGGTTTACAAACAGAGAATGTAGATGCCAGTCAAGATTGAATTATATCTAATTAATAAATAATTTACACTAAACCTTTGCCTTAAGAGTTATTTCAATACCATACACCCTGCGTTCCAGTATTAAACTAGTGCCTAATTAATTAATTAGAAATAGAAACAACCAAGTCGATAGAATATTGATCGATCGTTTGTTGAATTAAGCAATGTTATGAAATTGTCCCGAATTTTATGCTCCGAGGAAATTCGAATTACGCGAGAATCGATTTGTCTGACGTTGTAGTAAATCGATTCGACAATCGATAACAGGGCATGCCCGTGAGAATGCACAGATTTCCCACGGTAAAATATCCCTAGCCAACTTGCCCGTCGATTAGCCACGTAATAAAAATATTTTATCCGACGCGTGGCGATCGTGTCTAGTGTAAAAGCGTTATCATTCGCGACGGGCTTCAAGAAAGTTTATTATTCGTATGGATTCTGGCATTACGATACTGTATCGCGGCTCGAACAGTGTATATTCTGAAATAGAAGCAGTGAGTGTAAGTAATATCGAGGGATCGTAAGTGCGGGCCTCAACAATATAGTTTTCGTCGAAGCTTCTTTCATTTAGAAAGTAATGATAAGTCGATCGATCGTTGTTTATAAGTAATGCTGACACGGCCTGTTAATCATTTTATCGAAACGCCAAGCGCGAATCTATACGTCCCAGTATCGCTTTATTTACATGACCGTCAAGTAGGCGCGATATTTTTCCCTTCTTTTTATCGCACGCTTCAAATCCGCTATCGCGTCGCGTTTTAATCAGAATTATTCTGAACAGTCATGTTCCGTTGCCACTTTAGGTAGACGCGGCGGCGGCGTCGGCGTCGGCGTCGGCGTCGCGGCGTCTCACCGGGGCTGCATTTGCATTCAATAACGTTGAATAAAAGCGTGAGACCCCCATTGTTTATTGTATCAGGCGGAGGGGCGTTTCGCGTGCACGCGAATTTTTCCCATGGTTCGTTAGGGAGAAGAAAAGTGGGAAAGGAAAAAAGAATAGAATAGAAGGATGCTTCGCGGTAGGCTGGAGCACAACAATTATCCGCTTCGATTAATCCGAGATAATTTGTTAATCATTGATCAACGCTGTCGCTTCTCTTTTTTCCTCCTGTTCGTTTCAAGCAGTTCGCGCACTTAATTAATTCCCGTGCGGGCGGATGTGACCGCGCTGACGAATTAAACTTACGCCGCCTTTTTTTCTTTTTTTTCCCTAATTCATTTTCAAGTTGCTTTATTTTTTTGCGCAAACCATATAGTATAATGATGTTTTATTTATTTACTTTCTTTTCGGAGATTTGAACTAATTAATCCGTATTGAATAATGCTAAGAATTTACTCGTTTATCTTTTCGACGATTTTTCGATTAATTTCCTCGTTCGGTTTCGTGCAGTTATTTTCTTCGTGACGCGCACGAAAATAATAAAGTTGCATCTATATTTGTACATGTATTACACACGCACATACTTCCTATACATTGCAATGTATTTGTTTAATATTTCCCCCTCTCCCGTGTCCCTGCAATCTTTTAATCGCCCCCTTAATCGTCTGTCCAACGTCTCATCAAATATTTATGCTTTACGTAACACAATGCTCGCATGGGTCAGCTTTTGTATACACAAACAGCTGTATAAATTCTTCGCAAAGTATTGCGCCAGCGGTATGAACAGATATTGCAATTGCGAATTCTTTGCTACCCGTAGAAACATTTCGGATGTATTCGTCTGACTGATTGTATTCCTGTTTTATCAATTGTCAGGTAGTTTTATAATGGAAGGAGGCGGAGTACTAACAGCGGAGCGCAGTCCAGCACGTGCGAATCTGCATGTGGCATTCACCGAGAAGGGAGAGGTGAAGGAGCGCAGGGAAAAGTTTTTAACAGCCAAGTACGGGTCCCATCAGATGTCCCTCATTCGCAAAAGGCTCGCAGTCGAGATGTGGCTGTTCGACGAGCTAGAAAAATTATACGAGTCGGTTGTAAGTTCGTTTTCTTGCAGTTGGTAGTGAATAAGATTAAGTACAGAAAATTTGGATTCTTTAATTTTCAGGACGAAAGTGGTAAAAATCGAGAGGTTGAAGTCGATATAGACGAACTGCTCGATATGGATAGCGATGATCATAGACGAAGATTTCTGCAAGTACGTACATATATATTTATATATACACGTGATTATTAAAAGTCAAACAAACCATCGTATTAACGCGTTGCTTCAATTTTCTGCTACAGGAATTACTGGTCGGTACGAAGAAACCACCACACGATATAAACGTAAGTATTTCTCTGCTTATCTCAGTCGCCAACTCATTCTAAACGGAATCTTCGTCCTTGACGTTTTATTCGTTGTGACTAATTCATTAATTCCCATTTTACGATTAAGAAGTAACTGTGGTCGGGCGAATTAATATCGAATGAAAGGGGCAAATTGCCATTGAATGACTATCAGTGAAACGCGGGCTGACCTGTTTATTTATATGTTTCAGAAATTCATTAACGATTTGCTCGAAAAAGCTAAAACCCTTTGAAGAGCTTCCGCGTTCTTCTTAACACACACGTGTTTGCAAGGACTTTTTTGAAGCGTTAATAACAAATTTGCTCAGATTTTGGAACGAGTCAAAGACATATATTCAAGCCTTAACGAGCCGGCGCGACAAAACGCGGCTCGAAATGCCAATTTATCAATTGTACATGGATCGAACTTTAAACGGGGGTGAACAAAAAAAGAAAGAAAGAACAAACGACTCTGCACATTTTTTATTCTAGCGTAATATTATTTCATATTGAAATCATGAGCATTAGTGTCTGACTTATCTCAGTACAACGGCTAACTTCGTTAGTTATTTATGTGCGCATCGCATATCAGGTAATAAAACCTCACAGTACACGGACTGCCTTGCTGTACCGATCCATCCAGTGTGATGTATAAGTAGAAAAGGGTTCTTCTTCTTCTACACACTAGTTTTGTATGCATTCTATACTCCATTGTTCGTAGTAATGTTTGTGTTACTAAGAAGATGAACAACTAACGAAAATACTTCCAAACGCTGTAACGATACCAAATAATTTCTATGCATATCCTATTGTTTACTGAGTTTGCCCAACTGAGAATGTACGGATTGGGTTGAAAAAGATAGAAAGAAAAAAAAATCTTGTAGCGTAAACGAATTAATGCGATTTTTTTTTATTTATTTTAGAAGATACTTTAAGGGATTAAGTGTGCAAAAATTTTCGTGTCCGAATGCTTGCGCGAATTAGAAAAAGAGAGAAAAGAAGAAAAAAACGAAGGAAAAAAAAATTTCTTTGATAATATAATAAAAGTGTGTATGTTTCAGATGATATTATCACTGGCATAGTAAAAGTAATTAAAACGTGGAAATGACACCTATCGTTGCTCCAGTACCGAGTCAGTATTGAAAATTATCGTGAAGCAGAAATATATACTCTGCCGTAAGTGTTCCATTTGTTTAACTAAACTAAACGAAGGAATGTTTCATTGAAAATTCGATGCACCTTAGAATACTCCGGTTAGGTCTTTAAACGAAGATGAAAAAGAAAACAAAGAAATAAAAGAAACGTTCCTTAAATTTAGCGCGATATCGAAATCTTTAATATTCGATTCGTAACGATTGTATCGACGACTTTTTAATTACTTTGTTACTTATATAATCATGTTGTTAATTTCAAGATTTTAAATTAATATTTATACACGTGTTATACTCGTTTGAAAGTTTCTAGTGAATCAAATTTTGATCGTTCAATTCGTATGTTCGTCTCGAGTGTGGTGTAATTGTACGTGTCCTCTGTTACGATGGACCCCTTTGGGCAAAACCGCGAAAAGGGGAGGAAAAAAAAGAAGTATGTGTAATATATATATAGTACAAATTAGCATTTGTGTTCCAAAAAAGAAAAAGAAAAAAAAAGGAAAAATAATTCACCGTCGCAGCAGAGTGCAATCATAGGTGACATTTATACGCTTTATCAACCATTTTGTCATTTAACATACGAGCTATTCTGTAAAATGTATCCGTAGTTATTGTAAAATAGGAAGGAAGTGAACGGTAACACTTGACTTCCAGAAACACGAAGGATCTCTCTTTGCACCGATGTATCTCGCAATCACTACTTAAAACGAAGGAAAAGAAATTTAAAAAAAATCAAAAAAAAAAATATGCAACAAAAAGACTGCAACACATGGAATTTACCTTCCTCTTAAGAGAAGAAAGACGAATAGTAACTGTAATGATCAATAGAATTGAAACGTATGGGATTTTATATTAACGCCGGGCAGAATGTTAAGCAATAATCCATCGTGTGATCGTTT
The DNA here is from genome assembly GCA_907165295.1 of Nomada fabriciana. Classification (NCBI taxonomy): domain Eukaryota; kingdom Metazoa; phylum Arthropoda; class Insecta; order Hymenoptera; family Apidae; genus Nomada; species Nomada fabriciana. Next base: position 9,349,458 of record OU015699.1, on the reverse strand, counting down.
AATTGCGTGTGTTCTCGTAGAGAAGTAAAAAGGAAGAGAAAAGAACACCAGAAAATGATTCGAAGCTCTGTGGCTACCTCGTATTTCACGGGCAAGCGTTACAATCCCCCCTAGTGTTACTAAATAATCCCCCCACTTCCCTCCGTTTGATATGGAGAATGAAAGGATACAACGGAAAATGATTTTTATCCAAGCAAAGGATTATCATACGAGATATATTGGAGTGTACAGAGATTCACCACTGCCATTTGTTGTTTGGCAAAAAATGTGATCTTTGTAGACTTTGTCGTGGGCATAGAAGAATGTGTTTAGATAAACTTTGTACCTCCCCACTCCCTTTACCAACTCCCCCATCGAGCAGAAACTTCCATACAATTTAGATGAATAATGTCTGATTAAAAAAAAAGGAAAAGAAAAAGCGCTGAACTCGTCTTGTCAACCAACCCCTCGCCGATTACGTATATTTAAAACTTTATACGACGAACTATATGTGGATGTGCAATTAAGATTATAGGAAAGAGGAAAGAAAGCCACGCAATAAACCTTGATCCCGCGTGAATGCACTGTGCGATCGGTACGTGTTCGTTCGCTCGAAATCGATCGAAGTTTATTGCATTAGAGTAATTAGAGTAAACGATACAATCACTTGACGATTTAGCGTTGTACCGTACCAACGGGTACGCGTGTACGCAACAACGTTGCGTCAAGGTATTTACCTTCGTTGGATCGACACGCGGCAAAACATTCGATAGACGAAGTAATGGAAACGGATAACCATGTATGAAGTTTTGAAATTTTATCGCCGGGGAAAAATGTCGCTTGTATACGTGGGATTCCTTTGTTCTTTGGCTCTGCGTTATTATACATGACGAATAGAAACGCGATCCGGTGCTTTGCGTGTAATGCTCGTCGGTATGCGAGGAATGTTTCGTAACGTGCGTTATTATCCGGCTTCTTGTCTCTATAAAAGAAAAAAAGAAGAAAAAAAGAAAGGCGTGAGAAACGCAGCGATTTCATTACGTATTCTCGTCGAATCGTTATTGCAAGGGAATTAATGAGGAACGGGTGAAAATCTAAGCGCACAAAAAGATTAAAGATAATGGTAACGGAGTTAATTTCCTTATCCACGTGTGTATGCCTCCCGGAATGTCGACGTTTGTAACACCGAATCGTATTGTTCCGGTGAATACCATTCGAGTGAGGGTTGCCGAATAAAAAAAAATTCCACTTCCTTGTTTGATGAATAAAAGAATGGGAGTACCGTAGAAAAATGTAGAATTCCTGTTCCTCTGCATTTTAAATTGGGCGATATCGCCGTTTCCGCGAGGAAATATAATTTTGCAAACAAACATTGTACTGATTATGTAAGAGATTGTATTTACTTGCACAAATGAAAAATAAGAATTGGATAACGAGAAAGTGCAGTACCTCGTTTTTTCTTCCCCTCTTCCCTATTCAGTTATCGACACTAGAAGAATTCCAATTCCACACAAAACTGTATAAATAAATCAGACGTTTATTGATACACATATATACGAGGATCAATTAAAAAATACATTATAAAAAAAAAGAAAAAAAATTATGGAACCATTCCTTCGTACGAAGAAGAAGAAAATAATTTGTCCTACCGAATTCGCCGTTATAGGGACCAAGTTTAAAATGGCATCAGCGAGTTATATCAAAGATTTATTCCTTATTATTGTACAGAATTTCGTCGCAGTTATATAGCGCGATCGATAGCGAAAATCAGTGATACATGTTCTCGTAGAAAAAAAAACACCGAAAAAAAAAGAAATCGGCTTGGATAGAGATATACGTGCGTGTAAATAATCTTGCCTCCGTAAGAAATCGTTCCACATCATCGTTTTACCCCCCCTACCCCTCTGTTTATAGTCCTGACGTTGGTAAAAATATGCCACCCCCTTTTGGGGTGTCGTTCGTACGTTCAAACCACACGAATATATACTACTTTGTACGGGCCCGACGTGTCTGGCCCCGTTTAGTCTCGCAGTTGGAACAAGAAAAGGGAGAAAAAAAATGATTTGTTATAAATACTTTACATAGAGATGCCCTGGAATGATTTTCCGAAACGACTTATGAATTCCGTATGCCGAGGGCTTGCTCCAGTTCCGCGCGTTTCTGTTGCACCTTCGTGTAGAAGTACCGGCACACAGCTTCTTGCGCCCATGGCTGATAATAGAACTCCGCCCTGCGCTCCTCCTCCGGGTTGCCGACAACGTCTATCATGGTCTTCAAATCCCTCGTCTGCGATATGATCCACTTGTTGATAAACTGTTGCGGGTCCTTGGCGAAGCTCAGGAAGAATTCACGGTTCGTTTTCAATTGATTGATCGTCTCGACCGTTTCGTGGATTTTGTTGTCGAGACTTTGTATCTCTTGCTGGCTCGCCGTGGACAGCAGGAAGTTGTTCATCTGGGTCTTCAGCGTGTCGTCGACCTCGACGTCTATATCGTAGCACGCTGTCTGCTTCGTTTCCGTGCCTAAACAAGCGACGTATTATTCGTTTGTATCCTTCTTTCCGCTTTGTATTTGTATGAATCATTTGATTTCCGACGAACCTTCCACGCTGATCACATGATTGATCACGATGGGATCCGGTGGATGGAGCAGCGGATTCAAACGCTGCGGAATCTCGGCGAATTTCATCCTCGGACAGGCGAATATCTGCTCCAGATATTTATCACAGTTTATGAATTCCCTTTCGTGACTGTCCTGGAGCTTGTGCGTCTTTATGTACTGCCAGAGCGCGGAGATGATGACCGGTCGCGTTTGCGTGTGGACACCTAAAAGCCGCGCCAATCTGGGATCCAATTTGAACTGGAAAGAAAAGGTGTATTTCGATGCGGGTTCCATATTATTGGCGCTTAGAGTTTAATAGAGTTACTTGTAACGGTTGATAGTCGAGGAGCAGAAGAATGGTGCATCGAACATTCTTATCGCCAGGTCGTTTCACTTGGAAGCCGTCGGTCTCTTGCGTAGTCAGGGTACGGTGCCATTCGACCAGGTGATTGTCAGGCCCGTACAAATCCTTGTCCAATTCTATAACTAAACTTTTAAAGAAGGAAGAGAACTTTCTTTTCACCTGGAAAGTTTCAATACGTATTAATGTCGTTACATCGACGTGGTGCGTCTGGGAGAATCTTAGCGCAGCCTCTTTTCTTTTTCTCTCACCTTGTTAGGATCATTCTTCGTGTCGTCCAGGAGGCGACCCTCGACTCTAAGCTCCCAAGATGCGACCGAGCCCTCCTCGCCCTCGCCCGCCTCTTTCGCCGGATAAAACGTGTTCGAAATGAATATCCGCAGCTTTCGTTTCTGTTTCATGGGGCGCTTGAGCGCCTCCTGTATGTCCAGCCGTTTTCTCATTATCGTCGCATCCAATTTACGTTCGAACGCAAGCAGATCCATGTACGCCTGCGACTCGGGCACCAAATCGCGCACCTTCTGCGGCAGTATTTTGTCCGCCAATTTTTTCTTCTTCTTGGATGTGGAATGTGAAAAATCACTGTTCCAAAAATACCTAAATGAGTTTGTGTAAAAATCATAGATTCAAAAATCGATAAACCAATTTTGAAGCATATGAAATGCAGCGAAGTTCCTGGTGAATCCACGAATGTTCTCATCGTAATTATCAGTTCGCAATAGCCAATTGTCGAAAGGAAACGAATTAACGGAAGAAAGAAATCAATTCATTACTCGATGCAGCGGTGAGGAGCACAGCGAGCAAAAGAAAGGAGAAGATGGAAATGCAGAAATCAAATTAAAAAAGGTACCGTGCGATGCAGCAGCCGGTCACTTACGGTTTCTGTTGCGACATGGGGATACGTTGGTCGGCGCTTCGCTTTCCGACCGGAGGAGTGGGCATCGGGCCCTGCCGCATTGTAGAGTAAGGCTGGCTCGTCCTTATTATAGTCGCCGGTCCCGGTCCGGCGGCGGCCATTTGCGGCGGAGGTGTGAAGCCGGACCTCTGTTGCATCTGCGCCAAATATGATATTATTTCGGGCAAATACGATTGTCTCTGCAAGACCGTGCATACTCACAGGAAAATTTGGGCCGGAGTATTGCCTCAAACTTGGAGGAACGGAGGAAGCCGCGTATCTCTGCGGCGGGGGTCCATTGTTCCCTGCGTTCGGCACTGGAAACCTCTGCGCCATTGCTCTCTGGTGCCTGTGCTGCCAATGGAGAATCAAAAATTTGTTTTACTTCGACCAACCACCCCCTATACAATTCGGTTCAAACGTAATCGTGAACTTATCGTTCGCGTAGCACTCGAGATTAATCCATATTTATTTCTATACAATAGTAATGTTGCAATATTAATATGTAACGTTGAATTTGTTTATTTGTCAGGCATAGAAATTGATTCACGATTTATCGTCGCGCATAGAGCACGGTGTTCATTTTCATCGAGAATTCGAACGATTAACACCGCGACGAGGGAAAACAAAAACATAACCTCACAAGCTTGTACCTGAAACGCAAACCTTACGCTGGCTCACGGGTACGTGCACTATCTTACGAATATTACGATATCGTTGACGGAACGATGGAAATCATCGAGACTTCGGTTTTCGGACGAGAAGCGAATGGAGACGAGAACCACTGCGTTAAAGCATCCCGTCGACGTCCGTTTGGAGTCGAGTATATTTTTGCATCACGGCAAGAAAAACCTGCGAGCTTTCATCGGGATGCGATGTTTTATGGCTCGACACGAGTTACAGCGCGGAATGAAAACGAAGAAGAAGAGGCGAACATGTCAAATAATAAGAAAAAAAACAACCTACGCCTTCGAAGCTTCCAATGCACTTTTCGCCACAGTTGTAGGTAGGTAGCAGTGGTGGAGTAATATCGATGGTTGCACCTATCGATAGTATATGTTTACTATCGATAGTTATCGAAAGTGTGGGTTGACATTCTCAATGCCGCGAATTTCAAAATGTTAGTAGCTATAATTTGATGATGGGCATTTATTCTGTAGCTGACGATAGCTATAGTATTTTGAGTGGCTTTCTGGGTGATCTTACGTGCCAAAAGAATCTGCAATTTGAACAATAGGCATCTTCTTTAATATGCTAGAGTTTTAAATGGCTGCCTATTACCACTGGCTAACCTAACAATAAGTCACTTGGGCCCAATTACACACATATATCAGATTCCATCACTATCGATAACTATCGATGGTCGATGGTCCAATTATCGGAAACTATCGCTAGTGCTGACTTTGAAAAGTGGCGGACTGCGGGTAAATGATTCCCGTTTCGTTCGTAATATTAAATTCGAAAAACAATGGGTAATATCTAAGCTGTTGAAATAAACAATTGTAATTAGAATTATTGTGATATGTTTGAGGGAGACATTTTTTCTTATACCATTCGATTCTTTAACTGACGCTATAGTTTATGTAGAATGTGAGTCGAGTGGGACGTATTTAAATGCACCGAATTGTAAAAATGTGAAAAGGCGAGATGAATTGAAAATTCGTGAGATAAATTGTTCGTGCGGTACGAAAGATTTTATAAATATAAAGCATGCATTCCAAGAAATTCTTTTATCTATATAAGTAACGACTTGAATTCCTTCTGGCTTTGAATAAATGATTAATAGACAGTAATAATAGAATACCTTGAATGCCACCTTCGCGCGCGGCTTCCTAAGAAAATAATCAATCACAAACGCGTGGACGATTTGCATTGAAGTCTCCGACGCGTTTAAATTTAAATGGGACCGTATGGAGATTTTAGGAGAAGACAATGGCACTACCGCGTCGATTACGTGCGAAGTACCTAAAATTATTGGAACAAGACGAAAATTGTTTTGCATTCTGACACGAAGAGGGGAAATGAATATACGCAGGACGTCGCGATTATATTTAAACCTGAGTCAGTAGCCAGCGATTTCGCCAGTGAATAATTCGAGCTAAATAATTGCTGGTTATCGTTCTTTAATAAAAGTCCTTACGAGGAATATCCTCGGCGAAGAGCTTCCGGTCTAAAACTATAAAAATGGCCAAAGTTTGTGAATTTTTCCCTCGAATACTATGGGTCGTAGCTGTTTGAAATTTTGTACGCTCATTTATACACGTTCAGTTTGCATACGTATATTTTTTGAAATAACAATTTTCGTATCTTTTTCCAGCATTTTTTTCCTCGGCAATAAGATTTTCAAGCGTTACTTCGTTCAGGATTTTTCCAAATAATTCTCACGGTTCTCCACCCTTCAGCCCTTGGCTCTTCGCGTAAATTCAAAAAGTGGACCAACGTAATAATAACTCGGCCCATTCGGCGGCTGGCTATTTAAAGAAAAAAACCCCCGCGTCTCCTTGCGCAACCAAATTTCCTTTCTGTTTTCTGTTTCTCAGCATTCAAACCGTTTAACGCCTCCCGCGACGTTTTAGAAATCAACGCGTCCACTCTGACCGGGGGTTCAGGGCCCTGAAGTCCCGAGGAATGAAATAAAATTGACAGACACAATTTCGTCACATAAAAATAGCACCTGGCGTATACCGTTCCGCGTACCATGGACTTTCTTGGCGGCGTTGTTTCCAAAACACTCGACCGCCGTAAAAGTAGAATAGTCGCGAACTAGTCGGCCCGCGAATTAAAATAAATCCTCTGCCGTTCGCAAAACGACTAAACGAGTTTATTAATTACCCAATTACGACCCCCAAGGCCCACAAATAATCCCGCATCGAGAGCATTCATAAACCACCCACGGAGCGTCTCCGTACCCCTCTTCCTCGGCTGCCACCCCTGCGATCGCTTTCCACGGACCAGTTTACCCCCGTCAGACCTTCGAAAAACGACTCTTTCCCACACTATGCCCGCTGCAACGCAACGTGGGCCAGCCGTGTGTGCACACGCGGTGCCTTTTGGTAATCCTCCGCGTTCACCCCCTGACCAAGTGAACACGCCGCTAATATTAGAGCGTCGAAAGGCGTGAAAAGCGCGTCCCCGCCGGCTCGCGGCTTTTTTCCCTCTTCCTCCACGTAACACACGCGTTGGACGGGGTCTCCCTCGAGGCGTGGGCCGAGCGTTCCCGCCATCGTTCGCGGGTATAAGAGACGGCCGTACGACCAGCCGACTCATTCCTCCGAAAGTACCAACGAAGGGTAGAAGGATGGCTCTCGAACGTCAAGTGCGCGCCAAGGTAACGAACGGCAGGATGCAAAAGTGTCGGGGATCACGAGATTCGCGAGGAGTGCCCCGTTGTGATCGGTCGTGACGATACCTCCTGTGTCCTGTGACCCTCGATAGAATACTGTCGGAGCGTTTGACCCGTTAGAAATAGTACACGGCATCGATTCGACGATTTCTTTCCTTCGTCTTTTCTTTGAAGTGAATCGAGTCACCCTTTGGGCGGTCGCGTGATTAATTGATTCACGACGGTTGTTTCCTGTTGCAGCTGGCGTCGAAGCGCAACCCAGAGATGGAGAAGGAGGCTCAGGAGTGGATCGAGTCCATTCTGGGCAAGAAGTTCCCCCAGGGCGAGATGTTCGAGGACGTGCTCAAGGACGGCCAGGTGTTGTGCCATCTGATGAACAAGATCTCCCCCGGGTCCGTGCCCAAGATCAACACCAGCGGCGGTCAGTTCAAAATGATGGAGAACATCAATACGTAAGTGTATAATTATCGCCGGAATATGTTCCGATCAGAAAAAACGGTTGTCTTACGCTTCCTTGAATAGGTTCCAGAAGGCCCTGAAGGAGTACGGCGTCGACGACGTTGACGTGTTCCAAACGGTCGACTTATGGGAGAAGAAGGACATCGCCCAGGTGATCACCACCCTCTTCGCCCTTGGTCGCACGGTAAATATCCATATATCGCTCGATGTCAATTTAATCAACTTAATCACGTTCGATCAAAATATTTCATTCTTGTTAACTATCAAAAATTGCATTTGTCCTCTTCCGTATTTTCTTTCCCATTTCGTATTACTAAGCATTGATCAGTCCAGATACGTCACGGACCCTTCTTTGGCATCGCTGTTCTTACGTGCCTCTTATATTCCTTTGACGGAGGCGTCCAATCCCACAAAGGGTTAATTATTATCGCGAGCCACCCTGTTTAATTGGCGTTTCCCCGTTCCCCCCGCAGACGTACAAGCATTCGGAATGGAAGGGCCCCTACCTGGGCCCCAAGCCGTCGGAGGAATGCAAACGTGACTTCACCGAGGAACAAATGAGAGCCGGTGAGTCCGTGATCGGCCTTCAAGCTGGCTCCAACAAGGGTGCAACTCAAGCTGGACAGAGCATCGGCGCCACTCGCAAGATCCTCCTTGGAAAGTGAAATGGCCAGAACCACCCCTTAGACCTGCGAAAGAATTCATATTTTGTATGCACGCGTATATGTATATATATATGTATACCTATGTATTATGTATTTATATTCTATTTTGTAATTAAATAACACACACACACAAAAACACACACGTAATATAAATATTGATTGTTCAACACCTTGTCTGATTGAACGAACGACACCCTCGCCCGATTAGGTACCGTCGACGGAAAGGTGACTCATCGTCGGACGATTCTAAATTTCGCACGATTCTGATCTTTTACTCCGGGGAAAATATTACGCGAAACATATTTCACGATCGCTGGCCGGATTTTAATAGAGACACGTTGACATTCTAGCCACCTGTCTCATTCCAAATTTATTCATTGGCAAATCTGTTCCTCGTCGCGGATAGAAGAGTAACGTCAGGTTTTCGGATGTTTCACACGTTTACGACGGTATTTCGGTGGAACGGATGACGACACCTCACGGGGGAGTATAATTAGAATGGGATAAACAAAAATATGCGCCAGCCGGTGGAGGCTTCGATGGTTTCAGCGGAGAATCTGGATTCTCGTTCTTTTCTTGCTTGTTTTTTTAATCGAGGGACGAATGAATTGCAGCGTGAAAATTATTTGAAATTATTTCGAGTAAGCCTCGCAGGATGCAACGTCGCTCCGTTTCATCGTGCGAATTGTGTCAGAAATTTGTTATTTAATTCGAGGAATTTCTCTGCTCGCCACGTATACTATTTATTTATAATTGATCATTTTCAATTTCCAATTGAACCGATGCCGAGTAGGTTGCGATGCAGTTTCTGGTGCCACGTAAATGTATCGTTTCTGTAATAAATAATTCTGCCTGCAACAACAGCCATCAATCGAACGCAAATCGATATGTGTAAATAAATATTCTCGTGTTTTCTGCACTCTATAAATATCCCCTTCAACCCCCGCACCCTTCCTCAACCCCGCTGGCAAATTAATCTAGAAACCACCGTGCGGTACCCTTCAGACTCGCGCCCACCTGCCAGCCGGACAAAGACGAATACCTGCGCGACGGTGCAGAACAGGTGGGAGGGAAAAGTGAATCGCAACTAGACGCGTCCGATTTTTCCCACGAAAATAGCGATATTGTGGATTCTAGAATTTGGCACGGCCTTCGCGGCAATGGGCCGATCTAAAATTACGTTTCGCTCCTTCCAGATGTGCTCGCCAGCGCGGCAGAATTTTCCTCTTCCCTCCAGGAGAACGTCGGGGGAAGCCCGTCCTTCGTGGCAGCGACTGAGGAGGGAAAGAAAAATTATTTGGATTTTGGAGAAAAAAGTTCACGCCCGAAATCGATGCGAAGGGAGGTTTTGAAATTTGGACGAGACCGCGAGTAGTTTCTGGTGGAACGTGACCTGTGGGTGGAAAGCCGGTGTTATTTGCGGAGCGAGAAATGATTGTTTACTGCCAACTGTAAAATGAGAAACCGTCGGGATGAAATTGTCACGGATAATAGAGACAATTCTGTGGAGACTCGTTGGACGAGTATTTGGTTGACTTTATTTGTTCGAGGGAGAACGATGATTGCATCTACCTGGATTATTTATTAAAACGCTGAGTCGATGGTGGGTCGTGTGCCGGGGATATTATTTTGGCCGTGGGAAGATGTGGCAACTTTGTTGAAACATCTGAGCAAATCGACGCGAATTGTTGTGATTAATTGTTGGACGAAAATAGGAAACGCTGAGCAGTAGTAGTTATCGCCATGCAAGTCAGGAGATGCATTTATCGATCATAAAATCTAATTGCATTGGTAAGCAAACGAGAGGGTGAAAAGCTTCTGAAAAATGATAATTCGGTATAACATCGTTTGTCCATAATCGTTCGCAAAATTCTCTTTAATTAACCAAGAGAAGATGGCACCACGTGCTGGACAGTGCTGTTGCAAAAATATCCACTGGGCTTTGTTCAACGTAGTTGAACAGTCCGCAGAAGAAGATGGCACTGCGTCAACCGAACGTGCTATTAAATAGAAATCGAACTTTTTAGAGTGCCAAACGAATGTTCCGAGAAAAAGATTAAAACAGCTACCCCGAAAACTACTCTTGTAAATAAAATCAGCTTTCAATTACCCATTTAGCTAATAATAAAAAAAGGACACCCAGCTCTAAAACGCAATTTTAGAAAACCAAAATTAAAGGTACAGTTCAGTCAGCCTCATTCTCTTTTAAAGAAAAATATGAGAAAGTGTAGGAATACCGTTGCTTCGATTTCCTGGTTTTTAAAATGCCAGTACTTTTTCCACGGAAGACACCTGGAAAATTGAAACGACTCGTTGGAATGAAATAAACTTAAGCAGACTAGGAAACGTTCGGCTCAGGAATAGACATGATCGAGGTGGTCGTTCTCATTTCTTACATACTTGGCGTGAGAGGCAACTGTGCCTTTTGATATGGCGCCAGCCATAGTCGTAGCATCCGGCACCGGGTTTTAATTTGAATCCTTTCCTTCCGGCCGGCCGGTTTCTCCAACGAATACAGGGGCGAGTTATTCCGGGTGATTTCGCATCGGGTTTCTGCAATGGGCAATCGTGCATCGTTTAGAAATTTTCCAGAATTTGATCCAACTCTTCGGGGAAAATAATCCTCCCTCCACGAGGCGTTCCAGAATTCTTGCAATTGCGAGAAAACTATACACCATTGCACCCTAATTGAAAGAAGAATCAGAAACAAAATTTTACTGCAAAATAAGTCTCCAAGTCGAAATGAATCGTACAGTATGTCCAGGGTGTTACCAAGTCATTACGTCACGGCGATGTAACAAGCTAGCGGGCTCGCCGTTGAAATTGGCAGGCTGCATGGAAAATATGAAATCGGCTGGGCAGGGGCGAGGGGGCGCGGTATATTTCGGCCAGGTTACCTTGAAAAATAATCCGTCACCGTGGCTACGGCTACATGAAAAACTGGGCCGGCTGCCTAACTCCTTGCCTGCCTTTCTATTATCGGATCCCTATCAGATATCATCATTATTGAGAGAACTTTATTGGCCACCGAAATAATCCGTGGCCGCGTGATAAATTGCCGCACGTGCGACAGGGGCCAGGTGGGTCCGCTCTGTCACGTTTAACTATTGCGTTAATGAGCGATTAACGGGTTGGTCCCAGTTTCGCCCCTGACAGCGAGCAACCCGCCGAGCAGCTGTGTAGAGCGACCAGCAGACTTCGCGTCTCGCGGTCAAATTGTTCAAATCGATCTATCTCGGTCGATTTCGATTTGTTATCGCTAGTATATCGCACGCGGGGTCAGAATTGTTTATTCGTTATAGTTTGACCACGCGTGCACCCGAAGTGTGCTGTAAATTTGGTTAAAAGAGAATTATTTGATGCGTTGCGGAGGTACAAGCGTTCCCCATGGCTGCGCGCGCAGCGCATTAATGCTGCGGGCTATTTAAACTTGCGCCGCTCTTTACTCGCGGCAGAATCTGCCTTCCTTCTTTCACCTTTACGCTGTGATTAATTGTGGGAGACTAATTATGGCATCGAGCATTTTTGTGGATTGATAAGTAGTATTAATGGGTAGTAATAATAAACAGAGAACTTGGATGTGGGAATGAATTTTGTCGCTGCAAGGAAAACGTTTTTGACAACCGTATGCAAACGTAGGAACTGACAATGGCGACTAATTAAGCCAGGTGTTCGACGTGAGAGGCGGGCGCGGCAACAAAGTCCGCGAAATTGTATCAAAATTAGGATGCTGACTGTGCCATTGGGAAAGGGAATTGAAGATTGTCCAAGTAATATTGGCAGAGCGATTCCTGGTGAATAATGAACCTCTATATTTAACTGCACGCGAGCGTACGCACGTAAACGTAAGAATAGAGCTTTCTTTGATGATCATCGTTGGATGTATAGATCAGTATGAAGTAAAAAAAAAACAAACAAACTTTTACCGCTTGTAAATGAAAATTAGTGGAGTAACCTGGATATACATATAAAGGGGTGGAATTTGGAGCACAAATTCTCCATCTCGATAAATTCGATGGCGAATGGGTGGCGTATTTCATCGTGATTGATAGGCAGCCCATTCCGGAAGCTGCGTCATAAATTTCAGGATAATTAATTCCGCTAAGTTGCCCCCGGATATTTTTCTCCTACTTTTCAGTGCCTCCAACAATTTTTTCTGAAAAACGCACACATTCATTTGGATTTGACACTGTGCAAACGGTATTGGACGTTAATATAATTTGCCAAGAATACTTTCCCGAACAATTTCGAGGGATAACGAAATTAATTTTTTTATACGATCCAAGTGGATGTCCCAGCGATATCACTATATTTCTGGCTGAATTGTACTAATAATAGGAATGTAAGGACATTTCCTGCTCGTTTTGTTTCAATTAGCCGGCACCAGATTAATTTTCCTGGCGGTTGTAAAGCAGACGATATAAATAAATAGCGTCGCTCGTAGCGGAGAAACAGGAAGAAAGCGAGCTCGAGATTCGAGTAAACTGTTTGCTTGGGGGACAAGTGCTGTCGCCAGCTATCTTGTTTTACCCGAGATGCAGTTTGTGAGTCAGGCAGATTGCGAAACAGAAATTCGTCACCAGTCATTGTGTGTCGAATCTACTTTTAACAATCGTGGAATGCACATCCACCTCCTCAGATTTTTCGCAGCCACCTATAAGAGTCAATGGAATATTTTTTTAAATCAATATTCACAACATTTTTGTAAACTCAACTTCATCTCCACGAACGCAATTCCGTCTTGCAAATTGGATAAATTAATAGGATTGGTTATGGCGATTCGTCGAATAGCGAATAACAGAACAAAAATTCGGCAACGTTCCTAAAATCCGTATAATTAATCCCTACCACTTGAGAACTCGATAAAGGCATCGCGCTTGTGCCAAACTGTTACACTTTGTAAGTAGGTCGTTCACTTAAGCGACTCTATTTACTGCTGCTAATTATTGCGCAGCGATTGTAATTGAAAATAAAATCGGTGACAAACACAGAGCGGGGTGAATAAACTTCTGCAGATCTCGATTTCTATTCCCGCGTTGTTGAAATGAGAAACGGTTACAGGGGCGAAAAACGACGCAAACACGGGATTAGAATTGTCTCAAATGATTGACCTCTGTATATATCTAAAAAGATCTAATTTATCTGATAGCAGATTTATTTGCATCTGGCATGGGTTTTTCTATTGCAATAATTTAATCGGTCATATCAGTCGCCGACTTATGTTACACTAAACTTGAACTTCGTCTCCAACAGAACTGTAGTCAACTTGAGTTCTGAATAGATCAAGGATCGTCGCAAAAAAAATGCTTCAAAGTACTCAAGATTTACACGCCGTGCCCCCGTCGTACTTTATTTACATCCAATTCCGATCCAACCCTGACCTAACCGCGACCGGACCAAGGACTGTTGCAAAAGGTAATCTAGATTAAAGGTGGGCTTAACTTAGACCCACGCGAGGTTAATTCAGACTGGAGTCCGGCCACGATGGACTAGCACTTATGTTCAGACGTAATCGAGAGTGAAAAATTCCAGTGTTCGGTTATTAACTTAATTCAATGGGAAACCTAGCACCACCTTACCCAAACCTCACTAAATCCCAATTCATCTCGCCCCCTTCGTCTTTTCCCCCGATTCCGATTTTCCCCTCCGTTCAGGTTGAGTCATCGTGCGTGCAAGTGTCTCGAGGGCGTCTGCTTAAGTCACATGCTAAATTTGGTTACCTTACCATCGGGATTGTATTACGCGCGTGGGCTTATTCTAATATTTCGAACGGCCGCGATGGCAACTGGGCCGTCCGCTTCTATACTTATATCTCCGCTATCCCGACGAGCCTCGCGTTCCCAAGCGACCGGACCAGCCACCAAAGAGGAAGCGTCCGGCGGGGACAAGAAGGAAAAGCGGTCGAAAAAAGATATACAGAAAATTCCCATGAACTTGCCGGACTTTGCCGGGGCACGCGGTTGAACAGTCCCGGTTGCCCCCGGCTTTATTTATACCGACCGGTGTTTGTAAACAGCCGTTATTTTTATTCCGTTTCGCGTTCGCCGCCGTATTGACAAACGATTTTGCCGTTAATTCGTGACGCGTCGCGAACCGGGGACCACGGGAAAGAATTTCAGGGCCGGCTATTCCTGACCCGCGTGAACTTGAATCGACGGTGGAATCTTCCTGCGCACGATTCCCGAGGAATCTGTACCCGAATTTATCGAAAGGTGCCCTACACCTGTCGGCGATCGTTTCTAAATTATTCGCAGAGACAAGGCTTCGACTCGTCGATGCTCCATTCGAGAATTACTCGATCTCGCCTGCTGAGCATTCGATTTCGAACATCGCGGACTCGCTGGGATCGCGCGGTCGGTTCTCCAAGGGGATGGCACGTAGCGTTTCTCTTCCGTGATCATGTAACACCCGCGGCAGGACGGAAATAAGCTCAGCCCGCGGAGAGGGGTGAAGGAGAGAGACGGTCAAGTGGAACGAGCGAAGAATTTCTGCATTATGCGCCGCGCTGGCTCAATTTAATGGCCGCTAATAGGCAGCTCTCCGGTGTCGCGGCGAAATATCCAGCCGCCGAGTTTCGACGCCTGAAGCACCGTCGACCTCTCGACACCTTTCGAGGAGCCGCAACAATTTCTTCCGTCTGATACGATTGGAATTGGTTTTTCCCTCTAGCCGAATGAGCTTCTGTAATTATTGTCGAACGGGCCTGACGATACTTTCCAAGGAAATGTTTGCGCTGGATCGTGACTCGAGAACGTTGCACCTCTCGGTTAAACGACTTTTCGCAGGCCATGCATTTTTAAGCACTTCCTCTTCGCGACAGCTTCCGCTATTTTCGACGCGATCGAAGGGACACCCATTCCTGGCGTTATAATCGGATTCCGTTGCCGATCAACGGGGCAACGTGTCTCCGGACAGCGTTCCAATTATACTCGTCTATTCTTCCGTTCCTTACTGCACGCTGAATTCATTAAAACTCCCAGGAACACCTGAAGAACAATAAGAAAAATTGCTATTGATCTACAAGAAGGAAAGAGAGAAAGTAATAAGAAAAGCAGAATAGGAAGCAACTTGTGTGCGTATATATATATTCTTGTTCCCAGAATTCCGAGAGATCCGCCGATCCAAATTTGAGATTCCAAAGGCGTGGAACGAAGGGGAGCCTTCCTCCCAGGAAGACCAGCGCAACGTCTCCTAGGATACACGCCGGTCGGTCCCTGCAGCGTACGCGTGGGCGTGTCATACACTCTCTGGGAGCTTTTTACGTGAAGCCACGTGCACGTATTATACGCGCCTCTAAGAATAGAAATTTGAGCAAGACGGTATTAATAGAGGATGAGTGTGTTCCCACAGGGCGGTGTTGCCCGCTCGTTACCGCCGGCTTCTTCGTGAAAGACACCACGGAATTCGATCCTTGGTTCGCTACCCCATTTCGGGATCGAAATAAAGCTGGAACCGGCGGACGTTCTCCGTTTTTGTCACGATGAACGGGGTGCCTCGAGCCCGGCCAATCGGGAGTCCCCTTTTAATTTTAGTACTGGAACACCTACGGAAAGGGGGATACCTATTTGGTGAGCGATTCAATGGAACGGATCAATTATATTTGTGCCTGACCAGTTGACCAGTTCCAATGTCTTCGACGAAGGGGCGGCGGCGACACTGTTTGTACAAACAGCTGGATGATACTTGAATGAATATGATTTTTCACGAGGGACAAATGTTTGCTTCTTCGACTCGAATCGTCGTAAATTCCTCTCGACTTTACGGCCGTGTTAATTTACAGATTTTTAATTGGATATTGATCGCACGCCAAGGCGTTGATTTAAAAATCGTGGTATCGCCGCGAATTAGGCATTAGGGCCTGGGACTCGGTCCAAAACGTATGAGTAACGAATTTATTTCTGCGTGTCTCTCGCTGGTTCATCGCTCAGAAAACACATATTCCTAGTGGCGTAGCGCAATGTAAACGAATACCAAAGTGATTCATGACACTATTGACAGATCCTGGCCACCACGCTCGGTATATCGAGCGTTAATTCGAAACAGGTATTCCCGTAGAGATTTCACGAAATTACGAAAAACGTTGGGAATCGTTCGTTCGCAGTTTCGATTTCCAATGGAATCTTCTGAAGTCATTTCGTTAACAGTTTGGAGAAACTTCGATGGCTTCTGTCGACGATTATATTAATTTTGTAGGTAGGAGATTGCTTTCCAGGTGTTGCGAAATCGAGGAAGAAAAGCTTTCCTTCTTTTTGCACATTTATCCGACGTCTCTTGGCAGACACGCAACTTTCTTCAGTCGTAAATAGTGGAATTTCTAAGCCCTGCATCGTTGATATTCCGGCCAGGAATTTATTACTTGTCTATATAAATAAATGGAGAACTTCTTGCTACTTTTTAATTCCTCAAGATATCCATTTTTTTGTTCCAATATTTCGAGACGCGGCTCTATCTTTAGACTGAAATGATGTTCTTCTCGAGAGTTCGTCATAAATGGTGGCCACCCTCATTCTGAATTTCTATGGGCCTAAAAAAAACAAACAGAATTAATAGCTTAATGGACATTTAAATCGTCGGAATTTTCTCCAAGTAAGTTTCTCCAAATACCATGTTTCTTCCTTCCAAATTCCGTCCCCCAACCAGGCGAATTCATTAGAAAACTCTCAGGACACTGGAAGTGTCAGGTTTCCCTTCGAATCATATGCCGGCGTAAAAGAACAAATTGTGCACTCTTCAATGCAATATTATCCTAAAGCATATTTAAGTACAAAGGAAAATGAATCGCGCAGTTCCAGCCGGTCCAAAACTGAGCAGTCGAACCTTTGCACGCGACAAATTGATCAGTGCACGAAGAAAAGGCCGTTCCATAAAATTTCTCCGCAGAAAAGGCCCAATATCTTTCGCGAGCCAACGTTCGCCCCCCGCATGGCCCAAAACGGAAGCTCCGCGGAAAGTCCAGCTTCCCGACCGTTCCGGCTGCTGTCCCGAAGGTATAGTGTAACACCCCCGCCAGGTGGAAGGCGGACAGCGCACTCCCTCTGCCACCAACGGCGTCGCTGTCGTCAACCAGCGCCGACGTTCCGATGGACACGTGCCGTGTGCAAAGGTCCCGGCTATGACTAGGACGGCCACGACGCGAGAACAGCCATTCGAATCCAGTATTAGTGCGGTGTAAGAGTGCTCCACGGTGTTTTGTAATCATCACGCCTGCCTTCCTCCCCGAGTTTACCGATTTTTCGTTCGTCACCTTCGAGGATAACCGCTGGTGAGTAGCACGGCAGAACGACAGGTGGCGGGGGTTGGTTCGTGGTGTTCCTCTTGCGACAGAAGAATGGGGGGATGATTCTTCGCAGCATTCTGATCTCCTTGGATTGCGAACGGGTCGCGAACGTTCCGAGGATAATGGCTGGAAGGGGTGGTTCGATAATTAATTCGGGGGACGAATCGTTGCGCTATGGACGAGGGGGTGGAACGGATGAGGGGTGGGTTTGGATCGTTTGATTTTAGAGGATACTTGGAGGGCTGTTTAAGGGGGTGATGGACTTTTGGATATTGGAAACGGGGATTCGTTTCGACGGTTTATCGAGGGGTTGAGAAAATTTCTTCGAGTCCACGCGACGTAATAGGGCGCAGAGTTCCTTAAATTTAGGGAACTCCGTTAAAAAAACGGAGAAGATTAACAATGCTTACTCTATTACCCCATGGAAGGAGAAAGTTCACCCCTTCCATGGTTACAATGAAAATATTTCGCGCCCTGCTACCAAGAATATTAAATGAAGGTGGGAACCGAATAAAAATGAAGAGCAATAGTCATCGGAAATCGAACCCGAGATATTCTGGTGTTAGGCACTATCATCAGTCCACCCACGCCACGGTCCCCCTTTAATATTCGTTGTTCCTATGTTCCTTACAACAGTTGTTGATGGAGGTGTCCCAATCTTCACACGAATACAGAAGGAAAAATTGGAAAATTTGGAAAAGGGGTAGGGGTAACCGCGACCGCGTTGTGGAGAATCTAGCACCTTCCCTAATACGGCCTCGCCAGCCGGCTTGCGCCTGCACGGATATAGAACCTTCTGTCTCCTCTCTTTGCCGCTCTTTCTCTCTCTTTCTCGTGGTCCCTCTAGTGTTTCTACTAATACCGAGTGGCCACTAAAGTCACGGGACCAGAAATCTTTCCATCGTCCTCCTCCAAAGAGGCGATCTTCGACATCCTCGACACAGCTCGCAAAACTTCCTTCAGGGGGATCATTTTTCTTCTCCTCTTTCGACCGATTTGTCCAACGTGGTCTGTTTACGTTTGCCTGTCCCTACTGTCCGGCCCGTTGAAGGCAAATCGTGATACCAGTTCTCCTTTCATTAAAATACAGTCCTGCGGGAAGAATTATTCGTTCGGTATCAATTGTGAATTCGTCGGTGAATTTTCGTTGACGGAAATCTCGGTTACCTCGTTGAACATACAGTTGCATCCCGTGTCTCGCGAGTGCGGCACGTTAAAAATAGATTCGTTCACCGGCAGTAGGACGGCGGCTGAAATTGTTTACGTTTCTCCTCGCACCGTTGGGTAATCGTTGCGTCGCGAAACGGGTTTCGGGAATTTTCTTTTCCATCAGCACGGAATAATTTGCAATTTCCATTTTCCTCTCGAGGAAGCCGTGAATTGAATTTCCGGCGGTCCGCTGAAAATAATTTTAAACTAAATGGGATTAAAACGTTTCCATCGCGTGATTTAACGCCGCTCGAGATAATAATTGCGGGATTGTTTCGCACCTTTCAGAACAGACAGAATGCCTTTCAAACCAGTAGAGCACCCCAAGTGTCCCAAGTGCGGCAAATCCGTGTACGCCGCGGAGGAACGAGTTGCCGGGGGCCTGAAATGGCACAAGATGTGCTTCAAGTGCGGTAAGTGATTCTTTCAGACGTTGCATTGATTTACATTTTAATTGAAATACTGTTTGAACGCCCCTTCGAATAATATCGACGTCCGGCAACCCTTTGCTGGTCGTAGCAGATTCTCAAATATTTTGTTACCCCTGATTGATTAATAGCGAACGATAATTAGCAAAACTATTATAATTATCGGTACCACGGGGAACCCGTTGCGCAAAAAACACCATCGGTCTCAAATTTAGCCGGGTCTATAAATAAACGTTATGCCGGTCCCGGACGGTTCGTCTTGGCCTTAATTAGTTTTGCGTGCCGGCCAGAAATCAATTGAAACCGCCCAGGTGCAACGAACTCGCCGGTAAAAAAAATCCTCCCCTTCGTGATCCGACCGGAAATAGGAAAGTCCATTGCATATTAATTCGGTTTCGCAGCGCGTTAATAATAATTACATTGATCCTCGCGGGTCCTTCATAATCTCTTTCTGATAATAATTATCAATACATTTGCCGCGCGTGAAATTATTCCCCGTGGAAATTTAACGATTTTTAACAATAATTCTTCAGTGATTCGAAAAAACGTTTTCCCAGCAAACATTCGCAACGAGGAATTAATTAATTTCAGTATAATCCAGTGACTTAACACCGGTATTAATCTCACCTTCGGGCCCACCTTTCTTACTGTCGTTAAAAAAATATCCCTATCGAGTCCCGCGGACGCGAAAGTCTCTCCAGGGGAAGGAATAGAAACGAATATCACCTGTCTGTTGCAGGTCTCTGCGGCAAACTGCTCGACTCGACAAACTGCACCGAGCACGAGGGTGAACTTTTTTGCAAAATGTGCCACGGTCGCAAGTTCGGTCCTAAGGGATACGGCTTCGGTGGAGGCGCTGGTTGCCTGTCCATGGATCAGGGCGAACACTTGAAGAGTAGCGAGTGAGTGCACCTGCCCGTCGTCCGACCGCCACCCTCTCCACCCCCTCTTTCCCCTCTACAACCCCCTTTTAACCCCTTCGTCCTTGAAAAAGAAAAAGAACCCAGCCGAAACAATGGAAAGTCCTTCCCTCAGTCGTTCGTACGATCGCCACGCACCGAGATACGCACGCGCCGTTGATTGAAAAACGAGAGAACAAAAAAACAAAAAAAAGAAATGACATAAGAAATCGACCGACCACCGATCGAACCATCGAGACGGCACGAAAAAGATCCAACAGCATGATCCTCTTCTTGGTGAAATAAATAATAGATGGACCACCGGAAGCAGCACAGCCAGCCCGAGTTAAAGTGTCCAAGGAGTACCGAGGGCATGCGTCTTGCGTACATGTGTATAGAGCACCACGACTGTGTATACCGCGTTCCCGTAACATCCTCTTGCAACCCTCTCGATACGCCCGAGCTCCCCCTTCGTCTCGTTCTGTATTTTAATTCTGTTCAACCTAATCCGTTTTATGTTATTCGTAATTTAGCATTTCTGATTTATATATATATATATATATTAATGTGTGTATATATATATTTGCATATATATGTATATACACATGCCTGTTTCGTTTCTCTTTTTTCAATTTTCGTGGTTTTTCTTTGAATTTCACGTTTACCTGTAACGAACCTCCGTCGAAACGTTTTGCCACCCTGCTCCTAAATGCCACCTAGTGAAACCCCGTCGTCCATCGGCGCATCGACGGCGATGATGATTGATAATGGTGATGATGTTGCTATGGCGACCACGACGACGACGACGTTCTAATAATTGATGATTAACTGTGTTTAATCTAGTCGACTTGTCTTTCTCAGTTTCTGCTCTTCGTGGAGATGCCTTTTAGTTTTTTGATTTTTTTTTTTCTATCCTTACCTTCTAATTTCTGTTCCTGTTTCGATTGTTTTCCGTTGTCTCTATCGTTCCGTTTTGCCCCTCCTGTCCGTGTAAACGACTGGATTCAAGAACGGTCGTTCTCGAGTCGTATATATATATATATACATACATAGAGGAATGAAAAAAGAATTTATATATATATGTATATATATGTGTATAACTCTTTCTCGTTTCTTTTATGCGATTACTACTACACTACATTACGCTAGTTTATAGAATCATTTGTACCATCTGTAATAAGTGTCATTAAAAAAGACGAAAAAAGGGAAAGAAAAAACAGAAGAATTTGGCGTTCTTCATTGACACTGCTTCGCGTAATTTCCAGAACGCATTCACGGTCGGACAAAAATGTTCTTTGCCGTCGAACGACAGACTGAAAGGGAGAGAGAAGAAAACGAAAGACGAACGATAGAATTTGCTATAAAATTACCATGGTACAGATGAACGGAAAGATTAATATTGATTGTTCGTGTTCAAATTAATTCAGCACGTCAGAAACATTTTTGACCCACTGTACATGCATACCACACCTACCTAGTTATATGTATATAATGTTTACATTCGTGCAGGGTGTTCCAGCGACGGCGGTACAGCTTGGAACGTGTTCTGAAGGAAAAAAAAGTTCTCATTACCTTTAGGCAAAAGAAAAAAAAAACAGTTGAATGCACAATTTCCGATTTGTTCTTCGACGCGTTCCACTTTGTACCACGAGCACCAGGACGCCCTGTACATTAATCTAGATATAAAATCCCCCTCTAAAAGAAAAGAAAGTTGAAGCGTTGGAAAAATCACGACCTGGCGCCCCAGGAAAGGAAGAACAGAACCAGAACGGTTCGAGAATGGACGAAAAAAAACCCCCCAAAAAAACGTCCCACAGCCAGGTCGTCCATTTTTTTCTCTCACCCTTACTTGGACACCCCACAACCCCCCCGCACCCACCCGGCCCCTTTTACATATTTATTCTTCTCTTAAGAAATGAACAAAAACGGAAAAAGAAAAAAGAATCGATCGACCGATTGAGAAAGTCAAAGAACCAAACAAAAAAAAAAGAAACAAAACAGAATCGAACAAAACTACCCCACTACCACCCCCGCCAGCCCCGCCGAGTGCGAGCCAACCAAGGGGCCCATGATTGAGCAATGTAAAGTTGTCGCTTTATCACGGAGTCTGCGCACGAGACCCTCGTGATAAAGGGTACTAAAGCGAGTAACAAAAGAAAAAACAATGGTGAGCACCGAGTCAGATTCCGCCTCTCTCTTTCTCTCTATTTACTCTCTGAATTATTCTCTAATCTCTCTTCTACTTCTTCTTCTTCTTCACCGCCTCGCAGACGAAACCACGAGCTTTTTTTTCTCTACCACATTTTTTTGTTCTCTCCACCCCACTCTCTATTTTTTTTATGTCTTTCTTCTCTTCGTTCATCATTTATCTTCTCTCTATTTATTCATACTATTCACTTGCTGCCCGCTATCTTCCGTTCACTCATTACGCCTACTGACCGATTCGTCGATCGGCGCGCACCTTGCACGGCCTCTGCCATCTCTTTTCTTTATCTTCTTCTTCACTTTACATTCTCTATTTCTCTCTGTCTATCACTCTAGACGAACACGTAACCCCGTAACCCTGCTAACCCTTTAACTCTATGGGTGCTTTCTACTTGGACGCCACACAATCATACCTGCAGGCTCGCTTACAAGACTTCCACGGTTTCCCCTTTTTCTTTTGTCTTTTCTTTTTCTCCTGTTCATATAGATCTATATACATATGTATGTATATACAGGGTGCCCCGCGACTGTGGAATATAGCCTCCCTTCCTCGCTTGCACAGCCGGTTACGGGGCACCCTGTGTTTCTAGAAAACGAAATGCGGAAGATTTGATCTTATTATCCTGCCAGGCTTCTTTGGTTTTATTTTTTTTTTTTCTGTAAAAGCCCGAAATCCAACGTTGGTTCCTCTTTTATCCACCCATTGGTACACTCCCTTGGAATTCCGCTCCAAGTTCCATCCCGTGCAAACCTCTTTCTCTCTCTATTCAGCACTCTGCCTCTCGCTCTGTCCTCACTTGTTTCTTTTCTCTGAGTAAAGTGTATTATTATTATTATCATTTAGTATTATTATTTGATCTCTCGTTACACACGATCCGCTTCTTGGCTCTCCTCTCGGGGCTCGGCGGAAGCCACTCGCGTGGTTTCAAATTGGGGAAACGGGGTTACTAACCGATCACTAACAATGTGCCTAACAATATAACCTACAACCGGGGTTTCTCGCCTCTTTCGCCGGTTTCCATTCGCGTCGGAGCCTCTGTATAATCGACCGGTGAAGCATGGAAACCGTGAACGAGCAACAGGACAAGCGTCTCCCTCTCGAGTCACTTGGCCGCATCTCGATGGAAACGAGAAATTCATACTGTTCGGCGGTCCAAGGCTCGCGGTTTCTATTCTTCTTTGTTTCTCCACCGGATCGGCGTACCCTTCTTCTGTGTACCGTTTTCCTCCTTCAATCTCATTTGCAGTGGTGTTGCTCTCTTGTCGTGTCTGCTTTGCCCCCTGTACCATTGCGGTTCCCACGGGTGTGCAACGCCTCGGTGAAACACCCTGGAAGTATATTTCAGGATCGAACAGTTATGCTTTTGCTTGCAACAAGATAAAGATAATTTCGAAGTTGCACAATTGAAAGAAATAAAGCACGAGGCGTTGGATCGCCGGTCGGGGATCGCAATAGCTTTTCTTCCGAGCTCCGTGGCGGCCTCGCGGCATTGTCTTTACAAGGACCACGTTTTAGGGAGCTGGCCAGAGGGTCGAACGCCGTCATGGAACCGAGGGCCATCGCCAAGGCCCCGGAGGGCGAGGGATGCCCCCGTTGCGGAGGATACGTGTACGCTGCCGAACAAATGCTAGCTCGAGGAAGGGTGAGTCCTCTTTCCGATTCCCTTTTCTTCATTCTTTCCCTCTTCGTCGTCGGGACGCCTCTAGCACACCTCGGTGCCGCGACTAGTTAAAAATAAGCCGTGGCAAGAGGATCACGGTTGTGTCACCCACCTGGCGGAAGAAACCGACGGTATTCTTGGACGGCGTGGATCTTATTTTTAAACGGGGCAACCCGATACCCACGATCCTCTGCTTGGACCAAGTAAACAGTCCGTGAAATCTCCGGTTATTAATCGACGCGGCAAATAGGCGAGGGCTCGAGGATTGGCCACGGTCGATCTTATTTTTGCCTTCAATTTCATTCACGGGTTTAGCCGAAGCGTCCAGCGAGGACCCATTCAGGCCCATTTAGAGAGGAAGACAATATTCGGCTCGCATCTTTTTCTATTCAGAAAGGCAGAAGCAAACAGGTGTTAATTAAATGAATCGTTTCCAGTGTTACAATGTCAAAAGAGATCAATCGCCAGATGCCCGCGAGGGTTTCGGTGGACGATAAATTCGATGCTAAAATTGTTCGGGTCGTCCGACTGCTCTGCCAGCGATCCACGGACCCGTGACGCGCTTCTGTAATATTATAGTATGACGCTGGGGGCAATTTCATAACAACGAGAAGGAAAAATAAGTGTTGGAGGCTTGTTGCCGTTGGTGGCTGCCCAAGAGCTTTTCCTGTCTTCGTTCGTCTTGGCGGCGGGCCAACTGGCCGTCCGTCTCGATGTTGGAAAATAACTTGGAACAAGCCCCGCACCGCCGTGGATCGGAGGCTAATTGCCCTTCTTAGGCCACTGCCAATACGTTCGATGTACTCCGTCGGATACCTGGATGCGAGATTCATAATTACGGCAGACTGATTTGAATTTCGTGATAAGGGGTAACAGCACCTTGACGGGCTCAAACTTTGAGAATTTTTTGTGGGAAGATAAAAAATTCTTAAAGTGTAGGCCCGTCAAGCTTACCTAATTTTTTCGAGAAAAAATATTTCCAGAGAGGGTCTGAAAAGTAACGCCAAGTAGATAATTCAGTGATAATCGACTCAGGGGTGAATTCTCGATTTCTGCGACTGATTTACGATCGATCCGTTAATTGATTAATTGGGAATCAAGAAGATTTCGAGCGCTGGCCAATTCGTGTTCCGATCGCAAGTTTTTCACCCGCCGAGGGAAACGGACCTCGATGCACTTCTATTTTCAGCGTCGTTCTAAAATATCCCCGGTTCGTTGACCCCCGGAGGAGAACTAGTCGCGGCACCGGGATATAAACCACGCTCCAATAGTTATTCCTGCTTCTTGTGATTAGGCTTACCATAAGTCGTGCTACAAGTGCAAAACCTGTCAGCGGACGCTGGACTCGACGCTTCATTGCGATGGTCCTGATCGCGAGATTTATTGTCGAGGTACCTTTTGCAAATCAAACCAATTCTACTCTTTATCCCCCCGCCCCCGTTTTGCTCGGTTTTTCGTTTTTCTTCCGTCCGCGTGCAAACTGATATGAATGTATCCTCTCTGTCCGATTTATCTCGTCACTTGTCACTGATTGTTTTCTTTTGTTCTCTTTCGTTTCTTTGGACACGTTTTGGTTGATCCCTCTGTCACCTTATCGATATCTACATATCGACCGCCCTATTCGTCCATTCGATTCTGCCCTGGATATTCTGTGGCACACACCGGCGCAAAGTGTTTTCTAGTATTGGAGAATCGTCGCAGGGGTTAGCCTCTCGTTAGTTCGGGTCGAAATCAGGGAAATGAACATTGCACTGGCCTGGGATAATCGGGGAGGTGTTTTCGGTTCCTTGTTCACCTGGTCACTGCATTTTTTCTTTTCTTCCGTCGACACTGGCCGAGTTCAGACTAAAACAACAAGCGAGTAAATGAATCGAGGGGGGGATGAACGGATTAGTGGCACCCACCACAGAGATCGGGAATAACTATGTGGAATTAGAACGTAAGAATTCGTCCCCGGTGGTTTCGAGTGACTAACATCTGTCCCTTTGTGTCCCACGCAGCAATGGCACAGGGAATGCTTTAAGTGTGCCAACTGCAACAAGAGATTAGACTCGGTCAACTGCTGCGAAGGTCCCGATAAGGACATCTATTGCAAAGGTGAGAGGGCATGGATCAATTACAGCCTAGGACACTGCGTGCTGAATGTGTTCCGTTTGCAAAACAAAAACAGTACAGACAAATTAGAAATACAGAGGTCAGAACTGAACCTTCCCATAGTCTCAAACACAGTCTGCCACGAACTGAGCTAAGGGGATCTCTTTCTGAAAAAGAACAAAGGGAATCTTTGTGATGTCTTCAGTCGTTGGAACACATTCAGGAACACCGTGTCCCGGTGTCGTCAGGCGACCAGGGCAAACAAGTTGATACCTTTAACCGCTGTTCTCTGCAGTATGCTACGGAAAGAAATTCGGACCAAAGGGTTATGGCTACGGCCAGGGCGGCGGTGCCCTGCAAAGTGACTGCTACGCCAATGGGTGGGTTTACAGAGCCGAGACTGAGACGGGAACAAACGAGAGATATCCCGCCTCGGCTTCTACATTTTCACTATATATGATGCGCTTGTCTGCTTAACAGCTTGCTATCCGAAGAAATTCGGTCCGCGAGGTATTGGCCACGCTGGGGTTATATGGATCGGGCTGCAGTGCGATATTGAAGACGAGGGGTACGCGCCCCCTTAGTTATGCTATTCCAATATTCGCCACTCTTTCTTTCTTTCTTTCTCGTTTTTTTTCTATGTGCGTGTGGGTGTGTGTGTGTCTGTCCGGCTGTCCGTACTTTTCCCCACGGAGATTTTCAATTATGCGGCACGCAGCGAGTGGGACTCAATTAGTCGAACCTCGGAGAGGCAGAGCCCGCAGGTGGTATTTTGTAATCATTTCTGTAATTATATTTCGTAATCACTGTACGCCTCTTCGGGGTGCTTCGTTTTTCTTTCACTTCGTTCTCGTGCCGAGCGGAGTGCCTGGTGGAGAGAAAGTGTAGAATAATTGGGGAATTAATTGTTTTTTTAATATTTAAAGTTCCTTCAAAGTGACAATGGTATTATGTTTTGAGAAAGAAAGAATGAATGGACGTTTGCATGTGTCTCTTCGTGGAAATACGTGTACATTCATACATACATACATACATACACACGAATCGACGCGTTAACGCTTTGCGCTATTACTCACCTTCACGATATTGTGTATCTTTGAGCCACTAAACAGCATCAGTGTGTGATTTCTCTAATTTCGAATAGGATCTATCGGAACCATGGTGAATAACCCCCTCCGCATTTCTAATTATTTCAGCATCGTTCGCTAAAATCGCAATCCCTTTTCCAAGCAGAAGTTGATCAAACTAGACGAAACAATTAAATCAAATCAAGTCAAACAAAACTGGAGCAATATAAATAAATAATTCGCATCTGGTATAATCAATTTCGAATTCCAAAACTCATTCGTCACCGCCATTCCTCCACGTTATCGTTGCACGTTTCTTTTCTTCTTTTTTCATCCCCAAAATATCGAACGCACTCGGTCGCCCGATAACGAACCAGAAGTCCCACGATTCGCCGTCGTTTCCTCTGCAAATTGAAACCGTGCAAAATGAAGCACAGCAAAGATCGATGAACTCGTGGTGAATGAAATGGCAGGGAAAGATTCTGGTTACCTTTCCAGCGACACGATTGCTTTTAGTCTAGTTTTGCACCACCGATTAGAAATTCTAACGATCGATACGATGTCCGGAATTTAGCGAGGCCGCTCCTCGTACCGCCGTGATCGACACCGCCGCGATTCAGGCCCCGCCCGGCAAGGGTTGTCCACGTTGCGGCGGTGTTGTGTTCGCCGCTGAGCAGGTGCTCGCGAAGAGCCGCGAGTGGCACAGAAAGTGCTTCAAGTGTCACGACTGCACCAAAACTCTGGACTCGATCATCGCCTGCGACGGGCCCGACAAAGATGTCTACTGCAAGACCTGCTACGGAAAGAAATGGGGACCGCACGGATACGGATTCGCGTGCGGATCAGGATTCTTGCAGACTGACGGGCTCACGTGAGTGACTTCATTCGTAACAATATGAGAATTTTTGGGTGGGGACTTAGAGACGCGTGAGGCCCCTCCATTTATTTCTCGCCCCGAGGATCCTTGTGAGACAAGTTTCGGGTTTGGCGGTGGATAAATCGGAGAACCTGGAAATGAAAGGGAATTTGAAGGGTTAGCGTGGAAAAAATTTGTGGGACTTAAATTAGAATCTAGAGTATTCGGGGTTGTCAAAGTTGGAACGCTGGATCGGAGTGTATATTTGGGGAAAAATTTAGGGTACATTGTTTTTCTTTTCTATAGGGAGGACGAAATTTCGGCCGGTCGACCATTCTATAATCCCGACACGACGGCTATCAAGGCCCCGGCCGGTCAGGGGTGTCCCCGTTGTGGGGGCATGGTGTTTGCTGCTGAGCAACAGCTCGCCAAGGGCACCATGTGGCACAAGAAATGCTTCAACTGTGCCGAGTGCCATCGACCATTGGACTCTATGCTGGCCTGCGATGGGCCCGACAAGGAAATCCACTGCAGATCGTGCTACAGTAAACTCTTCGGGCCCAAAGGTTTCGGCTTTGGGCACGCGCCGACCCTCGTCTCCACCAATGGGGACCACGCTCCCTCGTAGTAAGTTTCGGTAGACTTATTCCATCATTAGTAAAACAAGTGTCAGACGGGGCCTGAAATCCGGCCCCGTATCGTTCCTTTCGAAAGTTACTCTTCAAAAGGCGACTCGACCGCCCTGAACATATTCACAAATATTTCTTCCTCTTCCCCAGCATGGACTCCAAGCCCCAGCTCGGTCAAAAGCGAAACGACGGCCACGGTTGCGCACGTTGCGGCTACCCGGTGTACGCGGCCGAGCAGATGATCTCGAAGAACCGTGTCTGGCACAAGCGTTGCTTCAGCTGCGGCGCGTGCCATCGCTCCTTGGATTCAACGAACCTGAACGACGGGCCCGACGGCGACATCTACTGTCGCGGCTGTTACGGCCGGAATTTCGGCCCAAAGGGTGTCGGCTTCGGCATGGGCGCCGGCACACTGACGATGGCCTAGCTTCCTCAGCCACACGTCGACGCGCGCTGAGATGGAAAACAGAGAGAAAAAGAAAAAAAAAAAGAAAGAAAACCAGTCTTAACTATATATAAATATAAATATAAACATAAAGTGTAATTAAAACGAAATGTGCACGCGTCACGGTCGAAGGAATAGAATGGGACCGTTCACACGGCCCACCGTTCGCCCGTGGCCGCGTCGCAGAAATAACGTATAATGTATAGAAAACCTCGACTAACTCCGACGAAGTGAAACGAAGAAAACGCTGCTCCGACAGAAGGTTCAAGGAACGAGGGGAAAGAGTTACGGAAACTTCGGAAGAACGAAGAATTTTCAGGAATATACATATAGCATATGTATAGAGGGGGAAGTGAAACAGGAAAAGGGAACGAGACGGACGAGAAGAGTTTTTCGTTGAAAACGACGACTGCTACTACCGATTCGATCGAACCAATCGATTCCAACACGAAGACTGTCTCGTCGATGCCAATTTCGACGACGTGGAACGCACGAACGACCGAGACGCCACGATCAATCGAACAATAATATAACGAGCAAGCTTTTATTACGTATTTGTTGTATTTTATTTTGTTGTTGTTGTTGTTGTTGTACGTCGAGTATTCGCGGGGGGTGGGCCACGCGTGTTCCTTCCCGCGAGAGGGGTGGACGGGCCCCGTGGACGGACCCCCCTCGAGGAAGGGGAGGGGACCGCGAGCCGTGCGAAGAGAGTACAAAGGACAAATCCGTGAATACCTGGCCCTTAATCAGGAGCAATGATTGTAATTAATCGACGACGTACGCGAGTGACGTGAAGAAAGGAATAGATGCAAGAATGATTATTTTCAATAAATGTATATTTCGAAAGAAAAGAAACCAGGTGAAACGAAAGAAATATTTCGGGGGTGGATGGGGGGTGGTTTGGGGTTTCTGGGTTGGGGGAGGGTTGGGGGGGTTGTCACGGCTGTTTCGCGGGGAAGATTTCACAAGTTCTCGACATTCCAGTTGCGTCTGCTCGAAGACCCAGTCGAAAGGAAAATTTGTCGTCCACGTGAACACGTTCATTGCTTATTAATGTACGGGGTGTCGTCGTTGTAATCGAACCACGACGACCTTTTCTTTTCACTCGCTGGCAATTTTGTGATGGGAAAACGTACCGATTTTTCGTCGGCAATAATATTAATAATAACAATGATATTATTCGAAGACAGTGGTCGTAATGATAGTATTATTATTGTTGCCAATTCCGTCGGTGATCGAAAAAGGAAAGAGTCGTGGATACTATTGCAACGAGGCGCCCCCGGTAAAAGTCACGTCCGAAGCATTTACTATAAAAATAGTCGCGGAAGCAACGACACGTCCTGAACCCCTTAGAACCGGAAGTCCCCCGGGCTTGCGTCCCTGGGAACAGTTCAATCTCAACGATTTAATCTTTAAGTAGCCAGGAATAAATACGCGATCGTCCCATAAAATCGTTCACTGCAAAATAAATATCTCCCCTGGATATCGGTACTCTTTTATTTTTCTCAAAACACCTCGAGCGCTTAAAGATTAAATTGATCAAGGACAAACGACTTTACGTTTTGCACGAGTTTTTACGATTAATTTGCGACCGACGATGAATTTTCCCTTCGACTGTCTCTCGTTCCCTCTCCTTCCATTCATCCCATCATTCACCCTTTCTCACCCTTGATCACACTCATGATCGTTCTCGTATCGTCGGAGACACGGCCTAACATTTTTATTCCTTATTACGAATGGACCTTAATAAATCTTACACGCTAATGTATGCATCATTCTTGTGAGTGTATATTGAATGGCCAATGATATACACACGTCGATGGACCTACACTCTCTTCTCCTTCTTCGTTTCTGTATTTTTTTTTCTCGCTTTTTCTTTTCTCTTTTTTTTGTTGTCTTGTTTCATCAAACGTGCCACCCCGTTATTCGATGGACAAGTGAGTATGAGTTACGGTGTAAAACACTAATCTTCTATATTTATAGCAACAACTGTACAGGTGCCGGCCACATCGATATCATTCGTAACTAACGTTCATCGAAACGGAAGTGACGGAAAAACAAAAGTAAGAAGGGAGGGGCTGTTCGCAGGCTATTCGCGGTCTTTCCTCTTTGATCGTCACGACGTTACGGACGTTTATAATACCAACCATCATTTTACACCCTCTCAGTTTCTCATGTTTTTTCGGCGAATCGAATTCTTCTCTCGTGGGACAGGTTTTATCTTTAAGCGTCCGTTTTGTATTCTTTTACTTTTCGGTCGCGAATACTGTCGATCGACTTCGATCAATGAGGAACGTGGGACGGTACGGTTTCTCGCTTTTTTTTTCGAAGATACGAATCGAAAAAGAAAATCAAGGACTCGTTTTTCGTAGCAGCGAATAACTTTCGCTCGGAAGGGCTGAAAAAGACTTGAAACGAAAGAAGCTCAGAACTGTAGAGTGGCGAATCGAATGTTCTCCACAACAAGATCTTAATTCTAGCGAGAGAAAGAGGAAAAGATAAACTGAAAAAAAACCTCACCGATCGCCTCAATCAAACTTTTTTATCGCCTTCCTTTCACTCCAATATCGCCACCCTGTACAAAAATAAACACAGCAAAAAAATATGAGTACAGCAATCTTGCAGAGAGCAAATAAAACCAAATGAACAAGCGAACAAACCTCGCCAAGTGTTTGCGTGAAAAGAAAAAGTTTGTTCCATGGGCCTAAGAAGAACCGGGATCGCGAACAGCACCCCACTTCCGGTCTAAGCGCGGTATAGTCTCTATATTTACACGTTTCCGCCGAGGATGGATTGTTTTCCCAGGAATTAATAGAGATTCGCGGTTTTCATCGGCAACGGGTCCAACAGGTACGGCGGCAGGGCCGCGGAGAAGGGCCTTGGGCTGCAGGAGCCCCATGTTCCTCCGCCACTGCTGCTGCCCCGCGTGTTGGGCGAGTTCCCCTCCGTCGACACGTCGCTGGAGTGTTTCACGGACACCAGGCTCGGGTTCGCGATCGGTTTCACCTCGTTCGCCGACATCACGCTGTTGGGCCCGGCCGGCGGCGTCGCCGGACTCCTCGGGGACCGTCCCTCCGCCTTCACGGTCCCGGTCACAGGGCTGGACCCGCCGTTGTCCACGCCCATGCCACCCTGGGAACTGGACTTCTGCTGGGCCAGTCGCTCCTGCTTTCGAAATTTCGCGCGGCGATTTTGGAACCACACCTGGAATTTGAACGTGATCGAATTAATTCGCCGGAGTGTCATTCTGTTCGACTCGTTATTTCAAACGTTGCCCAATAAAACCGAGCAGTCAAACAGCGAAAGAAACTTTTGGGACAACCTAATAGTCTGGCATCTTATGCAGCCCATAAATTATCCAGAGGCCTGGTGGATCTGTAATCTTGAAGAAACGTATCAATTCACCGGCCCGTAATCGAGCGGGCCCAAAAATCCGAAAACCGCCCCTACTCTCGCCGGACAATGGAAAAAAAGAAGAGTTCAGTTTCCGTGTCTACATTTCTCCCGAATCGATAAATTGCAGGAGGCGAGCGATCGTCAGCGACCGGACGTGGAAGCGTTCCCGTTAAAGGATACGCGAATATTCCGTTGCCACGGGGTGACGGCGGGACGCGGGGGGAGGGGGACGTGAGTTTCGAAGCGCGTCATGCCCGTCGAGCTCGTCAGGGTGGAAACGTCGACGCAGGCAGCCCTCGTAATTGCCTGTAGTTGGCCAAATGAAATATTTAACGAATAAAATAAACGGAAAGCGGCGGTGACCTGCATGTTAAAGTAGCGGATTTATTTGCTCTACCGTTTATCTGACCGGCGAAGCCATCCCCTACCACCCCCTACGTCTGTCTCTCTCCCCCTGTGTCTCACCCTTTCCCCGTTTCTCGGCGTGTGTGCACGTGGATCCCACCCCTGGACTTTCCAGGGGCGGCTACGTTCCACAGCGACGGGCTGAGTGGCAGACAACTGTGCAGGAGGGGGTAAGGGGTGGTTTCAGGGAGTCAGGGGCGCGGGACACCATGATGAACGTGATTGCCCTTTCCGGACGGCAAACACTGCTATTGGATTTTTATCAGCTGGTGCTGCTGTTGCCGCTGCCGAACGACCACTGTTCGAGAAATTCGAGCAAACTCGAGGAACGTGTCCGAAACAACCCCCCCTTTCGACGGAGGCTTCGCCGCCGTGCTGATTAACAGAGGGATGTATTCACAGTGCACGAAGTCGCTCGAGTTGAGACCGTTATGTTGCGACGACTTGATTTCGAAAAGATTTTGCGCCGCGAAAAAAACCACCCTGGACGAAGCTAAGGGGTTGAAGGGAAGCAAGACGTACGGGCGAAGAGAAATGGTTATCGAACACACAGGGCGAATTGAGTCGTCTGTTTTGAAAGTGACCTAAGTCAATTTATATTTAAATTGAGATATTTAAGAGTAGGCGTTTCAAAAAAATTAAAAATTTTCGTATAGGATACCAATGTGGCCAATGTGCAATTCCTATTAAAATAATAGCAATTATTAAGCGAGTAATATGCGTTTTCTTACCACAAACGGAGTTAAGCCATTTTCCAAATTAACAAATAGATTTGTTATTAAAGTTGAAAGAGCTCAAGTCCATTCGACATAATTTAAAATGTTTCTAATTGAAAAAACAATACATTTCTTTACAACACCTCAAGAACACAATTTATGCAATTCTGGAAATGTTCTAACTATATAAATGAGCTGTTTATTTTGAAAGCGTTTTGAAGCTGAGATATTTAAGGGGCTGCCTTTAAATCATGTTAAAAATATTAGTTACTAATATCACGATAGTATAGTATTTCTGATTGTCTGAAAATGTGTCATGTACTAACACAAACAGCTTAACAAACATTACTTAAAAAGTAAGACGGTTTTCGGCGATCACAGATGAACTCAAGCCACTTTCAAAATAAAAATTTTCATCAATTCGTTACGTAACTAATTTTCTGTTA
Source organism: Nomada fabriciana (assembly GCA_907165295.1). NCBI lineage: Eukaryota > Metazoa > Arthropoda > Insecta > Hymenoptera > Apidae > Nomada > Nomada fabriciana. Next base: position 9,315,422 of record OU015699.1, on the reverse strand, counting down.
ACAAAATTTCAGTGAATTTGAACATAATAGCTGTTAAATTGTTTAAAAAAGGAAAATTCCCGTAGAATTGTAACTATCGTAAATTCTAACTAGATTTTTCTCTTAAAAATGCACTCAGGCCACTTTCAAAATAAGCGGCTAAATTATATGAGCCAGGACGAGGGCCCTTTTTCTCGAAGAATCTGTGGTGACGCCGTGAGCGTTGCCGAATAAACGTCAGCTTAACAAAGTTACGTCATCGTCGTGGTAAAAGCGCGCAACAGAAGCCCGGGGACAGCGCTAATAATTCGTACGTTTGGCCACGAAGCGAACCCCGAGGAGACCGTGGCATGTGTGCCGTTGTTTGCCGAACGGACGACGACCAAGGCACGACGACGGCGTGAATTAGGGAGGCTGCGTGCCGGCGTTAATGTTAAACAAACACGGCGCGCCTAAATAAAATGCAACGAGCCACGCTGACAGATGTCCACCACGTTCTGTATAAATATTTAAGCCCCGCTTTACGCGCCCCGTTGCACTTCATTCAACGCTCGTTCCTCGGATCAGCCTTCCTTGTTCCTGCGAATGTTTCAATCGTTCTTACTGAATTCCATGAATTTGATATTCTTATTTTTTCTCGTATATAGATTTTCGAGAGTTTTTATGAAGATTTTTGAATTAAGAAGGGGGATCGCTCTTTGCTTTCATTGCTTGGTTCTCACTTTTCGGGAGAAGGCTTTACCTGGGGCAGGTAAAAAAGTGCCGACGGTTCCGACGAGGTAATTAGAACTTTCGCTCGTAATACTGATGAAAATCGTCGTTTCCTTGCTGCGCTTAATATCCGCGAATATTATGGGAATCTCTTCGATATTGCCTGGATAAGAAATAAATATAAATTAGGAAGGTTAAATTTGGTCCATGTGTAAATAAATAAATAAATAAATAAAATAATCCGTAAATTGTGATAAAAATTATAAACCTGGCAATTGTAAATGTTATCCTAGCATAATTATTAAATTTTGTAGCAACCACGCAGATCTTGGATCAAATTATTGGCTCTTGCGTTCAATATTTATAGGCAAAATTAATTTAAACAAGAGACCACGAAGACAGGCCAGAAATTTTTCGGACCTCTGCAAACATTTTCGCAGAGCAGTCTATCTAAAAGCTTATGGGCGTATCATTAGGAATTCTGCGGCAGTAGAAACATGTTTGCACGTTCGATTAATCCCTTCGATTGTGATTCCCAGTGATTCCTTCCTTCTGGCACGGTTTGCCAATGATTTCAGTCGGTTCTACCCCCCGGGGCGTTGATCTGAGATTATCCAACGGGGGTGCGAGCCGAAAAACAAGAATAATCCACCGTTAATACAACGCCAAACCTTCCGAACAATATTCTGCGAATAAATAAATAAAAAGGAATTCCTTGGAAGTACAGACGCTTCGCTGGCATTCAGAATTCTCGGAAAACTACCCCCAGGGTGTCCAAGAATATCAGACGAATTGTCAAGAATTCTTTGGAAATAATTGTTCAGGACGGTGTTCCAAGTGTTGCCAAGACTGGAAATTAGTTTTCCCTGCAGACGGGTAATGTAATTGTTTACAAATCGAAGCGCCTATCAAATCAGACGGTCGATAATAGAATTGCAGTCGATGGCGATCAGGCACACTCTCAGTCGACGGAGATGGCCTTCTTCAATTAGCCAAATAAGTCCGGGACGGGGAGGGACAGGTCCGCAGTGAAAATCTTGATTAAGAGATGCGTCGCACGATGCCATCCGGCCTGATGGATAAATCGCCATGGACAGATCTCATTAACTGCGCTTCCACTTTCATGTCTGACCACAACCGTGACGATCCACTGCCAATGACTCTCCACTCTACTGGAGCCGTCGCCGCATCCTGCTTTCGCATTAGCTTAATGCAACATTAACAATCTATGGAACAAAATTGGCTCTCAATTTTATCCTCAGCCTCGAACTCCAACGAAACATATGAGCCGTTTATTTTTAAGGCGGCCGAAGTCCATTTTTAAAAAAAGATCCAGTTAGTATTTACGATAGGTATAATTCTGCGCTCTTTCAAATTTGACAACAAATCTAATTGTTAATTTTGAGAATGGCTTAACTTCGTTTGTGGTAAGAAAACGCATATTACTCACTTAATAATTGCTATTTTTTTAATAGGAATTGCACATTGGACACATGGTATCCTATACGAATATTTTTAATTCCTTGAGACGCAGCTCTTAAATATTTCAATTTAAATATAAATGGACTTAGGTCACTTTCAAAACAGACGGCCTCATATCTCTGTTTCTATCGAAAACAAATTTGCTTTCCCGACGGAAAGATGCGATTTTTGGGGTCAATTATCCGGCTGGATCCGAGCAGTCGTCGACGTAAAGGTTCCCGTCGAACGAGGCGAAGCTGCGTCGTGGAACGGTGTGCGTTTTCCAGCAGTCGACGTCGTTCCACGCGGACGATACCCAGCAGGACAGTTTTTAATCACCGTAAGTGGATCTACATAGAGCTCGCAATTACCAGGGCACACTCCTGCCATGGGCCCCTTGTGTATCAGCCAACCCTCGGCCTGCCAGAGTCGAATGTTTTCCCCGTTTCATCCCTCCGTTTACACCAGACACCCTACTTCACCTCGCGTTCCAACGGGGGATCCTTCGTTGGAAACGTTATTGCCCCTACCTTCCTTGCTTTCCGATCTTTCCTCCGTCTTCCCGTTCATTTATCATTCATCCTCCCACGTGCACCGTCCCTCTCTTTCTTTCTCTCGGGATCACTCCTCCTATCACTTTCCTCCGGACTCTCCACCACGCAGGGCTGAAACATTTTTTGATGCTATTATTCTTGCGCAGTTGCGGTTGTCGAGCTAAGATCAGGATTAAGCAGGTGTTTCTTGTATTTTGCTGTCCTCCTTTTTTCTGCTGTTGACTTTGCTCCAAGTATTCCATCCTGGGAGGGAAAAAGTTGGCCGTGTTGTTCTTCTAAGGTATTCACACGACTGCAATGTTTCTTTTGCCACTTGTGTTGTTCTTTTCTTTACTTTTTTGGTGGATGTACTTTTGGTCACTGTGTGTTTGTTCGCAGATGGGGGACCCCTCGTCAGAGGTGTCTCCGCGGCCCCTCTGGGGTTGTCCCCATCCCGGGACAGTGCTCGACCGTGTCCCACAGGGAGAAAGAAATTCATGTTGATTTTCCAGGATGCAGCCAAGGCTGTACGACCAGGCCTTGGCCAGGTCCTATCATTCGTGTCTTTGTTGCTGTATTTTCTCCAATTTTTTCTCACTAGGCGACTTTAATTTGTCCTAAACTAAACTCTTCGATGCATTATAACCAACCTGGCCTGCAAGATTCTCAATATTCATTCGGTGTTCCATAATACAAATTTCTAGTTCCAGCAATAAAACCTGTTAGAATAACAAATTATCGATTCAGAACAAATTATCAATTACCCCCGAGTTTACAGAGCACCCGCAAGCCCACATTCCACGAAACTGTACGACACCCCAGTGATTCCAGCGTGGAATTAATCGTTCCACTTCTTTCGATTGAATTCGGAACCCTCAGGACCGGGTAAGAGCAACGATTGTTGGCCCAGCAGAGCAACACCGGTCTCCCCCCCACGTATTCCCCGTTCGATTCCATTCTCACTGCTACATCCCATTGACGACGCCACGGGCAATGGGGTTGCACGGTGTGTCACGTGGCGACACGTTTCATTGTTCTGAGTCACATGTCGTTCCGTATGAATTACAACTCCATTAACGTTTCAGGCAACCTGCGAGCATACATAATGCCATGGAGATCGAGGCGGGCCAGTTCCTCGGCGAAGATGTTGATTTACGTCGACGGGGGTAGCTGCGTCTGGTCTGAAGTGATTGAAATTTCTATTTCTATCTCCTCTTCCTCGTCTGGCTTTCCTTTTCAACAATATTTTCCAGCGCCCAGAACTTCGTCGTTATTTTTCTCTCACAAGAATTGGGCCTGATTCTTGGCCCAATCCGATTTATTGAGCGGCGCGAGTTCCACGCCGAATCAGGATTAATCCTGCAGTCTCGGGGAAAGATCGAGGGGAGATTCGATAACCGAATGAAGAAAGTTTGAGGCACCTTCAGGTGGGCCCGGGGCCACGAATTAGAGAAGATTCGAACTGACAAAGGACCATCCCTCGTCAGGGAGAACCTTCGAAATGGCGGTCGCCCTTTGGCAACCGCAAACTGCTAGAAAATTGATAGCAACCTCCTGGTTAATCATCGGGCGTGCATGCACCTTCGTGCTTACGGTTTCCAGATGAACTATGCGGAATATTGGATTGGGTGTAACGGAAACCTCTAGTTAGTTAAACCTCCGCACTCTACCGCCAGTGGGCTCGATTCTCTTCGTAATAATAGGGCCTGAAATAGCAGGGATAATTAATAGCAATTGTACTGAACGGAAATTCATTTATAGCACACCTCCTGTGAGATAATTGTCGCCAATTAATTTTGAACGGCGCAGCGAAACTGGAGTGAATCAGGCAGTAAAGATATTCACCCAGAAATTCGTCGAATAGGGAAGGAACTTTGAATTACAGTTTCAGCTGTTGGCTTTTCGCATGGCTTTTCGAAAAACAATTACCCGCGAGATTGCTCCGTTTGCCAACGAAATTTCCAAACGCTCTCGGAATATGTTACCGGTACGTCGACGATTAATGCTAGCGGCGATAAAATTCTCGATCAACCGGATTTACTGGAACGACGATAAGTGTCAAAAGTGAACGGGCCGTTTCGTAATTAGGGAAATACAGATTGCACCACATTAAACAAACCTGTCCCTGTCTGGTGGCGTGCAATTTTCGTCCCCTCATAATTACACCCCCGTAACACCATCAATTACATATACAGCATGATCCAATCGGTTGCGAACAACCCCGCAGCATATATTTTTGAATGAAATCGCAGGTGAATAAAATAGTGAATAAAATAAATATACGAGAAATTGCGGATAACGTTTCAAGGATGAAAATAACAATGGTAATATGAAAGACCCCGGCGGTAACGATAAGAATAAGAAGCGGCGAACAGATTATCATCCATAACTCTACTACGGTTAATGCGAAATCTAATTAACGTCGTTCAATACATTCCGGCAAGGACTTCATTCACCGAGCCAGCACGATAATCCCGTCACTCGAGTCTCGTAATAAATTTAATCCGATGCGAGAGTTCGGCACACCGTGGAACCGTGGATGACTACCATATTCCCCGGGCATTAACGTACAGGTATCTGATTGGCAATCACGATTATTACTGCACGAGGAGCTCCGGATTAAGAAAGACGCCGGCTCCCCTGGATTGATCCTTTGCCTATCGAGCACCGCCTATTTTCGGAGACCAAGCCAGACACCTGGATATAAAACGTGCCGCCCTATTCATCATGCACGAAGTTCAACCGAGAATTCAAGCGAGAAACAGGAAGCAAGACGGCAGACGAAGGTCCATTCACCTTGGACCAGAGATGCAGGTGATTAAAAATTCAGAGAAGGGACGAAAGTTGGACCTCGGTTTCGTACATATAACGGAGGAAGAATTGATTGTGTTAGGTTTGATCAGGTTTACTCAGGTTTGGCCAAGTTTGGGCCCGGTTTGATCACGATTGGATAAGGTTTGAAATAATAGTAGAAATATTAAGCGAGGAATCGAATCGCTAAATAATATTAAACCTTGTTTATCCTCGTGACGTTCGTCAACGGGCGGAGCTGCATAATTGACGTGGAATGACAGGGGAATCTTAAAACTGCTCCGGCGCCTTCGTGAAATAGTCAATAGTATCGGGGGAGAAGTGGAACTTGCCAAGGAATTAATGAACAACTGAGGCGGAAGTGGATGAATCTTTAACGGGGGAAAAATCGGATCAGGCAGTATTTTAAGCCACCAACGAGACAAGGAAGATGACATATTTCGCGAAATTTCCCCGATAATCGTCGACGAAAAGTATGGAAGAACGACGAGGATAGAATCGAAACGTCCACGAGGGCCAACCAGAATGCAAAACGCCTTGATTGGATCATCAATTTGGCTCGCTCGATTTCGTTGTCTTGCCAAGGCACCGTTCCTCCCCTAAATCTCTAGCGTGGCAAGAAGTTCGACTTAATCAGTCACAGGCATTAGACGGGGGTAATCCATCAAGCAGCGACTTCCAGGTAACCGTGAAGACGAAGAACACGAGGCAGGTAATAGAATTACGCGGCGCCTGTGCTCCGGTATCGCCCTTGTCCCTCCATTTCCGCTGCTCGACTTTAATTGACTCGAAAAGATCCTACTGTCCACGTTATCCTCGGCGAAACTGTTACAGTTTGGTCGCGTGGCACCCTGGCAATTGGAGTGAAACCACCCTTAGCAAGCCTTGCAGAGATGTAACTCGTGGGGGCGCAAGGTACCTCTACCTGCTTCTAATTTATTCGACTTCGAAGTCGAATCTCTGCGGCAGTTCTCTGCGATTACCTTGTGGATCGATTGCCAATGGAGAAAAAGGCAGAGTACAATGAAATTCTTCGCCGCAACAAGGGTGAAATGTTACTCACTTGAACCCTGGCCTCCGTGAGGTCGATCTTCATCGCGATCTCTTCCCTGGTGTAGATGTCCGGGTAGTGGGTCTCCTGGAAGGCACGCTCCAATTCTTTAAGCTGAGCAGACGTGAAGGTTGTTCGTATCCGACGTTGTTTCCTCTTCTCCGCCAATCCGTCGTGTCCCGAGTAAGCCTTATATCCTAGCCCGCCTGAAAATCCAAGCCCACCATGGAGAAAATTGCCGGCGAAATAATGCATCAACCGCAGGTTAAAATAAAGCGAGCAAGATCCATTGCCTCTGGGTATAAATGATCAGCGACATAACTGAGCAGACCAGGATACTATTTACGGTACTACTTTACGCAGGCTCCAGCCAAGCTCGCAACTCTGAAAATTCATAATCCCGAATCGTTCCGCTGCGCAATAATTATTGTTAAAATGAAACAATCAACTATGGAACGCCTCGGACCCTAATTACCAACCGGGACCAGTTCCACTCTCCCTTTGGCCCCTGAGAAAAGCTGCAACGTTCAGCCGGCATTATAAACGTGAGGAAAATCAGTGTGGTCGAGTAGCTGGCGAGCGGAGACAACGTTTCCAAGGACGAGTAGGAGGAACCTTATAGATTATAGAATATAGGTGAGGATGGCTGGGAACGTAACCATAGCAATGAGTGACTGAAGGGGGGGAGAGGGAGAGAAAGAGCGTTGGTGGCAGGGGTGAAGGGTACGAGGGACGAGGGACGGGGCTGCGAAGAGGAACGAAACGGTAAATGAGGGGCAGACTGCGGGAAGAGTGAGAAAGAGAGGCAAGAATGGCAAGGTGGCAGAGAGGGAAAGAGAGGACGAGACACATCCATTGATTTTCAGTGCCATCTTGTCGTGGCGTTTCCAGAGGAAACACCGTGGGGTAGTTTCGAGCATGGGGGCGAGAAGTCGACTTTCCCCTGGGAAGAAAAGGGACCACCCTCCTTTTTCTTCCTGGGGGAAGACGTTGTCCTTTGCTCCGCCTGATGCACCCTGATCTTCGCCAGGCGTTCAACCGATTGTCCCTTCGACGGATTCTTGCCCCCTTTCGACGACGAACAGTGGCTTGATTTCTTTCCTCGTCCGACGCGGAATTGAATTAACGACGAGTCGTCGGATTAACGAGAGGGATCCAGTGGATTTGGCGACTGGAATCACTCGGCTTGAATTTCGGACCACGATTATTGCGGGCCTTCATTGTGGATTAAAGTTGAGAACGCTGATAATTCAGCTGAAGGTGACGATAGGTCTAAATTTCTAGGGGGATGAAATCTTCATCGAGTTATTTTATTCACACGATTTTCACTGTCCGCGCGAAAAGAGTGTAGATAATTTAGTAAATCCAAGGTAAAGTTAGTTGGGAACTATCGTCACTGAATCATTGCGAGTTTAGTTGGGCCTGGCATGACAAAATTGGGACCCTTGTGGATGCAACAGCGAGTTGAGAGCTTAGCTGGTATCAGTACACGAAACACTGCAGCTCACCTGGCAAGCACTTTTAGTATAAGAGCAGAATACTACGAGCGCAATAAAAGGTCTAGCAAGAACGCAAATAATTACTCGAGCAATAATAAAGTAGCAAATCAGAAATAAAGATAAGAATGCTAACTACGGTAACAATAGTAATAACAAAAGTTTCAAACAGGTCGACCTACGAAACTACCCTTCTCGCAATGAAAAACAAACGAAATTGACAGAAAACGGAACCTCTTGAGTCTCATTCATTTCCACAAATACTCCGCCTTTCCATTCCATAGCCAGACAAACGAAACGTAAGAAAATATAAACGATCCAGTCATAGAAAAATGGCTCACGAGATAAGGAACGGATCCACGGGTTACACACCAAGGGACCTAAAATAAAGTCAGCTTAAAAAATCAAACATAAAACAACCTGCAGTCTGCTATCCTGCCCTTATTCAAAGCATAAAGTCGACGTTAAGAGCCACTCACTCTGCAGATTAATGGCCGACGGGAAGATCGACGCAGCGTGTCGGTGCACCTCTTGGGACCTGGCCGCCATTACTGAACAGGGAGTCGCGTGGGCCCCGTGATGCGCGTGGGCATGAGAGTGGGGAGTGTGATGGGCCCCCAACGGCGTCCCACTTCCTGCACTCGCTGAACCAGCGTTCCCCGGATAACCTGCCGCCCTCGCGGCCGTGTATCGATAAGCAGCCTGGCTCATCTGCGAGCACGAGCTCAGATCGCCGTATCCACATTGCATTTCACTGGCCGCCAATGCACAGCTGGAAGCCTCGAAACCCGCAGCGGCGGCCGCTGCCGCCTGGTTCAAGTACGAGTAATCCATTGTTCACTCTGAACACCGCGAGCGGAGATGAAGTAGACAAAGATCAATTAACGGCGAGGCAAAGTGTCCAGTTATTTCCTGCCCATTTTGGTTCTCCAAGGCCCAATAATTATTGCCGGGGAAAGTCCTCAGGATCGCAGTCGCATGCAGGACTTGGTCCTTCAGCGTGGGCCCAATATAGGTCTGATTCGATGGACCAGGATCTTTCAATCACTGGAGCAACTTCGAACGTGGACACAGCTCTGTCTTGGATCTTCTAGTCACTGAAACTTGAAGGTTCAACGTGGGCCCGATGCGTTCACACTTGGACTGCGGGTAGTAGAACAGGCCCGGGAATTTTTCAGACACACGAACTCCAAACGCAGTCCCGGATAAGTCCGCGATCGTTTGGTCACTATTTGTACAGGTCCAACGCAGCGTGAATTCACTTCGGACTGGTGCAAGTCAGGCCCAGGACATTTCTGGTGCACTGGTACACACGTCGACTCAAGGTTCCCCGAAACCGCAGGCTGGATCCGGCAGAGACTCCTGGAACGGGCAGGGGCCCTAGGGCCCTTCTGGGCCCCAAATCGTCCAAACCGCGTTTCCTCTTGAAAATTCTCTTCTAATCGCCGGTGTACGGTCGGCGTCGCGTCGTACAGCGTCACGTAATTTTCTGTTCGCGGCGAAGAGCTAAGGGACGCGGGCGGCGCGGTAGCTCGATAGCGGCTTATGACGCGTAATCGGATCAGCGATATCAAATTATTGCGATTATAGCCGCGGATAGAAAGAAGTTTTTCGGCCCGCTTAAGAGAGCCCGAGACGACCGACTGGTGGGTCTCCTCAAAATCAAATGATAAGCTTAATTCAATAACCATAGGAGAGGGTGCACGTTGGGGGTGTGGCCAGAGTGGTTGTTACGGGGAAACGGGTTCGTACACTGTCTGCCGTGTTCTGCCCGGGGATTGGCGGATTCTCGTGCCACCCCTCGACAGGGTGAGAGGGCAGACACCGCCCTTCGAGCTGTACGTTCATCCCTGGCCGACAACCATCCCCGGTTCGCTGGAGGGACTCACCCCAACAGCCATCAGACCGAATGAACGCTATCATTCGATGATGCTACCCTCTCCACATGGCTCTTGATTTTACGATCGATTCCGGGGCAGAACGTTTCCGCCGGACAACGGGGAGACGATTCGACAGAAATCCTGTGTGTGTTCAGCACGGTGTATGTGCTTGTAGGGGTTGGATTCTTGGCACGGCGGCGGATGCTTTTCTACGCGGGCCTGCTGCTTGTGGGATTAGTTAGTTTTTCAACGAATGGATGGGGTGGCTGATGGATCGTTTAATAGTGGATGGGTTACTTCAGATATACTTGCTGGATGTTTAGGTGTAACAATTGCGGTTCTCCTTGCTGATCCTTTTTAATTGCGGGGATTTATTGTAGTGTACTTATTGCTTGTGGCAAGTAAAGCCTTCCTGGCATTGTGACGAATTTCTGAATTGTATCGTGCAAGAAACTCTGGTGGAATAATTAATAATTTGAACAGAGCAAATCTAAGCAATTCTAGAGCAATTCTAAGCGAGGAATTATTGATTGAATTGTATTTTAAGAGTATTCATTTAAACTTCTGCGAAGAAACATAGGGCATGAATTTTTATAGCACGGTACTGCGGATGTACCGTTTTAAATGATTAAAACGAGCCGGGAGTAGAAACAAAGCATTGGTTATTCAAAGAAATAGAAAACATTATAAATCAACCATTAAAGATCGAATTAATTGCTGCAAATAATATTCAGACACAGCGATAATCATTTGCAGAATTATAATAATAAGTGCAAGATAATAATAAATGTTTCAAAGAAATTAAAATCAAGTAAAATAAACAAGAAAACAATAATTCCAAAAATTCTTACCTTTCGTATTCTGTTCACCCGAGCCATTGTACATATTATACCAAATAATAAACAAGATAAATAAATATCCTGGTGCTTCCTGATCTCTGGCCTTTCAATTCCATCTACCCCGTCGACCCAATGTATCTCAAATAACAAGATTTTCGTTGCCATGTTAAGTCTCTCAATTTATTATGTCTCCCGGTCCTATATCTCTCAACTGTATCGTTCCATCCAAGTTTGCCTCTGTTTCTCCATAATTAAGCAACGTACCTGAAACGTCAAGCGCTTCGAAAAATTATTACTAATAAATTCCGGGGCAACATTCCACTCCAGTACCACCGTTTACGTAGCATAACGGGAACATCAAACACCGTGTACACATCGAGCAAAGGCCAAGGGACCAGAGAGCATGAAATATGATTTATCCGCAGATAGAGAAATTACATGACTAAACATGACACGGGGCGGGCCTTAGATAGGTGGTAGGAACCTGTGCGACACTTGTTTCGCACTTGTTCTCACGGAAGGGCCACGATGAGAGCAGTCCCGATGCTCGACCCTCTTCCCCGTGTCGTGTCCCTGGGGAATTCTCCGCTAGGACACGCGGTGGTACGTCGTGTACCGTGCAACACCGAATCGTCTATGATGTGTGCGTGTATACCGAGAATATACAAGGAACCGACTCCTCCATTGGCGTGGAATTCATCGTTAATGTTTCATCGTTGCGACGGATGCAAACAGAAGTCGAATCGGTGCGCCTGTGATAAATATCGCAACAAACATTAGCACCCTTGCAGAATTAAATGGAAAAAAATATGTGTCAGGAATTACGCTTGCGAAGAAATGAAATTGGTAAACGATATTTTCTATCGCTACCAGTATGCGATGAGGCAATCTTGATTTGAAAATGTATATTTGCTTCGCTCTTTATGATTGCAATTGCTTCTTTACGAATCCTCGAAAAGATGCAAACTGTTGGTCATCGAGAAAATTGTCGATAAGTTCGTGCCTACGCCAATGGCGGAAACTTACCGACATGTGCGCGCGCGAATACCGCTTCGCACACACGCAACGGCGTTTCGTCTTTTATATCAATACAGGGAACGTCAACCCCCCTTAGCGGTCTGATACATATGTCCTTGATTTGTCGGGAGAATAATATTCTCCAGGAAAGTTGATTAAATATTGGTTAGTGATCTCGAACACCCTTCATCCCCGTTACGATGCCACCCCATCGACACGAAAACCCATAGGAATACAATTTAATATTTCCACGACTAAGCCGACTATTTTTCTGCCGATTTACAACCGGCCCTTTCGCTACTGTCCCCTATATAGCCTCGAACGAAATCGATGCACGCTCTTACATCAATCGCTTGGATCGTCGCAGATATTGAAGAACGGTTCTCTACTGAAACACGTCACGAAACTTTCGTTTTTACGAACGTAACGGCGAAACGCGATTATCATGGCGGATCGGGTCGACACTATCGGTATAATGGGACGTAAAATGTATTAACGTCGTAATTTACCCCCCATTAACTGTAAAATATGATCAGGATCTGATTAAAATGGACTGCAATTATTCGTTTGCCGTCCACTTTTGTGCCACGTTATTACGAGATAATCCTGTTAATCTCGCATCACGCGGGCGGTTATTTTGTCTATCGTGATATGTTAATTCGGTAGTAACGTTTAAAAAGTCATGGCGGAAAATTGCATGTCGGAATAGATTGCAAATATACGTGATATTTTTTCAGTGTCGTATGCTTTAAGTAAGATAATTGAAAAGGCTTACCAATCTCGTATTGTTGAGGCTGCGCTTCATGGCTCTCTCGTCTTAATTACGAGGTAATTATCACATTAATTAAATTTGGAACACACAACACTACGTACTGCCGCGGTGGGAACCAGGAATACGCAGGAGTCTTCTACACATTTTTAAAATGAAGTGCGCGATGGTCTTCTGCGCAACTCCTTAGAACGCTTAATTCTCTTCTGCGCAGCTAATTATCGAAACCAGACGCGTTGGACTTAAAAATTGGAAGTAATATTCGACGAAAAATATTACGGCGCGTATTATTTAATTAAGTAAATGGTCTCAAAATTATTTTATGCAGATAAACAATCAGTAGAAATTACTTTATTACTTACATTCAGTATAACTTTTATATTATATGCTGTATGTAATTATAAAGTTTGAATGGCGAAGACAACGCGAGCGCCACTGCGTCCCTGACACTAACGTATTGGCGGGATTGACTATTTGAAAGAGTGCAACGGACAGGTGAATTTGACTGAACAAAAGTGCGATTAAAGTTAATTTTATTGTGAATTTATTGTCAAAGTAGTGTTAACTGCTGGAAGAATTGTTAGACTGAGAGGTCAGGCCAACGTGCGAGGTAAGTTTCAACACATTTATTAAGATTCAATTACTTTACGAACGAAAAATCCAATTATTCGAATGCATTACGAAAAAAGCAATTAATTTTCGATGGAACTGAGGAATGCAATGATCAAAAGTTCCCTTTTATTGCTCGAAATTATAGAATGGAATCATTCGTATGAAATACGAAAGAATTTTTGAGAATAAAGGAAAATGAGACATTAAATTGGATTTTTGTGTAACATACAAAAGTTTGAGAACGATTCGTTCTTATTTTATAACGAACACAACCTTATCATAACGCAATACGCTTTAAATAAACCTCCAATGAAGATTCCTGCTTATTTATTCGATCGTAGCGTTTTTATAAATACACCTAACAAACCTAGAAATAAAAAAAAAAGAAACATTTATAAACGATTAATTAAATACAGTGATCATTTACGAAAAAATATAAGATACAGATTTTACGAAAAGTGACAAATTTATTCTTGATAGAATAACGCTTGACTCCTCATGCCAGCACCGTTTAACAAAAAATGATCTGAAACAAGAGTATCAATTAAAGCAGATATTAAAAGAATATTAAATTCAGTTCACGTGATTTTTACCATGTCTGGGTCTGTAACGTACTTCCTCCCAGTTAACTCCGTTCCTCCTCAATTTTTTCGTACCATCAGCTTGCTGCAAATTAGTTTCAATTGCGTCACATTTCTCGTTTCGTATCTCTATGAGATTCTGTTTCGGAACGTGAATTTCGCAGACGTTCGAATTACTTTGCACGCATTGCACCTCCGGTCGGTACAATACCAATTTCCTAGGGTGCGAGCATTCTTCCAAGGTAACACGCGAACGGCTCATATTCTGCTGCTTAACATACACTACCTCGTTCTGTTCACACGTCGGAACCAGTACAATTTTTTTCGTGGATTTCTTTGGGCACGAGACCACACGATAACTCGGGTTATTCTTCTGCACGTATATCGGTACTCTCTGCGTTTTCAAGTTGTTCTCAAAGGCCAAATATTTTATCGGCGGTTCTTCCACTACTACAGCTCTTTCGATACACTGTTTATCAACAAAGTTCATTTGTGTTTCGCGTTCCTCCACGGGTAAAATCTTCAAATTCTGCACACCCTTCAGGATACCGACATCAGCGGTATCATCCTGGTAAATATATCCACCCTGCAATACCCTAGATTTCTCCACATGAGAAACATTATCCTTCGCACATTCCTGCACGTTACCTGCTTCTTTGCATTGGTCAACAACGACGTAACAAACGTGCTGATCGTTACATTTCTGATTGCTCTCGTTTCTGGAGCGTTCCCGAACTTTTCTCAGCAACAGCTTCTCGCAGGCCACAGGCTTTTGTATCTGCGGTGCTTCATTATATTCCGGACTCTCGTAATTGGAGCCAGCAGAGTCTTGCGAGCCATGAAAAGCTTTGTAACAATTCCTGTGCCCTGTGCAGGTATTCTTCGACGATTTTCCCTGCTGCACAGTAGCATTTTTCTTTATAATACAGACATTAGGATTGTCCACTGATCTGTCTTTCATTAAGTTGTTCAGATCTAAACAGTGCCCTGTGTTTCTTGGGTCCTTCTTCGTAAACATCACTGTCTTCTGTTTCGCTGGATTTTTCTTCACAAAAATATCATTCCTATGCAGAGTTTGTGTTGCATTTTGCGTTGCGTCCATTGTCTGTGAACGAGACCTCCCTAAGAAACGTAGATCATCCTTACGAATACTTGGCGATGCCATCACGCAAGTTCCAACGTATAGATCGTTGGTACTCGTGGTATTGTCAGAGTTATGCGTCGAGGCTACATCGAACAGCAACTCTCTTGCCTCTGTATTAACGTGCATCGATTTCTGAAACAAGTTCACTCGATCATTATTATTCGCTACAGGACTGTTGCACCTTCTCAATATCGCTGGTATGTGCTTCAGGTTCTTCGTCTTAACTTGATGTGGCATTTTCAAACTCTGCCTTCCAGCGTATCTTTTCATTCCGCTGTTCACGGGTTGGGCTGCCTGAGTGCGTTGACTTTTTCGTCTGATCGAATGTTTTTTGTTCGTGAAATTAGTTTGGAAACTTTTATCCTTCGGTAGAAAAAGGGCGCACTTGGCCATTTCCTGTGCCCTATCTACTTGAGCGGCGTGGGGCCCTGCATTATTATCATTTCCGCACGCGGAAGTGACAGGATAATTTATTTTCGTGTATGCATGGTCGCGTGAACTTGTTGAATCGTCGTCGTCTACTGTGTTCGCTATCTTGTTGGCCGCCCTCTTTCTTGGAATATTTTTTATTTCCACATTCGAGTTGCTCAGTATAGACGAACCGAATAATAACTTGAGGGGTGAACCTTCCTTTTTTCTCCCCTCTATAGGAAAATTCGATTCGCCGAATTTTCTCGCCATTGCAAATGGATCCGGTGTCACTTGCGAATCCTCTGCCATAGCCGCTCGATAGGCGATATTATGATTCGGATTTTCTGCTGGCATAAACGCCTGGCATGTTTCTTCAGAACTTCCGGTGGTGCAGTAGAGAATTTCTCGTGGGAGTTGATTTCCAACGGGCGTGCTCGGTGAATTCTGCTCGTTCAAAATGGTACCACGGATTATCATATCGCGTAAAAATTGGCTGCGAAATGAGTCCGCATAAATGTTCCTCAGTTTTCTTTTCACCGTTGTCAAGGGATCTGCAAAATCGAACGCAGCTAGCGATAATTAGGAACAGTGTAAAAATATTGCATTACTAATTACCAGCGGTGAATTGGTCCAGGAATGTGGGCCCTTCGAAATTTTCGGCGGAAACAAATTTACATAATTCCTCGTATCTACTTAATGCAAAATTAGATGAACTTTCGGAATTAATTGCCGTCTTTTTTTCTACTGATTTTTGTGGTACCTCAATCGCTACAGGAACTTCGCAATCCTGTTGGAATTTCTTTTTTCTACAAGGAAATGAAGGTTTCAATTCAAGGATATCAATTTTATTCATTTCGTTTCACATTTAGCTTGGCATCTTGAATTACTGTACTCTGTACCTGAGACTTACCCATCCACCTTACCCAAAATAGGACTTGCACGATGGACACCCGGTGGAGTTGGCTGTAGAATATTTTTTATTGCAGAATCCAACAGCGGCCCTTTCGAAACCTCTTTATCCTCGTTTCCAATTACAACGCCTCTGTAAATCATAGAACATTTTTTCTTACAATTAGGCCAATTTGGTAAATTCTTCTTTGTTTTCTCTTACTCCGATGTCGAATCGTATCCGTGCAAAAGTTTGAGTACGTCCCCACCCAGCCGAGCGTTATTCGAATCGTTCACAGGTAATTGTGTTTGAGCTGAAAAGGAAGATTAATTATTGTTACGCCTGAAAAAGGAAAAAGAATATTGCTGCAGTGGGTGCGATACTCACTTCTTCGAACTTCCTTTCCTGTCGCGCCATTGCGATATATACCAGCGCACTAAAATAACAAATTCATTATATCATTAATTTGTGATCAGTTCATTTTTTCGTTAGAATTTTTGTACGTTTACAGGTTTCGGAAGGATCCTATTGGACGTCTTCTTCAAATTTCGCAGCTTGCCGAATTTCCTGTCGATTTTCGTCTCCTTGTCCTGTACAACATTCATTTCGCATAAATAATGATCAAGAAAAAGATGAATGGGGTAAGTGATTTTTGAAAATGTATACATATTCCTGTCGTATGCCCGCGAAACGTTGCAAAAGTTTTACGAAATTACTCTGCCAATGTTTGCATGTCGCCCGATGGTTTTGCTGCAACAATTTCATCTACTATATCGTTCGTACGTGAAAATATCAAATACAAAAGAAATTCGTATATTCCGCGATTGAGAAGTATGATAAATATCGATCTCGCGATAATTGCTATTCACCGCGAGTTCAATAATTATTAACATTTATATCGGGCAAGTAAACGGTTGGATATTATTCAATAAATAAATCATCCAAGTATCGCATCTTAAGGTGATATTTGAAAATGTATTTCAATCTTCCCCCTTTTCATTCGATTTATCGATATATCTCGCAGGGGGCAAGCGCAGCGGCCCCCGCTTAAAATCAACCCCCTGTTTGGTATCAGGACATTCCCCATGCCCGTCGGATATTTATTGTTGCAAGTTATCAACCTCACATTCACAGAAATGTCGATTAATTGTTACTGCTGTATACCCTCGTCGCGAATCGTGCATAACGAATTGGATAATTGAATAAAAAAAAAAAATAGACCTGCACTGACACGTGTCAATCATTCGACATAACCAAACGCGTTAAGAGAAAAATTTCGGGTTGCTAATGAAATTAAATCGAATATTATGCCAACGCTGCCAGTATCTTACCTGCCCTAACAATCAGAGCCAGCCGCAATATGTATACATTGTGCATACATATCGCTATACGTACCTTCTTCGATTTGAATAGCCTCTGATGCAGGTCTGTCAGGTGCCTTTTACGTTTCTTCTTTCTCGTGCGAACTTTCTTCTCGTCCCGTACAGTTTTTCCTCGCTCTTCGGCCGACGAGTCGCCGGCAGACAGGTCGCATGTTAGTTTCTCCATTTTCCGACGCACGACAACCACCAATTGCGTTTGGAACGTAAATAAGTACGTGATCGGCGTGCGGCCCAATGTTTGTTTACTTTCCGTTACCCCGCTTCTTACGGTACCAAACAGGTATTACGTGGAATGACAATATCGACGTACATATATACGCGTCCCACGAACGATTAAGGCTGGGCGTTATGAAAGTGTTGATTAAGGATATTAAAATCAATTCAATATTACCCCCCATTATTCCAATTATTTGTATGTTCTTGCGAATTAATTCTATACCAGGGCCAATTAATTTTGCAAGCAGTGGCGCTGCCATCTGTACACAAGCGCCTGAAACTACTCGCGTCTCCGCTGTATCTACACCCAAAAGTGGTCTTTTTATCACTCTTGTGCGCAAAAAATAAGTTTGTAACACCGTAAGTATAATTAAGCCCAGTATTTTAAGCATTAAATATCCTGTTCTATCTTGTTACTTGATTAATATTCATACTGTGACACGTGCAATAAAAAATATTTAGTTCGACACGATATTCAAAAAACATCAGCTCTAACGAAAGATCACCACCACAATATTTGATTCATAATGGAATACCTTTTATTTCATGGCGTCTCTTTCGTTTGCTTCGATAATCGCGAGACAATCGATCCGGAATTGGCGGGAATCAACACTGACTGGCGGGAATGCGCAGTGGCATAGTGACGTCAAGCCATAAGTCAAGGTAGCCTGCCTCGCAGGTAAGAATTTCTCATATTTCTCGTAGAAATAAGTAGAATTTCCTGAATACTAGCAATATATCGCTTATTTATTTCTTTACAGCATACTATTCATATATACTTTATTCTGAATGTATGTTCGCTTAAGTATCTACAAGCTGCGATAAATGAATTATACGTTCATAGAAAAAAAATAATGCATAATGTGTATTCCAGTTAAAACCATCCAATTTCTTGCACACTGTTTGAATGTTTTGTCACAGACATTTTTCAATTTTTAATATTTTCAATCATTAGTTGGATATATATTTTATTACGTGAAATATATATCATAAAACGGTCCTTATATACTAATATAAAAACTCTATCCAACAACGTTTTATTTATGCTTACATTTTTCTTCGCGAGCAGATGTTTATTGGAATATTATTTTCCAAACTACACTAGGCATCGAATTTAAATGATTGTAAAAATATGCTTTTGTTCGGGTCGAGAAAATACATTGACTGAGTTGCCTATTCCTATATCTTGTCGGTGTAGACGGATACTTCGTCGGTATACACATCTATGTCATCTGTGGTAACATGCACTGCACTGCAGTTGCATAGAGTTTCCGCTATTGGTAGCTAGGTGGCCCGCAAATGCCATTACGCGCATTCTAATATATAAATACTAAACTTTTAACTGCACCATTAAAAATAAAATCGTTTCTGTACGTTTTTAAGTGGACCAGTTTAAAATATCGAACCATTAAATTTAACATAACATCTGCAATAGACTGTTTATCACGAGTAGTATATTCTCATAGCATATCTTCCAGTACAATTGTCATTTCTTTGTAAATGAATTGCCTATTTAATTAACAATATCTATCGAAATTGTCAGATAGTGTTTCATTGGAAAATAACGATCGTTTCTGCCTGTAATCGTTTCGCATGTAATTTCTGCTGCGCCACTGTTTGTCACGGTCCATTGTATATTTTAAGTCCCACTTTATCGTCTGGTCGCGTAATTATGGTGCAAGTTTACGAGGTCTGTGCGCCAGTGTTAAATCGAAACTCGAGTTACACAGCGAAACGACCGCCTTGGATGCAGGTGTGACGTTTAACTTTTTTCCCTTTTTACTCAAAGATCTTTTTCCAGGTTAAAGGTATTCAATTGTATAACAGCACTTCCCCCTTTTTGCATTCATATCTTTCTATTCCAGACGAATAATATCCATGGCTGTTTCGTCTTATCGAATATAGAGATAGCAGGAAAACTACATACCTGGTGACCTGTTTTACCGGTCTCCGGTGAGTGTCGCACTGCCACGACTTTTTAATAAACAATTGCCACGGTGTTTCACATCAGACTGATATAAAATCACGTGACATACCCTGAATAAAAATATCATGAAGCAACCATAGCTTAATTACGCGTAACAATAAAATAATTATTCGTGGACCAATGATCGTCTGGAAACACGTGACCCATCAAAAATCGCCATAATCATAAAACACCAAACAATTTCCCATAATCTAAACGGCGAGAATAAGCCAGGCAAGGCATGTCTGTCGACTTATTAATTCCTAATTAGCACATAAGCAAACCCCGATGGCTATCGCAGCAAGGTTAACTAATTGCAAGGCCGATTTATTTAACGCCGAGAACTTCGGCATGTTGCCGCATTGTTGCTCGAGGCTGCAAATTTGTTAGAACCGGTATCTGTACATCTAATTAACGACAAAGGTAGGGGGGTAGAGAGGGAGCAAGATACCCTGTCTATAGTCCATAAGATAGTTCTCGGTGCTAGGTAAGAGGCTTGAAGGATACTCGAGAAAGGACACGGTTTCACCTTAATGAACGAGAACATCTTAAAATCTGGAGGATCATGCCACTTGACGCGACAAATTATGCGCATACCGTGGCAATAAAGTTCCTGGATTGATTAAAGGAGCACGGAGTAAAGTGCACAATTTTTGGGTCAACGATTATATGTATATATATGTATTAATTATACAGTTATATTACAAGTACGCATATACACGCGATTGGAAGATTAGTTACACTATATACAATTTTGATAAATTGATGAAAAATTTATTCTAAATATTGTATATAAATAGTTGGTTTTATTTATATTATATCAACTTCAATTATCAAGCAATGTCTGATATAAAGTCTGAATAACGTGACAAATGTTTCTCGATTGCTCCCTGAGAAAATAGACCGCCACTGTTCCGGTGCTAAGAGGTGGGGGGAGGGGATTTTATTGCGAAATTTTGCAGATTACTGTTGCACGCGTTACGTTCCCCAGCTGTCCTAGAGGTAGACACGTTGAACCTGCTTCTTTTCACGAGCGTTGCATTGACCCTTCCTAGGCTCTCGTAAACGTCCGTATTCTTCGGAAATTTATGGCATCGTGCCTCGAACGCCAGTACATTTACTGTAACCATGTCTTGCGAGCCTCGAACGAGGATTTCACGTCTGTCGCATCGTCGGGCTTAATTTATTTCTTTAATGTTCTCGCAATTTTTTTGTTCACGTTCGAGTTGTTTATTGAGTTCCATTAATATTGTTAAACAGTACACGAGGTATGAAACAATTCAACACCCAATGTGTATACGGGAAATAATATTACATTTGCAATTTTTATGTCTGCTTGTACAGTGTGCGAGTAAATTGAACTCATTAAATGTAATAATACGGAGAGAAAATTTTGAACGCCGAGGGTAACGCAACGAGAAAATATTTTTTATCGCAGAAATAGCGTGGACGTTTACTTAAAATATTTGGCCGTTGTATGTTATATGTGCATTCCAGAATGCAGACCCGTATTAGACGCGGTGAACGAAAGACAGAAACAAGTAACGAACAAGGGCAGGAGGGAGAGAGATAGAGGGACGCGCACGCAATGGGGGTTTATGTAACTCGGGCATTAGTGACTGTGACGTCACGACGCCGCGACGCGACGCGATGCAACGGTTGCACACGGTCGATAGTGTAGAGTCGAGTGCTGCATTATACGCAGTCGACCCCTTCATCTACGATTTACGTGGATTAAAGATCGCTCGGGGTTCGAAACACGTTCCACTCGACCAATCGATAATTCCTCCTTCGAAGAATTCAAGGATTCCAGCTCTGAAAGCTTTCGATTAATTAATTTACGGCATCGAATTTGAAGTACGCGCACCTACTGACATCCATATCCGTCTTTCACCGTCAGTTACGCAACCACCGTTCCCCATAGAACTGTGCCAGGGGGTTCCACCAGAATTCCCACAGAATCCTTTCAGGAACACCGCAAGACAGGAATGCCTCGGCTGCCCCGTAACAAGAGGAGGAAAGAAAAGGAAGAAAAAAACGCGCGTGCAAAAGGCAGCGAACTCCTACAGCGAACTAGTTGGGCACATACTTGATGGATCTCTCTCTCGAAAGAAGGAGGAAATGCTGGCCACGATGAGAATGTATCAATCAGCGCAATTTAACGCTCGGCGAAGGAGAGCGAGTGCGCTGGCAAAGAGTGCTGGCGGCGCGACGGAGACAAGGACAATAGGAAATAAAGGCAAGAGGAGACTGCGCGAGGTGCGAGCGAGAAGTTGGAGGAATGAATGCATCGACAGAGAGGGCAGCAGTGAGTGGATGGCAGCGGCAATGTAGGAATCCGGGGTGCCTGAAGTAGTAGGGGGGAGTACAGAAACAGTATTGGAGTGGGACAGACAGCGGGCAGTAGTGGGGATGGAACGATGCAGAATCAACTGCGAGTGCAAGATCAAGAGAACCGACGAAGACAGACGTATGCGCGACTGCGGGCACCGGCGTGAGACAGACACGCGATAATCGCTTGGCTGTAGCGGGAGGTGGAAATGCAAAATTTACTGGATCAAGAAAGACGCCGGCAAGAGGCGTATGGAGGGAGAGAGCAGAAAATAGAATGAATATGGGAAAGGAACGAGGATGAGGCGAGGGGCGAGCGAGACAGGGACGATAGTACGAAGGCCTTGAACTGCTGCGGCGGTCGGCATTTGCAACTCTCCGCTGCATAGATGTCTCTGTTGCGCCTGATACCTCGCGAGCCGTCTTTCTTCGATCGAACCGCTTTCCACCTCTGTCCCGTTCTGCTCTTCTATTTACACCGTTCCCCCGAACGTCGACGGGAATGATTATTTCTTTCCCCCGTCGAGTGCATCGATAGAGGAGCCTTGACGATTACGAGTTTCGGCCCGGCGAATGGAACGAGTCTCGCAGTCTCTGCCTCCGCGATTATTTGGAGTGGCCGCTTTTAATTAGGGATAATTGTTTCATCTGCTTCTTGCTTCCGTAATTGGCAGGCCTCGCTCGTTGGGCTTCTATGGTGAAGATTAAAATAGGCTTGTCTTTAAATTGGTGAAACGGAAAATGGGCGTAAGGTACCCGTGGCGCTAGTGTGCCAACGCTTTCCAAAACATTTCCACCGTATAGGGAATTGCTCTACCGGCATTCCCGTTTTCCACGCCGATCCTAATCGTTTCGTTGCACCGGCGCACAGTGGTTCGAAACTGAAAAATACTAGGCGTACCTTAAAATTTCACGCATTTCATTATTTATCGATTCTAATTCAAGGTTATAGGTAATATCGGTACACGATACTCATCTAAACTTGAAATAAAAATTGTATGCCTAGTATTTTTCAGTTTCGAAACACTGTGCGGCGTCCGCAAGGCCCAACAGGTATACGAAACGGTTACGCATACGCATTAATTAGTTGCATTACGTGTGTGCAACGAGAACGCGAGCGCGCGCCTCGGATATCAGAGATCCGGCACCTTGAACTTTTTATCACGTGCGCTGAAACAGAGGCGCGATAACAAGAGGCGGGATTGTTGTTTGCATAAGCGGACGCGTAACCGAATACCAGGAAACAATGCCTCGTGCGCGAAAATCGTGTTTCCGAGTCAACGATCGAGACCTCGGGTTTCTTGCACTCGATTTCACGCGCTCGTCCCCGAGGAGGATCCGTGGAAACTACACGGGACAGAAATAATCCGCCCGAGGCGCCGTGTCGGTTTTGTTTTTAACGTTTCGCCGTTGAAAAACGCGTATTCCCACCCTGAGACCGTGAAACATTACCGATCCTCGATTCCCGTGCACAAAGCCGGCGATTTCATTTTGGCGACGTGAATATTTCTCCTTGGAATCGAACTCTAATCGAAGTATAATTCCCCTGGACTCGATGGACTCCAGGTATTGAATTTGCGAGAACGTGGAAAATTCGTGATCCATTAAATGCGAAAAATTCTTGGAGAGGTGTCTTTCTTTTATTTTGGGGACGGGTTCAGCGAACACCGTGGCCGCAGCAACGAACCGCCAGGGGCTTTCATTAATGCGACGCGGAGGAAAGAATGCCACGTGTGACTCAATAGGGAAACATTCTAAAGTTTCTCGAAGTTTGTTGTGACCGTGATCGCAGCCTACGATTTCTCGCCCGGCATATTATTGCGATCCCTTCTATTGTTGGCTCTTTATCAGGAAGTTTTGCCAAAGACCGCGCTACGAAATCCCCGCCGGGGCATCTCCACGATAGGGACAATCGGAATGAGTCAGATAGCCTTTGCCTACGCCGGAATATTTCAAGTTTAAGTTGAAATTAGAACGTCTGCGCTGAGAAGGGTTGACCGGATCAAGGCCGTGACTATTTTAAGTAGAAAGATTCACTTTGCTGTGTGCGTGCTTTTTTCTTTCAGCTTAGCTTTATGACAGAGTCAATTTGTTCAAGTCTTGTTCGAATTGTCCGGCCCAACAGACGTGGTCTTCGAATCGGCCACTGATCCCTTCGGAGACCAATCGATATCTTCCTTTGGAAACCGCCACCTGGCCTGACAATGGCTAATTCAGTCGCGCGGGAATTATTTTCATAGGCGAGCGGACGAAAATATAAGAGTGATTGAACGCAGTAGGAAGCAGCGTCTATTTTAGAAATTAAGATTATCCCTGCGTCAGGAACGAACTGCGATAGGCGCGCTTTATACTGACGTAAATTGTCCGGCAGATAGGTGTCATCCTTCATAATAGTTCCATAGATAGATCGTTCCCTTCGTTCCATTTTGATAACGTGCTAACGTTAAGTGTAAATTTACTCTATCAGCGTGGCCAATCCGGATTCACGAGAAAATTTCTCACGGCTCCGGCAGCCTAAGATCCAAGACTATACATTCAGGCTGCTAAGGATCGAACGATCCTATCGATCGACAGGGTTCATCGTGCATCGTATCTTCGTACGGCAACGGTGCACGTGGTGGTTAACGAGACCGATAACAGGGTCGCCGTGTGCCGGAGTACGTGCCCGTGGATCTGCATAGTAGCGCGGTTAAAGAACCAGGTTATTACCAGCGATTCAACCCTGACATTTCGTACGATGACGCTAATGCCTTACACGTACATGCGATGCAACGAATTGTTCGTGAGCCAGCTTAAGAGAGAGAGTCGGGGAGTAAAGAGAGTGTAAGAGTGAGAGGGAGCGATGGAGGGAACGAGAGTGGTCTTGATGGTTGCCTCAGCGAGGAAAGAGGTCGAGACGAAAATAAACGGGAAAACGGTGGAAGGTTGCGGATTGCGTGCGGACAACTGACCAATTAAGGGTGAAACTATCTCAGGTGAGACGGACGCTATTTATTGGATACTCGCCGGGGAATTTCTGCGAGCCCTGGAACAATCGCGTGGTATCGATTGATCCTCAACGGAGGCAAGGTAGAAACGATGCACCTGTCAATGTTGTTCATCGGTTCCGTCGGATATTAATCGATTTTTACCCCACCGCAATTAGTGGGGGTCTCGGGCAACTTATGATTTATGCAGATTTATGCGAACGAAGATTTGCGTAGTTACGTACGCGTCGTGGCAACGGGGTCTGGGTGGTTCGTTTTTTTTTTCTTCTCGCAGAGACGATCCTTTTACGACACCGACAACGACGAGGGAAATGTAAGTCGGCTGGCAAAGGCCAAAGCCAGTGTAAAGGGGTGGTTATTGAGCGGTGTCTCCGCACAAAGCTCTCCTCGTACGCATACAGATCCGACTAAATCAATACGTACGACTGTCGACGTGCCTGCAAGGTACACGTCTGTATATTTAGAGACGCGTCGGCTCGAAAACCTATCGGAATATTCGATTCTAGGAAACAGACTGTACTAGGGCCTATTTGCATAGTGGAAACTCTCGGGATTTATTTACTTGGTGTATTTTTTTTTTTCAGTAAAAGTCGGAGAAAAATATAAAAAAGAGTAACATGCCGTTCGCGTGACAAAGTGGCAGGTTTATTGTAACACGTTATTTCAATTCGTCCCGAAAGTTTATACAGTAATTAACAAAATTAGTATTTATTTCATTGCAGCGACGTAATTGTATATTCTCGTAGGTGTTAAATATGCAGTATAAAATTGTGTTTCCTTGCATTTCCAATATCTTGATTGTGAGAATACCAAAGTAGAAACAGCCGGCCAGAGTCAGACGGTGCCACTGCTGCCGCGGCCGGTCTGTCTTTCATTGTACTTCCTTTTCTACTTTACAATGGGTTCCCTGTCGTGCAGTAGTAAAGTCCATATAGTCAGACACTGTCCTATGCTACTGGAAAACTTCTCCGTTCGAACTTTTTTGCCCATTTTGCAACACTTCCATTACGCGAAATGAAACTGCGAGGAAATATTCCATTTTTAAAATCTCACCATTCATACCTTTCAATTAATTAATTATGACTTAAATAGAGAAAATTGCATATGTTTTTGCCTTTCAATTCGACGAAATTGAAACAACAACACTTGAATTTTTACAGGAATCAGAGAACTGATAATTATAAAATATAAATCTCCCATTGACAATCAGCTTCCACTTCAGCGTGCCCTATTCTCCTTCTATATCAAATTCCCTATACACCCTTGGCGGAAAAAATCACCAGAATTCATTAGCATCTTCTACCCAGGGCCAGTAACTTCGAATAAAACAGACCGTTACTAAGTACGTCTCGGCGTCTCGAATTTTAAGTAATGGTACCAAGTCTCCCGGTGCAGAGTGTACGGGCGTTAAAGTCGGTCGAGCGTCGGCGTCGCGACGCCTCCAGGAACGAAAGCGTGTCCGGGTCTGCGGCAGAAAGGGAAAGAGGAGCAAACGAAGCAAAGGCAGCTTCGACTGGCGACACAGTGGCACCGGTCGGTGCAGCGGCCGAAATTTAGACCGGGCAGCAGGGGCGTCGCGACGCTCACAGCACGGCCAACTGCTCTACCGTCGGCCATATTTATTGATCGACCCGGTGCAAGCAAGCTGGGCCACAGCTGGCCGGGCTTACCAACCTCGTTCGTTGCACGTTCGAGTCTCCTCTGTACCATACCGCCGCCCTGCGAGCCTCTGACTCTGTTTACACCCTGTCGCGAGACCTATTTTCGACCCGCGTCGTACCAATTATCGGGATCGACGATCGTAGGGGGTGAAACTGCCCCTTGATCGTGGGAGACCCGCACTGCGCGTGTTGGGCACGAGGGACAGGTGAAAGGAAAAATTGGAGGTGAAGGTGGGATCGATTTTTCTGGGGGAGGCAAGATTGGGGGGATTTCCAAGGGTTGAAAAATTAACGTAATTTACTGTTCAACTATTATGCATTCATAAGTAAAAACGTCCAGTTTTCTAAAAATCACAGTTTAGCAAAAATTTATACATGATTCGCCATACAAGCAATCAGGCTGCATCGAATAGCACCCTGTACGTCCATTACTTTTCCCCCCTTGGTCTGGCTGTATTTAGGGGAGGAACAGAGGAGTGTGACGGGGAAATATCGTTTTCCTCGAATGCAAATGCGTCGTGCAGTTGCGATGTTCCCGACCTAGACCCTAATTTTCGCTAGGGCAAAACCTCCGGTTCGCCCCCAAGACCCACCCCCTAAGACGGAATCGGATTCACTCGAGGGGAAGATGCACGGGCGTTCGTCGAGTCGCAGCGGCACCTGCCTCTGAATAATACAAGAACGACAGGTGTATATTTTTATATTTAATCAGCCAATAGGATATTCTACAACCGCTCTATGCGTTGCATTTCAACCCCTTATTTTCCGATATATAATAAACGCGGTGATAGAACTGTAATGCAATAATTGCATTATTTTATTAATTTTGTTACTTTGGGATACAGTGATTAAGGGTATCGTCAATTGGCAGGGGAGGGCGGTATCGGCGTCGCAGAAAGGGGGTGGCACAGAAAGGGAACGGGAAAACATTTCCAAGAGAGGGAAACGGGGAAAGCTCTATCGATCGTTAAGTCTGTAGGCCGTCTGCCTCCGGACAAGATCATAATATACGCCGTTGGGGAAAACGGAGGGAAAAAGGGGGCGCATTGGCCACGAATCAAGGGGTGGGGGGTGAACCGTGAACCCGTTCATTTACTGCGGAGAGTTGAAGGACGATCGGTGGCGTCTGTTTAGCGAACCCCTTGCTTCTCCTACTTCCCCCTATCGCTTTTTACACGCTTTCGACTAATAGGACCACCCCAAACTTCCGTCCTAATGCCACTCTTACTGGAAAGGTCAGCACTCGAAGGGCTGCACTGGTTCCTTTGATGCTCTGGACTCCATTCTTTCGTTACATTTTTTTCTGCGAATGTTTTCATTTAGTTATTGACTCTCGTTCATTTTCACTAATTATATTATTTATATAGTATAAGTAATATAATTATTTATGTTTAGTGAAAATATGGCGGGGAAACTCGCGGATAGGAAATTGAAATAATTTTAACTGTCACCAAGATTTTGCAGCATAAAACGTTACGAAATTCGGTATCA
The DNA here is from genome assembly GCA_907165295.1 of Nomada fabriciana. Classification (NCBI taxonomy): domain Eukaryota; kingdom Metazoa; phylum Arthropoda; class Insecta; order Hymenoptera; family Apidae; genus Nomada; species Nomada fabriciana. Next base: position 9,287,204 of record OU015699.1, on the reverse strand, counting down.
TCGATAAATAACGTCGACGTCTTTGCATACCTGCCGCTGACAGTGACGAAACGAGAGATGAGATACTAGGGAAAGGTCACGAACCGCGATCGATCGTGTCTTTCGAAATGCCGACGTAAATACATTTACGTCAGACGCCAATGCACGATCCTCCCGGTCGTTCTGAATTGTTCAATAACCCATGAACCACACGCCTCTTTATTTCTAGATTGTTTAGGAATATTCAGTTGGAATAGAGGCGCGAATTGACGTCAGCCGTTGAAAGGCGAAGCTCCGTCTTCTGCACTCGACGGTTCCGTTTATTTCCACTTTGTTGTTTAAAAATATGGAAATATTTAACGACCGTGCTCTTTATCGGTGAAACTATTTCAGTTATTTCGAAAATTATTTACAAAGACTGCGAAGGGGGATGATATTTAAATACAATTTTTAATTACTTTAAAAGGATTTATAAATGGTTCATCAAATTGCAACAAGTATTAGACAAAAAATAGCGAATAGAAACTTCTTTCGATTCTTTTCATTTTTGCACGCTCTATTGGAGAAAATAATTACGATGCTCGTCGTTTTTCTCCCTGCGAGTTTTATTACTTAGAAATTGAGTTCATCGGGATACGAGATTCAGCGGACCGTCACGCGTGTTATCGACCAGCTGATAAGAGCAGCCGCGATAAGGTGTCAATGTCACGGCTCTGCGAATTTATCAGGCTGCTCCAACTAAACAATTGCATCGTCGCCTGACTCTATAATTTGGAACACCAGTTGAAACGCAGTTAATTAACCATTCAACATCCATTATACAAACAGTTCCCATTACAATTCGATGCAAACATATTTTCCGTTAATTAAATCCGGACATTAATCAAATTTATTTTATTGGCCAATTAAACAATAAAACAAATGGCGCGGTTTTTTTTAATGCTTCGAGGAAATGGTATAGTAAAGATGCGTATCAGACTGATAAGATTTTATGGCCGTAGCATAACAGCTACGTCAGATATGATCGAGACAGAGAATTACGTGGTTCGTTTAAAGAAAGAACGATGGGTCAATGTTTCCATGCACGTGGAACTGGCATAATCCTGTTTACCCATTTGTCAAAACCCCCGACAAACAGTTCCGGGCTTGCACTACTCTGTTTTCTCTTCAGATAAAATGATAAATGCTCGCTAATGAAATTGAAAATTCAATTTTATATTATATATATATAGGCAAAGGTGTAGATTGAACAAAAAGAAAGGTTGACGTTCTTTGGGATTATTGGAAGCTTACCTTCATAGACCAAGAATAGTATGTTAAAAATAATTCCTGGCTACTGTGGGGGATGCGAATTTCGAAGCTACTCCAGTAGCTAGGTTGGGGTATACAGAAGGAACTAGCAGAGGCTTCTGTTGCCTAAACCTAATTATTCCCCACTCCACCGTTGCGTAACTGATTACCTATAGACCGTCTGAGACACGAGACAATCACCTGCACTGAAACCAACGTCAAATACTTGAGAATAAATAAACCTAGTATTTTCTTCATACCTTTCAAGGGTCTAAGGATTTCCGAACTTAACTCAACCCTTAACCGAGTACCGTACACCAGTCCAAGGACTACACCTGTGAAACCACAAAGCCTGCAGGCTGGTCTAGGCCAAAAAACCACTGACCCCATCATCCTGACCAAGACGTTACTCGATGATCCCCGAATGAGCAACCCCAGAGCATCCTTATTCAAATGGTCAAGGTGATCAGGCTCATCAGGTGCGATCCGCAGTTAAGGTGTCCAGTTCGGGGAAAACCTGGCGACCCAGGCACACGGTAGCTCCGTGTGGCAGTGGTGACATTGACCCTGGCATTGATCTCGCTACAGCACACACTCTTGTGCAGCCAGAGAGCCATAGAGAGAGAGAAAGAGAGACGGTACATACCGCGTGCGGTGCGTACGCAGTTGCGGTCCCGTTTCAAGCGATGGCTCGCCGATCGGGTGACGAGGGAAGAGAGTAAGGCTCGTCTCGCAGCGGCGGAGGGGATTCCCGGGGTAGGAGGCACTCTGGCGACCTTGGAGCGACCCCAACCAAGGTCGCAGACGCAGACGCCCCTTCCTTCCCGCGTTCCTCGATTTCCCGCCGCCGCCCTCCCTGAAAGACCGCGCCCTCGCGGCCTCCTGCCTCCCACCGCGCCCTCTGCACTCCGCACAACAATTCCCAGGGACCCTGACAGAGAGTTCGGGTTAGTCTTCCTTATCGTTCACAACTTCCCCCGCTTTTCCTCCAAGGTCTGCCGCGACACGAGACTCTCGTGGACGTGTTCGGTGCTCACCTTAGGGGGTCAGCACGACTTTCACCCTCCGCCCCTTAAAAGAGCGGATTTGGCAGCTATTTAAATGTAAATAGCTTCTATCTTTATAATTAGCGTATTCTACGAGTTTTTATGAATATCCGAATATCAGGACTATATCTAGGTAGCGTTTTCCCGGGACCCTATAATCCATCGGACCATATAATTCCCCAGGGTCAGGAGCCTAGGCCATGGAACTTGAGATTGGGAATAACCCGTTAGGTCTAAGGATCTCTTTTATTGACCGTGGGACAGTTCGGTTTGGGTGGATAAAATAGGGATAAAATAGCTTCGAACGGTGCTTCGCGTGTATTTTTAGGTGGTGCGAAAAATCTGGTTATTTATGTCCCGCTTGCTGGAAGCGAAATGCTTGGAAATGCTTGAACGGGCGTCCACGCGATAGCACGAGCCTCTAGTCGTTCTTTATCGTTCAACTTCGGCCGCTTTGCCTCTCATTCTACTTTCGAATGCCCCACGTCCCGCCCAGCGACGCTTCCCTCGTGGCTTTTTGCGTCGCGACGCGTCCTCGCTCCGTGCCGCTGCATAGTTGAAACACTTCGTATCGCGGCCGATATTTTATGCCATTGAAGAAAGCCAGTGTCCCTCGTGGCGATGCTTCCAGAGGCGCATAACACTTGCTTTCGATGATTTCGACTTGTTTCGACTTTGATTTTGAACGGCAAGAATGTTATTGTACATGTTCTAGTAATATTGCAGTAATAATTGAATTAGGCTTCCAGAAGTTTCGGATTCGAAATAAATTATTTACTTTTCAAAAGATGGCAACTCTTCCAAGTTGGATCTTTGCAGTTTCTGGGTAATCCTTCGAGGTAGCTATTTTCTGGAGCCCTAGATTTCCCCCAGACTCAGGGGGGTCCCCAGAAAATCTCCCCAATGTTCACGAAAGCGATGCACAACGCGGTCGCCCCTGTTTCTCAGGTTATTGGCAACGTTTCCCCGTTAGTCTCATTGAACTCCGTCGTGGCCCAGCTGCGTGCACGACCTTCTTCACAGTGTCGGCACGCTTTTATTCTCGCGGTCGGGTTTATTCAAGGCGGGGTCGTTGGATCGGCCGAAGGACGAACGAGAACCGAGTCTGCAGAGGAACCAGACCGTTTCTGATGATTTATGTAAACAAGGTTGAGAACCTAGCGGGAGGTCCGACGCGTGGGCTGTCACACTGATGTTCGAAAGATCGGCTAACAACCCTGTGTCCCTCCACCTTCGGGTTCATAACCTCGTCGAGACCATTTTTTTCACCCTCTGACGTGTAAACCTATCAGAATCCTTATTACGGTATTTCGTTTGATACTTCATCCGATTTCTGTCCACTGTATCAGCTTTGTTAATCTTTGGGAGATTTCTGCTGAAAAGACCACGTTGGTATCTCTGTTTGAGGTATTTTTAATGTTTTGGTTCAATGTCTCTGCTGACGCTTCCGTTGAATTAATGAACCACGAAACTTAATATGACATTGTGCTCCGTACGCGTTTCTACGAACGAGATGTGTGTGTCATCCGTTTTAATTACTAAATGTTCCACTCATTTCACGAGAGCAAGATATTCCGCATCGAGGCTTGTTGGTTCTATAAAGCGACGCAATTTTTCGATTCTCCCCGCTGTTAAATGGTTTTGGTACTCCCCTTACTGTTTCAACAACTCCTCGTTACCCCTTCCGACGTCTGGAACTACTATTGCGTCGTTTCGCTGTTTATAATCCTCTCGACAATCGCGGAGGTTCTGATAGAGTCGTTCCACGCAAGATTTATCGTTTAATCGAGTAATCGACGCGGATACTTTGGACTTTTGTTTGGTTTTTGGTGGCGCCCCTGTAACGGAGAAATGTAGTCGTAGGGAATTTTTTTATCGATTACCTTTTGCCCGAAGCACCAGCTCATTTAGATCACGAGGATATTTTCAACACAGGCAAAAATTAACAAACTATATTTACAGACCCTTTCTATTATTTATGGAGCCATTAAAAATATATACATTAGAAGTTTATGCAAATTAACCTAATGAAAGCTTAATGCAATTTTACTTTCATAGAAATACTTATATATAAATATCTCTCGGTATCACAGTGTTTCAAGTGATACAAGAGTCCTATCACCTGTAACTTTTACACATTGATAAGTTCGACATTTCTTCCACGGGGAATTCCCCTAAATTAACTTTATCCGACGACCTAAATAACCGTTTGTAAGGGCAGGTTTCCCAAGTTGATCGTCCCAAAGTGCACAGTAAGAACGTCGGGCGTTTTCGTCGATTCAAAGAGGGATCATTTCTCTGAGGAACGTATGTGCGTAGGCAGTAGAAGGAAACTCGCTCGCTCCTGTCCGTACATCTCCTCCTATCAATGGGGTTTTTGCGCGTCTGTTGTCATAGAAACGGGTGTGCCTACCCTGTCGAGCGACTGGGACCATCCCCAAATACCAGTTCGACGCCACGTGGCCAAGTCGAAAGGGGAAATCCTCGTTCGTACACCGGCTATTGAGCCTCCCATCATTCTTCGTCGTTTGATGTTCGAATAGGAACGGTGGGAACCTGTGAGTTGCTGGATTTGGATGATGTATAGGTCTGGCTATGGTGACGTTTCAGTGAGTAACAAATAATATATAAATCTGTCACAGAACTTGTATAGATTCACTTAATTCTAGAGTTTGGAAGAGGTTAGGTATTTAAGAGGGCGGAATGTTGTACAGAATTTTCAATCATTTTTTATTAGATACTGTTAGTGAATTTTTGAGAATTCTATGCACGACGAAAAGTATGAAAATAAATGATGAAAGACCAAGCTCGTAATTAATTCCCTTGCAGAAAGGATGCCAATCAACTGAGGACCTTACAATAGAAAATTACCGCTTTCAAAAGGAAGCCTTCAGATCTTTATAAAACCTAGTATCTCTTCAGGAGAATAAGAATATGACATAAATATGAAAAGGAGGGCTCTCGTTATTCGAACTGTACGCACAAATGCAATCGAGTGTTAGTGGCCGGCCGGTTGGTAAGCTTGTGGCATCGATAACAGAGTCGGCGTCCTTGCTCTCCTAGATTGACTCGAAGTGGATCGTTTGCAACGCTCATAAAGAAACGTGGTCTATTTTCCCGAGGTAGCAGCGCCGTTTTCCTCGAGTTCCGTTCCTCTTAATTCCACTGGTCACGCAGAGAAAGCAAATCGGTACCCCCGTCGCAATGGATTTAACCTTCTGGAAAAAGGTCCGGAGGATCGTGGACCCTTTCGTCTGATTGGGCCGCGAAAACACACGGCATCGCCTGACGTCCCGCATGCTGTGATAATATACAGGGTGTCGAAAGACTGATTTACACACGCGGTGGAAAATGTTGGGAAACTGTTGGAAAACTTGAGAAAACAAAAGACAGATATTAAGGAAAACTTGGGGAACCTAAAAGATATAACGTTGACCTAATTCAAATGTTTGGGTAGCCTCCCACAAAGTAAGGTGTTAAGCACAAGTGTACCAATTAACGAGTCTCGAATAGGCCTTTTACAGATTCTGCCTCGTTACATATTTATGACGGGCAACCATATTTACATATTTATGAGAGTGGTAGAGAACACGCTCATCTCTCGTGAACGAACTTATCAGCTCGTACAATGATTGCTGATCGGATGCAACAGCTCCGCGATCTCGCAATAAAATAATATTTAAACAATTTCGCCTCTTCGGTCATATTATTTCTTCCTTTTGTTGCATTGCAATGCATTAAAAATAGATTATGCAAAGTATCCCTGATCCAGCGAGATACTTCCCAGTCTAAACGGGAACTGGTTAGAATGAATCAGGATCCCCCGGCAATTCCTAGTGACAATTCCAATCGACTGCCGGCATTTCGAACGCAATTCCACGCGGCTTTACCCTCCGCTAATAATTCGGTCGATGAGATAAAGCTTGCCTCCTGCTCCGGATATCTTCCAATCCTTTTTCTTCCTCTTATCCGCCACTCCCTCCCCTCTTTCCCTATCACCTTTGATATTTCTCGCCGTTCGTCTTCGCTTTAATGGCTGCTCTTTTTCCCCCACGCTTTTTACATTCCCAGCTTTTTTTGATCCCGCTGCATTTTTTCACGAAACCTTGCCGAGACATTTCTGTTTCGTCTTTTTTTCTGCCTTTCTTCCTACCTCAACCGTTCGCTGTTCTGTGGATTTCAATTCGTCTTTTTGTCACAATGTTTCAACTGAAGGATCGTTATTGCTCCGGAGCAATTTCTTGCGGCCTTCCTCAAGGCCTCCTCGTATTTCTTCAGCGTGAAACAGAGTGATGATGATGGTTGCAGCGTGTTGCCTTCTTGTCGACTTTCCCTCTTGCTGCCTCCGTTTCTTCGTTTCCCAGTTCTTCAACTTCGTGGTAATTAAATACCATCCGATGGCAGTCTGTGCTTCTTGCTGGTCTCGTGCTCGACCTAGATAATTCGTTTACTCTTTTCGCATTGACTGTTCTTTGAGATTTCTTCTACTTGTATCAGGAATTTTTTATCGGTCCTTTGCCTCTTGCTGAGAAAAGGTCCCGAGGATTAGGAATTTACTGTTTAGTCGGCACCCTTGGGTAGGCATTGACTTCCAAGCAACTAACGTTCCCTAAAACTTGTAATGACTATAGAGTGGCGAATGTTCCCTAGAATCCCGGGATTCCCAGGAATCGACTGAGTCCTCCTAATGCAATTGTCCCGATTTCTTAGAAGATCAGGGAAAGTTGCAAGCACCGCGACGATCGGTCGAACAGCCTTTCTTGACTTGACTTTCAGTCAGCTGGTATTTTTAGTGCGACCGATTTCCGCGAATGGCGTGCATCACCTGGCGCGTATTTTCGCGCGCGGTGACATTGCGTCGTTTTTAGCACGAGGACGTTATACCCTGTCAGATACGTCGCGGCGACGTACGTTGAGAAACGGCAGGTCGATGATAGCAATAAAATATTTCGATGCCCTAAATGGCAGAAAATTGACCAGCTTGATGATTTAATGGCGGCCCTTCCGGTGAAATATCGTCGAAGAAAAAAGGAGAAAAACGGCGGTGCCCGCATCGTCGGTTCTCGAACTTAACCTCTAATCAACCGGTACGTTGGCCTAACCCCGGACCATTTAGTGAAATTGTTACGTTGTCGCGAGAAAAAGTTTCGTCTCGAAATTATCGATGACTACACGTTGCGTTTCACGGGTGATGGCCAATGTATTGGGGATTTTTGCCTCGGTGCAGTCACTGATTATCGGCCTCCGGTCCTTCGTTTTTTTTCCACTATGCTAGGGTGTTATTACAAAATCATTGATTTTCTAGGGTATTGAATTTCTATTGTTAATCCTGATAAGCACGTTGCTCGGATCACGATGGGAATAGCTGATACACTGTAATCTCCTAGTTATCTCGGGTAACGGAATAATTGGTATTGTGTGTTTTATTCTCCGGGCAATCTAAAACGAGCATGGAATTAGAAGCATCCTGTGGGAAGTTTTTTTCCAGGTTTTGCCGGGGATGTTACCTCGATAAATTGTTCGTACACACTTACGTAAAGGGGATTTTTATTATTTGCCACACAGCTTGCAATATTGTTTTCGACGTTGACAAAGGAAACACTAGTATCAGGTTCGTTTCAATTAGGGGCCATTGATTTCACGATCACGTCATGTCAAGTTGATTTAATGAAAGGCCAAGCTACTTTAAGGACTACAAATCAGGCAGATTTATAAAACACGTCCACGAGTGCAGCCCGGTCCCTGTTTATGCCGGTTCAATGTCTCGGCAAGGTCACGTATGATCAATCTCTCATAAATGCATTTAGCATGTCCAGCTATAGACACGAGTCGCACTGCAAATAAATATCGTTGCATGCACAGCCTATTTACTCGGTTAACATCAGCCAAGGTCCTAGAAGATCTCCTAGGGATATTTTAGCCGCACAATAGACAAGAATAGACAACGATACATGCTACAGAACGAAACACAACGGAGGCAAGCTTGCCGCGAACAAAATTCACTAGAAAACAAATCCTTCTGCCTGCCCATTATCTGTTCTCGCGAACCCATCCAATAAGCCCCTTTCGCCGAAGACAAAGGGGCGCGTCGCCGCGAATGCGTTTCATTTCGTCCTCCATAGCCGTCCTCCATTCGTTTAAACGACGTTGCTGTAGGTAGCCACGTATCTCCCCAGCCCTTAACGCTCACTATACACATAGTGTGTACAGGTAATGGCCGGGCACGGTGCTTTGGCGTGCGTCGTAAAGTGGGAGCAAGAGCAGCAGGGTTCAAGAACACCCGCTACCACTCCTTGATCAATACCAGCGGGATATTCTACGTCCTAAAGCGAGTTCGAAACGCAGTGCGGCGGCACACGCACGCGGCCCGACGCTCGGCGTCGCTGCGAACGCACGGACACTCTACCTCACTGCCATGATACACCACCGTGCAACCGGCCGCGTTCCCAGGGCCAATTAATTCATATGTACGTTCCTTGGAGAACTGCTGGCACGCACTTTCTTCCGATATCCCCGCGGGCCTCGTTGGGATGGGGACTCTACAGAGATCCCGATCCTGAACTCCTCTTATTGGTGTCCTGCTAAGTCCCCTTAGCACGATGGCGCGTCCCCGTTCCAGTTTAGCTTCGCTCAGAATTCCGACTGCACTTCCCGAGGGAGGATAATTATTGGTCCGGGTTCGCAAGGTTTTAATTAAGTCTCGTTATTGCACCAGTTGGTTCCCTAATGTTTTCTCAATAGCTGCGGGACATGGTCGTCCACGGAGCAAAGGCAGGGGGCAAGTGGTAGGCAACTAGTCCGGCCGCAGCAGGGACTCTTTGCGATGCAAATGATACGTTTAAGTCCCATTTAATCCGCCGAATAAAAGCGGCGGGCCTGTGGCTGACCGTCACTCCCTGATCGCGTTACGATCCCGCCAATGGGGAGGCACGCAAGAGAAAATGCCTGGCGGTTTCGCGCAAAGTTCGGCAAGATACAGACTGGAATAACTGTGTAGCGCCATGGCGTAGAATTCTAAGCAGCCCGCTGCTGTTCCGCTGCACGCACGCACACGCGCGCGGAAAACAGGTTCCCTTTTGTCGAATTTCGACGACCGCCTCGTGAAACGTCTCGAAATTCCTCTCGTCTTCTGATAACGCATCTGCCCTTCATCTTTCTGCTACCCGTTCTTTCCTTCGCCTTGAATTTTTTCCGTAGCCAATATTTCCCTAATTGCATTTCATCGCTTCTTCCATCCTCCCTTTTATTATGACTGTTAACATTAATTTTATTATTATTATTATTAAAGATAATAGTGTTGGTATTTATTTTGGCAAGTAAAGTCTGAGATTGAATTCGGGAATGGGATCACTTTAAGAGTTCTTTTTTCTTTTTTTCTATTATTTATAAAGATTCGCAGTGGAAGTATGCATTCGACTCTTTATCTCAGCAAAAGTAACGTTTGTTCGCTGGCAGATAGAAATTTTCTGTGGAATCCAACGGTTTTGAGAAAGCGAGTCGTAAAGGGTTAATCTTATCTGCTTGCTTATCTACCTTGCTTCTTCAGGCATCAGAAAGTGAAACTATTTAAAAACTTGAGTGGAGATTGGATCGATCCATTATTTCAATTGATATCACGCTCAGTTTTATTCGTGCTTTTTTCTCTTTGTTCCTTCTAGCTGAAGTGGGAAATCGAAATGCAGATAATAAATTTCTTCATAAATTGATACTCCAGCCCTCTTTTTTAAGGGAATAAGCGAGACTAAATGTCGGTGTATCGGTGACTTTTAATAACAAAAGTAACGGCACTCAGGAAGATTGAATTAAAAATCAATTCGAAGATAGTAATATGCGAAATTAAATTCCCTCGGCATGCAGCCCAATATTTTTCTGTACTTTTCCGCTTCCAACCGCAATTGAATGATACAGGAAACTTTCAGTGATCTGAGCAACATAATGAAAAGAATTGCCGAAGTATATTCGCCCGACAAGGTGTAAAATTTTCCACCATTTTCCTATCCTGCGTATACATCATTGCACTTTCTCCGTCTGAACTTCTATCACTGGCAGAGGTTAGAATAAGGGGACAAGGGGCGCATAGAATTGGAGGGGGAAGGTGTGCCCACACAAGCCTGTATGTCAGAGGACCAAAGGTGGATGCACATTCCCCGAGTGTATTATAATTGCACTCGAGGCTGGGACTCGAATGCCATTAAACCAGTCACGATCGCCTGGCCTTGGACTGCAGTTGCACATATTGTCCCCTTCCCCTCCAGTCCTCTTTCAACTCTCTCTTCCCCTTGCTCGTTTTTCTCCTCCCGCCTCTTTCTTTTCGTATCCAAACGTATTCCATCTTTTTCAGCCCGTGTCTCGTCACGTTTACTTTTCCCCTTACTCTTCCCCCCTCTCTCTCTCTCTCTCTCTTCTCCACCTTCTCGGTTCGTTTCGCGATCCACCTTCGCCTTATCCTTCAACGGTGTCCTTTTCGTCGTTTCATCCGGGCCAAGATTATAAATAAAGTCGTGTTTCGTGGTATGCTCGTCCAAAATCGAGGAAAGAACCGAAAGCAAACTCGACCGGTTCGCGGGCCCCGTGAAAAATACGCTGTTGCGGTTGACGGTGTTGCGTAAAAGGGCTCACCTTGCTCCACGGACATTCTTGGTGAATGCGAACACACCGTGATGGAAGATCCTCCTTTTTGGTACGGGGAGACTCGATTCTCCGGTTCTGAATCGTCGGAGGGACTCTTCGGTCGAGATAGCGTATTTTGTTTCGCGTTGGGGGGTCCCCCGGATCCACTGGAAAATTTTGTTAATGAAATTCAACATACGTGGGTTGTTCTACACTGGAAAAAGGGTCGAAAAGGTGATACAGGATTTTTTTTAGGGTGCTCCGTTTTTGAGATGTTTCAATTTTTAAATTTGTGGGCTGTGCCCCCCTTGTTTGGGAAAGTCGAATATTGTTATCTATTTTCTATAATTCATTTTATGAATAGTAGCAGCTTTGATTGCGGCATAGAAATTCGCGAATCGAGCAACGTGTTACGCGCGAAAGCAGGTTCAGGTTAAGGTGTTCACGTGCGCCCCATAAATTTCACTTTCTTTCTTAACAGCACAATTTCTCTGGTTGCATTACCGTTCCTCTCTCGAAGAATGGGAAAATTATGTAAATGGCCGCGTCCTCGCCAAGCCGTCTGCCGGTTCGTTCGTCTGTTTCTGTTTTCAGTTCGTTCCGTCACGCGGATGTCCCTTGTAAAATTAAGAAAATCCCTGTCTCGAATTTACGCAACACCCTGTTATCCCCTTGTTCCCTGCTCGTTCTTCAATTAACGGCTGGTCATGTAACTCGAAGGAAACGTTCCCTGAAAAAGAATATATATTGTGCACAGGTTACGCAATGGAAAGTAATTGGGCCTTAATTGACATTATTTTACGTTTCGTTACATTCAATTTAACATTCAGTCGTGAATTTCTATAATTTAGCAAGTTTATATGCTTCCCCTCGACCCCTTCATTATTCGAGTCTCAACGAAATTCAAAGTCCCGGATCATTCGCGATCCATCGTCATTCCTCAACGATGATTTTTAACATGGAACCGAAATAGCGCCCTCTAAGAGACGCGAATGTTATTCTCGACTCGATTTCACACAGCGGATGACACTCATAAATTAACTCTCCACTTGCCACCATAGAATCGTTCGAGGATGTCGTATAGCGGATGGCGCAGGTCGTAGTAAATAAGAATAGTTGAAAGTGGATTTTGACTACTGGAGTATGGAAAATATTTGAAAAGCGTGGTGGGCCACGTGCATCTAGTATTTTTTTCTCCTTTCTACGGCCGATTCCTCGTGATCGAGGCAGTTAACCTTTTAAGTAGATTGTCCAGAGTTCTCATTCGCTTTGGCCGTACGTGTCTACGATCGACTGGGGACAAAAGTCATTTCTCGAGGAACGGGAAAAGTCAACGACTTATTAAAATAATTTCATGCTTAAACGACTGGGAGACTGTTTTTTGTGAGACTTGGTCGACAGAAATTTGTGCTTCTTAATTCGAGGCTATTTAACAGGGGCGTTAATTGAGTTAACACTGGTGAAACCGGTGACACAAATTGCATAGACGCTCTTTGATCGACAGATTCTCATGTGAAGATTCGCGTCGCCGTAGCTCTGTTAATTCATGCTGATTATCCAAGGCCTCCGAATTTCGAAGTATTTTTAATTTATTAAATAATTTCTCAGGAACGATGACTGCTTGAACCACGTCATTTTTGATTTTACAATTGCGTCTACATTGTCAGTATTACGATCCTAGCAATAATAACAATAATATGAGCCTGTGAATTTTATTGCAAGGGTTTTCGCAACACTGTTACCGCGATTTTAATATGAAAAGAGGTTCACATGAATGTAGCAATAAAATTCACGAATTTTTCTCACGCAAAACTACCACAAAAGCGTCTAGGGGGGATTGTCGAATAAGGGGAACAAGGAGAACAAGGTGGTTCGGACATCTTATGCAGGGGTCAGCGCAGATGCTTCTAAACAGGGAGATCTAACCTATTCTGACAATTCGGAGTTGGCCTATTACGCGACCTTGGACACAGCCTGGCGTGCACCTGTTTCACAAACCAAAAAAAAACGAAAGTTGTGACCTTGACGAAGTTAACCTGCGGTTCTTCCTTCTCCAGTTATCCTTAATGAATTCTGCACCTCTTCCAGGAAGTACTTACGTCGGGCCCCCGTTGCGTAATATGATCGTACGTTCATTGCGAAGTGTTAATTCCACTTTTTAATAATAGCACGAATACAATTGTCATTCATAAGATTCAATGATTCAATTGCGAAAATGGACAGCGCGTACGATTAATTCTCTTATTCTTGGAGAAGAGTTTTTTTTCATATGTCGAGGAGCAACAGTGATTAATTTCCTTCGAAGATTTCCTCTGACGTCCATTGACGACGTGACATGGTCGATTTTATCGAAAGTAACTGTACAGTGTAACCGGGATCGCGCAAAAGAAGCAGGAAATTAATTCACAATGGGAGAAGCCCTTCAGCCAGGCCGGTGCAATGTGATGAACGACGCTCGAGATTCTGAAGTAGTTTCTTTCATACTAAAGACTTCCTTTCTATGCGTGGAATGCGAGTATAGTAACCCAGTGACATGTAAGGAATCCTAACGAAGTGATGCCCTTACTTCCTACACGAGGATGACTCAGTCTCGCCGCGTGAAAATCCCCTGCACTGTTTCAAACGACACCGTAGACACTGTGCGTTGGAAAAATAATAACAACAATGGTAATCATTAGGAAATTAATATTATTGCGCTACAATTGCGATGGGGGATTTAGTCTTCTCAAATTTTAGACCACCCCGTTGATGTAGATATTGAAAAAAAATAATAGTCGCAATTAGCTTACTATTGGTGCACCGTGGGGGTCGCCGTACAGTTCCCCATGCTTAGACTAGTTACTACACAGTTCATTGAATCACTCGTCACACAATCTTCCCCCAATTAACGTTTGCAGCTAAAATTAAAACAGAAAGGGAATAAGTTCGTCGCAACAATCATATTCCCTATTAGAAAAAAAGATCCCCACCTGACGTACAAATACTCTCCACAAGCATAAGACACTAGAACCAGGTAAATCGTTTCCCGCGGCAGGAAACGCAGCATCCAGTTTTATAATGCAATACAGGCGGTGGAGAGAGGCGAGAGAGTGGAGCAGTTTCGTTTCAAGTCGTGGCTACATCGGCCAGCCAGCAGCAGAGAGAAGGAGAGACTAAGATGAGAGAAAAAGAGACCGGGACAAGAGCAGAACGCAGAGCGGTGAGCGAGATACATAGGCGGAGAAAGAGAGAAAAGCAAAAGGAGGGATCACGGAGAAGCGAACACGGAGATGCATACGAGCGAGGACGAGCGTGTTGGTTGGTCATGAAGGGGTCCAGGGGACAGGGGACAGCTTAACGTCGTCCTTAGCTCTCGGACGGTCCGGCCTTGAGACGCAGCGACGCTCAATGCGAATATAATGCCGCCTCCTGCACCGGAAACTGCAATTCTAACCGTCTAAGCTGCATCGAGAAAGTCGAATGGCCCGGCCCGGCATGATTAGGTCCCAAAGCGACCTCATTAGTCATCTAGGAAGTTTGATAAACAGCTGTTGCTTGTTCGCCGATCAATGGACATTGAAAGTCCTGATTAACGTTGTATAAGACTGAATTAGAATTAAAATTAGATCTAGGTCGACGCGTATTGTTAGGGAATGGACTTCCGGTGGCAGTTGGCCAGATATGAGTAAATAACGAGAACTATGGGAGTCTCGATCTAAGGGGATTGTTTTTTGGGAAGAGATACAAAGCTACCTCGTTGTGGAAGGAAGAAAGGTTTCATGAACTGGTGCACGCAAGTTATCACCGGGCCAGGGAATAGGTTATTGGATGCGGTTGATAGCTGTTTGGAGGTTAGATTACGAGTTGGGCCGGCTGCCAAAGTTTTCTCTGGGATTAATGTATCAGAACGGTCAGGAAGAAGTAAAGAGTTAGTTTCTTGGATAAATGACAGGAATCTATTATTTTATCTATATATTTCTCTGATTTCGTAGAGCTGCGATTTTCACGGGACTCCCCTGGTTTTAATTGGGACAGCAGAACATTTTCGAAACATTTTCCAACTTTCAAATCCTCTCTAAAGTTTCCACAGTACCGTTCCATTAACTGCCTCGAATCAGAAAATTATGACCTCGGCCAGTTATAACTTTCATCCAAGCTCAGACCACACTCCGCTCCGAGCAAAAATTAAGAAAACGAGGCAAACATCCGTGGCCAAGTCTCTCTGTGAACGTATTCCCGTACCGGCTTATAGTTTCCAAGAGCACGTTCACCAGAGACGGAATGATGGCCGGGCAGAAAAAAGAAACCCGTTCGTCGGTGCATTGCTTGAAAGCTTCCACGGCCGCTTCTTAGGGAGCTATTTTCGCCTAGCTGGTGGGTAAATTTAGTCCGGCAGACCAGTTTCTCCGCATAGTACGGCGAGTCCGGTTGATTTCTCCTCTTTAAGCTAGGCGAACTCACATGTCAGGATGGCCGAGCGGTCTAAGGCGCTGCGTTCAGGTCGCAGTCCACTCTGTGGGCGTGGGTTCGAATCCCACTTCTGACAGAAATTTTTTTTTCAACTCTCGAACGCGTGCGAAATAAAATTGCACAGACTATCGATTGCATAACCATCGAGACATGCACCGGCCTACCCGTGTATAAATACGTGTAAATATTAATAACAGAAAGTTATTAAAATAAATTTTGCAGGCGAGATAAAGTGCCCACCGCTGAGCCTAGTTCGTCACGGACTCTATTGTGCGTCCATATTGCAGTCACGTGACATCTAGTCCCATTTTCCTAGCACCGTAAACACGAACTCGTAAGTTCATCGCGACAGTTTCGCAACGCCTCGGCAAGTGCACCGATTCCAGCCACTCGGTTTCTTGGCCGTGCATTCCATAGCCGTTTCATACTGGACTGTACTCTCTCGCGGCGAGGAGAAGGTGGTGGTAACCTTGGGTTAGAGCGTAGACAAGAATAGGGGTAACGTAAGGCAAGAGGATAGGTGAAACCGGTGCGTTGCTGAGGATAGAAGAGGACAGAGAGCCTTTATGCAACAGTACTCTCTCTCGCTCTTTGTATTTCTCTCTCTTTCTCCGTGAACAATAACCTCACATATGACGTGTACACGCACGCTAGTTATGGCATACCGGGGACCACCTTTCTCGTCGGCACAGTTCTCCCTAAGTCCATTTCCTTTTCTCAACAAAATCGACACACACGCGCACGTTATAGACATATCAATTTAGAAATAAATTATTCAATCAACGGGAGACGGCCGCCATTTTCGAGATGGCGTAATGATCGGTCCGTCGAAAATAAATAACGGGGCACGAAGAAAGTTTCTGCGACAGAGGTCTTCTCTGGCACACATATACACCATAAGCGGCTGATTCGCCGCCTCCGTTCTCCCCTGTGCTCTAGCGCGCGTAACCTTGAGAATCGTTCAGCCGACGGCCATCTTGCCGAGATGCACTTTTGTTTTTTGCCTGTCCAAGACTCGCCTGTCTCGCTGCCCTCTCTGTTTCTCCCTCCGCGTTCACTCCTCTTCCTTTCGCGTCCTATCGCTCTTTTTATCCTCGTTCAGCCTGATGTCTATCCTTCCTCCTCTCCCTTGCCCCTGGCTCGCCATTCTTTCTGCCTACGGTCCCCGCTTCTGTCCTGCTCGCACTCTGGCTTCTCTGCCAAGCGTGCTTGAACATCAAGCTGGTGTTCTCCATCCGTTCGTCCTACATGCCTCCTACCACAGATTGCCGGCAGAGAATGCAAGCAGCAGCCTTCCACGCAGCTTCTCTCCGATTCCCCTTCTCACCCTTCGTTCCTCTTCTTCGTCGACGTCGCTCACGCGCTCCTCGAGATACGAAATTTCACGGAGACGAATGGATGCTTGCATGAATACATGCATCTGCATGGACGGATTTTTGCGAGGTTACGTTCGGGTACGATGGAAACGCAAAAAAGGTTTTATTATTATGCGGGGACACCCGTGCTCCAGTGGCCCAATTTTCAAGGTGGCGCGGTCACGTGGTCTCTGCACCGGGAATATACGGACACACGTGTTGCACCTGGTGCAGCATCAGACTCTCTCGCCCACTGATTCTTGAAGTTGGACCAGGGAACAGTGATCATTGGGGTGGGACAGATCGACCGAACTCCCACTTCTGGGGTGGTCAAATAGCGTACTTTAATCTGGTAAGGAAAATGCAGAGTTGCAGAACTTTATAATTACTCTCAATTTATATGGGTAATTACAGCCAATGGTAGGATCGTTACAATAATGCTGTGGCTAGTTGAAATTCCAATTAACGGCCACGCGAATTGTACCATTGCTATGTATTTCCCAGTAGTAATAATCACAATAGTCAGGGACAGTTTCAGTTTGAAAACATTCGAAAACCTGCACATGCAGCTTAGATGCAAAACTGGCGAGCAATGGCGTTTTAATGGTCCGCAAAATGGCGACCCAGTGTGTGGGGCCAGTGCAAGATGCACCGCATTTTCTGAATAGTAGACGCGGGAAGGAGGATTGCTTTGACTTTAGAAAATACGTGCAGGACAGAGCCGTTGATATTCAGACGAGCTTCGGCAGCTTCGCTCGAGCTATTGAGTCACTCGCTATAAATTAATAAAGGCTCCGCTTGTTTTGACGGTGAGACGCAATGGCTATTGACCAGCAAAGCAATGAACTCGGCCGCGACGGTATGTCGCACAATTTCTGAAACCTTATCGTCGCCTCCTCTCTTTCACCAATGTTTTTCCTCGTCACCAGCCGTCGTCGACACATTTCAAGCCAACTAAGCATGCAAATGTCAGGCATACGAATGATCAGCATTGTGCATCCATTTCAATAGTTAAACAACTACTCGCAGATTCGCCTTGGAGAAGTGAGAATAATTTCCACGATATATCTTTTTCAATTACCATACACATTTCCAAATTGTTCGCAAACCTAATCCAACGCCTATTTCAATTACTAAACAATATCAATCAGCGATGCACTGAAGTAGTATTTTAGTTATTCGCATATTTTTGTCATCGTAGAAATCGTGACAATAATAGTAGCAAGTAGCAAGATCGATCAACACAAAGATCCATAATCGCGAGTAACACAATATCAGCCACGTGAAAGGCCAAGTGACTCCACCTCCACCCCGCCAGTGGTTTCGGTGTTCGCCAATTAATTCACGTTCCGATAGCCTAAACCCCACTCTCTCTCTTCCAGTGGCATTTAATCTATCCCAAGCGCTGTCATCAGTTCCAGG
The DNA here is from genome assembly GCA_907165295.1 of Nomada fabriciana. Lineage (NCBI taxonomy): Eukaryota > Metazoa > Arthropoda > Insecta > Hymenoptera > Apidae > Nomada > Nomada fabriciana. The sequence continues at coordinate 9,269,053 of OU015699.1, read as the reverse complement.
TGATCGTTCGTGCGAGAGTTCGCGGCCTGTCGCGTTCGATGGCGAGAGGAAAAGATCGCAATAGGCGTCGCGCGGAAACGGCGAAAAGTGTGGTGGAGTGCGCGCGGCTAGGTGGTGCGTGCCTCGCGGTCCCGAATTTCGGTGCGCGACCAGCGATAGGGCAGTGGCTCGACAGTGGCGCCACTGTCGAGGACGGCGGCCGAGTCAGGAAACAGTCGGCCGGCGCATAAGCGGCGTCGGGCGCCGCAGTCGCGCGCTTGCACTCTCAGCGGTGAGCGGAGTTTGTAACGTGTGCGTAGTAGCTCCAAAAAACGTCTTCTGGTCTGTTTTGTTCGTACGTTCGCGAACAGCAGCAGCACGCCAGGCCCCGCTCCATCATCGATTCCTCGTGTTAGTGTCGTTCACAGGAACCTACGTGAAATAGGGACAAAGAGAGAGGGAGGAAAGATTCGCGTTACTTATACGAGACCGACGTCGCTTCTCTTTTTATCGACGCTGTACAAGACGGTCCGCTAGTCCGACATTGAGAGTGGTGCACGACGAAATCGCGAGGGTTATACGGAGCGTCGTCGTGTTGCATGTAGGTGAGAGTCCTGGGAAGGTATAGAACGACGACGGGGGTCGTCGTGGTGGTTTCGCGAGGCGAGGCCGGCTGCTCGTAAACCGGTGCGACGATTCGTGTCCGTTCTCCAAACGTGGTGTATATGTATATCGTATGACAGACTTTGCTGCTCGACGGAAGATTTCATTGAAAGCCAGTGACGTGTGGTACACGTGTATATAAAGCAGTGCAAGTGTTTCTCTATTCGGGCCTCTGCAGCCTGAGTACCAGGGGACCGTGTCGCTTGCTGGCCACCGTTGGTACATCGTGCACGCCTCGTTATGTGAGTACAGGTTCATGAACTATTATGCTTGTTGTTATTTTACACTCCTTGTGTCTCTTTTGTCAACCTATCACACGTTTTTTCTGCGCGTCTGTCCTGTCGTGTATTGGAGTCGTGGAAAGGCTCTACGGTTTTGTTTACGTCCGTTGCGGGGCAAAGTGAGGTAGGTTCGTGAACGAATGCGCGCGTGAGGTCACATCGTGGACCGGAGAGAGTGGGTCGCTGGTGTATTGGTTGAAAGCGGCACATGTACACACACACACACACAGGAGCACGCTCATACGCCGTGATATCTCTGTTAACGGTCAGTTTATCCGTTCGGTCAAACTTCACCGTTTCATTTCATTTTTCGTTTCCAATCGAACTGGGTATAATTAGTCGCGGATAGCCTGCGTTTGGTCGACTCGCGTCGCTCGGCCAGGCCAACGGAATTGGGCCTGTCCTAGAATGTCCTGCCGCGGATTCCGATTCACTTTCGATTCCTCCCGTAAACAGCGAGCCGCGTGTAACGTGTGCGACAAATATCGGCCGAGCGTATATCGCGAGCCTAAGTCCTCGGAAATAGAATTCGTTCTAAAAATATCTGGCCCTATCTGGCGACGAATGTGCAGTCGAATGGACTTCGCTGGTAACTATGACTACGTCCATAGACAATGCGAATTCTTTCGCGCCGCGCATCGTTGTTACTTTTTTGTCGTGGTCAGTGTCTCTTGGTTAGCTTGTAACATAGCTTAACCCATTGACATGCTAGTCCCTCTATAACCTATGCATGCACATAAGTTGCATTCGTTTTGCATGCATTCGCGCTTACCAACTTACTTTCTAGAACTGTACAATTTGTTTTTATCGGACTATTCGGTTGCTCTGCTGGTTAGGTTTGGTTGGGCTCGCGTGGATTAAGGCGCTGTTATTTGGAATTGTCGTCTTTTCGGCGGGGAAAGTGGAGGATTGGTAGCGTGTGCGTGGAGGTATGTAGTACGTGTACTTGGTCGCAAGATCTACGTGACACGGCTTCTCCACGGTGTGGAAATGTCCGTCGCAACGAGTCCATTCTTATTACAAATTCAAATTTATCGGCTGGCCGCTGTCGCTTGGAAATGTAAATCTGTAGATATCGTTTCTGATTGAAACGAAATCGGAGGCGAGCACGTGGGATTGCGAACGGTGTTTGGCTCTTGTCTGATCGATTTTCAGATCTGGATATGTCGATAAATCTTTTCCATCGTGGTACTATTACTTCATTTTTTTCCTCGCCTCGAGTTAATCGATTAGGATATGCTGGAGGCAGCGGGACTTTAAATTTCTCAACGCGCAGGCATTTTAAAAAATGAATGTGCGTACGCCACTGGCCGCTACGGTCGAGCGAGATTGCTTTGAGAATCTGTCGCGAGTACAGAGCGAACAGACTTGTCCTTTCGCAACGAATTTAATGAAGCAGCAGCTTAGTCTCTCCTGCAGGCATCGACATCAAATCCTGTCCAATCTATTCAATTTTACGAATCAATTTTCATATCAAGTCTGCCAAAAGAATAAAAATGACAAAGTCTCAGATTAATGATTCAGCGTGTACCGAGGATAGCTCACTAACCTTCGAAAATTGATTTCACCCGTCGAGCTAATCAAACGTCGCGTCCGTGGGGACAGAAAAAATGGTGCGAAACGATTGTTTGCAATGCACTCGCGGGTGTCGCCGGCGTCTCGTGTAATCTCGAATTTTTCGCCAGCGTTATTTCTTCCTTTCCACGGGCCTGGAGTGTTCCTCGACTCGCGATTTTATCCCGTGTTACATCGATAGCGTCCGATAAGGCCACACAGAGGTTTCACGATTCCTCCGGAGGCTGATAAGAGCGTGCATTATCTCGGTGCACATCCACGGCCTCCAATGTCGTCGCACCGGAGAATGGGACGGCGATAAACGTGGCTCACCGGTCGCGTTTTACCGCGGTGACGAGTTCTCTACCTTCAGGTGTACACACGTACATACTATTCGCGCTCACGGTTGCACGAGTATAGAGAACGGCGGCGTTTGTTACGTAAGGACGGACGGCGACATGAAAAACAGCCTTTAGTGTTCCGATTTCTACACCGTGGCCGGTGCAACTCTTATTTTTCTGTCGCCCCCTTCTTTTCTCCCGTTTTGAAATTCAGATGGTCCCGCGGATTTTTTTTTCCTCGAGGAACACTGTCCCTTTTAAACTGGCCGAGCCACACAGTCTTAAGTTTGGGTTAGGTTTGCTTCAAGTCGGACTTTCAGTGGCTTGCAATAATTACAAATGAACACTATTATGTTTTTTCAAGCATATGTTAACTCCCTTCGCGCCACGTATTATTATATGTACGGTCTTGCATTAATTTTCTTCTTATTATACGAAGAAAAAAATGTTTCGACATTTTTATGCCACTGACTCGGATGAATATATTCTTTTTTATTTTCTCCGGTCGCTTATGTATTATTAATTCCCTTCGGGCCGCGTGAATTTTGAATCCTATCCTCGCGCCGGTGTATTAAGTATGGATTGGAATATTTTACTGCGTTCGATATTTTTGGGGATTTCACGAATTTTCCAGAAAATTCTGCAGCCATCTCGAATAACTTGGAACGGATATTCCTCGCCATGTTTTTTTATTACACTTTTATTGCTTTCACTGTTCGTATATTCTGGGACGTTTATGGCGCTCGTAATCGCGTATCGTCCGAGGCCAAGGTGTTCGATGAACTAAAAAACATTGTTTCTCTTTCGGCGAGGCCTTTGTCCGCTCACCAAGTGAAATTTCTTCCTCTCGTAATCGCTCGAGGTCGTTGTTTAAACTTTTAATACGTCAGCCAAACGAATCAGACAGGTCTGCGAGATTACGTTGGAAAACTGCAACTCACAAGAATGAATGGTAACAGGGAAACAATTTGTTGAGATTATATTTCTTGATAAATTTTCTTTCCTTCATACCGATGTAAGCGGGAGGCCATTATTCAAAGTTTAGAGAGCGATGTTTGTCCAACTCGAAACTAGGCCAAGTCTAACTCCGCGCCGTTTCACGAAATACGAAATTGTAAATGCAAATGAGGATCTGAATAGTCTCTAGCCACGTGTTTCCCTTTCATAGATTACTATCTTTCCATTTTATGGAACTAGACCAGTAGAGACGTCCGTATACGTTAACAATTCTGTTGCTGCCACGTTTAAAATAACTACATATTAATTCTACGACCCACGAGGATTAAATTAACCTATATCTCGGCCAACGTAGTATCCGTTGCATCGAATTCTAGCGGCACTAGAAGTTTTCAACTTTTCTACCCCCCTTTGATCCCCAGAGCAGTATCACACACTCGAGCTGGAATAATCTTCGCCGGTTCAAAAACAAGTTCTTATTCATCCAAGTTCGTGCGAATTATCAGTCTTATTCTCGCCGTGCACGCGAGCATGCAAGGGAAATATTTAATCGCGGCTGTTTGCATTGAACGGGAGAAAGGCCAGCGAGAAAAAAGGGCGGCATTAATCGGGGAATCAAGATATGTATTCCTAGGAAAGTATTGTCGGCCATTTGGCGCGCCTGCGTGCGGATATCCGCGCGCACCATTTTATTTGCGTTGCACCGGCAATCGTGGTTAAATAACAGAAGCAACGACCCATCTCCAGAAATATGCAAGCGTAACCCACGATACAAGCGTTTATTTCAGGGAAAACTGGCCTGTTGGCGGAAGACAACGATGACCTGGTGACCCTGCGTTATCTAACCGGCAGCCAGGGTGTCTTATTCTTTTTAGCTGTCCCGTGTGGGGATCGATATATGTATGCTTCGATTTCGAGCTCGTTCAAGCGATTCATTCTGCCTGACCGACCGAAGTCGCCCTTGCTGCCTATATTACCGACCCCCCTTGCCTTATTGGCTGAATCCGTGCATAGGTTATCCCCTTCCGGGACGGGGAAACCCTTCTCGGGCGAACTGCATTTTTAACCAGGCCACTGAAGCATTTGCGAGCCGATCTTTGCCGTGGGGATTACGTCTCGGACATCGGCGATCCTTTTAAAACGCGACGCTACTCTAACTGGGACATCAGACGCGCCAAAAAACTTCCAGGGGATCCCCTTACTTTATTCTAGGGACTTTAGAGACCATACCAATATAATTAATGGATCTTTTCCGCAAGGATTGCTGGGCAGACGAGAGTTTCTTATAAATAGGCCCAATAACTTCCACTTAATCTACTGTTTGCGTATGACAAGAAATATTATCTATGGTCATGGGTTCGTGTGTCCACAGGGGAAATAGAAATTGGTACCTGTCATGAAATTTCTATTACCCGCTCGAACTAACTTGTTCCGACGGGTACACGGGGCCACGTGGTGTTACAGGGATAATATGTCCCGCGAAGCAGCATATGGTTCCCCGTGTTTCACCCTAGACGCTTGTTCGATCGAGCCATGGTTATTTTCTCTGGCCCGAACGTTGAACGGGAGTCCTGCGAATGTAATCGATCCTCTCACGGCCAGGTCAACGATATTCCGCGCCGAAACTCGGCGAAATGTCGCGGGTTCATCGGTTTCCCTCTCATTGTTTCCGAGTGCATCGTTTTATCGAGAAGAAGAACCGTGTGGCGGCACGATAAAATTAAATGTTCGGTGGCTTGACCCGACTCGGTTCTCTTTCTCGCCGCTATTAATTCAACTGAAAACATCGGCTGGCTCAAGATGCACCGCGGTGCATACTGATTGCGTCACGCTCGAAAAATAGGCACGCGTCCCAATTTCGCGAGTGTTTTGACCGACCGTTTCTCGGTAAACGTCCGCAACGCGATTACGCGTCTCGATGTTCGGCGACAGGTTGCCAGCCCCTTTGATCCTCCAGCGTTTTATCACCCATTTGTTTCCACGACGATGCGAAACATTTTTGCCTTGATTATATTTTGTTTCGTGGAGATTTAAAGGCAGTTTTCTTTGTGATCCTGTGATTCGGGGATGGGGAAATTAATGGGCGGTGAAACGGCGAATAATACGGCGAACAGTTAGGGACGTTTTAGTGACTTTTAGTGCAACTTCTTGGCAGTTCTTTTGCTTGCATCGCCTGCAGATTAAATGTTTCTGTACTCGTTTTATGTTACACCAGATGTGTAACTCAAGAGAGCGTCACAGTTCCACGAAAGAAAGTTGGCCGATTTGTGCTCGGGTGTACGAAACAATTAAATTTACATATTTCCGATGGACTTTACGTTCAGCGTTGGTGTTCTACGTTCGCTTTCGTGGCTTTCCACACGTGGAAACTTGCCCGAGGTAAATGCAGTGTGACGAACAAGCCGCCTCCTTATCGGCTCGATGGCACGATACTGTGGAAAATTACTTGTTGTCGGGGATATTTCTCATGAAATTTTTATTGGACAAATGAATTCAGCTTGGGCTATACCAACTTCTCTTATTTGGAAATTTGTATCAGTTTTCCCTGCGCCTTTCTTTCAATTTGAATGGCTTGTGGAAGGTCAATATGTACAAATTTCTAGACACTTGGGTTATCTCAAAATTGACTTTTACGTGCTCCTCGTGGAGGCGACGAGATATTATCTTGATTATAATCTTATCTTTGGACGATAGATCACAATAACTGCAAGATCATACAAACGATACGTTGATCTTTGTTAGAATTTCAATTTTCTGCAAACTTATCGTCCACACAATTTTCCGTATTTCCCAAGAATCGAGCCAAAATTATTATAAAAAATTGTCGAAAATTATCAGGCGTTCCCACCAGTGAGGAATAAGTTGTAATATATTTAGCCTTGAACATTCCCACAAATTAGTCATCGTAACGGAGATTGATGACCCGCCATAATTAACTCCAAAGAAAATATGGCCGCCTGGTTTTAGTGCCTCTGAGACGTTAATGAGATTTATCGATGAGACTATTAACCGCTCTAACAAGTCAGAACAATTTACGGGGGTTCATTAATTTGTATGAGATACGCAAGTATCTGCCCAGCAGAATTGGCGATTCTAACCAGTGTTTTTAGGATAAACGATGTTTCACTGTTAAAGCGGGTCGAATTTCTCGGCCAGCATGAATGTCTTCATCGTGTTACCGGCTTGGCATTAAACCAGCCATCTAGACAGTTTTATTTACTACGATATAGAGGGTAAACATGTTGTAGACGCACCATTGTGGACGTTCAGAAACTTCCGATGCGGTTAGGTACTGTAATCGCCAGAAACTTTATTCCCGTGGTTGCATCTAGGGAAGTTTCGAACGACAATATTATAAGTTTCTTGTCACCTTTCGATAGGGGCTAGTTTCTCACTGTCGGATGGATAATGATTCATGGATGTAGATAAAATCTTGAACTGTTTTTTTGTAACTCTATTGCTGTATCTGATCAGGATACAGCAAACGCAAATTCTGCCTCAGTGTCACCATGAATATATCACTTGATCACCACATCAGCTGACGGTGCGCCGCGTCAAGGCTGCTAAAGAGATCAAATGAATAATGCAACCCTTTCAGCCAGCTGCATAACGCGTCTCGAATCATTTTTAAGACTCGTTGGATAATAGTGCGCGATCGAACGCGCTTGAAAGTATCTCTATTTGGTGTGAACTGGCCTGGATCAAGTGCACCTAGGTGCAAAGAAGAAACAAAAGAAGATGCAGCAGATAAATGGACGCCAAAGTATTCGACCTTGCTCCACGTCTATCCGAATCCTCGTCAGCCGAGAACCTATATACCCCGATCGATTACACCGAACAAGCCTCCGGCCTGTTTGAACCCGTCCCGGTGATCGATTCTCTCGCATAGTCGAAGAACCGGATTCGACCGCGAGCGGGTTGCATAAAGAAGCGCGAAAACGACCAGGCGACTTTGACGGCGAACTGAAAGGCACATCGTTGCCAGGCGTAACAACTGCGAAGCTGCAGTCAGTGCAATCGTCGGCAGGCCGGCTAACTTCGCATGACGTCACCTCGGCGAGCGTATCATTTTTAGCCCACATATACAGCCGTGTCGGCCGTCTCCTTCTCTGCCATTATTTCTACTTCTCCGTTGAACGTGTGTACACAGCCGTAGTTATGAATGCACACACGCCTCGACACGCCGCGGACAGTGCGAGTGACCGAGTGCGCGGGTATAGGCCAAACTCAGCCAGCCAGAGCTATGGATTTAAATTGGGAAGAGGTTAGGACGATGTAGAAAAATTCGAGTGCTCGGGGCATTGCGGGAAGATTTATGGATAGGTCCAGGGAGGTCTTTTCCTTAAGTTTCAGTGCGCAATAGATCTATTTTCATAGACCGCTTTTGTTTCCTTGCCTTGATTTGAAATATTGTTTCTCGAACGATTCAAGTACATCGCTAGATGCAACTGTAGAATCGAGCTCATGTTTTCGTGGGCGATAGTAGGTCCCCGATTGCATTGTGGGCGCTTTCCCTTGGCACTAGTGACCGAGCTGAAAACATCGCCCTCTCATGCCGAGAGTTCTGGAGGATTGTAGACTGGTATGGTCTTTACCCCAATGGCTCTCAAACTTGACTTCTGCAGGCGTCTAGAATAGTCTAACCTCGAAAGAGGACAGTGAAGGATGAAAGAAAGTCTCGTAGATTATAAATAAGATGTGAAATGAATGAGAGAATGAGCAGAATTTTTCCATATTTCTACATTTATTGCTAGCTGAATAATATTTTCATTTGCAATTCACTAGTGTCGGAGTTCGATGTATGTATATACAAATAGTAAACGTGGAGAATTTTTGGTCCGGTTGAAAGTAATATGGCGAATCGTTGGTAGCTTACGGCAACCGGAATGTGCATAGCTAGCACGGCGTAAAGACGAACTGAGGACAATAGCTGAGGATGCATTTTTATTCCCTGGACGCACGGTGAATCCCTAATAGCAAATGGGGAGTGGTTTCGTTCATCAAGCTATCGCTATGAAGGCACATCACATCGTAACTTTCTTCAAACTAGTTTCGAAAACACCTGTTACATAAAAACCCCTAATAATGTAGGACACATGATAGTCTCGAAGTTTAATCATGGAAGTGAAATTTATAGTTAATATCGGAAAACCGAATTGGCTGGGTGGCTCGTCTGTGCATGGATGTCTGATTCTACTGATTCTGGCAATGAGTCTCTCGGTTCGTTAAACTCTTGTGAAATTCTATTTACATGTTTGATAATCATAGGAAGGAAGAATCGGTTTTCAGAATTGCTATATTCCCTAGAAATTCTCATTGGTTACCATCAAACGCAGGACCAGGTGTGTCTGAATCAATATTGGAAACAGACTGGGCTAGATGTTAGCAGGCACGATCAGGCAAGTCACGAGTGTAAAGGTTAACTTGTCTTATCTCACGCGAAAGCCTCATTAATAATCCACCTCTGGCAGTTCTACGTTGTTTAACTGGAACAGTAGTCTCGGTTTTAGGATCCTTTATGGGGAATCTGGTAATTTAACGATCGCACTTCATGATAACCAACCGCAGTTTGCAGTTTCCATTTACTGTTTTTTACTTTTTCGTTGAGGGCTTGATAGCGTGTCATTTTTTTGCCAGATTCGTTCCACACTCCCAAGAGATCAACGTAGCGCTTATTTCATGAGGGACTAACTGCAAGAATAGTCCTCTCAATGTTCTTATCCAATATATCTAGATACCTCTAACTAAAAAAGTGTTTCCTCTCGGCCGTACCACGACCAAATGTTCTCCCAGCCCTGCGAGCCACTAGTAATCCTAAAACCCTTGACGTGCCGGTGCCCAGAAGCTCCGACAGAGAGCCTCTATCGGCTTGAAAACGTCAACGTACGTGCCCCGGGGATTCACCCTTGAAAAGACCAGAGGGATGAGAGAGGAGGACGTCAGCCAAAGCCCTCTGTATTGCATAACGCGTGCGTATAATGCAATTGCAGGCAGACTGTAACGCCCATTAGCGTGGACGAGAGAGAAAGAAGCCAGCTAGGGATAACCGGAGGCCAGGTCGTTGCGTGAGCGCGGCCACACGGCAAGTGCACGTGTGTTCAGTCAGGAGTGCACGCGAGTGCAACCGGTGCCGGGGCATAGGGACAAAATTGCTGGTGCAATTTGCACTCGGATTTCGTGGCGCGTGTCCCGGTCACGATCGTTCCGTGAACCGCCGGGCGAAACTACGGTCCCGTTTTCGTGATTGGTAATGGCGATACGGTCCAATAAACGGGACTGGACGATGAGCTCGAGACCACTTTCCAGACTGGAAACGGTCGTCCGTTCGAATGACTTCGTACGGTGGAGAATTTGGCTGCAATTAGTTGAGATTCCTGCCAATGTCACTAGATCGCTGGTATTTGCGAGGATTCTGCTTCCTGACTTTCCTTCAGCACCGTATGCATAAGGGTGAATATTCTAGAACGGTCTAAATACCGTCTGTGGATGATGTGCAGAGATATAGTCCCCTAGATCGTCGGGTTGAGTTAGTTAAGATAGCCTTTGTAGTGTCGTTGATCTTAATGGGTGGAAAATACCATTGGGAAGTGTGAATCTCGAAAAATGTCCGAGAAGTCACGTTCTAACGATAAATCGAGTCCGTGTCGGTGTCCTTAACACTTCGCTTGGCCGAACGAAGCAGTCGATGCAGTTTTTTCGGTGCATTCTAGATAAGTGGTGCGGTGGTCTCGGACGTGACGTGACCATCAGCGTTTGCGGTGAGTATCCGTCGAATTCCTTTGTTGTTGCTCGCCCCGCGGATCATCGGGAACTTCGGGATCAGTTTGAAGCGTTATTGGATTACGTTCTTTCTGCGGTTTCTTTTGGCTCGAACGCTTATAAATACCGGCGGACATGTTACTATGAATTTTGCGGTCACTCGCAAGCTCGAGGTGAGAAAGTAAAGGTTACGAAACTATTTTGTACCCTCGTGCAGTGTAACCTTCGGTGGACTTACGTAAGGTTTGGAACCTGAATGGCATATCGCAGTGTTATTCAGCTGTTTATCAGCGGAATTTTCGTTGGTGCTCACCGGAATTATTCGGTGGGTATTGGCCGGCAGCTCGAGTTCGCAGCCCGCGTAAATATTTATCTGGAGACGCGAGGGGTCATTCGGCGGAAGTGGTAACATCGCCATTGGTATAGGTCAGTTTATTTTCGAGCTGAATACATTATCGATCGGATTGTTAATCCCATGTATATGCGATGTAGGTACACAAGCAGGCGGGCTGCTTTGCATCGTTTATCTTATTAATTTTTTCCCTCGGCCAATAAAAATGGCCACCTGCGTGCATCCGTGAGGATAAAAGGGAAAGGATGACTTGGTGAATCCTAGTTCACAGTCCTCCTAGTGGAAATGAGTTTTACGTGAAAGTTTATCACCACAGGGATTTTCTAGAGCAGGCAGACTGGACTTCACTTTCGTGTGACTGGAGCATGGTCAAGGCTGACCGCCATTACGCTCTCTCGTTCACCGCCTGCGAATTACTATTGCTCGTTTTTTTTGCTCTCTAAGAGGATTCTTTGACGCCGTGTCATTGGCGTGCCGGTTGTTTTACGTCCTCTGGCAATCATGCACGCTCTCATTGGCCTCGTGAAATGATGTTTCATGCTCGGCCAACGCTTCTACGTTCCTGTTGAATTGGCCAAAGAGCGATGAAAATATACCTGGCGCCAGTTGCATGGAGAAAACGAATAGTCGGGATAAAAAAACGTTTCATAGCTTGACGTCTCCTTTGAGGATTTTACGAGTCTGTGGATTTTGCTATATAAAAATCCCTGTAAAATCCGTAGGTCCCATAAACCAGCTAAGTCCGTATAATTTAGCTCCGAAGAAATATTCAGGCAGTGCATAGAAATCTCTTGAAACCAATAAAAAAGCGCAAGACTCGGAAGGATTATGAAAATCACTTGGCCTAGGAGATTTGGAAGCTTCATCGTTAGAATAGTTAAAATATATTCCCTTGTCGTCGGAGCTTTTACACAAAAATGTTGGTGAGGCTACATTTCTGATATCTTTTTCTTATCCTCTCTACCCACTCTGCAACAGTATTCCAATAATGTACAGTATATAATACACGTACAGTATGTAGGTAGAAATCGATTGGGCCAATGACGTTGTCAGAAACGTGCGTCTGCATGCGTGGAAGCCTTGGTAAATCCTTGAGTCTTATATAACCTTTAAAAGAGGTCTGTCATACTAGAGAATCATTGACACGGCGTGGGAAAGACAGCGGAAACTGCCTGACAGAACAGTCTCGAGTTTCGTGTCACCAGAGACCTATAACACTTGGAAGGACATTTTCCCCTAGGGCTCAATAATTAACCGGATCCTCCCGAAATCAATCACTCTTAACGCAGTGCGAGTCGACGAGTTCCCTAAACTGTTTCGAGGCGATTAATGCAACATTCAACGTACTCTTCCCCTAAAAATCTCACCAGAAACCAGAGATAAGGGAACGCATTAATTAGCTGGTGATCAGCAGCCATTGTTCGCTTATGTGAACCAAGGAAGCAATGGCTGACGTAAAGTGGGGGCGTACCAGCGTGGAGGAAGGGGAAAGGGGGCCGTAGGTATCGTAATACAATACTATTAGTTGAACTTGAGCTACTTATGAATGACCTTGTCTGGTTCAGACACACCGACGCGTCCACACAATGCAGTTAACGTGTCCTTTGGCGCTTGTGTGCGTGAATGCACGTCCTGTTGTGGCTGTGCTCATTGTTTCGTTTTTCCTTTTTTTTTCACGCGTCGAGTAGCCCGTGTATCACACTCTCAGCTTGGGTATCACAACACGTGGCGCTGGGGCCCGTTTCGCTTGCAACTGAATCATTGTGCTGTCACTGTTGCAGAATAGTGGTGTTGCGTTTCTTCTAGCGCATCCCGAAACGTCTAGATCCTAGATGTCTCGTTGGCCAAATGGCACCCGAGTCTAGCCTCTTCTGTGGCGTTTTTCACGTGGGACGACACGTACTGTAAGGCGTAAACTACTGGAAATCTTTATTAGTCAACTTTTTGGGGCACATGGCAGCCAAAATTCGTTTCATGCTTTCAACCCTTTTTTTTCTAAACTGGCGAAACCTAGTGAATTTTTAAGGAGATTGTCGACGCCGCTTTCGTGCACGACAATGGCGTTTCAAGGGTGTGCTGTGGGGTAGGCACGAGTAACTTTATTGAAGCAATTGCTATTTTTCTTTGCATGGATAGCGGTGGAAGGACAATGGATGAAGAAAAGAAGGCAAGAAAGCAGGAAGGAAGATAATAGGAATGGGGAGAGGCGAGCACAATATGCGTGAGCCTTAACATCTGTCCGGAAGTGCGTAGACGCCTTCCATTTTCGTTTTCATTTGCATACATGTTCACTGTGCGATCTTGTAACACGATGTAATCACGTTGTGTGCCATAAAAGCCGGGATCGTGTTGAGATTTTATTTTTATTGAACAATTGGTTGGTGACATGGGTAAATTTTTGTCAATGCTTGAAAATCAGCGGAAATACATTGTTTATATTTTTATGTAATAAATTTCGTGTCATCTAGACAGGGATTTGTTTTTCAACCGTGACGGTCGTTGAACTTTTAATATCTGAATTTATTTAAGGTTTCTGCGTACGCAGATTTCTTCGTCTGTTGATTTTTCTTGCACATCTGCGAGCATAATTCACCGTTCTCCTTTTGCAATTCGACGTTGAAAAACATTCAAGCGTGCTGTAACACAGGGTGCACAAACCGATGGTTTATTTGAACGAGGAAATGTGTCTGCCTTCCAGGAAGACAATTCTGTATTTCTCGATGGATTCGATTTAAAAAAGAAAACCGTGAAAGTAATTTATTCGGCCTCTGCATGTGAATTACTCTCGTCGATATTCGACTGTCCTCTATGTATAGGGACATTTGTTGTTGCCAGTTTTTGTGCTCGCTATCCGCATGACGATCCATCGCAATAATTTTAAAAGGCTGCTTATCCGGATTGGTCGTAGATCCCCCAGTCGTAGATCCATAGAGATTCGATCTAAATGCACGGGTACGTAGAGACACCGTCATTTTCTAGGAGGGGAAGACCCCTGAGCTGAACACAGTGTCAGGGATTGGCGAAATTCTTAAAAACAGTAGGGGAATTCCTGTACTGTCCCCCTAAAAATATCTGGAGAATTCATCTGAGGTCTTCTGTCAGGAAGTTGAAGATGTCGAACCAGTCCTTCCATAAGAAAAAATACCTCGACTTAATTCCATCTAATCGCAGACTGTACTTCTCATAGAGACGACTTTGGTCAGCGACTATAAGTCTTATAGTCACGATTTAAAGACCCAGTTCCGATGTACTCCACTCAGGTTCACCTGCAGCTTTTACCACTGGTCTTAATTTCATCCCATTGACGTAGGTCCAGGGGGCTGCATTGTCTGTCGTCGTTATAGTATGGTGCGTTCGTATGCGTAATATTACAGGGTCGTCGCGTTGCAAACCGGACTTGGCGAGTAAGCTCGTTCTTTGTTCTAGCCTCACGTGAAATGGTCACGCGCGACAACAGTGGCTCGGCCGACGATCAGAGGGTGAAATTAAAAACACCGTGAAACCCTCCCTTTCTGTTTTCCTCCGACGCGTTCAGGGCCGTCGAGCACGAAAACGGAGCCCCGCTTTTCCTTTTGCCCGTTCGATCGAGGCCATACCATTGATTTATAGGGTATTTACCCTTCTATTTATGGTCTGGCTCGACGGTTCCAATGCTACTGTGTAGCACAGGCACGATCGTTCGTGTTGTTATTATTACGATCATTATTGGTGAGCTGAAGTTTTATTGCAATAGCCGATTACAAATTTGTAACTTTATCGTTCCGACCAGGTTAATCTTCGTTTCGTGAACGAAAGCAAAAGTTTCATTCTCGAGGCGAGTCTGGCGAGCGTAGGGAATTCATCAACTCGACGTTGGGTCGTCGGGATCGTTGGAGTGTCTCAGACCGCTGGTGCGTTCCAGTTTGCCCGCGTATCCCGTGGAAATTAATTTTCCGGCTCGCGAGAGAAATGCGCGTGCATTAAGAGAGCAGCGTGCTCCACGATCCTCAGACAAACACGTATCATTCCATTTTCTACGATATTACGTTCCCGTCACGTTTTCTTTCCCCGCCATGAAATATGCATGCATTCAACGATGCGAAAATCTACCACGCCCTACTTAGATCATTGGGAATTTCTTGAAGCTTGCTAGCCTGTAGTAGACGAACGAATTGCTCGACTTGTATGGTCCCTGCGAGAAAAAAATAATTCGCTATCATCCAGGTGGTCCCTGGTGAACAAACGAGAAAAGAATGTCCCTAAAACCAATTGCTTCTCTGTTGCAGATGGTTGTGGTGGTTGGGCATACGGGGGTGGAGGGTGGCTGTCGGGCCCAGGGCGATGTGGCTAGCACATGGGAGAGCTCGAGGAGGTGATAACGACTTCTGATCTTCCGTGACAGGGCGCGCACAGTGGCGTAGAGGGCCTTGCCCGTCGATCGTCAATCGAAGGGCTCACCATTCGGAAGAAAACGAGGGGGTGCAGGCGAAAGAAGAAGAAGAAAAGGGATGCGTCGATAGGAAAACGGTGAGACGAAGAAGAAAGAGAAAGGCTGATACAGAGCTCCGTTGGAGAACAGACTAGCACTCGGATACACTTCGCAAATATACACACACATACGTACGTGTGTAGCACACACGCAGAGCATACGGTTGCTGGATTATCAACGGTGAAGAGGAGAAACACAGGGAAAGGGAGGAAACGGTGGAAGAAGACAAAAAATACCCGGGAGAACCTTGGAAAAGTGGTAGCCCCTTTCCTTGCTGCAAGTTGGCCAGACGAAACACGTGCACACAATCACACGTAACACACAAACACACGCGCGCTCGCGCGCATACATAATAATTTTCCTTGCAACGGGATACTCGTTGCATCGCTCCTACGTTTTACAACTTCTACCTTGAGAACATATACCTCGTGCGTACAAGTACCTTCAAACTTAACCTCTTTCGCAGCGTAATAGTGCCTAGGCCCCTCCGAAGAACGCGACTACAAATAATAATAATAATAATAATACTGATAATACAAATAATAATATTAACAATAACGTATATATATATATATATTATATATACAGAGAAAGAGAAGGAAATTTAAGGGAGACAAAAAGAAAAGGATTATACCTACGTATATGTATAAATATCCGACTGGTCGTGAAGAGAGTTTAACGTTTTAATTCCATGTTCGATTGATGGGAAGTCACGTATTATACATACACACGGTGGCACCTGACCGGTCTCTCTGCATGTACATGGACGTGTATAAGAGAGACAAGGACGAAGGCAAAGTTACGATCGCTAAAAAGATTGAGCAGAAAGGATGGATGGTGTGTCGATAGATCTTATCAGGAATTCTCGTTGATAACGGTACCTCCCCGCCTCCCCCCAACCCACCCTGTGAGCCCTCTTAATCGATTCTACGAACCAGGACAGCGAAGTACCTGCAGACACAGATATATTTATAAGAGTAATTTATATGATATATAAATTATACATTATATTATATATGAAAAAAAACAAACAAAAATAAATAAAATAGTGCGCACCGATAAGTGATAAGACAAGCTAAGGGCAAAGAGAATAAATAATAACGATACCGATAAGGGTAATAGTAAGAAGAAGTAAAATAGCACGATAGCTGATAAGAGACAAGATAGAAGAGGAGACAAAGCAAGGATCGTACAACGGAGTGTGAACGCTTAAATAAATCTACAACGCTCTACGGTTTCAAGTACTTCTACTTTACGGTTAATCTACTCAGCGAATCCCGGGGCCTGCATCTACATATACGATTCGAGGTGAGTCCCATGTTGTTATCACTACATATGTATACCGCTTGTGCCTGAAACAGGGGTACGTCCCCGTCCGATCGGTCCAATTCGCCAAATTTCTGTGCAGAAATGATGAGAAAAGCTACGATGCAATTGTTAATCGTACGATTGGAGACTATAATGGTACAGTGGTAACTTGTGATCGCCCAATGCACAGTCGCGCAAGCTAAATTCCACGAACGTACGTGACTGTAACGCAACTTCCAACAGATATCTGCCTATCTCTGGTCTTTGTTCGGCACATCGGACCTATTTCCTCTTTCGAAAAATTTCCAGGCCAATTTCTTTATCAGCAACCATTGCGGCCCGTCCAGCTCGTCCGTATAGACGTAACAAAGAATATCCGTTGCAACGCGGCGAAACAAACCGACTTCCTCGTCGTCCCACGAGGCTTAAACGCAACACACTCGCGCACGCGTGCATACACCAGTGTACACACAACAGTCGATCGGCGCGCGGTGTTGCGCAAATTTTTCTCACGCGGCGGCGCTTTCTCGAAAAGTCTCCCGATAGTTCGATACCCGCGATCCGGAAAGAGGAAACTTTTACCGACTCGCCTATCTACACGCGAGGATCTTCATTCTTCGGCGATAATTAGCGGGCCACGTTTGGACGTAAAAAAGATGGCGGCGATTCGTAAAAGTATAATCACACGCTGGCGAGTGAAAGGTGGCCGATACCTTCTCGCGGTCTTTATCTATTCGGTTGATCTTCGTTTTTCCTCCTCCCCCTCCTCGTTCACCCTCCCCCACCTATTCCACGCGAATTATCGCACGGAATTCTTTTTACGATCCCCGCTCAACATTCGGCTTTTCCTTTCACTTTCGCTCGCCGCACGTTCCGCGACTATTATTTGACTGGCCCGTGTGAGATTCGCGTCGCCGGTCCTCCTGGCCTTGTTTCCAATTCGATGCAGGGATTTATAGTGCTCGTGGGTATTGGTGCGGATTCGGCGCATCATTTGCACCGCGGTAGGTGACACGATGCCTTTTCACAGGGAGCAACTAACGGGTGCCCTGGCGAATCGTTTGGCTCACAGGTAGTACAGTGTCATTGTCCGGCGTTTACGTGACGAATTTCCGTACCAACTCGTCTTCGCGAGCATCGTTCTGTCCACCACGGACACGCTATTCGCATTTTAAGAGCTTTCTAAGAAGCCTTGGGCAGCCTAGCCAGCCGCCTGGCCATCGCCGTTCACCATCTTTGAACTTCCTGGTCTTCTTCTCAATCTTCGATTGTATTTTCTTCTGTCACTGTTCCTTTCGTACAGGCGACTATTTGCATTGTGCCAGCATTGAGAGATTAATTATCGTCGCCTTTTATCGCGCTCCATTGCGATAATTATTTTTCCTGGCGCTAACAGAGTTTGGAGTGCTTATAGTCACGAGTATTTCGTTTATAGTCACGTCTAGTCTGGTATCATTCATTTCCTTCGAGTAGCCATGAACAGTCTTAGGAATAGTCGCGATCCTGGGCGCAATTATTTGTTAGTATTTATCAACGATGCTATTTATGAACCACGGCTAGCCGTTTGATGGTTCTATTGATATTTTACGCAAGTAAATGTGGCTGAAATTAGCGTGGCAACAATTGAATAACACTCGTCACTCTTCTTACAAAATATCCTGGTTAATATTTGTCCAGGTGGACGGTGGAGTCCAGCACAGGTGGCGCTACCATTTGCTACGCATTGAGAAACGCGCTGCCTGCAATTCGTACTGAGAGAACAATTCTTGTTAACGTTTTTGTTTTCAATTTACGAAACAATCGAGTGTTCCTGTATATTCTATCTTGTCGCAGCTATTTTATTCACATTTTTACGCCTTTTTTCGCAGAGTCCTTGCGAAATATCTGTGTCTAATCGTTCACCTTGGTCTGCATATGCGTATGTTTGCTCGCTAATCTCGCGTTTCGTGCTTTCAAAGTCATGCACTGATAATTATTTTTCTCATCCAATTTTTTCCCACCACTTTCTCGCTTCCGTGAATTTATATATACATATATATTTATTTGCAGTATTTTTCACAATGGGAACAATAGGGGCACGATACAGTCACGGTGTATTAAAAAGCTTCGTTTCGTCGGCTAATGTTAAGGATCGCGATAGGAATCTACGGTAGGGGAACAATAGGAGAGAAAAAATGTGTTTGGTTTTACAGTTATCGAGGGTTCGTTAAAATTCTCTCCACTCTTCGCTCACGCGTGCTTCGATTACTTCTTCAGCGTCTCACGAGGCTCGTTCGTGATTTCGCGCCAATTCCTCCTTCAATTACTCCTTGTACTTTCAGAACGACGATTATGTTTGAATGAAATGCTCGCATAAGACTCGCGCTGGTTGGAAGTATCGTCGGACAAATTTTTCTGCGACACCAGGAAACAAGATATCAGGTGGAAAATATAGAAATGTATATTCTTCAATTATCTTCATTCCGCGGAATAATTTCTTCACTCGGAAAATAATTTTCGAGCCCGGCAGGAGCCACAAAAAAATAATCGTCGCGCTTTCAGCACCCCTAAAACGAACACCACCCCTGAACACCGTGACCCCAATCGATTTGTAGTGGAGGAAAAAAAACAGTGGCCTCAGTTAACCCCAGCAGGATTCCATTACTGTCCCCACGATATCAGACATAGTCCAGATGGCCCAACGTATGCTTCCGAGGCACGTGGCCAATCGATAGCCCTGGTCGGAGGCACGTTCGTCAGGTTCCACGTGGGAAGCCAGCAGGAGTCGAAATCGCCAAGTGTATTCGCAGGAACGTGCCAGTGTGGCCGGTTGCGACACTTGTTTTGTGACCTGGATACCTCTGCTCCATACCCCAGTACCTTGTATACCCAGTGGCGCCCCTTCCCCACAGTCAACCCTGCCCCCTCGCAAAGAGACGTCGATGCCATTCGAATATCTGGTTCACCGTGCCTCTCGACCACATGCCGAGCGCCACATGCCACCCCTTGGTCGCCACCCTATGAATTCTTCTCGGGGAACCCCCTGACCTCGGCCTTAATCCTTATTCTGATTCTGCCGACAGGATATGCAAGTTGGTGGGAATTTTTGAAGAAATTGGTAGGGCATGGGCTCCATTGGGTAGGTACATTTTACTTTGGGCAGAGTCAGAGATTCGGGGATTATTTTTGATTTAGGGAGGAATTGGGGAATAGGTAGTACAAAATAAATATATCGAAATTAATCCTCCATGAGTGAAACCTTGAAAACCTTTTCGTCGTATATCTACGCGTACGTGTGCGAAGCTCACGCGGAGCGGCAGAAAGTAACAAGGCCGTAAAAGGATTGCGAATCGGTCTCCATCTGAAATCACCCGGGCAAGTCCATGTTTGGTCTCGGTTATTTCCTTGTAACAACGGAAACCTTTGAATCGCTTCATCCCGTGGCCCCTTTCTCTGCCGCTCTGTTTGCCGCGATCTTCCCCTTTCGTCGCCTTTGCATAACTATCTCGTGACCAGTTCGTGGAACAATGATTCATCCTCTGATTTCACGGGATTTCCACGTAACTCCTTATCCCTCTTTCAATTTACCTTCCAGATCAAGAAAATATTAAATACCTCCGGACACCCTCGTCGGAAGTATTTACAGTTCAAAATAGAGATGCTCTACAAAAAGTCAAACCCCCATTCCCAATGTGCACACATTAAATCCCCGATCACCGGGGCCTAAAAAATCTTGCCGCCCCTGGGGTGATCGCAGGATCGATTTCAGGAAACGTCCTTTCCGTCTTTTCGCCGGAGATTTGAAAGCTCAAGTGTAGTCAGACAGTCCAGGGCGGTGGACAAAGGGGTTGAATTCTTGGGATCCATTGTGCGAGAACGGCGTGTAATCCGCGTTGGGCCTGGAAAACCGCTCCGGCAGCCAATGATGCCGCCAAAAAGAAAGGCGGCGGGGCTGGAACGAGACGGATGGATGATAAAAAAAAAAGAGAAGAAGAGTGACGAACAGAGACAGCGGAGAATGAAGCAGGTTGGGAAACGAGGGGTGGAGGCAGGGAGAAGCCGACGAGTGTTGAGACTGTATTGATTTCCATTCCGACCCGTCTGGCTCTAGTCTAGCCCATATCCGGTGGTCTTGGTACTCTTGGCGTTTCGACGCACGTGCACATATACCTTGGATTGGCTCATGGTGGTCCGGCATTATTTCACCGCGGTATTTGCCTTGGGACTGTTCCCATTCCCACTTCTAACTAAATAGAAGTAACGACAGCAGAGGTGAGTTGACGAAGAACCAAGGATCATCAGACCACTGTAGTCCTAAAGGGTTATAGTCTCTCCAGGTGTTTCGGATACTAGTTCGAGTAATATTGTCGAACTTCCCAGACCCCCAGCTAGCATTTTGAATATTTTCTGGATTAATTACTCTTACGAGCACTTTGATGAACCTCCATCAGCTTCCTCTGGCATGCCACTAAAAATCTAACCGGGGGGGATCGTGTTCAGGGTTTGAAGAAATTCGTGCACACCGGTGCAGATCGGATCAGGTGGAGGGCGAGGAATTTAGTAGACGTCACAGGGGACGGATTACAGGTTCTCCCATGCCCGCCTTCATAATTGACGGCCCCTTAATTGCGACCCAGGATCGCGTCCCTAATTGCGTCGCGGTGAAAGCAACATATATCCTTCGTATTCCGTCGTTTTTTCCCTCGTGAACGAATAACCGAACCGCGAATTCTGGTTTCGTGGACGAGACCGGTTCCTTTTCACGTACAGTCGTCTCGCCCGCTGCTGAGTGAGTCCTCGTAATTAAAGACGGCCGTTCTCGACGGGCAAAAAGCCGTTCGCACCGGCACAGACTGGTTATTTCGCGAGCAATATCGATATTTGTTAAAGGCGATGCGTATCAGCCGGATAGTCTCGATTATCCGTATCCACGTGGCCTTTCGTACGGCTGGCTGGTCGCGTTTGATCCTCGTCGATTGGGTCAAACGGATACCACTGTTGGCAGCAGTGCGCGCGTAACAAGCGTGATCGCCATGTGACAGTCACTTGGAAGAACCGATGATCCATAGGGGAATTCGTGTGTGCCGGTTTTATTGGCAGCAGTGTTATTGTGGACTAATCGGTAGGTATGATAGTTGGCAGCAGGGTCTCCTCGTCTTGCGCTATTTTAGGCAAAGCTTTCGACTTCTGAGAGTTACGTGAGCTGGATAATATATTTGAATGCTAAATCTGCGATAGAATATTCCAAAGCTTCGAGAATCTCCTTTAGAATCGTAGAGTCCTCGTGAGGGGAAAAGAGGGCTGAAAGGAACAAAGAGGAGAAAAGGAGTCTGCAAAATGATAGCTAGTTTCCCCATTTGCTATCCACTAGAGAAGCGCCTCCCCCTGGTGCACAATGAGACGCGTTTATAAGTGGAGTGAATGCATGCGAACAACGAAGGAACGACACTGAACGATCCAGTGGCGTGCCGGTGTTCTAGGGACTATATAGACGGTGGGCTATTGATTTCGAAGCATAAATAGACCGCGGTCTCTATTATTCAAAATGCGCTCTGCCTGCCGTCGTCCGACGGCTCCATCCTCTGCTGGAAAATAATAGCGGCGTTCCCCTCTCTATTTTCGCGCAACCATGATGTCTGACTCTTGCTTCTGTTTCCACTTGTCTCGGTTATTCCCCTGCGGGCGATTAATTTCCAACGCTGCAGCACTTTTCCCCCGGAATTTCTATGAAAAATTATTGAACCTGAACGATCACGTTGCCATTCACATTTTCTTTTGTTCCTTTCATCTGGAAAAGGTTCGCTTTTGGGTACAGCTCGCGGGTGGCCCGATCAGGGATTTTCTTTTCGATTTTTCCGGGATTCACCGAATGAATAATATTGTTGCCTGTCGGCAGGTGTATAGGTGTATTGTTGTAGGTTTTGGGCTTCCAATGAATATTTCAGCCTAGTCCCATGAGCGATCATTATTTTTGACCTAGGGATTTTTTTACCATTTTCCTCATACCTTGCGTCTGGAACCTCGAGTTGTTGTTCTGAATAAATTGATACGTATCTTTTTTCCTCGCTTTCTGGGTTTATTCCGGTCGTTTCTTCGAATCGGACGATTCTTTTTCATTTTCTAAGTCCTTGAGTGGCTGTTTTCGATAAACCGATCCGAACCTTCGCCCCTCCCCCGTTTTTCACCTTTTAAAAATATTTTATACAATGTAATTCACGATCCGAAACCGCCAATGTACACGTCGGAGAACAATTTTACTCCGGAGCAAATTAAACGAATTAATAATAAAAACATTATGAATCCTGGCGAAAGATCGAAGAAAAAATGCTCGACCATAAGCTTCCAAGGAAACATCTCGTGCCTGTGTGCACTCGTGCACAGAGTGTGGGCACGAGATTAATTTAACTCCGTATTACCTTGGCTTTTACACGACCCTTGCCACTCCCACCTTTCGCCGGCTGGTATCTTGTCCTGTCCTCTCGGCTTTATTGCAACGTTACAACGATCCTTGAAACACAATCGCCTCCTCTTCCTGGGAGCACTTCGAATTTCCGCGGCTCCCCGTCGCGTTCGTTTCCTAATCGTTAATTCTGAATGGAGAGGCATAGGATTTCAGCCTGCGAACACGCGATTCCTATTCGTGATCCTGGACCTCTTATCCTCAGTCCGCGGACTCGAACGTGGTTCTTTATTTAATAAATGCACGAGGGGATAGCGATATTTATTCTTCGCCGGGAGGAGAACCGTCAGTGTAATTAATTGCAAGCATTATTTAACATAACCCCTTTTTCTCTCTCAATGTTTTTTTTTGTGTGCGACGAATATTGTATTACAGTACGGGCGTAATAATACTAATTAGTTTCAGTTCAATATGACAGTGTTTGTCCGCACGAGTGTCACTGCAAAAGATTGTCTCCATAATAGCATGATATAATCGTAATAATCATCAAGCACGAACATGTGCGTATGTGCGTACACCTCGGTTTAACGATGCAGTTCATTCCATTCTTCTTTTCTATGCGTATATTTCTCGAGCATTCGGAATTTAAATGGCAAAGCCCCGCAAGAAAACTTAGCCGAGATGATAGCCTTCAGATGGCTGCAGGCAGATAGAACGGTGTACGTATGTTAAATCAACGTTAAGTAGCTTAGGATGTACCGATATTGCCGATTAGAGTCAAGAATTACGAACACACCGGCAATTACGTCCCCCGCCTTTCCATCGTTCCTTCGAACACGTTCCCCAGGTTCCCGCTGACCCATTGGGGCGTGTGAACTGGTCTCAACCATTCAGACCTTGCCCCGCCTTCAAATCGCCTAATTTATACAAATCTTAAATTTCCCAGACTGCAATAGGTTCGGAGGTTCCATGAATTCTATTCCTGCGATTCAGGCATTTTTCTATCACTATCTGAGACGTCTCAGGCTTGAACCCCTGAGCCTAACCCAAGTCTACAGTACACTGTTCATCCGAACCAAACGATTCCCCCTGTCAACTCAGGCGGGAATGAGAAGAAACTTCTCCGCAAGTGTCGTTCATTCCCCGTGGAACTATGATCGATGGAGGATCGTTGATCTTCTGGAACCTGCCGGTATATAGGTTGCAAAGCATCACGGGAAAACCGGTCCCTCTTTCTCTTTCGTCTCGCGAAAGCGTGAGTGGATCGGGACTGCGAGACCGTGTTATCGATCGGCCCGGTAACAAGCCCACCTTCGAGAGCGTTTTTCAAGCACTTCCGCTCCAGCAACGTCGCGAGCTCCTCGGGGGGATGAAACCCCTCGCCCCGCTTGCCACCACCCCCTCGGTTAATTGCGAGGGTTCTCTGCAATTGTAATTTCTGCACCGTGCGCCGGCAAAAATGGCGAAATCGACTATAATACACATTTCCATCTTCTCTCGGCTCCATTGTCAAGGTAAATATAAAGGGGTGGTTGGACGGGGGTGCTTTCCCTGGAGCGTCCAGATTCTCTCTATTTTTTTTAAGGCTTTCTCGAATCTTCCTTGGACCACTGTCTTAAATAATTCTTGTTCTCGCTCGTGTTTACCGTTGCTCTTAATTGCACCCCGTTGAAAATCTGATTGTTTATGGGAGAATTCGTCGAGATATTAATATTCGATGAAATGAAATATTGCTGGTGTTTTGCTGTTCACTTGTCGTCCATTAAAAATGGACAAGACGGAAAGTGGGTCTTTGGTTTCGCGTTCCACGTGCACATTTCTCGAGATATCGCTATCCCGAAGAGAAGGTGCATCGCGTGCCAGCGAGATCGATAGTCGCCCTCGAATTTCTCGTTCCTTCGTGACCACGTTCGCCAGAATGTTCGCCATAATCCAGCCCCGCAAAGGTCACGGTGCATTCTGAATCTCTTTCACTCGCTCTTCCAACGTCTTTGTGTTTTTTTTGCTTTTATTGAGACGACCTCGTTGATTGAACGTCTCGTCGATATTTGTTATTTGTGGCACGTGTTATTATTTGCAAATTTTTTGAAAAGTCAAGGGTTCCTTAAATATTCTGTTTCAATTACTTTTGCCAATTTCGCGACGGAAGGAAACCACCACTGCCGCCGGTGCGCCTCGGTCCATATTGTAATCGATAAGTATCGAACGTGCGTTCGAGGACGCGTCGAATACGGGCCAAGGCAGCCATTCGCGATTCGCTCGACGTAAATCTCAGGCACAGTCGTTTAACCAGCAATTACATGGTTCCTTGCCTCTAGGTACGTCAGGCTTTGCCAGGTAGACATTTTCCTGATGGTCCAGCTCGATAAATAAATTTCCCCCCGTTTACAGTTGCTTTTTCCCGCGGACCTTTGTCGAGACAATTTCAGACGACGCAGGTATCGTTAAATAAATCTCAACCTCCCCTCGGTTCACCAATAAATTATTGCCAAGCTCGTTAGAAGTCAGGAAACAACGACAATGGCCGTAGACAATTCGTTCCTGTCGGCAAACCAGTCGATGCCAAATCGTATGCGGCCGCAGGTGAGTCGATCTCCCGGCTACACGTGTGCAGAGAAGATCTCGCGTGTCGCAATCGTTGGTCAACGTTTGTCGCGATCAGGGATACCGTGCCAACGTGCGAGATCGTTGCACGTTCTCGGGCTGGAACCCCCTGATTTGTCCGTGCCAGAAGCAGTAAAACGTTACGTACCGGCGATAAA
The DNA here is from genome assembly GCA_907165295.1 of Nomada fabriciana. Taxonomy (NCBI): domain Eukaryota; kingdom Metazoa; phylum Arthropoda; class Insecta; order Hymenoptera; family Apidae; genus Nomada; species Nomada fabriciana. The sequence goes on along the minus strand of OU015699.1, from coordinate 9,243,250 downwards.
GACGAAAATACGCGAGGTTTGAGGCCAACGGTTTCATTAACCGTCCGATTCGTGCACCAATTTCGATAGGGCTTGCGCAATTTCGGCCAGGAGGTTCTTGACGAGTTGAAATTGACCCCCAGAACTTAGTTAACACTTGTGGGGCAACTCTGAGGAACGACTAAATTCAGTAACTTCGGAGATCATTTGCTTGCGCTAACTTAAAATTGCCATACTGAATTGGGCAGTGATTTATTATTATTATTGCTGTTTTTGGGTGGAAATTAATATGTTAGGAGTGTTTGAAAAAATGTAAGAAAACGATAAAAAAGGGCCCGATGATAATAGAAGGGTGCCAGTAGTATCAGACGCGTCAGAGTTCCTTGACACCTGGCGGAATCTAATCGAACACCTGATATCGTTTTCAAGGTGTTACGTCAGCCACTGGTTGGCAGTGGTCGATCCCGAAGAGGGCGAAGACACACTGTCCAATGCACCCCGCGCGTGTATTTTGGCGTTCAGGGCCCGGCGTGACCTGGGCGTCGACTTTCAAAGCCTCTATAAATAGAATTGGCCAGAGTTTGCAGAGATAGTGCAAGGCCGAGCTTGCTGGGTATAATGGCCAAGAGAAATGCGCTCGCTCGATATTCTTTGTAAGACTTGTGTTGGGGACTGAACGATGTTATATATAGTCTTTCGTTTATTGGTGGCCAATGAGAAATCCATAGCTTTGGGGGATTTTTTCTTCTTTGGTACTTTAGCACTGTCCACGGAATTAAGTAATCTGCGATAGTGTTGCTTTGTGATCGAGCAAACCTGTGGGATGGTTTTGTTTCCTGGTACAACGCCTCCATTGTTTGTACAATCGGCCTTTGCCAAATTGGTTTCCTTTTCTCTTCTCTTTTTTTACGCACACCCGTCTTTGCAGGGACACGGCGTGAAATACAAGGAAAACACTTAGTCTCCTGCGGATAACAGAAAGTATTGTTGCCCGTGGGCCGGTCTGAATTATGCATTGTTTGCCAAACGAAATTGGACAATACGTTCCGGAGATCGTTGTATTTTGAGTTCGCCAGTCGGCGATGCATCTCGAGACGAATTTTATGGGTACCTCAGGGCATCTTGATGGCCCACAGTCTACCGCCGTATTTTAACCACTGTTTATCGCGTTGGGGATCCTCGTCGGAATACACCGGGCGAATAAGCATCGGGAAATTAAATTACTAGCTTCGGGTAGGCCAGCGGATCAACAAAAATATATAAACACCGTTCAATAGCAGTCCAATCACCCGGCTTTGTAAACCATCAAGACGCAAGATTCCCACGATTCGTCCCAACTCAGGATACCCCCCGGGCCTTTGTTCTAAGACGCCAAACGCGGCGTGGCCATGGGGGAAAAGATGGCGTCGCAAGAGGGCCTATTTCTCGCTTGTTGTTTGCACGACGCGTCTGAATGTCCGCATTATGCTCACGCAGAGTCAAGGCAGACACTCTGTATCGCATCGGGATATCGTGGCAGACCCCACGTCCCCCTTCTTCCGCCATCTTTCTCGCGTGTCTGAAACTGTCCAGGCGACAATGACGACGTTATACCCGGGCAGACGAGAGTGCATTGTAAAGTGACATCGGTGAGAATCAAGGAGAAAAGCTACGTCATAGTCAGCCCGGGGTAGGGGACGAAACGTCGAGGACGCACTGATAACGCAATTGTACCAGGAATCAGGGCAGGCCTTTTTTTGCTCATTAGTCATGGTGTATCGAGTGTTCGAATCGACTTTTCAGGATTATTTCTGTGGAATCAGCTAAGAGTTATTCCGTTCGATGGTTCCTTCTATGGGGCTGTGAATATTGAGCCTGATTTGTCTAAATACTTTTGTGTATTCCCTCTGTCGCAGGTGTGTCCCAAAGGACTATGGCTACCTTGAGTTCAATCTAAAGCCAGGCGTTCTGTAGATCGCTAGCAATTTGCTAGCTACTCAATCGCGGGGTTTATCATCAGGCATATTTAGAAATGATTGCATTAACAAATTGATACTGGATCCCATCCTCTCGCTCGTTAAGCCCCTTTCATACTTGACTTTCCATTTCGTCTACCCTCGCCGCCCCAAGTAGAGCCGGTCAGAATGCAATCAGCGCGAATCTCCGGCACTAAAATATATCCTTTTTACGAATTAAGCCCGATTCACACCCGGCCCTTGGCGATTCGAGGCCGAACCTTCGATCATTCCCATCCCCGATGCCGTAATCCCCAACAAAGGGCGCTGGCATGTTGATTCGTGGAGATACAGGTTTGGGATTCCCAGAACGGCGCATGACGTCCCGTCCTGTTCGTTTTCCATTTTCTTTCCTCCTTTTTCACGAACGAACGCCCACATCCTTTATCAGGATCTGCATTCACGGCTGAGATCACCGATCCTGGCTCGCTTTGGGTTCAAGGCCGATTACTAAGGCTCCTCCTCACTTTCGCCGCGGCCAGGGAGGGCAGCATAGATCCTCCCTGGCTCTGGCGTCTCGCTGATTTTTCTTATCTGCCCGGCTGGCTGGCTGGCTCTCGTTTCTCTCACGGCCAACGACATTCCTACGGGATCAAAACCGTGGCGCGCCTCTGTTTGCGTCGCGAAACACCGAAAGGACGGGCCAGTGCCTCCTTTTTAGCGTCCTTTTTGCGCTCGCCCGGTCCCTTCTCAGCCGTGACATTATGCTGATCCCCCGTAGCCGGTTCTTCCTCCTCTTATTCGTCTTCTCGTCGATTCTTCTTTCGCCCTTAATTGCTCGCATGCTTGAGCAGTGTGAAAAAGGACAAGTTTAAGAGCTTTGTTTACCAGACGAACGACGTGGCCTCTATTTTGATAGCACGTCGTGAATCAGAGCTTTGCACATGAATTCCCTAGCCGCGTGAAGACCCTAGAATCTAGCTGATCGTGATTAATTGCGGAACAATCTGTTGCCACGTGTTCGAACGTCACGCGGTATCGAATGATATTTGAAATGCGAAACGAAGGGAAGAAGCGAGGGGCGGAATGTCTGCGAGGAGGGGAACGGTTGGAAAGCACAAGGCAGTCTAAACGTGGCGTAAACAAGCGTGCGTAATGCGTGCGTTTGATGTTCTCCGCTGTTTGTCGCCGGTACTATAAACCCGCCCGGTATATCGCGGCGGTACGAGTAAACTCGCAAAATTATACTTGCATCCACGCCAACTACTCGTCTGTCCCTTCCTCTTCTTTTTTTTATTTTGTTGGTTATTCTTCGCGTCGATTTATTCCACGTCTGTTTCGAAACGTTGCATCGTTGAGTACTTTCCTTATTGATGGGTACCCTCCAGCCCGTTTCTATTGTCACGTTCATGACACGTTTTTTTTAGGTTAGATTGCCTCAGAGCTGCAACTTGGCAGGTAAAGAAAAAGCAAAGTTTTAAGAAATGCGTAGGTCTTCCTATTAAATTCACCATGGTGAGAATAAATTTCGGATCGTTTGTTCATGTCTCCCTTGGAAACATCGAAATCCCATTTGCATGATCAGATAGCTTTTGTTCCCTCTTAATTATTGAATCGCCCGAGAGGATCGAGATTTCTATCTGGACCTATCGAGACTCTCGCTGTTAATTGTCAGAATCGTTAAATCCGCTAGGGGCCCTTGGCGTATATAATACGGTGGCTCCTCTTGGTTTTATCAAATCTTGGGTTCGGTTGGCAGTACTTTTTCTTTGTCCTGTCGTTACTTGGGAGGGAACGCAATTAGCCGCGATGAAACGGGACCTTTGATGTGCCGCTGCTTTTAATCGATCATTTAGCGGCGTTAATGTCGTTTTCAGTGAACCTGACCGCGTTTGATGCGATATTTTCCCCAGGGAAAATATGGCGGACATTGAATTTTCCGATCGGTCCTGTATTCCCTCCAAAACTAAGGGTACCAGGTTTTCATCTTGCGATGGTTGTCACGTGGATTCAGGCTTTCTCAAAAGTCAAATTTTATTTTCCGTCAGTAAATTGTCATATTTAAAAAAGCATTTGAGAATGGCGAGGCTAATCAACGCGATCGTGATACTTTTGCGACTCGGGGCAAAAATACAGGACCAGCGACGTGCTCGAACGTGTATACAGTCGGCGGCTCGTGTCCAACCATGTGCGTTCGTTCGTATACAAAGGAAAAAGGAGGAAAAAGAGAACCAATGAAACGTGGGACCAAGGAAGAGAGCTGGAAAGAGGTGGAGGATCCCCCACTGCGGGAGGTCCTGGCGAACGTATTCGTGACTGTTACCCTCCACCAGAAGCGTCGGCACAGACGGTGTCCTAGGCCATTTTTTCTCTACAGTACAATCGTTTCAGCGCGCGAAACTAAAAATATCCTCCCTTCAGAAGGTGTTTAACGAATCGGTAATCGTAAAGAACGATGTGTAACTGTTCCTGGGGAATTGATTATTTTCGGCTGGTCCCCAGACTGCGAAGGCCAGCACTCGTTTCACCATAAGCTCCCGTGAAATCGATAAATTGCGCCCGTCCGCTCGCAAATTCGCTTCTTTAATGCGGCTTTGCTCTAACGAGCCTAATAACTCTGCCGGAGTATCGCTGGCGAGGTTTATAGTTCCCCGTAAAACCTTAAAAACAGACGGAAAAGTTGCATTCTCAATGTTGGCGGACCTGTTACGGCCTCAAGTTCGAACCCTAGATTATCCTGGAAGAAAAAGGGGGATACCCGCATAAAGTTCGATGGGAAACAATTAATGGGTATCAGTGGTGGCGTGACTATGATGCACACCTTTATTATCCGTTAGGGGTTTTTTTTATGCAGGGATATTATTATTTAAATACCTGCCTTCCCGGAATGGCAATTATTTTTTTGATTTCGAGATTATGGTCATCTTTTCGCATCGAATTTCTCCACAATTTTTATTATTTATTTATTCTTCTTCGACGTGGAAAATTTATTACCAATTTCGACTATCGGACGTACGTGTGTTATCGCACACGTTTTCATACACGTACTGGATACGCCTCTGAAAGTTGACTCGCGGCTTGTTTGAGCAGCTGCACATCAGAATTGCATTTATTCAAGCTATTCTTAAGCCAGTGTTTCCATCGTGACGATATATTGACCTCAGCGAATATTCACGATGCATTTGCTAATATTTTTCTTCTCAATAAATTTTTCGTATCGCCCCTCCCCGGTTAAATATATCCTGGCGCGCCAATTTCGAAAGCAACGTCGCGAATCGTAGAGTGGACGTATCGAATAAATCAACACGAATCAGGTACACGTAAGAGCAAGGGCGTTGAGGTTAGAGTTAGGTTTATGGTCCTCCGATAACTTATACCTACTCTTCCGACGCTTTTATATAAATGATGAACGGTTAAAAAGAACGTCGACGACGAACTGCAAGCACCCGAAATGTTTTCGGTACGCGTGCTATTTTCAGTCGGTGTAACCAGTTCGCCGTGCGCGCACCACCACTTGGCGGGAAATTCAAACTTGGTAGCCGTCGTTCTAATCCCGGTTGCATCTCGAACTGCACGATCCACGCGCTATTTCTAGACACGGAGACCCAGTTGCATTTCTCGCCCCGCTGCAACGAAACTGGCAATCCGTTTCACGTTCCATCAGCCGAGAAATTTGATACGGCCTCGAACGAATCGATTCTCGATTTTGCCACACCGATATCGTTTAATTCCACTGATTTGCTGCCGCTCCTCGGGCCGGTGATAGCGGTTCAATGCCCTTTTCCAAGTTCAAGGGTCTTCCTTCGTTGTATCGATTGAAAACCGTCGTACGATACGCGTTATCAATCCGAGAGATAAGGAAACACGAAGAAGATGTTTCACACTTGTAGGATACGATATTTTACTGACTTTCGATCACGTACTTGTGATCTAATTTATTCTTCGATCAATGGTGGTCAGTGACTGGTTGAGTGAATTGTATTGGAATTATTTTACATTCAAAGCAACCCAATTTTTCCCCTCAAAATTTCCATTTATTTACTTGGGTACCTTTTCGAGTTTGTTTTCAATTACTGCGAAGTAAAGGCAGCCTGAATAATGCAGAAAGATCAAGAGAACAAAGATTCGTCGTGAATCACTGTCCGAGTCCCATTAAGAGATGTCGTGCGAAAACGAAAAGAATTCTCGCGAGATGCCAGAGTGTATCCTTGACCGTGATCTACGAATGGACCAATGATGTCGCGTCACCAAGTTATTTTAATATCAAAGGCACTATTATTAGCGCGTGACCCGATAGACTCGCTCGTAGAAGAATGAAACTCTTTACAGGTCAACGAAGTGCGACAAACCCTTGCATCAATTTAAATTTCCCGCCAAATCGAGTGTGCAATAAAGCCTGGTGAATACAACTTCATCGGTGGTAAACAATAATATCATAGCCATCCTATTCTACATTTTAAATTGCAAAGTTCCTATGTACAGTGTATACAATAAATCAGTGTAAAGGTCCGTCCTCTTGTCCCTTAAAAAAAATATTTATATCTTTACATACTTTCTGCGAATACCCTGCACATTCACCGAGGGGCAGTGTTCATCGAACCTCCGAGGAATTTCCCAATAAATACATTTGCTTTTCTCCTTTTTTTCCCCCCTGTTTCTTTCTCGACCACCAGAATAATGGGAAATGACAGTGATATCTCGCGTGTTTGTTCTTATCTCGAACTCGTGAACGCAATTCCGGACAGATTCCTCTTCCCCCTTTAGTCACGTCACTCGTGTGACTTGGCATTCAGCCTTGTTCTATGAACTAGGTCGACATGTGTGGTGCATTGACAGAGAGAGTGGCCGTTTATCTCTCTTCTTCCTTCCGCTTCCCGCCGTCCGCTTGTTTCCTCGGCTCACAGCGCGCTCTAGCGTCGTCTCTGCCGCCGCCGCGGTTCTTCCCCTGCTTCGCTACGCCACCCTGCAAATTCCCTACGCGCTTCCTTTCTCCCTGTCCTTCGAAATTCGCCTTCGAATCGGTGATTGTAATATTCTATCCTAGTGTTACATTGCAGTTCATTGTGTTTCGTTCGAATTAGATCTTCGATGCGTGGAACTTATTATTGGATTAATTTTTGTTTTCATTGATGATTTTTGTCGAATTGTTTTTATGGGTTTCATTAATTCCTCTAACCCAGCCACCCTTCAGACACACAGGGTGGTCGGGAAATAATGTCCCGCTTAAGGATTATATTTTTCGACAGCTGATTAAAATATTCAGCTAACGTAAAGCTGCGAAAGGATTCTGAAAGGGGCGGCGATCAATTTTTAAATTGAGTCGGTGCATTTGGCAGTCTTTTTCTGCTTTTTATTCGTTGCTCAATTTTTCACGATCCCATCATCCCCTATCCTCTGCCCATTAATTTCTCCGCTGTTCTCGATGCTTTTGCACGTTCCACTCGGTCGAATTTTCACGCACGCGTTCCGAATCGCATTTTCGTTGCGACACACGTTTCTGTTGATGGCGTCGACGTCGGCGTCGCGTCTGCCCTACTTGCAACGCGCATGCACCCCTCGTGCAGCCGTGGAATAAGCGAGAAATCGATCCTTCGACCCCTTCCTCTAGCGTCGCCTGAGCACGGCCAGCCCTCGTCGATTTTTTACCCGGAAAATCGCTGGAGTCTCGTTCTCAGTGATTTCTGCCCACGCAGATTGCACAAAATTATTCTGTTCGAGCCACCCTCACTCCATCTATATTATCTACATTATTTACGAATCACGAATTATAATTCTTTCTTCCCAATTTTCCTAATTAACTGTTGCTCATTTATTTCAATGATACATTCGTTTTGGAATTTAGCTTTTTCTAAACCTTTTTATCGTTATTTATTATTATATTTTTTTCGTATTTTTATTGCGAAAATATGAAATGTTCAGAGAGAGGAATTAAAAGGTCAAATAAAATTTATTTTTGCCTTTCGAACAGTCCATTGTGAATGATGCACAATTTGTTTTGTTTGAACGTTGCCAATGCCGTTGCATGGGTATGTTAAATGGGGTTGATCCAAGGATTGCACGGTCTTTGTGGTAGACATTCACGAGTTTCCATTCACCAAGCATCGATCGAGGCTCTCTGAGGCTGAATAGAAACCATGTTACAAGCTGACTTCGCTCGAGAGTCTCGCCCAGAGACAAAGTAAAGATCCCGACTCAGCATACCGTGTTTCGAGTCTCCTCGTCGATATAACTCAGCAATTTCTGCTGAAACTCTCCCCTTCTTTTTTTTCCAACTTCTCCTCGAATCATCATGTTGGAGGTTCCGCTGGTACCTCGATTGTTTGCTCGTATTCCCCAAGTTGGATATCCAACAAATTCCGAACACTTGGTTTTGCTGATGAAATTTTTTAATTTTCAATTGCACAATTCTATTCGAGGCCTCAGGTGGTTCGTCGTTATAATTAACATCAGTTGTGTGCAACTATTATTATTTTCGGGATTTGTGAAAGTTTAAAGTTAATGTATTTATTTCAATGAATTTAATGGTGTTGCAGAGGCGGTTAGTATTCTTCTTTTAGACCATGAACTTACCGATGGGGGCTCTGGTGACCCACTTGTAGATCGGTAGACAGTGAACACGTTGATCGAGGAATTGTGCAAACGTCAGGTCTCTCATTTGGATCAATGTCGATCCCTATCAGCTGCTGAAATGTGCGTCAATTGTTTAGTGACGGTTTGATCTAGTTTTTAGTATCAGGAATAGATAGGAAAGTTACATTCCGCCACAATCCCACTACAAATCCACTGTAATATTTATTTCGTGATCCAATTTTTGTTTAAATTTCCACGAAGCTCTTTCCAAACGTAACAATACATAATGGCTGTTGTAATACGAACGAGTTGTAAGACTCGGCGTGTCGTTTCGACACGATAATCGTGGTCTCAATGTGGGGATCGGGGTCAACGATAGTCAGAGGATCATCGGTTTCTTTGCGAATGCACTGGCAAAAGTGGACTGCTCTGTCTGAGCATTGAGATCCGATGAATCTTGCATCCAGGTCAGATCGACAACTGTTCTTGACTCTGTGGTCCGATAAAATGGACCACTCCGTGTAACCCCACTTGTTGAAATCGCCAGTGAACTTGATAAGCTGATTGCTAACAATAATATATAAAGGAATGGTCGGAAGACATCATAAATGAATCGATAGGACTACTAAATAATGAAGTATTAGTGACAGGCATTTGCAGGTACCAGTTGGTCCACTAAAATGTTTGTATACAGGTTAGAAACGATGATACCACCGGTGAGAAAAATTGGGTACTTCAGAATTCTTTGTGTGCACGCTATTTTCGTATAACGTAGGTGGTGTCAGCATTGTAGGCCCAGAAACTGAGCTCAGTGCAGTAGAATTCTTTGTTTAACTATTGTGTAAGACGCACGTGACCAGAGTAGCACGTTTCACGGGGACAGATACTGTTTCTGAGCCATCTGTGGCCAGAATCTGAAGTCTGGAGTGGCCTCGAAGAGGATCTAACCCAGACCTAACCCAGACCAAGCTAGAGAAACTTGAGACGACGGCTGGCCTGGTGGTGGCAATGCTTGCAGCGATGTTAGTGCCGCTGCAGAATCGATCTGATGGCCTAGTTACCAGGAGAGAGTGAGAGGGAGAAGCCTAGGCAGACGAGTATACTGGGTGGGGCGAAAAGTCGGCGTTAGGAAAGGGGTAACTCTTAGCTAGACGTCTGATTAATCTTCAGGCCCTCGCAGAGGATTTCTTTGGTCCCTCTCCTCAAAGGCAGAGCTAGGAAAATTTTGAGAGAAGCTTCAAAAATGGTCGCCATGGAACCATAGTCCTTTAAAATTAGGATATATAACTCCTTATAGAATAAATTTTGTGGTGAATTTGAAGAGGCAAGATTGAAATTCCCGTAGGCCGTCGAAAGTCTATGACTATATTCACTACAAGTCTCCTTAATGTTCACCATAGAAAGCAGCCAGAAAATATTACCATCCAAAGATTCTTCCCTATTTCTTGCCATTTTCAAGCAAATTTCCACCTCACCCTGTAGACATTCAACTATGGCGTCCTTCCCAGATACGCCATACGCTGCTGGAGGCGTGCTGGTTGGGCACAGTCTCGACGCAGAAGGGGTTGCAGGGTGGGTGGTGTTGATCGGAGGATGTAGCTGGGATACGAACCCTGGAGCGAGGACAGGCATTGACCTAGATGTCCTCTCCGCTTTCTCCATCCTCGTTGGGTGACTGTATCCCTGCAGTCCTGCGCGTCTCATCCTAGCGTAGCTCCTCTTTCAACTGCTGCCTCCCTGGTCCTTGCTCTGGATATTCATCGTCTATTCTCTTTTTGTTTTCCACGAATAGTGCTAGTGTTGAAACAAATGATCAGTGGTAAATAGTTTTTGTAGGATCGTCAATAGCCTTTGAGATTATTTTATGTCTGGCAATCTGGGCTATGTGGTTTTCGACTGTGGGTGAGTAACCAGTGAATTGGTATTTTTCACTAGAAAGTACCTTTAATGTCTATTTCTATCCAGAATAACAATTGTATTTCCATTCCGGTTTGCTCCTATTATTCTTGAAAAAAATTCTGTCAGAGACATGCTGAGACTCAAAGACGTTGGTCGTCTTGTGCATCGGGTAACAGGCTTCGATGTGACCTCCTGTATCCTCGAGCAGCTCGTTGAAGGTTCATGGCTCGTCTGAAGGGGTTGCAGGGTGGAGGGATTTGTTGCTCAGAGGTCGCAGCCGGGATTCGTATCCTAGAGCTAGGCCAGCCACTGACCTAGATGTCCTGCTTCTTCCTCTAACGTTATTATCCTTCTATTTTCTCCATTTCCTTTTACTACTGCCTTTTCACTTCCTCGTTTCATCCCTGCGTTCAGTGGTTCGTCGATCCCTTCCTGGTTTTCTTGTTTATTCGATGTTTTCCTTCGACTTTAGGCCGCCCAATCGAGAACGTCTGATACTACTTGCGATTGTCAGATTGCTTCCAGTTATTGAATAATGATTCTTCGTCAATATTGAAATTTTTTATCGTAATTTTTTCTTCTTTGTAATAAATTAAGAATTCTCTAGAATTTCAAGCAATATCGGTTATTGGTTAATCTAAATTAGTCTAGGTCGATGTTATCTACCGTTTTCTCTACGTCAGTGGTTTATATCAACGTTATCTACTAAAGTATCAGATAATCAGCCTGTTTTGGGGATTTTACTCAGTCCATTTAGTTTCCATATTCTTTCCATTTCTTTTGCACTCGCAGAACGATCGACGCACTTGATCCAAAAATTTTTCCTGCCGATTTGAAATATTTTTTTGAGCGAAAGCAGTAGGATCGCTGCGAGCAATCGTATTCACGTAGATCCAGGAAATTAGGAAGGGTGGAAGCTATTCTGGTTTTTCTCGTGAAATCCAGAAACTAAGGGGTGGCTGAAGATAGGATCAACCCCCACCACAACCGTTTTATCGATCGACCCTGGATACCAACCATTCCCAAGACCAGTTTCCAGTCTGCCGAATAGTTTCCAGTGGAGTACCGTGGAGTTTCTGGGCTTTGTCCTGATATTGCCCCTTTGTTCGTTACCGATTCATTAAAACCGATTGAAATGAATATTTCAAGAATTGAAAATCCCAGCCGAAATCAAAATTATTCCCACCCATACACCAAGCAGTCCTAAGAACCATTATACACGCTGCTATCAACGAATCGCGCAGAGTCCAATCATCGTCACACGAACCGATAACGATCAAAATTCCCCATCGACGGTAGGAAATTCACCGTTCGCCCGATTGTTCTGCGCTGCGGCCAAAATTTCGTTCATTTTAATGGCGTTAATGCGAGAAGAACAGCCGGGGGCTACCTGTTGATGTATAATTTCGTGTTGCACAACTGGCTGTCATCGCTGAGGCGATGGTCCCAATATTCGATTTGCGATTCGACGCGCACGTCCAACCCGACATGAATTCAATATCCGTAATAATATCCGGACGTGTTTCGATACCGCCAGCACGATGCGTTTCGCGTCGGCTTTCACGATGATGAAAACGGAAGAGCGTGACGAGAAAAAGGGCTCCGCTCTTTTCAGCCGCAATTATTGGAAATTCAATACTCGTCGCCTCTTGGCTCATAACGAGAAAGAAAGCGATGAACCATAAGCTTGCGCATGGATTAAAAACTCGATTAGATATTGTTTAGTTCTGAGAGTTCACTATTGTTTCGTTTTTGTTTGCCACGGGTTTGTGAAATTAATTTTGGATTAGGTTTGAGTTTTGTAAGTCAACGCGTTTCCAGCAGACCAACAGAAATACCAAAATGATATAAGGCTAGCGAAGTAACTATTAGTACCGAGGTAATAAAAATTCCACAGCCTACTCCATCGAATCCCAGTCCCCATTAGTCTCATGAATGATGTGAAGCAAGATGGAGAAACAGGCTCCATGTTGAAACGAAATACAGATGCAGGGCCAGAGCGAAAAAACGATGGAAGAGTGTCGCACAAGGAAGACAGAAATTGGCGGGCGACCACAGTGGGGTGGGTCAGGGTTAGTGTCGAAGGTTAGGCTGCCCCCTACCCAGGATCCCATGAGTTTGGCGCCACAGTCAGGGGAGCAGGGACGCGGACAGTGCTGCCCGATCGATATTCTACTAGCTGCACGATGTTCATCCCCTCTCGTACCTACTTTTGGAACTTCTTAGCCCCGTTCCCTACGTTGTCTCGCTGTACTTCCCCTTACTTCGATCGAATCAGCATGTTACGCAGAAGTATATACTTCATACGCACTGGATTTTTGTCAGACTTTTGACTAAACTTGATAGCAATTGGATTTAGGAATTAATGGCTGATTTAGTAAACAGTTTCTGTTGGTATCCCCGAATTATTTCGAATTAATCATTGCATTGTTTTCGGCTATATTACGCTTACTAATTGAGCAAAATATTGTGCTTGACAAGACTTTGCCATCGGTCCATGTATTATACGAACATTAGAGCCAGCTATGGTGTCATCCATACATCACGGTCCGACTTTAATAATCGATTAGTTGGCTCGCAACGACGTGCAGAACAAGCTTGGTTGTTCTGTTAGTGACACACGACCTATCCGACTGCTATTATCAGAAGTCGGCCGTGCGTGTTCCAGGTGACAACGGTGATTAATAAATCGCTGGTTTCGGGTACACGGTCTTGACTGATCCGCCGTGTACCATTGATCGATAGATTAGCCCTGGAATAAAGGATTCGCGAATCCCCTATTGGCAAACTCTTCTGGGCAGTAGTAGAAAAAATTAATTGTACAAAATTTCAAAGGCGATCCTAATTCATTGAAAACCTATACAATAAAATGCCAGACATTTTTTGGGCCTCGTTACGATGATCAAGAGGCCGGAAGAGTGAGAGAAAGGGAGAAAAAGAACGTAATTTGGGACCACCAGTGGGGGAGGGGGATAGACGCAACGGACAGTGCAGTTGGAATTCTCAGTAGTTGTTTTGGGGCCAGACGGGCCGGAGCTACGTAGAAAGTGGCGGGCCCAATCGTTCTACCTTCCTTGTCCCACCATTGGTCACCATTTCAAGGCCCACAGCGAAGCATGGAGGGGCAGTTTGGGGAACTGCGTCACTCCATGCGTCTCCTCTCCACAAATCGTGCGTTTCAAATTCATTCGCTAACGTTTCTTCCTCCTTGGTAGTATTTCCAAGTTCGGAATTCTCGGCGTGTGTTGTATTCTCATTGGGAGGCTGTCTGTAGTTGCCTAGATGGCGCAGCAATCGTCACCATTGAACTCTATGGTCCAAGTGACCAGTCCAGGCTAAGCAATCATTTTTATAAACAATTCGCGTGTGATAGTTTTACTATTAACTTAGTGCTCGTGAGGTGGATACTATTTTCAAGAAAGGCCTTAGATTGTGTTCCTTAGTTAGTGACAGGTGTTCGGTATGTGATTTTATTGGTTCGCACACATTTCAGAAAGTGTTTTGGAACGGATTTTCGAAGGAACAGCTAATGCAGGTAATTTTGAGAGCTGTCAAAAAAAAATGTACCCTGCAATTTTTTACTTGGAGATTTGTTTGGTTATTATTAAAAAATAAATAAATATAAAGAGCTGATGCCGTGCAACCTCTCTCAATATTAAAATAAAAAATTGTTCAGTTGAGTTTGTCTTTGGTTACATTTTACCATGAACCAAATTTATCACTAGAGCTTGCGGTGAATCGTTTAACTATCGTTGTTTATGATTGTGTCGTGGTTTGGGAGAGGTTTACTAGGCCTAGTACGCACGTTCAAGCGGCTGAAAGTTTAGATCAAGGGACCAAGAATACCCAGCTCCTGTCTCGAATGTCGACTCGTCCGATCGTTCAAGCATATCATTGCCCGCGATTTCTCCAGGCGGGAGGAATTGCGTGGCGTAAATCGGGAGCTGTTTTTGAAATTAACTATAGGTTTAATGGTGTTTCGTGCGGTCTATGTTATACAGACTGTTTCCATATAGTCACAAGATTTCTTGTGGGACAGGTGAACCATTACCTCCACAAAATTTGTAATTTTCCTTAGGATGCTTCTCTTAGTTGAATAATTGTTACTCTATTCCTCATTGATAAGATTTCATGTTTCAATCAAACGATAGATGAATAAAACATATAAAACGTTTGTAGTTACTTTTACGAATTTTTGTTCAAGTTCAAATTGAAGAAGATATTCTAGCTACCATTAGTTTCTGTTCCTCTTGTACGACAGGTGTAAAAGTATCGCTTATTAGGTGATAAGCTATTCCTGATTAAAAACCGACTTTCCTGTTAACTGATAAAGCGAGAATCAGCATGAATATTGGAATGCAAATTGTGGGTACACTGAACTGTCTGACGCGTTGGCTAGCCTAATCTTATTTATACTGTAGGACTTTTTTTAGATAAGCAATTATCTCATCAGATACCGTAGCTGTCAAAAATATTGAAGGAGGAAAACTAACGAGTTCTCCGTAGAATTGGAAAACAATTCTGATAATGAGTATCAGTAGTGAATGCCACTTTATTAATATTTAAGCCGCGGGCAATTTGCTTCCGCCGTCCAAAGACCATTGTGGAAAGAAAATCTATGTTGTCAGGAAATTCAAAAACTTCTTTTACTAACAAACTGACTGCGCTTTGTTTCAGATACCTCAAGAAAGCAACTGGCTACGATCAGGCACAACCATTATGCGCCTGGAACCGCGTACTTCGGCGCACTTCAAGATGCGGTAGAGGAAGTCCCTCGACGAGAGCCCAGAACCTACTCCAACCTCCCCAAAGCAGTGCATCTCGTCGCCCTGTCCCAGTACAAGAATACAATCCTACGCATAATAGTAATTAAGAGGAGAAACAAATATCCAATAAGGTCCGGGACACCTGCCTTCCCTCTTCTCAGAAAAGACGTGGAGATACAAACGGGCCTGGTACCTGAAATCAACGGAAAGCACTGCCTCCGCATGTCACCAGGTTCCCGGGAACGCAATAATCATCAGAACCTTCAGTGAAAAGAACCAGTCACCCAAATTCCAACCAGAAACGTGAAACTTATCAGGAAGCTCCCTCTCCGACAGTCAGAAAATAATTCTCCATCCCCGAACAGACATTGTCAAGAGTGTCAAGAAGTTTGCAGCGAAGATCAGATAATAATCCTACAGCTAATAGCAAGAGTGAACCGCCTCAGACTATACAAGAAGCCGCCACCTGCAGTCATCAGAATTGCCAGAGAATCACGGATCAAGAGAAATATCCCTAGAAGGATCCCAAGCGCCTGTGTCACCCCCGATAATCAAATCCATCAGAAACCTGCTCTGAAGACTAAAAAAAGCCCTCATAAAGGATTCTAAGGGGCACGTGAACAGAGGTGAGCAGAGGAGCCGTCACGGTGGCCAGCTTAGTGAGCGGCAACGTCGCGGTGCGTTACGATGAGGCGTCGGGAGTGGTTGGCACGGGGGGTGTCGTGTTGGCAGCCACTTCCAGGTTAGCCACAACTGACCCAGCCGCGTCCAGCATGGACACCAGCGACTCCAGCATGGACACGACGAACGGTGGTTCGGGTACAGGGGTGGCAGGTGTCGGAACGATAGCCTCCGTGGTGGCTGGAGCGGCGTCTTTGACTCTGGTGAAGGCTGAAACGCCTGAACACCTGGCCGGGACGTCCACGACGCCGTCGACGGTCGCCGGACCAGTCACGCAGTCTGCAGGACTATTTGCTGGCATTGCCAGTAACAAGGGCGGCAGGCCTGATGATTGGCTGGCGACGAATAGTCCCGGCTCACCGTCCGCCACTATGCAGGGCCAGCACGTGGTTTATACGAATCCCCAGCAACAGCTGGCTGACCAGCAACCCCCTCTGGCGCATTCGAGTCCGTTGGCGCATCAGCAGCAACCTGGTAGCAACAATGGATACGCGAGTCCCATGAGCACCAGCAGCTACGATCCTTACAGTCCCAACAGTAAGATAGGTGAGTGGTTTGTCGGTTCATGATGTTTTCAGATGCCCTGGTTACAGTGGAGTATGGTTTTGTTTTGGTTTGAGGACGTTAGAAACTTTGCAGGCGTCACACCGAGATGATTGTTGAAATACTTTGGACATTATTTTTAATTTATTTTAAAGTGGATCTGCAAAAATTATTAGATGTTTCAAACACATCGAACGAACGCATTTTCTGTGGCCTTTTTTCTCCACTTTAGTCTACTTTTATAGGCTTGGTTGAACGACATATTGCACCCATTAATCCCATAGCTGGCGTTGTTCGCCAAATCACCTGAAACGTGGCTACTAATTTTTTGTAGCGCGCAAAACGTCCACGCGATTCAGGGAACCATGTGACCGAACGAATCTTTTTTCCTCGGTCTAGTTTGCTTCCAAGTAGCTCCTCGATTTACGGGACCATGTAAAAACCGAGTCCTGGTAACTTTCACGTGACGAAACCACGCTTCTGTGCCCCGATGAAGAAGCACGAGAGGAGAACGCGAGACAGATGAAGAATTCAGTGCACGAGCTCGCGTTTCTTTCTGTCGGTCTGCGAGAAAAAGAGAGTGAAACGTCGACGAGTTAAACGGATGTGACGTCACCGGCCACGTTCTCCTCTCACGCGTTCCCCTTGCCTCTCCCCTTCCTCCACTCCTGTTAGCTGCGTCTCTCGTGTCCACTTCCGTCAATCCAAGTGATTGCTTGCACTACTGCCATACTGCACCGTTCCTCGCGTGTTGCATCGCTGCACGCGAAACATCCACGATCACGATACAGAAACGATGGGCGCCATGATAAGCCCACAGCTAGTTATTCTCGAGGGTGGACGTTGTCGAGGCCTTGGAAATTTTCTGACCAGACATGCTGTAATAAACTGTGAAGGGGATTAATTTGGACAAAGATTATTGCGATGGAATTACAGGCTTAGACTTTTCAGGTTGGGAGTATTTTATGGTGGATGAGGTATTTTTAAGGTTATAAGGAAAATGAAATTTTCGCAGCGCAATAAGTGACAGATAAGTTGCACGTCGAAATAGATGGTTCCATGAATTAAAATCTAAAACGCTTCAGCTAGTTTTCATTTAATATTCTCCATGGATTGGTCCATGAATATTCCTAATGGAACACCAGCTGATCATGTGGTTAATGAGAGGTCTCGAGGCGATTTAAAAATAGGGTTGGATGTTATATTTTTCTGGGCAGCGACGTGTGCTAATTGGCTGCTTTTACCTTGTGCAGGGTGCAACTTTTTCTCCCTTGTTCTCCTGCCGGGGTTACGTGTACGTGCCCCACGTCGTAGTTTTATTGGGCTGGATTATCGATTGCCACCAGTAATAACTTTTCTTCGTAGGCCGCGAGAAACGCTTGATTTTTTCCCTTTCTGGTGACGAGATGCTTCGCCTCGCTGTATCGAGTCGTCGTTTTGCTTTCCGCGTTTGTGGATTAGCCGCACGCCAGCTCATTCCATTGATAAATTATTTCCTCTAGACTCAGTCGTTATCAGTACTAGGCTTCCACTCGGAATGTTAATTTCTTTTATTTTTCCGATAGATTCAACAACGTTAGATTTGTTTGCGTCATTTTTTTATACAAACCAAGTTATTGTCGCGGGGAACCTCGCCGGTCTAGGGACTCTCCACGCCTAAATGATGCCAGACATGTAAACTCCAGAATGAAGTGTCACGTGCCCCGTACTAATTTTCTATAAAGTATCGGCACGTTCCATTTAGTTTGTCGCTTTTATATGTGGGCTGTGACATTGATTGCGAAACGGAGCCCATTAACGAAAGGGTTCTAAACGGTTTTCGGTCCGATATGGGTATTTTGTTAGCCGCTGTTGGTGATTGAGCCCGCATGTCTGTGTCCTGGGCTCGCTAGATAAAAGTACGTCGCGAAAATTGGAAACAATTACCATAATGTACATCTATCGACCAGGGACACATACTCCCAGACATTTCCAGCGATTCGGATAACACGAAAACGGCAAGGAAGCAATTTAAAACAAAAAATTCTTCATTGAAGGTTTAGTTTGCCAGAGATTTAAAACCCCTCCTTAAAATTGAAGAGCCTTCAAGAAAAGAAATAGAATGATTGCTTTAAGAAGCGGTTCACAATGAACGAGGAACGTATTAGGTACTTCACGATGAAGTATCCTACGGGATGCTAGTTACATTTCGCTTTTTCCACGGTCCCGCCGCGTCTGAGAACCTGCGACGGATTTTCCAACAGTTAATAGCGGGTGGTGCTGGATGAATTGCAGCAGGATGCATATACGGCCTTGAGTGGCCATGCACGAACGTGTGCATGCGTGATGCACACGGTCGCGTGAGCACATGCACAGGGGTACCACTCACACGTGCTGTGGGGAAGAGGGCAGCACGTGTGTTGGCGGCTACGCCACACGCACGAGGTTAATACTACCAGATAGAGTAACGTAGTATGTATTCTGCGCGTTATTTAGAGCTTATGCGTTCCTCAGAGACGTCGGTATCGACGTTCATCTGGAATATTTACACTCGTCTATTTGTACGTAACTATTTTTCAGCGAACGTTTTCGAAATTCCCTTCCATCGTTATTCTGGTAATTTATCGCTCCGCAGTAATTTTCCAATTTGGTTGGCTACTTTCGGCAGACACATTTTACTGCTCAGACGTTGCCACCATGGGTTACTAGATTTCTGTTAGCGAAAAATACATTTCCATAGAAAAGAAGGTGCGGGGAACAAGGTTAAACGCCGATACCTAATAACGATTGTCGCGTGTTATCGATTCATACTGCAGATTAGTGCAACAGTTACGTAAATGCACTCGCGCCACGGCCTGCCCATATATGTTTGCGTGAGCGTGAAACGCTGATGGGACGAGGTTAATGACAATATGTCGTACTGCCACGGTTCCTCCCACGCACCACCGACTGCACTGGCCCATATAATTATTATTCCGACTCTGGCAGACACGCATACACGCGCCAGACCATTTAATTTTCCATCGTTGAACGTTGGCCATTCTTTTTGTCCTTTTTTTTTTGCGTTGGAACGTCTGCTCCCGGTATCCGGCTATTTCGTGCTGTTTATTTCTCGCCTGGCTTTCTTTTTCTTCGCGTTTCTTCCTCGTTGCTGGAGGGCCCCCCACTTTTCGTTGGAACAAGTGGGTACCCCTGATGGGATGTCTGATTGGTAGATTATGCCTGGATGATGGGCTTTTAAGTTAGAAATAATTTGTGGCGTATCTGGTCATCTTGGTTGGTTTAGGCTCTTGATTTTCTTCACTTTAGAGGGAATTTGAAGTTTTTGCCGGCGCAACGCTGCAATTCTATATTCTAGGTTGGCAAAGGTGCGGTTGGGAAGTTTGAGGTAGCACGATGCAGCCATTTTGAATTCCTCTTTTAATTGTTAGGTACAATTGAATTAATTTACTAGATAATAATCGAGAAATATCGAGTCTCTTCTTGAGACTTATATTAACTGGTCTGCGGACGAAACAGAGGATTTTATTTTGCAAATATCCAATGTATCATAATGTTTAACGGTTGAAGCGTTACAGTCAGCGCAGAGGAAAGATAGCTGTGTTTTATTTATCGTGGAGCAAAATTGCACGGGCAATCTTGAATGCAGCAGTTGCACAGTGTCCTTCGATGACACTTCCGGCGACCTTCCGCTGGCGCTTCCGGTCTGTATCCGCCTCCGAGTAGAGAACCGGAAGTCACGCTGGAGGTGGCCGTTCTCCGAAAGCTTTAATGGACTCCTGTCATCTCCGTTTATAATTCTCATCCATGCATCTATAAATGGAACTATTAACACTATTATATTATTCTATTCTATTCTAGTTTACTTCATCCTGCAATTGTTGCATTACCAAAAAATGTCTTATCTCCCTGACACTCGCACAGTTTACCACTTATTGTTAGACTACGCAATTATAATTGCAAATGGCCCCTCGACAATTATTATAATAATAATAAAATACGTAGCAGTGGAATTGAAATCAATGTCTGTGTGTTGGAGTTGGTACTGCGAATGCGAGTGGTGTCTCAAATGGAATTTCAATGCTCGACTGAAGCACGTAGGTGAAGAGAGTACGTGTATCGTTGACATATCCGCGCATCGTGGAGGCGACGTCGCATCAGTGAGCAACGTGACCGAGAGGAGAGAGCATCGGGACGTTCTATATTTACCAGCCGGTTCGCTTATCAGCTGCTTATCAGCGCGACAGACGGAGACGAACTCCTCTCGCTGTGCTGCGGCAAACAGTGGGGCCCGGTTCTTTCTCTCTTCGCCTCCTCCACCTTTTCTCATCGCGTATTTTTATCGCTGCTGCGCCTCGTTCTCTTACGTAAGCCCGGATCCTGTGCTCTCCCTTTCTCTATCTATCTCTGGTTCCACTGTTTTATATTATTTTTATTTTTATTTATTCTTTGTCCGTTGTATTTTTTTTTATCTCGCGGACGAAACGGAGTCGATATCGCAATGTTTGTTCGGCCTTTGAGTAACAGCTGACGTTGCTGGGGAATCGTTTTCAGAGTAATTCTGTGGGAACAGGTGGTTCAGTTATGGAATGCCGCGAGGTCTCGCGAAGTTATGGGTATTCTATGGAGAATAGCTGGCTTGGCACCATTCGGTTCTATATTAATTGTATTACAGAGGAGTTAAATATTGACTTTATCTCCATTGCGTTCCGTAGAATTTATCCCGCTCGAATTTCACGTAACGACAGTCTCTTGAATACAGAATAGAAGGGCATGGATGAAAATGTTCTTTTCTTATGCGCTATGAATTTTCAGGTAAACGAACCAAAAAGAAAAAGTGAAATTGTCGTTGAATAGCGACGAGTAGACGTGCGTGGCTGCGTTGATGTAGGTCGTCGGTACGTAATCAGTCAGTCGCTTCGCTTATCAGTAAACGCTATCGGCGTATCATCTGTGCGGGCCATGCCTGACCCACATCGGCCCACGGCCAATCGAAATCGCGAGGGGACGCTCGAATTTTCATGATGATTCACGTCGCATTCGTTCCTCTGTGAAATTTGTCCTTATCTGCCTTGACCGATAAACGACTATTAGAAACGTTAGAAGTTCCTATCGATAGCTCGCAAAGCAGCGTTTGCTTTCAACGTACAATAGGTACGTAGAATTCCGTGTTTCGTATTTCACACGATTTCCTAAGGGAAAAAAAAATTATTTGTTGCGCTAAGGTATTTACAGTACTTTTGATGTCAGAAGTTGCAACACCTGGCTCGGTTATTTTCATTCGGAGTTTCAGCTTTGCGCCGGATTTACGAGATGGGTTTGCGTCCAGTGTCTTCGCTGACGAGTTTTAGGGGAGGCCGTTGGCCTATTTAGTTGCGTGTTTGGGTGGGAAGCACGCGAGGTCCGGCACTTCCGGAAGTGGCTACCTCCGAGACGGCGATGTACCTAGTTCCTTTTACGAAAGTGCTCCATTCTGTCGTTCTCGAAGGGGCAGTGCCAACTTTTCTATATTCGAATCATTTTTTTATAATGGAAAACAGAGTTGCCGAGTAATTAATACAGCTTCCAAAATTTCCAGGAGATGTTCGTTAGATTGGAACAATAAAATTAGCCGGGTATTAAATTTTGCAATCTTCGTGTTTAAAGTTTCACGTCGAGATTTCTGTTCCTCGAATAGGGAAAGAATTTTTGTCGCTGGCGAAAATAGTTGTCGAAGAAAGAACAGCTGAAGTCGATGACCAACACGAAGCTCGCGAATTTAGGTCGCGCGATATCAGGCCGGTTCTAGGTGCGGGCGCCAGGACGTATTTTATCTTAGCTTATCTCGATCCGCGTTATCACGGTCAGATAAGGGCGCCTCGTGTTCGCAACTCGACCGTCAGGTAACCGATTACACGCCGGCATGCAGCATGCAATTTTCGCCAGGCTGCAATTTCGGTTACTTCGAATGATCTAGATGTGCCATTCTCATTTCACGTTCTCAATAAATTATTTCGTTTCTCCTACACAAATCGAAGGGAATCGTGCAAAAGATCTCGCATAGATGTGCGTGGAAAAGCGACGGGAGCAGAGTTGTATTTATTACGATTAATAACAGCCTTAAATATCTTTCACCACCGCCTCGAATCGTAATAACTTCTTCGTTATTTACTCTTCCTCGAAAACCTCCTGGTACCTGGCACACTTGATCTAATTGCCGAATGTAAAATTCAGTAGATAAAGTTACATGATGGATAGTGTCCCTTTAGAGTTTCATAAGTCGCGCGTAAAAGTGTCGGGGGACCCCTGGCGTGATCTTCAGGCGGTCCAGAAAGTCAGTTCTGGTAACTGGTTGCCGCGGTAGGTGGCAGCACGCATTCTTTTGGCGGCAAGAGGAAAGTGGCTTCGAGAGTACGTGAAAGGTGCGACGAAAACTGTGAAATTATCAACGACAGCTCGCCGCATGCGTTGATTCGTTGCCCAAGCACGCTAATCTGCGACGAAATCAGGTAAAACAATCGTAGAATCATTACATGCACGCTATGTAGTAACATTGGTTCAACCACGCCGATGACTCGAAACTTTCTAACCTCCCTTGGGTGTCATGTGCGACATTGGGACGCGTATTCCGAATACGCGACGAATAATCAACGATTGCTGCGGAAACGTTTCGTCGACGATACCTTTTTCTTTTGTCGAGCTGTTTTCTTAACCCCTTCGAATTGATTGCGCAGGTGTCGGGACGTTTCGAATGTATGCGACAAATTTCGTCGAACGATCGAAATGTGGAAAAGCAAAGTAAAAAACCTCTTGTTTGCAACTATTTCGCGAGGTAGCGAACGAAATCGTTGGCTCGCCGGGGTCACGAAAGACCCAGCGTGTGACCTTCCTGTGCTGGCATTAGTAATGTCAGTTCGCAGTCAGTGATTTCTTTTACCAATGAGGCGGCAGGATCTGCAAATGTTGTTGTTGTGCGAGATGAAAAATTGCTGTACGACGTTGCGTAGGAACAGGAATTGTATTTTCGAATTTGCGAACACTTGAGAACAGTTGGCGACCGTCTCGGTATGCGTTGAGAATTCGGTGAGACTTCTTTGGAGGCTCAGTTGATCAGGAGGGAATCGAAGTGCAGATAAATAAGGCCGATACCTTGCAAAGGCGTAGACAAGATTGCTTTCTTTATTATGTTCGATGAACACTTTGTCTTGTAAGTCGAATTGCGGCACAGACTGTTTCGAGAATCGCAGGTGTGGGTATGAATTTTATGTTAATTTGTATTTTATACAAATTATAATATTGTAGATTGTAATTTATGATTCAGTAGACGCTATACAATTTTTTGCTTAAGTCTAATGCTTCCAGTAGTGTGCAGTATTTAGTTGATGACAGCTTCTTCCGACAAATCTAGTATTGACACAAATCTATTGAGACCTGCGTAAAGTAAATACAGGGAATGCAGTGGAGTACCTGAATTATATGAGACAGATTAATATTGATATTTGGTTATTATTAGACAGTATAAATGTTCGTGTATCATAAAATATTGATATTCACTATTTTCGGTATATTTATTAAATTCGTATATTTGGTCTATTAAAATTGTATATCAGTAAGGGAATAATTTTATTAGAATACCAAGATGGATGTAGAAATATTAAAAATAGTAAATAGTAGGAATTATTAATGCCAGTATTTCGTGCTTTACGAGGGTATTATTGATATTTGTATTAAATATAACATTTTACCGAATTTTGCTAAACGCAAAAGTCGTTTTCTGAACAATAGACAGTATTTGCATAGCAAATTATGGAACAGTTTCACTTTTCCACGGTGAAAATCGAAACGAAAGGAAATGGCAAGCAAGAACCAATCGTCTCATTGTACGAGTCCATAAAAGGCGTACTTTTCCTCTCGAGTTGAATAAAACTTGGAAAGTATGTTAACACAAGACTTTACTCACGGGCAAACATTTTCCACTGATGGAACAAGATATTAATTTTACGGAAGTCAGAAATTAGTATAAACGTTAATGAAATCGTCGGTGGAACGTAATGGTTTTTTGTCTTCGACATTGTTAAATAAAGAAGGAATGAAGAGTACAGAAAGAAACATCCTTTCGAATTTACGAATAGGACATAAAACTACTTTTTTTCAAAGGTTTTAATAATCAATACCGAATACTTTCATATTCGATCGTAGATTAAAAATAAATAGAACAAAACGAGAAAGCTCGGGGATGGAATGTATCAATGATAACTGAGGAGATTCCATCCTTTTATAATCACGATGATTAATAAACATTCGGTGTCTGCAGATGTACGTAACTGCTTAAAAATACCCCCATTCGATGAAAACTGTGTTCAGAGCCAGGCGAATATATAGTTCAACTTTTTAGACTCCCCTATTTTAGCATGTTTTATAGCTGCCACCCTGAAGAGTTTCTACTGTTCCCAAGGATTTCGCTCAGTCTTTCCGGACGAAGCTGCATCAAAATTGTTATTTGTAATATACTGGAAGCAAAATATAATACTACATCTCCTGCTGTTTTTAGACATTTTTAACCCTGTTATGCCCTCGTTGTTATCACTATATTAGTGAAACTTCAAATTCAGAAGAAGAAGCGTACTTCACTTTTAATCAAGAAAAAAGAAAAGTGGCCAGCTGTGCCGATTAAATTATCGTCGAAACGTCTTACCAAACTCAAAATCCAGTAGAACCAAATCGAACGAGGCGAGCCCGAATAAATTCACAGAACGTCCGTGGCCTGATAAAAGAAAGCAAGCAATCCGAGAAACTGTCGGTAAATGGGGGTCCCCACAGTTTCGGCAACGAGCCTGCAAGCCACGTTACGAAATCGGACGTCTGTGTGCGGTCTTTACGAAAGCGACAGAAGAGGTGGTAGTAGGAGGAGGAAATTCGAAAAGCGGGTTACGAAATCGGTTCAACCGCGTGGCTGTCGTTTCTGTTCTGTTGCGATTATCTGTAATATAGTCTCGTGTGTGTCCCCCCCCCCCCCCCCCCATGATCGATGCCAACGGGTGGTCACTTCAGTGATCGCCATAGTCCTTGAGCGCTTCCGCCATACACGTTTCTTCTTTTTTTACGATTGGATTGGCCACCTCTCCTTCACACCTGTGCACGGTTACAATGCCTCAATGGCCTGGACGATTTGTGTTTCGGTGTTGAAGGATTGATTGGAACCTCTCTGACTGAATAATGATTATAATGACGAGACTCGAGACCGATGAGTAACTAAATCACCGTGTATTATTACGTTTATCAGAAGTGTCAGATCGTGGATTTTTGTGCGCCGATTAATCGTTGAAGTGTGGAAGAGAGTTTGAAAGTGATGATGAAATAAAAAAAGGTTGCAGGAAAGGATAAGGATAATTAACCTTCGTACACACCTAGAAGAATGTAATTCAGAGTCTTCATTGGTTTTTCATTGCCTCTGAGTGATAAGCCGAATATCAGTGCTGTCGGAACGATGTCGATTCTCGAAACGATCGAAGTTAATGCGAACACTCGCGTTGTGAAAGGAAAACGTTTTGAAGCAGAGTCGGGACCCATTCTCACGAAACATTTTCATGTCGCGTACGAAGCTGGCGCAACGGCAAACGGCAGAGAGTGTTGGTCCCTGTTGCAGGAACGGCTAATTACGTTTTTCTTTGACTCGCAGCGAGCACTGCAGTTCCCGTCGAGTTTACAATTATGTACTGGTGAACACGAAGCGAGGAAGTGGCGTGAAGACTGCATCACGTTGACTTTCTTGCTTGTTCCTCTCGGTTCAAGGAGAAATACCGTGAAAACTTAGAAACTGCGATCGAAGGAGAAAATTAGAAAATCGGTCGTGACAGAATTAATCTTCGGTTCGTAAGAGTGGGATCGTGCCCAGAACGAATACTAGTGAATTAGTGCATGACTTTTGCTTCGGTGATATTTCCCGAATGTTTCCTGGCCAGAGGGAAACTCGGAAACTGAGATAAAGATTAGATATATTTATCGAGCGGCAAGTAATTAAGCAATCGATATGGTAAAAGATATAACTGGCGGAATTGAACATTTCCTGTGCTATATTAATAATGTATTGACATTTGGGCACATCGATTACCATTTAGATTTCATAATAAAATGCGGCGAAATATTTTGGGAATCAGATTGAAAAATTCGATTCCGCTTTGCTGCCTGGGCACAGAATGTCACAGCAGCTGTTCGTTTTTATTCCCCTGTCTCCGGCGACTGACTGAAGAGCAGATATCCTTGAAGTGGGACATTGTCCCTCAATTTCTTGTTCTTTCAGTGATTCTTGAACAAGTTCTCTGATTGACGGTCGGCCAACAGGATTCGCCCAAAGATCTGCGTGTTCTATTGTGTATACCTGTGCCGTTCCGAAGTTTATGTAATGCTAAGTGACTCAGTACTAATAACAAGTGGTGGACTAACTTCTATTTCTGGAGGAATATTTACGGCCATTTGGTCGCTGAGTTTTGTTACTCAAGAATTCGCAAGGGAGATAATACCAGCGAAACGTGTAGAATGATACAGAAGGAATAATTGAAGAATATATGAGTTCGGTACCTGCTGCACAACAGGAATGAATGCATATAATACTATAACGAATTGAAATTTAAGGAACAACATCGTCAATCAAGGGAACTGAATCTGGCATAGAACACAGGAACGAAGGATACAACATTTCTCTTTTGAAGAGAACGCTGGCGAAGTTTTACATCAGCCACTGAAACTCTCTTTGGACGCGATTACACTTTAGTTCGCCGTTTTCAGGCGATTCGATCTAATTTTTTCCGCGGTTACCGTACTGGTCGTGGACGAGAAACGCTGGATTTTCACACGACCACGTTGGAATGCGGTGCTCTTTTCTGCCAAGAAAATAGCAGCGCCGGTCCTCTTCGTGCTACGGTATCACGGAACTTGCAACACTTATCGTGCGAATCTTTGGAATTCGCTGAATTTATCCTGGCGGCTCGCTGCTGCTTTCTCACGCAATGCGCGAAGGTGAAATAATGTTCACCGTGTTTCCTCCTATCCTGGCAAAAGTAATCCAGTTTCGTTGCTTTATTAATGGTGAAAATCTCGAGAGACCACTCACGTCTGATCGTCATCGTCGATAAGAAACTAAGAGGACGTGTCATTGTACCGATGCGTCTTTTAAAATCCGATTCTTGTTCAGAGTTTCTGAAACTGAATCAAATTAAATAAAACTCAATTTGACCAAACTCACTTCGTCCTTGGCGTTATTGTGATGTGTAATCGAGCGATTCTCAAATCGATCTAGCGAAAGGGGTAAAGGTACGCTGACTCGTTGTAAGAAACAGTTGTATTCGTCGCCAAAAACGAAGACCTCACGCGAATATTGACCCCTTGAACACTCTCCGGGACTAAAGTGGAGATTAAGTTCAGTCTACGATAGTAGGACGATAAGAGAACGCCAGTTTCATTTCCTTGGACGCGTTGCAGGTGTAAGTGCGCGTGTTTTGCGTTAGAGCAAGGAATATAGGTGAGCCTGTGAGTGCAACGAGCATGTTACGCGAGCCACGTAACACAGCCACGAGTGTGGGAAAGTGAGGAAGCTGGCCTCGAACTCAGACCTCAACCTTCTCTTCTAGCTGCAACCTCGTTCCTCCTTTTCCGCTGGTCTACCTGGACTACCTCTCCTTTCGAGTTACCAACCAGAACTGCTATCTACCCTCCGCTCGTTACGTGGCAAACACACCGTCTGTGCCGTGGCAGCGAATGTTTTCAAGTTTATTTACACTGGACTGTGATGGTCTGTCAGTTACGAGTTTGGAATCAGGCTGCTCACGTCTTCCCTAACTCTTTGGTGAAATTTTTTTTTGTTAAATTAGACAACTACTAGTTGGTCGCAGTAGCATTGATGTTGTAGATTTTTCGCAACGATTTGTAAATTAATGGGTATCCAGTGTCTTAAGATTTTGCAGTCCTCTTAGAAATTAGGTGTTTAAAAGGCAAAGTGCTAAAATTGATTGGGTCTGGAAATTTATTGTGGGCAGGAGCTCCTTAAAACGTTCTTATTTTGAAGAATTGTTTCTGGAGAGGATAATAAATTAATTATCGGAATATTTATGTTCACACGTTCAATTCCAATCTTTAATCCATGTTACAAACGAAACCAATTGATCCTCTTCTTTTTACGTTATGTTACTAGAAAGATATTTCGTGTCGAAAACTAGCTCCGTGTTCACTTTTGCCGACACCTATTTCTCCACAAACCTTTGATCCAGCAAATCCTTTTATTTTTTAATTCCGCTCGAAATCGGCCGTCACAAAACGAGGAGCGAAACCGCAAGCCTTTGTTTCCGCGAAAAACCATGAATTGCGATGCTTTAATACTTGGAGAGAAAAAATGGCACAGTGCGACGTTCGTTCGTCGAGTACGCGCATGGAAATTCTTTCCATGAAAATTCGTGGCGCGATATGTCAGGTCAGGGTCGTGAATCTCAATTCGGTGCCATTACGTGTGACCAAAATTGGGTTACCGGTGTTCCATAAAGCTTTCTGAATGATATTTATCGACGGAATCATGCGATAAATTCGTGAGCAAGTCATTTACGGCCCCCTGACACGCGTATTTTTGGATACTTTTATTTCTCGTTGGAGACCATAAAATGAAAAATAAATTTCTGGAATCATTTTATTGGATTCTATTCTAGGTAATGACTAAACGAGGAACGCTTGGAAGTAGGATTAGTTCAATGAGATCCGATGTGGTTAAGCGGAAAAGTTGTAGACAAACGAGGTTCCTGACCCTCAGGTCCCGAGATTATTATGGAACTGTGTTCTTTGGTTGTCTGGGCGTCACGACGCCACTTCCCCGGGAACCAGGGATAACTGGGTCATAGCCAGATATCGACATATTTCCCTTTCCAGCTTCACGCCACGCCTGTGGGTTACTCTTTACGTCTGGTCCATTCTAGACCTCGGTCTAATCATCATGGACTCGATTCAGAGGAATTCTTCACCTTTCCCGATCGCAATAAAATCTGAATGTTCTGCCATTAAAAATATTAACAGGTGCTAGCTTTGGGGTTAGATAAAACGGAAATACTCACGCGTGTATTGTTAGTGTTCTGCTTGCTTTGGCGTGACATTTCAATGTTTGTACTGTCAGATGCATCCGTGTGACGCAGTTTCCATCGAGTTTCTCGTCTGACGTATCCAGTGTAAAATGTGCAACCTTTAGAAAGGACGCGTGTCTGGGATCTCCGACACGCGTCATGGTTGGCCTTTACACGTGACCAGTTAGGGCAGTGTCTTGCTGGATATCAGCCCTTGCTTATTTTTCACTAAGGTGTCTCGTATATTCCTTTCTCATCTTAACGCTCTGCTATCAAGTAGGGATCTATATAATGTTACAAAATTAGAGGCGAACAACGTGGCCATCGATAAAGGTGCAGCGTAGGTTAGCGGGGCTTGAAAGTTTCAGGGTCCAGGAAGTTATCTGGGATCGTCCAGAGGTCGCGTTGCAAGCTCCGACAAGGCGCTTCGTCCTTTCGCTGTCGTCACAGCTGGTATTAACGTGTTGCTTTCGTCACCGGTGCCCTATTTTCCTCATTTCCCTCCGTGGAAACTGCGAACTGTAGTAAAGTATGCAACCTTGACCCGATCTCCTGCACGCGTCACGGTTGGCCTTTACGCGTGACGTGTTAGGTCAGTGATGCTTCTAATACCCCGGCTTCCACCTTTTCTTTTTACCCTTTGTTCGGCCTGTTTTTCCCGTACGTGTTTGTAATTTCTAATCGCGTAAAATGAATCGTCTAAAGCCGGCGTGATCCTCTATCTACATTTTATTTGCTTTCTGTTGAACCGAAAGTGCTTGGTAGGGTCAACGACCATGACCTACCCTGACCTGCTCACTTTTGACCGCCATTCCGTTCGCCTTTCGTTCATCACTCGGTCCAGCCTGCTATTTCTACCAACCTTTGGCCTTTTTTCGATTTCTTTTTTGCATAACCAAAAATAAAATGAAACATTCGTAACGGTCATTCAATTAATGCGATTCGCGGTTGCATAACGACACTGTTATATCTCACGGTGAATCGAAATTCATAGAAGTGATCAGGGTTATTCTTCCTCCACGGCGAATTAATAAAACGACAGCCTCACAAGGAAATAATTAACGAAATGTCGAAATTGCCATCGAATGGTTCGACTGGAAAGTAACTTGTGGTTTTCCCCGGAGAAAAATGTAATAATAATAATAGCAACATGAAAAGCTGATATTTCCAGGAAATAATAAAGATGTCCAACTATTATTCCTTTATTACTCTGTTCTTTGTTAACAATCTTTATTGTCTTTCCTTGATTTACTATCGTCGTTTTATTCGTAGCCATGGGAACCAAGGCGCTGTTGTCGCGCCGACTACATACATGGCAACGTCATTCGAGTTGCACGATAATTATTTATCAGGTGTGATATAATAATCACGAAGAAATAGCGTTCTAAAAATACCCCGCTTAGAGCTGTTATTAAGCCAGATAAAAATGGAATGAAAAAATGTCGTCGCCTGAGAGGAAAATTGCGACGAGTGTGCATTGGCGAACCTTGGATTTTTCACACCGATTATTGCGGAACCGGTACATTTTGTACATTCACTGAAAATCATAAAAATAATAGTCTGCCTTGCACCACCATTATTTTGCTACTTCTTTTCTTCCGTATAAATCCACTTTACCGAAAAGTGTGATTACTATTTTAGCAAATTAAAATCTTAGAAGTTTGGAGGGAGTTGATGTCTCGCAAGTATAAAAGATTCAACCCGAACGATGTATTATAGCTAGAAAATTGCATAGGCCGAAGCGTCCACAGCAGGGCGAGATAAATTCGTCATCTTATGCGTCTTGTGGTGCCGTCATTTTCCTCGCCCACGTATGGTCGTCGAGAAGAAGCGCAGAATTCATTTTCTCATGGCGTCCACTTGTGTCTACGCCGTTGGTTTTCCCGATTACTCGCCGCCTAATGAGCGGTCCCGGGCAATTAGTCGCGTGACACCTAAATTGTAGCCAGCACAATACCACCCGAAACCACATCACGTTTTCGAATAACAATTGGGGAGGCCCTACGATTTGTCTTTGCCATATATTCGACGGAATATTCAAATGGTTTTGAAGTTCCGTCGCGTGCTGATTAAATTTTCAATTCGATCGTTATCGAGATCTGGTTCATCGAGTTCGATTTGCTTTGCAGCCGGTATCGCAAGAACGGGCAGTAATCTTCGTGGATTGTATGTACTCTCGAGAGAGAAAGACGCTGGAGAACGTGAGTATAGCTATGTATACTGGGTGGTCGAATAGAGTTCATCAGATGGAAGTATTAAAGAAAAGCAATTCAAAGTGATTCGATACTGTAAAATCGCTAATTTCTTAACTATTAATTTATCGGTATTATTTGGCTTCGAAAATGATTTCGGTTATTTCCAGAATCATTTCGCCGCCAACATTATTTAGCCAGTCGAATCTATTCAACGAATGCCCAGTGCTTTTTCTCACTAAACGCCACTGTTGCGTTGATCAGATGAATTTCCCTCGCGACACCCTGTAGAAAGAGCTTAACGAGCAACGTCATCGTGTCGATCGGCGATCAGGGTCGCGTATTAGCATGCTCGGGTGTGCCTTCCGCGCCCACTCTCGGCCTTGAGCGTTCTCCGCGAGAAATAGAGGGATGAGAGGAGGAGCGACGAGATGTCAAGGAAGGAATGTTAAACACGGAATGCAGGTCGCGCCACGGGAATCCTTGTTCCAGCCACGTGCTCTCGATATCACGACGCTGGGACACTTGTTAAAAGCGCCAGGAAACGTCGAACCTGTATTTCCCAACTGTATGTATAACCTGGCTAACAATTGCGCGAAGCCTGGCCACAGTGGATGATAAAATGGACCCAGCGTCTTTCTACGACGTATACTGTTAATAAGATAGGAACAGATATCTCCAAGTGAGGTTGGGAATAGTGATAATTGCTGACAGATTAGTAATTTTCTTCTTGGTTGCACTTATAGCGGGACGGTCCAGTTGTGACTCAACTGCGTAGTCCATTTACATGTCCAGTTATCAGAGCGCAAGTCGTAGGCTTCTGGTTTGGAAATTCTGGCCCACGGTTTAATAGCTTGATAAGCTGAGCCGGTGGAATTATGCAACGGTCCAGTAGCTCGGTAGTCGCATGGTGTGTGATTTCCTAATCCCCGATGATTTGATAACCTTAATAGTCTCCGGACTGCAGAGCTGAGTGTAAGATGCTACGGTGAGATCTATAAGTATGCACGCGTACAGTGGCCCAAGAATTCGGTGGCCTAACTTAACACATCCGGTGACCGACAATTCGGTAATGAATCGAGAAGTATAATAGCCTGGGTTTCAGACAACCTGCGACCTCAGAAAATGTGTTCTGACTTGTGCCTTAAGGGCCAGGAGGCTTTGATTTACGATCAGGTAGTAATTGGTCATAAATTACCTCTTACGACTTACAATTAGATTCGGGCCACGCTTTAGGATTGGCAGCATCTTAAACCATTAACTTCTAAATTATTCTTCCCTTAATATTCATTTACGTAGAACAAAATATTTAAAAGCACAACATACTGGGCATTAATGTGCGAATCGCAACACATAACCTAAGATCTGAAAGATAAGATTTACGACCAAATATGTCGATTGACCAATCTATTAACTTGTATAATACTGTATAGTTTCTCTTATTTATTTAATTGGCACTGTGTGTCAGTAAGACATATACGGGAGCAAAGGGTTGAAAGTAAACGCTGCAACCGTAGGTGATCCTACAAGAAAAGCCTATCCCAAAGCTTTCCTGGTATTTATGAAGGAAACTGGTCGACGTTAAACCGGCTTTCCACAGACGTATCCCCACCAGTCCGTACCGTTACCTTGCAGTATCATCTTACCTTTCTTCGATTTCACCGCGTTTTTCCCTTTCGAGGGCCGGCAACTCTGCTTGCGTCAGGTAGAAATTTTTGTTTATTTTTTTGTCACTACATGAGAAACGGTCCCTGGGCTGGATAGATTCGACGTGCATCTTCTTTCTCACTTCCGATGGCTTTTGATAAAATAGTGGGAAAGGTTAGCCCTGTTATTGAGGAGCTGAGTTGGGTGTATGACGTTGCTGAGGTGTTAGGGGGAGTGATGCAGGTGTCGTTCTTCGGTAAACGTTAGGGACTGTCCGGCAATTGACGGAAATATAGTTTTGTGTGAATGTAGCCTGCTTTTTTTTATTGAGCAGATTATAGAGCAGATTAGAATAATGGCGACGAAAATATAATATAAAAGAAGAAGAATTTCAACGAATAATGAGCGGCACGAAATATATTACATATGCAGTTTGAAATATTGCCGTCTATGAACAAATTGACACAGCCCCGTATTTTCGTGGGACCTTGCACTTTTAATCTCGTTAGAGTAGTGATAATCTAATCTCTGTTTAAATATGTGATCTGCCCATCTTCTCATAGGTATACGACAGCCAGAACTTTTTAGCCCGTAGAAAGGAAAATTCGAAAATTCCTTTCATCTCTCAGACACGGTTCTACGAATTCAATCCCTCTCCCTTTTACTTCGGCTCGAGGGGTCAAGCCCCCTCCCCTTTTTTTTCTCCGTCACCCAGTCATGTCTCTAGAATGAGGTTCTTTTCTGACCGAGCCATAAGTAAAAGGGGGATGACTGACAAAGCAGAAATCCGCGTGAGACGTTTCACAAGCGTGAGAGAAATTACCAATTAACCTTCCGTGACGGCTAATTAAAAGCTGTATTTTTTTTTGTAACAATATAACAGGGGGGAGGGGAGAGAAGCGTGATTCTCTCTGGAAATACATGAATGGGAGTTCGGTGCTGAAAGTAATTGCTGGATTTCACGTGTTTGTCGTTGGCTATTAATAATAACGAACCATTAATAAAGTTATTTTATTTGTTGCTATCGCAAACTTGACAGTAGCATACAGCATTTTATTTACACCAATATTCGGGTGATTAGCAGAACCAATTTTAACTTTCCAATTTAATTTGCCTCATTATTCTGCCCGTCGAAAGCGGTTGAACTTTTTCTCGATGTATTTAAAAATCCTTCGACCCAGAAGAAACGTCTGTATCCGTACAAGGGTGGCAGATGTAGTTTCGTCAAACGAAACGGCGAATCGACTCGGCGAAAAAGCGGCCGGGTCGGTTAATCGATTATTGCTTTTTCTCGATTCGTCGAATCTCCCGGTGCAGCTGGCTCCGGGAGTAAAATGCAACGTTTTGTCGACGCCGGCAGAGGGTCTGCCCCGACTCCTCGTTGCAAGTAAGTAATCAGAACATTTTTGTTATGGTAATTTCGAGACAAGCTCCGACGGACGCCGACAGAGGCTCGCACAAAAGACGTCGTTGCATCGTTGAGGTTATTTGCATTTCTCGCGGGCCGTGCCTCGCACGAAGGTTTCTTTCCTCTTTCGAGAATTGTCCGGCACAATTCACACGTGCACAATCGCGCCGAAAGGCGGCGTTTTATAAGCGGAGTGTTTTCTTTTTGCATTTGCATACGACACATCTGGCCACCTGACGACAATACACGGCGCGGCCATTGGGCCGAACAATGTTGCTGAATTTTGTTTGAAAATCGGCACACCTTGTATGCATGATTATTTACGAAGTACGACACGAACGCAAAGTGCCATTAAGATTGGTCAAAGTCGACCACGCCATAAAACCATGGCCCCTGCGGCTACTGTGAATATTCGGTGGCAATTAGGCAGACCAGGGGACTGAAAAGGTGCAACAGGTGGGTCGAGTAGCGCCAGCTTAGTCCTCAATATAAATCTGCGAGAATTCCTCTCAACTCGACGATAAATCCAAACCCAGTGACGAAACAAAAAAATCTACTCCACAGTAATTTATAACAAACGAAATTTCATTCCACTAATCAATTATATTTTATTTGTTTCAGGTGAGTACACCTTCGCCGTTCAAATCGTCCATTTACGTCCATCGATTACGGAAATATCGCGAATTAGGTGAGTGATGACTGATTGCTATCGACAGAGACTTTTAATTAATGAACAATTCTGGAAATCGTTTATTCCGGATTATTTCCGCGCGACATCCTTTCGAACTAAAGTAAATGCTGGGCGGGAAATTAACGAGGGAACGAGACGAGAAGAAGGAATAAATTGAAAGAAATGAGATAGGACGAGGGTGGCGATAAAAGAGCAAAGAGAACAGAAAAAGAGAGGCTCTGATGCGTGGCGGAGACCTCGTGCTGCTCAACGAAGCTTCACGAGACTCTGTAATCATGTCCGGTTTCCACCATATT
The DNA here is from genome assembly GCA_907165295.1 of Nomada fabriciana. Lineage (NCBI taxonomy): Eukaryota > Metazoa > Arthropoda > Insecta > Hymenoptera > Apidae > Nomada > Nomada fabriciana. Next base: position 9,207,589 of record OU015699.1, on the reverse strand, counting down.
GCCGGCAACGTCAGAAACACCGGCTGCGTGCGTTCAGAAATGAAGATCATCCGAAATAGTACTGGCAGTAACAATAATAATAACAATATAGTCACGCGTCGGTAATTGCAAGTGGATTAGGAAAAAATGCCACCGCGAAAATTTTCTTTTCCCTCGAAGTTGTGCTTCGTTCGTGGCCCAGAGGCTTTCGAGTGTTTGTTGCACGCCTTCGACGGAAAATGGTGGTCGGAAAAATCGAAATCTCTGGAGAAACGTAACGCAAGAAGAAGAGCGGACGTTTTCACGTCGAGGCGATCGTTCAAGGCCGTTCGGTGCATGTGCAACCGATCGACTCACGTTTTCTTTTGTCACCGTCGTTCCTCTTTCACGAGCAGCTCGCTCCTCCACGGAATTACTCACTCGACCGGTATTTTTTTTCCTTTTCCTTTTTTTTTTTAACCAGTCATCAACGACTCGTGGTGAGCTCCACGCGCGTTACAATGGACAACTCCTGGCCTGAAAGGCAAGACCTGGAATACTTTGTGTTTCTCAGCATTCTAAATTTACCTTGATGCGCATATTTTTCCCCGTGAAGATATTTTTTCGAGTCAATTCGGAACCGTTTAATGACCGCAGGTGATTACAACGTAATAGGTGCTCCAGGAGAATTTGATCGTTGATCGTTGTTTTATCCTGGGAACTTTTCTGCCACGATGCACACTGGGTAATTACGAGAAGGGAGAATGTGGTAGGACAACAGATAGGGACTCTGAAACAGATGTCATTCTTCTTCCTGGATTTCCTTTTCGCTGAAAGACCCAGCCTGCGTAGCAGCTTGCAGAGTGTATGTAGTATATACCCAGTGGCGTCAGAGCTCTCCATCGACCATATTTGAAACAAGCGTCCCTGAAACAACATCGGGAAGCGCGGCAACGAGAACGTTTTAATTACAAATCAAGCCGGAGAGAAATTTCAAAATTGAAAGTTTTTGCCAAAGCTTCGACTCAAACTTCAATCATTGAGCTGCTCAACTCCGGCGAATTAAAAATGCAACAATCAGTAGAAGGCGTAATAAAAACGCGCCCCAAAATACTCTCATTGAATGAATACATCCAGGAGGAGGTTCCGTTTCACCTGCATCGGTCAGGGCACAATAGCCTGCCTTGTTCCTCCAGGCTCCAGACCAGAGCCACCTAAAGACGGGCCAAGGTCGACACGGGGCTAGACGACGTTGGCGGATCAGGGGTTGGGGGGGTTGACGAGGAAACAAGGGGGGAAGGAAGCGGAACAGCAGCTGTCCCGTTTCCAGAATCGCAAAAGGGCGCGTGCGCGCCTCTCGCTTGGGGGTCATCCGAGAGATTTGTCGAAGGATCACAGGTAGGACTGGGTAGGACTGGGTCGGCCACAGAGAAATCCAGCCCTAACCTCGACTCGAAGGCCCTTGTCGGGATATACCTGACCCGGATCAACCTAGAAACCGAGCTGGAGATAGTCTGCCTCCATTCAGGTTCAAGTTCATGGCTGTGGGTGGCTGGCTGGCCGGTCAGGACTGTCTGCCTGTTATTTTCCTCGGCGGAGCGATTCTTCTGTTTCCCTTCCGGCCTTTAAATCTTTCGCGGAACACATCCGCAAGGTTGTCTGCTGGAGACAAGTCCCGACGGGTTCGGTGTGGTATATTTGGAAATAGATTGAACGAAGTTAGAAGCTCGAACATAATAGCGTCTAAACGTCTCGAAGCGTACGAGACGAATAGTCCTGTAACTGGTGTCTGCCAGTTCGAGATCTGAGATCGGATCTATGAATGCAAATCGAGGGACGATTAAATCGCCGTTGCGCAGAGTTAATTGGCGGAGGCAGAGTGTAAAAATGTGGCATTCCCACGCTCTGGATGCTGGAACAGTAGTAGGGACGGAGCAAGGTGAAAACGTGACGCCGAGAGCGAGACAGACTTACGATTGTGTAATGGTGGAGAGGTGACCGGGTGTCAAGAGCACGGGATACGACTTTTGGCCGCCACGCACCATACGAATATACGTATGCACTCGAAGGTCTCGTTAGCAACATTATCGGTGACTAACGATTACGATCGTCAAGGCTTCTCGTTCTGCTTCGCTGGCACATCGTTCGGTCCCGCGACTACTGTGTCTATCTGTTGCGGAATTTCGTTGCAAGCTCCGTTGCGTCACAATTCATCAACGAACGAATGATTTATCAAGTGCGTAGAAATTAGTGAATTAGAGAAGGAGGAAGCTGAGCCAAGCGAGCTCCCGGCTTGGCTGGCCCAGAAACGTGACCAGAGGTCGCTGATACGTGCACAGCTGGTCAAAGATCTCTGCTCGAGCGACGAGGAAACGGGCGTCGCAACGCCTGCTCGACCTCGTCGGACCGTTTAGCATCGTTCACGAGCAAGCTTTAATCATGCTGACCTCGTGCCACTGTTTACGAGCCGCGGGTCCCGTCACAGAGCCGATTGTACCGTCATCGATTTTACCTTTCGTTCGGCCTGGGCTCGCCCCCGCGAACTCATTTCTTGTTTAACCCCTTCCATTCTGTCTACCTTCAAATGCTTCAGACAGAATAGATACCACCGATAAGAGAGCTTTATTTTTCTTTATGCCAGTGCTCTGGAAATTTATTTCGAGTCTTCTGAGGGAATTTTCTATTTTCTAATTTTTACTTTTTTCGCAGTCTTCGACAGTACATTTCTAGAGAATTTTTATATGCTACAAGGACAAATTTGTTGAAGAAAGTATTATGCCTGCGGACGATAATTTTGACACTGAGTGGAGCGCGTAATTTATTGAGGAAATCGTTGTTCCGACCCGGCCAGATAAATGTTCTTTTTTTCTTCTTTACCCAGGAACTGTGATTCCGAGGCAAATAATGCGGCCAATTTTTCTCTCGGGACGCAGTGAAATCGTTGAACATTTCACGGCGGCGGCCATGTTAACCTTGGATCGGTTGTTATTAAAGCAATATCGCAGCGCAACGTTTTAATGCGTTCGACTTCTCTGAATGAATTCCTAGCATCTCGCATGATTCTTTTTACGGCTACCGCCATTAGTCACGCATCGCGTACTACCTATAATAGGCATTCGCGTCGACTTCTTCCGTTCTTCGAGGAACAAGTACCCCGTGGCTCGCCGTCAAGAATTTACATTCGGCACGAATGTAAAAGTTCCGCGTGATAAATCGTTTAATAATTATGTTGCTAAATGTAACAGACCGACGACACCGGCGTTGCACATTATTATAATTATTCGTGTGCCCAGTGCGATTTTAATTATTTGCAAAACTGCTATTCGTTGTTTTCTCGACCGAATCATTCTAACCAGCCAGAGAAGAACAGGTTCAGACAATGTTGAAAGGAGCACCGGGGTATTTTATAAAAATAGGAAAATTTTTGTTTTCGTCAAACGTTCGACACGCTTTCGTCGAACCTCTGTTTGCTGGCAGAGGGAATCCTTTCTTCCCTGTCTTTGAACTCTGCCAGCCAGTCTCCTCCCGTATTTCGTTTGCTATATTTAGAAAGGGCACAATAGCCGGCACTTCTGACCGGGCGGCTTTTACAAGACTGTGGATATTTATGTGAAAATTCAGGCAGTTTTCCAGGCCAGCCTGCATGTGCCCGGGAGAGTTGTCCCGATTCGCTCTGGCCATGACCCATACCGATAGCCCTGGCTGGATGTGGTGACACCCACACGCAGACACCACATAGAGACACCTATAAATTCCTCACGCATACAGTCGCGCAGAAACTTCCTCCCCAGGCTTCTGTATCGATTCTTCGAATCTTCGTTAATTGTCTCGGTTACGTGGCTCGCCGGAAAAAATGGAAAATAAATTTTCCGCTTTCGAATGACCATTGGGGCCCATTGAAAAATCAGGTCATGGGCCGCAGGTTGTGCGTCACTGGCCCGCAACGTTCGTCGCCGTTTTTCTCTCTATAGGTGTCCGCTTTACAGGTGTGTAGGTGTTACGGGCGCATGCGTCAGTGTGTGAATTTATTCAGGGTGTAACAGGTGGATGACGTCACGGCCAGGGTAGCTACCCCCTCTTATCTGCCAGTTAAAAGGGTACCCCCACGTCGTACTCCGATTCTACAAACTTGGGACTTGTTTCCTCCTCTGTTCTGTGTATGCATGTTGGGGCACACACGAGTTCAATACTCAGAGACTGTTCCGTATTATCAATGATACCGTGCCATTTCGTCCGTGACATTCGGATTCGAACGCGGTGTGTAGTCAGTGCCTGGCGAAATGGAATGCTCCGTCAATGAGGCTATATTCGATTTTCCATTACGTAATTGACGTTGCACACCTTTGTAGCGTGTAGGTAGATTTCGTGGTTCCTGTTTTGCAATAGCCATGGTTATTTAATAGTGGTAATCTTTTGGGGGGAAATTTCTTCATTGCATAATTACGACATCGATTTTTTCTACCTTTCATTCTTTATATTCCTCCATTCAGTTCATTGAAAGTGGAAGAAATAATTCTAGGCACCGCGATGGAAATTATTTTTTTGTAAATTATCAGCGGGCTGTCTATTATTAATGTTTGTTAATGATCCGGCGGCATTAGAGGCGCGTTCCACGATTATTGTGTTTTTCCGGATTATCTCTCCGCAGTACGAATCGGCTCGAGGATTCGCATTCCGCGGCTCCGTTTTTCTTCTGTTTTTTATCGTTTTGCCTACCGAGTACGGCCAAGTTCGCGATAAAAATGCAGGCAACAAAAGCCACGTCAAAGGTCAGGACGATGACTAAGAATCGACGACGATAATTCGGTGGAAAATGGACAAGTGTAGAAAATACTCTTTCCCTAACGAATCGACGATCGTTCTTTTTATATTTGACAAAAATTGGCCAGGTTTTCGGACAAGTATTCCCGACTCGACGAATCGTTCGAATTATTAACTCATTTTACTTTCCCCATTGCTAAACCCTCGAATGCGACGACGATTAAAATGGTGACTGCGGAGTATTCTATTTTCTTGGGGGAATTTTCAGAACCGTTTCAATTATCATATGATAAACTCTCCAAGAAATTAATTAGGATCACGACAGAAACTTGCATATACACACTCGTATCACTATTGTCATTAAAAACTCGTTAAGACGTAAAAAAAGAAACGCAATAGGATCACCCCAGTCTATTGCGATGGTTACAAAATTTCAAGCGATTCCATTTGGGGAAAGGGGGGACCGCGGAAAAATCAATATGTACATTACAACACGGAACAAACGTTCCTATACTATTTGTCCCAATCAAAAAAAAAAAACATTTGTAGGTGGAAAAGCCCTGACGGCCGTAGCGCAGAAAATAGTGCGTTTGCGCAGCGCAGGTATGGGGCACCCTACGGTGCAGGGTACGCGCGACAGTGAAAGTAGCGAGGAGGTGAACGCTGATTGGCTGGCCGAGGTACGTCGGAGCCTGGCGGGCACCCTCGTGCCTGCACAGCCAGCTCGTACGCCTTCAGTAAGTGGCGAACCGTCGACGCATTAGCATTACAGAGAGAAGCGCATGCGCGTGTGTAACACGCAACTGGCTGTTTACGGGCCTCAGGAAGGGACGCAGGAAAAGGAAATCACTCTCTACGTATATTGTCGCGTGTGCAGCACATCTCTTTAATCCCTGCGACGCAAAGAAATTCATAATACACTCGTGTTGGCTCATTCCGTGCGTGGTGTGTGTGTGTGTGTACAGATTCCTTGTGTGTGACGTAACGCGTGCCCGTCGTGTTTTGTTTGTGCGCGGAGCGATGCACACGTGCGCTTGGCGACGATGACTGCGTGGCGTTGAGGGTTTCGAACCATCTCCGGAAGGGGATACGATTCTTTCGGTTTAGGCTGCAGTGACCGCCGGGTAAAGAAATAGAAGATATTCGTGTGATCGGGGGAAGTCGCGTTGGATTTATGTGTGTGCGCGATGTGTTCGTGAGAAAGTAGAAAGAGAAAAGGAACAGAAGTGAAGAAACTTCTACGGTGTGGTGTTGTGCGTTGGAAAAGAAGGCGACGAAAACGAGGGGAAATAGAGAGAGAAAAGGAGAGAAACAGTGGCGCGACGGAAAAGTGGAGCGAAGAAGAAAGAGATTTGCTCGAACGAGCGTATGCACACGTTCCTCCGGTGACCTCGATACACATACTATTCTATCTGTTCCCGTCGATCGTGCGCAGCCTCAGACACGGGAATTTCGCCAGTGAAAATCATGCACTTCTACCACGGCTACTCGGCTGGTTGACGTTCTCGAACAACGTGGCGCGACATAGAGAGAGAGAGAAAATAGTCAGACCCGCTCTCTGGCTGGCCCTCTCTTTCTCTCTCTCTCTCTCTCCCACCCGTACTCCCGCGCCCGTTGCGTTCCCTTTTGCGCGATCGTGACCCCGTTTCATCGATGACCGACACTCCGCGGCTGCTTGGCCGCCATTAGCGCAGCCGAGAGCAGGGGAGAGAGAAAGAGAAACGAGAGCAACCGAGGCGAAACGAAGACGATCGTAGTCTCCCGTCACGAGCTCCCTGTCTACTACTCTACTATACCCTCACGTACACACTATCGTTCATCGCGGGCGCACGTACACAGCCGTCATCAGTCTCTTTACGCGTGTGCGCGCGTGGTGCGTGTGCGGACTCGGTTGCGTTAGAGAGAGAACAGCGACGAGGAAAAGCGGCTCGGGCAAGTGAGACGGACGATGCGTGAGAGCTCGGGGACCATGGACTCTTGACAGTGAATCGATCCTCGCGCTGCCCTGACCTCGTATTCCTTGCCGCAATTTCGGTCGACGAACGAATTATCGAGGTCAACGACTAGCGTAGTATCGTCGTGCCTCGTGTAAACAGAGTGCACTGTGTCCCGTCCCGGCGTGTCGCGAGATACTATTCGCCCGGGACGATTTAAATCGCCGAACGGTAGAGACACGTGGACTCGGTGTGGCCCAGATTTTTTACGTCCCTTTTCTCCGACGGAAGTGGCGAGAAAAATTGGGACGGTGGAGCCGAAGGAACAGCAAACGGTGGTCCAGAAGGCGGAGCAGGCTGGCGAGATGTTGCAGACGGTTCCCCGTGTGCCCGTCGCCGGAGTACGGCGACGATGGGGCAACAGACACACCGGAAGCCTGCAGGAGTCGAGCCCGGAAGTGTCGAGCAGCGGCGTACTGTCTCCTCCACCGAACTTTCGATCCTCCACGCCTGAGAGCGCGGTGGTAAAGACCGAGGATATACACATATGGGATCTGGATCTTGATAGGGGACTACAGACCAGCGGTGATTATCGCGCCACAATTACCGCCACTACTACGACGACAGTTCTACCAACCGTCAATGATCCTGCCTCCCCGTTTACCACCCCCCTGGAAGGTTCGTTTGAAAATTTTATTTTCTACGTGTCGCACTCCCGTGATACATATTCACGCGTTGCGTAAGCGGTCAGTGTTATTGCAGTGGGCGCCACTTGTCCGCAAGGGCCCCTGTAGGGAAAACTTAATTCGACAGGGTCCCATTGTTAAGGCAATTTTATTAAATGGTCGAAGAATTGGACTCGACACACTTTTCTACTGGTTCGTTGCGTGTTTCAATTATTCGACTAGATATCAAAGTATTCGAATATTGAACACTGGATTTATAGTGGTTCATCCAGAATTTCCCAGTGAAATGATTCGCAGAGCTATTAAGTTGACTCATAAATAATTTCCGTGTCTCTGGGTACAAATTGTAATGTAATTGGCGGATTGTTTATGTCGAGGCCTAATAGTTTGATATTAATTTAATAGGGATTGTATATCTGTACCGAGAACAGACGATTTTTCATTTTCTTCGCAAGACGATATTCATCCCATCGAACATTTTGCGGACTAACTTTTTATTAATTAACTCATGTGTCTTGCTGCCAGGTACAAGTTTTCTTTATTGCATACGTGAAAAGTCAAGTTACAGTGGCACGTTCAAGAGGTGGCACACTAGCACAAGGATTTATTTCGTTTTCGCTAATTGTGTTTTTCAATCTCCCCCCCAAATTGGGAAATTTTCGACGCCCTCCACCATACCGAATTTCACTGGAAGCCTTAAAAGGAATTTTCGGAAAGAGGTTAGGAGGATCGAAAGTCGAGGACGTGGCCACCTCCGCGAAACGATAACCGACCTTTAAAGGTGATCGACCTACACACAACGTTCTGACATTTCGTTTGGAAAGAAACGAAACCCATTTTCGAAATATCAGGCGTTCCTCTTTTTCGTTTGATTTTTTTGTCACAGGGAAACGGGGTCGAGGTCGATCGAATCGGATAGAGAGGGACAATCGACGACCTCATAGGACCCCGTAGTTGCGTTCGTCATCGATTGCGCCATGTTGCACCATACCTGCCACCTATTGCGCAATTCCCACCATTTTCGTGGCATTCTCTTTTTCTCGCTCTCCCGCCACGATTTTATTGTTCGTTCGCTTCGACGGCGTTTTTAATCTGCGACTCGACCGTTTTATCGTTTTCTTTCGTCCTTTTTCCCCCGTGCCCCGCGTGTTATCTACGCGTGCGCGACTTGTTGCAGCGCCGATTCCCGAGCTTCCTGGGCCTAACGTAGTGCAGCTGCCGTTTCTGCACGATTCACGGCATTAATATCTGTGTAATAGTGGATTCCCGACGAGACTTTCTTTGCAAAAAATTTGCATCATTCAATACGTTTGTTAGGATGATTTTGGCAGGATTATTGTTCCTTATTTACCTTGTAGCAAATATAGTTTAAAAAGAAGATTTGGAGGATGTAAGAAATTATATATCAAAATTCAGGAGCTCCTCTCATTGATAATTGAATAGTATTTATTTAACCGGCAAACGGTCGAGCCTTGAACGGGAGAACGTATATACAGGGTGAAGGTTCTTCCCCACTTTGCACACGCGAAATCGGTCTCGCACGAAGCCTGTAATTATGGCGTACCATGTTATTTCCGGCGTTGTTTAATTGCTGACCCCCGTGACCCCGTTATTTAATTACCGTAGATCATTGCGTTCTGCTTATGGCGTGTATCGCGACTCTTACTCGAAATTCCTGCCTGGTCTCAGACCTCGACAAAACGTACGACACCCCTCCTAATATTTCTATAACATTTCCTTCATTTACAAATTAATAATTGTGCTTATTGCTCCTCTACCTTACTCTTGATATCCTCTGCCTTCGTCAGTGTCTCGGATTTGTTTCCTTTCAGTCCCCACTGGCTTCGTTGCAAACCAAAATTTCCCAAGTCTTGTATTCGTGAAGTATTCGATGATCCTTCCAAGAATGAACGAAGCCTTTGCGGTGAAAGCTTGATCGGCTTCCTGAAGGAACGAGGGTGGAAACTTTTACCCCCTTCGATGCTTTCTTATCGTCGATCCGCGTTATTTTCATGCTTGCGCTCTCCTCACGGGTTTATTGCTACGTGTGACGTCTGTCCGCCGCAGGTACACACCGCGGCTTTAAATAACACGATGCGTCACGTTATGTGTCGGTGCGATGCACGCGGTGAACTATTGTGCTTTCGTTTGCAGCCGCGGTACCGATGACCCGGAAACTGGGTCACGGTCCCCCGGCTTTTTCCCCCGCGAATGATTCACGGCTTCATAGCTTGGTCACACCCCTTTATCTCGCGATGCTTCCTCTGGCTCGATTCATGCAAAAGTATTTCACGTCACGTTCCCTAGGGACATTTTTCTCGCAGGCCCATAGGACCGTTTTTACTGTCTAATTTGTTGCGAATAAAATAGTTATATTTAGATACCGGGGTGTGCAGTGTCTATGGGTTTCTAGAAATTTTTCTCGTACTTTCTACTTGACGGCGAGCAGGTGAAATTTACCAACGTCACAATAAGCTGAACACAATCGACTGGTAAAAAGCCAAAGTCCCTGCAGAACTCGCCCGTAATTGAAAACGCCCGACGAGAATTAATCATAGTAGATCTCGAGGATATCGACCGGGTACGGTTGGCGAAGGGTCGAGTATATCGCCCTCTGTCCTTAGGTTTAATCGGCAATAATCAAGACCGAACGTTCCATTCTGGGGGACCGTCGCACCCCCCACCCCTCCCGTCGCTTTGTGAATGCAATCGAATCGAGTGCACGTGGTGATCGTTCCTCCATGCCCTAATCGAAATGCCAATAGTAGGTGCACGTGGTGGTGCTTCGTTCCTTTTGAAATGGGTCATCGAATTCCAGCCGGACCCTCGAGCGTACTAGATACGCGGGATTCGTAAATATTCCGTTGTCAGGACACACGGTTTCGGCGATGGAAACCGTTAGACCCCGGGTATCCGTGTGGAAACCGGCTGGACACGTCCGAAAAGAAACTACTACTCGAAACTCGTTCTCGACCACCTTATATAAAATCTGATGTCGAGCTCGATAGAGAACGCTGGAATTCTTAATATATTCTTTCGTTTGTTTATTTGATCCTCGATGGACTATACCTGAACCTCGATAATACAGTGTTATTTAAATAATCATTTCAACTCTGTGCATTCTTCATTCACGCGCGAGTTTCATTGACACTTTCGTTCTCGAGGGTCGGAAAATTCGTGTGGTCTCAGAGTGGAAGCATCATTTTTTGATATTATTGTATATACGGATAGAGGTTGCAAATGTTTGTCAAAAATGTCCAGACAGTTTTTCAGTCGGGTTTACTTATTTATTTCAGACTTGTTCAGAGATTAATCCCGGACGGATTTTCGTTGAAATTGAACGTTGGCGTATGGTAATTTTCGTCGTGGCCCGAGAGGACCGGACAGCGTAATTTGCAACCATTACACGTATGTAATTCTTTGCAAGCAATTGCGAAAGTTCTGGAGAACTCGCCGGTCTCTACGTGCGATACGGAATGTGAAAGGACGAATTTTTTTCCTTTTTTTCGGCAAGTTTCGATTGCGGATTTCTGGAGGAGTCTCATTAATGTCTCATGCTTGCTCGTCTAATTCGCACGTCTGCGATGCTCGAGGGGAATGAACCGTGAAGATACGTCGGAAATAACGATTGGCTGACTCTTGGGTCCTTCGAATTTCATTGAGACACAGGGAGAATTTCTTCTCCCGATATAACGAGGATATTCCTTTCAATTTCGCCAATGACACTAATTAAAGTGAATGAGACCATATATCATTAAAGAACAGGGGAAACAATCTTCACTCCATTTCATATAAAAAGAACGCTATTCAATTCCCTTCGCCAAATACTCTAACACCGAAAGAATCAATAATAGTTCCTAGTGTCCCCTAGCTTCTTCATCTGACGTCAGTAATGCTTCTTCGAGCCGCCTGTTCCTGGTATTCTATCCGCAAATGTTTCGTCGTAAATTAAAGGTTTTCGGGGGTGGAGAAAAAGGGCCGCAACAGAGGGGAAAACGTATGGGGGGAAAAGAAAGGGGCAGGAACAGGTCAGTGGGTCACTCTCACTGGAGAAAAGAGCAGATTCGATCGCAGGGAGGAAGCATGAGCTCGGGTGTCAGGCTCGTCCCTAGAATGTGATGTAGCTTGTTCCAAATCCACGTTCCGGGACATCATCCCCCTTCGTCTGTCCACGTGGTGCAACTCGACAAACGGAACGTTCGAATCCAACGTGGCGCAACCCAATGGTTCGCTGTTCTAATCTTAGGGCCTGCCATGATCCAGACTTAGATATCGTATCCTCGTATCGATGAATCTTGTTTCTTTTTCATATTTCTCTGGAAATAGATCCGGCGAATTTAGGTTAGCAGGTGATTTATTTATAATCTATTGGGCCTTTAATTTGAAGGAAAGAAATGTTGATGAAGTTCGTCTTTCTAGCGAACCCTTCGAATTTAATGGGTACAGGTATCGAATAAGTTAGGCTCCTCAGAGTTTTCATTTTTTATTTACTCGCCACTCAGCTGCACCCCCTTTTTTTTAAATCTTCATTCGTTGAATCCAATCTCTGGACTCGACAAACTGATCCACTGAAATGTATTATACATGCGTGCGTACATTTGAAATAGTTCCTTAGAACAGAGTATCTTTCACGTACATGAATATTGAAACTCTGCTTATAAATATTTGAAAGTTTGGCCTGGAAAACGAATCCTCGGATTTTCATTATCTTGACGATCCGTGCGCTCTTGCTTCTCATGAATTTTGCCAGTCTGAGGCCAGACATTCCACGCCGGAGGAAGCGGTGTTTGTCTCGATGTTCGAATCCGGAGGCAACTTTTCCTCGTTGCGGGAAAACTACTTGGGATTAAACGTCGACCACGAGAACGACCGACCAGACGGTGGAAGTGGGTCGTCGGTGGTCGCAAAGTGGTGTGTCGCGTAGGTATGTACGTGTTGGTGAGCCGTGCGTAGAATGGTAACGAGCCCAGGTATAAGGGAAACGATATCAGAAGCTCGTGGATCAGTGGTTCTCATTGGCTACGAATGCTCATCTTTAATAGAGTTCAGATATTCTACTTTTTAAGTTTAAGAAGCATAGTTCAGTTGTTGTTCGGATCGTTACTTTCACTCAGATAGAGAAGGTATTTTTATTGAGGGCCTTAGGGATTATGGTCGACGTCATAGTTGCCACGGGTCATGGTAGGTGTTTAAGTGGCTAATTAGGTTGAACGCTCGAAGTGAACCATTGGGAGGACCAGGCGAGGTTGGGGGAAAAGTATTTGAAACAAAAATGAAGGTGAAAATAAGTCGGAATTGGCTGGCCATCAAGTGGCTAGTAATCGCAGTGGCTAGGGCTTAAATACACTGGCCTGTATTCAGAGCTCGATGATCGGATCTGAAAAACTGTTCAGTTCGTACGAGGCTGTCACGAGTATCGTTCTCTTTTTATACAGAACAATTATGTACAAAAAGAGACTTTACCTGCATTTTTTTAATTAGCCTGTACCATGCCCATAATTTATACTGTCCGTACCAACTGAGATAACGTCTGTCGTCCTCGACTGATCCAGACGATAATTTCCCATTCGATAGCAAAATAATCGTCCAATTATACCATCAGTTTAATCACCGTGATTGAATGAATAATTGATCTTTCGCTGTGCCTTGTTTTGCGAGCAATTTTTATTTGCCATTTATCACCTGATTGCAACTCCACCTGGACACGTGATCAGACGTTCGGGCTATTAAAAGCGCCCTCGACGTTCAGCATATCGAAAGGCGATTAAAGACATCGAATGCTCTGGCGCGGAAAATTTTAATTTCCCCTACAGAAGTGTTCTAGCATTGGCGTCGAACCGTCTCGCCAGTATTGCACATCGTTCATTAATAACAATAATAATTCACAGTTGAGTACTCGAGTACTTATATGTACATTGGACACGGTTTATCCAACTACAACGGAACATCTGTTATTCCATTTTCCCGACTTCTGTCACGACAGGTGTAGGTACGCAAGGTGGTGAATATTTAATTCCTCGAAATTCGACGATCTAGTTTCACGCTCGATACTCGCAACATAACCCAGACGTCCTCCCATTTGGAAACCTGATAACTCGACGATTGGGAAACGCTGACAGAGAGGACGCCATTCGCGTTTTCTCTGTGCCACTACGAAGCTGGTATTCCCCCCCGGTAAAAGTACCGTATCCGGTACATCCACGAGGCGACTTTCGCGTAACAGAGTATCCCACGAGCAGCGACACCAACCTAACCAATAAGTCACTGCAAAATATCACGTCCGCCGTCTGTCCCAGCCACCAGCAACAAACCACAAACTTGGAAGAAAAAAATCGAATTAACCGTCTCTGACGACGAAGTAAGAATTTAAACGAATTTTTTCTTCGGCGCAGTTAAAATAGAGAAAGAAATCGCGCCGAAAGGTCAGCGGTCGGATGATGGCGAAGGACAATTGCTTCATGGCACCATGTGTCTTTTTGTCGATTCCCATTGTTTCCCCTTCTGCCTGTATAGATCACTGCTGAAGGATCGAGGCGCTGTTATGTCATTCGTTCATCTTCACGACGTTTCTTGCTTCGGTGTACTTCCAGCCGGACAGTGGCTATTCCGGTTCAAGGATAAATCGTATCGGGCATTGCTGGCCAATGTCACGCTCAGCTGGGTCGGTGGTCAGAGTTTGCAATGGAAACGCTGGAAATCATCATCCCGTTCCATTAGGTCCCGTCCAGTCCATAGGTAATTCCCTAGAAAATGATCGTTTTTGTCCACGGCGGTCGCTCTTCGAGGTTGTTCCATCGCCCGGATATTTTCTTTCAATCGGTGTACACGTCGTGAGGTAATTGCCAGAAAATTTCGGTGGACAGAAACGTGGCAAATAGGCTGGAGATTTTTGATCGGGATCCGGGAGGACTACGATGAGTCCATGTCCCCGGTGGCTGATGCTTCGAAACGCTGCGGGTTTCTCAGCTGGAATACGAAATGAGTTTTTTCGAGGCCTTCGATGCTCGTCCACGGTTGCGTAGGTTCGTTCCAACGAAAATAAATTCGTCGCCGGTGATTCATGAGTTTCCTGCGCGCGCTTTCGAACTTCTTCTATTGTCCTTACAATCCGTCCCACCATTATTCCAGCGTCGTGCACGAAGGGGTCGGGCAAAAAGTCGACTCTTACAGTATTCGGCATGTGAACTCTTTTTTTTAGAAGAATGGGAATATTAGGATTAATAAAACATGTTAGGATGAAATGTACGAAATAATTTTCAATTCTTCGATCGCGACGATTTGCGTCTCTTATTTCCCTTTTTCTCGAGATCTTATCGGGTCGCGTACCGTGAAACAGATATGGGTGCCGCCATTTAAAGGGACGCATCAGGGTAGGACAAGGTCGTCGTTGTTCTTTCTTTTTTTAACTGGGCGAGGCTGTCGAACTATGTACATATCTTCAATGAGAAACGTCACGCAAAGCTGGACAAAAATCGGATGAATCCTAAATTATGCTTTGCGAGGAAGCTTTGGGAATCGCGAATCTTAACGTGGAAAGGACACGGACTCCTCGTGAAACTGTGTGGAGAATGAATTGCCTCTGGGAAGCGATATTTCGCTGGCAGGATTTCGCGGAGACTTGAATGACGGCGTCGTTAGAGAGATGTGCCGCTAGTCGTCCATCTTGCCCAGGCATCGTAGTCACTTAGTCTTCGATCAGTAATTCATCAAGGATCCTGCAGGAGGCAGTAACAGAGATCCAATATTTCTCCTGGAATTTTGCTCCCAGTTTCCCTGCTTCGCTTGACTCGTCCATGAAAATTAAACACATTCCACAGCCTCGAATGATAATAATACTTAGCCCTTGATGGGGTTCATAGAGGCCGGGGACTAAGTCGGGATGCTGCAGCAAGAATAATTCAAAAAACCCCTCTGCACCGTGAAAGCTTGGGACTCTCTTCAGAACGCCCCGGGTAGGGCCGGAGACTCTTTCGAAACTACCCCCGAGCGAATAATCGTCCCAAAAGTGATCGAACCGAAGGAATTTCCTGCTGGGGTCACTGTACTGTGCGCCCCCCGAGTCCATTTAAAAATGTGCCTTCGTTCACGATGCCGAACGGTGTCTATAGCTCCATTCTAAGGTGTGCTTCCAAAATAAATCCCGGCCGTTCGTAAAGCCAGGGCCACAATACCGTCATCCACCTGTCGCCACCGTCGCGGCGGAGACAGACTACAATGGGAACGTCTCTCGAGGGGCTGATCAGATTGAAAAGACCGCGGAGCAGGTGACCGGGAAACTCCCCGGCCCTCGTCAGTGTTTCCACAGAATCTGGGAGGCAGAAAGTGTGCAGGACTCCTTGTATATAGGCGTCTACGTGGCCACTCGCCTCCTATACTCTACGCAGCAAGGTTTCCGTGCTGGTTAGTAGCTCTCTCACGGAGCAGTGAGCGGCCTTGACTCTGGCTGGATGCCTGAGTGTGTACCTGAGCCAGGTATATACACCTCTTCTACAAGCGCGAGAGTTCCTCGTCAGGCCGTCCTTCTCTTACCTGCTGGCCGGCCTAACAGACAGCGAGTCTCGTCTCACTCTTTCAGTCCCGCGTACCTCGTACATCCTCCCTTCTCTCTCGCTCTCTCTAGTCTCCTTTCGCCTGCCCGCGTCTCTCCTGATCCGCGCTGTCGCTCTTGCCAACAGAGGAAAGCTAAAACGGGCCAGTGAGCACTGGCTTCTTCGCAAGCTAACCGAGCCTCCTCTCAGCCAGCGAGGAGGAAAGGAGAACGAGTCCTGGGATTTGATTTTCTTGCTCTCGCGCTGATCTAGACCGGCTGGAACTATTGTTCTGGATCGAGTCTAGAGAAATCCGTGTGCAGCCGAGGATCAAGTTCGATTTTCGCCAAGGGGATCCTCGGATCGATATTTAGGATTATCGAGAGGAATGCTTCGGCTGTGGGAATTAAGTGTGGGTTGATCTGTCGGTGGCTTGGGCAAGCTGGTGTGCATTGTAAGTTTGAAAGAGAAATCGCGGAAATTAGAAATTAATAGCGACGAAAGAACAGTTACTCCAAGGGATTCCTGAGGCTCTCCTTTAGGCCCCTTTGGACTTCCATTTTGTACTCTATAAATACACTGGCTGGCGGTATAAAAGAGCCAGTGTCAAGGTTAGCAGACAGAGACTTAGCTAATTATAAATCCCTCATGGATTCTTTTTCTGGAAAATAAACCGAATCTCAGCCCCACCTGTGTCTGAAGAACTCGGGATGATCCCATAAATTATCAGAACCTTCGACCCTCGAATACAAATGGCATCAATTGGGACATATTCGAGGGACAATAAATGATTGATAAAATACAAATCAATACTTAGGAATACTTAGTCTCAGTACTTAGGAATTTTTAGCCATTACTTCAGCTTAATTCCTGATTAATAAATGGATAAACGTTGATGAAGCCTATTGTGACAGTACGGCGAGCGAGCAACTAGCAAGAATATCAGCATCGCAGCAGTATTAAGTGGCAAGGAAACCTGTTTGGGGCACTTGAAACGAGTTGCTCGCTCGCTCTACATAGAATCGTTATGTGCTACTTGCTAATATGTACACAAATCCATAGTGGTATCGGTTTTGAGCCAGCGTCAGACTATATTGATTTATTAAACATCAGGTGAGATCTCAGATCCAAGATACAGCTTCTATGCCAGGCTATTATACATATGTAGTATCGTTTAAATATATTTTCTAAGAAGAAGATAGCTGTATTCGTTATTGCCCGTGTGCTTTCGAATAAGAAATGGATTTGGGAAAAAATTGCCGGACCCATTCTACGAGGAACGAAAGGTGGCAATCTGAGGAGAAATGAAGCTGTAACAGGTGAAAAGATTGCAAGTCCAATCGCCTGACCGATGAAGAAGTGGTAATAACCGAGTGACCACCTAGCCTGGTCAGTGTCTCAGTGTTCCAGGCGGATGTTTTCACGGCGATCAGTACTTCCGGGTGATCCCAAGAACCCGTCTTCGGTCCCTCATTCGCGGAATGGCCAACAGAAAGCCGGGACACGTTTGCTTTTCGCAACAGGTGAAACCGTCTTGCGCCTGTGACAGTGAAAAATTGCAGTCCCTTTGGGAACGTTGTCAACCGAATTCGACAACTGTGTCGGTTGCCATAAATTTCAGAAAGGGCAATAGATGAAGTATGGTCGAGAACACCATTCTGATTAGTTACGTCTGCCGTTTTGCCCGAGACTCTCGTCCCTTGGGTCCCGAAAAGTTCGGTAGGAAAAATGCTTGCAGACGAACCACGAATAGTAGTCGTGGAAAAAAATTCTCTTCAGAGCTGCTGAAATATTATTAAAAAAATTCTGTGGACTGGAACAGATCTGAATCCACTGTTTCCAAGACCCCCAGGAGGCAACAGAGATTCCTCGCTCAGTCGTTCAGCTGAAAGCACCGCGGCGTGGTTCGATTCCGCCTCGCTGGAGGAGGACGC
Source organism: Nomada fabriciana (assembly GCA_907165295.1). Taxonomy (NCBI): domain Eukaryota; kingdom Metazoa; phylum Arthropoda; class Insecta; order Hymenoptera; family Apidae; genus Nomada; species Nomada fabriciana. Next base: position 9,189,788 of record OU015699.1, on the reverse strand, counting down.
GTGCAGAACGCGAGGCGTACTTTCACCGACCGTGACTTCCACCGCGTTCCATTCGACGAGTTTTACAGATAAAGGGGGTAACAGAGGCGATGTCGCCACGTAGGTTACTGGAACCAGCTTTACTCGCGCCCGTACCAGTCGCAGGCGTTGATTCACACCGGTCGCGATGCAAAGTGTCTCGTAACAGGCGGAAATCTTGCGAGCAAGCAAATGCTCCCATTAATTTTTTGTCATATCGCCGGACCTTGGACCAGTTTTGTGGCAGAAGTCCAATCGGCAGATAGGCTTCCTCCGGTGGTAGGAATTTTTGTTAGAACAACAGCAGAATCTATGGCCTCTAATAAAATCCCCGTCCATCATCGATCACCACCGAGAGTCCTGAGAATAATTCACCTAGATCATAAATCTTACAATCCAGTGTATATAAACGAGGACTATTCATTCTAACGTGACTTGACATTTCTGTTTTACAGGTAGGGACGAGCTGTCGCAGCCTGGCTCTCTGAACGGCTATGGAAACGGCGGAGGCGGAGGCGGAGGAGGCGGTGGAGGTGGCGGCAGCGACGCCTGCGACGCCAGGAAGAAGAAAGGACCGACGCCAAGGCAGCAGGAGGAGCTCTGCCTCGTCTGCGGCGATCGGGCGTCCGGCTACCACTACAACGCCCTGACCTGCGAGGGCTGCAAGGGATTTTTCAGGCGAAGCATCACGAAGAACGCGGTGTACCAGTGTAAATATGGGAACAATTGCGAGATCGACATGTATATGCGGCGCAAGTGTCAGGAGTGCAGGCTGAAGAAGTGCCTGACGGTGGGCATGAGGCCCGAATGCGTTGTGCCAGAGTACCAGTGTGCTGTGAAGCGCAAGGAGAAGAAGGCGCAAAAGGTAGGACCTTCTCGTTTCAATTAATGTTACTTAATGATTTTCCGTTCACTTTGCCGAACAGAATCTGTCAGGAAAGGAATGTTTTGTTCCAGGAGAAGGACAAGCCGAATAGTACAACGATGAACGGTTCTCCAGGCAGCGGAATACGTAATGACCAGATGGGTGTGAAGATTGAACCGGCGGAAACTGAGGCGTTGTCCACGTCCGGAAGCAGCGGTATCCTGACGCCAGTCAGCCCCTACGGCTATGTTAAGCCGATCAGCCCCGAGCAGGAGGAGCTGATACACAGGCTCGTCTATTTCCAAAACGAGTACGAGCAACCCAGTGAAGAAGATCTCAAGAGGATCACGGTAAGTATCTCGGATTGAATATTCTGTTGAAAAGGAATCGATTTGTTTTCAATTGCCTCGTTGCTGCATTGCAGAATCAGCCCTCAGAGGGAGAGGATATTAGTGACTACAAGTTCAGGCACATCACTGAGATCACTATCCTGACGGTGCAGCTGATCGTCGAGTTCTCGAAGAGGCTACCGGGCTTCGACGAGCTGATGCGAGAGGATCAGATCGCTCTGCTGAAGGCCTGTTCCAGCGAGGTGATGATGCTTCGGATGGCGAGGAAGTACGACGTGCAGACGGACAGCATAATATTCGCCAACAACCAGCCGTACACCAGGGACAGCTACAACGTGGCAGGGATGGGAGACACCATCGAGGATTTGTTACACTTCTGCCGGCAGATGTACGCCATGAAAGTGAACAACGCCGAGTACGCGTTGCTAACGGCCATTGTCATATTCTCAGGTAAGTGAAAAAACGATTGGCCTCTTCCTACTACAACCACGAACGACCATACCTTCAAAAATAATGGTAGTACTGTGGACGATAGAGAAATTCTGATCCATTACTAATTATGATTTTGTACCACTTCTGAATCCTGCATGCAGACGTAAATAATAATATTAATAATAAGAAGAATGGCTCTACACAGAACTATCATCGCTGCTCACGAGAAATAACTCCACCCTCCATTTCATAATCGTTTAATCACAACTAACCCGCCCCGCCATAAGGATCCGCAGGACAGTCTACAGAAAAAGATTCCCCGGTGTTCTTTCAGAGAGGCCAAACCTGCTCGAAGGCTGGAAGGTGGAGAAGATCCAGGAGATCTACCTGGAGGCGTTGAAGGCGTACGTGGACAACAGGCGCAGGCCGAAGTCTGGCACGATATTCGCGAAGCTGTTGTCCGTGTTGACCGAACTCCGCACCCTTGGCAACCAGAATAGCGAGATGTGCTTCAGTCTGAAGTTCAAGAACAAAAAGCTGCCAGTTTTCCTCGCCGAGATCTGGGACGTGACACCCTAGTTCCCCCGGGGCCGATCCCCGTCGGCTAACAGTGTTGTTGTTGTTTCATCGCGTGTCCGCGCGACGACGAGGCTGAAGAGCAGCATCATCAGACGTGGAACGTGGACGTGGAGAACCTCCTCCTGTACTAGTGCACCACCATGCCACTGCCTGTTTCACACGGGCGTGAAATCAACGTTACCGATTCACAATTATTCTTCCCCGTTCGTCATTCGCTTCTCACCATCTGTTCACTCGGCGGAAGCTTCGTGAAAATTGCACTTGGTTCGCAGAGTGCCAGGGGTTTCAGCTCTTAGACGTGCTGTTAGAGGGGGGACGGGTGACGACGACGAAACGAAGAAACCAGAGGGAGTAATACACAAATTTGAAATATATATAAGGCAGTGGCGAGGCACCCAGGCTGTGATACGTAGAGACAGTACAGAGACTGTAATAAGGAGCTACCTACAGTTATGTTATTACTATATCCTCTACCTGGCTATCCCCGGAATCGATGTGTAAATGTGTAATGTGTAATGTTATAAGATACCGACTACAAAATGGCGGCCGCGTTGTACGATACGACGCGAGAGAGCAAGAGAGGTGCGATGAAAGTTGGAGATAGAGAATGAGAGTGTGAACGAGTGCGTGTTTTAGCATGTATGCGTGTGCAATTTTTCGGCTGATAATAATGAAAGATGATATATATATATATTATATATATATATGGATAATCATGACGATAGATGAAGGAATCGATCGCACTGTATGTAAAATTGTGTGTTGAAGATGGGAGACAGATAGATGGCGCGGGCCGGCTGTTGAGCAGCGACCTCTGGCCGACACACAACTCTCGAGTGCGATGTTATAACAAACGATGATGATGATGATGAAGAAGAAGAAAAAAAACTAAGAAACGATACGATTATACATAATGATACCATAGAGTCTATATCACAACACATAGCATAATAATATATTGCTAGCATGTACATTGTTTATACGATGAGAGAAGAAAGGTTTAGGGATAGAAGGAGGAACGATTATTATGATGCTGATGACGACGACGATGATGATGATAATGATAAAGTAACGGCTTTGAAGACGAGGCTTGGCATTTGCGCGCGTTCGGATTTTCTTTTTCGCGAAACGTTAACGGAACAGAAACGAGACGAGAGGAAGAGAGTGAGAAGGGGTAAACGATGAAGGGAAAAAAAAATATTTGGCGGAAAATTCGATCGAATAGTGGAGGAGAGGAGCGTGTAGTAGCAATGTAGGAAGTTAAGTAAAAGTAAAAAGTAAGCGAGGCTAGTTGGTAGTAGGTCGTAGTAAGTCAGTGAAGCTAGGCTAGGTGACCGAGTTCAAGTGCAAAGCCTTGTGCCTTCAGCAGCGGACATCGGCTCACCGACAAACGAATCCATAAAATTTAACCGTCCGTTTTAATTTTTTAATAAAAAAAAAAGATGAAAAAATGAAAGAAAATCGAGTAAAATATTGTAAATCTGAGCGAGAGAGGCAGAGAGAACGTGTGGAAGAAAGTGTAGCTTGTAGAGAGAGAGAAAAAGTGTCAAAGGGTGTAAGAGGGGGAGAGAATGGAAAACACGCTGAGCTGGAAGAGGGACGAGGTGAGAGATTTCGCGAGGAACAAAAAGATCTAAACGGAGAAACACGGAACAGGGTCGCGTTATGATCAGCTGAGAACTGAAATCGTTAGAGGAGGCTTGAGGGAATAATAATCGATTCGACTTGCTGGGATCTGCTGAGACGTATTAATAATATGCTAGCATAAAGACACACACGATCGTTGAAAAGTTTACTTGGACGAAATGCTATGGGAAAACGAGACATTTTCAACCGGCTCAGATGCATACACACAAATACACACGTACACGTATAATACAGAGGACACTGAAATCAAATGGGAAAGATCCGTTGGCACACGTGAGCCACGCACTGCACATTAAGATTCTCAATGTTGTAACACTGTAACTCTATGCTATTAACCGATCGTACTCCGTCGTAAGTTTAAACGAGAAGCAAGGTAGAAGTGGATCTGGATGACAATTTGAGAATGAAGGAGAGTATGGCTCGTGGAACAATGCATACACAGGCGATCTATTTTTCAAAAGTGTGAACCGAAGAAGAGGACGACTAACAAGTAGAACTCCGCCTAGAACAGACTAGAAACACCTGTAGACGCAATTGCGTGTTTTACTATTGTACAGCTACGTCGCGAACGAAGCAAGAAGAAGAAGACAAAAAATAAGCAACCCAACTCTCGTGAATGTTACTTCGCATCGGTAACATCTGTTTCCTCCGGTCACGCGGATCCGGGGCGAGCAAAGACTCCTCTCAACGTTCGATATGCAAACATCAGCGCCATCTACGGGTCACGTGACGGTGCAATAATCATCATACGTCACGTGGTACAATTCGTGACACCTTGGATCGACCGAGTCCAGACGTTAGACAACCTGCGGAGCTCGCGAAGACAAACGGAAGATCTGTAAACTACATAAAATGCCGCAAGGCAGACACACTGCCACACTGCAGAACAGCGTGAAAAACGTCGCGATGGCACCCGAGACTGAGAAGATGAGAAAAAGACGTAGAAGGAGGGGGGGGGGGGAGAGAGAACGTCGCATGATCCATCATCGCCATCGCCCAAACCATATTGTAATTAGTCGCTTCTGCCTCGAGGTGGCACACCACACCTGTTGTACCCGAAAATCAAACCTGGATAACCCTGGAGATCCTGGGCGTTATTATCTGTTGAATGCAAGATCTGAAAGCACATTGGAAACGAATGGCTGAAAGGCCGATTGGTTATTAAATGTGATCCCAGCATCGTGTGTCACAGACACCGACACACCAGAAACACTTGTTGCACAAACCTGCACTCTGCATTTGTTGTACCACCATATTACATACTCGTTCGTCTGCCATATCGACCGCTTTCGAACATCGCCGTTTTGTTCGCTTGAAACACAGGGATTTAAGAGATGAGTGCCAAGAGAGAGAGAGTGAGAGAGAGATGGGTCGGGATGAGAGTAGCGTGAATACACCATACATCGCGAGGACATTGCCTATTGTATACACTTTGTAAAATACCCGTGAATCGTCAGTCCGTGATCGACAGGTCTTGCCTCGACTTCGCGGATCGACGATCCTTCTTTTGGACTCTAGAGTTCTCGAAGAGTTAACTTTTAAGGGTTATCGACGCTCGAGGGACGGCCGTTGCCGAAGAGGAGCACATTGTGGCAAGGTTCTCTCATGCCCAGAGTGGATTTTCGTTTATCGACTGGACGAGATTCTCTGTTCGAATGATCGAGCTGAGTAACAAGCTGAGAAACGTCGATAGTCTTCGTCGGGATGACACCCTGAGGAGATAGCAGCGGGCTATCTGTCTGTGGGGCTCGATCGTTCGAACGGAAACTGGTACCACGTTGGATGTTTCTGGTTCCCAAGCCAAAGGAAAAATTGTGCAATAAAATATTAGTTAATGTATTTCGCATGGGAGAAGGATAGAAACGGAAACGACGTGTTCCCGGGGTCCCTCGACGCGCAATAAAGTAATCGTCACCGTCGACGGCAGGTCGTCATCGACACTCTTCTTCGTTTTAATAGCGTCTCCTTTTTTGTTACTGTTTAATGACCACCCCATGTTGGGGGTGGCTTCGCCGAGTGTAAAGAGTGGCCAAGCGGCCACCCTTAACCGTGATTCCCCGGGCGAAACCCGGCAGGTTCGCATTCCGACCGCCGGACGTCACTGTAGTAAGAGAGAGAATTAAAAACTTATAGAACCCCACCGCCTGAGGCAATGTTTTCTCTCGGACGAGTCGAACGTCGAGAGAACTAGCGGTAATCAAGGTGAACCGCATCCTTTGACAAATCAGAAACCGGTCATACGTAACTTCCAGATCCGTCGGTTGAAGAGAGAAAAGACAGCGGTATAGAGAGAGAGGATAGATAGGCGGGAGTATAGTAGAGAGAGAACGATGGGGTGTGCGTGAGTGAACGTGTTTGAGGAGGAAGGTGAACAAGGCAAGGAGGAGATCGGAACACTGGACAAGCATATTACATAGACACATCTATCTACACACACACACAGAGTTAATGCGCGCGTGCACAACGAAATAAAAACTACATGCAATTCTACGATCACTGCCAAGGGCGTTAACCGTCGATTTCTCATTATCTAAATGTATCGTAGTCATCGTTTTTTCTCAGAAGCTGCTGCAAATTATAATTATACACGAATGAAAAGAATAGAAAGGAAAGGAAATAAAAAAAACGGCCAATGGGGGGGACACACCACTGTCACACATGCGTCACCTGGCGACATATAGGAATATTACAAGCGATCACGAAAAATGAAATTAAAAAAAATGCAAAAATATATATATATATACACATACAGACACACACACGACGCATACGTCACACACATATATATATAGTACGCGCGCCCGCTCTCAAGTTCTGACGAAGGACGAGCGAGCGATTTGTTCATGATACTGCCAAGCGTAGACTCGAATTTCTGTGTTTTTTAAGGGACAAACTATAATACTCCTTTTAAATGTGTCAAGCCATACACACATACACCAACACGTACAGTACATGCAAGCACCATCATTACATTTCTGTATGCACGTACGCGCGCGCGCGCATCGATACCATAGAAGACAGACACACTTACCCATCCCGTAAAAGATCACACACGTCGATTAATATGTACCGCATTGTACATACACGCACACTGTGCCCGCAATCTCTCTTGTCTGTCTGCCTGTTGTTTGATGGCCCAGGTACCCTGATCTGTCCGTTTCTCCTAGGTGTCTCTTTTTACCTGTGCACGCGTTACAAAGCAGACGCCAGGTGTACGTGCGAACATTCCGGATTTTGGATTGCGATCGCGGTGACGATTGTTGGAGGCGGAAAGTCGAATGGAAAAAGAACGAATATCGAGTACTTTAAACTGAATTCGTGTGTTATTAAATCTGCCAAACTATTCTAAAGGAGATCCGTTGAAATGGTCTTTAAATTATGCTGGAATAATGAAAAATACCGGTGACGTCGAGTGAATTTTTTATTCTCATAAAGTAATAAATCGAGGAGGGTGTAATAATCGTAGAAATCGGAGTCGAGTAGCGACGATATTGTTATGGTGTTTCACAGTGACCCCGATGTGTCCCTCTGTTGATCCGTTCGATAACTATGCGTGTTCAGTCGGGGACAGTCAGTCACCGTGAACGGAATCCGAATCCGGTGTTCAGTCGTTTGTTGTGTCGACAAGGGAGAGCATCAGATACGGTATTTTCTTATTGGAAGCAACGTGTTTGGCCCCGTGAGAGACGAGGGAGGGAGAAAACGAGAGTGAGTGAGAACGAGAATGAACGAATGCCAGAGTGAGGAAGATGGTTCTTGTTATTAGTCGCGTGACGGAGAGGGCGTCGTTTAATTTATTGGAAAGATATAACGAAAATAAAAAGAGAAGAAATATGATGAAAATGAAAGAACGGAGGAGTTATGCGCTGATGATTATTATAAATAAAGTTAAATGATTATAATTTGTTATCGTAGTTTGATGCATTATTTTTCACGGTGATTTTGTGTTTCGCGAACGGTGCAATTGTTTCGTCCCCGCGTTTCTTTTTCTTTCCGCGGATCATGCGTTTCATTATTGTACATATGCGTAATTATGCAAACGGGAGGGAGAAATTTAAGGAGCCCTGAGAATTTTAATGGAGCCTCGTGCCTGCGTCTTTTCCAACACCGCCTGTTATCGTCGCGCACAGCTCTGTTGTGGATAATATTTTTATTCAGAAATTCGAACAAATTCATCGCTCTCGAATATTTTTGTTTCCTCGCCGCGCCGGATAATTCTTCGTTCGAATCGCTGCCTCCTCTTCATTGTAGAACGATTTCTGTGTCGATAAATTGAAATTCTATAACTTCGTGATCCACGAGAACGTTGCTCAATTTTTGAAGAATTAATTAGTGGAAATGGTATTTCTCTAGTTTCGAAGCGGAAAGAATTTAGTTGATATCGTTTATCGATCTCGAGTGTAGAAAATACGTTTTCGAAATTGCCGTCGCTGTTGAATTCGTGGCAGAGAATAAAAATTATAGTGGCGGTAAAACGGCAATAAGTTAGTATGGTATTAGTAGTTTCGAGTGATAGCGTTACAAGGAAAGGAAGGACGATCTTCGTGAACTTATTTTGCAATCGTTGTACATAAATCTCGTTCATGGTGAACCTTGAGAACACTGATTCGCTATAGTCGGGGCGTCATTTTTAGCTAGCAACGAACAGTGCTGCAACTATACACGACTAACAAAATTTTCGGGGCTGCCAATGTTAAACACCAAAACGTACAAAAAATTTTCATCGCACTTATCGACCGTCGACTAAACATTTAATAGTTGATTTACTATATAAATGAAGAACAAAAGAATACAAAATATAGTGATGCACTAGTAAGTACTAACATCGTTGCTAGGCATACGTGTAAGTCTGAAGAGGAGTACAGTGTAGGTGAAACACGTTGACAATGGAAACGGGAATAATTGAAATGCGTCAGGATATAGTAGATGGACAGAATTACTGTTGTATAGTACTCTGATAATCGTACAAATTCTCCCCGATTTTTAAGAAAAATATAAAATACCGTCGTGGTTTGTCACTATACATAGGACCTGTCCTCGTCGGATGTGCACCCGGTCGACTTACTACTATTGCTACTACTATTACTACTATTTATTACTATTATTGCTCCTGTTACTGCTGTTATTACTACTATGAACACTGAACACTAACGTTTGTATTTGCATCACAAAGAAATGCGTACACACACGACACACTACGTACGGTCGATCGAGAAGGAGTATAGTTGGCGTGGATAAATGGTGCTTGTCTCGAAATTTACATTAGAATTTTGCTCGATAATTATATTACTTAATAAGGAAACGTGCTTCATAATGGAAATTGAATCATAATTAGTGTAACGTTTCGTCAGAGGTATAGTTGTTAAATATTTGGCTTAGAGTTAAAGAATGAAAGTCGATCAAAAGGTGATGACTAGACTGCTGATAGTCATTTTAAATTGGCAGTTATATTCGAGAATGATTATACTCCATTACAAGTATGAGTATAGTTAGACAGTAACTATAACTAATTGTCCTGGCCAGTTCAAAAATTCTTGCCTATACCGATGTAGTGCAGAGTTTCGTCATCATTTCTTAAGATTACAGACAATCTTCAAACTAATTCTAATGAGCATCTTTAATTCGAAGCACAATACAATTATAGTTACGAACTATACTCATAACTGATATCGATAATTAGCCTTCGAGAATGGATGTATATTTCATCACCAAACGCTACAGGCAATGACTTCGAAGCACATATATGCTGCCACTGTCAACTATATTTAACTATACTAGCTTTTACAAAAATCGGGATGTATATGCATCTTTTAGGTTCTAAATTTATCTCCAATCGAATGTACGCGAACGTTTCGCTAGGTTTAGGAGACTGAAAATTCAATGGAATCTTTTAAGAGTCGCAACTATACAACTGCACTATTCAAGCTCGATCGATCGTGCGTCACACGATAATTCAGCAGCGTGCTGCGCCTCTTCGTCGAACACGAGGAGCAGATCTCTGAGGCGCGCCTCGTATCTTCTGCTAGCAACTATATGTATACATAAGTACTATACATACTAATCGTAAAGTATCGAAATTATGATTGAACTCGAGAAATTGGAGTGAAAAAAAATATTGAGGTTGAAGAAACCGAGAAAAGAACATCGAGGACGAGCGTAGGATTTCGGCGTGCAGCATTTTCACGGAAAAAAAAAATTCGTGGTCCCGACACTCCGCCGTGTCTGTCGGCCGTATTGGAATGAGGAACTATAACGAATTGGTGCTTTGGAATGTATTAGACTGAAAATTATTGTTGTACGTTTTAGTAGGAAACGAAAAAAGAAAAAAAATGAACATGCGAAGGAGAGAGAGAGTTAAAATAATCGAGAAGCAAAACTGTGAGCTCTTTTGCTCCGATATTCGATTGATAAATTGGTAAATGAATTATTTCTATTTGGAGCGTTTTATATATATACAATATATATTATGTATTCGCTAGGTTGCACATACATACACATACATGCTTACACGTACACTCGAGACATATTATTATACACACATTTACACGGTATTTTGCGTACAGTGATGGGAATCAAATCGCCTTTTATGATTGGCAAATTGTTTCTAAGAAAATTACTTTTAGAGGTTATCGATGGACGAACTGCGGGGAAGAAAATAAAAGATAATATTAAAAAAACGATCGAATTTGCAGAGATATTCTGCGGCAACACTTGTGATTCTAGTAGGTATAGGTTTGTTAAATTCGATTGCATTTCGAAATTCTTTTCAGAAGTGTATTCGTTAAAAGTCAATTGATATATGTTTGGCGGCGTTGTTCCTTATTTCACGTTATTCTAGAAATTCCCTAGAACGTTCGGGACTTGTTTACCCGCGAATCTTTCGAACGCCTGGATGGGAGCCAGATGTTCTCAACTTCGCTTCGAAATTTCTTGCGTAATATAGTTGATTGTAAAAAGTTTTTACTAGTACACTTCGATGTTATGTATATATATGTATACTTTTCGGCAAACGAGTGTTTTTCAATGTTTGCCGTGTCGAGATCGTTGGTTTGCGCAAAATTTACACATTGTTACGGCATCGTCAAAATTTCATTACACGAATTTTTCGATCGTGGGCGAATTTTTTGCTAATTGCACGTTTATTTGTAGTCGAATGATAGAGGGTAGGAGGGCGTCGAAAGTTTTTAAAAGGCAGCAGCAAGATCGCGCTGCGATTCCCAACACTAATCTAACCTCATACGTGTGTATACAACATTAATGAGCGCGAGCGCGCGAATTTTAAAAAGTGGCAACCGATACTTTGTATGTACAACAATTTAGTGGTTCTGTTCGACTGGAACTGAGCGTGTGTGAATGCGTGTATGCGGGGGAAAAACAGGATTTGGTGTGCACTCCGCCCCGAATATGGGATGATAAAGAGAGAGAGAGAGAGAGCGAGAGAGGAGAATGGGGGAAAAACCTTCGTCGCGCAGGTGCAGGGATATTTCTTTGCGATATTGGCAATGCGGCGGTGCGGTTCGACTTAATACACGCCCCTGTGCGTTTAAATAGAAGTTACATGACGTAGATATTTAATAGGCACGCGTGAACAGACGGTCCCAGTCGAGGCAATATTGAAAAGTTGCGATACTTTCGGCGAAATTGGCAATTGAGCTTTTAACATTTTCAAGTTTGAGCGATTGGAAGCCATGATGGGGAATTACAGAGTTCATTCTTTCTTTTTAGTAGAGAAACTGTCAGTACCGATTTTGTCGAGAATTAGAAAAGGAATGGCGATTCTGTAATTCCAACATGGTTCCTTAGAAATCCCCCGATTGGTAATTGAATCTCCAGTGTAACTAGAACTACATTATCGACTGCGGTTCCGTGGAACCTCTTCGAATTGCCGAACACTTTTACGCCCAATGTGTCTAAAGTAATTTTCAAAAGGAAACGAGGAATGATTCGCGAAGGTGCTCGACAGAATTATTAAGATATATGGACGGAACGAGCATACATTTTTTTTGAGAAATGAATTCGGGTATTTCTCATGGAGCAGGATTCCCCTATGTTCGCGGGTGCCTAGTAATTTACGTGTTCTCCGCAATGAAAATGGCGGAGCCACATGTACATCAACAATATTATATTCTAACGATTACTAATTAAATAACGTACAATAATTTTAACGATTGCTGAACGATGATGATAACGATCTTGATGGGGAGGAAGTCAGTCTTTAAGCATATAAACAGCGTTACACGACGGGATGAAATAAAATATACAAAATGAGAGGGTGTTTTGTGAGTGCGGGTGAGAGAGTGACAGGGGACAAGACGAACGAATCCAGAGTGTACAGTTACGAATATCGAATAACAGAAAAAGAAGTACGAAGCAGAGATGGAGAGTATCTGTCTTTTGAAGCGATGTGTATTTTTGCGAGGAAAGCGAAGCGAGAAATATATCGGAGAAATTGGACGAAGATCGTTGTTGCCAGTTTGTGTTCCACGGGGCTGATTTATTTTTTCGAGTTGGTTGGCTTTGTTCTTTTCTTCTCTTTTTAGTTTTTGTTAAATTTATGGCGATTCGAAGGATTTTGGTTATTTAGTATTATATAAAAAATTTGTTAACTTAATGGAAGTTATTATGTTTTAATGTTTGGAAATGATGTGCAATCTTAACTCTGTCGTGAATTCTTCGAACGCCATTGGAAACGAGAGATCAATTTTTATTTTTTCATTTTCTAAAATATAATTTTACAGCGTGAAACAGAGCGGAATACTATTTGTTTATACATCTAAATATATTTATATTTGTGCAAAGTTAACTCGACAAATGGTTATCTACGAAGCAATAGTTAATAATATCGAAAGTGCCCCAGGAGAAATAATGAAAAAAAGATAGTTGGGAACCACTGGCAACGTATGGCGGCCATATTGGGCCTGGCGATAGCGTTACTCTTGGATAAGTGTAAAAATTCAGTCGGTCTTCCCACAAAATTGTTAAGCAACAAAGAAGAATAGAATTTCCTTCTCAACTTTGTGGCGTGAATTGGATTCCTAAAGTATTCCCCGAAAAGGGAATCGACAGAATTTTGCACACTTATAGAAAGTATCCAAGAAGAGGGACATCGAAGACATCCGTTTCATTCGAAACTCGATATGTCTCGATATAATTTACTCAAGGGACGTATGTATTTAGTTATGTACGATATGTATACATAGAAGACCCAATGTTTCTCGAGGCGTCTCGAGCTTTCGCACTCAGGAAACGAAAACAAGCTGCAAAACATCTCACATTGTGCACGGGAACTGTGTGGATATCTTTCGATAAAAGAAACGTAGAAACTTGTCTCTCGAGCGAAATAGATTCTAAGTTGATTTTGTTTCTGTTCGCGGGGGGGAACACGACAATTAATTTGGCGAAATTAATTGAATGCAATACTGTGCACACATGTCGAATCAAGCCTGGGGCGTGTTTGTTTCATTCGACAATCAGTCTCGAATAATCAAGAACGCAATTCAGCAATAAACAATCCGTGCGCCCAAGCCGAAAGGCGGATAAATCTGATGAAATTTTTATCCTGCGTTCTCTTTTGTGTAATCTCCAAAACAGAAAAGATTGATCGTCGAGTTAAACGAACAAAGAGAGTCCAACAAACAGGATGCCGAAGGATTTCCGTCATACAGAACGTACATATAACTTCGAACGGATTCATTTCGCCGGCAATCCAACGAACGTTCGTTTCATTAGCGTTAACAGGGAGTGCGGACTACTAAAGGACCGGAAAGGACTAAAGAAAATAAGCCGCGACGTTTAGTTTCCTTACACAGTATTGCAAAGGTTCTTTATTGAGAACGGGGCACGGTAAAGTCTCGCTATAAGCGAAACCGCCGATATGGTGGGGATACAACGCATCGCTTGAATCGGGGCCTTACCGTAGTTCCGTGTTTCTGCGTCAGTGACGGCGGGAAGGGTAGGGCAGTCGCGTAGAAACAGCGGAGACGACGCAAGCAACAGTTCGAAACGACGACGGCGACGATGACGACGTTTCTCGGTTAATTAAGATTCGCGCGGATGCGAACGGCGATTAGTGATGCGTTAATTAAGTAGGATATAAGCTGGCAGGGAAACACAGTGTGCGTGATGTGCGCGCGTGAGAGGGAGTGAGAGAGACAGAGGAAACCACAAAAGCCATAGAGTTCAAAGCGAGTGCATTGTGTGTACATAGAAAAGAAGTGGGAACGAAGAAACGCGAGACGAGCCGTGGAATATACACAGAGGGTAAACCGAACGATAACCTTTGTAAATTAGCTTTGTACATTGTAAACCCCCCCCCAACCCAAACACCTTGTTTCTTTACTTTCTTTCATTGTTGGCCGCGGACGAACGACGAGGGAGATCTGCGAACGTTTCGGCTGCGCTTAAATCTTCGATTTCTCGCCGCGATAAATTCTCGTTTCGAACAGAGAAAACTCAACGGGCAGAACGGTATAAGGTTTGTCAAATTTTCAGGGGGATACGTCACGTTGTCCGGGTTTGGTTCGATCTATAGTTTTCATTCGTTTCGTTCTGATGAAAATATCGGAACGTTCGATTTCGACGATACATCTTGTAGAGTTCGAGGGTACAATAATAAAGCGGAGAGAGTTCAAATTGCTGGCAATTTCATGGATTTTAAAAACAGTCGTAAATATATTTTACTACCGCAATGAAATATATCTCATCGAGAACGATAAAGGAAAGGGGAACGTTAAGGTTGGGACGAGCAGGAAATAGAACAGATCGACAGTTGTTTGATTTTTGAAACTCGGTTCAGGGAGGTCGATGGTTTATTGGGGGAATATTTGTCGTCGATGTTTTTCCATCTCGCGAGGCTCTGTGTTATGTATATAAATATACACGTGCATATATACATATATATATACATACGTACATATGCATATATAAACATATACCTATATTTTTCTGGAATAAAAATGAATAATAACTGCAAAGACACGTATCCGACCTTGTGGACGCAATAAAAATTCACTATAATCGATTATGCATGGGCATCAGGGTGTAGATTAATATATTATATAAAGAAAGTGAGGGGGATGGAGATGTTGTAAAGAGATGACTATTTTTTTTAGGGAAACACAGTGGAGGGGCAGATAACTAGAGCTTTGACGTTAAGCGAATTGGACATTTTTTAAATTTTCTTCCCGGGGAAATTTCATTTCATTTGACACATTTATGGAGTACTCTGTTCTGCCTGTGGGTTAATAAAATTGTTGCAGAAAATGAATATAAATATAATCGGAAGTCAGAAATTTAATAAGACGCTGCATTCAAGGGATGGATCCTTCTTTTAATAAATGTACAAGTTTCTTGAATTTTTGTTTGCTCCT
This sequence comes from Nomada fabriciana, assembly GCA_907165295.1. NCBI lineage: Eukaryota > Metazoa > Arthropoda > Insecta > Hymenoptera > Apidae > Nomada > Nomada fabriciana. The sequence continues at coordinate 9,174,528 of OU015699.1, read as the reverse complement.
ATGTAATTCAATGGTTCACAAGTTTGCCTCATTTTCTTAATGAAAAGTGAAATATGAAGGAAGGAGAAACGTTCACGGATTTATTTCTCCTGGGCAATCGTTCCGGCAGAAATAGAACACGAGATCACCCGCTGCATGTACATATAGACCGGAAGATCGCTGGTAGCCATATTGTTATTCGCGATTAATTGGATGTCTTGGTCGAACCGACTGATAATTCTTTCTCTTCTTGACTTTCTCTCACTGAACACGCAGTGTCGAAAATTATCATGCGAATATTGCCCTGCGTCTTGTAAATTAATTTATTCCCCCTTCCAAATTAATTTTAATCAAATAAATAAATATATATATATTATTATATTATATTATATTATACATAGAGATGTATTCGAATGAAATTCGAATATCGGAGAGATTAGTTTTAATTTATTTCCTCATGTAAATTGCACATTGTATTTTTAATTGTTGTTAATTGTTTTCTATTAACATTATTCTAATTACGTATGAACTTTATTCGCTAAGTTGAACGGGGCGTCGTTGTTAACACGCGTCGTCAGTGGATAACCTTTTAATTAAATTATAAAGTATGTACAGATTCTTAATTAATTTTCGTACGACTGTAAACCTGTAAAACTGAAATCGTAGCTCTGTCGAGAAGTGAGAGGAAGAGAAAGAAAGACAACCCTCTGTCTGTTGTATATTATTTTTATTTCCACCTTTTTTACACGAAACAAAGCGAGATCGGTATTGACCGTGCTATGTATGGATGATATGTTCCAATATAGAATAAATCTTTCAACAAATAATACGGGCATCATTATTTCTTCTGCATTCCAACTTGCATTACCGCTTAAGCTGCGTTCCAAATGAATGGAGATACCGCAAGAAAGTAACATAGTTCTCTTATCGTCTGTTGGAAAAGTAGAGCGAAGCGTCTTTCTGTTCTTTTTCATTCCCCGTGTGTAATGGCCGCCTGTGGGCAAGACTATATCTTTCCTTGTTCGAAACGCCACTCTCCTTGTCAATAAAGCTATACCTATCTTTGTTCGAAACTCCGGTCTCCTTGTCTGCAATGGTCGCCGGTGGGTGGATCTTAGCGGCACTGCTATGTCTATCCTTGTTCGAAAACACGCTCTCCTTGTCAGTAGTCCTATACTTATCCTTGTTCGAAACTCCACGCTCCTTGTCTAATGTGTTCACCGGCGGGCGTGGCCGTGTCCACTGCGCAGCCTATCCCCGCCACGGACGCTGCCCCTCAACGAATCCTTTTCGCGAACTCTGTTCTCGTAATAGCTATTGGTCTTATTCCCTGACGTATCATCGCGTATCATAATGGTGCTGATTGAAAGATTTTCGTAGCTTCGCCTGCCCCACTATATATCATCTACCTTACCGACGTTGGCGGTGTAGGATAAACAATGCCCTTCGTTCTTCTGTCTGTCTTCTTTAATCATACGAACATGAGATACAATAAACAGCAAACGAGGTATAGAATAAACGACCACGCAATGTATAATCTACGTTTCTTTTTTGTGCAGCTCTAGAGCCCCTTTACTGTTTCAAGTCACTCCCAACGTTACCTACGGATTATAGAAAACTGTTTTCACACTCGCTAAAAATTGCAGACAGGGTGCAACACACCGCTGACGAGGTATAGATTAACCTTGCCAGGCAATATATTTTCTATATTTCTTATATGACGCGCTCTAGGGCGTCTATTACCGTCCCAAACAATCTTTTTCTCTTCTGTTACGTACTTACTAATATATGTTTTGTGTGTGCAGGTTCCGCAGGCAAAGAGGAAGAACCATTGACTGACACTTCTCATTGTGGATAAGAGCAAGATAGAAGATGGAAGAACTTTTGCCACGTACTTTAGTTATCCTTTAGTTATAGTAAATTAATAAAGCTTCGACATACAAACTATTTCTATGTTTTATCTTATTTCTGTTTATTGTACTTTTCATATTATGTACATAAATGTTATTTTAAAATTGATTAAGATTTAGTTGTAAGATGTATTATAAATTGATATAAAATAATAGTTCGTAAGTACTAGCTTGTAGATTTGAATTAAAACATTTTTGTATCTTGTATATTCATTGATTAGTTTAAATAAATCTTCAATGAAAACAATTCTACTGTTCTCTTTATTTTCACGCCTTAACAATCCTTGAAAGAACCTAATTCCAATTCCTTACACAAGAAGTACTGCGGATGAACTTTAAATACAAAGTTCTGAAACGAGAAACTTGTAAAAATTGCCCTATACGTTATTAAACTTGGTTGCTGCATTTTCTTCGAGATAACACCGTTTTCAAAGTCTTTATTGCGAATTTGTTGCAAAATCTCAGAATTGCCGATGTCGGATACCTACTTGCACATCATATTCTCCTGATACAAATTCACGAATTTTAGCAGATATTTTTAACAGAAAGTCACAAATTTTGCGCTCGGAAATTCCTGGAATCTGACGTCATTTCCAGGATTTTCTGCCATCGAATGCCTCCTTGCCCTTCATATTCTCTTGATACAAATTCATGATTTTCAGCGAGATGTTTTTGCCAGAAACTCTGAAATTTTGCGTTCGGAAATTCCTGGAACGTGACGTCATTTCCAAGAATTGATGCGATCGAATACCTCCTTGCACATCATACTCTCCTGATACAAATCCACGATTTTCAACGAGATATTTTTCACCGAAACTCAGATATTTTGGCCTCGGAAATTCCTGGAACGTGACGTCAATTCCAAGAACTGCTGAGATCGAATACCTCCTCGCACATCATATTCTCCTGATACAAATTCATGAATTTTCAGCCGAAATTGTTCCCAGAAAGTCCGAAATTTAAGAACTCGGAAAATCCTGGAACGTGACGTCATTTCTTAAAATTGGTGCGATCGAATACCTCCTTGCATATCATATTCTCCTGATACAAATCCACGATTTTCAGCGAGATATTTTTACCAGAAACTCCGAAATTTTGCGCTCGGAAATTTCTGGAACGTGACGTAATTTCTTAGAATTGCTGAGATCCAATACCTCCTTGCACATCATGTGCAAGGCCTAATGCAAATCCACGATTTTCAGCGAGATATTTTTGACGGAAACTTCGAAATTTAAGAACTCGGAAATTTCTGGAACGTGACGTCTTTTCTTAGAATTGCTGAGATCCAATACCTCCTTGCACATCATATTCTCCTGATACAAATCCACGAATTTTCAGCAGATATTTTGTTGCGTCTTTAGGGCGCATTTTGTTCTTTCTTATGTTCGACGTCCAGGAATATGTATGGCCCGTACGGCCCGCGACTTACAATTTTGCCACTTTGTTGCATTCGAGAATTGCGTTAGATTTCGTATAATTTTAGTGCGACTGTTTTATATTCACGAGACGTTGATTCAGTTATATGTATATTTAAATGTATTTATTAAAGAGAAGGGATTGTAATAAATAAAAAGCAAGTATAACATTTTCTCACAATTTATTTAAATTAATGAATGACAATGCAAATTACAAAACTTTTGGAATTTAAACTTGCAGTCTAATACTTAGTAAACTACTTCATAAAAATTAAGTTACAATACATCTTATAATTAAATCTGATACAAATTTTTAATTAACATTTATGTAATATAAAAGGTACAACAAATACAGGTGTAAGTATTACATAAATGTTCTGATTTAAACTTAATATCTAATAGTTATAAACTATTCTTGGAAATCAATTTACAATTCACCTTACAACTAAATCTTATGTTAAGATTTAAATAGTTTATAAGTACAAAGCTTGCAGCTTGTGTGTTTAAATTACAACGATTTTGCTACTTGTGTATGCGCATTATTTATTATATTTTATATTTCATATATACATATATATGAAACCCATATTCAAATTTAGAAAGATCTGCCAAATGAAATAATAGGGACAAACTAAAACATATAATAAATATGCACAGACACTTATCGCACCATTGTCGTAAGTTGAAGTTGCAAGCTGAAGGTTATAAACTATTTTTAAAAATCAATTTACAATGCATTTTACAAATAAATCTTATTTTGAACTGTGAATAGTTTAAAAGAGGCGGCCTGTTAAATTCGTATCGCAGCAATTGTGCAACCTGTGCATGCCAGTTGTTTATTATACATTTCACTTTATATTAAAATCAATTGCACAATTGTTGTAATTCAAACTTGCAAGCTGATACTTCCAAACCCTTTTCATAAACTATTTATATAAAATTATTAACTATTTTATATAAAAATATCAACGATCTTGTCAATGCTATTCCAAATATTCAATTAATACGAATTCTTCTACTTACACACCACCCCCCATTTAAAACTCTAACAATATTGTACTTTAAAACGATTAGACAATAAAAATATTATAAGACAAACTGATAATAACAATAATAGCAGCAATAATTTGAAATAAGAGAAGAAGGATCGAAGTTTCAAAACTTTCTTGAAATTCCGTCGACGTTCTATGCATTCACCAAACGTTGCATTTTCGTGTCGGATTCATTGGCGAGCCTGAGGGACAGTTGTAGGCCCTGGCGAAGTCCTCGCTATTGGACAGGGGGCCCAGAACACGTATGGGCCCGGGCGAGTGAACGCTGCTTCGTATTTTCGTCAGGGCGTCCTCTGGTCTCATGGAGCCGCACCATATCTGCGCGTAGTTCAAAAAGAACAGCTGATCGTGCGTGAGATTCACACCTGGAAGCAACGGTTCCTCGCCGTGTACCGAGACCCACTTCTTGTATGCCTGAATCGTTTCGAATGAAACGTGGGAAAAGGAGCAAACGATTATCGCTGATTCATTTAATCGGGACGGGTTTCTTATGTTAAGTAGTACAGGTCAATAGTACACGTGTACGGCCGAACTGTATGGTCAGACGTAGTAGTATAGGTTATATTTATATTGTAAGCCGCACAAATCAACAGCAAGGTTGGAAATATATTTTAAGGCGCACAGTTCAGCCGTACATTTTTCTCAAAGGAGTGCAAGTCAACGGAATGGTCAGGCAGGGTGCTGCAAGTAGCACGGGTCAATAGTATTCGCGACACGGCCGAACACGCATGTTTTGTAAGTAATACAAGTCAATATGGCAATGTTGGAAATATTTTGTACGCGGTGCGGTATGGTGTAACCACCTTACGAAGTGGTGCGAGTCAACGGTATGTCAGAAACCGAGCGTTGCAAGTAGAACAAGTCAACGGTTCGGTCGGAAATCGTTTTTAAGCGGTGCAAGTGAACGTTACGATTGGGAAACTTTGTACGTGAAGCATCTTTGCGTACAATTATCACGCGTGTATTAATATATATAGTGTGTACGAGAATGAAATGGAACCACTCACTCGAAAAGATTGCTTGAGTCCACCATTGTCAGCGATGTTCTCCCCCTGCGTCATTCTACCATTGATGTACAAATTGACCTCCTGCAGCTTGTATCTGGAGTATTGGTCCACGATGCACTGGGCCCTGTCCCTGAAGGCCCTCACGGTGGAGTTGTTCCACCATTGCATCATGTTGCCGTCCTTGTCGAATTGGCGTCCCTTGTCGTCGAAACCGTGCGTTATCTCGTGGCCAATCACCACGCCGATTCCCCCGTAATTCAACGATTTCGGAAAGTGTTGGGAGTAGAACAACGGCTGCAATATTCCAGCTGGGAAGACTGGAAATTATGAACAAGCGGTGTTACGAAATTTCTACCAGAAAATTATTATTGATTACATCTACTGTCGAGGCTGTGCTTTATATAATATTTAATACAAGTTCGTTGCGACAATTTTCCAGATAATTTCAGGAACAAATCTGCAAATATATTCGTTCATTTACCGATGTCGTTCTTATTGGGATTGTAGAATGCGTTCACGACAGCTGGCTCTGTGGACCATTTGTCCTTGTCCACCGGCTTCCGTAGTTTCTGTAGATTGTGATAAGCGTCGTACTTCTGCACGGCCATCACGTTCTCAAGGAAATGATTCTCTGTAACGTTCAACTGAAACACAGTGGACAACGTGGTTCAGTGGTTTTCGTATTGCGACAATATCTGCTGAAATTATTCGATTGATTCATAAACAATGAGGTACCATCACGTATTCCTTGGAAAGCTCCACAGGATCCTTGAGGAACTCGGGGTACCCTATTCTCTCGTTCATGGAATCCGCTTTGCTCTTGGCCACGGCTCTGGTTTCGTCGTCCATCCAGTGGTTCTCAGCCAGCAACTCATTGAACGCCTCCCGTATGGTGCGTATCATTTCTAGCGCCGTCTCCTGGAAGCCAAATCACCCTGAAGAATTATCAGACGACCTCGAGATAGTATGAGTCGGTAGATAGATGTAGTGGTAAGAAAAATTCCACTGGACCAATCGAATTCAGTTCTCAAAATTAATTCATCCACATATTAAATAAGCTGAAAAATCACCTTGCTCTCGTGATTGAAATTCTCGCGGATGAATAGAGCACCCACGGCCATGCCGAGCTTCTTGTTCGTCCATTCCACGCATTGGGACCACCTGTTCCTCTCGCTCAATATACCCAGAAGAATTTTCCGAAATTCCACTCGCTTCTGTTGATACTCGTCTATCATGTGCGGCATTATCGACATCACCAGTCTCCACAATATATAGTTGTGCAAGGTTCTGCAAGAGTGATTCAAAGCAGACAGAATGAATAATAATAATATTTGCATAATCAATTAACAACAGTCTGCAATCAGGTTAGAGAGAAATGTTTAATTCAATAAAAGATACTGTTCGATTTTGTTAGAAAATAATTTTCGACGAAAGAGAAAATTATATCAAGATAGAAAATACTGGACAATTAATTATTATAATAATAATAATAAAAACTATTATAATAATTTGTCTAATCAATTGATTTACTCTACCTGCGGTCCGTTCTCTGCACGATGCGTCCCATTTGAACGAAATAGGGCATAGCGTAAGCCACTATTGGCTCCTCTTCGGTAATGGGGGCGCTGATGAACTCTTGAAGATAAGCGCGCCAATTCAACTGTGGAATTTCACGCTGCAACTCCCGCAGCGTCAACTTCCGGTAAATGGCGGACGTGTCGTGCCGGTCGGCCTCCGGCAGGGATGCCTGAAATACGATGAATGTTAGAATGAAGAAAGAAAAGATAAACCGGCAATAAAGACCTAATCGATTTAATTATTTAAGCATGAAAATATTTTCCAAATCCTCAATGGGCATTACATTAGCCAGCTGTTTCTCCAATAGGATCACGCGATTAAATTCCTCGACAGCCACCTGTGGATTGGCACCCAGTAACACAGCAACGTTCGTCATGTAACGATGGTAAGCCTTCAATTGGGCCTCGCTGCTTTTCTTCAAGTAATAGTCCCTACTTGGTAGCGCCAGTTGCATTTGATCCAGCTGGGGAAAATAATCGGTCGATAATTCGCGCCGAACTAGCCACGTCCACCAACCGTTGAAAAACATCTCTCATTAAGTAAAAGTCCAAATAAATAAATAAGTGAAGCGACGAAAGAAATTATACCATGCAGCTGAACTTCTTCCAAATCGATAATCAAAAATTCCCAGTAAAATAATTTGTCCTATGTAACCATATTATATATATTTTGTAATATAATTCTATTAAAAAATTGTTGCAATTACGGAGAAAATTTAGTATGGATTGTTAGTTTTATACAGTGCTCTAGAATATACAAGAAATATCCGATTGTTACACTGTGCAGTCGTCGACCAAGGGGCCTTACTTTGCCGGCGCACCTGGAGGATGTTGGCTGAGGAGTTCTTGTCATCTGGACCGACCCATTGTTCCAGCAGAACACCTTCGTTGTATTCGCCACGGAGTCGTCCTAGCAGAACCTCGACAGGGTACGGTGGTGGCTTCCAGGAGGCACCGACCACGGCTGGCCAACCACCAAGAAACTCCAGAGTCCTCTTCAGGGGGTTGTCGCCGATTTCTCTGATACCATCTGAAAGTACAATTATTTCCAACGTGTTCCAACATTATTGTAACATCGATCAAATTGTATCCACGTTCGATTCAATAAATTTGTTACTTCGATAATTTCATGGCTGCACTGATTATTCGGGAAAACTAATAATACATCCATTAATTTACGTAGACACCTATGAATTCAATTTACATTTTCTTGCAAAGATAGATAACATTTAATTGGTAAGTTATTTGGCTCTTGGCAATTTCAATTCCCGAGCAATTACGAATTTGGAATAAATAGATCAGGCAAAAAGATCGAGCTGGGGCACGCGATCGAGAAGAATTTTTCGTTGTACCCACGGATGTCCATGCACGATTTGTAGAACATCTTCGCCTTCAAGGTGGCATTGCTGTCGTCCCCGTTCGGTGGCTCCTCCAACACTCGTTTGAGGATAACCTGCAGCTGGTCCGCCAGCACCTCGAACGTGCTGATCGAGCTTCGATCCTCTGGGATCACGTGCAATCGATTCCACGTGCCGCACGCGTATTGGAAAAAATTCGTACACGGAGCTGCTGTTCGATCCATGGCTGACAGTAGACTGGCGGCTGAAATGAATTTCCAATCGTGGGAGAAAGTCTCAAGGATTATCGTGACACGTAAGTGTTGAAAGGGTCGACACTGTTGCGCTTCCGTGTAAACGTGACTAGAAATGAATGCAGCTCGCAATAATGTGACTATAAATGACTATCAGTGACTATAAGGCGACCATGGTGTGACTATGCCCGACTGAAAGTGACTGTAAGCTATCTATACTGTGACTATAAATGATTATAGAGGACTGTGCTGTAACTGTAAGTAATTATAAGTGACTATATCGCGAAATATTAATCGAAATACCTGGACTGACAACGACAATGATGCTATTTTTCGAGACTCGAATTTCATGGCGAAATGAACGTCGCGTGTGTCAGCGATGGAACGGGGAACGATCGAACCGTTTGAAGGCCCTCGTGTACGTAAGATAATACGACAAACGCGATGATATTAAATTCCGAAGTTGATATCGACTTCGGTAGCTTTGTACGGGGACGTAAAATTGCGCTGTCACGGGCAGGAAATTGAATTTCAGCGACTGCAACGTTTGGAGAACGGGACGACGGAGCTAATAAGGAGAAAATATTAAAGGGAAATAGAAGAAGATGGGTGGTGTGGCGACACTGTTTCCTAACCTAGGAAATCTGTCATTACGAATTTTTATTCTGCATCGGGAAACTTATAATATTCGACAGTTATTCATTAAAGGATTTCTCCCGATTTAATTAATATCCATTCTCTATTGTCTCCTTTAATCGGTGGCCAATGGCGACGCGTTTGAAGACATTAAAAGGATAATTCGAAGTAATTGCTTCGTCGGCCATTACAGTTGGAGCGTGGTTTAATTGCACTGGATCACTTTACAGCGGGGTTAATATCTCCAGTGCCTAATCGAGCGAGGTTGCTTTAACGAGGCTAGCCGTGACCTCAAGATTAATTGCACCATCGATAAACTATCTTTCGCGGGTAATAGTGTCGCCCCGAGAGTGCACTCCGATCTCTACTGCGAAGAAATATTTCTTCAATTTCGCAACTTGGACCGAAGAGGCAGGCCAATCGTTGAAAAATGAATAATACATTTCTACCACTACTTTTGCTCCGCCACGTTTTCTTCCCTTAAATTCCAACCCGCTATATAACAAAATAAAAAATCACCCCCAATTCCGACGAGCGGTGAAAGAACAATTCGAACGTCAGCGAAATGCAGCACGAAGGAAACAATGGAATTATCCGAAACGAACGGGACCACCGGACCAATAAATAAACCGAAAATCCCTCGATGGCTGCGGATAAATAAATAATCGGGGAATGGGTGCAGTCGTTTCGGGATTGGCCGCGTTTCCAGCGCAATTAAACCGCACAATGCGGGATCGTCAGCAGGTCGGACGGCGAATCTGGCGAGAAATGAAAATCGAATTGCAGCCAGCCACGGCCACCGGGCAGTTCCACGGGGAACAGTTAACTCGATTTGATGGCGCGGGCGGGGGACCCCCCGTTTGTAGCGGGAGAACGCAATTCCAGCCGACCACCAATCAGTTCTACGGCGGTCTGATTTCATTTATGTCGCGATAGGATATTGGTAGCTTGTATGTTTCCACGCTTTGCATCCCGACCAGCGGATTTTTCAACGCGTACGCGGGGGTCGTCTGACCGCTTTGGCAATTGTTATGGCACACTTCGACAGTGGACATTGCAACTTTTCTGAAATTTTTATATTACCTGTTCTGACGCATTCCTCTGTCATACAAACGTTCGGACCTGCAAGAGAGAAATAAAACGTCTGTGAATGCTGTGAGTGGTAATACCCTTTTTTTTCAGGTGCAGTTAATTCTATCGGGGGTCTGTTATACAGTGTGCCAATAAAAGGGGCCGTAATTCTCCGGGACAATAAAGCGAGCCCACAAAACAGCGTCCTGAGACAATGAAAAGCAATTTTCTGCTACAATAAATATAGCTTTATTGTTTCTCCTCGCAACACCCGTTGCAGAAATAAAAGGCTACAGACTTCGCTCCTATTTTTATCCACGCGCAAGGTGTTTTGCCAACCTGCTCTTTCCACGTCCAATCAACGGGAACAAATAACTCATTATCAAAGATACAATATGATTCGTGCAGTGGCGGACGTTCGTTAAAAATTCGCCTGAATTCAGCAAACAAAATTCGAATAGAAATATCGCGACCCCTGTTTCCTTTTTTATTCCAGCAACATCTAAATGTCCCTACAGCCTTTGAAAGATGAATACAATTACAAATAAATATAACAAATCAATCTGAGAACTAAAATAATTGTCCCAAGATTAATTCCATGCGCAGTGTTGCAAATATCGTGAACGCCAAGTGTTTGCAACAATCCATTTAAAAATGGAAATCACGTTTACGCGAGACAAACTCGATTCCCTTTGAAATCAAAAGTGGAGCGATCAATTCTGCCGCCGGCTACAAGGTAACAGCAGCCTTTTCGAGTGAAACTTGATAGCCTCGGCTCGATTCAATTCGATTCGGCTGATCGATGCACCGTTCCATTTACATTCGCCAATTTTCCCTGCCACCTTGTTCCTAACCTAACGCCACTACAATCGGTATCGCCGCGGCGAATATTGTCGAGCATCCGCCGAGGAAATTAAGTCTCGAAGAAGAAAAAGGAACAGAAAATTCCCTAGACACAGCGAATCCCTAATTAATCGAACAAATTTGTGCAAGCAACGTTCCCTGGCATATCGTTTCTGATTAACAAACTTTTACAATCAAGGCGAAGAATTGCTTCTCCTCGGAAGGATTAAGTGAAAACAGTTTTTTCGAGTAATCTCACGCGAGCTGCCTCTTAACAGCACCCGGTAAAGTTTTAATTAAACTCCGCCAGAAGGGATTCCCCTCTGGCACTCTCGAAAGGCGGGCAAAACTTCTCGATAAGAGTTTCCGGCATTCCGTGCCGTTCCAGTTTTTTCTCTTTAAACAGAACTTTTCAAAGTGTTCCTCTCGAGCGCCGTAACTCGATTAAGGAGGTTAGATCGCGTGGAAATCTCGTTCACGCCCGACAATCCTACCTCGGTTAAACCCCTATTAATTCTCCCCTTCGATTATCTCTGACAATGCCCAACGTACTCTGTGTCCAAATCCACCCCAGTAGTCTCATTCTACTATGTGTTCCTTTGTATCGAGCCCCAAACTAATCTGCATCCGCATCAATCGCGTTGTCCACAATGGTCCAACAATTCCTCTCGCCGCGTCATCTACAGCGACACTAGCGCCATCTGGGACAACATCTACCGCAGTACAGATACATATGTCTCGATTAGTGTTTGAAACTGGGTGTCTACGATTAGTGTTCATTTCTATCCCCACTACTTGGGGTGGTCCCCCCTGGAACCAGTGAAGCGGCAAGCGTCGATTCTCGAGCGAGTTCAAGGAAAGAAGCAAGTTTAAATACCCGTGTACGTGAGACAATACTACACGATCAAAATTTATGATGAGTAAAAATTGTCCAAACCATATCGTGTTTGGTCTCATTTTAATCAGGGGATTGTAACGAACATGTTGGTAAAATTTCTTTTAATTTAATCTTAAATTTTGATCGCGTTAGTTTGTCTCACGTAGACGGGTATTTAAACTTGCCTCTTTCCTGGAACGCTGCCTCGGGTCTCGACTGCCACAACATCAAAGGCGACCCGAGCTCGCTCGAGAATTGTGTCTGCACACGATTAGTGTTCGCATTCGGTCCCGAGCGAGGTATACTAATCGAGACATTACTGTAGTCTCAACCTATTCTGTACTCCTATCTATCCAATCCCAACTGAACTTTACAGCAATCTTCCTATCTGCGAAATTCAATGGACCCAAGAAGACACACCGTTCAGACCGAGGATGACTCGGCGCAGGCAGTTTAATTAACCGATTTCGTCCGACCTAAGCGTGCAATTCAGCGTCAATTCAACTTACGAGGCTCCTGGACGCATTCGCGGCTCGTGTTCAACGCCAACAGCAGCAGGATGAAGAGGCAAGTGGCGAGGAGAGTGACGGCGAGGACGCCGAGCAGCTGTTGTCTGTTGGCTGGTTCTCTTCGTCTGCGTGTGATCGACGTCGCCCTGGTGATGCCGTCCAGCGGCCTGCGACTGTTTCCAGGATGCTGGAGGACCGTGGTCGTCGTGTTCCCGTGGGGGCCATAGGTCACCTGACGCGGACAGAAAGTTTCGGGTGTCTTCGTTGGATAGGGTTACGAGAAATGGCCTTCTATTTTTTTTTGTACTCCAATATGATTGGAATTGCCTTTGGGGGAATTGTTTGCAGATAATAGTTTGCAATAATGTTTTCCTAAATTTCGTTGGGCTTTTTATTGAACTATTTTCGGAGTACTCGATTTTTGATTTTAAATTGAACGTGACTCGGTGGGATTAATGATTAATTTAATTGGGGACTGCGAAATAAGCCCCCGTTGAAAATGTTATCTTAATGTTCCCTTTCCCACGCGTCGAACTCTTTAACAAACGAATGATAATTGAGAGAAGCCTCGACAATATCGCCACACAAAACGCCTCCCCTATTAACGCACTTATTATCAATTTATTATTCCATTCAAGTTATATCGACGACCATAATGCCGTTTGTGTAGTCATCTCTCGTTGCTGGCTGCTCTCCAAACCAAGTGCAACCCCGACTATATGGATCGATTAAATAGAGCAAATTTTCTATTATACCACGCTTTATTTAAACATTATGTCCACCAAGTAAGCACCGAGCGAACAGAATTAATAAAAAGTGAAGTTTTACCCTTTCTATTTAACATTAGAAAATATTTGAAATGAAACTACAATTCACCCCTTCGCCAATTATATATTATAACAAAATTATTTTGTCATAGCCAAGGATAAAAATAGTTCAGTATGAGTCCATAATAAATCCCCTCGAAAAAAGACTAATTAATTCTCAACCACTAATCAAATAATACTTCAACCCTTAAATCTCGAACAGTCTCCCAATTAAACAGCACCAATGTTACACCACCTCCTTGCCTGACAATTTCTCAACCCAACAACCTCCGCCCAAAATGACAGACCAATTTCTCACCTGAAGAGGACTGGTCACAGGTGGCTCCTGACCGGAACCAGATATTTCATTCTGCTCACCGATCACGCTCGCCCTCAGGTATCCGTTGTTGCCTTCAGCCTTCATCCTCCCTCAACCCTTAAACAGCACGGATCCCCGGATCAACTGGAGCAGCTGGACACCTGGCTCGTGTTTCAAGTGTGGAACTGTGTCAACGACCGTTGTAACGTTGATATCATGGCTGCTCTCGATCCAGCACGGCCAATCGACCATCGATCGACACACCACGGGCACGAAACAACCCCCTATTTTTCTCTCCCTCAATCTCTGCCGATTATCACAGACAGACGAAGAAGAATGTAGAAGAGAACGTCACTTTACGAAACGATTCCTCTGCTGCCACTTCGACGATCGTTCTCCTCGATTGGCAGATCGAACGATTATTACTTATTGGACCACGGTGTCGACGATCGAATCCGGCCAAGGGTTGCCAGTCGATTTTATTGTCGATACGACGTGCTGGCTGGAGGGAAATCGGACGGCTTTTCTGTACCGAAAGGATCTGTGACCGCCGTGCTACTGACGAGTAACACCGACACCTAGCACTCTCGCACCACCTCTGTTGTCCCTAGACTCTGTCTCCCTCTCTCTCTCCCCTCTCCGCGCGTACTCGCCCTCTTGCTAGCCGTCAACCCCCGATTCTGTTTACAACGCGAGTCGGTCGGCCGGGGTAGGGGCTCCGGATTAAGCACCGTCTTTCCTGCGGATTTCGTGCGATTTTGTAGTCGAATATTTGGGAAATAATTAATTAATTTTCGGGAAGTACCGGGGATCGTTGTGGAACTAGAGATTTGTATTTCGTTTTGCATATTAATGTGCAGTTAATATAGATGGCAGTGAACAGTTTTGTGAGTTTTGTAATTAAAATGAAGGGGGAAAGGTGGAATTTCGAGGAGACTCGAAATTTGCATTTTATTTTATACGCTTGTAATTTTCTGGGGGTTCTTCCACTTGTTAAATATTATTATTATTATTATTCTGTAATAATTATTCTTTCAGCGAAGATTTGTGCATATGTAATCGAGATTTTCACAGTGACCGTGTGTAATTGAAAAGTTGTTGGAAACTGTTTTAACTGTTTAATAATTAACGAATCTAGCCACGTGGGATTTAAAGGGATGAAACGGTGGTAACGTTTTAATGAATTTTCCGCTAGCATAAGGAACATTGATATCAATGTTCCCCAGGTATCCGCAGACGTTTTACCTGGGGTGGCACGGTTCGTTGGTCAGAAGGGTGCGTACATCGACATCTTCGCCCGCTTGCCCCACAAATTCACCCTCCTCGACGTTCCATCCCCCTTTCCTGCCCATTTCGCTGGTCATTTTCTGCTTTGAAGTGGTCTCCAGTTTCTACAGCGAACGACAATTGTTCGTTGTAACCGTGCGTCGACAATAAACGTGAATATTCGTTGATAAAAATCGCACCCTTGTTAAAATCGATTCATCGAATAAATTAAGTTTTGCCCACTCGATGATTAATCGAGAATTAATTAGTTAATCCAGGTATAAGTACGTGATATAAAGAAGAACTGATCTTTGTGTGAAATTAATTATAAATGGATTTCCATTATTTTCAAATATTTAATTTAATTTCGATTTTTAGGCTTTACGATTTATTTTTGATAGGAATGTTTTTTTAAGTCTAGATTGGATTCAATTGCCCCGATGTATTTATATTTATCATCGGTTTCACGACGTTCCCCCTTCATACGTTCGCGATACAGACGTCAGGCGTTATTGTTTAAACAAACAATTTCGAGCCTGCGGTAAAATGAAAATTCCCTCTGTGCAGCCTTAGCATCGATCGGTGTCTCCGTTTTTCTATTAATATCTCTAGTTCGTATCAATTCATGTAATACGAGGTGTGGTTATTTCAGTAGCCCATATAAGATTCCATTAAGTTTCAGAACGTATACTTCGATGCACCGTGCTTCGTATAAATTTGTAACTCTACTTTCTTTTTCATTTCCTCATTCGAGACAGAATGGAATTTATTTCCATTGCACCCGGTGGATTTTCATTTTTGATAAGTTGCCCCACCGATACAATCATCCCCCTATTCAAAATCAATTTATTACAAGTGTTACGTACAATTCCGAAATTCGAGTTTTAATCGACAAATATTTGTATTGCTTAGCTCCAACGTAATGAAATTTTAGAGGATCGTCGAACTGTTAAACCCTTTCCACCCTACGAACCACACACTGTCTTTTAATTCAATGAAGCAACATTAATAGATCCCATAAAGTTCGTATGCATAATGTTAATATTGCAGCGGTGAATAACACAAAAAATCCGAAAAGTTGGTTCCCTCTGGATTAAATATTTAATTAAAAATATTGTATAAAGTTTAATTTGTTCGTTGAAAGTTGTTACTGCGACGCAGGGGTTTAATTTCATTTCCGACAGCAGAGGTAGAAAATAATAATTTACTTTATAATGAAATATAGCTCAAAACTCGATAAATTATAAATAATCGGCCGAGCGTAATTGCAGGTGGTTAAATATTTAAGGGGTTGTTGGGGACAATATTTCGCACCTGTCCGCCGTCAACCACTTAATCCAACAGCGTTCGAAAATTCCACCGCTGCGATATACATGTCGCAGAGCAGAGAGGGTGGCCCGCATTGCCACCCTTCTCGAGCTACCCCCCAATTGTTTACACGATATCACGAATGCAACAAGCGGCGCCGCGTATTCGACGCGTTATTCAAACAACCACCACCACTTCAACGAACCAAAGGGCGTTAAATAATTTACACAAGCATTTCTAAAAAAAAAACCACCCCCAAACTAAGCAACCCCAACAAAGTACTCCTCGCGCGAATAATTCTTTAAATCCGCCTGGAAATCGCCTTTAAATCACCGAAAACAATATTAGAATCATCGAAACGTTTTCACGCGATGCATAATCGAGATTGTTTAATAATTATTATTGCAGTAAAACGAACGATTTGTAAAAAAAATCGCGAAATATTGTGAATTGACTTTAACAAATATTCATATATATTCGTGCGGGATTCGTTTCTGTTATTCGGCGAATTTTCACTGGTCCAGAATCGTTTTTCAAGGGGAAAAACGGAAAAAAGAACGCGTGCACAGTGGACGGTCAATGGTGGACTGGCGATGTTACGACGCGACTGCGCCCCTCGCACGAGTACCGGCCAGCAGAATATTTTTTCTTCTTTTCTATCCACGTATTTGTTCCCCCAACGTTCTCGTAACGTGTATATAATCTCAGCGCATTTCCATAAAATAATACCTCGAATTATAATGTTCATATAATTGTTTAAAAGGTCGAATTGTATTTCATTCGTCCCTGGCACTGATAGTCTTCTTCTTAATTGAATGAATGACTTGAAAAGTAATATTTTTATTGGACTCGATTTAACGAACTTTCAATTATGGGTTGGATTAAATACTGAAATTGTAATGAATTTTTTTTTATTGGAGAGAAAGGTTTCGATTGTCCAAGTTCCTATTATTTACCCATTTCCTGTTGCTGTTGCTGCCACGACTGTGTTACTCGTGCAAGTAGCTGTTGAATGCTACAAGTCGATATCAAGCATGCGCCGTTATTGCGAATTCACGTCGTTATCGTAATCTTGAACGGTGTGTAAAAATGGGAACCATATTCGACGGCATTGATATAATAGTATGTCAATGGTTGTAATAAATAAATAAATAAAATGATCTGCTTGATTCGGTGCAATATTGTCCAGGGATTATTACACGAAGCATTGGAACGATTTCGTGTTGCACACGATGGAATGCAGTGCAACGATAATGTCGAGACGTTTCTGAAACGGTGCAACGAAATTTGCAACCTGTTTTTGAATTATTGAACAGGTGTGACGCAACGACGGTACGCGCCTCGAATTCGTTACGATACGCAGAAAGCGATCGCCTGAGGATATTAAAATGCAAGAGAGCGATACCTGCACACGACCGATGTGGGTGACACAATAATGATAATTACCAACTTCGTAATTAGCGTTGTTATTATTCAGGGCCCGTGTGCTTGGGATCTGCTGGTCGAAATTGTAATTAAAATAGCACCCCCACCTTTCGTTCCAGGTGAACATTTGTTGCACGAGAATGAACGAAAATGACGCGAAAAATAATAAAATTTGTACAGTACCGTTCATTTTGTTTAATTATTGAGAAATAATTCCTTTGGTCCGATTATAAATTTTGTACACTGTCGGTAATTTCATCGAATTGTTGGTTTGTAATTTGTTGTTAATTGACTGGTTAATTTAAATTTTCGAACGTTCTAAAATAGTAATGTTTCATCGTGAATATTGTAAATAATAGGCACGTCATATTTAAAACGAATTCGTTGCGTGTTTGCAGTGATAAGAGCGTTATCTTTATAAGTATACACGCTTGTAAGTAATCGTTGAGGAAATAGGAACATTAAAGTCCGATAATAAAACGAAGAACCAGTTACATATCTAATTAATCGCGCTGTGCAAACATTATTAATTACCCATGGCTAAGTACGACATTTCAGGTAAATAGAAAAGTAATTATAAACATAGTAATGGAAAAGAAAAGTCCTGTCACACATTTATAATATATCAAGTAGAAATTACAAGTAGATCTGCATATATTCCCCTAAAAGAAAATTCTATCGCAACACATTGATTTATCAAGTAAAATCTCAAGCACAATTGCAGAGAGTGAAACGCAAAGCTATACCAGCAATTCGAACCTTCCCGCGCCCTTCGTTCTTCCCTAGCAGTGTAGCGCTGCCCTATCTAGTTACTTTCCATCCGCGCGGAACCCCCCAACAAAATCCACTAAGGAAAAAAACCCCGCCGGCTCCGCCAACAACGGGAAACCCTCGCGAATCCTCCAACATCGCATCCAACAACGAAATCAATCCCGCAAATCGTTCCTTACCAAACCCCCACCGACAGCTTCCCGTGCGAAACATTCGAAAAAACTTCCCGGATCGATTTCTGCATCGTGCAATATAGCGCCATCTCGACGGCCATCGTTACAGAATTGCATTCGTGCATGATCCGTGGCAGTAGGCGAAATTGTGCTTGGTCGGGCGGGTACGGTGTCTCGTTTCGTTTCGTAACATATATACTTCACTGATCCGAAGTAAGCGTTACCCGAAGGAATTGCAGAAAGCAAAAGAAAGGGGAAGAACCGTACGCACACCCGCGATGGGCAAAGCAATCGAGACTGCGTCGTGACCAGCGTTCGGACGCTTCTGTCCGACAATTCGTCGCGCGGAAGCAGGAAAAAAAATCATACTTGCGCGCGCGAACTCTCTCTCCCTATATTATCCCTCTCTCTCTTTCTCCCGTTTTAGGTTAAAATCGTGGTGGATCGATCGGGTGCATAACAATGCGTTGCGTGAGAAGTTCGTACGGTGAAAGTCAGCCGGTTGCCGCGCAATCGGAATTACGTCGACGGAACGATCGTTGCCGCGGACTGTTCGCCGTTTTCTGACCGTCCTCTGGGTCCGTCGTGTGTGCCCCAACGATCGTGGTGTGCGCGAGCCGCTTGGCCAGCGAGTGCGATAGAGACAGACTGAGACGTGTGGATAGATAGAGCGTGAGAGGGAAAGAGAGAGAGGAGAAATGCCGAGGCCTTTCGAGCGGCTATGATTCCGCTCGAATTTCGCCCCCGACGAATTTTCGTATAATATTTCTCGCTGCGCGTCGCGCATGCACCGGGAGACACCGTAAACAGCATTCGTGTTTGCGATCAACACGCGCGCCAACGGAATGGAAACGTAACTGCACCGCGGGACTTGCTTTCCTCCTTTGCAAGGTAAAAAAAAAAGAATTGATGTTCCTGCTTTCGAGAGGAGATGGCCCCTTTTTTGGTTTTCGCGGGGGGGTGAATGGCGAGAGAGTTCTGTGTGTTTGGTTTTCTTGCATCCACGGTGGAATAATTTGGACCAACGATGTGCATGGTACATTGTGGTTCGATGGGTTTATTCGTGATGTTTTTAGCTGGCTCGAAGGCTGATCCGCACTGGCTGTATATGCCCACCGAGCGGCAAATTATAGCTGGCTTTATTTGAGACGCACAAAGGGACGCATTAGCGATGCATGTGCAATGTGTGGTCTAACATTATTTCATTTCCTGTTCGGAGGGAGCATGAATGAATAATGCACTCGTATCGGTCTTACAAGCCTGCATGATCCTTTGATATTAATTGTCCCCACGACACTGTACAAACTTTGGAATAAATTGTAGCAACTGCCTTGAACAATTGTTTTCCTATTCCCATGGTACGCACCTTTCCTAATGTTGTATCGCTCGAATAAATTGATTGTTCCTTGACACTGTTTCTTATCCTTCTTTCACACTTCCCCGAATAAGCGTGGTAATTATTTCATGTAACATTTATTTTCTATTATGCATAGAAGTACTCCCTTGACTGCTGTGTTGAAACTTGTTTCATTCGTCTATTCTTTCAGGATATTCGAAGAGACTCATCATGGCAGATGATGAGGGCACGGAATGGTTGCAAGAGTTGCTGCACGACGTGCAGCTCTCACAGTTTTTCACTAGAATACGGGACGACTTGCAGGTCACCCGGCTGCACCATTTTGATTATGTTCAGCCTGAGGATCTTGAGAAGATCGGTTTAGGAAAGCCAGGGATCAGGAGGCTGCTGGACGCGGTGAAGAAAAAGAGGAACACGCAGTGGAAGAAAAGTTTGATGACCAAGATCCGACCCGGCAGTAGCGCAAAGAGCAATAAAAGGGCCTGCCAACCAGCTGAAGGTTCCTCGGTGCTGACCTGTCTCATACAGGACAAAGATGTGACCCTGTCTATTAAATTGGGCGATGGAAGTTTCGGTGTGGTGAGGCGTGGAGAGTGGACCTCCCCCTCTGGAAGAACGATACCCGTTGCTGTGAAAGTTCTGAAGGCAGATGCCCTGACGCAACCAGGAGTGATGGAGGACTTTGTGTCGGAAGTTCAAGCGATGCACACGCTGGACCATCACAATCTGATCAGGTAATTCAATTGCATTGGAGAAAGTGGAAGGTAATCGTCACAATCGTTGATAGTACATTGATTTCTTTTATTTTAGACTGTACGGGGTAGTGTTATCGCAGCCCATGATGATGGTGACGGAGCTGGCGCCTCTTGGAGCCCTGCTCGATTATCTCAGAAAACAGTGCGGCCGAATTTCGATATTAACGTTGTGCAACTACGCTCTGCAAGTCGCCACGGGAATGGCGTACTTGGAAGCGAAACGTTTCCTCCATCGTGATCTAGCTTGCAGGAACGTGCTGCTGCATTCCGTGGATAAAGTGAAGATCGGTGATTTCGGTTTAATGCGCGCGCTACCGCAGCAGGAAGACTGCTATGTGATGACTGAACACAAAAAGGTGCCGTTTCCGTGGTGTGCGCCGGAGTCATTGAAAGCGAGGCAGTTCAGCCACGCGTCGGATGTTTGGATGTTCAGTGTGACTTTGTGGGAAATGTTAACGTTTGGGGAAGAGCCCTGGGTCGGTTTGAAGGGAGCTGAGATCTTACGAAAGATCGACAAAGAGGGAGAAAGGTTGCACGAGCCGGACGCAACTCCACCAGTTATGTACGAGCTGATGTTGCGTTGCTGGGCCAGAGACCCATCAGACAGACCGACCTTTGCTTCGTTGCGGTCTTCGCTGACAGGAATGGTCCCGGCAGTGATGAAAGCCGTCAATCGATTCGAGGAAGCCGACAAAATGACTATAGAACAGGGTGACCAAATAGTGATCCTGGATGGTCGGCCTGAGAATTACTGGTGGAAGGGCCAGAACCAGCGAACGTTTCAAATTGGACTGTTTCCTCGGTGTTTGGTCGACCCAATGAGGCGCAAACAGCCAGAGGACATTAGCAAACCTTTGGAGAATTCCTTTATCCATACCGGGCATGGGGCGCCGTTTGGTAAGAGTTGGGGGAGTCCTATTTATATCGACGATGTTTATCTCAGAAACCCTATGGAGCCACCGGATGTCGTTGGCGTCGCGATAACGCCGGACAGCCACCTTAAAGACAAATTCTCATGTGGTACTCCGCGATCAAGGAAACAGTTTAATTATACGAAACTTCAGAACGATATACGAGCTAGTCCTATAAAATCGACGAACACTTCGATGCCCAGTGGCAGTCAGGAAGGAAGTCTGATAGATCTGTCGCCGGAGGAAATGGCGAACACGAGCGTGGCGCAATCGGACACTGCGTGCCGACGGGTAGTGAATATTCTAGACGAGCCAATAGACGATATAGAACGACAGCAGCAACAGCAGCAGGCCAATTGGCAAGACGAGGATCCTCGAACTTATGCCAATTTTCCTGGGAACGTTGATCCCGCTTACGCTGACCCGTTCGACACTTCTTCGGTGTTTATGAAGCCACCACACTCGAGGTACTACAGCCACGTCCCCTCCGACGTGAGTAGTCGGTACTTTAAGACCCAGGCTTACGGGAATGTACAAAATCAGGACGCCGCCGTTAGCCAAGAGGTTGGGAATTATTTCACTGCAGAGTCCGGGTCCGAAGTGAGTCACTACTCTATAAATTTAAGCAAGGATAACAGAAATGATAGTATTAACGTGAACGTGAACGTGAACGTGGACACGGAGGAAGATGCATACAGTCAAAGCCACTACAGTGAAATAGACAAACCTAGTACACCCGTGCCAAACTGGTCTTCCAATTGGCCGGAGGATTTGCAGACCGATTCGCAGACTTACGTCAACGTTGCTAGTCGAACCCTGCAAAGCTCAGACGTGCCTCCGCCACCACCTGTCGCACCAAACGAGAGTCCATCGAAACCGAAATCGAACCACGACTTGGCTCAAAGTATGAGCGAATTGACCGTCAGCTCTCGAAACGTCTCTCCCAAGAAACTGGACCCCATTTTTCTAGCCGAACTAGAGAAGCATCTGGGTGAAAAGGAGGCAAGCAAAAATACGATTCCTAATCCACCTAATCCTGGGACTTCCGACCCTTATTCACCGGTGAACAAGTTGCAAGACAATACTATTCCAGCATTAAGGCCTCCGCCGCAGACTATAAAACGAAAGTCTCCCCAATTGGACTTTAAGGCCACCAATCTACCTAGCAAGGTCCAGAACTCCTGGCAGTGCAAGAGTACCAATATCCAGCAGCTACCTCGCGCACAGCCTGAGCAACGAGTCCTAGAAACGACCACCGAGCAAATGGTGGGCCAGATCTGGCAGCAATCTCAAGTATCCTCGCACAGTACCTACGGAAATACTCAAGCCAACCTAAACCTGCTGCAGATCGCGCCAAGTAACGTAGCCAAACCGAATATCAACCACGCACAAAACTCCGTACCAGTGGTCCACCAGGCTGCAAATTTTCATAGCCCTGCTGCGACCACCAATAACTACGCTATAACTCAAATACAAAACGATCTTCAGCAAGCACACTCCAGCAACACCGTCTCAAAGCCACCTAGTGCAACGTTTTCCGAGCAAGTGTACGCCGAACTGAAACAGACAGTGCCGAACCTGGACCAGCTGTCTCAGAACGAGTTCAACACTCTTTACAACAAAACTGTGCAACAGAATATCCTCAGGAACTACTACGCTGCTTGTACATCGGCTGCAACCGACTCGGCCAGCAACCAAAGTCACGGTCACTACGCGGAGGGGGCTTCTGGTGGTTCTCAATCGCGTCCTGGAACTCTTACGAGGAGCATGTCTGCACAGGGGCATCCCTGTGACTTCAGTCCTCACTTGAAACAGCCGCCAACATATAATCCTCCACCTCCAGCCTTGCGGAGTCCGATGAAGTCGGTACAGAACGGGCTGCTGCCAGGCCAGAGTGCAATCAAGACTAATTTGGCCGGCAGTCTGGCTAACAGTGGCAATCTACTGCAACTGGCGCACCCTACTCCGCCGCAAGATGGTGCCACCGCGCCTCAAGCATCCTCCATAAGGGCCATGCCTCTTCAGATGACCGAGACGGTCGTTAATACTCAATTAGCCCCCTCTGCGTCCGCGTATCCCTCTGGGGTGAGCCCCCCTTTGACCGTAGCCTCTCAGCAGCTGGTCATGTCTCTTAACGATGAATTTCGAGCGAACAAAGTGATGAAGGTGCAGAGGGAGGCGAGCGACGCCTCGCAACAGGAAATACTCACGGCGCTGCAGGCTACCGGTTGGGACACTAATCAGGCTGCCAAGCAGATCTTAAAGGACAGGCAGGCCAAGATTGAATCCCTTTTCAGGTGAGTTTAATATATATTTAATTGCAACTGTGCTTTATCGGGATGCAAGATCCTTTGTTGCGGAGACTATTCGAGTTTGACAGATTATTATTATTATTATTATTATTGGTGATTGATTTATTTTGTTGGTTCCCTTTACTTGCGAAATTCTTATCCTCTTGTAAATCGTTCCCCTATTTTTTGGACAGGTGTTGAATATTTTGCTTATTGGATCTTCTCGTTTGGAAAGTACTGTTTAATATTCCTTTCACTTTTTAACCAATTATCGAGTTGAAAGAATGTGGAAGGTACTTTCGATTTCGGTTGATCGTTAAATTCATAGAATTTCTCTTCGAATATAAATATACATATAGATAACGGAACCGAGATAACTAATTATCATTGAGTGATTCCGTGGAGAGTTTCGTTTGGTAAATTCATAGTGGAACGGAAAAGAAATTTTGTTCGTTGTTGGATTCATTGTTGCACAGCTGCACGATAATTTTGCCAGTTTACAATACATATTGTGCAACGAAGCTGAACAGGCTGATATGTATTGTGCAATCGTGTATTGCGTTTTCAGGTTGGGCTTGGCAGGCCGACAACAGTGCGAGGGTGCTCTGAAGCAGACTGAATACGACGTAGATTTAGCAGCCTCCCTCTTGTTAGATCAGGTCAGATGAAGACGGATGTAAAGAGCGGCGAAACGTTTCTGAAGATATTGTAAAATAATTATAGCGATAGAACGTATTAGGGTTATGTATTTATAAAAAGATTAGCCTCACGAACACGTGAACGAGACTGCGAGCATAATTTAATAGTGTCTCCTCGATAACGTCTACTTACATATATTATAATTTAATAGCTATGGAAAGTTAGCTCTGTAAAAGCGTACAGACTTGAAGAGAGAGAAAATTCATTGTTTTTTACCTTTTATCATCATTATTTTTGTTTGTAATAGATAGCTCGCAATTGAGGAGAACTGATTGCATTCCAGAAACGAAAAGGGGGAAAAATATTTAGGAAAAATTACGAAAGCTTCCGCCTGTCGTATCTTCTCAGATGAATTAGAACATAAAATATTTCTATTGGGCAGGCGGAATGTTTTACGAGAAGAATGAGGCGTTCATTCACCGTCGAATGTTTGGTCACTGTTATGACCTGGAAAAATAATTAGACAAAGTAATGGTTTTTTTTTATATTTTACACCATGAACGATTGAAATGGCTAGAGGAATCGAACAATTCTAACGCAGTCGTCCGTATGAGTGGCGATTTATTTTCGCCCACCTGTTGGATACTGAAGCTCTTCCAGTGACTGTTCTTAATTAGATTTACACGGCGGAAGTGAAACGAGTCACTGCGTTCCGTTTAAGACAGCCGAGTTCCATATAAAAATCGACAACTTCTCTCCCACTGCAGGCTTTCGTACATATTTTATGACAGTAGTCCCGTGAAAGTGCCGTAAACGTCAACGTTTTTACGATTGAATTCCACAGGAATATGGGAGAGAAGGGGGACACACAAATAGACAGGGTTATCGACGACAAGGACTTAAATTCGATTGGCGCGAGAACAATGACGACTATTCAGTATTAAAAAGAAATAACGTTCTTTCGTTTCGTACTTTATTCTGTAATTAATTTTATATTATCTGAATTCCGGTGATGGATCGTCCAAAGTTAGAATTAAATGAAACAAAAATTTAATAATAATAATAATCGTATATCACCGGAGCGCGAAAGCATAAACGTTAACATGAATTTCTCTTAAAAAAAAGGGTGAGCTACCCTAAAGAAAAGAAGAAATTAATTTTTGCGTTTCACTGCGAAGAGGTCAGGTCCCACTGAGAAACACAAAAAAAAACACTACCACTTAGAGAATTTCTAGGAGTCCACAGGAATGACGTTTGATTCGATCAGTCGATTCCAGTAATGGTCGCGGTTACTCGAAGCCAGCTCAGCCTGGATGGAACAAAAACCATCCCAGATATCCTATAGTATATAACTATACATATATATAATATTATATAGCATAGTTTTAGCCTTAAACGACTCGAGAACCTGTTACACTTGGCTGACGAGTAACGGTGGGGCGCAATCGCGTTTGACGAAATCGTTATAGAGTACCGATAATTGTACATGTACATGTGTATAAAGAAGAAAGAAAACTAAAAGAAAAAAACAATTCGACACTGCAGACAAGGGGAAAAGATTGCCAAGTAGCGATGGAAACGTCGAATTTTGTAACTGTGATATGTGTTACTAAAGGGTTCTAGGCGGTACCGTCGAAAGAAAAGGAAGTAAAAAAGTGGCAAATAGCTTTCCTTTTCTCCGTTGTACCTTTTAAGGGATAGAGATATTAACGGTTAGTTAATAAGTATAATTTGGGCCGTGAGTTTTACTATTGTATCGGGGGTTCCCCTCTGCATAATAATTGCCTGTTTGTACAATGAGGAAAGGGAAGCACTGCAACTGTCATGGCGACATCTAGCTCATTCCTATTTAAGAAATGTCTACCTTTCGATCGAATAATGATTCAAAAAAAGTACTGGACACAAGACACTGGCAGCGTTTTCCGTTTCTGTTCCAATTAATTAAGACGCGGTATTCCTTTTGAAAACCGAAAGTTCAGTCTAGGTGAGATAATTGGGCGAGCCGGTGCAATGGAATTAGCGAGAACTGGCTAAGGTAGACTCTCTAATTTATACTCGGGAGCTCGCATCGATTTCTAACCCTTAAACCCGGGGCTCTAAAATGTGTGCTCACGTGACCTGAGGCCTTTGCGCAACATAGGTGCCGTTGTGGATCGAGATGATGTTCGATATTCACAAATAAAACATAAATGAATGCAGAAATGACATTTCCTCCTTTTACACCATTCAAAATTAATGTCGACTAAATAGTAAGATGCCCTTTCGTTCCATTTTTATAGATATTAGCTTGAGAACAAAATTGCGAGTCGAAGTGATCAATGGCTAGCCTTACTACCAAATCAAATACTAAAAACAAATCCACTAACTTATATACAATAACAGTACTCCATTCTTATATTCACCTGGACATTCTGCATTCGAAACGAAAATCAACTAGACCAGAGTTTGGATTTCCTTCGAAGTATCTGCAACAGAGGACGATCCTTTGTTCCAAGGAAATCGTGAATCTTTCGAATCTCACGACGATAACCGATCGGTAGAACGAACAGAGACAGAAATATCGAGGCGTGTACACGTGAAACGCATTGTTCACGAAGATCGAAGAAAGTGTAAGACGATTCCGGCTTTCTAGCAATTTCAGTTTTCGATAGACCGAGGGATCGTGGAACCTGATGAATATTCACGAACCGAAAGGGAAAACGCCTGGATCGGTATTTCCTTTTTCTTTTTTTTTACGACCGCAGCGCCGTTAACCTCATCATCGCGTATTACCGAATGGCATTAATTTCGACGATCGACTCCCCTTGGCTGTTCATTTGTGATTGTTAGCGAAAGAATGTTCGGTTCTCGATTTTGTATCTCTAATTAGTTTTAACCAGCACTCACTGCTGTTCATTTGTGATCGTAGAATTATGGTTTTACAGCTGCCTTGTGATTGATTGAATCTTCGATTGTATTAAGTGTATCGATTAATTATATTTTGTATACTGATTTCACTTCGTCTCTGTTCATTTCACCCGATTGTTATGATTATTATTTATAATTCTCTAGAATGGGACTGAAGTACAACTTTCTTTTTGTATTATGTTTATTGTAATTTAGGGTTCGTAATTAGATCATTTCAGGTCAGCCTAAGGGGGTGAACAGGTTTCTTTACAGCTGATATAATTAAATGGAATCTGGTTGACGACGACCGTTTCCTCAAAAGGCCAATGAAAGTTTATTGCGCAATTATCCAACGCACATGGGAAGTCTCTGTTATTACAGCTGAAAGAAATAACCCGTCGTCGAGGGAATGTCCTTTTTCTACGGTTACTTCGTTAGAAATACTTGCGACAGTTGACAGTTCCGTTTACAGAACGAACAGTTGGATTTCATAATTGGACCACGCAACAGACAATTAAATAATCTTTCTTGGGCGTACAATTGAGAAAAAAAGTATTGTTTTAATTTGAATAATTGTGTGCCAAATGAATTAACTTAAAATGAAGTTTCCATCTATCAATTCACATTAATATTTTGCTCTTTATTAGCTTGCCGAATTTCTCATTAAATTAAGCTTCTTTTATATCCTCCTATGGTGCTTACAATTCCAATAAATATTACAGACCACAAGAGCCACCCAAATAAATTAAAAAATGTCAATACTATTGCATCTGTCTCACGGTTTTTCCCCTAACCGAAAGTGTATCTTAAGTCTACCGCCATGACAGAATTCCCATAACCCCAAAAACAGGCAATGTCCACGTGACGCATAGACGTTTACAGGTGCAACAACACGATGCACCAGGTTCGAAGAACGGTGGTATGGCGCAGGCGTGAAAGCCTTCGGTTTCACTTGTCTTCTAAGACATCTACTTGTTGGTAGTAGGAGAGGAAAACGGTGAACCCCGTGGCTCGACACCGCACGAAACGAATCCAGAAGCGAAATGGTGCTCGCGCAGCGCACACTGCGCACATCGATCGACCGGAAACGGATGGGCCCGCCATAATTACGATCGCGTGGTGAACGAGAAGAAAAAACGGTGCTTCCACGAGTGAAAGATATCATTAAAAATTAATCGTTCACAGGATCCCCGGAATTATTTTCCGTGCAATCGTTGCAACAAATCATCAATTTATATACGCACTTATATTCTTTTGTCACTTAAAAGTGGTGAAGCTGAGTTGAAATAAAATTGATTTGTTTTTCCTTTAATTCACAGACTTCGTGTGATTTGTTACTAATTACTTCAACTTCGTCCTTTTGGTTAAACAAAAATCGGGACCAGAAGGAGGGCTTCTTATATTTTTCAAGTTAATAAAAAGGGAAGCATCGAAGTTCTAGAAGTGTTTGCTTTCGATCAAGAATATCGGAGGGAGGGAAGTTTGAGATGAAAATGCCAACTGAATCGTCGATATACTGGGACTCGGTTGGTTCCCAGCGTTCAACTTCCGCCGGCAGTTCCGGGGATGCCTACAGTTCCGGAAGTGCCAGCAGAAACTACGTGGATCCGTGGGATTTGGAGAACTATGCGTATCTACGTCGACACAGCGTCGCTGGCCTGACACAACAGGCGCCGCGACGCCATCGACGTCTCCCCTATCGATTGTCACACGAAACACGTGCCCATTCTGAGCACTGGTGAGTACTAACCCAAAATTTCAAGGCCAAATTATACTAGCCACAATAATTTTTGTTGACACAAGTGATATAGTTCGGCTCGATACCTTTCGAATTGTACAATTCTATTTATTTTCTATATATAATTTCATGAAATTCTATAAATGCGATTGATCGCGATTTATTGAAAAAAAAATATCGATAGAATTGTTCGATATTCTTTTGGAACAGATTTTCGTATACTGCAAAGAATGCCTGGTCTCTAAAGGCCCGATGTTTCTAGGTTAAAATTTAGATAAAACGCGAGACAGGTAATTTTGACGGCCAACAGCACACGAAAAGTGCCTAAACGATTTTTATTCAGGGCACTGATCGTGCCCAATGCAGTTTAACTTCGGTACCGACAAATGCGAGAACCGGTTCATTCTGCTTGGTTATCAGCCGTTGGCCAACCTGATCGCGGGGATTGCCCTTTAAGAACAGTCGCGAAATTTAACCTACAAGATAGAAAAGAAATAAATACTACCGAGTAACTTGACGATTCGAGCCTCGTTTAACAAAGAAACAATGAAACTCGAGCAGAGAAACAAAGTACCGTGACGCGATTAGAAATAATTATTGTAGCCACAGAAATATCTCGAAAAATATTCAACGCTGAAACGCTGATAATCGATCTCGAATTAATTGCATAAAGTGGCTTGCTTTGTTTACGGCAGTAATATTTCACGTTCACAGTCTGCTTAACCCGATATATTTTTCATGCCTTGCAATCTGCTCGAGAATAGATCGTATCAGCGGGTTGCAAACTGGGGCACGGTGTTCTTGTTGCGTTTGCTCTCACGTGCTAATATTTATTAAGAACGTCGCGCACCTTCGCTCGAGGGTGCCAGTGGAAACGATTTTCGAAACGTGCAACTTTTTCCCCAGCCTATAATCGAATTTAAATGGGAGAAGAAAGAAAGGCACGTCACGTGTAGAAAGAGAGAATTGAAAGAAAGAAAGCATTATTGTGACGCGTTGCACAATCAGGTTCCAACCAGCACGAGGCACAATCGCATAGCGAATTAATTGCCGGAAAGGGACACTTCCTTTAACTGTGATATGGCGTCCATCAGCGATGCAGCACGGCGCATTGGAACCCCCGTAACGCTGTTCGAATCGATCGATCGAATCGACCCTGGTGAAAGGCAAAGTCCCTCGAGTGTTTCGCATCGCCGATTAAATTTGCGAGAAATGAAAGGGAAAACGCGGGATAAAAATTGCCGATTGAATCGGTCTGAAATAAACAATGTGTTACGTATTATGTTGTAATGGAAATTAAAAAAGTAATTGTCAACTAATTTTAACAAATTCATTTGTTGCAATGGCCAGCGAATTATTGAAATTTTTAAGCGAGTAGTTAAATGATACTGGAGAACTTATATACTCTTGTCCTGTGTGAAAAGTAATAATAATAATAATAATTCGGCGAGTTAGTAAGGGGACAGGTTGACGAAAATTACAGGTACTCGTCGTCCACGAGGGAACCCGGCTACGTCGCGCCTGCTTTCGTGGAAGAATTGTATTGTGGACCAGCCAGGCCAGCAAACAATAGTTGCTACTATCACCAGCCAATCTACGAGGACGAGGTACCGGATTACGTCGCCCCGTTTCCGGTCTACGCACCTCTCTCCGGTAAGATTAATTGCTTTTTCCCCTCTGACAATTTTTCCTGCCCGTCGAGTCGAGGCCTCTAAATAATTTTCACCCGTTTTGTACTGAACTGTATCAATAAAGCTCGATGCTTGATTACTTTGTTCGATCTTGTACCGCGATCTTCTATAACAGATAATTTCCCTGCGATTCGAAACAAAAGATTGTTAAATCTCGTGGATGAAACTTGTGTTGAATATTCATTAAGGCTTCTGTCATTTTAACCTCGAAAACGGAATTTCTGGGTCTGCGATCGCGAGCATATAATTATTTCGTGATTCACGTGATCGGAATAACGCGATACATATTTTCACCAGCTTTCACCTGGCCAATATTCAGCCGATTTTATTTTCCGGGCGTAGTGCTCCTTCTTTCCCGGTGAAAAGCCATTGAAAGAGTGTCCCACAGAGTCGTCTCTCTATTCACACATTTTAGACAGGCAAGATGGCAGCAGATTTCTCTTAACCTAATTTTTCACAACCGGATCCGTAAACATTGATTACACGCCTATTAAGCCCCTATTAAATCGTATACTCGTTCAGTGCTAACAATTTTATCGGCATGCTATTAATGCCATTTAATCGTTGTGCTATTATTGCCATGATTAAAAATTCCCAATAATCTCGCGGTTTACGTTTGCCAATTTTAACCTACGCAGGGTGTTCTCAATCTCTGCCTCGAAGCAATTATTTTTAACAGCGCGATCGAGAGCAACAGGTCTCAGTCGGCCGCGTTTGCACCTCCCTTCTTCGATGCACGCTCGCTAATTGATATTCCTGCACGCGGCGAACTCGATTACGCATCGCGATTCAAGAACGTTATGCAATCTGATGGTTTCGCTTCGATGCCGCACGTGACGATTGATAGAAACAGCCGCATAACAAATATTATTTATTGTTATTTAGTATCACAGGCAGTATAGAAAGTGGAGAGTGTGCCAGACAATATTTGTCGTGGTTGTTTCATGAATAAAAGTGTAAATGAAATTGAGAGAATCGATTGCTCGATACAAATGTATCGATCGTCACGCCTCGCAATAATTCGACCACGATTTCTATCGTGTCCTAGAAAGTCCCTACGACCGAAAAAGAGTGGTCACCGACGGCGCGTGTGTCGCATCGTCTCCGCGCAATTTTCCTAATACCATTATTATTATTATTATTATTAGCTTCAGAGGCTTTCGAACGTCCGTCGCTTTCACCTGCGATGGAATATATTTACTATTAAATGACATGCACCGGGCATGTTCATTCATGGGTATTTCAATTGCAAATTTCCATTTGCACAAATACACTTGCAAACACGATTGAAAGGGAATTTTTTCAAACAATACAGAATGAACATTATTATCCTATTTACGAACAGTTTTGCCAAACCTTCTAAAAAAATACTCCAAAAATTTCCCTTCGCGA
This sequence comes from Nomada fabriciana, assembly GCA_907165295.1. Taxonomy (NCBI): domain Eukaryota; kingdom Metazoa; phylum Arthropoda; class Insecta; order Hymenoptera; family Apidae; genus Nomada; species Nomada fabriciana. Next base: position 9,142,333 of record OU015699.1, on the reverse strand, counting down.
ACGAAATGTATTATTGGTTTGAAAATAAATTGGAAAGAGAATATGATAGGTTTCCCTCCAGATGAATTAGAAGGCGTGCAAATGAAATTGCAAGTGCTGTGACTGCGACTATTTCCATGCCCTCGTTCTAAATACCGGGATTGTGTGAGATTGGCAAACGCGAAAAGAAAATAGCGAGGGTGTCAGTGGGCGTTGTATCAACGCATTTAACTGGCGCATCATTGAAATTTGTTTAAATAGTAAAGCCTTCGAATCAGTGTAGCAATAACAGGCGACGCCGTCTTGTCTGTGGAGCAGTCTGAACCGGACTGTCTTAATCTACTTTCCCGGGCAGTGAAATAAGCATCTAGCGGCGGACTAAGTAACTAAACAGGAGAATCGATCTTCCCCGCGATAAAAAACCGAAACGTTCATAAAATTGGCATTATAGGGAGGCAAAATAATTAGCAATACTTTTTTCACTGACATTTCTCTAAGAATATAATTTTTGTCTGTTTTAATATAAATTTCGTATGGTCTTGTTTTCAGAAGTGAGACACGGTGATTTAATGGAAGACCACAGGCGATTTAGGCACAGGTGCAAATCAACGTCATCGGGAGATATTCATAGGTACATTGCAAGTAATTACTATTACCACTAAATTGATTACAAATAATTATATAAGTAATTTTATTTGATTTTCGATTGCTCTTTCTTTTTCAAGGTCTATCTATGTCGACGCTAATATACCTTCGATGGATTCTATTGACTTAGGTGGGAAATATAGGAAACATTCAAATCAATTGAGCTTTGAAATATTTTCCATAGGGAAATATTCTATTGAGCGATTCAATGAATATTATTTCACTGACATTTTTACAGACGTGCCAGACTATCGTTCACGACAAGACTATCGATCGATGGAACAAGAAAAGTACATGGTACAAATTATTCCACCCCCGCATCTCGATCTGAACACGTACGGGCATTTAAAAATCGATTACACGAACAGCTGGAACTCGTTGAATCGAAAAATTACTAAATGATTATAATATACTTGGATATATAAATAATTATTTATGTACTATGTTTTATTTAAGTATCTTACGAGAATCGAACCAAAAATTATACATATTGTTAGTTTGATTGACGCAAATACGCGAGAATTCGAATTAATTTTGTAATAGTGAAATTAATATATTATTGTTGCTACTAATCAATGTACGATTAATTAATACCGTGTCAAATTTATGACGTACGTTTCATCTGGCGAATAAAATGTATTTTAAACGATATCAATGCCAGTTTCTTTATCCTCGTGAAATAGTTTCCTCCTCTTCTTCTTATTCCCGCTTTCTCCCTCCTGCTCTATCGGGGTGTTATTAATTTTTTCTACGTCCAACTCGGGCCATCTACGACGAATAAATTAACACGAAAGGGTAGAGGTTTGCGAAATTCCTTTAAAAATGAATATTACCGAAATTTCATTAAAAATATAATACCTGAAGCTTTGTACATAATTATTATTCTTGACATTTTTAGTTCTTCCTCTCTTCTTAGATTCACCCTAATTGGATTAAAAACAAATATATATAATCTTCAAAATAGAATTGGAAATTTTTCTGCTTTAAATATTTATTTACAGAGGTTGACGCCTGTTTTGCATTCCACAATAGAACTTTATATTTCTGTGTTTCATCCGAGTGTTTTTGTTTCAACAAAGCTGTATCTTCATTATGTTTTTCTTCTTGCATCGCCAATTGTGCCTTAAGAACTTCTATCTCATCTTCCAATATACTCGCTTCGATAAAAAAAAAATTGATAATTAATATTGTTGAACAAGCGTTGAACTGATAAGTTAAATTACTGATACATGATAAGTGATAACAGGCAAAGATTTTCCAATTCCAAGTAAATCCGTTTAAATTGGTTAATTAAAAATCATGAACTATAAATAACCATTATGAATCGCGAGCCTCGAGTTCTTATCGCTGATAAGAAACGTAAATATGGTTAAAAAATAATGGCTCAGAGTTAATCCGTACTAGACGTCAATTATTATAATATGTTCTTGCATAATAACAAAAAATGTTCGAGAGCAAGATAATTAAAAATATAATGACAATTATTATAACTCTATACTTCTATATTATGTTCATTATATTTGCTACTTTGTTCATAGTTTCCATTTCTATCTGCGTTGATGAGTCGTAAATGATCGCACTGCTCTTTTAAGTCTTCGTTCGTTTTCAAAAGACCGTCCCGTTCGGCTTCCAATTTTGCTATAATCGATTTGTATCGTTTTTCCAGCAGCCGGTAAGTTTCCGAGAGTTTGCCCCACTGTTCTCTCATATGTTCAGTGCGCTCCTTTTCTATGGTAAAAGTTTCCTCCTGAATTTCGCAGCACGTTTTCAAGCCAACGTAGGCCTGGAAATTTTGTTGTTCTTTTGCAATTATAAAAATTGAAATTATTTAAACGGTGATTGAATGTAACATACGTCACGAATTCTCGCGAATTCCTCGAGAATTCCACGCAGTTCAGGATTTATGTACACTTCTTCGTTCTCCATTTTAAAATTCTTGCCCGCACCGGAAGTTTAGTTCAGACTCGAACCACTACAATTATTCCATGGGATATTATATTATTATCTTCGTATTATTTTATTTGTCACGAGAATTTGTCTTCTTATCGAGAGAAACAAAATGGTTGATATGTGTTTAAATTCAATTTCAAGTTTATATGGAATACATTTTATCAAATATTACAAGTCTGAAGATTTATAAGGTTCGCTTCCATACTACGTGGATCAAGATCGTATCTGTTCCGCAAAAATGAAGAATAAAAAGTAAAACCTGCTTGTAATTTTCTACCCGATATTTAATCATTTATTTTTCTCCAATATCGAAAGTTCTGTCTACGGTGTTAAAATTGTTTTCAACAAAAAACAAAAGATTTATCTATCGATATAGCAGAGTGGCAAGTGTTATCGACGTTGTTGCAACAGAAATGAAAATATTCTTCGAAGTGAAGATAACGAGTTTGCCTCGTTCTTTCGAGAAGTTGTCAACGAATGTGATAACATTTTGTTTTTTTTCTCACTCTCCTAGCCAATCGAGGGCAGAATGACAGAGATCACCTCGTGATTGAAAATGCGCGATGCAATCTAAATCGACGATCACCGTCAACCACGAGAACGACGCAGATGAATCGATGGAAGAGTCTGTCTTCGAGCAGATATGCGACACGATATTCGTCCTGATCCCCGAAGGTTCGCCAAACTATTTTTACAAATAGTTCTCGTAACGCGAAGCTAACAACCTATTCCTACTTGAACAATTTTAATCTCTCATCATTTGGAAATTTCTGACCAACTCCTGCGCCGTTAAGAATTTTTCTATTACATTATCGTCGAGTAATTATGTATATCCTTTTTTTTTCCCTAATTTTTCACGAAAAATTTTGGATTCGTCTGACCGATGACTATGAACTGGCCATAGATACGTATTTATGATGGGGTTCTATGACAGTGCCGCGATTGAAGCAGTTGTTCCTAAGCTGGAGTCAACTAGGCACCGAAGACAGGGTACAATTGGACGCCAAGGTGGCCAACTGGTGCTGCCCTAACAGAAGACAGCTCTACAAACCTCTGCAGGAGGCTCTGGTCCGTTGGGAGACTGTGCAAGATACTCAAGGTTATTTATTATTAACCTATAAATTCGCCAATATTCGAAATACCACATTTGTGAACCAAAATGTCAGAGTCAAAAAGAGACATGGTCGCGAAATGTTATAATTAATACTTAGCAAAAAATATTTCAGAAAAATAGTATGTATATTTAATATAACCTCGCGACGCCTCCAACACACTTGCCAATTAATTATGAATTCTAGGCAACGATCGTATTAATCGATTGTTTATTATTCATTGATTCAACAGGCGCTCCTGGTTGCGAGCCAGGTATGGTCTCGTTTTCCTGCGATCCTCAATTGGAAGAGGAGCTGGTCAGCGTTATTTACAGCCTGGAGTTATTGTTCACGAAGAATCGACGGGGCAGAGAGATCGATATGGACTACGAGGTCGGTCGTTCCATCGATCTGAAGAGAGAGATGTCTTTGAGCCTGAACTGCGACACGAATGTACGCTCGGTTCTAAGTCCAAAGGACAGAACTCCCCATTCTGTTCACAGTTGCGGCTACATCGCCGATTTCAAACGGTCCGACGACGAATTGAGCGGCTATTTGACTAATTGATAAGCACTCGGATGATAAGGAATTTTGATAATTAAAATAATTTTCACCGTCGATGTTCCGTGAGATTGTTCCTTTCTTCTTTCATTTTTGGAAGTCACGATTGTGACAGTGAGACTTTTATACGGTGGATTTCATTCGAATCTGGCATTATTTTTCTGAGGCGAATAAATAAAAGTCCAAGTGACAATAGTATGTTACAGAAGGAACGATCGTGGATGGGACGAATTCGTAATATTTTGTTTTCGTTTTCTTTGTTACAAACGACGTTCCCGCTATTCGTTCGGACTTTAAAAAAGAAAGGTCGAGGGGAGTTATGTGTCGTGGGCGGGGGCGTCATTTAAGGGGCACGATCCTGCTGCCATCACGCGGTTAGTGACATGAAGTATTTTATTAATCATCGTTTATAGGGTCAAGGTGTACCAGCATGCAACTCCACTGATATACATGTCGATCATTTTACAACAGAAGATTCCCAAATAATAGTAATAAATAAATAAATAATAAAAAAAAAAAACTACCAACGAAAACTCTGGATCACAATATTCACCTTCTTCGTAATCGTTATCTTCGTTCTTTTTTTTCCTTTTTATCTTTCATATTTTGTCTTTTTTTGTTCTTTTTTTCTCTCTTTTCCGCTTATCTAATATAATTAATTACACAGCGATAATAAGTTTCAGGACGAACACTGCCTCCTTACAAGAGAAACGTAGACGTTATACAGTACGTGTACACAATTAATTAACCGCGTACAATAGCAAGGAGCACCCCTGGTATATATCATTCATTCATCGAGCTATAGTTTGTGCAGCTTGACAATGACCGTTCGTATGGGAACGCAGCCCCATTGTAATTCGCGACACTTCTTTGCATTATTTTATTTTTCTATTTAGAAGAACACGTTTTGTTTCATTTATTTAAAATCGGACTGATCAGACGAGTCATCTCATATTACGGTCCTTTGACTCACAATATCTTCCCACTTCAACGCCAACGAGTCGAACAGGTAGAAGATGCGACAGAGCTTAGATTATTCTAGGTCCCATGGGGGTAGTCAAGTACTATCAGAGCTAGCTAAATGGCGTCTACGGCGAACAAGGAGCCTCGTGGAGGATCCAGAACAATGAATGCCTCGCCACAATTATTTTGGCTTCTTTAGAAAGACTCACTGGTCTAAGACCACAGAGAGATGGGTTGAGGAAAGTTTCCATCTTGAAACATGATTATCTATTCTCCTCGCGGAGGAAAGGGTCGTCCAAGTTCGCTGGAAAGTCGAATTCAGTTTGAATCACAGCTGTCCATTAATTGTCTGATTGGATACGTCTGTGGCTACTAGTTTCGGACGATAAACAGTTCCACAGGGCGCAGGTGAAGTAGCTCTCGAGGAAACAATTCAGACTGTTACAACGGCGAGTTTATGTCTTCCTCTAAAGTGTTTGTGTTTGCTGAGTGGCGTCGCCGTTTTCTTCATAGAAGAAATCATGTGTTTTCAGTGAATTATTAGTCACAATGAAATTGAATTTATAAAAATGTCCAATTCAGGCGACACCATAATCTCCCGTCGAGCCTTCCTGCCGCACGCCCCTGTAGGAACCCTTTGCACACGGACCCATTATTAAAATAGCGGCTGGGTTCTTTACTTTCCGTCGAGTTCGAAGAACAGTCCGCTTCTAGCATCCTGAATGGCTTCCAAGCTGTCGACTGCAATTCCATTCCAGCAATTATTCCCCTCGTGTATTCTTGAAGTGAGAGGCTCCAGTCGCCATCTTGGAAACGGTGGTCCATGAAATGGCGACTGGTCACGTGTGTGAACGGTGTCACCCAACGCCTGGGTTATGATAGATCAGATCCACTGCGCTGCTACTTTTTTCTTTTTCATTTCGACGCGCTACAACGCGCATCCACAGCTATTTGAATAATCGATTCTTCAATTGGAATCTCGATTCTGATGGCCACCTCCCTCTCGTCCAGGTGAATTTATTTCTATTCAACAGTGATACGCAGAGTGATTCTACAATTATCTCCATGGGAACGATCAGAGGGAGACGAAACCAGAGGTTTCACTGATCCGACGTATGTAACCTCAAGCAACACACGTGCCCTCGTGTCTTCACGCCGGCTAAACGATACGTTTAATAGTTTAATAGATATTTAATTAATAGTACCATAATACCATGTGTGCCGCTAAATAAATGCCATTAAACGTTGCACGAGTAATCTTCGATCGACAGACAGCGTTTTATTGCTTAGAGTGTACGCCACTGCACGCGTACATATAATAATATATATATTTTTTTTGTTCTGTTTCTTTCTTCTATTGGAGGCGAAGACTACTTGGCGAACGGTACAACGTTTATCGGCAAACGTTCTAACAATTGTCACAGTATCATTTCCAAGCACTACCAGTTAATCTATACACGCTTGTGCATTCTTTTCTGTTCGTCGTCGTTGTTGTCCTAATAATCCATCTATGTACGTCGCGAAAGTCCAGCGCGAATAAATCGTAAACGCAAAAACTAAGAGGCGTGGTCCCGAAGTGAGTTTCTGGCCTTTGTATACACGGTCGATCTAGCGTTGGACCGTTTCGTAAGCAAAATGTTGGGTCATTCGCGGGTTCAGGGGGACAGAAACAATCGTCGCAGGTTGGGAATGGGGGGGGGGGGCGTTGTTATTAATTACGTTAAACATACGAGTAGAAACACATTACTTGCCCATACTAAATAGAGGCTAAAAAGTATACGCACGATTCAACCGAATACCATGGACGCGCCATTATACACGAGACACCCTAAACGAGCCTTCCAACCGTGGTACCATTTTGGTCACGGTTCCCAATATTCTTCTTCTTTTTTGTTCTATCTCCTTCCTTCTTCGTCTTTCTCTTCGAACAACGTTTCTTCATTTATCAGCAAGACACAAGCCGTACCAACCTTTTCAAGGGGCATCCTCTTTTTTCTTGGCTTTCATTTCGTTGGTGCGAACCAGAGCATTGCAATATGGGGGAAATATGCATACGTTCCTCAAGCGTTTTGTACGCGAAGGAGCCGCTCAACTAATATAAAACGCGAGAAGAGAGTATTGCTCCCGGTATGCCGTTGACGATGAAAGCCCAACGAGTATAGTCATTATAATATTTTGTTAACCCTTTTCTTGCTACTTCGTCTACGCGTCTGCTCCGGGTCGTACTTGTTTTATTTTGTTATCGGTGTGCCTTGCGTGTTTGTTGCTTTATCTTGCGTGATGAACGTGCCATCGAGTATGTACGTGACGGGGTTTCCTTTTCTTTCTTTTTTTAAACCGTTGAATCGTTTGTCCTCATTGTTACTCCTTTTCTCTCTCCACATGCCATTTCGGATTTCATGCTTTCGCAATTCTTCCTCTTTCTTTTTTTTATTGTTTTACTTTATATTCATTTTTGTGTATGCGTGCCGTGGATCGCATGTTTGCGTTTAGGAAGAAGGTACTTGAGTACACCTTGGCCTGAGATCGAATGACTAGCATTTCCGGTTGTTGTTTGCGCCGCTGTTCTGAATGCGCAAGCGGTCCTGGCGGCGTGGCCGCTTGCCTTTTACACTGAACGCCTCCCTCAGCTTGTTACTCCTCTCCAAACGGCCTCGCTTCAGCGCCTGGGTGGTTCTCTTTTCGAAGACCTGCAACACATCAACGTCCACGTTCGTCAGAAACTATTCCTCAACGGTCTACAACTCAGCAGACGCTGACCTCCATAGTCTAGGGGTTTAAAGTTACCTTTTGGGCTGATCGAAGCTGAACTATCAATTTCTCGGTCCGAAGACAACCAACAGCAGGTCTCCCATCATGCATGGCTGGTCTGCGGGTTGCTTCTTGGACTTCCTCGTTTCTGTTTGGACTACGTTCCAACGAGGTTGCTGCTGTCGCAGCTTGTGCACCGGAAGTGGGACCAGGAAGGACCTCCTCCACGATTTCCCTATCTTCAGGATTATCCGGAGTCGGTGGTGGGGTATCGGGGGCGACCGGAGACGATGTGGCTCGGTAGACGGACATACTGGGGTGCTCGATCAGTAGGTCCTCCAGAGGTGATGTTTCTACGTTCACGGGACCCGCCCGTGTGAAACATGAGGGTGGCGTTACATACCACGACTCCTCCAGCGCCGTCGCGCCCTCAACTGTACATTCCAAGAACAACCACCCTCTTTAAGTTATCAATATTAATGAATAGTTTGAGGGGTGTAATTGAATCTTCCGTTTGAGACTGATCAGTTTATATGAAAATATTGGCTTGAGCTGACGGGTTTTTGGGGAAGATTAAACATGGGGATCGATTTTGTCTGGCTGACTGGCTTTGAATTCAACTCGTTGCATTAAAAATTCTGCTGCCATTTTTAGTAATATTTGCAGATGCATTTGGGGACAGGGTCAGCCAAAAGGGCGATGGTAATTTTTCGACAAGGAGTAATCGCATTACTCGCAGCTCTGTAGAACTCCTGCGACGTGAAAAGCAGTCGGATTGTATAGGGATGGGAGTGGCTGTTCCTATTGGAACTTTTCGAATTTCTCGAGAGCCAGGTCCCTTTATGAGAGGCCCTTTTACTCCCGGTCAGACCTTACCAGCACGGTCAATGAGGATCCAGTCATCGCCCTCAACCTCCACCTGACTGAGCCTCGCTATTACTGGATGGGAATCCGGGGTTTCGTTATTAGACCCATCCTGTGAACCTTGTGCGCCGGAGGTACCACCTCCGAGTAAGTAGTTTGCCAAGCTGCTCAGCATCTTGACCTTCTTCTTGCTCTTCAGCGCCTGCAAATCCCAACGAATCGACGTTTTCGATCAAATATTCGCCGACGTTCATATAACCACCGTAATCCGGTGGGACTTTCGGCGAAAATTCTTGGAACAGGAGTGGAGAAAATGGATTCGAAGGATGGGGCATACTGTTTGATTAGAAAGACTACCAAGAAGCCATTACAGATAATGCAAGGAAGGCGGATATTGCTGTGGCGCGAAAGTTAAAATTGAGTTGCGTAAAGGATGGGATATACCATGTGCCAAGATACCGTTCGGTGTGTAAAAAATCAATTCACTCTTTGTCCATGATCCATATTTTAACATTTAAATCGAATATCGAATCGATGTGAATTGATTTTCCAGTAGAAAAAGAGAATTGTAAAGCACAGTGGTGGGGTTGTGGTTGTAGAGGTGGTGGGGAGAGCCCACCGGTGGCCTTGAGCCTCCAATTAATTCGAGACGGACTATAATTCCCTATATCCAACCGTTCGGGCGCAACAGACGCACGATTGTTCAAACTCTCCGCGTATTTGACCAATTTCTCCGTTTACAGGATACTTCGAAAATGTATTTTCGGTATTTTTGCGGACAGCAATCGAATGATAGGAATGCGTGAAATGTTATCGGGACCATGGCCACCATGTTGTAATTATTGCAGGCCGAGTCGCTCGTGCACGGCACTAGAATAATCGGAGAGTCGAATTACGTGTGTAACAATACCTCTTCTCAGGCGGCCAACGCGATAAATTTAATAACGACGAATGCGTCCGCCGATTTTTTTTTTGTTCGAACTCTGTGTATCGCAAGGATGTCGCTGGCCGTACAATTACATCACGACCGTTGCGCAACGAAAGAAAGAAAAAAGGAACGCAAGTTCCATAGAAATAAAATCGAACCGCGAAACGAGGTTACCCGATGCTTCCGATTCGCGACGCTTAGCGCTGACATCTGTCGACTCCTCGTTCATTTGCATGCGCGCGGTTATGATAAGCGTTTTGCATCAGAATTTGTACACTAAAAGCGGGGTGCACTGCTGCGTGTACGAGAACAGCAGAAAACGTATGATAAACGGCGCGATGGTTAACCAGTTATACGCAGGACTCTTGTGCAATTTCTAATTTAACAGAGGAGCAGTAAAATGACAATTCCAATTATCCGAGCGACTTGACCATTCGACTTGTATCTATTTCTGGAGTGGTAGAGGAAAAGAAGAAAAAAAAAGACAAGAAAGAATCGACCAGTACAGGGTGACTCAAAGCGCGACTCTCCTTGAAACTTACAGTCCAAGATAAATTTATCAGTCACGATACCCACGTCAAGAACATCGTGCTAGGACTTTTATTTATCCTCGCAGACTGTACACAGTGCTCACACACTTTTTTTTTTTTGTCTTGTTTTTCTTTTCTTTTTTTCTCACTTTTCAGATGCACATCGACTTACTTGACTCATCCACTCAAGCGACACTGACGCGCAACAAGACTCTCAAGATTCCAAAAGTCCAGCGATACACAAAAGAATCAGATAAAAGCACTGTCGCAGACCAAACATAAACTTGATATAACGGGTCAGCCACCTCGAGTGTTCGCCCACTTCTTCTTCTTTCCTTCTGCCAACTTTTTATTTTACTCAGCTTATCAATATTTCATTGGCAAGCAATCGAACATGGGGGGACACGGAAGGGAAACCAGGCAGATCTGTAATATATTACGCGGCGGTCCTGTTCAGTGTGTGTTTACACAGTGATAATATTATACTAGCCAATTCGATAAGAAAGCAACGCAAAAGTAAGCGGGATTGCTATGTACATCACTGCGTTATGGAATGCGAAATCGTGGACCCGTAAAAATCTACTGGATCATTATCGCGTATAAACATTTGCTTTATTAATTCCACTGATTGTGAGTCATGATAACGAGGTTATCGCTCTACGATGTCCATTGGACTTTCAATGTTTAGTCAAGTCTGATGGACTTTAATAAAATCGCAGACGAGAATTATCGTTGACTAATGGCGGAGAGGGGTCCCCCCACTTCGCTGATATTTAATTAAATTTTCCTATTAATTGACACAGGCAACCAATCTGTGTTCTTCGTCATTTTTGTTTGCTTTTCTTCTTCTTGTATATACCGGGTGACCGGGTAACTTTTTGGAGAAGGCTGGACAGGTTATGCAAAGTGTTTCAAAGTTAATAGTTAAATGGATTATTTGCAGGGGTATAACTGTATCCCCGTGTTATTAAAAATGCAAGTTTGGAACACTTTGTAATTGCAAAGTGACGTAGAATATTTTGCATGATAAATATGTATTTCCACAGACAGGCGTTATAATATTAACAATCAGAACTAACTTCCAATCACACGAAGTTAACTCAATTCCAGTCACACGAGCATACGAAAGCAATCGTACATTGTCGAAATTCAATCGCAAAAAGGATCAATCGAAAATCTTATCGCTAGCAATCTTTCGACCAAAGTCCACACCATGCTGTTTCAACGCGCCGCAAAAAAAATTCCACTTCCTCGATCCCAGATTCTTCCTTCACTGGCAAACACAGGCATAACGCAAGCTGAGAATTAGGTTAATTTCGACGGTGAGTCACGCCAGGCGCGTGTATCTTTTTGCCCATCCAGATGGGACATGGCGAATTATATACAGGATAGAAGCTCTGGTTTTTTGTTTCCTCAAGCTGGATTAAATAATACAAACGCGTTCGTCGACTTTTCTCGCGTGCGGCTTGCCTGCATCATCGGTTATGCCACGTTTCGTTGCAACACGCGTGAAACCGTGAGCTGTTAGGCCTTCTCATTTTCTCTCATTCACGCTAACAAGTCTCTATGTCTCTCTCTCAGTAATTATGTTAATGGGCAACGATAGCCACGGTTTTTGTGTTTTCTCCTTTCGCACGCACTTTTGTTCCACCGTCGTTCGAGTGTAATAATAGGTCTGGCATGGTCTTCCAAGAAATAGTCAAACGAATATAGTTACATACAATTTATAATTCAGCTGTGGCAGTTAATTATAAACGTAGATGAATGATAAAAAGGCTTGACCCGTAGCTCAAACACCAGTGCGACAATTAATCCCCATTCTTGAAACTTGCCCGTCGATCTAGGGAATTCAGTTAATCCTCCTCGTCCACTTTTTGCGTTTTCTCAATTTGTTCCTGAATACTCCTTTGGTAGTACCAGAGCCAGCGAAATGAATGGTATCTTGTTTTTCTTTCGCTTCGATATCGCACGAATAACAAACGGCAAGTTTTAGTGCGAGCCTAGAGTTTGCTCGCGTTCCCCGTGAATCATAATTACACTAATCTCGCTGGTTACCGTACAGCCTTATCGTTGCGTCAGAAAAGTCACTGATTTCATCGCTACAATTGTAAGTCCGCGATATTACGTTGAAACATCGTTCCAGCCAACTACATATCGCGTGTAACATCTATTGAACACCAGGATTATTATTCTACGCCGAGCTACGCACGATTGGGCTTATCCATCATTGGATGGAATTACTCGTTGACCTGATTATAATCCTCAAATTCGACGCCCTAGGGAATTAACGGGATAAGACTGCATCGAATGTACATATTTATTTTGAGGGGAGTGGAGTTGGTGCTTCTGTAATACCTATCACAGTTTTGCATAGACTGAACAGCTCAGTCCTTGGAGATTACCTCGCTCAGCAAACCCGGTCCACTTTGTCAGTGGCTGATTCCTCAGGTTTTCTTTTCTAAGAAGAAGCACGAATTAAGAGGAATCGAGGAAGAGTCCTCTTCCTGCTATGTATAGCCTAGTTGGTCTACCTCAGCGGAGCTAAATTGTATACTATCTATATTGTACAGGAAACTGTTCCACAATTACTCTTCGATCGCAAAGAAGCTGATGAAACAAGAGCGAGAGATTTCTTTTCCTGGGAATAAATGAGGTTAAGGTTAATCGCCAGGTGTACTGTCGTGCCCGCTTATGAGAATAATTTAAACTCACAGGTTAAACAATTTAAGTTCTTCGAGAAACTGGAACGATGAGAATTTCGGAACGATGAGAATTTCGGAACGAGTGTACTTGAAAATATAATACTTGAAAATAAGAGGATAAAGCAAACTGGTCTGCACTCAATGTGCTCTTTCTTTGCGAACAAAGGACTCTTTTCCTCAGCGAACTCTATCGCGTCGATGAAAGGGAAGTCTTTTTCTCGAACCTAAGCTGATCGAACCAACAATACGCTTCTTTCTTCGGGATTATCTTTAATCCTGTTTCAAAAACGAACATCCCAGCTACCAGGCCAATTACCAGCATCTGAATATCTGGGAGCATAAATTTTTATTCGACACTTCCGTGATTAAACAGAGGGAACCTCAAAAGGTAATTGACTCGATGGATCCTGCCAATAAAGCCTGATTACACTGTGACGCGAGGAAAATGGGAAAAATGTCGATTGCAAATTGAAGGGCAGTTATAAATATTTCGAATTCCACCGCAGTGACCCATCAATTGTGCGGGCAGTTACGACTGCAGTAAAAAAAAAGTGCAACTCAAGCGATACACCGTGATACGCGTGGAATTAGTTGCAGCGCAAAATGCAATGAGTCACCGATGATTCAAGGAAGAAAATACAGTAAACTGGTCGATTCGTCGAAGAAAAGTTTCGACTACTTATAGTTACAGTTCTGGACTTAACCTTTACACGACACCTTACATCCGAACTGAATCAAAAGATCTACAATCCAAAGGTCCTAAGGTTCCATGGACGAAAAAGCAGACACCTATACTAGAGTATGAAGCACAATCTGAAAAGACAATGTCCTACTTAGAAATTATTGGGAGTGGCACACCTAAACCTAAACCAATGTTTGTTCCATCCTGCAATGGGGAAACCGAATCACTGTTCCATGAATTCGAATCCCCCTACGATAACGCGGCTATTTAGTAATTCGTCAAGACAGCCGAAACACATTGAAACGGTCGTTGACCCTGCTGAACAGTGTTTCGTATTATCACCTAAATTCTTACGCAGGGAGTGGAGTCCACTAATCACCGATTCACATCTAACGGTACCCGGACAAACGAACGATCCAACTTTACGACTCTGGCCAGTAGATTCTAACACGACAGAATTATTACACGCCCATAGACATGGGGTCCCTTTTACGAGGAGAACCGGAAAGAAGGGTCTGTTGTGCCGTTTATGGCCTTTTCCATCGTAGACATTCTGAGAAATATTCAGCTTTAAAGTAACAGCCGTTCAAAAGGCAATGGCCGCTGAAGAACAAAAAAGACAATGAGGAACATTTCCGTTTTTATCTCGAAAATTATGTAACGCGATAGTTTACATAACGGAGGAGCGCGTTGGCATCTGCCAAAGAAATCGACGATTAAACGGGGTCAATGTGTTCCAACGAGCAACATGGCCGACGCGGTAAAAAAAAGGGGCGCAAGGATAATATTTAATAATATGGAGAAAGTGGACGACGATATTCACGCTATGAGTTTTCTAATAAGATACAGCATGACGTATCGACGAAGATCGAAATAAAATTGTTCAGGCGGGCAAAATTTGCGAAAGCGGTTTCTGTCTATGAGGTTTCGATAGATTCAAGATGGCCGTCGGTGCACAGAAACGAAGAACCGGAGGAATTGTTTCACCGTGAACTTCGTTGCCCGACCGAAATACTCGGGGCTATTTTAAAATTTTATAACAGTTTGGGCAATATCAAGGATTCCATTACGTAAAGTACACAGTTTCTTACGCAAGACGTCTAATTTTGGGGCAAAGTTTACTAACAGAATCTGTGGAAAGAAGAATCCTCAAGGCTTAACAGGATCGTTGAAAGGACTAGAACTATTGTATCTGCATTGTCCTGCACCGTCCCTGAACTTCTCCAAGAATCCGAAATTATTAAAACCGACCAAGAACATACATTTAAGACAAAGTTACCGCGACTCCACCTTGAACCGTTGGTCGTAACGAAGACCAAGGATCTAAAATTCGATACTAAAATGGCAATCGAACGTTCCCATTAAAAGCCTGCGATATTCTTACCGAGGCAGCCGCAGTGTCGCCAATAGCCCTGTCGTGTGACAAAGTCGGCCAACGTTAGAGAGAGACGAAGGGGCAGCCTGAAATATATCCCCTCCAACTCTCCTAGGCGATAATCTCCCACTCTCTTTCTCTCGCTCACGACGGTGCTTCCAAGTAAACAAACTCGTCCGACGAATCGAAATCGCGAAGACGAGAGACGCCAGCGGGAAGAAATTGTTCTCGAATTGTTTCTGTGTGTGAATAACGGGGGGATGGAAAGACGCGTATCGATACGAAAATAGATACACTGGCTCGCAGACGTTGCACAACTGAAAAGAACGGTGAATGCATCGGTGGAAAGCACTGTGAACGATTGCCCTTGCACTTCCAATAATCGTGAGGCGGATCGAACGGTCGGTTACCAAGCGCCGCTTACAATGCATTGTTTCGATCGAATTCACGAGTACTACGTACTCTATGTGTGTACACGTACGGGCATAGTACACCCGTGTATCTCACCCGTTGCCCCAACGACGTCCCGTTTTTTATCATTTTTCTTTCCGTGCGCTATCGCCGCGACTCTACATCTTCGCACTTCGATCCTGACCGCGGTTACAAGGCCGCAGTCCGTCCTCTTCTAAACACTTTCACGAGCGCCCCGAGCTGGGTCGGTAACGTAGCGCGACCTCACCGCTTTGGCACCGACCGAAGAATTACGCACATAGTCCGCGCCGAAAATACTAAGTTTCCGTGTACACACTGGGGGTTGTCCCCATACCTACGCACAGGCACACAGGTATGCATATGTAGCCGAGAAGACGAGCGCTCTAGCTTGCCCCTCTGTGACAACGACCTTGATCTCGAAATCGCGCTATCTCTATCTTTCACGCTCCTGTACATTCTCTGTTCCTTTCTTTCTCGCACACCAGAGAGGAACAGGGAACAAGTGGGCAGCGATGCTTCGGGTAGTTTTCCTTCGATGCAGCGATAAACGTAGTCGAGTTGAAAACGTCCGAAGAAAAAGGCAGGTATGTATGCATGTAAACGCCACACACGTACGTGCACACATGCAGCACGCATTCGGATGTATACGTATGCTTCTGGGCATCGGTGAATCGTAGCTTCTCTCACACACCGATATCCATCCGTCTCTCCTCGTCCCGTTTCTTTGCACTCGCTGTTCCTCGCTTCATCGCTCTCTCTCTTTCTCTCGTCCGCTCTCTCTCTCTCTCCCTCTTTTTCTCACTCACTCTGGCCCGTTCATCCTCCCCTCTTCGTTGCACTCACTCGTGTCACACACCGTAGACCAAGCGGATAGAAAATGAAGCAACGGATGAGCCGAGCGAACAGAGGTCTAGGCAGCGCCCAATGCTATTTTATCTCGATTAAACGAATATCAATTGTCGTCGCGTAATTGAAGATCGGACGGTACGCGATGCCGCCGGGTATCGTTGACCCCTCGCGACACGACGGACACAGAAGCAACGCGCGTAAGACAGAGTGTGTCGCGTGTATATAGAGAAGGGAGAAGTGTATGAAGAGAAAAGGATCCACTCGCCTGAACAGTGTTGCGTTTGAGGAGCCGTGGTAGCAACTGCCCGCAGTAATAGTCGTCAGCTGATTTCGACTGGCTGGCTCGCTGGGCAGTCAAGCCGTTGTCGAGGGGCGAGAGCAGAGGTACGGCATGGTAGTGGGGATTCGCGATGGTGGGGGCGGCTTTTAAAGCGATTTCAGGGCCGTATTGCTGTGCAACCAACGGCGCCCCTCGCCTATCGATCCTCCTACTTCTCTTCGACGGTCTTCCAAATCTCTTATCGAACCTGGAAAATCCAACAATTTAGTGGAATACGACGAAAAGTGTAATTTTTCCGGCTTAATTTTATCGCTCGACCAACACCCATGAACTTGTTGTATACCAACTACCGGTCATATCAATATTGATTTATCGGGAGATTAAACTGGCTACTGTTGTGGGAGATATGACGTGTGTTGACAGAAAAAAGAAACGAGAGAAATGTGTACGTTGGAGGTAGAAAATGTGAAATTACTGGAAGTGCAGGAAATTGAAGATCGATGAGAGACACGGTATTGCATATCTAATAAATATTAAAAATATCCGTGATAAGATCCGATACTACGAAACGATACTTATAGACGCTGCCGTAAGCGAATTTTCGAAATTTTGCAGGAATCGAAGAACAACGCAGAATATATTTCTGGTGATTATTATTTTTACGCTGGCCTTCATCTTGGCCGTTCGAAATTCGCATCCGGACGCGTGCGAACAACTTTGGCATCGTCAACTGACGTAACGACCGATCTTTCGTAATTTAACGAGCGACGCGTATTTTTATAAATGTGTTCGCGTGGAACGCTGGTACAAAGGTGCATAGTTCCACAGAGGGGCCCTCACGATTCATTGATTCGGCGCTGAGGACAAAACCGTGAGTGGGGGAACGCTCAGCTGGGCGAACAGCTGCTGGTTGCTATTAACGCTGAGACACTTGGAAAACTTCCTTTTTATCTAACACCCATAAAATTTCCGTTACTTCGCGAAAATGACATTTCCCCGAAGCGAGAACCTTCAATCCGTGACACCATGCTTCCCTACCTGGCCACAGCCTCCCTAATTATCCCTCGCCATTGCGTTTCCGTGAACAAAGTATAGTTTCATTTAGCCCGTAGCGACATCACTGCCCATAGCGGCAAGATGGCATCATATGTAGCAGTGTTTCTCAAAATAAAGCCAGATTAGTTTATCTTTAGGCGGATGAATTTTCAGAATGCGTACACCTTACCTTCCCTTCATGACTAAATGCACCCGTTTAGGATCGTCGATTATTTAAAATGCAAGTAAACGAATCGTTTCGTAACTCAAATGCAAGGTGCAACATCTCGTTGCTGTATGAGATAATTTATCAAACAACCGTAATCTTATCGTTGTTTACAAACGGAACGAGGGGGTTATGAAGGTATGTGGCGCCACTGGTAGGTGCTAAACTATGGACTAACGGCGTAACACGGGATGCGGGAGAAATTAGAACGTTTGGTCGAGGACGGAATGAAAAATGAATTCTCTACTTTGCATGGAAAAAGATTGAGATACCACTGTTGAACAGTAGCATCATAGTGGCAGTCTAACCAGTGTTCGGACGCCTGCGCGAGTCAGCCCTGTCAATACTGTTTGGGGGATCCCTCCATTTCCCTGTTGGATTGATACGAGTCAATGCACGGCAGAGCTGAACGTGCATGGGAACTTTTTTGTTTCCTATGACCCACTTTTGCCGTTGATTTTTTGAGTGTATGACGGTGCACGAATATGAATCCATTGATCAAACGAAGATTATTTCTGCCTTTCAGAATTAATTAATTTGAATCTATACTCCTTACTTTTCGTTTAAACATATTCCATGTTAAGATAATTTTTTGTTTAAATTCCGCTCGATGATGGATGTTAGAACGTAAGTGAGCGTTTTGTGAACGAAAAAGAAATCGATTTTTAAAGGTTCGTAAAGCGATATGCGCGGAACAAAGATCATTCAATGGCAGGGATAGACGAAAACAAAGTTGTGATAAGAAATGTACGCGCGAAGGGGAACACTCTCTTTTACTTGGATAATTAATTAGTCATTTACACCGAGGAAAGTTATAAAAATACTATCTTAAAAATTTGTTAACTGCAGTATTTTAAAACAGTGACGATATTATGTTAGGAGCAGAGATGACGAAGATTTGTGAGACACGAAATTAAAAATACATTACGAATTAATTACATTTAGGCTATTCTATATTTATTTTAAATTGTTTGTATATAAACAGAATATTTGACAAGAACAAATGCGAACACAAGAGCTGAATTTTAATTTTGGCATGCTCTCGGTTATCACGAGCATTGACGTATACAATTTGGCACGTACTATGGAAAATGCGAAATCGTTTCGTCAGACCGGACTTTCGACGAGCATAAGTTACATCTTAATATTCGCCACGGATGACAAAGGGATTCTTCGAATATCACCACTATATATTTTAAAGGCGGGGGACAAGAAACAGTATGCGAAAGGGCGCGAAAAAATTTGTATTATCCACGCCATTGTCATTTTAGTGATGGCTTCGAATCCGCATCCGTAAAAATAAATTCAAGTTTCCGAAGATCACTATTATATACAAAAGTAAAAAGCTTTAATCCTGGTCGAGACAAGGGGTTATTAAGAATATAGTTAATCAATGATCCCTTTTTACTTCATTGTTCTTTTAATTATATATAAAATATTAAATTTACCCACAGTTTTTTTCACGTTCGACTAACCTCCACGAGAAAATGTAGCTTATGGACCTATAGTAATAAATTCGAGTTGAGTCCTCCGTTTATACCCTAGCATTAAAAGCCTATTCGTGCACTGTGTAGGACAGGTTCCATGAAACCGGTTGTGAGTGGTTTCCACTTTACCATATAATTAATTTTTTTTCTTGTCATTTCTCGCGAATTTCCGATTATCAGTGGCCATGGTGACAATAGACACATTTCATTGTGGGAATAGTATAAAAAAAAACTCAAACAAAAAGAAAAATAATTGTGTTACTTGAATTAAAATTATTTTTATGGTAATGCTCG
The DNA here is from genome assembly GCA_907165295.1 of Nomada fabriciana. Lineage (NCBI taxonomy): Eukaryota > Metazoa > Arthropoda > Insecta > Hymenoptera > Apidae > Nomada > Nomada fabriciana. The sequence goes on along the minus strand of OU015699.1, from coordinate 9,122,709 downwards.
ATTTCCGTTTCGCAAATTTTCAATCTTTCTCATAAAATCGTTTACCCTCTCTTGGTTCACCTGATTCTTCCACGATCCAGCATTTTTAAAATGTGATCCAATGATCAATGCATCAGAGGATAAATAGTCTTCTATGTTGTCTATTGTAACCCCAGAACCAATAAGAACAGGTCCATCGGTGGCCTTTTTAACCTCTACACAGTTTGATGGTATTTTTAGGGCAATCGTGTGGAATGAATCATTTCTTAAAGATGCAAAAAAAATACAAGTACCTTTGAGCTCTGATTTGTCGGCTGGATCACCGGTAGCAGTTCCCGTCAGTATTATTCCATCGGCCAAGAAAAATTTCGCTGCTTTCACTGTCTCTGATAAACTTACGTCCGAAGTGATTGCATGTGAACTGTAGACACGAAACGAATGATTCTAATGGTGAAATAATAGAGAAGCGAAGTTCTCTACTGTAAAAAAAATCAATGAATCACCTATGCTTTTTCTTAATGTCAGCAAAGATGAGAACATCATCCGCCATGATTTGTTTTCTGTATCTCAACAAAGGGCCAGCACACGCGTCTGTGAAACCCTCGTCTGCTACATGAGAGAAGACGAACCCCTCTGCTCTGATAAATTGAAAATCGACAGCCTTTGCGACAGCTATTGCCTCTCTGTTACAGCCTGCTAAAATCTATTTAAATTTTTTCGTTTTTTAATAAATAATAGATACGAAGTTGTTGGAAATATTTAGTAAAAAAAAAAACGACAAAGGTGTTCTTTTTATTTGTACCTGTATACCACAAGGTATACTCTCGGGTAACACCTTTCTAATTTCCGTGCAAATTCTCGTCATCATCGCTGTAGTTTCGGGGGTTAGGTCTTTGGGCCTTACATATGGAATATCGTGCATATTTTCCACTAAGATACCGTCCTTAAATTAAAGTACACTGATGCCTGGATTGTCAAGAATTGTTGGTCTAATTATGGTTTACAATTAAACTTACAATATTACACTCCTTATACATTATTGCTTCCTTTACCGCGTCAGATATAATTTTGTTTGTATTACCATTGTACAAAGGGGTCCCTGAAAAGTGTGAATTTAATTCGCCGATTAGACAAGGGCGATGAAAATCATTATTTAGACGAAATAAAGTAAAGTAAAAATCGGTTTTGAACAATATTTTCGCCGTATATTATTGACTGATTAACAGTATCGAGAGTTCGCTGCTTTTAATAAATCTTATTAACAGCTGATAAATTTTCTTTCAACGAGTACGGACTAGCCAATAATATTTGCATTGCGAAACCGCTGGGTGATAAAAACAGCTGATCGACGATGTTAAATTTTAATTGTGGCGTGGTATTTTGAAGCAATTAAAAAAAATAACACATCGAAATACCGAACGTCAGATAATTTCGTAATTTGACAATAATTATATACCAGGTAATGCACCAACATGCACCATTCCGATCACAGAACACCTTCCCTTTTTGAAGAGCTTATTAAATCGCAACATATCGTTAAAATAAACAGTCCCCCTATTCCTTTTAATTCAATCACTCGCTAAAATGAGTACAGCCTCGTGTCACCAGTGTATATATCTATACACGAACTTAAGTTACACGTGCCAATCTTAAATAACTGTAGTTCGTATTTGCACCACAGAATGCTGATTTAATAATCAGTTATTTCATAGGAACAGCACGGTTGCATAGATATGTGTAAATGTATTTTTGGATATAGGTTACAAGTGGGACGTTTTGAAAAAAAGCTGTTCGTAACAGTACTGTATGGTAATGTAATATTTCATTACAGTACTTCTCACTTATTATTTGTTGTAGAAACTGTACGGAAATAAAATATATTTGACTGAAACGTAAATCCTTCGTTCGACTTTATTCCTTTATTATTTTCCTATATTTCTAGACTTAAAAACGTTTTAAACGATGCGTACTGTAAAACTTAAAAATAGTGTAATCATAGTTTACACGTTACTTGTTAAACGTTTAGGTTAACATTTTAGGTTAGTCTACAATCACTATTTCAACTCCACACAAGTTAAAACGCTTTTTTTTAAAGGCCGAGTATTGTTTAGTTATTCATTAATTTAACTTTGATCGAAGCAATGTGAATTGAATACATTTTAAAACGTATTAAATGACAGAAGTATCTAAATAACCAACTCAACGGTACAGAACTTAAAACAGGATAGAAAGTGTATCGACGTTTGGTAAAGATTCCTTTTTACGCAAAGAAGGCGAATCTGGGGGAAAATGTCGTGGCGCCACCTCTGAACATCGCATGGATTCAATAATGAATGCGACACCCCACTGCAGAGAATGAAGAAATCGAGCAGCTAACTTAGAAATATCTAAAATGTATTACCAAATTTTCCACCTTTAGAATAATATCAATTAAACTACCCGCAAAGTGATTTATCCATTGTGAGGCATGTCAGTTTTGCTAATTACTTCGCTGTGATACTGACAATCTGTCAGACTTTCAAAAACATAAAACCTGTTCGTCATAAGCAAGCAGGAAAATTTCAATATTTCCTTTCCCACAAAAATACAGTAAAACATTGTACAATCTTTTTATTAACGTGGTTTCGACAATGTTAACAAACAGGGTATGACAAATGAATGAACTAAACATATACTCATCATATTTCTTTCAGCAACCATACCCTATTTTCATCCACGAATTTTCTTTTCCGATTCTACAACGTTGCCAAAACAAAATCCATCGAATCAACCCCTTAAATATTTCAACGATGTACCCCCTCAAAGCTCGCTCCCTAAAATCACATTTGCCCCTGAACCACACAGCTCTCCAGCAACTCGTCTTCCAATTCCATCCACCTGTTAATCCAAGCACCGCCACCACCAAAAGGGTTGCGTACCCTCCTGGCAGACCCTCATTTTGACATGCGTTCCACGTCCCCTACGTGTTCCCAAACGGCAAGCGCGCGTTTCTTCCTTCAGTGTCGCTCAGCCCCTCAGACGAGAGCGTTCGCGATGGGGTGCGCCTAGAAATCCCTCGATCCAAACCCACGAACACTTCGCCCACACTCAAAATTCCACCACCGACCGGCCAAAGTTTACCAAAAAAATTAATCTATAAAATTATCCAATTTTCCCAGCAGAAAATACAAAAGGTACAAAACGAATTAATCTATACCTCTTTATCCGGAATCACAGTGGTCACCCCGTGTTCCTTTGTCACACAGTGTCGTAAGAAAAATATTGTTACATATTGCAATGGAAAAATAGGGGAAAAAAGATGGTGCGCTGAAATTTGTTTGAGAGAGACTATGAACGGTGCTCGTGGACCAGTGTCGATCAACAAGTAGCTCGTGTGTATAGAAAACTGCCAGCCCCAAACAGTGTACAGTTCGGTTGGAAGGACCTTGGAGTGGTGTTGGAATAGTGTACCGTTCTCCACGCAGTGCGAAGTGACAAGGGGCATAGTAATTATTCCGCCAGGCGAATATTCGCTGGTCTTCCTCCGGTCGGGTATGAGTGACGTCTCGACAGAATCACGGTTGTGTGATCGAGGTTGACAATCGTGGGTTATCGGTAATCGATCGTGTTCGTGTTTGAGTTATCGCGAAAAATCTCTCCCCGTTTGAGTTGCAATTTTGTTTGCCATTGGTCCTCCAGTTGTTAGCCGATTTTCGGAGAGACAAGTGAACGATGGAACTGAGTGGATTACTCAGAGGACTACATAATCTGTATTACAATAATCTAGAGACGTTTCAAGGTTGATAAGGAATAAAACCAAGCTACTCTATCTTGGGACTACCTCCAGAGCTTTGTTTTCAATTCGTAATACAAAAAGTACGCACAGACTATGCACAGTAGCGAACTAGCCAGAGGACTATAACCTACACTGGACAGTGAGAACAACAGAAGTTACAAAACAGCTGTACTCACATGAATACTGAGGTGTTCTTTGCCTTAGAGTCCCTGTGGAACATTTCTGCGTATTAACACTTCTTCTCAGACGTGCGTCGCTCGAGTTTCCCCAACAGACTGAAGGTGAGACACGCAAAATTTCAACTGCTCGACCTCTGCGGCTAATAAACACAGGGTTGTTGACACGAAAGGGCTAAAGGTTCACTCACATTTGCAATTATACTGAACTAACCGTACCTTAATTTACAATTAATGCCTAAGCCAGTAGGGCTGTAACCTACACCAAGTTGGTCATCCTACAAATGACTTGAGACTATAACACCAGACAGAGATATTCTATCTTGAGTCCACTTCGCATACCTTCGCAGTACAAAAGTCATCCTACAGACTATGCACACCAGCAAACTGTCCAGAGGACTATAACCTAACCCGAGCCACAGATGTTTGAAAAGTAACTTCAGTCCACGAAGCTTTACAAGGGACTAAAACGAAGTTACTCAATCGTCAAACAACTTCCGGAGCCTCGACATTCAATTCACGGTACCAGCGATCAGATTGCGAATAGAAACGAATTCCATCTACCCTGAAAGGGGGTGCAGGAGTCTCCTAGGGGGACATCTGCCTAAGGAAGATCCTATTACCGATATCGCAAGCTGTCTGATGGGATGTAGGAGAAAGGAAGATTTGTAGCGCCCCAGGGATCATGCATGGTGTATGACGGGAAAACGTGACGGTGCCAGTGAAAATCGTGAGGACTCGCGAGTGTGTTTCATGGAAATCGAGAGGCAGCCAGGTGGCGCTGTGACGACGTCATAGTTTGCTGGACAGGTGAATCCTGGTGTCGCGGGCTTTTGGCAGGAGGTCTTCACACTGGCTGTGACGTCGATGCACATCTGCGCGAGAATTGTCGCGTGGGCATGGGACTTTTTCGTCGGTAGCACTGCTTATCCAATGCAGCCTGTGAGTTTCTGCACATGATTAATTTAAGTTGGGTGACAGGCAGATGAAAGGGGGTCTATTATCTCTAATAAAATTGGGATCACTGCGAGCTCACTGTATGGCTGTGAAACTCTATAGCTTGGCTGCACACAGATTTCTTTTATACAATGCCTGCAACGTGCAGGCGCCATTTAATTCACTTTAGGTGGCGGAGCAATTCCTGGAAACTCTGTTTTGCAACGCGCAGTTAATTAATTGCACAAAGGCGACATTAAATCACGCGTTTCCCACCTTTAAAGACAGAGCAATGAAAAACAGTTGGGCAACAATTAGCGAGCATAATTGCCTTAACAATTTCAAGACGTCCAACCATAAAAATGGTCCACTACTTCCGATTAATTACTGTTTCGATAAAAAATTATTCAATGAAACAAATCAACAGCTCATTTGAATGTTCTGGTATTGGGAGTGTGCAATTTAAATTTTCCATCGGAAATATTATTTTCAATAAGTAACGCTACGCTGTAAAAGGTTATTTTATTGAATGTCCAAGGAAAAAGGTACGATCGATCGAGTTTACTTTTTCTTATTCGACGTTAAATCAGTTGAGGTTGCTCATTTATGTTCATTTTTCACGCTCGTCATTGTTCCGCTGCGAAAAACTTTTCCAACAGCTTGCTGGAACAATCTGTTGCACAAGGTTGGAATCGACTCAAATGAAACCGGACACAGTTTCTCCTCGCCATTTTTAAAGTGGCAAGTTATAAGTCTGCCATGACATTTTCCGTTGCCTTAACCTTAATTGCAAGTCCACAAAGTCCTTCCATTAAGGGACATTTAAGCACTTGTTGCACAGTTTTTTATCTATATTCGCAGCACTTGTTAACTTGCCGTTCCTATTTTCGCAATGGAACAAAAAAGAGATTTGAAATCTATCTTAAGGGGTTTCAATTGATAACGATGTACTGGGCGACCTATTCGAAGCTATGATTATCACGTTCTGAAATACTGCTGCCTAATTGAATATCTCAAGTTCGATAATAGCCCTATTATTCACGCGTGCCTCTAAACAGCTTTACCAATCGATTCACCACTATTTAGTTCTGCATTATGCAACAGTGTACAGTAACAGGAGTAGCCTAAAAAGATTTGTTTACTAATATTCCTGAAATATCTTTCGATGTCACATTTTTTATTCTTCCCTGTTTGAAGCAGTGAATCAAATTAATGTTGACGATTTAAGTTTCTATTTTTGCAACGACGTTTATATAAACATGGAAACGATATCAGTCAAGCGTGTCTACAGTAACTGGAAAGCACTTTTCGCGATGCTGAGTCAACGAATGACCGGCTGGCATCGTAAGAACAAACACTGAACGGTCGCTTTCGACATGGTTATAAGTTCGTTGCCACGAAGTCAATCTCACCTGTCCCTCGCAAGAAAAGTAACCGATAAATCAGGAACAGCAGTTCTTCAACCCACGTACCATAAAATTTACGCCGGTAATTCGGACAACAAGTATGGTCGATAAACTTGGAGAGCCCTAACCAAAAAGAAAGGAAGAACAGAAGGAGAATACTTCACGGATGGAATACGTAACCTTTGGTACATATTTCTTGCCACATTAAAAGGATCCTTCGAAGAAATTGTGCTAAACTAATTCGTGCAACATTGTAAATTTACTGTTCCTATTCCCTTGCTACGAATTTATTTATTAATTCAGCTAGTGTCACGGTCTGCGTGTAAATAACGAGGCCTTACTCGGTAAGGATTTATTTCCTGTTCCCCAGCGCCTTTAAAGATCAAGTTGTAAAATAATTTACCGCTTGTGGCATTGACTCGAAACTCGGCAAAATTTCATTTTCTCCTTTCCCCCCTTTTTTCCCAGGCTGATGGCCAATTGAAAATGGAATTCATGGGCAAACTTCGTCACTCAAACGATTTATTTATCAACCTCTTTCAATATAGGGCGACTGTGTTTGTTTATTTAATTTAGTTGCAGATTTTTCATTTAGCAAATAACATAAGGACTGAGCAGTACACATTTTTTTCTCCATCAAACTTTCGAGAATAAAAAATCGTAGTTAACTGTCTAGTTCAGCAGATATGTGAGGGCTCGAAGAGTCTTCATCGATTTTACCTTATCGAAAGTTTGCCAAACAGTGACGCTTGCCTTTAATTAAGACCTAAGGAATTACCGTGGAATTCGTTTTTGCGAATGCACGACAACGGCAGTACTGTGGAAAGTTTTCCAAATTATTTGTCACGAGTGCAGCGCTCCTAGGAACTTTTCGTCTCGCTAACACATCGGAGGGCGTCGTTTTATCAAAACTTACCTCTCTATCTCAAGAATTTCTACAGAAATTCTATAAGTGCATTAAGTGTAATGAGTAGTACAACGAACAAAGGGAATACTAATATACATCCTGGAAACATGCTCACCAAAAGGGCAACTGTATAAATTAAAGACTATATTACCAAACTTTAATTTTCAATCATTTTTCCTATTACTTCTCATAAACGGTGAGGAAAATTGAAATGATAATATAGCCACGAAATTCACTGCGTATTAAAACTTACACCTACATGTGAGTCGCTCGGGGTTCGACGACAGACTGAAGGCGAGGCACGCACATTTCCACGATTCACCTCTGCGATTAATAGAAACAGCTGTTGGCGCGACACGTTTAAAGGTTCACACACATTTGCAATTACACCGAATTAATTACCGCAATGCCACAATAATTCTTAAACAGTTTCCTCATGCATTGCTTTCTTATCACTTCGTTAAGTAATTGAAAACCCCTGTTGAATAAACCTAACCCATAAGCCACGTGGCAGACGATTTTTGTGAATTCGCAAAGGTGACGAGAATGGATGCCCTAACGAATCGATGGACCATCCTGTTTCGCTAAGTTTATGAGAAAGGGAGACGCTGTAGATGCTCGTGGCTCGATCGAGCTGCGTAATTAGATTGTCGACTAATGGGCAACGTCGGATGAAAATAATTGCTCTCCAGTAACCAGCTACCGACACAAACAGGGAGCGCATCAGCTTCGTTACGCGTGCAGAGCATTAGGCGTCCCACGACAACATTCACCATAAGCTGCGACCGTGTCTAATCGTTTCATTCTGTTCGACCAGTGGCCACCCACTGTTCTCGATGTCCGTTTATGCGCGGTCGATGAAACCGTTAACTATGGTTTGCAATTTTTTTGAGGTTATCTGGTGAAACATCGGTACAGAATTTTCTGGCGCTCCGATTTTTCCCTGTTCAACTTGAAACGAAGCTGCAACCCTTCTGACCCCGGATCTCTGATATTATACATTTATTTCGGCAAATATTCCGGGGTCTGGAAGACACTGGAATTTCAACGCTCGTCCATGGAATTCGTCCGGAGATCATTCAGAATTCCAATTCTCCTTTTTCTCCCTCCACGATTTTCAACTTGGAATTCCAACCCGTTCCTCAATTTTATCGACGGATTTTCCGGACGGAAGAAGCTGTGTAATACAAATCTGTCATTCACTCTTTCGACGAGTGAAAGGGACTGGGGGTCAAGGGTGAGAGAGGCAAGTTGGAAAGCGATTCAATTAGTGGCCATTACGCTTAATGATCGAGAAATAAAGGGTACTGGAATTCCGTGGCGCGCACCCCTTTGTACACTCGAATGCTAGGGTTCTTTGAGCCGCCGTATTTACAGGGGAAGATTTGCCGTGAATAAGGGGTCGCCAGAGCTCGATACAGGTCCATCAAAGTATCCTTGTAGTCGTGTTGCTTTTCATTTCCAAAATAATTTCGACAATTCGCATTTCTCCATTCCGTCGTTGGACGAAACCAAAATTATTCAACGACGAACGAAAAAATCTTCTGGTAAATATTCCTGACAGGCTGTCCCTCTGCTTGCCCCGTAATTAATTTTTCAATAATTTTAATTCACGTCAAGTTCGGAACGAGATTATCTTGCTTAATTCTCATCTAATTACCATCTGGCTCGGCAGAAAATTACTCGCTGCTGCTCAACCTTATGAACGTGTAATAGAATTAAGCTTCGCTTCACCTGTGCGATGTGCCTGAAGAGTAGCCACTAAAAAGTGCACACGCGATCAGAACGAATCTCGAACAGTGAAAAAAGGAAATTATAATGAAAAGCAGAGCACTGCAGAATCTGACCCAGGCACGAGATAAACTGGCTGGTTGGAATTTCGATTCGAAGAGTTTCACTTTGATCACGATCCTGTGAAATGTTTCCACTCGAGCCAATGAAAATACCCTCAGCATCGACAATACGTTTCTTTTTTTCCCATTTTCGCCTTTTTTACGTGCGTTTATTTACGTAATTTCTAATTAAAGCCCAACAGATTCCTCGCCGTACTTCGCTCTGGTATTTGAAAACTTGTTTTCACTCTGTTTATCGGTAAAACGATCACCGTCGACGGGCAGAAATCGTTTCAAGAACGCACTGTCCCTGTTTCGCGTTTTTTTCACTTTTTTGAATTTGTCCGTCCTTTTTTCTAGTTACCTGGTAACAATCCGCTATGTGCTCCACTTTGGGGACATTCGATTTGCATTCAATTCACCCTCGAATGAATATATTTATCGGATAACAAATACTGTAATATTAAATCCTTTTATACTGCAATATTAAAACTGTTGTCCCATTGTAGAAGAATATTGAAGCCACGGAAATTTCAGTCCGTTCCCTTTAATTTGTTTAATATTATCCGTGAATATCAATTAAAATATTATTACGTATGTATGTTATATGCAAGAAAACTTTTTCATGCAGGCTCTACGAGACCCTAGTAATCTTTGTTCTATTATGATACAAATAAAAGTTAACAATAATCGCTGTGAATTAATTATCCGTGTAAATAATAAATTCCCACGTGGATGGTTCAGCAATATTTTATTGGTAACCATGATTAACAAAACCGCTAAGAAAAATCGATGTCTGGCCACGAGAGACTGTATCTACTGTGGCCGCTGGTCGGCTCATGGATAATCCATTGTCTCTACATTCTTTTTTTCTTCGTCATCCTTTCGGTCAGCACAACTGTTATTCACCGAACAATTTCTCTGTATGTCATTTCTCTTGATATTTGCAATGGAAAATTGCAGCGACCACTGTGCCGTTCGTTTTCTGCTCTTTATCGAACTCTTTAGCGAGAGAAGCTATTAACGAGTACACAATTCGTAACGAAATACTTGCCGCTCCCCATCGGGCTCTGGTAAATTGATTACAGCACCCCCTTCCGCCCCCTTCAGCTTCCTTTTAATATTATAAGCAAGTTTTCACCGTCACTCCAGAGTCTGGATGGCATTTCAAATCGAGAAAGTACATAATAATATGTATACGCGTTAATGGATTTTGTCTGCTTCGATAATTGAAATAAATTTTCTTGATGCAAGCACTATTCGTTGAAATATATGTCCTTGTATTTTTATTCAGCAGGCTCCTCCTTTTCCATTTGTTTCTTCTTCCAGAAATAATTAGTTTCCCTCGTTTCTGAATTTTTTCTGCTGCTCGCCGAAATTGCCAAAATATTTCCCCGAACCGTATATTGCGTTCATCGACCCAGCCACCTTTTCCTTTATAACCCAATCCAATTTTTCTTCTTCTAACCTAATGACCAACTATAACGGACTATCCCGCCGCCATGTTCGGCAGATTGCGTTGCCTGGGTCCTTCATAACGAGTGTCGAATGGCTATCAAATGGTTCCACGTGTTCAGGCTCCACGTCGACCTGTAGTTTTAATCACACTTAATCACCAAGGGATCCCTCGTAATAGTTCAATCGATTGTTATGGAGGTTAGACCGTTAACCCTTTGCCACAAGCAGGTATAGGTTAAGTTTTCTCAATGGGACCAGTCAGAAATAGTTTGTTCTTCATAACTCAAATTCTTTTTGCTTCTATTATGAGGCATTTCATTTGGACGAGTATGTCTGATTAAAAAAACAGAAAGAAAAAAAAGAGGAAAATCTAATCTGCTCAAGCAGCTTTGGAAACCTATGGCTGTATAAATGTGTTGGCGTGTTCTGTGAGTTGGGCTGACGTACAAACGTTTGCTTTAATTCCAGTTCCCCACTGCTTCAAGAGATTTGATTAGCTTTCACTGTTAATGAAACACGTGGTTTATCGTCTGTGACAATCTAGTGCTCGTAACGTGGTTAAAATTCCCCTTGTTTCTGGTGGTTTTACTCCGTAACAGTGGCAGTATCATACTTTGAATATTTGCATATTTTCAATAATTACTGAGCAGATATTAACCAAAGGTCTTAAAAATTGATTAACCCAACAATTAACATTCATAGTTTAAAACATTGTGGATACTTGTACATTAATATTAGGTCGATCAAATTTTATGAATGTACGATAAAATCGATATGGAAAGTGTATGTTCAAAGGGTGTTTCGATTTTCCACACGAATTGAACACGTTTTCTCCTCGCTGTAAATTTATGGGACACGTCTCTAGTAGCATGACCATTCCTTCATCTATAAGCCACAAAACAGATGGCTTTCGATAAAGTACAGCTTTCGTGTGGAGGGCGTTCTCGTATTCTGACACCGTTTTAAGGGCAGGCAAAGTTTTACTTTAAATCAGAGAACGCTTTCTTATAATTAGATGAAGTACGATTTCCGATCTTCCTTCTAGGTTAAAATTGTTCCTTGCGAAGCTTTCACTTTAGCTTAAAGAGTACCCTCACTTCGAGTCTGGTTAATCTTAATTACAGAGTGCTTTTTAATTCAGAAGATAAACGTTTAAAATCCCCGCGGTCACGGTATTTCGTCGTATAAATATTGTCGAACCCACAAATAGTGCATTATTAAAAAATATATATTTTAACAATTTTGAGTGGGTGGATTGAATTTCGAAGTGGCTTTCGAAGTTACTTTCAATGTCATATTCACCTCAAAATCTTCCACCGATGTAAATGCAAACATTGCCAGAGTCCTGCCAGTGAAGGTTAGGTGCGATGCTATGGACACTTTTGTCGTACGTGTCTACCCCTTTTTTCGCCTCTAGTTCTCTGGTCAGGTGGACCAATTCTATTTCCATCAACCGATGTCAGGGTCGCTGATACCGAATTCCGTCACCCGTATGGATCAATTTGTCTTCGTCGACGGACCAGAGAGGCGTCTGGCCGGATATTAGGATTTCAGTACGACCTTTTGGGACCATGGGAGCCACATACACTGCCACGCCACTGTCACGCATTCCCACGAATAAATTTCGTGCAACAGTTTCGAAAGGACTACATCCATTCAGACTCTCAGTTCCCTTGTGCCAACAGGTACCTCCGGTGGCGCCACCTTGCGTTCAGACAGTCACGATCAGTGTAAGCATTATTGTCTTCATCCAAAGTCCATTGTAAATTGGCTAAAATAAGACTAAATATTTCTCCCGTCGATAAGTACTGTTCAGCTTCGAAGATACAAGTCCGTGGGCCGCAATATTCTTCAAAGTTTCATATTTATCCCCGGGCTCTTTCCATGCATCTAGATTATGAATTTGCTGTATTCCTCCGGGGAAAAAGCTGTCTCCAAAGTGGCCATTCCGATGGTAATCTGTGCGTGGATTATGAGATACGGGTCTATCGATTTTCCAGGAACGTTCGTACACTGATTAGCATTCTCCAATTTCGCGTTCAACTTTCTCTGCTCCTCTGGTAACTCCATCGCTTCTACGCGATTTTCCGCCGCCCACCTTCCGTCTTATTAACGTGCCGAGAAAATTCATGGAATCGATTGTCACGTCGCTGAAAGGGTATCCAAGTGCTCAAAGTGCTCGAGGTGTCTCCAATTAGGGAAAAAAAATTAATATGTTCCAGTCCTGTTCAGGTTCATTCTTATTCAGAGCTTCCAAGAATATAACGAGCTGAATCAACGGAACGCCCACGAAATCCTCCCTCACCGCCCCGTGAAAGGAGAAAACAAAATAAGGATGCAAAGACCCTAATAATCATCATCCCCTTATCCTGACAGTTCGTTCATTCCAAGGTACGGCGATGTCGCTTGTCCCTTTTTATGCACGCCTGGCTGAAGGAAGCCACTTGCGATCAAACAGTCGCTACGTGACTCCACGACGGCCAGTGTTTAAACACACGGGAAATTTGTTGGTCATATAAATGGAAATTTCTGGTCTGGAACGTTGTATCCACAGGAGGACGCTGATTTTTTGACGTCCAAGAAATATATTCGTCTTCAAGGCGAGGCTCGTATGCCCAGGCCGTTGTTAAGCGTCCAGAAATATTTTACCGTCGACGTCGTCTATTAGAACGGTTTTTTTCGTTCAGCGAATTTATAGTCCCCCTGTTTGCGTTTCCCCGTTTCCCAAGCATTACAACGATTACAGCACTGCGTCATCCCGCAATGCCACGATAAATCGGCGGGACTGCCTGCAGAAATCTAATTCGGCACTTTTCCACCCCCCCCGGCGACAATTGATGGCGGCCTGTAATCGCACCCCCGAGAGCCTCGACGGCGTGGAACAGGTCTGAGCGTCGAATAAATTATCCCAAAACCGTGAGGGAGGCCTCTGCCCGGTTAATTTCTGCCGAGCCGCGTCCCTATCCGTGCATTCTTCCCGCTGATTAAACTCGCCCATCCAATTTTCACCTAATAAACCTCCCAAAGCTTAAAGAAAATTCACGAGCCAGGGTAGAGTCCCACCCGCCCCATCGAAACTGTCGCCCCGGCCAAAGTAAACTGCCTTCCACTCCGCCGAGCAAGCTCAGTTCTATCAATGGTCCTCTGGCAGACGTGAATTCACTTTCGCCAGAACACGGGCCCAAACCTTGAGCCCGGTCCACGATGGGTCCCATCAGCCTGAGCATTTATAGTCCTCGTTGTCCCGAGGCGTGCCAGGCGATCATGAATTTAGTTTCTCGGCTGCTAGACGGTCCAATGTGAATCGAAACGTCTTCGCCTGACGCAGAGTGTCAAGAGTCCTGCCCAAGGAAGGGGAAAACGAACAGCTGGCCGTGGTTGGTACCCCCGATCGATACGCAATTAACGTCCGTGGCTCGCGGGACAACAGGCTCGCCCCGTATCGGGGATAAATATTTGTCGTCACGAGCAAACGAATGCAACGATGATATTCCTATTTTTCTTTTTTATCGGGCGTGTAGCGTGACGCGTCGACGGATATATGCCCGGGATTATACCGTGTTCGCAGCTGGTGAACACGCGTCTCCCTTCGGGCGCTTTCACGGATATGGTGTGTCGCGTCAGTGCCACGATGCTGGGCTTCGGAATCCTAGTGAGAAAAATCGATTCCAATTCTAGCTTCGCTTCTACGGTATTTATTTCCCATTTCCTCTGGCCCATCTGGCCCGATGCCGGCCTCGTTGACTTGTATAACTGAGATTGGTTGTCATGGACATATTTGCTGGTTGGTTTTTGTTTTCCGGGAGTGGGGTGGCCTAAGGACAATTGAGCTCGGGGATGAATCGTGGTTCCGCGACATCGAGGCTCGGCTTGAGAAGCTGTTCGGCCAAGTGGCTGAATTATTCAACGGGCTGACATGCAAAAAGAATCGGTCCAGCCGAAGACTCCCGGTTAATCCAATTGGCCCGGGTCGAGGTGTGCTGAATGATTTAACCATCGGGGTAAACTAATTTCCAGTCAACGACGAACGGAATAATTCAAACATTAAGTGCTTCCTGGCCGATCCGCTTGGGAAATAATGTCCTTGGTCAAATAAAGTTAATCTCGTCTATGGAGTCCAATAAATTAGCTTCATCGACTCGGACCTGAACTCTGATTTGCTTCTCTCAATTCACTTTCGATGGGAATAATCTCTGGGCTTGGCTGGCTCGCGTTTTGTAGGGTGGCCATCGTGTTCACCATAGGTCTGCTTCGTCTGACAAACGGTGGGAAAATAATGTCCATGGTGGCAGCCATCGCTGTTGTCCGATACAATAGGTAGAGTCTTCAATGGGCAAGTCTCGTTTCCTTGTTTTCTATTCTATTATTCAACGTTACTTGTATTTTCTCAATTTTTGCTGGGCTTCCACTTTTCCTTGGCATTTCCTCGATAATGGATCTTCGACATTTATTCAATCGCAGAGTAGTGATTTTTTCCCCGCGGAGGATATCCTGGCCAAATATCATCAACAGTTGAAGCTCGACGACTGCGTTGAAAGAGATTGCATCGATCGCTTCTCCATGAATGTTTTATATTAGAATCAATATTTATATTCCTGCATGGACCTGGGGAATGGCTGAACCACGGATATTTTTACCTGAAGAGGACTTAAATCTAAGAAATGTGTACGTTTATTAATATTCTTATGTTGGGTGCAATCCTTCATAATTCGTATCACATTCACCAGGGTGTTTTATATTACTTCCATTTTTTTATGTTTTTTACCTCCTTGAAATAGTTCCTTTGCTTTATTAAGTTTTTTTCTCGATTTTTCTTCCCAAGTCCTTTGCCCATCGTTTCTTCGTGTGTTCGAATATATTTCCCTATGTTTTATGATTATCTAGATTTCCTATCTTTTATGTAATTTAATTTTTCTCTCGCCCCCCTTCACTTCAGTTCCACCGAATTGTGAACGTCTTATCTTGTTCTACTTATCTATTTTTCCGTTAGAGCCCTAGTATCACACACTTTCTTCCGCCAAGTGGCAATGCTATTTTTCTCCCTTCGCTCTTTTTATTTCTATTCAATGGGTCAGTCATCCCTAGCTATGACCCTAACATCCGCTGCTCAACTTTCGAGATAACATCGGGAATCCGTCGTCTCGATTGCTTACTGCGTGTCGAGAAGTTTGTCCTCTGTGACACTTTCTTCGAACGGTGAAATAATATTTATAAAAGAGACAGGACAAAGGAAAATGGAGAACATGGAGGTACTAATAAAGGCTTTATCGTTTTCCTGAGGAAGTACCAGTACTGAAGAGAATCAGTCGAATTTCGTTAACTCCAGTCAGTGATAATTAAAATAAAAATAAATGACACACAGTTCACTTCCTTGCATTTAAGAACAAATAAATTTGCGAATAATACAATTGAAAATAAAATCCTCCTGGAAATGGCACAGGTTTTTTTAAATCTGTAAATTCAATATCAAAATATTCCACATGGCTAGAAATAAAATTGTAAATCTCCCTTTTAAATTCGCAAACTCTTCGGTAATAGGAAAAAAACAAAAACTATTTTCAGAGAGTGTAGAGTATTTTATAAAATAAAAATATTAAAGAGGGAATATTTTTAACCGTTATAAAACTCTTTAAAAAATATTTTAAATATCGACAATTTATAAAATAGCTCAAATACAATGATACTTTGGGATTCGCCTGGGACAGGGGACACCCCCGTCCTATTACAACGAGCGTCACAGCTGAAAAGATCAGGAATGCAGTGGCGTTCAGTAGAGCTGTAAGCTACCTGTTGACTGAACTCCCAGAATCAATACGTCACCGCGTGGGTGGACTGAAAACCCGTGGAAACCTCCGTGCACAGCACGAACAGCTTCTGCCCATTGAATTTCAAAGTAATTTAGACCGTCATGATGGCATTGGTGGGGGTTCCCAGGGACTGCATCACCTCGAAACGTTTTTCCCATAATTCCCGCGATCAGGGGAACACCTTATTCCATTCTTTCAATCCCCTCAGTCGCAGAATACATTGGTTTCTTCACTATTTGCCTGGGCTTTTTCGTTCCCCTTGATGTCGCGTGAAATGGTAACTAAATTTCTTGGGGTTAAAAGGAACATCTCCTCCCAGACGTTTCTTAAAGGAAAAGCTTTTTAAACATCGTAAAATTGATGCACCGAGTTGGAGTAGTTAGTTGTTTTCGATGCAGAGATCGTGGCTTCTAAAATTTCTTCAATTTTTCTTAACGTTGAGTTTCATGTTACTACATTTTAATTTTTACTCGTATTACAATAATTTGATTAATTTCAAAGAATTTTAAATTACTGTAATCGTAGAGTTGCATGAGTGTACAACTATGCGAGTATAATTAAGGGTGGCTATTGCATTATTTTTACAGTCCGTGGGAATAGAGGTGAGGGTAACCAATGAGGTACCTGCTGGTACCACAGAGGAGAGTACTGTGAAAGATGCGGCACCACCTTGGACAGCAATGTCCGTCCCAAGTAGTCGAACAACTCCACCAACCCCTACAAATCAGCACCCTCAATACTTATCCCCGTACGTGTTCCAAGGGCGGAATTCCCTGTGCTGTGCTAATGGTATGTAAGATTTATTTGTCCCCTCTGAATAAATTCGTTAGGTGTACCGAAAATTAGAACGGAAAGAAAAAATAAACAGAAAGAAGGATAAAAGTGCGTGAATAATATTAGGGAATCAGGGAAATTATTTACGTTTTATAGATTACTCGTTACGAAGAAGACGCCCTATGACACTTCGTATTGGGCCACGTTTGAGTCTTCCGAACAAGAGCACATCAGCCCCCACAACCACCACCGATGGGGAATGGCCACCACTAGGGTAAGTAATGATACTTGTTACATCCATCACATCATGGCATCAGTCACAGTTACAAACACTGATCCATTTCAATTTCGACCACCCAACGGAGGGACTTTGCTTCCTGTTCTTTCGTTACAAAAGTATTGTAATTCGTTAGGGAGTTGATAGATCACGCCTGAAAACTTTCAGCATCGAGCTGTTATGGTTTGCAGAATTTCTACATTACCATCGAAATTCCGGCAATAACGATACCAACTTTACCCACGGTCTATCGATTACCGGCGGAGTAATCCATAACACTTTTACCTACCATGAATAACTTGACAAGTAGTTTGCATTATCGACTTACCAACGGTCGCTTCGCAAGGAAGGAACCTGATTTATCCCGCGGTGGTAACAGTAGCCCCGTGAGACCAAACGACGGGATTATAAAAAATTCGGAAAATCTTTAAAACCATGCCATTTTCTTTTTTGCAATTAATGACAAACTGTCGAAGCAACATATAAAAATTGCTCATTTCCTACAAAATAATTGCTCTACCTTATCTAGCCGAGTACAGTCCCTGCCAACTCTGTGGACTCGTAAAGTTTCCCCAAAGGCCAGCGCGGGGTCGCTGCGACGCTTGGCGCCGCGACGCCGCCACCCCTCGTGCTTCCACTGTTTCGAAGGCTTTGTTGTGACTGCGACGGCTTTGTCGACAGTCGCGCGGTATTGCGGCCGAGCAGTGCGGATTTTAAGATCGCTCCCGTTTCAAACAATCGCGTGTGCCTTGCCTTCGATCGTCGTTAAACCATTTCGGCCCAGAGAACGATCGTTTTTATCCTTTTACGATTCAACCGAGCCCGTACGCTCTTCCACAAAAATATCCGGTCTCTTTCCAGACGTGACTTCTCACGTCTGCTCGACACAGACACAAAATGACATCAGAGACTCTAAATTCCGCGAGTGAACAGTGTTCCCCTGTACCGTAGCTAAAAAGATTTCCAGGGAGCTCCACTTTCTGAAGTGTCTGATACCCGGACAGGCACGTGTTTGCCAAAGGCGTGCGGATTTTCGCTCGAAAACACGATTACGCAAGTTTCGTGCACTTGGACAGTTGGTCGGCCGGCATGACACTGTTCCAATAGTGGTGTTGAACTTTGGAACAACGTTGCTGATGGATTTAACGGGTTACCAGTTCGACCGTACCGACCATGAGTGAATACCAAATTGTCCGAGGATGCTGAGGATTTTAATGAACAGTCCTGGGACCTACCTGGGACTTTTGCCGAGCAACACAACTGTGGTCTCCAAGAAGTTGGCAAGTGAATAACACTGTGACCACTTGACACCGGATTTTCTCGAAGCAGAAGAAGTTTAGATAAAAATCACAGAAGAGGAATCCAACTACCCAATCGCCGATTAATTATCTAAAAAACTGTGCCGGTTAAAAAATCGTGGAATTAGTGTCCAGCCAGCCAGAAGACTTCATCCAATCATCAAACAACCAACAGAAGATCGTAGGTATGGAAATTTCTTTTTGCAAAACTGTTAATTTCGGTGTCCACCTCTCTTCATCAATTGTTCATCTCCCATATTCCAAGCCAGCATAGATTTAACTCTTCTCAAAGTTCTGTGATAAGTTTCATGTCCTCTGAACTGGTCAGCCGACCTGTTGACTATCAAAAGCCAAATATCATTGACTTCTACTACTGACTTCGTTGAACAGCTGTGGTCAGTGGATTCAGCAGCAGTCCGGGCTTCATAAATTCTAACGGACGATTAACTGGGCTAACTTGTTGCGAGGGGACACCGAAATTTCAGGCAACACGAAGCCACCGGCCTTTAATCCTTCGCGCAGATTTGTCGATGCCTCGAAGACCTGCAGTGGAAATGGCCGGTACTTAGCCACGCGTTCGCAAAGTACGTAACGTTATGAAATCTGCATTTGTTTGGCTTTCGTCGGGCAAGTTGTTGCATCAGCCGTTAAACAGTGGCCAGAATAGAATATTTCCTGGATCGAAAGGTCATTCGGACCAGGTTGTCGAAAACTAGTCCTGGCCCAACAATTCTGACAACCTCCGAATAGTCACGAAATCGTGGGATCATATGTTCCTTCGAGGAAGGAAGGTTCGATAGGCGATTATTAAGAATGCGAATATCTGTTCATTTGCTGTGTGTTCCTCTCGGCGCTGTTTCGCCGAATATTTCACGGCTCCGCAGTCGGGAAATTCCTGGAATTGCCGGACCGTGAATCAATAAGTTTGCGAACCTTGGAACTTCAGCAGATTCTCGCGTGTTTCCATTCAGATAATACCACGAAGGTCTGCCTAATCCCTAGTCGTTTAGAGCTGCCTCGTATTCTCCTACAATCGCAGTCAGTTTTGTATCCTGTCGATTGCAACATAAA
The DNA here is from genome assembly GCA_907165295.1 of Nomada fabriciana. Classification (NCBI taxonomy): domain Eukaryota; kingdom Metazoa; phylum Arthropoda; class Insecta; order Hymenoptera; family Apidae; genus Nomada; species Nomada fabriciana. The sequence goes on along the minus strand of OU015699.1, from coordinate 9,103,013 downwards.
ACCGTCATCCTAAAGGACTCTGATGCTTCAGTTAATTAAATTTTTAAGTAGCCCGTTTCTGGGGCCCAGCTTGCATCTATTTGGACTAACAACCTATTTACCCAACCGTTTGGGTACACTTTGAAGGAATGGGGAGCCTGTTGACTGCTCCATTGCTGTTTGATAAGCAGTGTATCGATCGGTTTCTCAATTTCTTCGCTACTTGCCAGTCGGGCCACACCTCTGCTCAAAGGGTTGATCAGAAACTGGGTCGTCGGAAGGCTAAAGATCCTCCAATTAAAGGATCCGAGCGAGGAAATTAATGTTCGCGGCTGTATGCCACTGCGGCGTTTCATATCAGACTGCTCTTCGAGCTGATCGACCTGGACCATGCACAAAGCAAGCATTGCAAAGCTTTTGACGAGGCTGGCCGAAAAATACGATCCTCAAAGATGGGGGTGTATCTCTGGTCGATCACTTTATCGATACTCGTTTCCAATGAAAGCGACTACCTACTGTTGGACGCTGAATTTTTTCTCCGACGGTTTATTGAATCCGTTGACGGACACCAGTGTGCGACGGCTGGCCCGGTTCTTCGGGGGTGGATTACTCCTACCAAATTTTCTCTCCCACAGGAATCCAGCGTAGGGCTGAATTCTCTCGATTCTCTCTCGGATTATATTAGACAACCTCGCGATAAGGCGAGGCGGGGTGGGTTGCAAAGACTGAAATAGCGTTTAAAACGATGGCATTTAGATTGCAAGCTGAATCGCCATGGTAAATCTGGTCTAAATATAGCCCGGCGAATTATTCTTCGCGCCAATCGTTCTGTTCTAAAAGTGTTCCGCTTATCTCCTTCCCATGATCAACTGTCGACCTTCTACCCCAGTGCCCGTTGAGGGAACTCCTCGAGACCGGAATTGAAACCACATTCCAAGTAAAACCACCATTATTCTTATCGCGCGAAGTTAATAATTTTTCTTCTCCCTCCCAAGTTTTAATTAAATGCTAGCCACAGCGCCAGGATGATTTATAGGACAACGCTGACCGATCCCTGAGAATTGTTGAGAAACGCAATTTACTTATACAAGAGATAATTAGTCCCGGATAAAATATCTTCCTTGGACAATTTTTCTCCAACGAATTAACAGACCTCTAGAGCTGCACCTAACGATCAGCAAGTTAAAGGTCCCACGGAATTATAGCAGCCTAGCGATTTCTCGGGTTTCAAGCTATCGTGAAGCAGGTAGTTAAGGCGAGTCGCGTGTCTACCAGTCGTTCGTCCACGGTTCCGTAGTCTTGGCTACGTTGGAAGCTTGAGAACACGCAGAATTAGCTCAGCTGGCGAGTTCCACCAAGGCCGCTTCCGGTTGGCTCGCGTCGATATTATACACTCCACGGGGAAAATGACGAGCAAACGGAAGTCGTGCATTCAGTTTAATGCGACGAGAAGGACCTGACAACGATCCGAAAACCGCTTCATGGTTTTCGCAGATATCGATCCCTACGAAATCGGAATCATCCTAAAATATGAGGTCGAGCCTAACCCAATTTCGTCTCTCCAGTCCAACTTTAATTGACTGGATTGGAAGACAGTTGGCTGATCTAATATTGAATCCAATCTCAGTTACTCAGCACCGACTCAACCCCAGTTATTCTTAAGATTTGTATTATATTTGTAAGTTCGGTCTGGTCAGCTAACTGTCCCATCTCGAGTTCCTGTAGTCTTCAGCAGAGGGGCGGTCCTCTCTCGTGCCTCCTCGCCGGAAAGTGATTTCTTCAAGCAGTTATTCGATTCCGTCTTTGTTGCCCCTGTTCTGCTAGTCTGCATTTAATCGCGAGTGGGCACTGACGCGATATTCCCGGGGATTAAGACTCTGCCTGGGGATCTGTTACGACCCAATGGGATTACTTTCGGCCGCGATATCGCGACAATGCAATTTCCAGAGCGGCGTTGGCGACGGAGCCTGGGCCGGATTCTAAGTCCCCAAGTGATTCGTGTTCTCCTGCCAATTTCTTTGCAAACTCCTTTCCACGATTTTTTCTTTTAAATTGGACCAATTGTTTCGGTCACTTGGCCATCTGGTCCACTGGTAAATCATTTCAGAGAAAATCATTCCATGGTATTGATTTTCTCTCGTGGAAATTTCTGCGTTCAATATTCTCCCCCGTTGTTTTTCCAGATTCATTTGTACGTCGTTTCCAATAAACGCCACGTGGACAGGCGCTGTCCTAACTAGACAGAAACTGGGTGAAAGTCGTTAAACCGGCCGGAAACTACGTAAGATCGTCGATGTCCGGGAAATTCGAGCCTCCTCTTTCGCGTCGTCAATCGTTCTTTATGTGTACCAGTATCGTACACATCGCGACGTCCTCTTGTGCAAACAGCAAGCGTGTGCGGAGCTTAAAAGCTTCCTTGGTAACGCCAGGTATGCTCCTCGTGCATGGAAACAGGGCTTTGGGTTTCATGCGCGCAGGGCAATATGGATGCCGGTCTTATGAAATTGCGCTGGGGTTAATTTAAAAGGCTGCCGTATTGTTGTTGTTTCCCATTAAGTTCACTTAAATTGCATTTTAATATAGAACGATGCGCTCAACAATGAAAAAAAAAGCAATTTCTAGCAGGTTGTAATAAGTTTTGAACGACATACCAATTTCTGGAATATATATTTCAATTCATTTATATTATACGGTGTATTAATAAACGAATAAATCATTAATTTCTGACACAAAACGAATAAAGAATTCATTGCAAACGCAAGCACGAGACGCATGAATGCTGTAATATTATTTTTCGTCGTTCGTCAATCAGCTTGGAATTTATTCAACCCTGTAATCAAAATAGATTTACACCCCTATTATTGCTAGCCAGCTGGTCGTAAAAGAACATTGATCTATTCATCGACCATTGAGCTTGGGATTCTCTCGACCCCGCGTGTGCCGAAAGCAAAATTTTTCTCACGGGAAGTGACGAAATGGGGGTGGCCAATGATGCGACGTCACTCACGCAGCAACGCTCATAACTGTATATACATAGACACATATATGAACCTATATATTTTTTTTCCTTTCGTAAATTGAAAGACACAATGTTTTGACGCGTTTGATTTCCCAAGGGATTGTCACTGTCAGCAGGTGACTATGGACTATGACTTTTACAACAGAGACCACCGATGGAATACCCTGAGGATTCGCAGTTCCCCCCACCCTCTATCAGTCCAGGTGAAGTAAATGTCCTGTAAAAATAGGGAAACGTAGATCGTATCCGCGCAGGGTGTCGAAATTTCTGTCCAGAGAGAAATAAGTTCCTGGCCAATGGAACTTGAAAACTCTGTTTGCCCCTGAAGAGGTTTATAGCGTCCCGTTAAGTCTTATGAGGAAATGGAAATGCGGTACGACGATGCTTATGGTGTCAATTCCCGTGACTGTATCTCTCTTTTTATTCTTTGCCTGCTTGAAATAACGTTCGTTGTATTTATTGCGAGGTTTCCTCTCCCTTTCGCTTCATCCTCAATGGCATACGTCATTGCGTCTGGAATTTTCCTTTGTCTCCGGTACAGTCGCTTACTGCAATGTTGAAAAGCCGAGTTTCGCTTGTGATATTGTTTTCCCTTGTTTTCATTAAATTCCATTTTATTGCTTTCGATTTGATTCCCATTTAGGAAACATTTCGGGTATCCCCAATTTCCTTTCTCGTTTCATTTGAATGTTTATTTTTACACCTCTATCTGTTTCGAATATTGTTTTTCCCCGTGCCCCATTTCCCTATTTTTCACGTTGTACGCGGAAAAATTTGGAGAACTTCGTTGGAAAATTGTCAGCAATAAATCACTAACGAAAAACACGCCACGAGGAGAAATGTGGCACTGCCAGGCGGTAACCCATCTTTCCAGAGACCTCGGCGAACGTAGCTTAACATGACTGACCGCAGCACGACGAACAAGCCTGACCATTAATTCTCATCTTAAAAATCACCGGCTATCCGAACGCATAAAACGAAACGACTGCAAACAACGGGTAAGAGAAACCAACGCTGTTCGACGCCTATTTTACCTTTGCAAAATTATTTCTACCCGGACGATCCAAGTTCCAGCACTTAATAGACACCGTACAGTCGGATCATATATTTTTTCCACCCCATTCGATATTTTTTCGTTCCGCCATGATCATCAGAGCGATTATTAGCCCCGGGCAACGGTGATCAGCGTGGAAAGCTCGTTACATGGGAAAGTAACGAAGCTTGCTGCGTCAGCTGCTGCTATATTTGATATTTCGACGCCTCACTCTGTTGATGACAATCTATTGGAAGGAAATGGACCGCTGCTGGGCAAAGCTATTCCACTAACTACGTCAGATAATATCATATCGTTCAGACCTCTAGAGTGTCCTGCTTATCTAATTGCATCGCGGAGGCGTTACGAAATTAACCAGCTTCGATTATCGTGGCTTTTTTGGGTTACGTGTATTCCTAACCCTTTTCGGTATCGATGTAACAAAGCGACGGACTGCATCCGCCCCTGACGCAATTATAGCCGAGTGCTATTTGAACCTCGGGACGAACAGTTTCATTCCCATCGATGGGTTGTTCCGATTTTGGTTGCCGGGTCGGTTCAATTTTCTCTCGAATATTTTTAGAATTACTTCTCGTACCGCACAGAGGTGGATGAAAATTGGGCCGGCACGATGGTAGATATTTTCATTTCGTTCGTAGGAATTTCCTTTTCCAAAGTGCTCAACAAATTTCTCCGATTTTCCAATTTTATTCCAGTTCGGGGATTCCGCTGATAAATTATGCAGTTCCGCCGCGACGAATCGGGCTTTGACTCATCAAGGGATCGAGTTCACACCTGCCCTGATTTACAAGAGCAATCGTGCACAGTGCTGGTCTCTATAACTATGTTCCTCTGGCGGCGGTTTTCGTTATTCTGCGTTGCTGCCCACGCTGTTGGCTGAGTTTCGTCGCGAACCGACAGAACAACACGGCCGCGACGAAATTACCCAATCAAAAGTTCCCATGGTCAGTCCTGCACAATTAAAATGGCTGGGCGAAATTGTGCGTAGCTGGTGGCACGAAAAATTATTGCAAGTCTTACGCCGGGTTACGTTCGATAATTTCGACGAGAATCAATTTTTCCAACGTTCCTCGTATCTGTTTTATAACAGTCTTTTATTTAATAAATAACTGTCCGTTGGGTAAAAAGAAGTTAACCTAATATGTACTGAAGCATCGTCACATGGGTGGCATTTGAATAATTCCGAGCCCCCCAAAACTTTTCCCATGAATAAATAAAAGCGAGTTCGAAAAGTTTCTCTGCATACTTCCCCTTGAAATTCGGTTAGAAATTCTTTGGCATTTCTCGCACTGGACAGGAGGGCAATGGAAAACGTAGGAACTGTAATTAATTTCAATAGCGAGCAACCCTCGTGAGGATTATTTAAATTCCGCTTGGGGATGTTTCAACCCCTTCGAATACAGAATGCTCGTCAAATTTCGATTGGGCCGGGTACAAAGGAGCTGACCAGAGTTTTATCGGACTCGATCAAAGAAAATAGGTTAGAAGATTGGTGTTCTTGGCCACGGTGCCCTCGACTTTGGACACCTGCTAAGATCGATGGACCCTGCAACGTTTACTGCTCCTTCGTGATGCTCGTGGTCGAAAAGTTCGACGAACCCTCCGAACGTTTCTTTCATCCTCAATCTTGTTTTTTCTGTCGCCCTCGGGCAAACGAGAAGAGGGAAAGTGTTCGTGTACGTTTTTCCTTTTATTTGTTTTTTTAGCTTCAGCCACTCCACGAACGACCACGATGAGAAATGGGAAAGTGGAACACGTGGAAACGAGATTGCCCCAAATTTCGCACAGTTCCATTGTTTCTACATTAATATCTGACAAATTGTGAGCACGGTCGAAAGGCTGATGAAGACGTTTATACTTTATACAATGTTACTATCAATTCCTGTACTTGTTCCTCTCGATCGAGGTGTTCGGTTGGACGTTTTCGATATACCTGGAGAATCCGCAGAAACTAATTCCAATTCTCCGGCAACAAATCAGGAACACTGACTGGGTCTAATTGCAAACTAAGATGAATTGAACGGTTCTTCGGTCCTTCTAGCCACAGATACTCGTTCCAATAGTGTCTTCCTGTGCTAATCTCTGTTCTGCATTCTCAAGCAGGGCCGCCATTTGCATTCCAATCCCACGGAACCGTTGAACATAACCTCAACGCTTTAATTACCGTGGGTGCTCAATTATTCTGTCGCGAAGCGGCCGGATCTGTCTATATCAATTTGCGAAAGGTTCATAAATTGATGTAACTTTAAATCTGATAAAACGAACTATGTCCACCGTCACTTTTCGTTACAACGACAGGCGACAGAATCGAGTTTCACGTTTCCGACAGGCAAGAAGCAGCACCGGTATTGTGCCAGTTATAAACTTAAATCATTATCCAGCAAGAATGCAAGACCGCGGCGAAGATTAAGTCAACCAGGGAACGATTCTACGCCACTGAATAAAGCGGAATTCAGTTTTGTCACGGTGTTCAGATTGGGTGCAAAGTTTGCAACATTGTCTGAATCGATGGAAATCACAATCAAGAGTAACTGTAGATACTCATAATTAATGGGAAGTTCGTTTCACTTTATTCCATCACAGAATCAACAGAACACCGAAAAAGAAAACTAAAGAGAAGGAATCATTATTCGCTGAAAATCCAGAAGACTATTTTTCTTTTAAACTTAGCTTCCATAACAGTATCTACAAGTCACATTTTCATAACCGAAAGAAATACAAAAATAAAAAGCAGCCGCCGCGGAGCAATAATAAAAAAAATCCCTAGTTTTAAACAATATCATCGATTGCATCCAGTATTCAGGTTAAACAGATCAACTTCTGCAGCGAATGAGCGGTATCGTTTTTACTGCTCGTAAAATAGCTTACGGGACAAGCCACGAACAGATTCTTATTAAATTTATTACGAGCCGCCAGTTTTATCGCAATTTTGCTGAACCTCCAATCGATTATTTAATCTTTCGCGAAACGAAATGTTCGGGGGAAGCTGTAAATTATTCAGCGATACCAACCGCGTTCGTAAACCAAATCCCCCGAATATCCGATTGTCAAAAGCATCGTCACACTTTCGGGACAAAGTCATTCCCCTTTCCAGTTCGCAGAGGCAACAATTTCTCCGCCAATAAAAAGAATTCGATCGAAACTCGCGAGCAAACGTCCCACTGCCTCGAATACCGCTGAGTCGTATATTTTATCCGGAAACAGGTTAGGTCCGTGCCGGCGACGATAGTGGCGTTCGCTTTAAATTCACGAGATGCTTGCTGCGCAAGGAAACGAGGAAGGAGGGAGAGAGAAAAAAAGACGTTTTGTCTCCTTCCGTTTGCATTTCATTCTCCGCAGTGCGTCTTGCGTCACCACTGCGACCGCGTTCAGTGCGTGCACCTGCCATTTCTCATATTCCCTAGCCACAGAGTGTCTGGTCGCAAAATCGCTTTCGTCGAATAACCAGGCACGAAAAGTGTGGCCGGTATTTTGGTCGTCGCATTTCAAGCAGCGATTGGTACGCCGTTTCAGGTGTCTTGCTGGTAATTTTGGGCTGACATATCTGGCTGGGCACGTATTACAGTAATTCTTCGCTTGACACTCGCTACTCGGGACCGGCTGCGAGCGCCTATCAAATTTAGGTGAACTCTGGGTTCATATAATGCAAATTATATATATTGTGTTTAGTCTCATTTTAATCACAACAATCTCAGCAATATTTAAAACAAAAACTGTAGGTATATAAGTAACAATAAAAAAGTTTGACTGTTGTATTAGTGTTGTCAAATCGATACGAAGGCATTTAATCTTTAAGATTACAAAATGTGTCGGTTTGCTCCTTGCACTCCAGAACTAGGGGGGCCCCCCTAGTGGTGGGGATGACTCGCGTGCGTCAAGTGAAGAATTACTGTATTTTAAAGAATTATTCGGGCTCCAGTGGTGCCCCTAGAATCTGCTCGCCCAAAATGAACCCGAATGGAAGTTAATTCCACGATGATTACGCGGCGAAGGAAATGTCGCGGTTGGAAGCGAGTCTCCCAATTTCAGGAATCCGAGCGTGGAATTCAACCACTTGTTGAAGTGTTACGTTTCTGGCTGCACCTAGGGAGAAATTGCTTCGACCAGGCCCTCCCCCCTCCGAGACCCGTGGTCGGTGAAATATTCTGGTACGTGTCTTCGAACCGCTTTGTTTGGAGAAAGAGAGGTCAGGATCTTGGCTAGACACGCTCCAGGGATCGAACATCCATTTGCATAAAAGCTTTCATCCACTTGGCGTGGTCTTTAAACTTCGCCATCTTTCTTGGCGATCGTTCGTGGGAGGCAAGAACTTTCTTATACCATTGAAATATTTCGGTCGCGTTTACCAGGATTCTTTTGTCTGGCTGGCAAATTATTTTTGTCGGCCGTTTTCTGTTCCGGTCTGAATTCATTGCATTAATCCATTGAGTGGTTAATTAGGAAGGTCGTTAGGCGTGTAGGTTATCTTTCCAGGTTAAGATTTTGAGAGGGTTACTTTGAACAAAATGCAGATTTTATTACGCGTGGAGTTGGGCCACGTTTCCAACAGGTCAAGAGGTTGGTTAGCCAATTTCACATGATTTATTAGGGCATGACGTTGTACATTTTCAGATGGAACTACCGGAAGTGGAGGAGGAAAACGACCCGGCAAGAAGTGCACCGATATTGAAATAACGACCTCACGTATAGGTTGCGTATAATAATTGAAAGTTACCTAACCTCGAAGGCAACGGAATATTCTAATCCTAATAAAATATTGAGTAATTCACTGAATAAAAATATATTGCGTGTCGTGTGTTGAATATATACATATATAATATATACAAAGTAAATACATTTTTTGGTATGTCTATAAAATTTTCACGCTAAAAAGTTACTAGCACGTCGACGATAAGTCTAAGATAAATATACGGATCACTATTTTTCCTCTTTACAATTTCTCGAAGTAACAATCGAGTTTTTCTATCGGACCAACGCACTTCGCCTTTCTATTTTTCACAATTTCGAGAATTTTACATCGGTAAGTTGTTCGTAAGAGACAAACACCGTAAAGACTAGCCTGGTGAGAGGTTTATGCTTCCGTCGAGTGCGAATAAAAGAAGGAGGAAAGCCTGGAATCCCGCACAGAATCTCTGGAAATATTACTGTCGCGTCTTGAATCCGAAAGTCTCACAAAGACCTCCATTTTGGTCCACGGAATTCACGAGTCGCGCCAGTTTATCTTAATTTCCCGCCGTTTACGGCCGTAATAAAGTTAGAAGCCACGGACAAAGTACGTGGCATTATCTCTGCACGAAATAATTTTAGAAAAATCGCACAACGGTGCTTCCGGAGAAACAAGGGGAGTGGAGAAACTATATCGAAAGAATTTCAGTGTCTGAAGCACGAGACAAATACGGCTGGTGCATGAGTGGGAATCCCCTATGAGAGGAACATGAGAACGTCACCACGCTACCGGGCAAAAAAATCACCAAATAATTCCACTAAGACCAATGAAGACCAACTGAATCCGTTCCGAGTCAATTAAAAAAAACAAACCAGCATCAACGCGGAAACTCGAAAATACGTTAAATTAAACTGACCTCAATTAAAAACCAACCAAAATGAAGGAAGACTTATCTACTATAACTAATATAGTTTACAATACTTGAGTGTTTCTCAAGGGAAGAAAGTTAAAGAAGAACCCTCGCGCAAAGTGTGTAGTTCGATTCCCGCGGGTGTGTGTCTGCGACTAGTTCTTTTTCATGGATTTACCCGAGGAAGCACAGGTAGATCGATTGGAAGGCAGAAAGGAAGAAATGATAATGATGAAGTGCGACGACAGAAAGCGTGAAATGTTTTCGAGACGCGCGTGTAGCGAGAGCGGACCGCATCCGGGGATCGCTGGGACCGTTGGCGGCCCTGGCATCGGCCCTGGTCATCTCTGGGGAAAAAGGAACCAGGGACGTACCTCGGCGCCTGTCGTGGGCCACGTCAGGGGTCCCGCCATCATTTTAAGAACTAGGAGGAGCTGGCCAGTTGCACCCACGCATTGCAGAAGGTACGTTTCTTTTATCTATTCCATCACTGTCCGACCAAACTGAATAGATTCAGATCTGTATCAGATTACTTCCAAAAATTGCACGCACAAATTGCTAAATGTAAGGGCCCAAAGGGAAGAAGGAAAAATACCTTCTCCAGTGGGAATAATAATAACAAGGAAATGTTCACTTTTGATAAAGACAAAATGTGAAATAAAATAAAACTATAGTAAGTAATAATATTGCGAATTTTCACTTTTTCCATTCGCATCATTTACAGCCAATAAGGTTGGTCGAAATTCTTCATTAATTCACCGGATGCTAATTAATTCCGCTCCGTAGCGACAGCATTTCATACGAACGATTAATTAAAACGCAATCACCAGAGCGAAAAATACTGCCAATTTCTGCGCCATTTTTGTTTCCTTCTGCCCATCCTCGCTGGCATATTCAACAGGAGCTCACGCAGCCAGGGCCGTTAAAAATCGCGTTTAAAAACGTCCAGGCTTGCATGATGGAGTTTAAAATCACTGCCGTGCCCCTCTTTTATTGGGAATGATAAATGAGGACCACCAATTGCCACTTCAGCGGCAGCTAGAACTATGCTGCTCGGTGTTGGTATCAATGGACGCGACACGAAACCTAACCTCGTCGAATCTCGAGGACCATGGCTAGTTGGATCACGGGCACGAGTGTCCTGGAGTAATAATTTCTCGAGGGGACCCTCGAAACGTTTTACACGCCCCGGCTTGTCTAGTTATCGATTTTCCGACTGTGCTCATATTTAATGGCACACGTCCGCGACATTACGGGACACGGAACGCTCGAATTGAGAGGCGAACGATCGATAGATTGAGAGACGTTGCCCCTCGACAGCTTATAGGATGAAATTCATCTCTCCCTTTCTTTCTTTCGAGCCCGTGTGCACGTCGGGACCGCATAACGAGGCCACGCTGGGTCGATTAAACGCCCCTGTCATTCGAGAAATTCTGGCTCCGATGATCTTTCCTCGTTGTCTGAAATCTCGTCCCCTTCCTCGAATGCGAACTATATTAATGCCATTCGTACATCGTTTTGTCCAATAAAAATATGATGTACGCGGTGCGAATTGACTTGAAAGAGAATTCCTGGTGATTTTTCGTACGGTGGATCGTGTTTCCATCGCTAACGGTTGACTACGATGATTAATTATCATTTATTAATTGTTAATTGGTACTGCTGTCAGAAAATCAGTTTTCGGGCTACAAATTTCGTTGCGAATTAATGTACGGGTAAGTTTGCCCTGCGTGGACCAAGAAATCGTCTGAATCTACTAGCACGGGTATTCCCCTAGTCCCTATCGATTGTAACCGGACTAGGGAATAACCGAATCACCAGTTTAACCTTAATTTCGACCACAACCACCCGGGAAAAACTGTCCAAAGTTTGATTAATTAATAACAAATTTGCAAAGCCCTCTGAGATTACGCTGTAATTGCCGGGGACTCGCCTAGACGATCGAGGCTCGATAACGAGCAACAGGTACGACGTAACGAAGCCACCAGCCTCCATTAAACGAGCCACGAAAGAGTATCGCACACACCACGTGGAGGTCTAATTAGAAGTTGTGGAACCGCGACGAAAACCATTTACCAAAAGTTCGACTAATCTGAAAGTGAACAAGCCCCTAGGGATTAAAAGTCAATTTCCCTATGGGAACAGTCCGAGGCATTGCTCACGCCAATAATAATAATGGCACAACGAAGTAAGGTGTGGGTGATTTCAAAAGTTCCACCGACGAGATTCACAATCCAAGAGATTTATACAGATTTATGAGATTTATATTTTCCGTGTAAAAGGAAAATGTCGACGTAGAGTGTCTCGTGTGAAACGGGCTTAAGCGTCGCGTGCCAGAGTCCCGTTTCTCGCGATTTCTTTGATGAAACGATAGGTCGTCACTTGTGCTTTATGGGACGACCCTATGGACCACACCCTCCATGGATCATGGGGAAAAGCATAGCGTGAATTCTTTCTCCCCTTTATTTTTTCTCCCCGGGGGACCAGACACGCGAGCTACTGGTAATAATTTGTTTAGGCGATATTGTTCGGTTTCCATGAGCTTCTACCTCGGTACACTGTTTTTGAATTGTCGCAAAAACATTTTGTTAACATGTTTAATTCAGTGGTGGTCTAATGCAATATTATACAGCGATAACAGCAACTGTTATTTTAATAAATGGACCATTTATTTTGAAAGTGGTGCAAGTCCATTTTCTTTTGTTTCCTTTACTAGTTATAAATGAAAAGTTTACACTAAATCTATCACGAATTACGTGATATCTCATTTCTTTTAAAAAAATTGACTTACACCACTTTCAAAATAAACGATTCAAATATTTATGTCGTTGGTAAAATATTGCATACGAAATGGACCGTTTGTTTATCCATCCATATGAAAATATTCAATCAAATATCATCCGTCAACGATTTCGCCTCAAAGTTGAGAACAAAGTAAAGCAAGAAAAAAGGGTTGAGCCTGTATCGAGGGAATTCCCGGTTGGTCCAGTGTTCTTGTTGCGTTCAAAACAAAAGAAACAAACGCGTTCGAACCGATCCCATGGGAGGTACACCAGCCGGCCACGAGCGAGATGGTATTCGCCGCGTGAAAAATCCTCGAGAGGGTGAATCACTCGCTCGAGGCACACGCAAGGGCATAATTTCTCGCACGGCTGGCTGATTTTCTCGTTTGCCTGGGAAAGCCGGGGAAAAGTATGCTCTGCTCGTTTCTCACCGCTCTCGTTACTTTTTAATAACGCACTGCGTCGCGGTAAAGTGCACGTCCCTTCTTGGAAACTCGTTTCTTCAACCCTGCCCCCATACTATCCGCCCCTATTCGACCCCCTCTAATGGATTTTTGACGGAGTGTTGCGCAACCTGTTTACTGTCCCCTGAAAGGGATTACTCCCTTTCTCGAAACTCAGTTCATAAGCAAGACCGAAATATGAATACAAATTTGAATAAAATACTGATGAATAAATTGCAGAATAAATTTTTAAGGATAAACACTTGTTTATTTTACGCTCGATTTTTCTCTGTTCGATATTATCGTGTGCTCCGTTTGGTTGACATTTAATTTCAAATAGTAGCTTAATTCGCCGGATCCGTGATCCGTAAATTATTTCTCAAACAACCTACGGATTCGAACAAAAGTTGCGCAATTTATTGTCAAGCGCTTTCACGTAACATAGTATTATTATATAATTACGTCGTCCAATTATAAAAGCGCCCTCAGTGATACGGTGAATTCAACGTTCGGTACGACGGATCTTCAATAATTTCTCCATCATTATTTATTATTATTACTGTAAAGAAATATGTATCCCCAGGGACGTTTCGTTTCAACTCGAAAGTAGTATTGAATCGCGTTGGAATTGGCAAGTAGGTTGGATAAAACACGAGCCGAGTCGATAATGCTCCTGCAGCTAAGTTCTTCGTTTAAGTAGATAAGGTCGATGCTCAGTCAGACATCTCTTTTCCCCAGAATTATCGACATGACTATGGGGTCACTGGCTCGTACGATTCCCTTTCCAATTCGTTCATTTGCAAATGTTCCTCTACAATCGAGCCTCCGCAATTAAAATTGCACAATTTCTAAAATTGGAAGTATCGAAAAATAAAGCCATTTTTACCAGCAACATTTTTTCTTTCAAATCGATCAGTATAATATCACCCTTTCGTTTGCCAAACTAATTTTCGTCGCGCTGAACATTTTACTATTCCGTGAATAATTGATTCCAATTTTAATAATAATATTTCCAATTCATCCTTACTTTCATATTATATATGTATATGTATTGACATTTCCGTGGAATCAATTAACCATAAAAGTGGAATAGGGCTAGCTGGAATAAGTTTTTCCATCAAAGACTTCTGCTTGTTCCAGAAAAGTTTCAATTATCCAAGGGGGACACGAGATTATTGAAATCAGTCCATCAATATTTATCGACTCGATGTGAATTTCCCCCGGTATTTCGTGCCATTAATTGGCCGAGCCTTGGCAAAAGTTGCCCCTTAAATCGCGAGATAGGATCGAGTCTTCGCGACATTTAAAGACCAACAACAGGTGATATCGATTCACGACTCGATACGAGAGCGTCGAGCGGAACGAGGTGCTCCGGGTTTTATGATACGAACGTGATCTCTTTTAGTCGCGGGGTCTCTGCGAAGATAGAGCGACCAGAAGTGAACTCGATTCGCCAGAAAATTAGAGCGGCATTAATTTCGCTGTAAACGAGACTCTTTCCCGATTAATTTTGGGGCGAGGTTAGCAGTTTGACGAAATTAATCGCGGCGCTGATAATTTCATTGCTGGGGAAATTATTTTCGCGCATTATAAAAATTGTGCAGTCAGCTTTTCTTTAAAAAACAAAACAAAAGTGGAAGTAATTTAATTTTATACTTTTTCAGCCCTGCCAAATTCAATTTCTACGTCGATTCTTTTCCCTGCTATTGTCAATTGGGGTTGCACGATTCACGTAAACTGGAACACAAGAATCGCGATTTACATCAATTTATTTGCCAAAGTGGTTTTAACATTGAAATTCTTTTGCCACGCTCTCGAGTGCCGCCATTTCGTCTGCTCATCAGGCACCCCATTATTCCATGCACATTTCACCCGACGGCCTGCATATTCATGAAACGTCAGGGTCGAATTGCCAAGTGAAAAAAATCCATTTTCGTGTTCCAGTGGAAAATCGAACAGGTTGCAAGGACGAGCAAATTGTTTCTTTCGTGCCGATAAATGAGATTTATCATAATTACCTTAAGCTTGAGTTTCTCGAGGCGTATTGTAATTTCTCGAGAATTGAGAAACGAGCAATTACAAAAGTTCCTCGAGAAATTCTCGAGAAAGAATTCTCGCGAAGGAACACTAATGGAGAGTATATACCGGGTGGCCGTGCAATCTGGCCGGGCTGTAACTTCTCTGTAAGTGCGGGAGAGGGAAATTTACGAGGCTGGAATTTTTCCCGCAAACTCTATTTACCCCTGTCCGTAGTAAATTCTTAGTTCCTGTAAGTTATACCCGTGGGCAGTCACTTTTTTGTTAAAGGTAAGAAAGGAAAATTCGCATAAGGATCCTTCTACTGCGATATTAAATAATGTGCGAAAAGAAACGGGGAAAAGTTCATTTAGAAATAATATTTTATAGATTCAAATTCCTGAGATAACATCAGCATAATATTTACGATGTCAAGGGTTCGTTCACTGTATTTATTTCTTTTAATTACGAGCTTATTTTAAGGTGGTC
This sequence comes from Nomada fabriciana, assembly GCA_907165295.1. Taxonomy (NCBI): domain Eukaryota; kingdom Metazoa; phylum Arthropoda; class Insecta; order Hymenoptera; family Apidae; genus Nomada; species Nomada fabriciana. Next base: position 9,087,654 of record OU015699.1, on the reverse strand, counting down.
CCATTAACAATAGAGTCATCAGTCACCTCCATCAAAAGTACATCGATTTACATTACATGTTTGGAAAATTTTGTGATTATTGTAAATTACAAAGTATGAAATAGGTTTATCTTTTCAGGATCATTCAGATTCGATTTCATGTCGAGTTTAATGTTGCAATTATTTCTGTTAGATGAGAACCTTGGACAGTCCAATAAAATTTGTTGTGTGGTTAAGGGTGAGTCGCAAGACTGACTGTTTTGTTCACTGTATTGTTCGTGGGAGTTACGATATATTTGCGCGAAGAAAGGGTTGTGTACTGTTCCAAATAATTCTCAGCAGAGGGTGGGAAGCAGGGGTGGATTTAAATCGCAAGTTTAACCGACCAGCACACTGACCTGAACATCCCCTTTAAGGGAGAACACGATTGTTTTTTCCTCATTTTTGACCAGAGTCGGGTTCTCTCGTGGTCGGAATGGGGTAGATGGCGACGTGGAAATAAAATGGCGAGATGAAGCAGAAAACGTGATCGTCGATGGGGGAAAATTAGATTCGAGAAGGGGGATGAAATGGTCGATCTTATTTTCCCCTTCCATCTCGTTCAACATATACCCCTTTTTATTTTAAATATTCCCAACCTCGATTCGTCCATTCCCATTTTCCTATCGTCCTCTAAAACAGTCCACCACCCTTCCCTCGTAACCAAATACAGAGATACGAAACGGAGTTCGATGAGGAAAATGTTGGAAAAATTCCTCGAACTTTTTAACTCTATCTCTCCCTTAATTTCCCGACGCATGACAGAATGAAATATATATGAATGCAAATATTAATATTCGTATCGGAGGAGGGTGGGTTGATTAGTGATCGCGATTGAACGTAAAACATAAAATAAATAGGGGATGGAAAATGGGTGAAAATAGATGGCATTCGACTTTCGTGTCCCGGCACAGTGTTCGACAAGTTTGTGCGGAAAATTCGATACGTCATGCGGCGTTATTGAACAGTCGATATTACGAGTTGCCGCGCTAGAAAATTTTATTTCGCGAGAGCTGAGACTTTTTTTTAGCCGGAGTCGCGGGGAAAATTTTTCTCTCCGGGCGTCACGGCAGCATCGTGTTTTCCTTCGAACAACACGCAGTTGTAGTTGGAAATAGGATCAGCTGTTGTTATTTCGATATCCACTGTTTTTCCAATTCGCGTGGCCTCGAATTATCCGGACATTCTACGCATTACACTTTTTAAGGGGGTAGTTTTTTCATCTCTGATTTCATTGTTTATCTGTCGATTTTCCAACAATTTTCTTGGCAATTCGATTCATTACAGACAAACGTTCCTTTGGTTTAGTAAAGCTTTCCTTTGATTAATGTTAACACTAGAACTACGGATACATTTTAGTATTATTCAGACAGTCTACGTACGTTAGACAGATTATGAACACGAACGTCATTGAGTGGACATTAAATAGAGATATATAATTGTCATTCTGTCTGATTAAAACTCATCATAAATTGCCACAACGACACCTATATATTAATAATTCTGACGCAAGAAATCTGAAACAAGTCATTTCCACCCCCTTGGTAGTTCTCGTGTTAATCAATGTTAATTAATGGTAAATACGACAAAAGGAAATATCGATATATCCGCGATTTTTCAAAAACGAATTTCCCCGCTGTTCTAACAAAATTTACGCTGCCGCAATGGCGCATCGGAAACGCAATTATTAATTGACCGTGTCACACCACTCTGCTCGTACTATAAACGATACCGCAATAAATAATGGCCGTCGGCTAATGTTCGTTTACAAGCCGAGCGGCTGCCGATTATTTCCCACAGTTTATCGAATTTCTTTCACCCTCTTCTACCCCCCTGGCCATTCATTAAATATCTCAGCAGTGTAAAGTCGTAGGGGTGTCACGTCCATTTCCGTTCGCGAATTAAAATTCAGGCTGTTCGATTCGATAGCGGACATGGCCGTTACGTGTCCCTTTTTAAGCTCTCGTCGAGGGAAAAAGCTGGGAACCTCTTTACCGTGTGTTCACCCCTGCGATCACCGGGGGTGAAATTGTTAACCAGACGGTGCACCGAGTCCGCAGGGTCTCATGCGACTATATTTTCACCGGCGAGCTGATAAATGATCTCTTCATCTTTTTTTTTCTTTCTTTAAGGGGGCAGGACAGTTTGACGAGTCTAAAACTTACTAATAATTTCGAGGAACAATAAAAAGGAGAGTACATACTTGATTGACATAAGTTCTTGTGGTTTATTTTAGAACATTACGAAGTAAAAATCAAAAAAGGCTAAAAGTACACAGTATTCTCTAGGCATTGACGATCTAACTTTTCCATTTTTGCGAGAATTATGAAAATACCAGCTGTTTGTTGCCGATCTGTCGAATCTATATACCGAAAAATTCTAAGTCTTTTGTCTATATTTTTCGATCAAATATGTACTCTCCTCCAAATTATTAGTAATTCTTAGAATCGGCAAACTGTCCTGCCCCCTTAAGTGCAGGCGTCCCTGGACTGTCGCGTCACAGCGCGAGTAGTACGGGTCAACGAGTGGTCAGACACGACGGGTTTTTTTATCATTTTAAGCGTTTCAGTGATCGTATCTGACACGGAGTCGATTGCATCTGATCGAGGATGGATTGGAACGTATTTCTGGAGTACTCTCGTTACGTTTCTCGTTAATTAATTGCAACGTAGGGAATCTGTTTAAAATTAACGCAAAGCCCGTTGCTCGCGGTGTACCTGTTCCCCGACACATGTCTAGAATTACCAATTGCGAATCATTTTCTCGTAATTATAAATTCGACCGTGCAGAAGCATTGTTCCAACGTCAAACTGAATGTTCCCTGTAATTTAAGGAAACTCGATAGCCCCTGCTCGATATACGATTTCACGCGTGCACGATATCGACGAAAATTTGTCGAATCTTCTGGAAAATAGATTGAAGGAAAAATTGTCCGTTGGTTGTAATTGGACAGACTTGGATAGTACATACTACACAAGTAGTACGAGTCAATTAATGGCGAGCAACGATCAACAAGAGGGGTGGAATGATGAAGATGAGGTCTGATAAAAATTTGCTCGCTCCCAAATCCACTAACGAGGCCTGTCCATGGGATTGACCGATGTATTCCAACTTTTTCCACCTTTTCGTTACGACAGAAAAACCCTGATCCAATAACGTAATGGACAAAAAGGGAACAGATTAGGTAAAGGAAGAAATGAAATCCTCTCAGGATATGATTCATTCCAAGCCGTGCAGACGCCACTGTATACTTAATTTCTACTTATAAAAATTCACGGAGTTTGTTAAACAATGTGTTCAAACCTGTAAAAAATTTCAAGGCAATCGGGCCAACAGTTTTTCCGCAAAAAATTCCCCAAATTAGGGTCAATGGAGATTTCATAACACGTACGTCATTACGTACGATTTTTCCGTAAATTAATTTAAATACCCGAAATACGAAAAAAAAAATTAATACAAGTATCTATGGGGAAATCTGACTCGCCTCTTGTGGAAATTTTTACAAAACGTTTCGTATTCAACCAGATGGGACAGATACGCCCATTTAATTGGCCAGTTAAAACGCCACGCAGTTTTGTCGTCACGTTTAGTGTGTCGTCGGTTGGACAGGTGTAATTAACGTTCGCGTAATCGATAGGACGCGTGAGTCAGACGAGAAAACGTGTTAAGGCGGATCGATGTGCAACGTTGAAAAACACGTTCTAATTGCGTTTCAATTGTTATTCCATGTAACAGATTCGCGAATTAATTAACGACGTACAACGAACAATATTCCGCGCCACTTCATGGTGATCTAACTTGATTATAAAAATCATTACTCAACATTACCATCGACTGCCGGACACGTGCCGGCAAACATAATAATCATGACAATATAAAAAAATGAAAACCAATATGATAATAAGATTAATTGAAAGATTTCACCCTACAATTAACATAATCTTTTCATTACATTGATTAATAATGGTTGTTCGGAAAGTAATTTCGTTTTTTTGCTGAAAAGGAAAGACGATTTTTCCATAGCATATAAATATTTTATTGAATTCCATAAATCTGATCTCTCAGCGATCTCACGAGTTGCTATTCGGCGGTTTGCATCAATCAACGCCCTTATTTTGCCTTCGCCGAAAATGCTGCTTTCGACTTTCCATATTTGATAGGGTCATGATAGGGTCATTCGGCCGTGTTTATATAAATCGTCTGCTACTTATGCCTAAACTCAATCAGTGTTCGTTAATGAATTAATTCGATTCAATACACGTTTCGTCCCGTCAAAATAGACGAAGTCACTCATTGTCTAAGGGACAGTGAAGAGGCAGATAGAACGGAAGAGGAATTGGCCAAAGGGGAACAACAGTTGGCCCCGAAACGAGGCCGTATCCAGCAGAAACTTTTCATCCGATTTGTCGAATAGCCTGGCCAGTGTGTCTGCAATGCAGTTACGGCTTCGTATCGACCTGTTATACGGCAGTCATCAACCTGCCAGCAGGTGAGCGTGTGCACACAGGTGTATCGTAAACGGTCGGTAAAGAATTGATCGCGAGGGTGGGGGACCCCCCCTCGTGTCGCAATCGAAATTCTCGCGATGACCTTTCGTTGGTTTCGACTACGAAACGTCTGTCAGTTTTCTTCCCCATTTCTCTTTTTCGCTTCTCCTATTTTTTCCGGATGAACACTTATCAATCGGCGGCAAACAGTGGTCGACGTTTAACCTCGATTGCGTCTGATAAGGCTGATTCGTGTTGGAGTTCTCGTGATTTGTTTGAACGACGGATTGATATTCCTTTTTTTTGTGAGGAAGATTGGGGATTTACAAGATTTTAGGTGGGCGATTTTTCAATAAAAATTGCATTTGAAAAATTATGTTCGCAGCTGTGAAACGACCCTCGCGTGTCCCCTGAATTTTGTAGCCTTAAAGGGTTGTCAATTTGTAGGAAAAATATGACACTTCAAAATGTTAATGTTGAAAAATTTACTTTTGGCCATTTTTTGGGGGTTTCCAGATCATAATGCCTCGGTCATAATGTCCTTTTAGTGGAATATTTGCTCCTTTCATAAATAGTTTTTTCATTACCCTTTAATTCTACGAATATTGCATGACGAGATCATTGCAAATTTATTCGAGCGAAAATTAATGACTCTAGTTGGTCCAGCTGTGCATTATTCGCAGGGTTAATAGCATAGTTGAATCGAGTCGTAAGAACATCGATAAATAAAACTAGCATGGTATTAATTCGTACAATATTTATTACTCCAATAGAAAAGAAGGCAATTACTATCGAGCCTCTCTGTTTAATAATTCACTCAACATCCACTGCGAGGGCTAGTTATATGAAATTATAATTCGGAAGTGAAGTTGCACAGATGGTCTGTCTCGACAGCAAATTAATGCTTCAAGCAGCTGGGACAGCCCCTATTCCAGCAGCCACCATGGAAGTGGAGAAAGAATCATCAATTGTACTCGAACGTGACAGATCGTGAAGGGTGACTAATTGAGAGAATTTTTTTTTTAATCCACTGACGCCGATCTTTTTTTCGTAATTCTATGTACGGATATATCGACTGACAATTTCGGTGTTACCAATTTATACTTTTCCAAACGTGAAAGAATATATGCAACTTTAAAAGTAGCAACAACCCAGGGCAAAGTATTACATTTTTCAACGCAATCTACTTCAGGTAAAAGCCATGGAAGCTTCACCTAAAGTTAAAATACAGTGCTTGCACAGTTACCAAAGATGATAGAATTCTGCCTTACCGTCGTGTCGGTACGAAAGATTCGAGCACAGACGAGAAGAACTCGTTTGTCGATTTGTCTATTCCGAAACGAAAGAATTTGTAATGTTATGCATAAGGAAATTTTAAAAAATCGCAGCTTATTTGCTCGACGCCTTTGTTATATGTAAATTTAGCAATTGTATCACAAAAGAATAAGTGTTAGAATTGGTAAAATATGACAAATCACATCGATTGCCCAGGTCTCACCACGGGGAGGTTGCTGCGAATGGAGACCCGCGCGGCCCTAACCATCATCGATTTTAAAAAATTATTATTTGCGAATTAAACGCCACTTCCTTCTGATGTATATTTGCAGCACGCTTGATATGCAAACGTTGTGCAAAATAACAATGGAAGGAAGTATTAAAATAATTGATTTTAACGGAAGCTGAAAATAAAACCTTTTGGAGTAAAAAGTAAAGATTATAATACACGTTAGCTTATAGTTACTTCAGGTGAATAGGATGTATGAAAAATGAGTAACTATGGCGAAAGCTGTAAATAAAGATTTTGTTAGCCATGACTTAAACTACAGAATAAAGATTATGATATAAATTAGCCTGCACGTAGTTCAAATAAATCCTGCCTATACTTAAGGTAAATTGAATCTTAACTTAAAACTAAGATTTGGCTTAACGTTATGTTAGATCTTATTTAATAGCATCCTACCTAACTACAAATCTATCTTAAGTTAAAACATCCTACCTGACTAAAAAGCTAATTCAATTTGGAAATTGCCTGCCTATTTAAAGAATGATTTAATTTAGAAATACCCTACCTAATTGAAAATCTGAGGGGATATGAAGGAAGGAGCAAGGGATAATTCATGATGAATCTTGATGTTCTTTCATGAAAGTTATGATCGTGCATCTGAAACACACGAAAGCACCTGCCTGACTAAAAATTTATCTTAACTTAAACATTGCCTACCTAATTGACAATCTAAAGGGATATAAGGAAAGGGGAAAGGGATATTTTATGATGAACCTTCCGTCATTAAAATCGTGGTCGTGCAACCTGAAACAGATCAAAGTTCATAAGACTTTAGTAAAGGCTTAGGTATGATAGCCCGATTGTTTCTACCATTTCCATTAATTCGTGTTAAATAATCTTTCCCATTGCTTCAAATTATAACACTTCACTTTAAATCCGAAAATACTTATACTTTTCTTATACACTTGAAAAAACTGTAACAAATTTATTCATTGAATTAATAATTAGGAAAAAGTGGACATCTAAAATAGCAAGTACCATTTCCTTTGAATTCATATGATTTTTTTCGATTTATTTAATTCACACATCACTTTTGGGCCTCTGATTACTTACATATTGCAATGTATGTTATTTAATGTACTTGATGTAAGATTGATTCTATTATATTGACATCTCCTTTAACTTAATAATTCTGTAAAACACTTGTTTATGAGAACAGTCATTGTGAAAAAATAGTAGAGTAGTACAAAGGGAGCATGTTCTTGCAAAATGCAAGTATGCTGCATAATAACAATGAATTACAAATAGAAACATATTCTTGGATACTAAGATGAAAAAGGAACAGATACAAACGTATTTTAAGTGTTTAAAAATTAATTGTAATAATTTCGTCAAAAAATATGAGTTTATTACATTTTGTATTATTCTTCTATGAAGAATAATACTGCATCCATCATTTTTAATTCGCAACACTAAGAACGGAGAAGACATGGTAGTCGCATCCACGACTACCATCGAAGCAATCCCTTTATGCAGCTTTAATAGCTGCCTCTGGTAACTCAGGAACTAATTTGTGCATTTTATTGTGGTCGCAACGCTAGTTAACAATCGCGATCATTTTTCATCGCAACACTATATGAAAATCTAAGAAAAATATTCGCGATGGAAAAATATTGCAGCACTGTTGCTATTTAAAATCTGTGGAGAAAAGGAACGCGAAAATTATTATCGCAACGCTAAAAGCAAATACATATCGCAAGTATAATTTAATATAAAAGCAAGTCTAATTCAAACCGGAATCAATCGTGCGCGACGCTAATAAAAATAGCGATTTGCACAATATGATGAAGATGGGCCAGGCAATAGTGTTGGCCCAATAATAAACTACAACTACAGCATACAAAAGCGAGCATAGTGACAAAATAGTAAGAAAGAATGGCTCTCCATCGTTTGGATGCAGAGCCATTGGTAGTTGCCCTCTTGAGAGACAGTTTGTCGGGCCCCTTCAGCTTTTAGCTTCTTCTTTTCTTCGAGCGCAATGCCCGCTGAAACTTAGTCTAGGCTCGAGACTCTATTCGCAAGCAAACAAAAAAATAAAATAAAAATCTAAACCGCGCAGCTAAATGGAACACACGTGGACGAATCGCGACCAAATATAATCGTAAAAATTGCGATTACGGAAAATCGTAAAGTTTACGATTAAAACTGTAATCGGTCTTCGCCTACACGTGCAGCCTCGAGCATAATATATCACGTTCGTTTCGGAGCCAAATCGCGACCACGACCGCGAAGGATTCGAAAAATCGATAGACAAAACCAGAGGCGAACGCATTTTCGTTCGCGCCACAGATTCACCGTCGACTTTTCAAATCAGATTTCCTGAAACAGGTTGAACACGCGAAATAGTGCCTACCCGACTAGAGACTGTGTCAACCTGCCCGGCCCTTCCTACTTATATCTATCAGGCACACTAGAAGGTATACTACCTATCCTACCTAGATCTATATTTAAAAAATAGCAAAGCATTCACACAAACACACCCCATTCCACGATTCTCAATCAAACACTCGGGTGCAAGAGCCTACACTAGAGAGACGTCCCGGGACGCCTCCGACACCCGAGCTTGACATACAATCATTCACACTCTAAGGGTACGTACCAGTTCCTGAAATCGCCTGACAAATGCTAGCGACCATTGCGTTAATTTGCGCAAACGTATATGCTTATGCATTACTTTCGTATAAAATATTGATTGCTAAAATATATTGTACATTTTCTTTCTACTATGTACACTTGGTTTGTATAGTACTGTATTCGTTGCCATATTTTTATAATTTGTTGTGGCATTCAATGTATATTTGCAATTGTAAAACATATTGCTATTTATGAAATCATAGTATTCTAATTTGTTATGAAATTCCCGAGCCGACGCAATTCCACAGCCTAACCACATACACACACAGTGTGGAAAATACGTCGTGCACGGTACACTAGCAAATGTCAGCCGCCAAACATTGTTAAAAATTTAAAAACCATGTGATCATCGTGCCCATTGCCTCTCACTCACCCAAGAAGCACCTGGGCACGTGAGTGAGTTCCTGGCAATCAACACGGAAGGGGTTAAACCTGAAAATCCTGATCTAAAAACCTGATTAGTACACGTAAAATTGCAATAGCTAATAGTATATTTTATTTTCAATCTCTTTAAAAATGACTCGACTTTGTAATTAATGAAATATCAACAAAGACTCGAAAATTACTGATAAATAATTGATTTATTAAGGAAAATGACTGTTATTGAAACTTATTTGACTAGAATAAGTAATGCAATTACGAAATAAATGCAATTAAATATTTACTTGAAAAATTGGCAAATTATTAAATGGGCCTTGGGTGATTCCTCAATCGAAGTAAATTGCTCAAGATAGCTACTCCGATTTGAAAATCTACCCATATACAATGTGCCTTCTTGTACATAATGCGTAATAAACTTTACACGGAAAGGATTCGACTATAGCATATGAAAATAAATATTAAATGCTATCATTGACTATGCATATTGAATGCCGATTTTAATATTCGTATCGTTATATTTATTTATTTTAATGCATGATTACTACAATCATTCAACACTTGCAGTAACGAAGTCGGAGGGTATATCCGACTTCTGCACTGCTCAACAGTGAAAACAAATTTCAATTGATTGTAAATGCAATTATAAATTTACTATACATTGTCCTCAATATATATATATATTTGTTCAATGTATTTATTAAAGGGACCTACTTGAACAGTGCTTATTAGATCAAATATTTACTTTTTTTATACTAATAAACCGACGTACAAGAAGGCAGAGCTATCCTGATATAAGAAATAAAAGACAAGACAATAATGTTGCAACTGATAGGTATAAAAACTATACCCATGGTCACTATGCTCGCAAAACTACTAAAAAATACAACCAGTCACCCGTGCCGCTTCGGACCAATCGTCCTATGGCATGATTGGGGACCGGAGGAACCAAAACGCATGCGACTCACCACCTCGTTGATTCTAGAAGCAGGGGAAGTGATTGTAGAAGACATCAGGAACATCGCCGACTCGGCTCAATTGAACACAACTATCAGGAAGTGTAGAATCTGTAACTAAACAAGAATGCAAAGAACATTAAAATCTACCATTCAATCTACATAATTTAATTCTTCGTTGAATACCAAGAATTGTTTAATAGATACTTACATTTCTCACTTTGTCAGTGCTGCCTAAAGCATCCCCTTCAGTGAAGCACTGACTCTACTTCCGATAGCAAATATAGAAAAAAAGAAAAGTAAAAGACTACACATGCAGCCGCAAATTATATGGGTGAACAAATTATATTCTACTTTCGCGATTGAAATAATTGAAATGGAGCACCGGTGCTCTGATAATAATATTAATAACTAGTGCGTGAAAAACACTGACTCAACAATCGCGTGTAGCTAAAGGATAAACAAAAATTTAAGCAGAGCCACATGCTCTGAGAAAAGTAGAAAACTGCGGAGCAAAAACTGAGTTTACCAACCGCATTGCACGCGGTCACAAACTTTTCTGAAAGAAAACATTTGGCAGAGAAAGCGACAATGTTTGGTTATATTGCTGTAGAATTATAGACTCTGTTCTTGTTTCATCTTAGTATCGGTAACAGATCGTACAAAATCAATATGGAAATATAATTGAAATGCTCACATACATACTCCTTGGTTGGAATGAACTATTACATCTCGTAGGTACGAACTATGGGGTTAGGTTTATCAGAACCGTCTAATCAACTCTCCTCATTCTCCTGTGACAAAGCATAACAAAGAAATAAAGGAAGTGCACGAAAGTAACGATAATTGTGCTATAGTAAAGCAATAATTCGTCTCGAATTCTATGGCAAACGTGAGCATACGATCAGTAATCGTACAGGCACGCTTGCGAGACAATTGTATATCACACAACATTTCTACGTGGTACGAATAATAATTTAATCGAAATATATTACTAGTATTCTACAATTCTACTTATTTCTAGAAGAAATTTGCGAAATCCTTACCTGTCAACCAGATTATTTGACACTTCGGCATGGCTTGACGCCATTACGTTACAGCGCATTCCCGCCTGTCTGCGGCGCGTTCCCGCCAATTTTGAATGGTTCTCGAAAGAGACGCCATTGAACCGAGTCGAACTGAAATCAAAAATAAATGTGTTAAGAATCACCAATATTATAGTAATATTGCTCGAAAATGTAGAATATATTGGAAGACAATGGAATTCAGAGCTGAAATACGTGTACGCATACGTAAAAGATGATACGTATATGCATACACGAGTCGATTCGAAAATGCACGGCGTCCGCTTCCACTACTGCGAAATATTTTCGTAATTTCTTCAAAAATATGAATTAATATTGCCAAAGAAACTACGGAAAACTTAGGAGATGACGAAATGAAACAATTTTATACAATTTTCTTGCTATTAGGAATATATTAAACTATGTGACGTACCTTAATTCGACGGACACTCTGAACACGTCTAACCACTAGGAGATCCACTGGGCGAAAGAGGGACATTTTCTAAAAGCATTGCGCTAATTGGCGGAGGACTGGGTGGGTGGTGGGAGGTGGCGTTCATTCTTTAAGGCGGGTGTTTTTTGAATATCGTGTCGAACTGAATATCTGTTATTGCCGGTATTACTGTATGGGCATTAGTCGAATAATGGGATACAAATATATTTATTGGCAAAAATAAACACATCTGTGAAAGGACATGTTTGTCACGCTACAGAATAAGTAAACTATTTCCGTCAAACTAATATTTGTCTTGCCTTAGTGAGCGTTCAGATCGTTTCCTAGAATCTTTTGATATATAAGAATTCATATATGTACCTCGTCCATGGAAATTGCTGCCCTGATTTCCGCCCATAGCATTCATATATTGTATGAGGCCTGTCCCTAACACTACTTCAGTAAATAATAGTGCTTCAACTCTTCACTGTTCATGAGCAGAGGACGCTCAAACCAGTGTCGAATTTCTGTGTCGGTATGGCAGTCACGTTGGGTGATGAAAATCCATAAGGAGATTTCTCTATTCATGTATCTCGTGCGTGTTTCCAGGTGGAAACTGTTTCACCAACCATAGAACACAAGGCAGCTGTTTTACCATCGATCGCATTAATATGTCCTACTATTTCTTACGTTATCTATCTGTGATAATAAGTGCAGTGTTAATTTTTATGATTATCATTTCGCATTTTCTTTGTTTCAGGTAAGTCACGCGAAGCTGTTTAAGCATGCATAAAAGTGGCTTTATATTTTCATCAAATAAGGTGAGTTTGCATGCATGCAATCCTTTCCTACGCGCAGCACATGAATTATAAAAAAATCCGTCTAACTAATAACACGTCAACCATGGATGACAATAGTGTAACACTGGTATCCACTACCAGCTGGTTTTAGCGAAACCTAAATAAAGCTAATGCGAATGAAATATTGGGGACTAAAAATAATAATTAATCTCACTTTCGTGATATTGTAATAGTTTAGCCGGAGAGCTTCCTTTGAAAACCTCCAGGATAGATTTCTCGCTAATCCCGGCTTATCTCCCATTTGGAAAAGCCAATAGAAAGGACGAAAAAAACTCTCCCCACCGGTTGCATCTCTGGCAGGGGCTAATATTTCGCCAGATATCATTTCCTATCTCGGTCCTTACTCTGATAGAGAAATACGTAGTTTTCTTCAATTATCGCGAAGACTACTGTCGTCAGAAATTAATAACAATTAATTACGTGGCAATATAGGCTATCTGTTCCACTATATAAAACTAGAGGCTACAGTGCAAAGCCTTGTGCCACGCAGCACAAACACTAAATCACTAAATATAGTCCTAGCCTATGGGAGACCCACTGGAGTCCCTTGACACAGCAGAACCTTTGACTACCATAAAATTAGTCGCATACAGAACTCTGTGCCGCAGAACTTAAGAACAAGAGTTCGATATCGACTACTCTATTGTTGCCTGGCCCAGGGGGACTCTATGGGGCCTGATGTGGCGATAGCTATACATGTATCACGAAGTTGGTTCAATCCTAGCCCAGGCAGAAGGCCGGTTATTGATTGGCTGCCTGTTGCTTTTAACTCTGCCACTGCTGTGGTTGTACACCCCTCACCCCCATCGCCCCTTGGTCCTCAACACCATGAGCTTTCCGCCGTGTGCTAATAGATATCCTGTCTGTTTGACGACTATTTCGATACTTTTGCCCGAATTTTTTACCAATCATCCCCTGCGGTTCCCTACGAACAATTGCACATTCACCCTCAACCCCTTAACCAAGCTGTGCATACGTTCACAAGACAGTCTTTAGCCACAGTATTTATGTTGGTATGTGAGATTCCCCACACTCATCCCCATAGGGCTCTCTCCTCGAATATCATCCCTTATCGTTGGATAACGCTTCACCCCCGGCGGGGTAGGTCATTAAGCTAACGTGGAGGCCATTATGGTGTCGGTCAGCAAGGATGCTTTCAGCAACGATAAAGGATGCTTTCGAGAATGGCTCTATTATTCGCGAGGGGTGACATTTTTTCAGGCTTTTCGCTTCTGCGTGGCGAGATCTTCTTTCTTCATTTTCATGTTTTGCCGTGTTCAACAACAGCCACCTTTCTCACGGAGTTCAATTGATAACCAAGCTGAACAATTGCTCCACCTTTAACAATATTTCGGGCTGTATTCCATTAATGGCCATTACTTTATCCAATCTCCCGATCGAAGCAAAACTAATCAATACTAATACTAATTACTCTCAGCCATTGTTCTTTTCTTAATTGCCAGCCCGATTCCAATGAAATGTATAATTCTGACGAATTATTGGGCGACCCGAGAAATAAGGGTGGCAAGTAATTTTTCACGGCGAATCGTTGGGCGGAACGTCGATACTGTTATTGGGCTATCGTCGCCAATTGACGGACACGGTCTCGCGTGAAAACGCCGGAAAATAGGCTACCCTGAATCGGGGCGACGTCCTCCTATATCCGGTGACCCGTTCACGGCGTAATAATTCTCGTGGCCCCGACGTGTGTGGCCACGCACTCGATTGCGCAGCGCGTTTAACGAGATTTAATCGGCGTAAATAACTTATCGCCGACAGTAATAATGAATTTCCCACGATTTCACGTGGCGAGGCCATTGTCGACTGTCGGCATCGACGAGCCCCGAATTTCCAATCGACATTTCCCGCCCTCCGCACCCCTATCGCGATGCAAATTATTCTGCCACACAAATCCGTTAAAATATAATTAACGAATTAAACGAAATACTGGACTGGAGAGGAAGGTCGTCGATTTTAATTGAGGTCAGATTATTTAATGGAAAGAAGCTTCGGAAATATAGTTATCTGACTGAGGGGGTGGGTTTTTGGTAACCTTTGATATATGACTGTTTCATTCTGTTACATTCATTGATGTCTATATGTATAGGTGGCATCTTTTTTTGGTCAGGTCTTGTAGCAGAGAAATCGACGAGGAAATACTGTAATGTTTTTACAGTGCAATTACGTTTTTCGAAGCAGGACTTAAGGGGGGACACTCAATTAGAAGCATGAAATTTAGCAGATTTTTTAATTTTTTTACGGAATACCAACTGTTAACTTAGAGGCTTATTTATTATATATTTATCAGTGATGTTTATCAGCTGTAGCACCAAATAGAGCTCGAATTTCGAATTTGGCATTATATTAATAAAATATTAAACTATCGTTTTGGAGTAAAGAATTTTCGAATTTTTTATGATTCTAAGTGAGAGTAATAATATTTAATAATCCATATCTTAAAAATTCAAATAAATTCCAAGTTCGATTTCAAGCGAAATTGTTGAAATTATTTTATTTTCTCGCGACGCAGTGGTAGTAATTCAGTTTCAGATGAACGTTGCATTAAAATAATGAAATGCAATACTTATTTCAATTCCTTCTTCCTACAACAGCGGGCGAATTCATCGAAGGGCCGACGATTTTTTCTCGAATATTGACGACGGTGTTTGCACTGCGCCGTGTTTAACTTACGAAACGATGTTTGAAGAGGGTCCAGAATAAACAACGATTAATAAATAATACCGAAATTCCTACTACCCCCGCGGGAGAACGTTTTCGTTCCATTAGCCCGGCCAAAGAATCGCCCCACCACCTTGGCAAAGTTAAATTAACTTCGCCCGAGCTCCTCTACACTTCGCCAACTCCACTATCCAACTATGTAATTGTCTTTGTCGAACCATTGGACAAGTTCGAACGCACATGGACGACGCCTTGTTGGTTTATTTCTTCCCTTCGCGACGCTAACTTTAAAAATATTCAGGGGGCAGGTGGCAGGTATTATACAGGATCTGGCAGAGACCCTTGACCACGCTTTTAATGGGGGGTTACTGGAGTGATTCCGAACAATTTTTTCCTTTACCAAATTGTTGGTTGAAGCTTCGTTTTTGAGTTTTTAACGAAAAACACTGGCCAATCAGAGCGCTCGGGCTAGTGGCTCTCAAACGCGCTCGGGCATGGTCACGAGGAAACCCATTGGCTCGCGCCACGACCGAGCGCGTTTGATAGCCACTAGCCCGAGCTCTCTGATTGGCCAGCGTTTTTCGCTAATAACTCAAAAACGAAGCATCAACCAACAATTTGGTAAAGGAAAAAATTGTTCAGAATCACTCCAGTAATCCCCCATTAAAAGCGTGGTCAGGGGTCTCTGCTGGACCCCGATTAAATGAAAATATTGTGAACAATAGAAATAATCAACTGGAATGATTATCCGAAAAAAATTATCCGCCGTGGGAGGCATGTAACGGGTGTCGAACGAACAAAAGCTCGCCTCTAAAAGAGGTAAAATAAATTGCTTGCGTCGTTGTTACTGTAACGCGTGGAATAAATCGCATTTAAGGCTGCGTCAGTCTAGCGTGTACAACGCTGAATAAGAACCAAACGATTCTATTTACACGTGCACGTATCGCAGGCTTACACACACGATGAGGGACACACACACACACACACACATTCTCTTTATCTCGTTCGCTGTGGGCAGGATTTAATTACAGCCTGAGAATTTCCAATAATCCAATATTCGTTGTGTAGTAATTCATAGCTTGACGTGAATTTAATCCGCGTAACCGTGAAATGAAAACGCCAGCCCTATTGTTTAAACGAAATCTCGATACGCGATTGTACAGCGAAGAAGCGTGGAATTGTTGATATTGAAAAATATCTCCCCGCCGACAATAACGCGTTCGTCGTTCGCTTAAACGAGGCTTTGCTTTTGCACGTCGTATCTCTATCAACTCAATTGTTTATTAAGTAAAGGGTAAAGTATATAAGAACGGGCTGCACAGTTCAACAATTGATAGGTGTTAATGCAAACAAAATTTCCTGTCCTGTTTCTTATTTTTCTCTCATTTTTTTTCGTGGCTGTCCATGTATTTGCTTCCCTGCGCCATTTAACCAGCTGACGAAGCGGTCGGTCATAATTCAATATTCTCAATACACGCTATTTTCATGGGGAAAACATTCTCACACAGTCGTGCACGCGCACACGCACGTGTAACTCGTGCATTACACTCGAGCCACCCCCTTCGAGCTACCCTCGACAGGGTCCACAACTCTTGCTATTTTTGCCTTTATTTACTCTTAAATTATCGATGTATCTGTACCGCCTTGTCGCCGGATATTATTTCTAGAACGAGAACCGATGACAGTTGCTCGAATGAAATCAAGAAGGTGTGCGTGACGTAGGTGTTTCGCGGAACCAGGGGGTTGAGGAAAAATTGCAGTTCAAAGTGCACGCGACGGGATGGAAAATATTTAATAAGAAATACGATGCACGATGTATTTTAATGGGATTAGTGAAACGTGAACTGTATGTTATTTAATGGGATGGAATGATAGACGGTGGTGTTCCAAGGGAACATTGAAATATCAATAAAATAAATCCAGGCTGTAACATAAAACGCCAGTGTACGAACATATTAATAATAATATTAATGCAAGATATGATAAGTTACAACAATATTTTTCATAACAATATTTCCTTCGAAAATAGAAAAAATACCGTTAATTATGCCGTGGAAAAAGGTGTCTGTTGCGAGGAATGTTTAATGAATCGTTCGTGGGGGGCATTTTAATTGCTATTTACCGAGCTTTCATGGTTCACCCTTGCTCCGGCCCCCACCCCCCTCGCTACGGACATCAAAGTGTTCCCCGAAGCACACCCTCCAGTCGAAACGATGATTTTTCACAGAGCATTTGTGTACCTGTTCGTTCCGGTCGATTCTGTCTGTGATCATTACCCGGAACAATGACACTCCATTTATTTTTCCGATAAAAAAAAGAAAGATACACCTTGAGTGCTTTTGAATTACAGGGTGAAAAAGCAAAATAAATCTGCCCCCATCCGTCACGTCATTTCTCACAAAAAAATGAATTTGTCGTTGAGGAGGTCGGCACTGATGGATTGGGTAGTGCAAGAATGACTCTGTATGGGGATGGAAGGATATAAGTCGTACTTTTTTTACCTGAGTGGCAATTACAGTCGGAATTTCGGTTTCGTTAGACAGTCATTCCTCGTGAGCGTAAACGGAAGTGTGAAGTGCGAACTGTAAAGTGTATAACTTTTTTTAGAAGACATCAATCTTAATTCTGCCAAATGGATATTGTTCCTGGAAGTATATAGAACATCTTTTCCCTCTGAATATGTTAAGAATTGTTGCCCGTTAAAATTGTAAACCGGTAAGTATGTTCTTGGAAATAACGTAAGATTTAATTAGAGAAAAAGTTGTATATTCCACAATATCAATCCGAAATTTTTGATGGAGCTTTGGGTGCATACTTTCATCTTACAATATTTGCAAAAATTGGCTTCACTTTTTTTGCACCTTCATCCGTGTGAAAATTAATCTACAGTAATCGAAGAAGTCTTCGGTATGGAGTAATAAAAATGATGTGACAAAAAAATGTTTCAGATAAAAGTTATACAGTATTCTGCCTTCTACAAATTTCAATAAAAAAAGTTAAAAAAAAATGTTTTATTTATAACAAATTGAAGGTCACCTCGATTTTTATACGTTAATATATATTTTTCACGTTGTATTATCACACCTGACATCAAGACGAATTCAACGACCTACCATACTATTATCTTAAGTGTCCAAATCACGCTAAAATAGTTTTGCTATTTGCTATTTGCTTCTTAAATGGAAAGAACGAAAACAAAAGAAGATGGAATTGCAGAAATTGCACAGTGCCCTCCTCGATTCGCCATTTGTCTCAATCACGCGGTTAAATCCCATAAATCCCATGAACGAGCGAGTATGCAAGTGCGATTTGCCCGCGTGTACCATGATTCACGTCACGCGGCCGCCTTAAGTAGAACTGACAGACTTAATGGTCGCTCGCTCGTCTATTACCCACTTGCGCCACGAAATAATGATAACACGGCTATCTGTCGCAAAGATTGGCGCAATTTGTCCGCCAGATGAGTGCATTTCCTCCTCGTCTAATGGAGGACTGCAGCGACGAACGGTGTTCCCCTTGCGTAACGTTCCGTAACGCACGATTGAAGAAAATGGGTGATTCAACATTTCCAATTTTACTCGCGAAATAGAAACTCAATCCAATGTAGAGAATTATTATTATTATTGGCGGTATTAACGGTTCACATTTCATTTTCTCATTTTTTTGTCTCTTTTCAACTGAATTGCTTCTTCGAATTTTATTCTTACTTAGAATTATTTGCAACGTATGAAAAAATGAAATAAAATAAAAAAGAATCTACAGTAATCGACGAAGTCTTCGGTATGGAGTAATAGAAATAAGGTGACTGCAAACGATTCACATTTCTTTCCCTCATTTTTTCGACAATTTTTAACTGAATTTTTCCTACGAATTTTGTTCCATCATAATGGAATTGAACAAATGAATGTGCGCCGCGGAATAATTTGACGAATATCGGGCACGTTCCGTTACCTTTGTGGAATAATTAATCCGGCTGATCAGAAATCTCTTAGCGGGGTGGAAAAATGAGCGAAGCCCTCAAAGGGGAATTAATTCGAGGATTTTAATTATATCTTTGGGCAAATTTTAAATACCCCGTCTCGAACAAATTGCGCTTCCACCACTTCTCCTTCGTTTTCTGAATAAACACGGGAACACAGATTCGTTAAGCTAATCGAACAGAAACTTTTAGTCGGATAATTAGATCGAGGGGGAACGGATTAATTAACTGGCATTATCGATTTTCGACCTGGTAATTAATAAACGAACCGTCCCAGGCCGGGGGAATCTAATTTCCGAATACCGCATGATTTCGATCATTTCAATGTTCAATTTCACCTCCAACACGTGCGAGATAAATATATCTCGAAAAAAAAATCACATTTCCAAAGTAACATAATTTAATTTAATGAAAAGATTTCTGTCTCGATGCTTGCTCGTTAAATAAATGCTTAAATAAATGAAAAGAAAGGACCTACTGTTTCGTCGTTGGAAAAATTGTCGACTAGTCGGGCAAGGGTGCTTGATACAGCACTGAGGTGACAGTAAACCTGCGCACACCGTTGAATCGCAGCCTCCCAGACGAAAATTCGCATGGAGTTTGCATAGAAGTCTGCAGTCTAAATATAGCAACGCCGTTTGGAAAATTGACTGATGCTCCCGGGTCACGTGAACCATCAACTTCTGCCATTTCCATTGTTCCCCGTATGGTGGACGAAGGCGAACAGTGAAATTGATTTGCGACAACGCGTTTGTCACAGTTTTAAACTGTCGTCCGCGCAGATAAAAATCGTCCGCTGCGATCGGATGGAAAATTCAAGGAATATCCGGCGCTGGAGCAACAAATTTTCTCGACGAATAATAAACAAACGACGAGGATTCAAATTTATTCACTGTTCCGATAAAATATTTTCTCTGTTCACTTTCGCAAATTTGGCAAATAAAAACATTGTCCCAGGCCGAACTTCAGGCACCTGAATAACTACCACGTCCATTGCCTAGTTTCTGAAGGACCATCCGCGTCATGAGAGTACAGTGGACACGTGACCCTGTCGACAGGATGCAGTTGTCTCGCGAAAAGCGGAAGTGGTGAGTGGGACAGGGCAACAGGAAGCTCGTCGACGTCGAGCGACGTCACGACACCCTAGTGGGGGTGTGGGCAACCTGGTCCAAATTAAACACAGAAGTCTGCACGCCGCGATTCTTCAAACAAACAACTGTATGGAGCAACAGAGATAAGCAGATAGTGCGTTGGCGCTCGTCTGTATGTGTTATGCTGCATGGCTGACCTAATTTTTATCAGAACACCCTGTACAGTGGTCTGCCGATCATCTCGTAACACTCTGTCTGATAAAACCGTGACGATGAAATGAATAACAACTTCTCCAATTACTCTGAAGAGAACTTGGGAAACAATCCCTTGCATTCCAGTGCACCACCCCCAATTGTATATCGATAGCCTGGGAACAAATTGCCAACCCCATAACAGGTATTCGGACCATGCTTCTTTGATGCACGCTGCTAATCGAGCGGCCATTTTCACGTCGTCGACACAGACGACAGAAACGAGCTAATAAGTGGATAGTTCCAGTGCGAACCAGCGATTGTTCGTCGGGAAAAACTGTGCTGAGAATTCCAAGACCAGGTGCGATGAAAAAGGTGTGCAAGCTTGTTCCACCTGGTCGTAGTCTGAGGTCTGTGGGTAGCTCACATCAACAGGCGCAGGGAGCGCAAAGGAACGACACGACGCCGGCGTCGCGGCGCCCTCCGCTCATCCAGATGCTACGTTACTGTGCCACGGCGACGCCACACGGAGGATCGTTCCGTCAGTCGGGTCTCGACCGCCGTCAACGTCAATACGACGGCGCACGAGCTTATCGTCTGGGCTCGGAAGCACTGAGCCTCCTCGCGGTACGGATAACCACTCCACGACCTAGCCAATCGTCTTGTTCCTTCGTCTTCTGACTTGAAAACCCCCGGGGGACTCTCAGTTTCATCCGCAACCCTCGTCGCATCGATACACCAGCGGGTCTCGTCGATGCCTCGTCAGTCCAGGTGCTGGGGGTACCCGTGGACCTATTTTCCGTTCGTTCGTGCCGGGTTCCAGGGGTTGTTACCTGTCAGACCAGGTGCCCTGCATCAGAATTATAGGGATACAGTGCCCGTGCATCCTTGCCGCGTGAGAAGTGGGGTGAAAGGACGCGACAGCGCTCGATAGGAGCCGAAGCAGACTCCTGCAGCCGGGCTACTGCGAGGAAATGCGGATGCAGTGGTGATTTCTACCATTGTGTTGCCCAGTGTTAGGTGAAACGAGGGCCCCAGACGTGTTCTAATCGTGGATTATCGTTTGCATGGCTTGGGGAATGAATTGGACCGAACTGGTGACTGATAGTCCTTGGGGATAGGTCAGCAAGGCCTGTTGTCCTTGATGCCCGACCTGGCTGCTGTATTCTTTGGGCGTGCTGTTAGGGTCCTGGATTCCTGGCTCCTTTAATCGAGGCTGACCTTGCCTTTTGAGTTATTCCAGTTCGGTTGAAAGTATTTAGGTGCTCGGTAGGCTTCCGCACGAACCTACAAGCCAGGTGGTTCTTTATACACGTGGCGCCGGTTTATCGGATGGCCTTGAAAAATGTGCTCTCGCCAGTCAGAACAATCACGTGGTGAATATTTGTGAATATTCCTCCGTTTAAAGACACATATTTGCTCTCAGGCTATGTGTGGTGCCGTGGCCTTCCGGTAGGAACTGTAGTGGCTTCTTCAGAGTCCTCTGTACAGGTGTTCTGCTGCGGCTAGATCACTCAATTATCCCCAAACGTGACAGACCCCCTGCCAAACCACTGCTAATGTAAAAAAGTAGTCTCCCTAGTCTCCATAGTCAGGCGCAGGAAATCCTAAAGCATACCCGATATTTCCAGTCCTAATGGTCCCTAGCAAACCTCTCTGTGATACTGTCCATCAACGCGAGGGATCACAGAGGAAACACGTCAGACACTCAAGCAAGTGAAGCAACCCCGGAAACCGTCAACGTCATTCCCCTTGCAGCCCCATCCCATCAGCTACCACCACCGATTTCTGATCCCTGTAGTGCGTGGCGTGGCGAAAGTGTCGTTCAGAGCTAATGGTGCGTCAGTGGTGCTCGTTTCTGTGACCAGATGCAGTGGGAAGTCCCGTGTCCCCTGGGACTACGAGCTGAGG
Source organism: Nomada fabriciana (assembly GCA_907165295.1). NCBI lineage: Eukaryota > Metazoa > Arthropoda > Insecta > Hymenoptera > Apidae > Nomada > Nomada fabriciana. Next base: position 9,065,408 of record OU015699.1, on the reverse strand, counting down.
AGTCCTGGAGACCCAGCCTGCGAGAATCCAGTAAGCTTGAGGATGATCGCAAGTCCTGTAGATCTCTGAGGGGTTTGCGTGGCCTTGTGATCTGCTACCTGTTGTCCCTTGCACAGGGACGCCAACTTGTCCGCGACCACTTGCCTGTGCGTGACGCGAGCAATCGCGAACAATACCCTTTCGCCTGTGTCGCGATCTTGCCGCCGATTTCCGGCCCGGGTGTGGAATGTTTGGGTTCACGATCTATTGAACGCCGGCCAGCGTGCTGATACTTGTTGATAATGGGCTGTCTGTGCTGCTGGTTATCAAATGGGTATCATGGTGGTTGCGCAATAATGGGGTCTAGGGTGGCCTATTGTCTTCAGTGAAATGGGATGGCCCAGATTATTTCAATCTTGTGGCGGTGTGGCCAGACTGCCGAGGGTTCATGGGGGAGCTGGGACAATGAATTAATTGAACGACGACCGAAAGGTATTTCGGCCGGCGGAAGAATTGAAGGATCATGTTTTCGTATATTGCTTGGTATTTCGTAATCAAAGATTTCCGTGCTATTTGGGGCGACGTGAGGGGGCAGTGATTCGCGCGAGGGGTAGTTTAAATAAGGCTGGGGCAAAGTTTGAATTGGAAAAGATTTAATATCTCCGGACTCCAGTCCCTAAAAATTCCATCAAACTTTCTTTCATTTATCCGTCGGGTGTAATCGCCTCGTGCAAAGTCGTAAAACTGAACGCCCTTAAAGAGAACGAATCCTAAAAGGTTTCGAAGTTTGCCAGCTGCTTGGAATTGGAGCGAAAAATTACAAAGAGAAAAACGAGAAGGAAAAGATTATTATAAGAAAGTACGACTAGGGTGAATTTTCATCGAACCTTCACTTATCATTTATTACATTTCGAACCCCGAACAATCGAAATTTCCCCGAGGCCGGGAAACTGTCCGCCAGAGACTTAAACAATTTCCCCGCGCATGGCGACCGTATTATTGAAGCGTTCTTTCAATCAAACATCACAGAAGATAACGGCACAAAGGCGTAAGCTCGACAATGCTCGTTTCCGTCGCGTTTGAGCCGGCATTATCGAAGACAATCGTTTCGAGAAGTTGAATGCATTGGAGTCGCGTCACGCACCAGGCGATCCGGCAAAGAAACAATAGCGATCGAGAGGGAGAAAGATAAAGAGAGACGAGTTGTTTTAAATGTCTTTAGCCCTGCGAAAGTTTCACGGCTTATACATTCCATTTCCAAGAAACTTTCGAGAAGAAAGATCAGAACGTTCGAAACGGCGGCGTCGATTGAAACGCATTTCGAGATGAATCGCAGCGAGTAGTATATACCCGTTACTGGCCAGACACGGCGAACGAAGTCTGGCGAGTTTTCTACTTAAGAGGCAAGTTTTCATTTTGTCCCCCCTGTTTCCCTGTGCGTTCCGCGTTAATAAAAGCTTCATTATCCCTGGAAAAAATATATTGGTTTCCGGAACGGCGAGGCGGAAAAAGCGCGGGGTAACTGAAGACTGAGAAGCGGGAGAAAGTCGTGCGAATTGATCGTGACTGCAGCGATAAATCGCATTTATAGTTGGACGAACGAAGGAAAAAAAGAAAAACTTTCAGCGGAAGCCAGGACTGGCTTGAACACAGTTTTCCTTTTGCTTTCGCCACGGTCGAGTGCGCGAAATTGATCGGACGATAGGAAACGAATATATACACGTACATATTTCAACAGGGGGGTTGATTCTTTATGGAAAAACGTGAAACGCAAGACTGTCGAATGGAATTGGCAAAATTGCAATTAATTTTTGTCGGAAACAAAGTGTCCAGGGGAAGAAAATTTTTGCATGTAATGTTTTTTGCTATCTTTCCACCCCTTCAGTGATTTTTGTTAATTGTCAACCCTTATCCGGGAAATAAAAATCAATTCTTGTCGCTTAAGGTTGTACCTTGCTTTCGCCTATCACATATTTGGTTCTGTTCAAATGGTTGAATTCTTTTTTGTTTTTAATTTCCACGCTCCAGAATAAACAATGGGTTCATCGTTCCCAAAGATGAGCGTGCTTTCATCGCCACCGCCCCTGCCATGTGACTTTATTATCGAGCGCAGCTTCTGTCATCAATTACGAGGGGTTCGATGATTGTGCCCAGGGGTTGTCATCGATTGTGATACGCAGCCCCCTCTCATTAATTGCGCCGGGTGGTTAACGGCGCGTTTCAAAATAAAATTACCCGCACCCTCAAAGGAAACTCTGAATGAACCTCTCTGTTTATTCTCGCGATTACGTAACCGAGATTTCCCGTTTCGATTTGTCCCATTACACACCACCGTTGATTAGAAGAAGAGAAAAAGACGAAAATAAAGGGGGAAATTAAGTAGGTATTACAAACTCTGTCTAGTGACTCTAGTGATTCTATTTGTAATATTTCTCTTATTCAAATATCATTTTATATGGTCTCTTTTATTGAAAAAAACAAAAATTAGAAAGAATTTGTTAATCAGTGTAGCTCTTCCAAACTCGTCGCGGTTAAGAAGGCCGCCCGTTTTTCCATTCAATTTACCAACAACACTTTCAGCCAGGCCGACAAGAAAACATCGCGTATTCCGGGCTTAATTGCGAGTGGCCCTTTCATAGTGAACCGAGCAGCAGCCGAGCCTTAATTAAGAAACTCTGAATAAGAATCATCCCCTTTATCAGCGTCTCTTATCCACGGCAAACGTAACGCAGCGTGGAAAAAAGTCGGCAACAACAACGATTCAGGGACGAAACGAATCTGCTCGGGGGTTGAGTGTCACGTAACGCGAATTAAAGCACCTCCAGGGTAGTTTGGTTGCGATAACATCCCCCCCTTCGATTGATCCGGACGTTTTTCTGAGGTGTTTCTATTTATTTCTTTGAAATAAAATGTAACATAATTCGACCACATAGAACGAAGTGTATAGGGGGTGAAATTGGGTGGAATTGGGGGTGTACTTTCAATTTTTAAACTGAATAATAATCGAGGGGTGGCATTTTCGAACAATTACGAAGTTACTCAAGTTTATAGAATTATTGCAATTGAAAATAAAAGAATTGCAAAGACAATTTTCCCTTTATATTTATACTCAAAGTTCTCGATTCTTGATATTATTTTTTTTGCCCTTTGTTCGCCCGATTTCTGGTTAATATTTTCCATATCTTTTTTTGCACGACAAGATTGGAGAATTTCACTCAGAGCGAGGGTAGAAACCGCGGCCAATCGGAGCTCGGATAGAGGTTGCTGGGTAATTTACAGGTTAATGGTTAATAAAAACCAGCGTAGATTGGGAGAAAATTAAAAACTTCAGTTATGGCAGGGTTGATTGCCACGGTTTCCAGTTCGTCACGTGTTTATGCTATTTGAAAAAAATGCTATTAGGGCTGTTTCGTAAAAAATGCATTTTTCACTATTTATAATCTGATAGCGTTCGTCCGGTAGTATTAGATTTTATAAAAAGTTAAAAACCAGTGGACAGTACCCGCGTATGTACACAGTACAGTGCGTGGAAAGGTTTCTTTTATCGAAATTGAACATTCGTCCTTGTTTTTGTTGTTTGCGGGCGATGTAAATTTGATTACATGCGAAAAATTCTGTCAAGCTTTTTTGTTTTTCCAAGGGAAAAGTATTCCTCTCTGTTCCAGAGCAACGGAATTGTTCAATATTTTGTTTCCAATGTCAGACTTTAATTAAAACGTTGAAAACTAGAATGCCACTTTTATTCCATGCAATAAACAGGCTATATTCAAAAATACCTCTGTCATAAAATTGTTTATAAAGTTGGAATAATACAATTTCATCCTGGAATTCGATTCTTTATGCGTACTTTTAAAATTGACCGTCATAGAAAGGGGAACAATGCGATTTCGTGCGCTTAATGACATCATAACAGGAACTGCAATGTATCATTTTATGTTAAAAATTATTCTTATTAATGAAACAATACGGTCCTGTTTGGCTGGCTGTGTTATTATCAAGAGACAAAGGAACCACGTTACATTGAGCCATTTTCCAAATTGTTTCTGCATATGCAACAATATCGTCCCAGTGAAACAATGACGCCACTGGAAAGTGGAATGTGCCGATTGTAATAAAATAATTTGCAAAATAATCTCCATGCATGGAATAATGTAATTTAACTCGCAACGCGACGTGTCTGAACGTATTGTTGCATCGAATAATTTCTGACAATACCCTACGAAGTAAATAATATATATTCGGCGATGTTGATAAATATGAAGAATTTTTTAAGGGTAGAAGTAAAATTTGTGGGAACTATGCTCGTTTGGATTTCACGTAATATTCGATGCTCTTTCGTGCCGGAAATCGAGATGTTCCGACGGTGAATTCGACATTAACCATCGAGAAATCGATATTCGAGAAACCACTTACGTATATTTCGAGCCGAGTTTCTCCTAGAAATTTCTCAGGAAATTGAAAATCAGCGTTAAGCCGAGGCTTAAAATGCGACAAGACTATTGGGCGTGAGATTGACAATTTTCGAAGCGAACGAATCCGTCGAAAACCTGCGGAACAATAAATTTACTGAGAAAATGAGAAATCGAATAATATGAAAATAGAGTGTGGCTGAAATAAAATAAATCACGATTCAATATTCAAAAAATTGATAAAAATATTACCCGAAGCCAAAGAGGAACAAAATATAGTCCCTTTAGGGAAATCGAATTTTCTATTGTATAAATAATTTAAACGCAACTCGTCTCTCCGGCTTTCTCTCTCCGAAACATTATTCACTATCTGACAAGACGAATCTTGCAGAGTTTTCATCGTCGACAATCAGTCTTGTGTTCCGTTCCACGAGGACACGAGGGAGTCCTTCAGGGAACAGTCCAGGTCTTGGTCATCGCTTTCTACGTATATTTTCTATAAACGTCTGGACCCTGAGGAAACTAATGAGGAATTCAATAAAATCAACACTTCTAGTCAGCTATTCTCACTGATCGGTGGGATGCGACAGGATCCATTCGAGATCAAAGAGCTGCAAAGCTGAAAGGATCCAGCCAGCAGTTTAAAGAGAGTAGAGGACACTAGACTCGCTGGCCAGGCTGAGGGCCAAGCCTTTTAATTAATCTGGTAGCTTGATGGCAGGGAGTAACAGTGATTAACGAACAGCCAGAGCAAAAAGGATCAGCTTGGAAATTGTTACCATGGAAATGTGCAGCATTTAGGAGGACTGTTCTATTCTGACAGAAAAGAGTGGCCCAGGTGTTTCTGGTGTCGGGAAGTAACTCATGACAGTGTTTGTGCGGTTGAAAGAACAGTATAGGCCGGACCAGTTTCAGTTCGGTGACGTGTGTCTGTTGAAAGTAATGTAGGGTACCTTGGATAGTCTCGACAGGTGATTCAATGTGTAATAGAGGTTCTACATAGCGCGTGAGGATCCTCAGAGTTCCTCAGGAACCCAAAGTCACGGTCTGGGGAGAAATAATGAGAACAATCGTCAGGGTCCCCATGAAGAAGCTGAAGAAAATTGATGTTCTTCTACGAAGCCTGACCCTGAAGATGATTTAGGACTATTCCGCCTTGTCCGACTGAAGGAAGGCGTCCTCCTTAGAATCCCGGACGATATCATTGAAATTTTCTACGTGACTAGCTAGCTAACAAGGGCCTACAGTTCAAACTTCATCCTCAGCATTTCATTCTTCATTTTCGCACGTTGAACGTTCGATGAAAGTGGATGTGTCCAGAGCTTCAGCCGGGATCGTCAATGACATCGTGGTAATTTCGCGCCCGTGGAAGGTTAGAAGGTTCTTGGGAGACTGAAAACGATTCTGCTAAGTGGATGACGAGCTGCATTGCTAGTCCTCATTCCTAGCGGGACCTGGACAATCCCCTTCGAATACTTGAGGCAGCGACTGGAACTTTTATACCTTCATCAGACCTAATCCGAAGTTGTAAAAACTTCGTAAGCTTCCATTGGAATACTTAGTGGGAATAGATCTAAGGATCGCTGAAACTGCTAGCCTAAGGGAGTGCGGGAATACCTTATACACCTCGCGAACGCTAAATAAGCCTACACCCATCACGGTAATCCTTAGGAACACTGAAGAACAAGAAGTGGATCACTTGGATCAGGTACGAACCCATGCCCCAGAGCTGGAAACCAAAGTTGGACAGCTTGGATCACAATGGGACTATGACTGGACCACTTGGACCAGGGCAGACCCAAACCTGCAATTAGAGAATAAAAATTACAAGGCACCTAAGGGGTCTCCAAACAGCTGTTCCACCTGTACCTTGACTCCAGACAACTCAAGGAACCAACATTGTATCTTAACCAGGTCTGACAGCAAATTAAAAAAGAACCGGGCCATGTAGCTCACTGGGAAGGTCTTTGAAATTCTTGCGAATCGCTTTAGTTGTGTCGGGAGGGGTTCCAAGGGATCCTGGTGCAGTCGTTCCTGGATGTTTCGACATTGAGTGGCGGTAGGGTGCCGAGGTGGGGGGCGCGTGGTCTTGCTGCCTGCCGTGCGCCAGTGGCGGCGGGGGTGGGGGTGGTGCAGCTGTCTCGGGGGCCACCCCCGAGGCCAAGAAGGGCTCCACCGGCCACAAGTGCCAACAGCAGCAGCTAAGTCAGCATCCGTTGCAACAGAAGCAACAGGACAGGAGTCAGCAACAGGAGCAACAGAAAAAGGTGTTCCTGGTGCAGACCAACGAGTTAGCACCCTTGAGCGATCTCGAAGAAGACCTGGACGACCTTGAGGACGAGAAGGGTGTCGAACAGAGGGTGGAGGAAGAGGAATACGCTAAGGAAGGTGGCACCCAACACCGTTTAAGCCCCAGGCTGCACGATATCGAAGAGGAAGACGATGAGGAAGGCCGGAACACCAAGGAGAGGTCAGTGCACTGGCTCTTCGAGTTCTTTCGACAGGTCTGAGATCGTTTCCTTGATGTTCACCACTGTGCTACCGGCCAATCATTGATTTCTCGTCAGGGGTAATTCATTGGAACGTCGTCCGACACTTTTATTCCAGCTGGGCAAATTTTAAATTCGATTCATCGGGTTTGAGAGGCTCAGATTGTTTAACTCGATTTGCATAATTATTATGGGAGTTCGTGAAACGACCGATGGAGGCTGTTTGGAAAGCAGGCCAATGGGAAACGGAATTGGTTAGCGGGCACGAGTGGGGTAGTTAATTTCGTTATCACTCTACGATTTTCAGTATTAATTAAATTCGACGATCACGGATATCCCGATTACTCCATAGTCGTTCAATTGCAAATTTCACGCATTTCAATGTGGTGGGGGGGGGGGGGGGGTTCCCCCGTAAATAATAATTAATTGTCCACCCTGGGTCGATGGTGTAAGGAGCTGTATTAATACCATACGAAACTTCTATCGGTCTTGAAAGTTTGAAGCATCTGTTGCTGCAATGGCTGCCTTCGGACCAACTTTTCCTTTTGGGTCACGCGTGTCTGGACGCTTGTCTCCCATTGGACACTCTCTGTCAGACCTCCCCATTCTACTCTAACTCGGCGTGAAAGAATATAAATTCTTCTTCAAGTTCCCCGCCCTTCCTCCTCACTGATAGTTCTTCGATCCCCTCGCACTAACTCATCGATCATTGTCTATTGTCTTGTCTCTATTTTTTGAACTCTGCATTGTCTTTCTGAACTCTGGATCTTCCCCAACCTAAGCCAAATCCTACGTCGATCCTATGTCTTTCCCGTCCAACACGGGTCCACTGAAAATTCAGGAAAAAATCTCACAGGCTTCCCCTGGCTCCAGCGTTCATCACGTGAATTCCCATTTATCGTTCGCTCGTCTCTGATCAATTTTTCCACATTCCCTGGGGACGGGAGGTCAGATGTCGATTCGGGGAATCGACGCACGTAAAGAATTGTGAGCCACTTGTCTGGCCAATCGAGACTCATGGGCGAAAAGGGCAATCCAATCTGTTTTGTATCGTGAGGCAATCGGTTCATGGGTCACAGGACAGTCGTCTTTACGTACCGCATAATCCCTCCACGCTCTTGAACCTCAATCCCCGCAATTCGCTGAGACCTTTTGGTCACGTGAGCTTGGACTAGCAGTGATAAGGCGACGTTTAATATAACAGCAATGGCGTACTTAGGAAACTGGCCATTCTGTGCACAATTTCGAATTTCTCTTTTTCACCCCTGTACTGCTTTCCCCCCTTTTCTTCGTCGGTCTGAGGACAGTAAATAGGGCTGCACAGGGACCCGGGTCGTCGATCAGATGAGAAAATAGAGCGTGTCGAATTACGAAACTATTAGGGTTGGGGTTGAATGGTGGAACTACCCTTTCGAAATAGATCCTGGACCGTAGGAATCGCAGGAACCTGACAGGGGGAAGAGAAAAACCGAATCTTCTCTTCAGTTGACGACCCCTTCGTCCCAGAAGGAATCAGATTTTTCGCTCCTCGTGCGACTCGGTTGACGCTGCAGCCGGAAGGTTGGGGTATCGATTCCCAGGGCTGAACTCTTCGGAGGATTCCTCAGTGTCCTGGCCTGCGTGTTTGTGTGCCGTTGAGTTTCGCGCGGGATGAATTATTTAGCGCAAGGATGCGGGGGTGGAATCCCCCGGTTTAATTTTTCAAGACAGACGAGGCATTTCTGAATTTCGATTGTTATTTTCCGTTCAATTTCCTTCGAATTTTCCAATCTAGCCTCGATTGTACCCCCTCTTTCTTTTACCTTGCGGCTGCATTTTTTTCTTCGAGTAATCGATACGCTTCGACGGGAACGCTCGTTAGGGGTTGATTCGTTTATCGTCGAGCGTGCTTTTCGTCCGGGGGAAATTTAGAACGATGTATATTTTACAATTTCTTCCCCGGCGATGAGAAAAATTCTGCCGGGGAAAATAGAATTAAGGGCGAAATGCTGACAGACTGGCGGCGGGTAAATGAAAATCGCGAGGGGGTTGAAATTTCATCACGGCAATCCGGAAACGGAAATGGAAATCGGCAGACGGGAAGAACAAGAAAATTTGAATGAAATAAAATGGAATAATTCCGGGTGAAATCCGTCGATACCTTTTAAATATACATGTCTATATATACCGGGTGATACGATTATTTCACAACGAAATCGTCCGTGGAAAGAGAAATAATTAATCCAATGATCTACTTGGAATAATCGGGCAACGAGCATGAAATTTTAACGAGGAGGGGGTAGTTTCCTTTCCTTGTTTACCATCAACATATATGCAGTGGACACTTGCGCACCAGTGTACAGGACCAGAAGGAAATGGCTCGTTCGATATTGGTTGCTTACCCTTAATTATAGCGCACCTCCTACAGTTCAAGTCGACCTGGCATTAACGACGATCATCCCCGTATCGGTTTTGGTTAATGGTTATCGGAATCTGATACCCAGCGAAATATATATAATTATTGGGACCTTTTGTGCGTGGTAAATTTCAGACAGCGTACGAAACGCGTGGAGGGTGTGGGCGTGGGAAATATTGAAAATTTATTATTTTTGTCGCCATTTACCAACAATAATAATAATAATATTATGGTAAAATGTTTTTCGTCAAATCGAACACGCAATGCAGCTTTTGCAGCGTAATATTTCAATCAGTCGATAGAAAAATTTCAGAGCCGTTCGATTCCAAAGGCATTCAATGGAAGCATATCATTCTAAAGGGATGAAAATCCCCGGGGGGTGGCTCGAACTCGCTTGTTCATCGATAAAACGATAGCCTGTAACGCAGAAGCGAACGCGACAGTAATTTGTACAGAATCGATACGCGATGCGAGAGTTGCGTGATCGAGAACGATCACGAGGATGTCTGCCCATTAATATGGAAAAAGCCACCCCCTTCTACCAAGGGACTTTTTCCTCCCTTAAAGATTCGATACCGTGTCTCGTCGTCGTCTGAACAACCGCAAGGAAACTGCGGTCGAGGTGAAACGAAATTCACGGAAGAAAACAGAAAACCGAATATAACTACCCTTGGTATAAAAATTGATTTAAACACAATGGCGTGGCAATTTGTTAAGAGTGGAAATAATTTCCCTGGTGCGTGGCGAGTAATTTGGGGGTGTCCGAGTTCGATCGACGAGGTTCGAAACAGAGGGGGATGAAAAATGTATGACTGTTACGTCACGGGGTTGAATTTCCATTATCGAGGGGTCGGTCTCAGGTAAAATATGGGGTGGCGATAGACCAGTGTGAACACTTATTTCCACTCTATTTCCAGCATCGAGAAAATTGCAATCAGTGGAAAGTTGCTTGAAATTTGTTTAAAAATTGTCAATAAAAAAATTCCACTTAGGGCCGAATTCGCTTATGGACTTTTCTGCCGCAGAAAATCCCTAGAAACCACCGTCGCAAATCGAGCCACAAACAAGATCAACTGTGATTCGCGGTGAGGCATATTCCCCAATGAAAAACCTAGCCCTGCAATTGTTGGCCACCGCGATACGAAACAAACTCGGTCCCCGTTATTCGAGGGTGTGGTGTCGATAAAAAAAACGAAAAGAAAGGAAAAACGATTTCCCGCTCGTGGAAAATATTCGACGATCCGGACGCTTTTCGTGCGTTTCACGCGACAATTCGACCGACCATCCCGAGACATTGTTCCCCGTTTTTCCAACCCTTTAACCCGCCATTGTCGCCGGGAAGCGGGTCACGAAATTTCTGACGCGATACCAGCGATCCGTGGCCCCGTTTAATAGACGATTTTCCGTGAAACTTTTCGCCATTTTCGCCCGGGAAATTTTTTTTCAACCACACTTGGAGTTTTCCGGGAAAATTTCATCCCCGCGTTGGAAATTCCTGATGGATCCCGTATTCCGTAATGATTCCTGTGGCAAACGGGCGGCGACGTAGACGATTTGTCGGCTGACGAGGAAACTGGGTTGCAAACTTCCAATCTGAAAGCTCTTATTCTGTTACTTTAAGTAGTATCGTTGGAAATGTCAGCGGGGACGATTAGTTCCATGACATTTTCCAGAGTGAACCGTTGACGATATATTTATGAAGCCAGACCCTGTCCTTTTCGATATTGCACGCCCTGAATCTTTCACTCCACGCTGCAGGAAGTTATTGTAACGGTTCCATGCATTCGATATGATTTTCTTTAGAGAATTCTGGAAATTCTGGAAATTTACTTTACCATGCATCACAGGGGTAGATATTTTTTTACCCCACCGTGCATATTGTTAACAATGTTTGAGAAGCCAGGTTTATTCGTTGGAATAACTTTTTGGTTTATGTAGCGAGGGCTCGGGGAACTTGACACCCCGGTTTAATTTAAGGGAAAAAGCTGGTGCGTAGATCGGGGTGGAGCGTAACAAATATTGAAACAAATCTGCCTCGTATAAAATTGGAATTTTTATTCGGGCTCCAGGTCGAAATTTCTCCCCTGGATTAAACAGAGTGGAGGGGGAAATTTGAATTTGATATGCATGGAATATATGCGCGACCATTCGCGCCGTAAAAATAAAAACATCCCTCCAGCAATTTCTCTCCCCCTCTGTTTTCTCCACGTTCGTTCCGCCCCGCATCGAATTTCCACCGGCCACGCTTTAAAGGGGATACATTTTACCCCCCTTTTTTTTTGCCCCTCGGTGGACTGGCTTTTTATTTCCGTTTCAGTTTTATTCGCGTCACGCGTGGCCCTTACTGCGGGGCAAAAAGTTTTTTAATCGCAACACCTTTGCAACGCCGGGCCTTTCACCGCCTTGCGTTATTCTTTCCTTTCGTTTCTCTGCGAACGAATTTATGCGGCTGGTTTTGTCCGCCGGCTTTTCCAAGGACTTTCATCCCCCTTGTCCACCCCTCCTTCTGAGTATTTTTTCGTTCCTCCTCTCTTTGCAAGCGGTAAATGAAAAAAAGATCGCGCCCTTTGCGACAGAGGGTGCAGAACAGTGTTGCAGAACCTTTTTGTGAAAATTCGCTTTGAGGAGCTGCGACTCTCCTTTGAGGATTCTTATTAAATTCTCTTTTCACCGTTTCCCCGCGATGCCTTAAAAAATATTCGCCTCCTCCGTCTGAAAGTTTGCTCCTTGTTTCTTGTTTCCCTCGGAAAGAATTGCTCGATTTTGAATTTGTTCGTAGAACATTAAAAAAAAGCTATCCAGGATAATTATTTAATTCAATAATTTTTTAAGAGTGCAGTTGATTAGGTTGCCCTCGTCGACTACCCTTTTATCATTTGTCCAAGTTCACAAATACACGCTGAGGAATCCTTGAACTCCCAATCGCCATTCCGTATAAATGATGTGGCTTATTATTAGCCGGACTCGCTTCCCTTCCGTGTCATAAACGTGACGGCTAATTTTGAACCGGACCGGGTATAATTAGACCGTTCAGGTGACCGTACGTCGACGTGGCAAGACTGTCCGACATTGTTGTAACTGTAAAAGGAGTGGGCCTGTTAATTTATAATTATTATTCGCAGCGTTGAATCGAAGCTGAGGCTATTAGGTTGCTATAGTTTCGTCAGACTAGTGCGTCGTATGTCTGTCATCTCGTGGAAGACTGGCCAGCATGGTTTTGTGCATTTCGAAATTCTGCTTGAATTATTCGTTGACACTTTGATGGGCTCTGTAAACGAAAGTCTGGCTAGTCAGCCAATTGCTTCCTTCTTTGTCCGGTCTGATCACTCTTGGCCTCACAGAGACTTCCCATCGGGACCAGGTCCTCCTTATCTTGACCAACTTGGAGATTCTCTTTGTCCTTTTAATTATTCGCGATTGTTATTATCGTTGGGACATTTCAATATTCATTTCCATCGAATTGGGGCTCATTAAAAATTCACCGGTCTCCAAGAATTTTAATTATTTAATTACACTGACGTCTCCTCCCCTCAACAATGTTTACCTCATCTTCTCTGAAGCTTGTCTACCACCGGCCAGCATGCAACGATTTAATATTTTAATCTCCCTCAGTCGGCAAGAAAAATGTAATATTCCAGGGACTATGCCTGTGCAGACGTCTAATCTGGTATTACCATACTGTTGCACGTGAACAACCAGAAATTCTTTGAGGATTCCGGACGGGGATCACCTGGATCAGGGAATCCCAGCCGAGTTTCGTTGCAATTTCAGTATTCCAGCAACGTTTCCCGGGATGAACTGAGAATTCACGATGTCGTTTCCGTTGGCTTGTCCCTGTCCGCGTCATCGGGTGGCCGTGCAAATGACTGTGGCAATGATATTTGGGTCGCGTGCAGCCCTATCAGATCAATGGGTGATTTAATGAACCCGTGGACCAATGCCAGTCATCTACAGACGCATCATCCTTGTCTCAGTTCTGTTTCCCGTCGCGTTGCAACCTGTTGATGTTGCATTCGCCGCGACTGCAGCGCCGCCAACGAAGATCGATCGTCGCGATAGGGGAACGTACACTATTGTACGCGAGCGTGTGTCCGTGTCTTGGCCACATGAAGCTGCGAAACCGATGGTAGCCTTGGGATCCCATAAAAAGAAATTGGGGTTACTCCCTATCGAGAAGTTAATTCTGCTTTTGGAAAGGAATTTTCGGGATATTTGTCGTTTCTTTAGTCAGGGATGCTCGTATGATTCTGAGTCGTTCCGGGTGATACATTGTATTTCTTTCTGAATACCCATGAAGAACATTTTAACCGAACGGTTACCCCAAGGCATCGTTTCTGGATTTTATTTTGAACTGTTCTGACAACGCCATTCGTGACAAAGAACAGGGGACCACAACTAGTGAAACCAGATTATTCTCCATCATTCAAGTCTGTTCGTAACCTCAACATTCGTGTTTGTCCAAATATCAAACCATATGCTCAGCAAACGCGGTTGTTTGCGTTGTACCTCGATGTTATCCAGGGTTTGAAACGGAGAATCTGACTAGAAAATGTTAAACAGCCTCTGGCTGTCCTCGTCCTAAAACGAGGATTCACAGTATCAATGCAAATACCATAAGAGTGCAATTCACAAGGCTCCACGAGCTACTTCGCCAGAATAATCGAGGCCTAAAGAGATCAGCTTGGCCTTCTGGCCGATTGCCAAGAGTCTTTCGCGAGTCACTCATTGCATCTGTACATGCTGCTGTTTAAGAGGGATGCTGGGACGCAATGGGAATATATACATTAGTCAAGCCGCTGGCCACGTGTGTTTATCCAGAATGCATGAAGTGCTTTGGCTGGCTGAATTCGATTGTGAGCTCGATCAGAGGTGCTCCATTAGTGCGAGAGGCGCCGCTACTGGAAATTAGATTCTCCACCGGCACACAGTTGTTGCTTTGAGAAGGAACTTTTTTCGTATTGACAGTTCTGTCAATTCCCATGACCCCCAACCGTGGAGCAAAATAATTGAGCGAGGCAGAATATTAAAACTGGAAGAGCAAGATTAAAAGATCCCTGTGAATAGGGTTAACTGTCCACCCTGTATATCGACAGACCGAGGCAACTTTGAACAGTTTGAATCGTTCGTGCTAGGTCTAATAGATGACGAAAACAGCCCTGCGAAAGTTCAACTCAATACTGCATACATTGAGAAAATAATGACGAAGGATAAATAACTTGGCGTTCAGGAACGATTAACGGGGTAATAACTTTTTTTTTAGTTGCTGAAGTGTTAAAATTCTCCGTAGCTTGTTGTTTGTTCGAAACGTCTGCTCAACGTGCTTAACACCAATCGAGAGAGGCGCAACGCTGTTTCCCCTGTGCTCATACATATTTCATCGGAGCACAGGCCGCGTCGGGTGCATTCTCTAGTACGATCCTTTAATCAGCGAGGACCTCGGTTGCATTAACAGAAGCGAGTCATTTCCCTTCGATGCAAATATGCGACGGTTTGCCTACGAATTGCTGTCGCGACACTTCTTCCTTCCCATTTTCTTCGCTTTATCCCTGTCAACGATTTTTATGGGGACCTCAGGCCAGGGGCACGCAACGTGGCTGACGAGGGGATTCCCGGCTTGATCAAGAATCTCTAGCCTCCTTGAGTGAATTTGTACAATTACAGGGCATTGCTTTTCCTCCCTGGTCTCTTTTGTCCAGGCAAGTGCGATAAATCGCTACGAGGATTCATCTGCGTCAGCGAACCTCCTGCAATCACAGATCTCTCTGTCTGCTCGAGGAGAATGATTCTATAGTTGACCAAGCATTCCATCCCAACGTATAAAAGGCAGAAAAAGACACATGACATCCATTGATCCAGGAAGGGCAGGACGAAGATCCTAACCTCAAATAATCCTTCCTTCCTAAAAGGGTAACTCTCGCTCTGACGATGTTACAGTCACCCAATCTTCCAAGCCTCTAGAAATATTAATTTGGTAGCCCCACCAGGCCATCCAATCCACTGCCAAGAATGTATGACAACTTCCACTGATAGATTATAGTCCCCCCTAAAGGGAAAGTATATCTGGCAGTCCAGCACAGTGTCGGTGATCAGGGAAACGAATCTCAGACGCGTAATGGGCAATAGGCTAGACTTAAAATTGGCTCGCGTTGGCGGCCGATGATCCTTCAGGCCATACCAGAAGAAATCACCGACCCCAAGTGGCGGTGGAGGAAGCAGAGCGGGCTGGCGATCGCGCAGAAGCATTACGACAGCAGGTGCACCGGCTCACCAGCACCACGTGATCGCCAGTGCAGCTGCAACTGCACAAGCCAGGATGCAGGCAGAACAGGGAAGCATCGGTGAGCTTCGAGGCTACCATAACTTGAGGTCTAGGAGACACACCTTGGCCAACGTTCGGTGAGTACTTGATTATTTTCATTCGTCTGTAAATTTAAGCAGGATACTCGCAATCACGAGGACTATGACTTAGGATCCGAAGACGTTTTCTGTTTTTTAATGCTGACCTGATCATTTCTTTTTCTTCTGAACGTTCGGATCGGTTTCAGTGCAAGTGAATTTGGAATCGTGATGGACCAAGTGGTGAATGGTGTATTGTGATTATTTGGACTGGTTCAGTGTTTTGTTTTTCAGCCTGGTAAAATGACTGCTTTAGTTTTGTACCATGTATTATCGCTAGAGAATATTGTTGCAAGTGTGTGGGCCGATTACTTACGATACTGAAGAAGCAGAACAATGCGGATAATATTTCGTTGTGGGATCCTCGTGGTTTTACTTGTTGCTTTGCGGTATTGATTGTTTAGACAGGCGGCCATTGGTATGCAACGCTGAAATGCATTGTATCTAGTTCATTCCCGCCAATATCTACCTCGTTCGTTACTCCAATATCCGAGTCTTCGGATTATTTTTATTCAGCGCAGTAGAGTTTATAGAATGGTTGAAAATAGAGTGCGAATACATGATCTTGAATCATTTGAAAACATGATGTCATTCGTGTGAATTAAAAGTCGACGTGTTTTTGAACCAGATTGGTTTTAGTTTGGTGACAAATTGTAATTGGTCCGTGCCAGATACTACGCGTGTCTGATGTATGAGGTAACGATGTCTCGTGAATCATAGAGAAACCAACATTTCTGCTAGACTCCTCTTAATGTCTGCCGTTCTATGAATGTGCAAATGGTCGGGACACAAATAGACGATCCAGACACTATATTTCATACTTCTATTTGGCAAGCCGGATTGTCCCAGCGAAAAGATTACACGAAGCTTAATATTTTGATCCTGTAAACAATTTTTTGTTTCCCCGACCTTTAAGCATTTATAGCTTGAAATTATTCAACGATATAATCAATTCAGATCCGCTTGCAATATCCACAATGAAACTCATAAAATACTACTCGACCAAATGAGTGCATACTTCATAATGGACAAGTATGTTTTATTCCAAAACCATGAATTTACATTTTCACCCATGCATGATGAATTGAAAACCACAGACGCAGACACGCAACAGCACAGGACATTAAAAACAGTGTCGTATCCCTGCGAGTGGAGCAATCTGCAATTTAATTTCAGGCCGTCAGCTGATCCTATTATACGTCAGATGAAAGTAACAATAGCTGAAAAGAGTACCATTCAGTCGGCTACATTATTGGGAATTACATACCGCTTCCTTTGTCGCATCCACATTTGATTCTATCATCGTGTTCAGCGACTCGGAAGTCTTTGCCGAGCCTCGTTTGATTCCTGTCTTGCAGCATGAAGTTCGTCCCTTATAGGACACCTGAGACGTTTCAAAAATAGAGGGCTAGTATTTCAAGCAGTACCATAGAAATAAACTCTAGCAGAACGTAGTCTGCCCTGCATTGTTTAGAATAAGTATTCCTTTGAATCATCTCAAAACAAAATTCTGACAACTCACGCGAGATTATAACGTGCACATCTGGTGAGACTTTCCAGTCATCACCACAGCTGAAGGCGGATAAAAAATTCCCAGGTACTCATATTTCATATTACTGTACATCCTTCGGTCTACGTCATGGGAAGAATGAACACAACATATGCTCATCATATCTCACCCAAACAGTGTCACCAGCTGGCTCTCTTCCTTTTACCCCCCTGCTCCATGGGGATCGCATAGGTAGATCAATCAAATTCTGCGCAGGCACAGCGTACTTTCTTCACAAGCCCGGGTATTCCTGTTTCTATGTCGGCGGTACAAGGACACTGATCCGCTTGCTGATTGGTATCCTTTTCAAGACTTTTCTTGGGTACCCGTTCAGATTTGGCTGCTTTAGGAATCTTCGCCATGCAACTCTGATCAGACCTCTGCTTCATTCTCTGTGACGTTTGAGATTTGCCAAGTGAAGGTTCACAGGCGCAGATCTCTTGGTCTCGCGTGGACTTCTTGGCCGGCTTCCTCGAGGCTTCGTGGCTCTTCAAGGTCTCTTCTAGCTTCTTTATCTTGCAGTGCGAGCAGACGGCGTCGTGTTGGGCTGCCTGGTCCATAGAGAGACCATGGGGTTTTTTCAGCGAAGGTAAGGTTGATATGAACTTGAAGAGGGCAGCAGATTCCCGAGACTCTACTTTAGTCGTGGTGGCTTGAACCGTGTTGGGTACTGTCTTTCCACATTGACAGCAGTCGCATATGCCTTCCTTCGCCTCTCCAGCCTTTTTACCATAATAGATGGATCTAATTTCCTGTTCTGGGCCAGGTTTTGGTCCCCCGTCAGGTCGCCTGGTGCTTGATAGAGGTGCTTCCATGGTCCTCATTTGGAAGGACGAAGTCATCAACGTTTGAGAGCTTCCTGTGATCGACGTGGCTGTCATCTGCTCGGGATGAAGCCTTCGGGCGTGCATGATTTTGTTTAACATCTGCGAGTCTGCGTGTAGTGTTTTTGTGGTGGTTATGATCTTGGGTGACTGGATTTGTCGGAGCACCGTGGGAGCTGGTGGTGTTTGAGTTCCTATGTCTTCCGCTGTTTGGGTGATCACTTGGATGGTTTCGATTCTGGTGATTTCTGTCTGTGTGATCTCCGTCTGTGTGATTTCAAGCTTCTTAAGGGGCTCCTAGAGATAATAGGGATAACAAGTTAGGCAATGTAGGTCTTCATTTTTAGTAGTCTGATACGTTAGCATCAATAAAAAAATATTTATTTAATATAAAGTATACAGTATATACTTTTTGTGGCAGAACAGGTGGTTCACAAATGCAAGGCTCTTCCTCTAAACTGGACCCCTCCGATTCTGTTATTAAAGATGGCTCGGATGCTTCTTCTCTGTCAATGGGTTTGTCTTCCACTTTCTCAGGTTCGATCTCTTCTGGCATTAGTTCTACGTCAATGGGTACTACTTCTTCGTCTAACACTGCTTCCACGGTCAAAATTTCGCCTTCTTCTTCTACACTCTTCTCCTCTGTAGCTTGCTCCTCTGATGCCAGCAAAGATTCGACAGTTGCTTCTCCTGCTGCATCAGTTTCCTTAGCTTCTGTACCTGCTTCTTGTTTTTCTTCGACATCCACTTCCTTCTCTTTGTCTGTCTCTTCTATTTGTTGCACCTGTAACTCAATTCCTTCTTCGGCTGGAGCTGCTTCTGTTGCTTCAATCTCGGTGACAGTCAGTTCATCAGCTTCTTTTATTTCTTCAGCAAATGGCTCTTCGGATGGTACAGTCTCAGATACCTCTGTAGGTATTTCAGCAACGTCAGCGTGGGCTGCTTCTCCTGCCTTAGCAGGTGCTTCACCTGTCGGCTTTGACTTTTCGTCTATTCCTTTTGCTTGCACCTAAAATCACTCAGTTGCTTTCTATCCTTCGAATTTATGATTGGATATTGTAATGTGGAAATAGTACTATTTATACTCACTCCAGTGAATACAGCCAACTGTCTAGCCAACTCGTCAGCATCTTCTTTCACAATCACACAATTGGAACATTGCTAAATAATAAAATGATTCAAATTTAAATGGCCAAGTAATTTATTCGTCGGTGTTTTCCTCGGTAATGTAGAGATTAAAATAGAAAAGAAAATTTCATTGAATTTGTCAAACAAGAATTACTACAATGCGTACCGCTATGGTTGATCGAATCAAGTCCACATCATCCTTCCATGAAAACATTTGATCTCGCGGGACCAAGATGTTCCTTTCGTCAGCCACAACAGCGCTTGCTTCGGTTGCTACATCCGTTATTTCAGTCACAACTGCTCCAGTTGGTACCACTGGTTGTTCAGCTACGGCTGTAATTTCTTCTTCGGCAATTTCTGTAGCAGGTGCAACTTCTTCACCAACGACTACTTCTTTATCAGGTAGAACTTTGTCAGGAGCTGCAACTCCTTCAACGGGTGTAGCTACTATAGTAGGTGCCGCTTCTTCTGCAGGTCCTTTTGGAACTGCAATTTCATCAGCGGTTGTAGCTTCTGTGGGAGGTGCCACTTCTTCTGCAAGTCCTTTAGGAACTGGAATTTCTTCAACGAGTGGAGCTATTATAGCAGGTGCCACTTCTTCAGCAGCTTTTTCAACGGGTGTAGCTACTATAGCAGGCGCCATTTCTGCTGCAGGTTCTTCAGGAACTGCAACTTCTTCAACAGGTATAACTATTACACCAGCTGGCACTTCTTCAGCAACTTCTTCAATCGGTATAGCTGTCACAGCAGGTGCCACTTCCTCTGCAGCTTCTTTAGAGACTGCTACTTCTTCAACGTGTGTAGCTACTTCTTCGGCAGCTTCTTCAGGAATTGAAAGTTCTTCAACGTGTGTAGCTATTTTTTCGGCAGCTTCTTCAGGAATTGAAAGTTCTTCAACTGGTGTAACTACCGTAGCAGGTGGTACTTCTTCAGCAGCTTCTTCAACTGATGTCGGTACTATACCAGGTGTAATTTCCTGCGCAGTTTCTGTAGGAACTGCAATTTCTTCAGTAGTTACAACTTCTTGAATAGATGCAACTTCTTCAGCACTTTCTGCAGGAACTGTATATTCTTTAGGAATTGCAACTTGTTCAGCAAAAACTTCTTCAGGAACTCCAATTTCTTTAGCAGCCTCGATTTCCGTTGGACCGAGCGTCTCCTCTTCATCTTCTACTTCCTCCATCACTGTTCTCATAGTTACGGCAACATGGTCCTCACCCCTCTCGACTACGTCTTCCTCAAATATATCCTTCTTCACCACCGTTTCCGTAGGCTCCAATATCACCCTCACCTTCGCCAATTCCTCGTCCACGTTCATGCCAGTCTTCTCCATCAACGCCCTGACTGAAATGCGATTCTCTTCCAGAGCTTTTATTTCCTCTTCCGTCAATCCACTTTCAGTGAGAACTTGATCGTTGCAAGTAATGTCGCAAACAAAGTCGTCGCCGTATTTGTCCAATTCAGAGAGGGATCCTATTTGTGCCAAGTATTCAGCAGCTTCTATCAGTCGCTCATCTCCAGATTCTTCCAGTTTTCGTAGTGCACTTTCCTTTCGTTCTTCTAATTCCTCATAATCCAAATCGTCAGCGGATCCTAGCTGACCCAAATAATCGGCACCTTCTATCAGTCGTTCATCTCCAGCTTCTTTCAATTTTCGTGCTTCATAATCGAAATCGTCAGGGTGAATTTCTAGTTGGGCGTCGCTCATTTCAGCCCCAGCCATAACATGCTTCTCAGCCATGTCACCTTTGGCGAGCACCCCTCTATGATGAACGCCACCCACGTAGCCGTCCGTTCCGACCATCATTTCTTCCTGCTCAGCAAACGCTGACACTCCTTTGTCCAAGATGTCAGCAAACGCTGACACTCCTTTGTCCAAGATGTCAGCAAAGTCGTCGTCCCTCCCAATTAGGGCCTCTATCTTCGTGGTGCTGACATATTTTTCCAGTTCACCCCTGCAATTGGACAATCTTGCCATGAGTTGCTCTATGACGTCTTCCAGCTCGCATATTCGGTTCGCCATCTTTTGATTAGCAGTTGTCTTCAGGTCCAGCTGCTCCTGAAGAACGCTCACAGTGCTGGCTGCATCGCCTTCCAGCTTGGACCACAGTTCATCAGCTTGCTGTAGAGTCCTCATGTAGGCCTCTTCACGGCGTTCCATGTCGGCCATTTGCCTCTTCATGGCCAGTTCCTTCTCTGCTAGATCCTGAAGCCTCTGCAGACATTCGATGTCCGTTGTTCTTATCGACGTGTTGCTGGGAACCTTGTCTAACCACTTTTTCTTGCACTCTATCACACCACACTCGCCTGCGCGAATGAGAATTCTCACTTTGGTATGAAGATAAATATACTTTATAAAATATCAGCCTACCGGTCTCGCAGGCGCCATCCTCAGCATCTTTGGACGCGGCGGCCTTCAGTTTCTGAGCTTCAGCAGTCAGCTGCTGAATCTTCTCCTTGGTCTCTTCCTGTATCCTCTTAGCCTCTTCCAATCTTTTATCCCTATCTTCCAGTGCTGCCACCTTCTCAGCCCAAAGTGACCTAGCTTCCTCTGCTCTTTTCAAAGCCTGCTTTCTCTCAGCCTCGACCTCTCTGACTCTACAATCAAAATGGCGACTGGGTGTACTAGGGCAGTACACTTCGCCCGAAGCTGGGCCCTGGAACTGCTTCTCCAGTATCCGTTTCAGAGAAGGAACGGAAGCTCCCTGGGTCATCCTCCAAATGTTCCAGACCATGACAGCTGGCATGGAGCACTCCAAGATGTTCAGTCTTTGCTTCAAGTCACCTGTTTGTTTCTCCAGTTCCTCGTTCTTCAGTTCTCGTTTCCCTATTATCTCTCTGAATCGACGATGGCACTGTCGATACATTTTTTTGCTTTTACGAAGCCTGTCTTTACTCAGCTCGTTGAGAGACGGTTTTTTCTCGTCCAGGCTGATCTCCTCTATCTTACTCAACTGTTCCTGGCTCTTCGTCCACATTTCCTCTAGAGGTTCTATAATTTCTTCCTTCCCTGTTGTACTAGAGGAAGTTCCAGCCTTATCTGACGTTACCCCTGATCTCGTGGAGGACCGACTCTTTTCAGACTTTTCTACACCCGAGCCAGCTGATAATCTTTTTGAGACTGTTGGTGATTGGGTTTCTGCAGGTGTGGCTGGATCTTTTGCATCGTCAGCATCTTCGGGAATCTCGGGTTCTGGGTCATCTTCTGGCTCTTCTTCGTCTGCCATAGCGATATTCTTTTACTATTCTTTTATTTGGTGTTGAATTACATATCACTGTCACCTAGGTCCGTATAAAGGTATTATTATTTTTTAGATACTATCCTCCCCCTCTAACAATATAACTATGTATTTATTTAAAATTAAAGGGATCAAACATTTTTTCACCGAAAAATATTCATGATTCATGTTTTCAAAAATTTACCTTCTTGATTGCTTTTTCCAGAGTTGTTTACAAAGACACATTGTGCCACCAGACGTTGAAAACACGACACCTAAATTCTTGTCAGTTTATTTTTTTGTTGGTTAATGTAAGATTAATATTTTTACATCTTCGTTAAAATTCTTCCCTAAAATTTTGAACGTGACCTGAATAGAATTGACGTTGATGGATCAAAGAACCATTACTGAGGTTTTCTTTTTAGATTGGACGGAAACCACGTTAGAATTCCGCCTACTTTAACGATTTTGTAATGTCGTTTGAATGTAGCAGCGACGTGGCCGAGAGTCGATCGCATCGATCGATTTCTGTCGTCGTTCTTTTTATTACACCCTCGCATTAAACGACGTGAAATATATATTACGGGTGATTTGGATGACGTGTAAAGTGCATTATGAGTTCGTCCCGAGTGGATTGAAAAGTGTACCCACGCACAGGTGATCGAATGCTGAATAGGGGGCAATAAATGAGACCTTCTCGCTTGCATCGAGCGACGAAGTTCCAAGTTCACAATCGCCATTTTCATTCACAAGGTTCCAAGCTTTTTTAAGGGTTGTTTATTACCGATCTTCCAAACTCTTAAGTGTTGCAATTTTTCAAATAAAAAAACTGCATAATTCCTCTGCTTCCAAAAATTACTTAGAATACTAATTTAATTAAAATATTAATTTTCAAAACTTTCTTCAACCCTTGTTATAAATATTGAGGAAGTTCCTACCCCATCGGAATGCTCTTTGACAATTCAGCGGCCCCGCCGAACCTGTGTCCAAAAATTGTTCTATGGGGTGGAAAAAGCGATAAATAACGGGGGTTGCTTAAAATAAAAACAAAAGCGGCCGGCTGCAGGGTTAAACATCAATTTTTTCCGGCTCGGTTTACCGCAGAGGAACAACGTTAAAGGATAAACCAGCCTAAGCCCGGAAAAGCCCTGCTTTATGTCGAACCAGCCTGAAAAGGGGGTTGACCTCGCACACCCTCCACTTTCTCCGCCGCCCTTCTTTCTGCACCTCTCGCAAAATCAATAGTATCGGTGTACCGAGTTTATCCCGCGGTTCAGCCGAGTCTACAACCGGTTTGCCAGGGAAACTTCCTGTAAATTTTAACCGGGAAACGATTATTTATGGTTTCGTGGCGAAAGGGGGTTCATTCTACAGAAGGGGTGGTTGCTTAACATTGATTTCGACAAACTGTATGATAATGGTTTCATTCTTTCAAGGGCTGCAGATTTAAATAATTTCTGCCGAAGTAAACAATTCTGGGAATCCTGTACGTAGTAAAATTAATCATTTATCACTGATTTACATTACGATTGTTTGAGAAATAAATGTTTCAGAGTGCTCCGGGAAATCATTCTGATTGATACATTTTTGGAAATTTTTGTGATAATAAAATTTTCTTAGGAAACAAATATTTTGGTGCGCCTTATATAATTTACCATTTAAACTGGTAAATTGAATAATTCACGGGTGTTAAATGATCTTCATAAACGGAACGGGTTAGTTTTACTGACTGGTGACATTTAATTAGTTGTCTCTGAATATCTTGTTCCTTCCACGTGTCTGCAAACGAACGTTCAACGAAACGCAATTATCTGACTGCCTTGCTCCATGCAAGTCCGACCTACGTAATCAACACGACTCATTTAATTACGAATTAGAAAGTTGCTTTCACTATCGACACTGAATAGGCCTAATTACAAGATATCAAACTTTCCTTCCAATTACAGGATCAATTGACACTGATCCAACATTAATATTTTCAAACAGGACAATTCACTGAATCGAAATTTCGTTTTCTCAGTGTGTAGTCGAACGATTCAAATTTCTCAGATACTTTGCAGACACCCGGTACGTTGCGGCCAACAATCGCAGACACTCACTGGCACACACTCCTCCACTTCACTCTGAGCAAACCGAACGGAAAGCTTCGCATCGCGACACAATTACCGTGGAAATATTGCACGGGAAAACAAGCAAGAGGAAAGTACAAAAGAGTTGATACTATTAAATCTGCAATTAAAATTCCGCGAGTCGATGCGCCAGACATTGACCATGCAAGTTAGAAAGGGAAGACGAAAGGAGGAAAGTTCATTAACACCGTTTACCCTTTCGCATTCATCCCCCTCGAGTACCCTAACGGAGAGGAGAAAAAAAATCTAATGAACATTAAAAAATGATAAAATCAACCGACGTAATATTTCCCATAGAAAGAACTTGTTAATGAAAAATATAAAACAATGATCGAATTAAAAGACAGTAAATTATAAACGTTATTCTGAAATTATAAATCACGGTATCTCGCACTTTATGATGCATTAAAACACCATAAAGTGATAGTCCCGTGATACGAGTCAACGATAGAGACAACATGGTCGAAAATCAGTAGTACAAGTCAACGATTTCCCGCGTAATCATAATCGCCTTAGGATTTTTCAATTTCGCCAAAGAAATTGCACGGAAGAACAAACGTCCCGTTCTGTTCGCCAGCAAGTAACAAAATATTATCAAGCTTCAATCTTTAATTGCAAATTGACAGTAGCAATTCTCAGTAGTATACTTCAATCATACACGCAGAAGTAAACTTAAACTGTGCTTCGTGCATTCCAATTTTTAATTCCCCATGAAATAACCGTACCCTCGATATAACAACAATAAAACGATTTACCTGACGGCAACTGTACAACCGGAAGTGTGAAATTTATCGAACCGCGGCACTTCCGCGCAATTTGCCAGGGGCGAGAATGGTATTCTCCCTCTTTGTTTCGTTCCTCACGACGAGTCCCGTCGTTTAGCTCAGATTTATATAGAAGGAATCGTCGAGGCTGATCGACGAGGCTCAATAAGTTCGAATGAATTCTTTTCCCTCCGCCCGGTATAGATATATATGTAGTGTCGTGCGTGACCAGGGCCACTCATTTATCGCTGGGGGGGATCGTTTCGAATGTCACTACCTGATTCAATTTTAACCTTAATCTCATACTTCTGACAGGGGACAAAGTAGTTTCGTGTGTCTCGTTAAAATCGCACCTTGCGCAACGCGGGTGACGAAGGTGGGGATCTGTTTCGAGACTATCGTCGCATTAGGCTGCTTGAATTTCGTGGCACGTTTGGAAGTACGTATGTCGTGCAATTAGGAATACACTAATATTGATTCTGGTGCACCAGTGTGCCATCCTATTAATTAAAAAATTAACGCCGCCGTCACTTGTTGAACTACGAATTTCGGGCAAACTTCCGCTGCACGCCACCGAAATGAACTTCGGAACAGGATTAGGCAACCAATCACGCGACGGAACTTCGTTTGCACCTGTTCAGTAGAAGGCGTTCGTGAACGTCTAACACTTGCCGGATGCCAACGCTTCGAATGTTGCATAGAATTTCCTGTACGATTTGCCAGCGATAGGGTATTTCGAAATTAATTGGGAAAGTCGCGTGGTCGTATTGGAGGAGAAATATGTCGTGTTGTAGTCACCTGCGGCCGATTTGTAGTCACGAATCCCTTGATTAACCGTCATTCTACCCTCCATAAATTACCTTGTCCGAAACTTTCAGATCGATACAACCCCTTCTTCGTCAGAACATTGAGCGTCAAAGTAGGCCAATAATTAGACAAAAGACGTATTCGACAGACCGTCATTCGCAGGCATTAGAGCCTCTGTTAATTCGATTATAGTCACTGCTAATTCCATTATAGTCATTGCTGATTCGCTCATAGTCACTGCAAATTCGCGCATAGTCCCCGTTAATTCCCTTGTAGTCGCTATTAATTCGCTTATAGTCACGAATTTTCTGGACTCGCCTTATTCGACCCTCTTCAAGCTACCCTGTCCCAGATTTTTCGTTTAATTCAACCCCCTCTTCAGACATTGCGCTGGTATTAAAGTAACCTAACGGTTGCTCCCTTGAACGTTCATCCCCCTACGGGACCAGGCGTCCCATTCGAACGCGAGCTGTTTCTTGCAGCCGTCGATACATTAGCATAAACGCCTGTATGTATGCGGACGGATGATCGACGGCACAACGCGATCGTGTTTAAACTTGCATTGCAAATAGGATCGTATTCCGCCGCGAGTTCGCCTTCCGTCGGGGTCGATATCCACAACTTTTCCTCGAGGCGAACGTACACGATTCCCAATGTGCCGGGTCTGTAATATTTGATGCCATCAGTCAGGCTAATTGCACTTCGGAGCTAGCCGCCCGCCGTTTCAGAGATTACTTACGATCCATCGATTTCCTTCGAAATTCCTTCCCCCGGTGTTTCTTTCACTGCGAGGGGTTGTTTCTTTTAAGCAGGGGCCAGAGTAGACAAGGACTGAGACTTCCCGTGAGACCAATTGTGAGAATTCTTAAAGGGGTAGTTGGTATTGGACACAGTGAACTGAATTCAAGTTTCTAACTATTTCCTTTTCAACCTGTTATTAAATTTCAACAACCTCGATAAATAACGATCCAGGAATAAATTGAATTACTTGGCGAGTTGTTCCAGTGCAATATCTTGCCAGTTACTTGCAATGCGGTTATACGGAGGGGTCGTGGATGTTCTTAATAACTTCTTGACCTTCGACTTCGTAGACGTTGGTGCGTCGTAGGTGCATCGACGCCAACGACCTGCACCGCTGCATATTTTAGCCTGCACGCGTCACGGGGTGGCCGGTGACGTCACTGGTAACCTACATAGTTTAAGAGAACCAGCGATCCCGAAGCTGCAATCGTGGCTGGAGCCTCTTCCCCAGAAGCCCAACCTCGAGGGTGCATTCGCTTATTGCCATCTTATTGTTAATATCCCCCTAGAAGTAATTGATTAACTTACGGACAAAGGATTATCCCTGATATTTGAACCGTCGATTCAACTTGACCGAAAAGTATTTAACTATTTACCATTCTTTAACACTAGTTAAGTTAATTATTTTCAGTCCTACTAAAAACTACAAAAGTCATTATTTCAATTAATTCAGTGCCATACCTTTTCTTTCGAAACTTTGGGGAATTAATTTCTAATTGTTTGTGCAACATTTTTCAATTCATCCATGCAGTGTCCGACCGTACTCGAATGATACATATTTCTTTACATTTTCGCTTTGTCCAGGATAAGTATGAATGACATTTTTATCTTCCAATTACTGTTACACTCGCAGAACTGTGCACTCGACAGAAGCTCGATCGGAGGAAGTGAATTATATGGAAACGGAACACAGCCACGTTTAATCAGCCTGAATACCAGGGCCACGTTCTTTGCGTTTCACATTTTCAAATACGTGCATCAGCGTAACCCGTTCAGGCATGCATCGGGGTTGCAGGCGCGCTGGATTAGCAATATATACGTCGATATCTCGCGAGCCAATCAGCTTACAGAATTTGCAAAACGAATTTTCCAAGGGACCCTGACACATCTTCCGTTTTCTCATTTTGTACCCACCATTCAGGGAACCAATGGTGTCAGTATAAAAATATTAATAACTTGCACTTAAATTCCACATGGACTATTGTTATTATTGTTCGTTTATTTAGTTAGTTACCTGGTGTACCATTTACGTGAAAAGGACTCACAGAATTGAAGTTGGAAAAATTGAAAACGACTGCGTTTCCATTATGATGTGGAACGGTGTTTGTTTAAGTAGTATAAGCCACCGTAAGGCAGACATTCGGTAAATGCAGTGAAGAATTAAAACGGAGGGTAAATAACGCACAGGAAACAAAGATTCTGGTGTTTTAATTACTGAAAAAGGTATCAAGTAGTATTGGCCAACGTATTACCCGACCATCTTCTCAATTTTTATTCTTACCTCTGTGCTCGCCCACGAGATTAAAAGAAAACAAATTTAAAACGATTTTTAATCTCTGTTGAAACGTTGTAATAACCTCTGACGGTCCTAAGAAAATGTTTCCAAACGATTCCTTCCACCATAAAACTTTCAAATGTCACAAATTCAACATCGTTCAGTTCATAAAAATGTTAATGCAACCATTTAGCTAGAATAATTTACATGGTACAGGATTGCTTGATAGAATCGTTTCGAATGTTCGCAGGTAAAGGAATAATCGAGGGGGTGAAAGAAGCAACCCTTAATCTTTCTAATGGAAAACGAGATGAACCTATAAGCGTTCGTTTCTTGCGACGACCATTCCGTCTTGGTTTCCAATTCTTTTTTCTTCCTCACCACTTCCACATTGTTTGAAACGGAATTTCCTTAAGCGTGGTTTTATTGCCTCCGCGTATCCAATTACATTTAGGATTACAGTCTCGTCAAGAACGCCAAGAGCTCACCCCTTTCCTTCCCCCGTGAACGAGTTAAAGGATAAACGTGTTTTACGCGACGATAAGCTGAACGTGAACATAATTCAGAATGCCTGTCGTTCTATTCAAAATATTCCTATCCCTTCAATTTTGCCATGCATCTCTCTCTGCTCGATTTTAGCTTTTAACTATTGTATAAACAATTATTCCGTCATAATTATTCCGATTTTTGTTCTTTTTCGTGCCTTATGTTATTGACTAAATCATGGGGACGATGAAATTTGTATATATTATATCGATTAAAGCAACAAGAATTTCCATGAACAATAATTAAAACTATAACAACCGTAGCCATCGCGGTATATTTCCAAAGAACCGTCCGAATTTCTCGAAAAAATACTCCCAACCCAACAAAACACCACCATTGAAAGCCCCTTGTAGCGGAGCATTAACACGCCCCATCGTTTTATACCGAAATACGGGAAAGCCACCCCTATAAAGCAGCCATACGATCGTGCCTACTTCATTGTCCTCTCGAACAAGTATTTCCAACAATGGTTCTCCTCCAACCCAGCAGAACAAACCGCCCAATTGATCAAAAATCCTGACGGTGCAAGCAAAGAGCGCGATTTCACCTGTCCCCACCCCCTGGCAGAGGGTTGTAATGTGTACACGTAGGGGGCACGTTCACACCACGGTTAGTGTTTATCACCTGACGTCACTCATCTCCACCAGAATTGAACTAGTGGAGGGAGTGAAACGAGCTCGTGGTTCCTTGCACAGTCGAAAGGGGAGGCTGGTTGCCATGGCGACCAGTGGGGGGGTAGTTTGGGGGATCGATGCCGCAGTAGCGTGGCATCAGGTGGCCGGTGCCCTCTCCTTTCTCGTTTGTTAGTGTCCAACAAGTGGGATGCCTTGAACGAACCCTTTGCACCCTTCGCAATATCGGAACGCGACGAGGGTTTGCTTCTGCGGACTCAAGGGTGGTTTCACCCCCCACCCAATGTTGAAGGAGAAGAAAGCAGAACCAGTCACACGTCGGCAATTTTAAGGAAATTTAATTTTCCCTTTATTTGTTCAAATTGTACTGCCCCTAAAAAAAAGGAAATTAATTCATGATCATTTTTCTTTTGGCTGCTCGCCAATTTTTCGATTCGAATTTCTTTTTGATTATAATAATCAAGCGGTTGATTCCTTCGCGTGGATCTTTGACTGTCCTCGAACTTCTCCCCAGATTCTCTCCAATCAAACTTATCAGGGATACAGTTTATCGCTGACGTCACGAGTTTCTTATCAGTGACTGGTTACCATGAACTTGTGCACGCTCTCGGAGAACTGTTACGATCTCATCGATTATCTTCTCGAAGGCGGAAGTTCTCTCGAGTCGAAGTGGAGTCCTTGGTCCAACCGGAGAAGCTTTGTGCCCGTCGTAAATGCTTCCACTGCTGGTGCTTTTAGTCCTCCAGGATGGCTCGCGACTCGTCGCACGAAAGAAATCCCCCTAGGAAGCACTTGAAAGCGAAAAATTAATTTCCTCCAGCGACCAGACATTTTTCCACTTGCTTGGAGCAATAAAGCAAGAGGAAACTTATTTCTCCTCAATTACCAGGTGAACGGCGTTTTCGTTCATCTTTCAGTTCCTTTCTTTCTCATTAATAATTGCTGGATATTGGAGATAAATTGGAAGGAAAAAGGGGAGGCCCAAGGTAGGATCGATTCCGCTTGCAAATTTGCAGCTTCGGCATGTTCCGCTTCGGTATCGACGCTGCACCATCGATTCCCCCGAGAAATCACGGTGCCCGTAATATTTTCACAACATCGCACTGAAAAACTACCACCAGACACAGTGTCTTGTGTCACGAGTTACGCCTAAGTTGCCGCGTCAACGAAACCAGCGACATCTAGCGTCACGATCCGCCGAGGAAGTTCGAAGAATTCGAGCCTCCTGGGAAATATGAATTTTCCACGACTTTTCTGAACTCGTTCCCTCTTTAATGATGCATCCACCAAGTTGACTTCATCGATCCTTCCCTGTAGAATTATTTTTCGACTGCTTACAAAATTATGTGGAATCACGCAAATAGTCCAGGTGAAAAGAAACCAGTTGAAGTCGGATCAAGTACGTAAATTTGTCTGCTCGATAAGGTTACCTCTATTGGTCAGGGGACCTGGCAACCTTCTTCCATTAACTTTCACCTCTGAACCCTAGTGGCCTGATCTAATTTCCTTTTCGACTTTCTTATAGCAACGCTATGGACAAGGGAGGCCCCACGTAATCGTCAGATAATCCTGTTCGCCTCATTTTGGCCCAGACGACTGTTAAGGTGTGGCCAATCTGAGATCGATGTCTATCTGGTCGACTGGTCCACCTTGCCAGACCATAGAATCGCAATCTCGAATCCTTTTATCGCGTCGACCTGCCTGAAACCAGGTCCAAGTTGTTTCCTGACGGCGATCGGCGTTGACACTTCTTGGCAAATGACTCGGGGGATGAAGATGTGATTCATTTCAGCTGATTTCCTTTGACCTCTTCGATCAATAGATTGGGATTTCTTTCCCTTCTATTCAGGATGCGTTCTAATATTTCTTGTATCAATAGTCACTATGTTCCATTTACTTTCTTGCCCTTTATGTGTTCGTGCTTGATATATAGATGTTTTCTGTGAGAATGCTTCATCCCATTGGAGACCTGATCCTCGACACCTTTTCATCCTTTCTTCGCCAGCCTCTCTCTTGATACGCTTCGTCCTTCATTTCGTTGCGTTTGCTTGAACCAGCCTTGTCTTTGATCCTTCGATTCCCCTTTGTTTCCTTTCTCGATATTTTCCTTAGTTTCCTTCAATTTTATTCTCATGATACTTCCACTATTACGAATCCCCTAGACAGGTCACCCCTTTATTTCCAATTCCTTTTTACCTTCCTCTAATTTCATTTTGTACTCCGCCCAGACCGACTTAAACCTTCCAACCCCTTCATCCTTTACTTTTTTTTATTCACCAATCGTTCAGCCCGTTTTATTTCCACAGCCGTCCTACGTTTCCTCCTTTTGTTTCATTTACTTGCAACCCGCTCGTCCATCCTTTGTCTCCGCCCCTGCTTTCTGCCCCTACTGTTTATACATTCGCTTCAATCCAACCCCTCTCGTAATTTTTACTTCGTCTTCATTCCCTCTGCTTCCACCCTTTCTCTGTAGACTGTCTTTGATCACTGTCATTCGAACACCCTCGCGTGTGTGCATCGACGTGTCCATGGTGTCACAGGCTCGCCATGAAACGTTCGTCCACCATACAGAGGGAGACGCCTGGGTTCATCAACCGTGGCTGATTGAGCTTGCTTGTTGGCCGCTCTTTTCAATCCACGGACGACGTCACAAACACCTGCGCGTGCATCTGA
This sequence comes from Nomada fabriciana, assembly GCA_907165295.1. Classification (NCBI taxonomy): domain Eukaryota; kingdom Metazoa; phylum Arthropoda; class Insecta; order Hymenoptera; family Apidae; genus Nomada; species Nomada fabriciana. Next base: position 9,033,174 of record OU015699.1, on the reverse strand, counting down.
AAGCGTGCACAAGTGCGAACGTGTGTGTGTGCGTTGGGTTTTATGCACAGGGTGTTGCGATACTGATTGAGAATTTTTACCCGGACAAGGCAATTGATTTTGCCGGGGCAAATATGCTGGGATTGAACCAGTGCTGTCACCGGAATATCGAATTTTAAATTATAAGGTGAACCGAGACCACGTTTCCATCTTTCTTGCCGCCAGAAATTTGCTGCTCGCTGTTTGGAATGATTCCCGAGGAAATTTCCTAAAAATGACACTCCCTTTGTGTTGAAACATCTATTTTACGCGTCAGCATGGAAACATCTTGGGACTTCGTGAATCCCTATCCCTCAGTAAATTCCGACATTCGAAGACTCCCAGGAATTTCTCGAAAATCCTCCTTCAAAGGAACACAGGGGTGTGCTTTGAGCATGTAGAACAGGGTTGTTACGGATACATCCGATATATACGGTGTCCAACGTCGCATGTATGTCACGTTGACAAGGAGAAAGACGTGAACGAGGGTGTAAGGCACCCCGAGCAGGCCACCCACTTCTCTTGCTCAACACGCGCACACAGTGTGATGTTGCGCTGTGATACGTCATGCGATAAATTGATATCAGCTGCGGCATTACGGCCGTGCTTCTGCGATGCATTTGTTTAGCCGTCGTTGCGATAATTTATCCCACGTTTGCATACTGTAAACACCACTCGAACCTTCGCGCTTCCACTATCCTGACCCATCTTGTGTTCGCTTGTGATTGCACACCTCGAGTGTGATTTTGCGGAAACGGAAAAATATTCTCGCACGTTTCCTCCGTCGTTCACACGGACACAGCCGTCCAAGTGTCCGAACGTGAAAATTAATATCTGTCGTTGGACAGGCTCGCGACGTCGGCTGCTTTCAGCCGGTGAAATTTATTGTCCACGGTTGGCGCATTGTCGGCGTTCCAACTCCGCGCTCTCTTTTGTCCGCGTTCTCGCGGGTTCCGTTCGTCAGGACTGCAGAATCGATGACAAAGAGTCGAAGCTGTCGAAGGAATCCCGCGGCAAACTGGGTCGTTAATTAAGCGGGACCAGGCTGGCAAAGTGGAGGCCCGCCCGACGACAGGTGCACGGGGGTCTTCCCGATTCTTCCGAAAAGGCCGTAAACTTAACAAGAAAAGTTGTAATTGCAGCGTGGGGACGGTATCTCGCCGGGGCTTCCATCGATACAGGTGTCGCTGTGATCGCAATCACTTGTACGGGGACTACTCCCGCTAATAAATCGTTCTGCTCGATGTAAACTTAGTACCGCGTAATTGCACGACAGTTTAATTAATTAATTAACGGCGTATTTGCCGCCAGGTGGCGCTGGCCACCGCGCAAGGGGACTCCCCCGGAGGAGCCCGCTAGGAACGCACCTGGCAGCTTCATTACCCCTGTTCCCCTGCCTGAAAACTGAGAGTCTGGCTGTAATTAACTGGTTGGCAGCACCTGCGTTGCGTTATGCCCATTAAATTGGGGATTTTGTCCCCCTTCTCGCTTATTCTCTCAAGTATATCAGTTTTTCGTTGTTCAATTTTGATTATTGATTGACTCGGTGGCGAATTTAATCGAGAAGATGAATTTAAATGTCCTCCTAAATGGCCGAACGTTCATCTCGCCGGGCTTCGACAATAAAACTTAATTAACAATTAAAGTAACGACAAAACGAACGCGTGATCCCCGGCAACGTTTAATATCAGGTATTTTCTGGCTTTCTGCAAGCAGTAAATTGCGACGCCCGACGCCGGCATTGTCTTCCAAACTGCACGACGAACTATCCACGAATATTAATTAAACTTTCACGCGATCTACGTGAGATAAACGGAGATACGACGCGCTTCAGCCTGTAACTACCGACGTAATTGACCGTTTCCATCATGTTATCGCGCCCAACAATTACAGACTCTGCACGAAGCAGATATGCAACTTTGCGAATGCCGTTAATCCCGCCAGTAATCAATTTTCCCAAGACAAACTAATTCGAAGCTGCCTGTAAATTTTCTATAAGGCAACGACAACCGTCGAACGTTCACCCGGATTTAAATCAAGTACAGTCCGGAACGGCTGGGTGGAACAATGAATTTGAACTGGATTTCAAGTTTATCCAGTCTCCAGAAAGTCGGGGCGGAGATCAGAAAGTCAATACTGCGCTATAAATTTATGCACCGTTTGTACATTGAGCTTTCGCAGCCGTAACTGAGCATAAAATATGTAGAACCATCGACCGACGTTTCCCGACGTTTCTACCTTGGAAGACGGTACACAACTTGGTGGCGATAAAGTTTAGCAGTAAACGCGTCGTGAACGGCATCCGATCTACTGCATTTTTCAGCGCCAACTTTTCGAGCAACGTGACGCACAACTTTTGCAACGAAAAAACGTAAACCAATCCGGTAATGATTTTATGCATATTCCACGATGTTTACCCTATTAAATTATTTATCGATCGGCTTCCGCCAAATTTGTGAAACAAATTCGTATTGTAGGAGCTTAATAAAAATGATGGGGGGAGCCATCGGGAATCGAACCCAAGACCTTCGTAATTGTAGGCACTGATCAGTCCAACTACGCCACGGAACATTCTTAATATTCGTTGATCTTATGTTCCCTTTTAATGGAGGGCCCCTATCTCACAGTATTAATTTTCCAACAATTTATTATTTTCCGAATAATTGTTAAGGTGATATTTGGATAAGGACGTATTCGAGTCTGGCCACGTACGGTTAGTTTAACCCCATTCTACTTGCGCATACTTTTTCCTAGTGTTTTCCAGCGAAAATAATTCCACGAAATTACTTATAACATTGAAGAATTTGTCGAAATGAAAAGATTTCGGGAGGACGATAATTTTTCTCAGCAGTCGCGTATACTGCGTCGTTCACCTCGTTAACACAGGCTTGAAAGTTTCCATTCCGTATGTTCCCCTGTTTTTTCTTCGTTTTTCAGAACTTTCTTAATCAGCAGGTGGCGCGGCATTATTAAAACAGGGGAAAGCTCTCTGGCTGGCCAGGGAAGAAGAATTATAACGTGTCGCGGCGAACTCACAAACAGCGGGCTTCTCGGTTTGATATTAATAATGAGGCTGGCTAGGAACATTTCGTTTCGGTATTAATGATTCATTTTACATTAATTAACTCGGGAAACAGCGCACGCAAAATGAATATTGCACGCGTTTTCCATGTTAAAGTTGTAATTCGATTTTCATTGATTTGCTTGGATAACTCGTAGGTAATTGGTACGACATTGTATCAGGTGTGCCAACAGTTTTTTTCGTTGGGGGAATTACGGCAAAATGCCTGTGCACAGTTGGTTACAGGACTGGAGCGTAATTATTAATAGGCCTGAATGTACTTTGCTTACTAATTTGATTTCCTTTGATGTCTTGTAATAACCTTCTGGAATTTTGTCATAAATATCGACTCATTTCTTTCTTTTCTGTTCCAGGTGAGTGTGTATCCATTGTTCGTTACCATCAGGTACATGCAGATACGTGAGTTGCTAAACGTTTATTTATTTCTTAATTCAATTGCCATTATTATGAATCGTACGCGAAGAAATCAATATTTCCTCTTTTTAAACCTGAGGAAAACTGCATGCTGCGGTGTATGGTTAGAGCACACAGTTGGTAAAGTAGGTAATACAGGAAACTTTATCTCTATACCAACTGCTCACTGTTACGAATTGCCCACTGTATCCAGCTTCCTTTATTACCGACAGCAAGTAGCAAACAACAGTTGTTCCACGACTGATAATAAGGTAGAAAAAGTCCTTAGCGGCTTTCGGTGCGAATCTGCATTTTAGTAGCCGGTAATATGGCCAGGGAAATATATCGACTGTTCGTAATTCATCTGACTGTAACCCAGTAGCGGTACATTTAAAAGGAATCGATTTGCGCCCGATCTTGAAAGAGATGGGGTAAAGTGCAATATCGAAGATATGACCTGATTTATACTATCGCTCGGCAGGAGTTCCTTGTGACGTGAAAGAATCTCTGCTGACGTAATTCTATGCCACATGAGGTCGATGTTGACCAATCGGCTCGAAAAACTGCCATGGTCGAGTTTGCAGTGGAGTTTTAATATATCCTTCCCCCGTCTACCTTTCAACGTGCATTTAATGTCCATGCACCTGTAGTATACGTATTGATGCTCGTTGTAATATTCATCTCGCTGGCATCTCAAATTAAAATGTTGTCTATCCAACCACTAATATACCCCCTCGTGGGGTGAAGTACCGTAAAAAAATATAATTTTATTAAAGTGTACAAAACATCCTATTTATAGTGTACGAAACGTACTATATCGCAAACTTCAGAGAAAGAGCATTTACAGACATTATCCTCGATCATTCGATTCAGTGCTTCTTTATAATGATGGTAGTCCCAGATCCAATGCTGCCAGCTCCAGAAAGAGTGCCAGCCGTATTGTACCCATATGCGGATCCGTATCCAGATCCCAAGTTCGAAGACAATCCTTGTGAACCAAGCCCAGAGCCATGACCAGATCCCAAACCAGATCCAGAAATGCTGAGAGAGGTTATCCCAGAGCCTAGGCTAATACTTGTGCCTGATCCGTATCCAGTATTCAAACTGGAGGAACCAAGGATGCTAGTCAAGCCTTGGCCATAACTGGAGCCCAGACTTCCACTCAGGCCAGGTCCATAGCTATTCAAACCAGAACTCAGGCCAGAATTAATCCCAGAACTCAGTGTAGCACTAGGGTGTCCGCCTAGGCCACCACCTAGCCCAAGACCAATGGGTCCACCTAGGCTACCCCTGATTCCTGAACTCAATCCAGAGCTCAGGCCAGTCCTGGTAGACCCTGAAGAAACGGCGACGAGTACAGGTTGAGGAATGGGTAGTTGTTGGGGGACCGTTCGAGGAACTGATACAGGAATTCTCACAGACTGAGGAACGTTGACAGGGTGAGACACGCGAAGCGGGATTTCGTTGATCAGAGGAGTATTTTCTCTCACGTAGTAAGGAACTGACGCAGGTCTGGACACTGGATAAGGTTGCGGGATTACCACTGGAACTTGCTGGTTAAATTCTCCACTGATCCCTGAGCTGTGAGCTCCCTGACCGCCGCTGAGTCCCGAAATTCCAGCCGAGAGTCCACCAGAGAGGGCACCACTTGTGTATCCTGCAGAAATCCCACTTGATACGAGGCCACCGCCATGTCCTAAGCTTGATCCTAGGTCCAGGCCACCCGAGGACACTCCCAGATCTCCAGAACCCAGGAGGACTCCTCTTTTAGTCTTCTCATGTTTCCTTGACTCCGCTTCGGTCCCGACAGCAGCCGCCAGCAAAAGCCAGAGCTGTTTGCATACAAGGTGTCCGGTTATTTCAAACAATCGTAACTACTCTATCTTGTCTGCCTGTTCCTCTCACGAAGCATAGCTGGAATATAGTTTTAATAATGCAAGAGTGGTTGGTTGATATGTACAATTGAAAACCACTGAAGTTTCTCTTAAGACAAGTATTGATTGCGAGCTGCGGTCGTTGTGGAAACAACGTTCAAGTGTACTTCGAAATAAACGGCGAAGTATTAATTGCTCTCGCGGTGTACTGGCAACGGTTGAGGCCAGTTGAAACTTTCTGATACTACTGAAGACAATTTAGGGAATAGATGACCACGTCAGTTTGAATTATTTCGACCATTTCGAATCCTTCCTCTACTTACTACGATGGTCCTCATTGTCGCTTGTCTTCTGAGTTCAGCCACAAGTGTGCCATCCTCGAGTCCACGCCCTGGTTTTATACAGATAGACCCGGATGGCGTGGACGAGGATCGCAATCCCTTTCACTGAATCCACTTCAGTGAGGACGATTTTTCTTTTTCTAAACCAGAGCTTCATCCGATCCCGTCTAATGTAACCGCGACAGCTGGGAAACAAATTCGATTCCGCGTTTGCAGAACACGCACACCGTCCTGCACGCGCGCGTTCGAATCTTGAATACGTTTATTGTTCACTTGACTCTGTTTCACAGTTACTTCGCCCGTAATATTGCTCTTTCTAGAGCGTATCGCGTTTCTTCTACGTGGTAGTCACCTTTTTTCGCCGCCACTCTGCTGTCTGGCGTGCTGTCTGTGCAATCAGGAAGCGATACGGGATTTTTTTAGGGTTAGGTCAGTAGTCTGGACCGGTCTAAGCTGCCCAGATGGCACTGCGGTTCGATGGAGCAAGGATCTGTGCTTCTTGAGCGAATTCGTCGCTATTGCTTAAATTAATTCTGCAGTTTTTAAGCGACGGAGCAAGTGAATTTGTATTATTATATGAAAACTTCGTAAGTTTTCTTTATTTATTATTTTAATCCTAATAAAGTGTGCCCGTCGCGACGTTTTGAAGAAAAGGATGCCGTTTAAAGACACGTTCAGGATACCCGGAAACCTTTATCGTGAAAAGTATAAAGAACGAGAGGGATAGGTGTTTTTATTCTTCCCGGCGAATTTCTCTAAAAGCATTTCTATCTAAGAATGGCGATTGCCCCCGATTTAAAATTATTATATTCCATCTTAACCCTATGTAATTGTCCAGTGCACTATGCTTTATCGTTATTCTGGTGGATTGCTTCCGGTAAAAGGGGACGTAAACGTTTCTTATCGCGGCTATTGATAACAAGCGTGGCTCTATGAAAGGCGGAATACTCGTTCGAGATAAAAGGAGAATCGAGATGCAACGTGCCGAGTGAGATGTCGAAAGACGCGGAAATGACGGAGGCAAAAATAGAGCCGAGAAAAACAGCGACTCATGGCCTCGAATTTGAAAGGTGTTCTTTCCTCGTACGCTCCTGTTAGATAAAATGAAATTGACCAAACTTTCGTAGCGTTATTTATTTAATTTTTCTCAGTTCAGGCAGCATTTCATGTTTATTAATAATATTTGAACTGGACCAGCCTGTGAGTTCGCGGAATAAAAAATGATAAATAAAATAAATTAATAAGTGCAACGTAATGTACACTATAAACTGACAATAAACAATATTGAATTTTCTACGGAATAGAATGGATTTAAAACCACGACGGGTGCTCCAATTTCTTTTTTCCTTTTCTTTCAATGTACTCCGCCATTTCTTGGTCATTCTAATCGGATGAGAAATGCTGTTATTAAAACTGAAGCTCGCAATTTCACGTCGTTCGAGGATAAGGAAAGTCTTTTGCAGGCCCGAGCTCTGAAGAAATTTGCAGAAGACGTAGAACAGGATCCTATTTCGCAAAGAATTTCACTTTGTATTCACCCCGTATATTTCCGCCGAGCTATGTACATCTTATTTAAATTATTACACAGCTTTCGTCAGTAAGTAAACACTGTGCGAAACTTCCTCGGTTTCTGTTTTTGTTTCTTTTTATGATCGGGAATGAATAAAGTGGAAAATGGCAAAGGGGTGCTTGGAATTATTTAATGGAATTATTGAATATTATTTTCTGTTTAATTTAATTCATTCTACTTTGCACAGAAATTTATTCAACGTACTGTTTACTTTTACTTAATTGCTGAAAAGGCAGGGTAATTGCTTTATAATTTCGTGGACATCAGGGGGAAACGAAATTTGTATATTTGCAAATTTTTATTTTCTAAAAATGATAAACCGTGGGTGGCTAGTATTTTTCAAGACGATCTGGTTTCGTACTTATGTCACACACAGTAGCGAAACGCAATTGGTTGACACGCAATCCTGCTTCTGCAATTCAATCGTTTGTAATAACTTCCTGCTGACACTGTGAACGGTCTAATTTAGACCCCGGTGGGACGAATTCTTCGAGTATCGTGCAACTCGAAACTCTAGTATCTTGTATCGAACAAAACGATCGATATTGATTGGAAAATAAAAGGAGGATATATGGCCGCCAGAATTAAAATTGATGTGACGAATAATTTTTTCAAAACAAAAAATAGCACAGACAAATTCCAGATCGGCGTGATTTTAATTTGAATCATTTCTGGCATTAAAGAAAGTGAAGACAAGATTGCATCTGCATTCAGAGAAATTATTGTATTTTAATGTAACTCGTAATATTTAATTTACTCAATTCGTTAATATTTTAATAATATTACGATTATTCTTATAGGATGAAATTATCGTTCCCCTTCCCATGGGGAACGGATAATAATAAGCACAACGATTCCATCGGCCGCGATACGAATCGACGTCGTCGAAATGACGTTTCCAGGTGGAGGGGGTGAACGAAACCTACCCCAATAACGAGCACCGAATGGACTTGCCCCAACGCTCCCCTCGATTCTTAACTCTGACACCAATTTTAATTAGAACAGTTAGCATTCGGACGAAGTTAATCGTCCCCGACGACTTAAAGGTGTTCCAGCAGACAACAACTCGCGAGAATAAAAGTTTTCAAATATTTACATGGGCGATATTAATATCGACACCGCTTGGAACCACCGAGGCAGTGTTTGTCTTTCCAAGAAATTCTCAGGACTCGATGGAAGAAGAGCCAGAAGTCTATAAATTTCCCAGGGAATTCCGAGTGAAAGCATTGTTGTATACCGCCTTGTAGACGTTTGTACATAAACGCAGTCGAGTGTCGGAGGTGTATCAAAGAAGCAACAGCGAGAGAGAAGAACGGGAGCGAGCAAAGGGATCGTGGAAAATAAAGCACGAACGTTTCCGTCGGTGTCGAGTCGAATTGTGCACGTGGAATAAATTCCTTTCCGCCAGTCGTCGCTTCCTTTTTCCAATTTCTATATGGACCGTGCGACATAACCTGAAATTCGACTTTCACGCTGGAACAATAATAAAGGAATATTGATATTATTATTTAATTACGTGATTTCTTTTTCTTCTCCCTCGCACGTGTCGCGTAGGTATCCGCTTGAAGTGGCAGCGATCGACATGTGGTTGGTGCTCGATAAAACAATCGTTCGACCAGATGCAGGGACCAACGACACTCGAATGTCGCTGTCGTCGTCAGGTTCGCGCAGGATCACGGCAGTACGTGCAAGAATTTCGTGTTTTCGCCGCGATCTCGTCGAATTATGATAGCAGGGGGCCGTGTGGTCACGTGTCCCTCTGGTCGACGACATTAGACGTGTGGTTAGAGGCAGGGGAGCACGGAGATGCACAGGTATCGATAGCTAACCTTCTCGTTCGTGATGTCAGTGGAGGCCAGAACCAGCTGCACGACCACTTGCGCTTCAGAGACCGACGGTTCGTTTCTATGAATGATCTGGATTCATTTTTGGCCTGTTGAAATTGTTCTCTCGCTGCAAAGTCTTCGGCTGTATTATTGATTGTATTTTGACTGGCTTGATGTGAAAGGAGCGTAACTAACCTAACCTAAACCTTTGGGCGCGTTATCGATTGTATTCTGAGTGAATCGGCTAGTAATATTGATGGAACATCGAAGTAATTTGAAAAGGGGGCTGTGAGTTATGATTTCTGACGTCTACACAGACGGAGACTACGAGACGTCCAGTGAAGGAGTGTTCCTTGGGACGAAGAGGAATCCAGTCACAGACACACTCTCGAGGAGCTCTATTAAATTGGGCTCAGAGCAGGACTATCGGGCAGAAAATGAGGAATCTAGCGACGATAAATCGTTGGAACGGCTGTCATACGCTGGAGAAAGTGTCCTCGTGGGCAGCGTTCTGGCCAAGTCGGAGTCGATGCCGATGCTGAAGAGTACCCGCTCGTCAAAGGACGAGAACGAAGAGGGGGACGTCGCTCTGACGTCCGAGTCGTCACTGGCACGTCAGAAAAAGATGAAGATGATCGTGGATCGAATTGGCCCCCTTCTGTCTTCAGAGTCCAATGTGACCTTGTCGGAAGTCTCCAGGCCCGAAATAGTTGTCGAAGTCCTCGGGTCTGAGAAACCGCCGTCGAAGAGTGTGCTGCCTGTGCTCGAGGTTTGAATCGTTGCAATAGCTTTTAGGAGACCTGTCCGCCTTTAATGTCTTTCCATTCCTGGTCCTAATCCCAGGACCCTGACAGCAACCCACCGAGCTGCTCGAAAGAAGTAACATTCCACGATCCACCAAACGACAGAGAGTTTCCAGTAGAAAGAATGTGCAGCCGGTCGTCCAACAGACATCCAAGGACTCCAGAAAACCCTGGGCCAAGTTCAGAGTTCGACGACCTGATAGATATCGCTGAGAATCCTCACCCTTCCATCAAGTCCTTCTACTTTCCACCGATTATCGAGAGGGACGTCACTCCATCGATACCAAGGCAACAGTCCCGGCTGTCAAAAGACCTGGACGCCTTCATGAAGATCGACGGAGAGCTGGGCCCTCTTCAGCATCAGTTGAACGAAATAAGGGGCAAGTTTCGAGCCCTGAATATAACTGTCCCGTCGTTGCTGAGCCAGGCTCAATACTCCAGTCAATACACGCCAACGCCAGACAGGTCTGGCTACTATCTCCACCGAACAGAGACTTTTGGGCGAGATTCCAAGGTCGTGAATCCTGTAACGAGTCAGCCTGCGAACTGCAGGGCTACCGATTACTTCGGGAACACGTTCTATCAACCGGTCAGCGCAGAGATTGTCCCTGCGGCTAACGAGATGTTCGCCATAAAGGAAACCACGAATAGAAATTTGGATACGAGTAATCAGAACTCGTATTCCCCACTGAATCCTCGAAGAAGTTCTTCCAGGTGCGTTGGACGGAATTCATCGAACCTGTCCAACAACTGGCCCGTGGTCGAGAATGAAAGCTACGTAACTGTGAGGAACTCTTATTTTCAATTCGGGACTTCGGTTGATAAGAATCTCTCGGGATCTCTGATCCCCTCAGTCAGCAGTTCTTGCTACAGGTGTCACAGGCATGGGGCCAACAATTTTCAAAGACCTCATGCTTCTTCGTATTACGATGACCCTGACGCCGCGGCTGGCTGCAGTAGTTACACGAAACAGAGGGAAGCGATGGCCACTTCTGGTAGACAAGACGATCGAGGGCACCACAATATCGTGGAGACTAAGAAATTGGATAAAGTAACCCAAGTGAAGAGGCGGGAAGGACAGAAAGCAGCCCCCTCTTCAAAGAAATTAGTTGAAACTAGACCAAGCAGCAGTTCCGGGCCCAAGGTGCGACTGATAAATATAAATGCTTCTGTACAGAGCTCGAATCTTGAAGAAACCCAGCAACCTCGTCAGGGTTCGACGAAGAACTCGACCACCAGTTTCAGGGCTCCTCAAAACCAAAGTGTCTCGGCATCCCTGACTGTGTTCGGTTCAAACGGAAGCAGCAAGACTAGACTCGTCAATTACAGTCGGACATCCCTGATAGTCTCCAAGAAAGATCAAAACGTGATGACTTCGGAGATAGACTACTCTCAGAGGAAGAGAAGCCTACGGGACCTGGACGTTCAGTGTTCAGGATTGAACCTGAAGTACCAGGGGAAGGAAGTGGTTGTGCGAAAATCAGTGGACAGAATTGCGAAAGCGTCAGGGACTGACGAAACTGCTACATCGATGAAGAACCTTAAGACAATACAGGTGGCCAAGACAGACGAGAAGGTGTTAATTGTCCCTATCCTTTTCTCCGATGGGATTCCGGATCCACCGCAGGCTCCTCTGTTCAAATTTCGAAAATCCCGACACCACGTGCACAAGGCCAATCAGCAGGTGTTAAAATTGGAGAAAAGAACCTCTTCTGTGACTCAGAACAGTGTTTACTCCGGAAACAGCATCGACTCCGCCGCAATGGAGTCCTCGTACACCAGCCAGAAGCTGACCAACAGAGCCAGCGGGATGTCGTTGTCCTGCGTCAGTCGGACTGGCTCATCCTTGCGCTGCAGAAACCCAGCACACCTGGCCAGCACGACCAAAGCACTGTCCGACTACCACCACGGCAGGGGCAAGCATAGCCACTCCAGCAAGGCCCATTCCGAACCGATCAAGAGGCTGATGAAGCAAGTGATCCACGGGATGAGAAGTTCACCTGAGGACTTCCTCTGCGACACCTGAGTGTGCCAGCTGGTCTCGTGCAACGTGGAGTATTTTTTGTATCGTCTCTGCGAACGTTTCTCGAGTGGAATTATCGTCGACATCATTTTCGAGGGATCACAAACGGGGCTACGAATCTCCAGTTCTATTTCGGGCCCTTCCTCGTCGGGGACAGGTGCCCAACAGTGGTCCCAGGGAATAGATCGGGGGACTGATATTTCGGGCCGATTTCGAAGCATCCGTTGCTCTGGCGCCGTACCTCTGATTACAGTTTCTATACCGTTTATTGTAAATAATCTTGTGACGTCTCTTGTATACAGTTTTTCCTTGAAGTAAATATAATCATCGTCCGTAGAAACGATTCCTTCCTCGCTTAGGGCGGTACGGAAAAGATCTTGAAAGCAAGCTTCCAAGGATGTTGACGTTACTTTCGCAGGTTCGACCGCACTGTTTCTTGCGAAACTGCGCTAAAACGTATCTCGTTATGCGAACGGTGTCAGTGACGTAGGGATCCACAAGTGATAAGTGGTAGTGGACAATCGGACGACAGATCGCCAGCCACAGAATCCGCGACGTGAAACCGGTTTTCCGTCCAAGGAAATCTGCTTGCCATCGCGTTTCACGGATACCTGTGAACTCGTACTCGCCAAACTCTGATTGCTCATATAGTCGTCAGTCGCTGGCTCAAGGATTCATTAACAGAAATTATTTCTGGCTGAATATTTTAAATATTTGGAGCAATTTTCTTGCTGTTCTCGATATGGTGTCTCAGTTTCATCTAAATAAACCCATTACTTTCGTTGAAATTGAAATCAAATCTGGGATAATTAATTGTTATAACAAAAAGGTCGAGGGTAACGTGGTCGAACTATTTTCGGTCAGCTGTTTAATTCAACAGGAAACTCGATACTTCAAACAACCAATCGAAGCAGCTTTTCAATCAAATTCAATTCTCTGTCTCTCCCTCCCCCCGGGGTGAAAATTATAATTAATTCTCGCGGCTGCTGTACGCGCAAGCTAATTAATTCCTGTGAATTTTGAAACTGTTACGTCCAACAAAAATCGATGCCCAATTGCTGCCAACGTAACGTTAATACAGTAAAGTCTCCATTAAAGCGAAAATGTGGTGCCTCATACAAGCGAAAGGTTTACTGCCCATCGCAGTAGTAATAATAATTCTATAAAGTAAGATTAACAAGACTCTCATGTTCACTCTGGTGCAAGTGTTTTTTTATTAATATTTAATAAATTGCACGACGAATGCTTCGGGAGATTTATTATTAATTCGAATACGGATATCTTTAGACCGGCAATAAACTACAGAGTTTCGAATATTTATAGAGGTCCAAAAATTGTTGGATCCACGTGTTTGCCAAGGAGAAGATTATTCGTTGAAATTAGTTGCAACGACACGCGAATACAAACGCACACACAGGCACGTCATTTGTCATCGACCGTGGGGACAGGTTGAAAATGCGTCGCCACAGTTCTTCGCCACATTAAAATTATGCATTTCCCGGGATAAACACGGTTATAACTCATACGCGACTCGAATGCAATAATATCAAAAATATCGCGCTATTTCCGTCACCAACGGATCGTCCCTTGGACCGGTGTAGAAATTTCGAAAAATCCGGGAGAACTCCAGTGCAGTGCTCGTTTCGAATGGATAAATAAACGAACCGATATCATACTGTCCGTAAAATTAAACGAATCGTTCGAAAACATTTTTCTTATTAAATAAACAGATAATTGGGCACTGCGATATTGTGATGAATAATTTCACCATTAAATCACTCGATGAAATAAAGGCTGTTTAGGAAAAAATATGTAAAAGGCAATTGATTAAAATAAACCGATAATAGGGAAAATAATAAATGCAATAATAATACAGAAATGAAGTAATACGTAAAATTCCATTGCAATTATATTATCAATATTATTAATATTAGTATTCACTTACCTGAACAACATTTCAACAAATAAAAATAAAAGCAGGCACAAATGTGCTAATTGAACAAAGGTATTATTCCAAGAACTTTAACCGCATAGATATCAATTTTTAATGTATATAATTAATAAAGAAAGACAAGACATCTCAATTTCATCGTGATCGACGTTTCAGAGGAAGCAGACCGCGAAACGTACGCAAATATTACCTTAACATTGTCTGGCACGTGTGCCCAGTGTAATTAATACGTCGCAGACGTTTAATCCGCAGGTGTAATTAATATTAAGCTGTTCTGAGATCTGTAGTGGTCGTGTCAATTACTTTTCGACAAGCCGCGTACAGCGATCGAAATTTTTTTTTTCATCGACGCACGCGTCACCTGTACAAAGGTGACGTCACCTGACTAATTATTCTGTCTCACTATTCGGCTCGCCAGGCAGAGTTCGATTCCAGACGAAGAAATCTAACCAGAGAGGCATTGAAATTATTTCTTTGAAAAATCTGCGCACTTTAAGAAAAAATAAAATACAATTAATATTTCCAAGCTGTTCACCTGCGAACACAGGTGAACAATGATAAAATGAATCCGGAATGAATTTGCCTCCTTCGACATAGATTCTTATTTATTTTTTAATCAAAGAATTTTGATCTCGGCGCTGTGAACGAACTCTATGAATGGGCAAGGTGAGCGTACCTGTGCTGCTTCACACGAATGATAAAACGAAGCATTCGTGTTCTAAGAATTTTCACAGTGTTGGAACACGATGTTAATTTTCTATATTTCGCAGAATTTGAATGAAACAATTGCAGCAGTCCGTGTTTTCCTTTTTTCCCAAAAATTTGTCCATTCAATTGTACCGCAAGTTTCGACTTCGTTCGTTGTTTCTTAGAAACCGTTGACTGGCGTTAAAAGTGCCCAATGCCAAACTAAATTTGGACACTACTACCAGCGCGCGTTACGAAAATAGAATCTGTGTGGGGGAATATTCAATGCACCCCGAACATCATCCCGTTTAATTACGTACAAGATAATGGTCAATGAAGATCCGCCTGCTTTTCCTTTTAATTAAAAAGTAAAGGAAAACAAGTCAGCAGCGTCCAATTAAAACGGATTAAATGGAAAGAAATCGGGGGATGGAGTAAAAATTCTCCCGGCGAACGAATTCGTCGAGTTCGTTTCGATATCGAAACATTCAATTTCCAAATTAATTGTCCAAAAGTATTGCACGCGAAGTACCTCGCCTGGATTTAAATATAATTTCAATTTCCATCGCGGCGTGAAGATTGATCATGGGATTAATTAATCAAATGGGATTATAAATTTATAAAAATCTATGTTGCACAAGCGGGACGATTGTTAATCATTTTATAAACATTTATAATTATACTTTCAATATTCAAGGAGATTGAAACACCTACAATTACATGTACTACTTTGATTAACATGAAATCAAATAATAAAGAAAAGAAAGTAGAAAAGTCGGCCCTGCAAGACAATTTTCATTTCAATTATTGTAAGACGAAGTAACGAATAGATGCAAGTAAAAGAACAATTCCAAAATATTATTTTTAGATTGCACCGAATTATTTTATTTTCCACGATTATTATTTTTATCCGCGCAACCATTTCGGTGAAATAATATTTTCGCCGGTCTGATATATCGATCACTCAGCTCGAACCGGGCTGATGCTTTTTCTAAGCTAAATGGAGAACGATGATCGATTCTTTGATGGCCAGACTCGCTTGAAACTACGTTCAACCATTTGTACGAACTATTCCAAAGCTGTTTTATCGAGGGCCAGAAGTCGAAGTGAAAATTGCTCTGAATAATTGAAAATATGATAGTAACGTTGTCGTTAATATAAATATCGATGTCTCGATCACTCCAACGTATTTCCCTGATGCATTTATTGATTTATAAATCACAGTTTCCAATGCAACGAATAAATCCACAGCAAACATTGTTTCAACCCAACAATTTCTTGCCGCTCGTTCTATTACACTTATTATCCGCCACATTCTGGCAATTCCGTGGATTTTCCTTCTTGAAAAAAAAAGGAAACTTCACGGCGTGGTAAATTATATACCATCAACTAATTGCGCGATCTAGAATGGCTGGTTTCCATCGAGTACGATCCAGCAAGTTGGAGGAAACGGTTGTAAATTTCCACGATCGATCAGCCCAATGACTCGACCATCTGTCTCGACTTCAGATATTTTAATTACCAGTTCCATCAAACGACGGGAAAAAAATTAATCGTCCAGATCTAGAACAGTATCGATCGACAGACATCGATCCTCTCGGGCAACGCGTGTCTTTTCGGGTTTTAAATATTTCGAACCGAGCACGGGGGGTTGGAGGGAAGGAGGGATTTTTCGTGCTGGATAATGGGGGGGGGGGAAATCGATTTCCCTCTTCTTGGGAAAGTGCCATTGGCGAGGTTCGATTTGGAGAAGTTTCTGAGGGAAAAGTTTCCAGATCTACTTACTCTCCAAGCAGATTTCTCGTATTTTTCTTCGCCGCCAGATTCCCAAGTGCAAAATCCGAATTCTGCCGAATTTATGTCTATATTTCTCTCTCTACTTTTGCACAGTTATTTTCATCAACGTTTAGTATAATCGTTTAAACGAATATGCATGTACAATTAGAGCTGGGATAAATTGTACTTTATACATTTGAGGGACAAAGCAGGTTTCTTTTTTTAGCTCAATAAAATTAGCAATCTGTGGTTAATTAATGTAGCAAGAATTAGCTAGGCATTAAATGGTACCAAACAGTACACTTGCAACGAGTAATAAATAATATAAGATATGCAATCAGCTGACTGACATAATTTTCCTGTGCCATATATTTTTTAACACACAAAGGAATATTCAATTTTGTCTCGCCCAATCAAATCAGCAATCTGTGATTAATTGAAGTAGCAGAAATTACCTAGGCATTAAATGGTACCAAATAGTGCACTTGCAACGAATAATAAATAATATAAGATATTCAATCAGCTGACTGATATAATTCTTCTGTGCCATATATTTTTCAACACACAAAGCTATATTCATTTCTTCTCACCCAATCAAATCAGCAATCTGTGATTAATTAAAGTAGCAGAAATTACCTAGGCATTAAATGGTACCAAATAGTATACCTGCAACGAATAACAAATAACATAAAATATTCAATCACTTGACTGATATAATTCTTCTGTGCCATATATTTTTCAACACAACAAAGCAATATTCTTTTTTTCTCACCCAATCAAATCAGTAACCTGCGATTATTTAATGTATCAAAAATTACCTGTCCTACTCCATTAAATAATGGCGAATATTAAGTAATATAAACTATTCAATCAACGACGAACTTACTAATACAATTTTGCTGCTCCACTTACATTTGTTTCCGCCGATTCTGCGGATCAAGTCCAAGTCACGTTCACGATCCCTCGTTATCAGCCTCGCGTGCAACGCTGTATCTACGGCGACGAGATGACCATGCATCGGACGATAAATGTTCGACGGCGATTATTGGATCGCGTGGAATGCCCGAGGCGTTCACAATCATGTGTCTCTCATTATACACCGACGGATGTGGCCGTTAAACTGGAACAAACGTCGAGGAGCATTAACGATACGCATCACGCGATACAATCAATGGTTACAGGCTGCGGAGCGTCTTCATTAACAATAGTACTTGCTCGGGCACTCCTTCGCGAACCGGATTATCCGACGCCGGATAACACAAAGGAAAGGCGTACTACAGGAGTTGATGCAATCGGGAGTGAACAGTCGAATTCATTTCGGCGAGAATAACTGGGGCAGAAATTTCTCCAAGACGATATTCTTTTAACACTAAACGTACCAAGCGGGGTCAAATGAAATTTCTTTCAAAATTCCTTCATTTATTTATTTATTTAGAACATAATGTTGAATAACTAATGCAGAGCATCAGAATAAATATACAGGGTGGAGCAATAACTATTAGCACCTCAGATATCCTCGAAACTATAAGTTTCACAGAAATATTTTCAGAAATAAAATTGCACAGTACGAAGGGGGCCGTCCGGTGGCGATAATAGTTTTTTTGTAAGTGGAGGTACTTCGGACATTTGAAGGTCACCTTCAATTTTTTAAATGGCTCGATATGTTTTCGCTTCCATATCACGATAGAGGAATTTAAAACGAATTCAACGACCTATCACATAAGGCCATTGAAGGTCATAAAAATGCGATAATACGTGTCTGTAAAACACCGGTACGTTTAGTGTTAATCAAAGAAGAAGTAATCTTGTTCATTGATATCGTTATGGTCCAGGTGCGATTAGTATTTGCAGTGCATATCTGTTCCACTCGATCGAGTATCTTCGGTTCGTTTCAGAATTTCCAGACAAGAAAAAGAAATCATTTTATCGACTGGTTGAATATCGAATTATTAAATGGAAAAATGATCGCAATAAATCGTAATAATTACACAGTTTTCCCCCGGTGACTTGCATGCAATTTGAAAAGGTGCTTAAGTGCCTGAAACAGGAAACATTATACGCTTCTCATTTTTCTTTTTTGCTTATCTACAAGGACAGAACGAGCCACGTTTATCTCACTTCCTATTTCTTTCGGTGCACCACTGCTGCTTCGCGAAGTTTCGCCACGCGAATTCAGCCGACGAGGAGTTTAAAACACTCGACGCGGGGGGGTAGAAAAGAAGGGAAACGAAGAGGAGAAAAGAACAAACAGAGCAAAACATGTTTTGTCCGTGCCACCTCATGCACGTGTAATCTTCTGTCCCGTTTTGTTTGCGGCGAAGGAGCTGCGACAAACGGGGACAGGAATAAACTATCGAATTTTCGAAATTACATTCGGACAAATTGGTCCTTTTTTTCTTATTCCCGGGAGAACTCTGGGGAAATACGGGCTCGCCTGGCAAATAATTGATCTCAGTTTCAAGACGACATTTTATCCAATTTCGTTCAATGGTATATACGTTTGTTTTATTTCGAATGGAATGCCCCATTGTATCACGATCGTTTGTTCCTTTTCGTACGTTTCCACGGAGAAACGACGGGAATAGAAAAACTCGTGATATTTCCGTGCCGATGAAAAAACTGCGAGCTAAAAATACCTCGCCGAGCAACGAAAATGGAAATGAAGATAATTTTACGAACAAGGGAAATTCCGAATCCGAGGGAAAACTGATATTGCTTTGTTCGAATGGGTTTTAATATAGATTGAACATGTAACGAGGAATAAAGTACATACGTGTAAATATTGTATTCAAAAATAATCAGAGGTAAAAATTGCAGTACCGCGATAATTAATTTTAAACGTGGTGGATTGTTTAATTAAATTTTTTTGGGCGACATATTTAAACTATTTTTCGGCTGGGACAAACATCTCGAGAAGGAACAGTGTGCAGAGAATAAATGTTAACCCTTCGACTCTCTTCCAGCTGAAAGGGAAGTTTTCCCCCATTTTCGTCGAATGTATTTAAGCTGAGGGATGGAAAAAATGTTTTTTGGGTTGTCACTGATGGATTGGATCAAATTGAGTTGTTTCGTTATCCTTTTTGGATTATTCCTGCGGTGAAACTATTTCGTTTTTTTTTCTCCTCGAAAATGAGAAGAAAGGAAGCATTATTTCCGCAGTGCGTGATATAATTGTTTCAGTGAAACGCCATTACTCACACACTCAGTGGGGGGGGGGGGGGCAAGATTGACTATCAAATTTATAATATTAATAGGTTAAGCAAAACAACTGTGCAATGCTTGAATGAGAAATAGATTGATTAATGGATCGGGAAGGTGGTTCGATTAATTCAGAAACAGTGTCCCAGTAGATTCATCGAGGAAAATGAAATTAAGTGAAGAACGAAGGTTGGAAAATAGGGGAAACTTCGTTTATCAGAAATATTACCGTACTGTTATTGAATTTTTCAACAAAAAATTACTCTGAAATCCTGCATAGTAGATTGGAATTTCCTTGAATTATTAATAATATCCGAGGTTCCTTGGAGAAATAATCTAGGAAAATAAATATTTTAAATAAGAGTAACTCACAAATAAATATTCAATCTATAAT
Source organism: Nomada fabriciana (assembly GCA_907165295.1). Classification (NCBI taxonomy): domain Eukaryota; kingdom Metazoa; phylum Arthropoda; class Insecta; order Hymenoptera; family Apidae; genus Nomada; species Nomada fabriciana. The sequence goes on along the minus strand of OU015699.1, from coordinate 9,013,238 downwards.
ACGATCGGTTAGAACGATAAAACAGCAGATATTAAGTAATGCAAAGTAGCATATCATAAATCATAAGCTGTATCGTCTAGCCCAGCGTTTCTCAACCTATCGGTCGCGATAGATTAAAGGTAAGCAGTAACGATGCCATTAATTACTATTTATACTTACATTATTAATTCCATTTAATCTAATTCAAACCATTTTAGTGACTTCTATCTTCTCAATTTTATCATTTTAACTTCCGTGTTACAACCATGCAGGTCATGGTAGCATTACAGACAAGGAGCTTGAGAACCGCTGGTCCCGCCTAAAAGCACCCACCCCACTTCCCCAACAAAACCCCTCAATTACTCCGCACATTGTACGAAACACAACGCAAACAATTCTCCCGCGACATTTCCACCCCATTCCCAAGCAATCCCATAAGAAACCGAAAGAATCAACGCCGCATTAATCATCCATCCACTCAATGCCACCCGTACATAACCAGAAACGGAGAACGCTCGTTCTCCATCGCGTGCTTCGCGAAATTCATTTCAAACTTACCCAGTTTCCGCTTTCCTTTCCCACAATTCCACGTTCACGATTCTGTTCTCCGCAATAAGTCGTGGCACCACGCACGCAGCAACCGCGCACACAAAACACCACGGCAGCCACAAAAATATATATTAAAATGCAACGAACAAACGAACAACAATGGGGTTAGAACGGCGCGCTCGAATTGAATACGACCGACTCGGCGTCGCTCGGGTTCGGCCGTTCCCGCGACCGCTCGGCCTACTTCGGCTCGCGGGTCCACCGAGAGCCAGCAGCGCCGCAGCGCGGGTAGTTCTCTCTCCTTGTCTTCACTCGCCCCGTTTCTCCTATCCCTTATCCCTTATTTCAATTCGACGCTGAAGAAACAGACGTTGTACTCGCGTTTATCAAACGAGTCGTTTAACAAACGTTCATTCAACGTCCTCGTTTTCGTCGAGCCGTGCACGGACTCGGTAGGCGAGGGGACGGTACCGCGATACGAACGGTGCCCGTCGTCCGTCTCTTTCTGTCTCTGTTTGTCGCGCCTCCATCGGATAGCCAGTCAGTCAGTCGTGTACGGTGCCGGCTTGTGTGCGCGTCGCGCGCTTTTCGTTCCGTGTCCTGGCGCTCCAAAATCCGCGCTGTTCCGTTCGTCGCCCTTTTTCTTCTTTACTTGCTCGTCGGAACGTCCACGATCGCGTGTTCCAGCTTCGCGTCACCGTTGTGCGCGGGTGCGTCGTTCAAGTGCGGCTCGTTTCTTTATTTCGCGGTGGCGAACGCCGACGGAGCGCAGGGGAATGCGTAGCTGATCGGTAGCGCAGAAAGCGGAGGTCGAGCGGATCACGTGAGTGCACGAATTACATTATGTCGTTGCGTTATCGACGGGGGAGCGTGCCGTGCGAGACACTTTCCGCAATTCCTTTCGTTCCTCGCGTTCTCGTTATTTGGACAGTTGCATAGAATTCGATTTATCTGATACCAGTGTGGTACGCGTCAGGCGATAGTTCACGAGGAAGGGGGCTTCTGACGCGGTTGCGTTAGTTCCCACGATCTGCCCGTTCTTGTTGCGCTGCCACAGGGTGTCGAGTGTCCAACCGTTTTTTTTCTACCTTCGTAGGAGGTAAACGCTTGAAGAATTGGTAGTCTCGAACGGAGCGTATATGTAGATGACGCCATATTCGGCTGACAGCCTTGGAATGCAAGGGATGCCGGGTAAATGATTGCCACAAGTGTCTCCGCGGCCGATGCTCCTCGCCATCTTAGATTTTAAGGAACCACGCGTGCTTTCGTCAACCGATACCGTGAACGACACACGAGGCGATAAATACAACGCGATACCAGGCGTAGCAATGCTGTGTGACACGTAAACGCGATGCTGCGACGAAAAATTCCACGGTGCAATTGATAACAAGTTTTTCTGACGAATTCGCGGAAGCGGTCGGTAGTAGGATAAACAGCAGGGGCATAGGCAGGAGCGACGTCACGATACACAAACAGTCTCTTCGTCCTACTCGCACCTTTCTCACTTCTCCGCTCGCGTTTAATGACACTTTTGTATCGAGATTAGCAGGGCATTGAAGTTATTCCGTAAAGACTTTCGTACTGGGGAATGGCTTTTGTGTGGCTTAAGTAAGTCGTCCTGGTTGGACGAGCTTCCGGTTCCTTACTTTACCCATCATTATTAGTACGTAGTATTACCATCGTATATTCATCACCACGTTTAGTATTAGTGACGTCATTGATGTTACTATCCGTACGCCATTTGTTTCCCCAATTATCTTTCTTTATTTATTACCACCATTTTTGGCAGCGATACTATTATCAATCTTATTATTGTTTTTGCTTTAATATAGGCAGCGTTTCTCTAATTAATCGCTTATTGATATTACTATTATTAGTGGTTGCACTGTTATCGTGTCTACTGTTAATAATATTATTGGTATTACTGTTATTGTTGCTGTTTTAACAAGGACTCTATTTATCTTCCCCGTTGACTATCTAATTTAAAGTAGCCATCGCGATGCTGTTTCATTAATCGGCCAGAGGCAATTAGCATTTGCGACCAGGGCAATTGGAACGATGAAAATATTCGAAGCAAACAGACAGTTTTATTACGAGCACACGCGATTCCCAACAAACTTTCTAAAATGTAGAATCCGAGTTACGTAAACCGTTGGTTCACGCAAACGAATTATTGTTACATTCGCATATATTATATTCGCAGATGTATCGTTGCGGTACGATGTTAATCAAAATTTCGCCCCAACGAATGGGTTAATTTGTCTACTAACTACCGTTGCATTTTAATTTTGCCCGCAATTTTTTATACAACGGTGAATAATAATTCTCATAGAACGCTTCTACAATTACCAAGGCATTTTCGTTTCGCCGTACTGCACTCGTGAGAATAATAATTCGCCTTCAAAAAAAAAAACGAACGAAAGAAATTTCGTTCAACCGTCGCGACGAAAATAGTCGATATCGTTTCTTCCATTTTTTTAACACACAGAGCAATTTTTTTTTCTCACCCATTCAAATTGACAATCTGTGATTAATTAAAGTAGCAACAATTACCTAGGTATTAAATGGTACCAAATAGTACACTTGCAACGAATAATAAATATTATAAAATATTAAATCAGCTGTTTGATATAATTTTTCTGTGCCACATATGTTTTAACACACAAAGCAACATTCATTTCTTCTCACCCAATCAAATCAGAAATCTGCGATTAATTAAAGGCGCAAAAATTACCTAGGTAGTAAATGGTACGAAATAGTGAGAATAATAATTCGTCTTGAAAAACGAACGAAAGACATTTCGTTCAACCGTCGCGAAGCCTTCGTCGGTTTCGACGAACCCGCGTCAAAAATAGTCGATATCGTTTCTTCCATTCCTCGTCACCTTTTTTTTTTCACACGCCTTCATCGTTCGTTATTTTCGTCTTGACTCCTGGAGCAGCCGTCGCGTCTCGCCACAAGCATAACGTCGATCAGTGTTCACGGTCGCATTCTCGACGAATTAATATGAACAAAATTCGATGTGAAGAACATAAGAATAGAATCATTCTTTTCAGGGGGTTTCAATAAACGCCGACTGAAAAGCCCGAGCATAAAGCTTCAGCAAATATAAAATACAATTTCGAACAGTGGAGCTGCTCTGGATTTAGCAGCAAAGTGTTCAATTGGAATGGAATGCTTATTAGCCAGTCGCTGCCCCTGCACGTAGGCAACTCGTTACGCAACCGAGAGAAGAAAGACCACGTTTAGCCTGCCCCTGTCACATCATTTGGCCGCCCTTTATTTCTTTTAGCGAAGTCTCTGTACAGTTCAGAACGGCGAGGGACTTTCGGTCGGCCCGGTATTTGCTAAGGTAGTTAATTACCTTGGAGTAGAGATTGGTGGTATCATTAGCGAAATTTATTGTGTTGCAGGGCACTGTATGTAAACCGCGTTGTTATTTTTACTATTATTTTCTGTTGGTGTGCGGTCATTTGGTATTTAAATGGTGCTGCATTATTTAACTTTCTTTCGTTGGACGGTAAGAATGCACCGGACGAAAGATTTTGCAGTCTATGTATACCAATATTTGTTTTTAAAAAGTCTAATAATAATAGTCGCTGAATAACTATGGTAATGCAATAAACGATTCGGTGGTCGGATTGAAATAAAAGGGAAACTATTGTACAGCAGTTCTGTAAAAATGGAAAAGCAATCTTACGGAATTTCCACAGCTGTTTGGTAACTGCGATAAATCTCGATAGCATTCTCCCTTGGATTCGATCGTTCTGGAAAACTGCTGGCACACGTTTCCCCCGTAGCAGGTCCAGTATGGACCCGAGACGATTCCGAACACGTGTACGACTGTTGTAGCAAAAGTAATCGAGCACTCGAATCCGTATCCTTTCTTCGCACCTGTCGGCTGCTGCCACTCACCTGCTCGATTTAATTCGATCGTGAACGATCGTGCAACTGTCGACAGAGAAGCCTAGAATTCATTGAATCTCCGGAAATATCCTCCAACTCAGGATCGTGTTAAATTATTTTTCACCTGCTGCGTTTATGTTTTCCGAATTTTTTTATTGCTGCTATCAGGGAGCACAGCAGTTGGGCTTGGGGAATTTTCCATTTCGCGCGAACGTAGCGTTGCAGATAACGCGTGTATATGTATATGAATATGGAAGAGTTGCAGGATTTTATCGACACGTGAGAAGCGAAACACCATTAGTCTTCTTAATGTGCAACGAACTGACGCTCGTCTGGTTTCCACTTGGAACGCATTTCAGGTTTTAATGACAGCCTTGTCTGCATAGCTTCGCGAAACTGTCCACGTTGAAATCGTTGAAATAGAAAAGGAAAAGTATATATATAATGCTACAAATACCAAGAATATTAATGGATAGAAAAATTCCATTTCAAAGATAAATTATTTTACTATAATAATTATGGTAATACTTGTTCGCTAATACTGCACACTGAATAGTCCAAATTATATTAATAAACGACAGGTTCAATTGCTTAATTTATGTAGGAACTTTATAAAAATGAATGGGAGAAATGAATGGGAGACCTTCGTATTACTAGGCACTGATCAGTCCATATACGCCACGGCCCTTTTAGGCTTCATTGTTCTTATGTTCCTCTTGAGTTCGTTGGTGGAGGCGCCCGATCCCCATTTATTTCAATGGGAAAACGCAGGGAAGTTAATAAAATTTATTCTAGAATCCCCACGCGTGCAACACTGTCGTCCTATTCGAAACGGGAGCGTGGTCTGGTTACTTTTCGCGACTGCCTCGTCTAGGGATATCCGTGTCAAAGGGATCACCCATGCGGATCCTCCGTGGGAACATCTTTTGTATTTTATTTAGCGCATTGAATGACGCCAAAGGCGACGAACTCTTGAACGTCGGTTTCCTCGAGGCTTAAGGTCGTCATAAATATTAATGCAACCTCCATGGAAATTGGACATCTCTTATCTCTCTCTGTCTACCTGCCCGTTCCGAGGGCTCATATAAAATCTCATATTACACCGAATCTTGGCGTGATTTCGACTTTTCCACCCGGTAAAGTTACGTGTTAAAATCTTAGTTCGGTGGCTGGTCGAGATTGGAAACGAAATTCGAAAAGTCCCTGGATGAATAAAATATCGAACGATATTTCTTCACCTCGGCAGGGAATAATATTACAATCAACCCGGTAATTATTTCTTCCCAACCCTTCTCCTCCAGACTTTGCAATATTTCATTCGTTCGATAAGGAGCTTCGTTTTTATCAAATGAAAATTCCTGTAGCCTCGCTGCAATAATAATAATAATAATAATAATAATAATAATAAGTCGCGAGAAAATTCTATTTGCACCACGTCAAATTGCATTCCTATTTTATATTATTTTGTGTCGCGTTAAATTTTCATTTCCAACAGAAAACAATTGCACTTTTCTCCCCGTTTCGCTCGTGCTTCCTTCGATTTCGTTTCCTCCGATTATGCGAGCGACGGAGTCATTGAATGATTTATGAGAAATATTATCCTCCTCGTCTAGAATGATGCATAGGTTGCGTACCCTGTTTCCAATCGATTCGCACGCCATTTCGTCCCTGAACTATGGACCTTAGTGCAAGTCGCGAGCGAATGCACCGCGGGGCAAACTTTTTTTTTTCTCCAACGTTACAAAGCAGATATTTTTAATACACCCGTCCCTGGTCTCGCCTCGTCCAGGGTGCACCGGTTGTTTCGCAAACAAAACATCACGTCGCGAGCCCCGCGAAGCTCTGTAAATAAATAACCGTCCCTTCGTCGTCAACCCTTTGCGCGAGAGGATGATCAGAGAGATTTAAACGACCCGCAGACAGCTTCGTTGTTGGACGTTTATTGTAAAATATAAGAAGATAAAGTACAATGGCTTCTCATAAAATTTTCAATGAAAAAGTGTTTATTGTCGAAGCTGAGGGAGCTTGTATATACAGGGTCCGGCAGAGTCTCTGACCACGCTTTTAATGGCGGGTTACTGGGGTGATTCTGAACAATTTTTTCCTTTACCAAAATGTTGGTTGAAGCTTCGTTTTTGAGCTATTAACGAAAAACACTGGCCAATCAGGTGGCCCGTAGAGTGCGCGCTTAAGCGCGTGGCCGAGCGCTGTTGAGAGCCACTGGTCCGAGCGCTGTGATTGGCCAGTGTTTTTTTCGTCAATAACTCATAAATGAAGCTTCAATCGACATTTTGGTAAAGGAGAAAATTGTTCAGAATCACCCCAGTAACCCCCCATTAAAATCGTGGTCAAAGACACTGCCGGACGCTGTATGTATGTAAAATATTATATCGAGGCTCAATTAAATAGTGGGCTTAATAAAATAGATTTTATACATATTACGACGATTATTATAGTAGGTAAATCTTTTCACAATAAAATCGGCCAATTGGTACGAGTGAATCGATCATTAATTAATGGTGTAAACTTCGCCCCCTGAAAAAGTATTTCTTTCGTGTAATCGTAGATCGTGGATCATCTCGAGTTTCACGTTAAAGGTTCGTTCGTTGGAAACAGTCTTCAGGTGTACAATCGCACGTGCACACGTTTCCACTGTGCTTTCCTGTACAGTGGTAGCAGTATCTCTTTTTTCACGTTTTGCTTTCTCGTCTTTCGCTCTCCTTTCTTTCCCATCGTTTCGTTCGTGCGTTTTTACCGCGGCATTGTTTGTCTCCCCCTTGACGAATACTCGGTTCGCGTGGCTCTCTTCCTTTATCCTGGAAAAGAATTGGAACAGCATCTGCATTCGACACTCGACATTTCCTCCATTCGACATTTTCCTTCAGACCACGGTTTAATACTTCGTGGTAATGACTTTTTCGATAGCTCAGGGCAAGGAGTTATTGTTATTATTCCTTTCGCACAATATGTATAATATAAATATAATATAAAGATTCTAAATATTTTGTTATTGTCTAAATATCTGAAATCGCAATAATACCACTCCAACTTTTCGAAAGGGTTGAACCCATTACTCCATACAAGAGTTATAAAATTTCTCACTTCCCCAGCTGTCGTCGACTTCGTTCGAAGAAAGGGTTAACCCCGTCGAAGCCAAACGCTGACGTATCGCGTATCCGTTTGATCGATAGGCAAGTCGAGGGTGACATGTGGTTCACCAAGGGACGTACAATGGACGAGCGTATCACACCTGAACAGTGTACAGGATACCGATAACGCCAGTCCATGCAAAGATACAATTACGATAAGGCACAATTTGCAATGCAAGAATCGACACAATTTTTCTCGCCATTCCAATCGACGCCATAGTAATTTCATTGCCGGACAAATCGAGGCTTGCCAAACAAACAATTCGCCGGAATAAAATCGCGGCGCCCGTTAAATCAAATCGCAATGTTAATGCATAAAATTCGCAGCAGCACATGAATATAAATTGTTATATTAATTGAACGGTTATTATTGACGGGGGCCTGAGAAACTTCAGACATACTGATAAGGAAGATTAGGCAACCCGAAGATTCAGAAACGTATGAAACTTTGCACACAATTAAAGCATGTCATCCGTAACGCAACCCTATTTTCTGTTCGTGCCATAATCCAGTTTCCAGGGGTGAAATCAGCCCTTGAAAAAAATTCAGGTTGTTCTTTTTCTTGAAATACCTGGAGAACGCTAAGAGATATTTAAAAAAAGTATAAACAAAACTTGCATCGCTTTATTGCGCCCACAAAACTGCGTAAAAGTTATTTTCGAAAAATCCAGGGGGAAAAAAAAATGAAAAAAAACTAACGCTTTTCAAAAAATTTGTTTACACAGTTTTATAGACGCAATAAAGCGGTGCAAGCTTTGTTTATACTTTTTTCAAATATCTCTCAGCGTTCTCGAGATATTTCACGAAAAGGAACTTGCGGAATCGTTTTCGAGGGCTGATTCCACCCCTGAAAACCGAAATATGCCACGAACGGAAAATAGGGTTGCATTACGGATGACATACTTTACTTGCGTGCAAAGTTTCATACGTTTCTGAATCTTCGGGTTGCCTAACCTTCCTTGCGAGTTCGCGATTACAATAATCGAAAGCACTCGTCATTCGATCGTTTTACGCTGCTCGAGCGTAAGTGAATAAACGCACACGTGATCGCAATGCGATCCGAGGAGGCCTGGTTATAAATGAACCGGGACCGCTTTCAAACTGCTTTTCCAAACGGGCCCAGCCTGACGATCGCCCGTTGCAACGATTCATTTCGCAGATTTATCTCTCGACCTTCCTCCCCTGCCTGTCCCTTTTCGTTTTTGTTCTCTATTTCGGTCGCGTCGGTACCTGGCCGGAGAGATCTCTTAATTTATTGGGCAAAGGTGCGACACTGTTGCGGGACTCGTTTCTTGGATGAAGAATTGTCAGGTGTGAAAGTGGGACAGAATGAAAAGTTCATTTCTCGATGAAAGGGAAATTCGTTTTTATTTTATTTTTATTTTTGTTTTATTTCAATGTTTTTGTATGCACACTTGGGACATGTACACTCGTATGTAATACCTTTTAAAGGTAATTGCTTCGTTTCTTCTCATATAATATTTTTCCAGTCCGTTTTCCAATTCAAACGAGACAGATATTTATTTATTATCAGAGATATATATTTAACGCAGACGTATCAAGTGTATATTGGTATTAACAACGATAGCCAAACTATTATATTGTTTACTAACACTTTCGCGGTTAACAAATTACCTACCATCTAGTTACCATGATAAAGCCACAGTCGCGTAAATACATTTTTATCGCGGCTATCTTGCCTGTCAATTTCCGAGTACTATTTCCTACACATTTCCCTCTCTCTTCCTCTCTCGTTCTTTCCTCGTTCCCTTTGCCGCGGACCGTAAAAATTTACCGCCCCGATAAATCAGTACGGAAAGTGGATTAGGCTGATCGAAGAAACAGAAACGTATTCGAATGGGAAAACAAGCAAGCGAAAAACGAGATGAAAAAGAAACGCATAAATTTCGACGTCGTGTCTCGCCCAGGCGAAATTTGCCGACGTACGCCACTGGAATAATAAATGAAGCGAGGCAAATTGGTAGATTTGCGTGGCATGGAAATTATCATTTTGTTTTGACCCGTTGGAAAGTTTTCTTCTACTGAGAAGAAACGAGCCTGTCTGACCACTGTCTGGATCTACTTAAGGCTGGTGCATTCGCCGATCTGTTTCCACTTGTTCCTCTCTGATAGGTTTCCTAGCAATTGTTGGAGGACGAATTTTTGTTTCTCACAGAACATAGTTGAAGGGTTTTTTTTAAAGAAAGCATCGTTATTTTATTAACAATCGAGTAATTGTTTTACTTGAAAGGAATTCAGATTTATTTCTGTTATCAAAAATTAATTCTACTACATCAGAAGTGTGGGACATCCAGATTCCTTTTTTCTTATGTATTTTACTATTGCATATTTTTTACGAATGTCGAAATTGTCTTTGAATTATTAGATTCGAAATTTCCTGTTCTACTTTCTGTCTTATTATATTCTATTAATATTACACTTGCATTTGCGGGTAATTATTTATTACAGTTAACGAAAATTGTGAAGGCGTGACTTGGAACAAATGTACACGCTTATTAATTAATTTATTAATTTATTTGCACGTTTCATGTAAACGCAATGCTTATCTCGCACGTTGCGAAACGTCGTCTTATGCTTCTGTGGCATCTCAGTCATTCCGAGCGCGTACCTTGAATTCCAATGGATGGAAAAAACAATATCAGACTTGGTAATAGATCGTCGGCTCGACCGTGACTGAGAACCATTATCAACACTGTATCGAATGTTACCAGCGTTGTGCATAATGCAAATTAAGCGATCACCGCTTTTTGCTCCGTCCGAGCTCGTTAACGTAACGCCGAGGAAGTTTTTATTAATTTATTCTTATTATCTTCCTCCATTCATGTTATGTAAATGGAATCTTCCGATTTGACTGAAGGAAGTTTATAAGAGGTGACTGCAATTTTATTTCGATACGGTGGTGGGATTTATTTGTGCAAATAAATTGTTTCATTAATCGTGCTATGCGTAATATTACTACGGTTTAAATAAAATCGATAAAATAACGAGCGATAAGAATAATAATATGCTGGAAAATTATTTTTACGATTACAAAATTTTCAATTAAAAATCGAATTCTCTTGAAATTAGTGCAGTTGATATACACTGGTGATAATACAATTAGCCGTTGAGAGATAGGAATAAAAATAAGAGAAACGTACAGCGAGACCTGTAAGTAAAGAGTTGGCACGACTACCTGCGATTATTTCACCAATGATCTCAGGGTTTCTCTCGTGGCCAGAAGGAGATTAAAGTCTCTCGTTACTCGATTCTCAAACTTGAAGCTCGTTCTGCATTCCCACCGAATGGCAGCCAACCACGATTCCATTATTCATCCCAAAGGATATCGTCAATTCTGTACCCCTTATCGGCCTCCCCAAACTATTACCCCCTTCCTTTTAAAGGGTCGAATATTTTCCCCGCAGATATTCCAATAAATTCGCCAAGTATCCTGGAAATTTTCGAACGAATTCCTTTCAAGCTACATTACGATGATAAATAAATAAATAAATAGACGTCGAGCTACAAAAATTTCAGGGGAGAGGTGAAATTATTTGGACTATAAATTCTGTGGTGAAGAATTTCTCAGGTATTAATTTAATCTCAGCCAGGTAGACATTATTTCCTCTTAGATTAAATAACGCGCTAAATTCGAAACATTTAAGGATATTTATTCCAGTGATATTATACAAATTTAACGATATTATTTACCATTTACCCCCAAACCATTGTCAATAATGTTTCACTTGTTAACAATAGTTTCTCCCACGGTTAACACACACCCACATACACACACCGTCACGCACATTCACCCCAATCGACAGCCCCAATCAGCATCGATACGGGACACACTTGCTAAAGGGTGGCTGTGAATGAAGCAAACCTGAACCGCGACATATTAGGGTAATATACAGGTGTATCGTGAACACGGTGCTGCAATTACGTTCGACTAGGGTGGTCGATTAATCCCGATCGATATTCAATTGATTGCCATAATTATGTCTGATTGTACGCGCGTATGCACGCCCACGTACACGTGTCAGGTAATCGACGCACCGGTTCTAACGCGGACGTCAATTATGATAAATCGACGAGTTGGAGCAAGTTTTTCAATGTTTCAATATTTATGTATCGCGCAGGCGATTATTTAAATCGCTGGCTCGGGTAATTGCAATTATCAAGAAAATTACATATGCTCTTGTTAATTGTCCATCGCGAAATATTGTTGCATCGTGGCAACATAATGATTTCAATTTGTTCGCTGATTTTCTGTTGTTTTTTCTTCAAATGAGCGACAATTTGGTTCGTCAGTGAAATATATTTTAAATCATTCATTTGCAAACAAATTGTTTACTCTTATTCGTCGACAATAAAAAGCATTATTCCTATTCGACAGAAATAACAATTAACTTCAAGGGAGTGCTCGTTTGATTCTGATATCGAGCGAGTGATTTCTCGAATCATCGCTTTCCTTGAATGTCATTTATTTACTGATAGATCGAATCGAATCGGTGGGAGTGTAAAAGGCGATTCGCGAAATCTGCGGGGGCTAAGTAATTGGAATATCTGTGGCAATAGGATTAAAAGGCGGACGATTCGTATAGGGTTTCCACGATTGTCGGAGGAAATGTCGCGGAATAACGAAATCCAATATCTTCCTATATTTTTGGAACCACTCCGACCATTATCGTGATTGATAACGTATGTCGGTTCGAGTGCTGGCCTCTTTTGTTGCCCCGTTGAAAAGCACCGGTGAACCGTGGTTCTCCGGCTCGACCAAGGAAATTTACAACCCTCGAAACAGAGAGGATTTCACGTCGACTTACCCCCCAAATTCGACCAAAAAGACACCAGAGAAACACCTCGACAAAACAGACACCGTCCTCAATGAAATTGACCAATAATACTAGCAACATTATCAGAGAATAATTAAAGAAAAAAAAAGAAATTATTCAAGAAAAAGATGCTTCAGAATTTACGAAAGTATGCGATCAATAAATAAATATCACCGAAAAATTCGCAGACGATCGGAAAAACTACCCCTCGTTCCGTCATCCCCTAACGAAAAACAGAAGGAACGCATTAAAGGGTATCAATGTTGGCAAAAAACGAAACTTCGAGTCACCCAACCCCCATCCGGAACAGCCCCCGAAATCCCCGACGGAATCTCGAGAAGTAGACTAAGACGATCGATTCTCGATTCCCACCCTGATTCACGATTTTCCAGCCGAATAAACGGCCAAACGTTCGCCTTGGACCGAGCTCACGTTATCCCGGATAGACGAGCCGGATACTCAGGATCATCCCCAGCCAGAAAAGTGTCGTACACCCCTTCCTAACTGGAAACAATAAAACCGCCTCTTTGGAACTTTCCTTCGCCGGTCTGGCGTAAGGGATGAACGGTTACCACCACCGGTCGGTCGTAACTTAGAGGGTAGAACAAGAGAAATGGAATAAAAGGTACATCACTGTACCTGGTCTCTCGAGGATCTCTATACGTCGTGGCCCATAGTCCTGGAGGATCCACGGGATCGATGTGTTCACGAGGGATGAAGTAATGGGGTGTCTGGATGGAAGAAAGAATGAGCCACGTGATCAACGATCCTGAGGATCGACCCCCAAATTTCGACAATCTGCAGGTGTTAGGAATGAAGGTGGATCCGTGTTTGGTTTTGGGGAAAGAAGGGATAGGTTGGTGTTCAGATTAGGGGATGATTTCGTGGGTGGGTGGTTAAAGTTAGAACAGATGACCGTGATGAAACAGCGGGAGATATTATCCTGTTGCATTGTTATCTGTGTCCTGGAAATAAAAATGGAACAGCCAGATTTTTGGGTCGGAGAAAAAAAAATCAAATATGCATTTATAAAAATAAAAAGGGGTAAGATTTATCACCATAAATAAAAAAAGGAAAAACGTCATTATGCCCAGCACTGTGCTCAGCTCTTTCCACTGGCCTGACCTGAAAAGGTGTCATAGGTATAAATAGACGATTATTATAATTTATCTATTTATTTAATTGCAAGCACAGTGCAAACAAGCACAGTATTTTTCTTTGTCTAATCTGTAACTCAGCTGGGAAGAGGGTTATTATTATTATGCTCTGCACTAGTTGCAGTATAGATGGAGCAACTTTTCCCTGATCCTGAGAGCTGATCTCGTTCAGCTGTTTACAGTCTATGTTAAACTATTAGACGGTATTCGTTGCTTCGACGTCTGGCGCTTTGAATGAATCATAACGTCGACTCTGCCAGTGGAATACAAAGCAATTACATACACTTCAACGAGGACAGGTGGACAGTATACACGTGACAAAATTGCATGTCATACTCGACAGTGGTCGATATTGGGCTTCTGTCGATGGTTTATCTCTGGAGTTATGGGCTGCCATAAAATATCATTTTACGCGTTGCCACGGCTGGATCTCTCTCGCCGTTCGTTTTATTTCCCAACGTAAATTTGCCAGTTTTCCACAGCATCGTTTTTCAAAACGATTTAGGGATGCATCCCCCAATAAGAAATGATTAATCATTGACAGAATTTCGGGCAAACACTTCCTTGGATAAATTTATCATTATATACTATTATTATTATTATGCATTTTAAATATTTGAGGGATGGAAAAATAATAATAATTGGGTAAATACTAATTGGGTATACCAGCGACGTCAATAAAAATATTAATGACAACTCTCAGCCGTGTCTGTAGTCCTCCAGCTGAGTTTGACCATAGTCCAGACTATCAGGAACTGTGTTCCACTTGACGAAAGTCTGTTGCTCTCCCTGAAGAAGCAAGTGAAGACAGATCAATTGTACAGATGGTCAATTAACGAGACAATTCCCAGCCCAGGCTTCAGTTACTCCTTGACAGTTGGTCTCGTCGTCTCCCAGTGTGCAGCATAGGATCGATGGTAGCTTTGTGCGTCTCTAGCTCCCGGAGCAGAGCCCTCAGGGTGTAATCGGCGCACCTAGTGCCTGGTAATTTCCTTAGACTCGGTGAGATCCTCTTCTTGACGGCTCGTCGACGATCCTCTTCTGGTCTTTCATCGATAAATTCCCCTCGTTAACTTGTTGACCTTCGTTAAACTGGCCCAACTCTGCTGGCTGACTCTTTTAAAAGGCTCAGCTTTGATCGCTGACTGGAACCGTCCGCCACTTGATTAGGGGATGAAATATCGAACCCAGACCTGGCTTTTCTTGGGCGATTTCAGCCCCTGGATTGCTCTTGGCTGACGATGAACAATTATTTGTGATGCTTGAAACGGGATGGGAATTTTGGGGGGTTGAGATTTAATTGCAGGACTGTGTATTAAAGTTGGCAGGGGTGGAAAATTTATGTTGATTAGTGGACGACCTATATTTGCCACGTGTGTGCATCGGAGACACGATCCCTGTTCACGGTTGATCAGGTGTTTCTAGGTGACTTATACTTTCGGATAAAGTATAGTCGTCGGGTTCTTCCCACGTTCATCATCCCCTCTGACTGCGAAATTAACCGTTCGGAATCAAGGACACCCGGCGCGTCCCTTGTTAAAAAGAAAAATGCGAAGTGTACGTTCAGTACGAATGGAAGATTTTATTGCCTGCGGAGGAGTCAGGTTGGAGAACTAATTTCACGTGTCACACAGCACTGGTACCAGTAAATTTCTCGCCAAGTCAGCCGAATGTAACCCTCTGTAAGGCTATATTTTCAGTTTGAGAACCTTACAAGGGGTTAACAATAATAATGAAACGAAACCAACCCCTTTAATTCCCTCTTGAAAATAGTCGCCATTGTCGTGCACAGTCCCCTCCAACCGGATGCCGGGTGAAACAGTAGGCATCCGTCGATCGCAGATCAGCGATGCCTCTTCCGTAGTAGCCACGGTGCAGCGTCCCGTGAACCGGAAGTTCGCAGCAGCGCCACTGTGTCCACGCTAGCCGGCGCGAAAGGTCAGCGATGCACTGTCGAAGGGAAGTCCGTGTCGAGGAGGGCGACGAGGAGACGGTGTTCTGGTGACGTAACGAGCGGACACGCCGGAACATGAGCGGCCTCCAGGTGCCGGAGCTTCGACTTCCGGCCGGTGACGGCGGAGGAAGCGGCGGGACCGGAGGGAACGTCAGGGGTACAGCGCCATTATTGCTGGTGCCCCAGAGCAGTGTGCCCAGGAGGAGGCATTCTTGGATCTGCGGGTGAGTTTACCTGTGTTCTCGAGGGGTGGAAAATCGTGGAAAATTTTTGGGGAGAAAGAAAGAGATGGTGACTCCTTAATTATCCCTTTTTTTGGTTTTTGATTTAGTATTAAATTTGGCTAGTACACGTACTGGGGTGAAAATGAACGGGAGATGTAAATTGCTGGATATTTAAATACACACCCCTTCAAATTTTTTAATCGTACGTCTGATATGTTTTTTGCAAACACTGCGGATAAAGTGAGGGTGGATTAAGGCGTCGTGTGTTCAGAGGGTTGATTTGCTTTGCCCTCTGAAAAGTTCATCCTTATTCTTGCTGTGTCCCCGACAACCGTGAAAATTGATAACGCTTTTTGTCGCTTCCTGGTGCTCCCTTTTTTCGCTTTTCTAATCTCCTGGCCATTTCCTGGACAGCAGTGGCGCCAGGAAAATCCATGATAAGGCGATTGAAGTCACCCTGAAACACAAGGATCACGACCTTTGGTCTGCAAAGTGAAATGGAAAATCGAAAAGGTTGGAAAAGATGCAAAATAATGTACACACAGTTTATTCCTCGTTCTCAATGAATTTCTACATTTCAATATTTATTTAAACAATACAAAGAAGGAAATTAATACATCCTAATTCCAGCTTGAAGTGGACGTTACTATTATCATTAGTATCATCGTAAACTTAGAAGACTTAGGTCGCAGTAATCCTCAGCGTGCAAGCTTAAACGAGAATAAGAAGAAAGCAGCTATGATAATAATCATCATCACCAAATGGGCTCCAGCCATGCCATTTGCCAAACGGACACGCACAAAACGCTTCTTAACATAATATCGCGATCATCGTAACCATAACCTCTAGAATCAACCATGCAGCTACCCTAATATAGTCCATGACCACTCGCACGCATTAACCGCAATTCCCACTTCGTCGCCCTCCCTCGAAATAGTCTCTGGTCATCGTTTTGCCAAGCCATTGGCCTCTAGAAAACGACTGGGGACACGTGTCTCGCATATTAATAGGATATTGTTGCACGCAGCGACACGTGCTGCCACCACGCAGCCGCCATTTTATCTCCACTTGAGCATTCAGCTCACGACTCTGGGGATGACCGTTGTCCTTTCTCGATTCTCGCACGGATCCACGGTGATCCGGACCAGACGGATCCAGAATTAATATCACCTGCACCGTTTTTTCGCAGGTGGGAGGGCCGGGGTTTTATTGGAATCGTGCCCTTCACCGTGGGACACTCATGGTCGGAATTGTAAATGAGGTTAGGTGGTATTCGTCTGGCCAATATGGCGACGTTTAAATTCGACTGGGTGGATCGCTGCGAATATTTACGGGTTTGCCGTGTTCTCTCTGCGAATGTAACGTTGATAAAATGTCCTTCTCAATGGCAACGGCGCAATGGAATTCTGGTAAAACTGGTATTACTCCTGTATCAGGGAAAATAACAGTTGGGCAGTAATTTTGAGACACCCTGTACAGTGTCACTGTACAGGTCCCCCTTCGATTTTTATATTATTTATTGCTGCAGTGAATTGTATTATTTAACAGTGGCAAATTAATTTGTTATCACTGGCATTGTTATTACGATTTCTATTATTATGATAACTGATTTGATAGCTCGATCAGCGTTCACAGTTTGTTTGGGTTTACTTGATAAACAGACCACAACTGCAACGCTCGTTCGTTCGCAGCTTCGAAAGATAAATTAATTAAGGATTTTCGCTGGTTAGTCAAGTTTGTTCGGCGCACGTCACTGAACTTCCACGGGTCGTTGAAGTTTATGACTCCTCAAACCCGTTCACTTTTTGCTGCCTTCCGTTGAAAAACAAACGCCTAACAAGCTTCCATTAACTTACGAGCACAGGCTGGTTTGTTTCCTGCATTATAATTTCAAGAATGTAGTATTCTTGAAATTATAAATGGTCCTCGTGATCGTTTCGTGACTATTCTTACTCTTTTTTAACTTTTTCTTCGTTCCATTAATACCTCAAAATTTACAATTATTAAATTAATTATCCGTCATACCACCAGGAATTGATCGACAACATTAAATAGCATGGTATCCCGTGAATTATTTCGATAAATCGCTTTAACAAACACATCCCCGCAGGTGTCCCGTGTAAACGGTGTATTATTAGCACTAGACCGGTGTGTCGTCAGCCGGGCGTTCCGTCGGTATTATTTTTCAAATCGTTTCTGGAGGCTGGCAAAGCGGACCGGGTTAAATCCTCATTAGCGATCTAGAACGAGGCAATTAATTTCGGCTCGTCGAACGACTCATTCATCGATGATGGCTGAATAGCCCGGGAATCATCGCTATTCGATCAGAATTCGTCGGGGGAGGCTTTAATGGACAACGCATTGAAACAAAAGCAGCCGTTAACGAGAAGTTCCGGTTCGATGGGTGACAAAAGGGATTCCCGTCGATTAACGTACTATTACCGTGCTGTCTTGATTTATTTCTAATTATCGATCAGGATATTGCTTGATTAAAGCCGGTCTGACTATGGCGTCCAATCGTAGTCGAACTTCAATCTCACCTTTCTAAAATTGCAGTTGCAATTTCGGCAACTTGTTAGGTCCATTATAATATCAGCAACAACAGCAACAGCAACAGCAACAGCAACATTAATAGCGACAGCAACCACGACAGCAACAGCAAGAGCAAAATTAACAGCAACATTAACAGCAACATTAACAGCAACATTAGCAGCAACATTGACAGCAACATTAGCAGCAACAGTAACAGCAACAGTAGCAGCAAGAGCTTTAATAATAACCATAATAGTAATTGCTAGGAATACTAGTAAGTGTAAAAAGCTTAACGCGAGTTCTCCATTCTTTTCGTTAAGTATTTCAGTGGAAGAGAACTTAATATGAGGCGCGACGTTGTAGAAGTTCTTTTCCTCGAGTATGCTCGCAAAGTTTCCTCGATAATGGAACTATCGATTTTCGTGTTTCTCTGTGTTTCTTTTGCTCTTTCGTTTTGCGAGCAACCACAGCTCAGTGAGCATCGCCTAGTTCAACATAGGCCGCTCCATTTTACAAAGGCGATACTCGCATTAAGTCTATAGTTAGATGAACACACGGCGAACGTGGATAAAGTGATCATAGGATATTAATATTATATTAATTATGGAAACTAGATTTTGTAAACTTGCGAATTCCAATGCGATATAATTTCCAATTCAAAATAATTTGCGAAACGAAAATCGCTATCGTTGATATTATAACCATATGGTAATAATCAATTTGAATGAAACAAAACGAAAGAAGGAAAGATCGCACAATGGAATGGCACAATATTTTGCATTAATACGAAACGTGTCGGATTAATTGTTCGTATCGAGCAATAAATAATTCGCAGCCCGTCGCGCAGTTGTTTCGAATAACAATGCATCGCAACCGTGAAATCGATAAGCTCGATCGGCGTCGCAGCTAAATGCATAAAACACCGCGGCCACAAAGAAGCCATCGTTGCTGAAGCACGCGTGCTGCTTCATAAAAAAAAAGGAAAAAAAAGGAAAAAAAAATAGCCGCTGCACGAGCAAACCTGGAGGGGCTCCCTTTTGTACGGTCACCGCGTCAAGAAGGAAACGAGCCGCATCCCCTGGCCGCGTACGAGGGTTGCGAGGGGGGTTGATGTTGAATCTCCAACCCCCGCGACCGTTTAATAGATACTCAACGCCTTTGTCGATCATTGCCAGCCTCTATGCGTGAACTGATTTTCACCCTAGGATTTATAGTTGCAAGCGATGACAATTTATTCATATATTTTCAACCCCCTGCGAAATTTCTCAACCAAGATCCATATATTATTTTACCATCCAATCCATTTATTATTTTAATATTTTTATTGCTATCGTCGTTGCTTGTTTCGTTTGTTGCTTATTCCGTGGAAATTATAAATTACGACGGGGGATGATTTCGACGAGTCGAGGGTTGTTTTGCCCCCGCATCGTTACGTTCAGAATTCACCGCAGTCTTATTGGTTCCTCGTTTTTCATTTTATTATCGCGTCAGAGTGTTCTATGGTTCCCGCACGAACTTGCACCATACTTTTCGCGTTCCTTTTTCACCCCCCTATTGCGCCAGAGGAATGGAATCGTTCGAGCTTTGCCTGTCGCGGAAACGCAATTATAGCTCCTTCAATATTCTTCGTCACCTGGCATTGTGACGATGCCATTTTATTGGTCTCCTTTGTCGCACGATGCATTATTCATATTCCTTGGAGGACACTTTGCAGGGGCGGGTGAATCTTGTGAATTTCCTTTCCCGCTTCATCCTCGAATTTCTTTCCCCCCTTTTTCCTTTTATACGATCTCCGACGATATTGTCAGGCGCCTCCTTGCTTCCCGTAGAAACATATCTCGGGACGGAGATCGTATCCTGCGGATACACGGTTCATTACTTTTTCCTCGAGCCGTCTGCTTAGATGCGAGCAATTATGTCGGCTTGACTGACAGGATTAATTACTGTTATTCTTTCCCAAGGCACTTAACCTTTGCCCCGTTTCATAAGGCGAGACTGGAATTTATGCTGTATCAGGTAGCCTCCGCGCCAGATATTTATTCCCCGGCGGAATTGTTATGCAATTATTCAATTATTTCCATCTCGATTGGAAAATTCGTTCGCGGCGTATCCTTCGTGCATCGGGCCCCGTAGAACAAATGAAGGGATGGGCGGAATTCGAATGAACGAAATCGATTAATTGGACAGCCAAGTACCCTCACATATTAGACCCAAGGCTTAGCCAAGGGTCTTCAGAATTATCGCCGCTCGTTCCAGCCGCTTCGAGATAAGATCGAAGAGCGTTCGACTGGCCGGAATGGGAGTCGAGAGAGGTTTAGACAGTCCTCGAACGACGGAGAATAGGAAGGTACACTTGTCCCCGATTCCACCCCTTAAACTCAGACAGGGGATCCGTTTCGGCCTGTTTATCTCCTGCATCTTCCCTTTCATTGGGCGACGTGACAGAAACAGCAGCAGCAACGGAAATCAGCAACCAGCAATAAGCAACCAGCAATAAGCAATCAGAAATCAGCAATTAGCAATCAGAAATCAGCAACCAGCAATCAGTAGCAATATAAATCAGACGAATCCTTGGAAGAACATAGTGACTATTCACGAGCCCTGAAGAAGTCAACGACATTGGTTGGAACATTAATTTTCGCAGCAGTTGTTGCTGGAAAATAAAACGTACGTAAGATTTATATGCCCCGATGCAGCTGAATGAAAAATAGAAAGGTGCTGAGTGAAACCACGTCCGATAGGAATCTTCAGCTGTGAAAAGCCTTTAGATACATCAACTGACATCGATATCCCTGGAAACTAAGACTCTGAATAGCGGAAGGAGCTTCGATTTCATCCAGAAGACCCGATGAAATCGCTGCAGGAGCCACGGAATCGAGTGTCTTTAAGCCGTGCTGATGAAATCCGGAGACTATCGATTTCAGCTTGCACCCTGGGTTTCTCAGCTCTCGGATGTCGTCCTTCCTTCTCTGTTTAACCCGCCGCATTGTACGAGCCGCGTCAGAAATCAGACCTGTGGCCGATTGGAGGCCCGTTCCACGCGAGCACCCAGGGTTGCAGTTCGGTCGAGGCTCTCGATTAAAAGTAAAAAAGAAGGGCGACTTTGGGACTCAGTTAATTCTGAATGAATTTCACTAGAACGTGTACTCAACTGTGAAGGGTCGAGCGAGAATTTAAAAGGGAAAGAAGAAGCGTTGTTTAATTTCGGGGGTGGGTGGTTGGAAATTGAAATTTAATTTCCTGTAACGACGCAATGTTAATTAAACATTTAATTGAACGGTCGATAGTGTGGAGAGTCGCGCAAAGATTTACTTGTCCGTGCATTTCATGCCTCTGTTAAAATATTACAAGTTATTTCATACTCGGGGGATCAACATTTCCATTCCAACATTTTTCCTCTTTCTGTTTCAGGTGAGTCCATTTTTAATTACACGTGTCAGAGGATAGCCACGTGAGTACAGCGCCAGTTGTTTTTAAGGTATCAGCTAAACGAATTTACAAACAGCACCAGAACGTACAATAAAACTACCCCCTTCAACGACGAAATCGTCGACCATAATAATAATAATAACAACAATGTCGCGACAGACAAACTACGTTTTCTCGTTTCGAAACCCCGTTCCACGGTCCATCGATTCGAGTGCTCAGAAATTCCACCACCCCCGTGCCAATGGACAACCCCCTGGTCGATTTTGGAATCCAAGAGCGGATCCATTGGCGGGGGGGTTCGTCGACGGGGAAACATGCTCGAAATTCAGTCGGCTCGTGGTTGAAAACGGAATGCAAGGCTACAGGGAGAGGCTCGCCGGTGGTCCTGAGGGATCGATACGAACCGTGGCCTGCCACCGCTGCACAGGGTTGCACGTGCACCAATGGGCTGTCGCCCAGTTTCGCCGGTTGCAGGGCCCACGGAATCCTGGGTCACGTGAATCGAAACGGACAAATCCGGGGGCCCTTCAGACGAAACGTCACCCCCGTTATTATTGTCATTATTATTTTCGCCGACGATAGCCCCGTTATTCCTGGGGACCTTCAACCCTTACACTTGGCTTGGGACGAGAGGAGCGTGGATTTTTCTTTATCTCCGGATCGAATTAGGGACGGACTGAGAATTGGATTCGAAGTTTCGGATCATGTCTTGGAAGGGGGGTGGTTATTTAAGTAAGGGTGGTTTAGGGGGTTGCGTCAACGATTTTGAAAATATTATTTCCTCTCGATTCGTCGTTCTACAGATTCTAAGTGTAGTTTATTTTTGTCACCGTTCGTTGTTAACTATAAAATTCATTTGCACGGGGTGTGCAATAATTGAGAACTTTCAATTTTTCAATTATTCTCATTGTTTCTTGGAATATTGCTAGCCCAGACGATGGCCTCGCGAATATCATTGGGGAAGCAACATTTTTACGCCGTTTTCCGCAACTTTCTGTAAACAAAAATCGGTCAGGTTTGTAGATTCTGAGTCGATTTGAAAGTAGACAGTTTCGGCAACGGGCGAAAAAGCTTGCGATAATTGCCGAGATAAATCGTTTTACCCGAGTGGATCTGTAATCAGTCTTGTTTGTCCTACGACGGAAGCACGATCTCACGGGTTTGGAGTGCAATTTGTCAGGAATCGAGGGGATTACCGGACTCCAGATGGAGTTAGTTGAATAACCGAGGCAATTTTGGAAATGAATAGCTCGCGCCGCGTTTCGAACTCGAGCATAATTAGAACTGCCCGCCGGGAAATTCGATTTCCCCGGCCGTGAGTTGACATTGTTGTGTAAATTTAAAAACAAAATTATATACTCGAGATTTTCCACATCGTGTAAGAAATGAACAGTCTCAACTATTTGGTAGGGCCAATATTACCATTATTATTATTATCACCAATAAATTCCATTTTCATCGAAGAGAATCACTCGTCAATAAGCAACCAGCAACCAGCAATAAGCAATAAGCAATCAGCGATCAGCAGCAATATAAATCAGACGAATCCTTGAAAGAACATCGTGACTATTCACGAGCCCTCAAGTAGTCAACGACTTTGGTTGGAACATTAATTTTCACAGCAATTGTTGCTAGAAAATAAAACGTATGCAAGATTTATATGCCCCGATGCAGCTGAATGAAAAATAGAAAGATACCGAGTGAAACCAGTCTCAACTATTTCGAAGAGTCAATATTACCATTACTGTTACTATCACCAATAAATTCCATTTTCATCGAAGACAATTACTCGTCACGAATAAATTACTGTTGTAAATAATACGCGGATCGTTCGAACGTGATCCAATGGAAATTCAATTTCATTCTGTCGTCGTTCCATCAACGTTTTCTCCGCCGAACAATTTCCAACTCGAATTTCCGATTTCGAGTCTGCCTCGAGCGACGATAGATCAGTCTCGAACGACCGTGCTCGGGCAAAAATGGTCGCACTTACGATCGTTTGTTCCCCTGGGAGCGAGAGAGGTCGCTCTGCCAGTCGTTTGTCATTCATTATCGTCGATTTGCATCGGCGAATGGCGAACTGCGTGGAAGAGATCGAGACCGACGTTGCCTGTGTTCCGTTGCGCGATCCTTCGATTCGATTTTTCATTCGATACTCGATTGTCCATTCCGAGGAACAGTTGAATCATTTTCAGCGATATTATTTTCGAACAAGGGCCGTAATTGGTGAACGCTTCTGTGATTCAATTATTAAACGACGTCGAAATATGGAAAATAGAAAACTTACACCCGTTGGTAATTCTCTTTTATTACTGTACATTTTTTACTGAATTTTACAATCAGTGGTAATTATTGTGTTTTAACTGAGCTAGTCAGATGATGTGGTTCTTTTTTTTAACGAGAAGATGTTTACTTTCATTACAGAGGCAGTTCTGTACTGTAATGGATCTCGTGATGAATAATTTATGTATGTTTACGAGGCGGAGAGTATTCCTCTTGTAATTAGGTCTCCTTGAAACCATTAGTACACCTTTATTCTGCAGCAGTTTCATTCTATCTGGTTTTTAACGAAGGCCTTCGTATTTCTTTTCGATTCTCTTCGCCAGAACAATTGTGTTCGATGGAACTGATTTGCCTGAAATTCAGAATACATTTTCCCTCGAATTGAAAATAATTAACAAATACTTGCCACATTTGCCATTGGATAGCTAATTAGTTTATCTTCGAGAGACTGTCTGAATCACACTCACAATTAGTTTAATCACCATTCGTACACGGGGGGATAGTGTGGCGTGACTACACGAAATTAAAGGATACTAGGTGACCGAGGGTCAAGGGGCCACTAATTTCCTCACGTACAGCTAGGGACATTTGATTTCTGCCTGCCCACGTGTTTTCTCATCCAGAACACATTCCTTTCGCAAGCCAGAACAGAGGAACAATTTCGTCCCAAGATATTAGCCAATATTTCCAAACTTTTCTGATATAATAAAGCCTACTTAATTAATCCCACTACAGTAATTCCAAAATTACATTAACCCTGAATCTGGTGACAAAATAAAGAAGCTACAGTGTGCAACCATTACCAGCACTTGGGAACAGGGATTACCATAAACAAAGAAAAATACAATAGTAAACGATCCAATGCGAAGAAAGATTGGCCAAAATAATCATAATAATAATAAATGAATAAATCCAAATGGAACACCAAGTTAAATCCCCGTTACTCTTCGCTCGATCCACGTGTTGCCACTGTGTCACGGTTATAGTCCCCGCAACGATTCCAAATTCTTTTGTCCGGCCAGTGTAAACTGCAACTCATCCTTCTGTCGCGTCGTTTGTCTCCTGGCTATTTTTAACGCTTTCCTTAAGCAACCCGCAACCTCTCCTTTGTCTCGCGATCGTCATTGTCACGACGATCATTGTGCCTCAGACCGTTTGTGTCGGCTGCGCTGCTGAGGCAGGGGACTCTTGGCGACACGCTTTTCACCTTATCGTTTTCATCATTCACTCCAGTTCCTCACCATATCTCAATTACAACGGTTGTGTCCGGTCACGGTTCTCGGGTTTCCTCGTCGCCTATCCCGTTGCATTTTCTTCTTGCAGCCTAGCCCAATTAGATAATACCCGAGGAATACGGGAAAGCAACGTTTGCAACTGTACCACCGTGAATCTCGACGGTCTGAACGTTTTCAACGATGTTTCTGGTTACAATTAACAGAACCACCTGCAGCATTTGTGTTCTGCTGTTTACTGTTTGTTCAGCTGAATATTTTGTCCCAGCGTGCACTCGGGAAATTGAAGGAAAAACAGAAGTATGGCAATGTGTATAGAGCTAGATTTACGTGGGTGCAATATTTTTTGGTCACGGTGTGTTATTGTATACTTGGGAAGGAGTTTTTGTAAACGAAGCACTGGTTGCATCATTATGTGTTTTAGGACCAGTTTTTGCCGAGATGGTAACGGCGGTCGTGATATAATTGAGAGATAAAGGGGGATTGGCTTGTATAAGCCGCTAAGGGGATTAGGACCGGCCCGGTCAGACACGTGTTACAGTCAATACTGTGAGCGTTGTTTTTTCGATCCGCCGGTTGATTGCTTTGGACATTGTTCCAAATCAGAGAACTCGGTTCGACAAACGTCCTGCAAATATTTGCAAACGCGAGAAAACCAACCGTTTACACTATTTTATTTGTTGAAAAACGAAATGTACGTATATATCAGTCTTTGTGAAATATAAATTCAGGAATAATTCGGAATAATGCTCTGCAAGGAAAATACGTAATTATTTCTTATTCAACGACATTCCGTGGATAATGGCGACGGCTTATTATTGGAAAATGGAATTAAGCAAGTCTAATTTCTATCACCCTTTGCTAGCCAATTGAGATATCAAATAATCGCGTTTATGGGAGAAATTTATCGGATTGAATTTGATTCTTTCTCAAGAAGTCGGAATAGTGCAAGGGGAAATTGAATCCACCCTCCGCCAATTGTGTTAAATGTAATTTTCCAAAAATTTACTCTGCCATTGCGAACGATAGTTCCATGGAAATTTGCTTGAAGGGAACGTCATTTAAAGAGAAAGACGAGGAATATCAAGAATTAATAACAATTTTACCGTTATGGAAATTAATTCCGAGAGACAGTCTCCCCCCCTTTATGGAAATTCGTTTGTGCACCCTGACGTCAAATTAATTTCGAAATTCCCCAACATCTGCCTCATTCGCAATCATCCCTGATAACGGTTTCTGTTGCAAAGAGGGGGGTGGGGTTCTGTTTTTAATTACGTTTTTAATTTACCTAAGGTTTGATCAAAATTGTGAGATTCAATATTTAGAATTCGATGAAATAATGAAGAAATTAAAAATTCGGAATTTACATTTTTGCCACCCCTGTACTTTTAACCCTTGGTCAATGTTTTTTTTAAGAAAAAGAAACAGAACGGTTGACACATTGTGTGGACCACTGTCGACCGAAAATCAAAATGCAATTTGAGTTGGCTAAAATTTGATTGTGTAGCGGCGCTCGGTGGCGCTTTGACGACCGTTGATATCGACCGCCCCCGAAACGTGTCCTGGTCCCCAACCCTCTTCCACCCCATCGTCGAATAACTACACTCCGTGGTCGAGCATCCCCGATATTGGTACCTCGGCCCAAAACCTATGTTCTCACCCCCTCGATAATTCATCGGGGTAGGAACATCTTGATCTCTGGATTCACCATTTAGGGGCTGCCCACCCCAACCTGAAAACCAAAATAAGCATCTGGAACTTTATTAAATAAAAAAAAGTAATCATTCCGACGAAATGTAGCTAAGGGTGCGAAAAAGGGGTAAACATAGCAATAATACCATCCACGATTTTGTATTTACTGCAAACATCGTGAATTCGGATGGTCTATTTATTAAATTGATTCTAATTTTAACACAAACATCGATTATTAATTCAACAAATGATCACATCGATTTAGCTGTTTAATGACCCACGGATTTCGCAATTAAAAAGAAAGTGTCAGGAAGGTTATCGGTATTATATTGCACCTTGGCAATAATTCAAATATTATCGGAGCTATTCCCAAGTTGAATATCGATGTCCATTCTGAGTGAACTGAACGGAACACCGAAGACTCGTTGGTATTACAGCCAAGGGGTTGCTTCTTCCGCCCCATCTCGCAATGCGAACCGCGTTTCCCGAATTTCGTGGCCGGAATGGCGTTAAAGGGGAGCAGACAGCCCTTATCAGCGATGCATTGGTGTGCAATGGGGCCGAAGGAATGAGCTTCTCGTGTCCACCAGAAGTTTCCACGGATCCTCCACTGGTTGTGGTTCAACGATCGGACCAACACGAAGAACCAGCAGCCATTATCCAAAATCGTGCCTCCTAATGAAAAGTCTTCCTCTCTCTCTCCAGACAGAGAGAGGACCAAGCAGTTGTTGTCGGTGTCTGACAATCTCCATAAGACCAAGGCTCCCTGGAGCTAGCTAGGCATAGTCTCTGGCTGACGTTGGTAGTCCCGAATGAGCAAACACCAGCTCCTCCACCTGGAGCATCCTCGACCACGAGCATCAGGCCAGTATCAGCTCACGATATCTGAGAATAGCCCGAGTGGCAACCTCTCCAAGTGCTTCCAGGCATCAAGGCTCGCATGGTCCCGCTATCCCAAGGCTCTCGAGATCCTTGAGTCCCTGAGATCCTTTCCCCAGCGAGGCTCGGCCGCCGGATGTCTGAAGAAACACTAGAGATCCACACAGAGATCACCGATAGCTGCCAAACGCCGGGCCAGTCCCTCGCCGTCGCTGGTGCTGCCACCTAGCGGCGCTTCATCACCTCCCCGAAGCGTGTTCACGCGCAATTAACCGTAAACGCTCTAGCCTGCGAGACTCACGAAGCAATTACCACGAGGATGCACGCTGCTGATGTTTGCTCGCCGCGTTAGCGACGCTCCGCTCGTTCGTGGAAACGAATCCACGCGAGTAAACCGAAGTCTTCCCGCTGGCAAACACAGCTCTTGCCCTTCCTTCTGCGCCGTCGCTCGGCCTTCATTTGCATTTTAATGCTCGCGAGAAGCCGAGAAACGGCGCCTACCGACGCGGTTTGCCTTTCCTCTTCGCGGCCACTTGTTTTCCAGGTGGTTACGGGCGCGGAAAATCCGCTTTGGAAACTATGCTCGGGCAGATTCCGCGGCGGGCAAGATCGTGACGTCGTCGTCGAGGGGGTAAAGACGAGACCCGTGGATCGGTACTGTTGCCCGGGAGATTGGTTCCGAATTTTTGGTTATTTTTAACTGTGACTGTAATTTATTTTAATTTAAATTGTTTTCGTACCGGCGAAATGGGGTTATTGTTTAACGCAGCTCGCGGGAAAGTATGTATAAATCGCGAGGAGATAGGGCTCTCGAAAGGCGAGCACGTATTTGTCAATACTTTGCAATTCGAGCAGCAGTTATCTGCGTCACAGTAGAATGTGACAGTCCCGCGTCAGACAGTTCATTTCGAATCTACCGATGGCGCCACTTGATCGTACCACGATTACCGACTTAGTGCGCGGATAACGATGGACAAAGTGCCCCAAATTGAACGCAACCCTTCGCATGTTTGTGAATAATTTCGTTAATCAATTTCTCTTCAACCCTGTATAGCCTGTAAATTTCTTCCGCCCGGTAGTTAATGTTTATTAACGTATCTCCGACTGCACCGCGGTGTTTAAATAGTGCTCCGACGAAATATTTTATTTTACTTTCGAAGAACCTCCTGGAAGATTGACAATTCCAATTTAATTTCCGAACCACCCCCTCCAATAAACGTTTGCAAATTTTTCCAATACTAAGGAACCGTGAGGAAAGTTGTTGCATAAATTGAAAAATCTTCAACAGTTTAGCAACTTTCATCACGGCCGACTAATAGCCTCTCGCATTTATTTTTCTCGCCGAGTTTCGCATAATTCGTTGGGCTCGTGGTGGAACGAGGCTTAATTATATCCTGGCCACCCTTGTTATTTCGAAAAGGGGGTCATTCTTTTGCCGAACGTTCATCCGTCTTGCCGTACCAAAAGTAATATTACAAAATATCAGTCGCGGGGTTTTGTGACAAGGCTGCGTCCCACATTCCTATCTCACTTTTTCTCTCTCCGACCCGAATTCAGAATTGTTCTACACAGAACGTAATTATAGAATATTCATGCCGAGATATCAGCAGGACTGCTTATACTTGGAAATTCCACTGGATTTTACCTTTTTCATTCTTCGCTTCTTCGCTTCTGTTTTCGAGTCCAACAAGACAATAATTTATAGCTATTTTTACAGACTGTCAGTGTATATTATTCTTTTCGTCTGTAAATATTTTTGTTTTTTGATTTTTTTTTTGGGAAGCCACAGTATTTTTTACGACCACAGTGGAGGGGAGCTCGGTTTCAATGACCTGTGAAAAATAAAATCGCTGCTGCTGTCCGTCGCTGTTTAATAATTGAAAAATAATATTGGAAGTTTGGAAATAAAACGGAGAATTCTGCTTTGCAAAGTTCAGCAGGTTAATCGACGAGCTCGATGTAATAAAACCTTTTCATTCATCGTTGGGAGACCCATAAAAGTACTGGCTAATTGCATACTCTAAGGGGCGACATGTGGCGACATAACCGCGAACGAGGACCGTGTCCAAGCGAAGTGTTATGTTTAGAATTGCCTTGATCGCCATCGTCGATTATTTATTGTAAACAAGATACTCTGTGGCGCGACGTATAAATCGTCGGTGGGGTTTGGTCAATTATAATAGCCCGTATTTTGGGAACCGTGGTGACCAACCATCGCGACACCCTGACTTCTATCCCACGAAGGCTTGTCAATCACGTGCGGACCACGTGATGCTGTGAATCATATTCTGTTATAATTTGGCTATAGGGTATCAGCCAACTCGAGGACTATAGTCTTCAGAAGATTATTTTGGCCAAAGTGTGGCGTTTCATTTAAATATTATTATTATTCTAGAAAATTCGTTTTTGACCATTGCGAAGTTTATCTTTAAGTATATCTTTTTGTTAGTATTGAATCTCGCTGTAATTATTATCTGTTAATTTTGTTCGATACTCTAGACGATTGTTACCATTGTTTTCATTCTTAGACATTTTTATTCCCTCGCTATATCATCATACTTTTTTTTTTAATAAAACGTTACCCGGGTGTGTTCGACGAATTATTATTTGGAGCAGCGTGAAATAATAAACGATTCAGCGTTTAATAATTGTGACTTGGCCGGTGGGCAGCGACTCGAATATTCGAAGAAGCAAGATTCTTTGGCTCTTCTAAAATTACCTTCGTCTCCTACGCCCTCATCAATCCAACACTCCGCAGATTATAAATTGTACAATCCGCCGAGACGTTTCGACGGTCCCGGATCACGTGGTTATTTATTTTCGTGACAAAATCCTCGGGAAGAATTTTTGGACAAATTTTCCAAAATATTCCGCGGTCCCTCGAGATCATTTGCAGGGAAATCACCCATCGTTGGCAGTCGTTTCAGCCGTGAATTAATCGCCGTCCGCCATGGCATTGGCAAATATTTTGTAAACGTTCCATTGTTTCGCGAGCAACACGTGTCCACGGTGACGAAACTCGACGATCTCGACGTTACGTTGAACCGTCCGCGACGTTGGTTACCGCCCACGTGCTTGATACACGCCACGTGATCGATAGATCATGCAAACTCGAGGCAAGTCGAAACAGTTGTGCGACGGTAGCTCTTGCATTACTGCCAAATAAAACATCCCGGGACAACGATTTCCGCTCGCAATATCCATTTGCACGACTGCGAATATTCCCTTTTGGAAGGACAGATTTAACAATGTTCGCCGTTTTCCTCCGGTTGTTTGATTTGTAAGATTTCAAGAGCGAATATAATATTTATAACAAAAGAATGCTGTTGTTCAGATACACAGATTTATTTCCATTACTTCTGCACGACCAGTTCTACACAAAAGCTTGCAACGTTCTATAATGCAACCCACGGGCTATGGTTAGATTTTCCACACGAAACTTAATCACCAGATGGCTCTGTAAAATGGCGCGCATTACAATCTCATCCACCAACATGATTAATTTTTTCCAAGGGTCAAGAATTTTTCTTGGGGCCGCCGATTGTGGAATATGGCGGGCGTTTAATCGTGGTGCCAGGAATTTGTTGAAAAGAAATAAAGCTACATTTCAGAATAGACAGCCAGTTAGATTCGAGTGTTCTTCTGTCTTGGTACGTCTTTGTTCGAAGGGTGGTTTATTAGCCTGGCTGGAGAATCTCTCGGTCGTGTGGGAGGGCAATTCGACGAAATAAAATGTGACTCGGTCGTCGTGCCAAATGGACTGTATGAAAAATATGTCGCGACAGCGATTCTCATTTTTAGATAAATTCGAGCACGCTGAGTTTCACGCTAGTTTCCTTGGAAATTTCGTGGATTAACATATTTCCACGAAGAAATAATTTTCAAGAAGCACAGGCATATTAATATAATAACAGGAAAATTAGCAAGGTTCCATTTGCAATACAACAATATTTCGACGTATATAAATAAATGAAAAACGAAGCAAATATATTTCCCCGACTGCTATAAACATGGAAATTATTTTAATTAAAAATACGATTTAAAAAAATGATGACTGCCACATATCTATAAACTATTTTACCACAAAAATGGGCAGAGTTTCGTTTAGAAACGCCTGGTGGGAACACCACTGCGGCCTCACTGTCAATCCCGGAGGATCAGTTTCCACAGGTCCTCGAAGTGACGACGTGTGTAAGCGAGAAAAGCGACGCCGTTGAAAATAATCCAACTCGCTCTATAAATACAATACGGCATTCAGTCTTATGCTGCGCGTCGCGAAGATCGGATGTTTATCTCAAGCGTGTACAAAATCTTCGAGGTGTGATTCCAGGCGCCGAATAAGGCTATCACAGCAGCTGGAAGCGGTAGCAATTGCCCGACCAGTGTTCCTCCATACCTTTACAATAATTCAATCGATGAGCCAATACCAGCAAAATTGTTCAGGGATTAAAATATCCATCATCTGATTAAACGAAAATTAAAATCGGTATACGGTGGTCAAGTATCCTAGTGACAGTGTCTGACCGAGGGATCTAGTGACTTTGTGCGTCAACGAGAATATTCATAGTGGTGGTCCTATTTCGTCTTTTTGCTTTCGCGATCTGAGAGTCTTCTGATGTGAAAGTTCTACCAAGGATCATTCCCGGAAAAGGGTTCATCATGGCTACCTGAAGCTGAGATTTGAGAGGCACCACCTGTGGGACTATTGGGGGCAGATTTATTGGGATTGCTGCGAGTGTTAAAGACACCCGGTCCTAAAGTAGTTCTGGAAAACCATTGAGCTGGAAACTAGGTCTCCAGGATCCTCATTAATTGTCTATCTAATGCTACCTAATTCACCTGAACTCCCGAGACTCCATTGTCCTACTTTGCTGACCATTGCTTAAGGGACTCTATCTGTTCTGTATCATTGGTGAGTCTCAGTGTCTATAGTCCTCGACCAAAAATGTGACTCTGTGCACTCTGTTCCACGCCAACGCCAAGTGATCTGAAACTTAGTACCACTGTGCGTCGAAGTGTCTGTCGAAGGATAACAGCCCTGCCAAGTGATTTCACCCTTCTCCGTACACCCTCCAAGTGATTTCGTGGAACAGATCGTAGAGAAACTTCGTCAGGTTCATCTTGAACCCCATTCTCATCACAATGATAGCACGCTATGGTAGATTTCGACTGCTTGTCGACTGAGGGGACGCCTGCCAGGGTTACACGATTTTAAGGGTGCTGTTTTGGGAAGATTTGTTTTTGGACAAGCGTGGCAATGGAGAGGCTCAGTGTGGCGGAAACATTGCGCAGGAAAGATAAGAGAAGACGCAGAGGTTGGACTGTGGTGGTGGGCCATGAAGTGCGGTGAGTATAAATCAGGAATATTACTCCACTGCCTGAGACCTCCCTTATCAGAAGGGTTGGCTACCCCCTGGAGGCACAAGTTTCCCTCGTCGTGCTGGCAGAATTGCAGTGTGGTCCGACTGGTAGCTCTATTGCTACCTGTGAGGTGTTCTCACGTTCTTCCATATGAATTGCAAGCATTAATCTTGCTCAGAAATCCTGAAGGACTTTTTCTGGGATTTATTCGTTCAATGGAATTAGTGATTCATTGATGTTTTGGCGAGAATGAATTAGAGGGGTGTTCGTTGGGGTGCTCCGTGAGATTTGATCGAACTTATTTTTTCGGACCCCCGAACGATGAATCAGGATTCTTGTTTTATTTATGTTGGTGGAGACAGAGGGGTCTGACGAAACTGTACTTATTTTCTGGGTTATTTTTGGCCAGCTTGTCAACAGCTTGATGTATTAAGTTCACTGTCCGTTGTGAAATACGGATTCCGTGGACGCCTCCGCAGATTTTTTGAGTAGATAAATCGAAACACCCTTCAGGTTTTTCGAAACTACGTTTCCTGCACGTAGGCAAGGGGTTGGGGAAGATGTGAGAATTAAATTTTGCATCGCGAAATCTCGGCTCAATTTTACATTAAACGTGCCAATTGAAACTGAAATTTTATTAAGCAATCGTTACCTGTGCATCGAAGTGAAAATAATTACAGGTGGATGCGTTGGAAAGGTGGTAGAGTACAGTTCTGTGAACGTCGGTAACGCGAATTCGATTCACGTTTGTTGGTAAATTTTTGAGCCAGACAGAGCTGCCATCTGCGGCAGCTATTCGAAACACCTTGATCAATATATCACCTACGGTAAGCCGCCATATTTATCGCGACCCATCGTTGTTCAAGCCAATCGACAGGGTTACCAAAATTCACACGAAATCTGCCTGCTACTAAGAAATACTACAAATCGAATCCTCCCTTAGTGAAACGATTTAAAAAACGTGGAATTATTTATCCGCGTTAACAAATCGAAATTTTTCTGACTTGAAAATAAAAGCTACTTATTTTCTGTCTATTTTAAACATTGTTAATTAAAATCAGTCAGGCTATTACAATTGTATTAAACTCCCTTGCCATTTATAAACGCAATACTACTCACACTTACTGGAGAGTCGTGGATAATAGTTGGCGCAAGTAGAATAAGTCGATTGGTGGTCAGACGTAGTGTACTGCTCTATACCCAGTGATCCACTTTACACTTATCATCCAATCACCCTCAAGCCCATTCGCCATTGAACATTATCGTGTCCGTACACCCACACCTTAGCCAGTAAAGTACCGTGATTCATTTTCTTCAATCTTCTACTCTCGTAAATTAAATGTTATTTATTTTACGGAAATTTTAATTGGACACGATTTATTTAATTCCCGTGGAATCGTGCAATTACGAAACGTAATTCTGTTGACATGTACCCCGGAGAATATGACAAAACCGGAAGGGGGTTGTGCGCGGTAACAGGAAATAAGCGACCGTGTTTCCAAGGGATGAATAAAATGGCGAACGTTCTTCGTTTCGCCCACGGCGAATATCGGTTTTCCCGGCGTTCACCGGGGCCCATTACGAATTTCGCTAACCGGCCAATATTTACCGTAGGCATCGGCCATCAATCCAAATACACCGGGTGTCCTAGAAATTTACGATTATGGTTTACACGGGCCCGTAATTCTTTGCCGGTCTGCTCGTGGGAAAACCGAGCTTTCTTGCGGATTTATTACTTGGCAGTTAATAATGAATATAATAAATGATAATTACTGAAACAAGTATCCAATTGTTGTGACATATTTTCTAACAAATTGCCGTTCACTTGACTGTAGAAAAATGTAAAGAATTACATGCAAAATTACATGAAAGTAAATGTATCCAAACCGCTGCGGAATTCGTTGCTTCACAGAATGAAATTCCCACGTGACACATCGCCCCAGAAAATATGTAAATCACCACCTGCGAGGGAAATCGATGAGAAACGAATCCAAGGATAGATAAAGAAACAGGAAAGCGTTAAGCGAAGTCCATTTTGCACTATTGAATACTTAAAACGTCCATGTGCTAACGCTCAAGTAGTATATGTCTGACCTGTGCCAGACACGCCGTATGTTCTCTGTTCTGTCGTCGTTTCGATGAACGTTGAAAAGATGCCTACAACGATGTTATTCCTTTAACAATTTCGTCCATATTTATTGCCGGCAAGTGGTTGTTATTATTTATTCGAAATTGATTTATTTCGAGACGAGTTTTTGTTCGTCCAGTCGGATTTTCGAGGGCGAATCCCTTTTGTCACTTTGCTCGTCGCCTTGATTGGATATCGGCAGGTTAATTGATTTATCGGTTAGTGTGCACCAGTCGGGGAAAGTTTGATCCGTGTTTAGTGCACCCGGGTAATCCGGTTTGTTGTCGTTCACTGGCAGCCACGTGACCAAAGGGTTGGAATTGAACGCTTTATACCAATTAAACTTTTCTCTTCGTGCCTTTTTAATTATCGATCGTCGATTAACATTTTTCGAACGGGCGAACAACACGTTTATTATTATTATCGGCTTTTCAATGGCGTTTCACGAATGATTCTTTTAACGTTTTGGGATTAAATTTTTTAATGCTGCTGTTTTTTTGTTGAACTCCGAGTCGGGGTTATTTTTTTGTTGCTTTTCCCGATACTTCTAGCGTTTCACGTTTCTGTTAGGTGGTTCGGCTTTACGGTATTATTTATTTTCCGCGCTGTTTACTATCCTGCTCGTTTTATTTTTCCTTTCGGCTTTTCTGGGGTTGCTTTTTATCTTCGTTTATTTATTTATTCGTGTGTTTCGGCGTTGAGCTTCCATTATCATCCACTGTTCTTGTTTCCTCGAGCCAAACACATTTGGAAATGAAAGGAGAGATTGTGCCATTATTTTCCAGGCTTTCCTTTTATTTCGAAAAAGGCACGTGTGCCTTTATTTTCGATTGGCCATCGTAATAGCGATTCGAGGAATTTGTTTACAAAATTTCCCCGCATTATGCCGGCGTACGAAAGTTGAATTTAATGGCTTGCGGATACGGCGACCATTATGTATGGACACATTGTCCGAATAACATTATCGTGTGCGACGTAATTTACAGCGAGTCTTGCTCATAATTTCGCAAAAGCAAATAACTTTTACCCAACGAATATTCACCGTATCAATTAAAGAATTTGATATGAACTCCCAATATCCTGCGCCCATGGCAGCCATGAATATTTCATTAAAACGCTCGACTACTGAATATTTACTAATCCACGGGACGAAGGAAAATTTCACCGTTCCCGTTGCCACGAAACGTCCATTTTAAATAACCGAGCATCGCCAAATTGTAAAACGGGGGGCAGGGTTGAAATTGAATTGAAATTGAATCGTGCGAATCGACAAATGCGTATACCCTGAGAAAATAATTAGACGGTCAGAATTAATTCTCGCTAAACTCGAGAAGGAAAGAAATACAAGACGAACAACCACGAGTAAGATTAAAAAACGCAGAGGACGGAATAATAATGTGGGGGCACTTCCCATATACACCGCTAGGTGGCGAGCAGGACGATGCGGCTCCCGAAGGTGGTTGTATAAGTCCCCGTGAATATATGTATAACCTCCGACCTTTCCCTACTATCCTCGTGTCTAAGGCAGGAAGCAATACACCACATTAACAACAAAACCATTTACGACACCGCTAACACCCCCAGAATAGAGAGTTTCATAATAAAAAACTCTCCAGAGACTATTCTGCAAACATACCAAAAATAGAAAAAACAACAGCCTCACAAACAGCTCCCTGTACCCTAACGACGAATACTATTAAAAAACACTACATTCAGGAAACATCCCCCCAGAAGCCCTCCCCTTTCTGGACAAAACAGGTAAAATAACCGACGCAAAAATAACATTCCAATTCTATACCATATATGCACATCGAAAAACTAAGCACAAAAAATCATGTACGACCCCCATATAAACGGATAGAACACTAACAACTAACTTGTAAGTAATCACAGAGTGATCACAGAGTACAGAGTAATCAAGATTAATCTGTCAATTAAATCGTAAGCTGTTTGTACCTCTGCCTGAACATTCGCGGCCGAATGTTGTACCAGGAAAAAATGAAAAACTTGGACGTTACGTATTACACGTGTCTCGTGCGAGAATAACATTAACGGGGGGAGGCAAAGAAGCAAACGGAACGCCGCGTTATCTGACAAATTAATCCGCGTTCCGCGATGTTAAGAATAGTTGAGATTTTCAGCTAGCGTGCCTGACGTAGATAATGCTCGATCACGTATACACGGAAATTCGTGTGTCAAGGATCTCTATAAATAATGCCATGCTCGTCCAAATTCGAGACGACGAGAAACGTCTCAGCTCGATGGCCATTCCATTTCATTCAAGGCCCGGCATTCGTTTCCGACATCCGGTGTGTCCGACAAAAATATTTCACGGAAGAATAATTGTTTCAGTCGCATATTACTCGCCATTGTTTTCTCACCTTCGATTATTCAGCCGAGGTGGCACCTTTCCATCAAACTTTTCATTTTTTTCCTTTCTTTATCGTCACCTTATATACCCAAGAATATTTCCCTCATTTCCATTACTCACTTACCGTGTGACCATAATTTTCATTCGATTATTAAATCGCATTGGCAAAAGTGCCGAAGAAAAAAACAATTCCAACGATAAAATTATATTAGTTCCACGAAATCCGCGGCTTAATAAAATCGTCAACGGCGTTGTTATCTGTCCCGAACTTGGATAAATAAGTTCGCCCGACCCAGTGGTACACTCGACCAGTGCCAGAAATAGACGTTGAGTCAGAGGCAACGAAGCTCCAACAGTGAGCAGAATTAACTCATTGTCGGGCAGGCTTACGCGGCTACTTCGGTTTCGAAGCCGACGACAAAAGGATTCTTCGAGCCTCTGTGCTCCGCTAAAATCAACGGGCAGAAACAATTTTGATCACCGGGACTATGAAATGCAGGATTCCACGAAGGCAGCCTTTTAATTCGCCGCCACTTACAGTAATGTCTCGATTAGTGTTGGAAACTGTGTCTACGATTAGTGTTCATTTCTATCCCCACTACTTGGGGTGGTCCCCCCTGGAAGCAGCGAAGAAGGAGCGCCGATTCTCGAGCGAGTTCGGGCCCCCTTTGATGTTTTGGCCGCCGAGACTCGAGGCAGCGTTCAAGGAAAGAAGCAAGTTTAAATACCCGTGTACGTGAGACAATACTAACGCGATGAAAATTTAAGAATAAAACTTGTTCATTTTTGGTCCGTTTTAAATTAACTTTTACCAAAATGTTCGTTACAATCTTCTGATTAAAATGACACCAAACACGATATGGTTTGGACAATTTTTACTTATAATGGTAGTAATAATGGTCTTCGAAACAGTCAGTCCCATGGCACCAAACTATGTCGTGTTTGGTGTCATTTTAATCAGAAGATTGTAACGAACATTTTGGTAAAATTTCATTTGTAACGGACCAAAAATGAACTAGTTTTAATCTTAAATGGTGATCGCGTTAGTATTGTCTCGCGTACGCAGGTATTTAAACTTGTCTCTTTCCTGGAACGCTCTACTGCCACAGCATCAAAGGCGACCCGAACTCGCTCGAGAATCGTGTCTGCACACGATTAGTGTTCGCATTCGGCCCCGAGCGAGGTACACTAATCGAGACACTACTGTAATCTCTTTATGGTTGGGAACAGTTTGGCCACTGTTCTCAATAAGGGACTATGGGACTATATCTCAATATGGGACTTATATAAATATTATTTCTGGGATCGGTTGATACCTGGATTTTTGTTTGCTTTTTTTTTAAAGAAATCAGGGATTGGCAAATTCCATTCTACCAGATTTATTTTTCATTTAAATTTTCGTCCCCTTTTATTTTGTCCATCGGTTTGGAAACTTGCAAATAAGATGTTCGATCGTTAAGTGATGAAACAGGGGGTTGCATTCGTGAACAGTGAACCCTTTCCACGCGCAATCCTGGCTGAGCTCGCTATGTTCGAGCAATCTCGCGGACAGTTTACCTTCGTAACAGTGTCCTTACGGGAAATGGCAATTTTCCCTGGGAAAATTTCAGTCTTATCTAGATATGCTTAAAATAAGACGTCCCCGGGGATACGAAACATGGCAAGGATTCTCTGCACCTCTAAAGATCGCTGTCCTCGATTTTAATTAAATCCTGCGCGCAGCATTTTCTTGGATATTTTTCCTTTTGGGGCAATTTTCTTTCCCCGCCGGATTGCGCAATTTTACTCGGCAATTGTTGAATCGTTTTAAGCATCAACCGAGACAGATTCGTTATAATAATAAGCTGTGATAACGACGATTATTATTAATAGCAGTATTAACGTTCTTGTCACAGTCCTTAATAATAATAATCATAATAATTTCTTCAAATCATTGCACTCCACAGAATAATTACCAAAATTATTAACAAATGCGGAGAACGAATTTTACAAAACTGAAATCAATTAAACGACTATTATATATTTTTTCTTCTGCGACATATATCTAGCTGTTATTTATTAATAGTACAGAGGGGTGGTTTTTCTTAATTTTCCCGCGGAAAGAATCGCGGTTCTGTGAAACTGAAAGAGGTACACCTGGCATCCCGTAAGACGAAACGAAGCAGGATTTCTACTAGTGGAAAAAAGGAAATGGAGGAAGTGGAATCGTATGAACGAGGAATCGATCTTCCTCCCTTCCCACGATCGCTGGAAGCGATTATTTACTTGCTGACGCCAACAGCAGCTTAATATCCTACTCGAAATATCGAAATCGATAGCCCTTTACGTGTGTAATGTTCCGGTTTTTTTGTCTCCTTTTTTTTCCTCTCTTTCAGATGGCAATATTAAACATTTCATGGCGCAGCAATAAATCTGCAATTCGAAATTTTGCATCCTCGTTCACGGTGACGCGGGTATCTGTGACGTTATTAATTACGATATATTATACAGTGATTGTTGTTTGTTTAATTTTAGAACACGAATCTGCCGTTGTAAATGCAGATTTTTTATTTATTTGTCGTAATTAAACGGAATACTCTCTCGCAGATGAATAAATGGGAATAAATGAATATAAATAGAGCATAGGTAGGTAAATAGAAACGAATGCAAATAGCGAAATAAGTGATGTCAGATGTCACTTACCTTGTGATAAATTTAGTGTAAACTTATTATTTATAACCAGTAAAAAAAACAAATAAAAAATGGACTTACACCACTTTCGAAATAAACGGTCCAAGTGAAGCAAATAAACTTAAATAAATTGGACAAATATTTAAGTCTTTGCAAAGTTCCGAGGGAAGTTGTTGCTCCCGTTTCCACCGCTGGGCGATAGTTTCAATGATTTTCAAATAAAGTTTCCCGAGTTTTCTTACGCCTTTGACTGCGAGTTTCCACTCTGACGCCTTTGGCCCCTCTTGAATTCAATAACCGTGAAGAATATTTCCTCACCTGCCGACACCTCTTCTCGAAGGAAGCTAGACATCTGGGCAACAATAATACCCAACTGCACTTGAATTTATAAGCCCATTCTGTAAGACCTTTGTCGAACAACTGCCGAGCAGAAGAATTTTCATTTCATTTCCCTCCAACTATATTTTCCCCACTTTGTACAACTTCCCTCGCGTCGAACAATATTTTCTTTTCCACCCTTTCGCCGCTGCGAAATCTCGCAAATGTTTGTATAAAAATTCTTTTATACATCGTTACATATTTCTTTCCATTTTATTTCATACTCGACTTTCATAGTCGTCGATTTTAATTTAATTTAATTTAATTTGATCGCGTTCAATGGAAACCGGAGGAATGAAAATTGCGAATGGGGCTGGAAGGGAATTAATATTTGTAATACGAATGCAAGGGATGGAACGTGGGAGTAGTGAGTCCTTTAAAATTGAAAGAGGCACGATGCAACCGACGGTGAATCTATTCTGCTCGTTGCGGGGAAGACAAAGGGGTTGGAAACGGGGGAGGGTGGATTTCTAATAGAAATTACCTTTTACTTCCTTGTACTGGATTTCGCGTTGCTCTTGCTAATTACCCTCGTCCACTTCTTTTAGAGGATTAATAAGAACACAATTGCTCGAACGATATTATAGAACGGATGGAAATCGGTAACAACGAGTGAAAGCAGAGAAAGGTTTTCCATCCACTGTGGCAGATTTTCTGCGACCCCTCTTTAGAAATAATCAGATATTTTGCAAACTCTAAATAAATAAAAAATCACGACGGACGAATAAATTGGCCTGAAACTGACGGCAGAATACATTGTGCAGTTCAAACAACGAAGAATATGAATAGAGAAACAAATAATATAAAATTCATTATTCGGCAGATATGAGTGGACAATTGTGATCAAACGTTCGGAGAGGAAAAAATTCAGGGCTGCAGTCAGATTTGATTCTCATTTAATCCAGCGTACCCTGCGGACATTTGGCACCTATGGATTTTCATCGTCACTGGTCCACTGCGGCAAAGCTTTGATAAATTTTCCTTCGCGAGAAAGTGCAGTGAAAATTTTCATCGAAAAAGAAGTCATGCAGATACGAACGTGGAGCAGAAGTTATCTGACTACAAAGACAAAGGAAAGTATCATTTCAACCTAACTGTATCGTGCTAACAAAAGGGGAACACCCAGAATTCGACAACCAGCTCATCCCCAAAAACACACCCCCTCTGTCAAATGGCACGATTTTCCACTTCATCATAGTCCCAGTACGTGACGCTACATAGCAGGGGGACAAAAACAGTCTCCTAAATCTCTGCCCCGTCTCAGATCAAACACTGTCACGAGGAAACTCTCTACACATAAACCAGGGAAAGTACGAAGCAATAGGGAACACTGTTGCCATGCCAATGAAGAAAAAAAAACCAAACCCAAACAGTGTGCAAGCAAAAATCGAGCAAAGTATCTACCACAGCCTGCACAGACAATCCCTGCAAATGGAACACCCTGTGCAGCCCGGTGCTCCACAGACAACGAGTCCACAGGGTTGCTAAATTATATTATTAAAAAAATAAATAACTTCACGTACGTAGCACAGTACGTACTCTGACACCAGCCTAACAGCAAAGCAGTCCCCAAAGGCATCACTGTCGCGGCGCCACGCCGAGCGCACACGTACACAGAGAGACAGAGAGAGAGTGAGTGTGCAGAGGAGAGAGCATGCTCGTGGCAGTGGTCTGGGTTCGCAGGAGGGCAGCTCGACGACGTTCCTCAGTGCGAGAGCACGCGCGACCTCGAGCGGATCAGCGCGGCTGATCCTCGATCGTGATCATTGCTCGCGCGCGGCAATGATCGAACCTCAGTGACCTGGTCAGTGTTCTAACCTAAAGGAGGATACCCAAGTGTGTCAGCGTCTGTTGGACTATTCGACGTGGCCTGAAGCCGGATTTTCCGGGAAGTCGAAGGTGAGACACATTGCTGACACCAGTGGAGGAGGAAGAGTCCTATGAACTGGGTCAGTGAAGGGAAGATTGGTACAGTTTGGTGCAGCCTGCCGGGATGACGGATGTGGCGTTCAGGAGGCTGACGTATGAGAAACGTCATTGGCTTTTGGGTTTTATGGGTTCGCCGGGCTGGGGAACAGTTTGGGAATGTCTGGATGGGATTGGTGGTGATCCGAAGACTGACCGAGAGAAGAGTTTAATGGCTTGGACTGTGAACGGTGATTCGAGTGCTTATGGTTGTTATTAGTTGGTGAACTTGCTGTGGGGTGTCTTGTCCTTCTTCTAGATCTGTAATGATGTTCAAAGAAAAATGACTCCTGAAGAGATCTGAAACGTGAGAGCACGAGGTGTTGATTGTACGGTATAATCTTGGGCTGGCACTCTTTACGGCTAATCAGATTTTGTGACTGGCTAAGTGGAAACGTGAAGATTACCCGATGAAATTACGGAACGACGATAACGTTGTTTGCAGTGGAGATTTCTTGGAAGTGATAATGGAACAAGTGGTTACATTGTTCGATGATCATCTTTATTATTAACTTGGAAGAAAACGTGTTCTCCCCATGACACCTACGGCTAGGACTATTTTTACGACGTGCATACGAGAGCCGTTTGAGTATCGGAAGTAGGAGAGTGAAACGCGTACTACGAAACGACCCTGAGGAGATAATCTTTCGCTGCTTGCCGCGTTTGTGCGTTGCATCTTTGATCGGTGTCTTCAGTATAAATTTAACGAAGCCGTAACATCGTATATGCCCGCCATTCATTTGCTATTCCATTCTAATTTAATTCAAATGTTTCGCTGAAAATTCGTA
This sequence comes from Nomada fabriciana, assembly GCA_907165295.1. Lineage (NCBI taxonomy): Eukaryota > Metazoa > Arthropoda > Insecta > Hymenoptera > Apidae > Nomada > Nomada fabriciana. The sequence goes on along the minus strand of OU015699.1, from coordinate 8,969,777 downwards.
GAAGATCGGGTATTCACAAGTTACAATATAATATAATAGTTAAAACTCCGCGGCGCAATTTAAGCAGTGGAAATTTTAATGGCAGGGAAATATTAAAATCCAGCGTGTCCGGGAAGTAAAAGCAAGAAGCGGAAGGGTTTGTTTTAAACTTGAAAGAAGTTCAAAGTGCCAAGTGCCAGGACCCTCCGTCGCGAAACTTCAACCTGATCGAATTTCCAAGCCCGAGAATATTCATCAAACCCAGTTTCAATATCCGTTCTAGAGAATCAGAATGGACAAACAGAGAGCAGCTGACGAATCAAAGCCATTTGGAAATCTCAATTTCAACTCTCAACTCTCGTCGGTCAACTCTCTTGTCCAGAGAATATTTACAGTATGAAGAAAGGCACAGCTCAATTGATCAATTCAGACGATGCAAGGAACGAAAGGGTCTTCCCACAGCATACAGACTAAAGACTATAAAACTAGTCATTGGCAACAGCGCACAGACTAAAGACTATAAAACTAGTCCCGACCAGCCACTTTTCCGTGAAGCAATAAACGTGACCCAAATGCAACGAAGACTCGTAAGTCTCTCACAGTCGAATTTCGGTCGCCAAACAAATTCCAGTCACGTCAAAGCAGAGGACGCATCAGACAGATCTAATCAAGACCAACTGACGCCCCACTTCAATTACCAATTTAGTCCCCAGCCCGGCCCAAAGTGGCCGATCAAAAGGCACAGTCTCGTCGACGAGATCCAACAGGACGAGATCCCCAAAACAGAAACACTGAACCGGAGAGAAAAAAAAGGGGTGATCAGTGTAGGCCAATTAGAAGGCCCATCTGTGTCGCAATCTTCCAACACCCAGGCTGTCCATGGGTCTCTTCTTCCCCTCGGTGTATCTCTGAACCGACACCGCCACCCTCGTCCCTCTTTTGGAGTACCAGCAGTTATCGTACACGTTAGGGGTTAGGGCCGGGTTAAATGGCAGTTTCAAGGGCTGCTCTGATTGCCGTGAAACTTAGCAATTGATCGTGGCAAGTATGCCGTATCGCGTGTTCCTCGATTATGACGAATCGTCAGTTCTGTGGCAACCGGGGTTTCCCCCCTTTCGCCCCGCTCGCTATCGATTTTCGGCGAACGACGTGTGCCTGCCAAGCGGCGTATTTTCCGGATTTCGTTGTTCGAGAAACTCCTGTAGGACTGTACAGGACCGTTCCGACGATACTTCAGGAAGTTTCGAATCTGCTGAGCGGGATGCACAAAGTGTTTAGGAAGAGATATCTCGTATCGCTGAGCTGTGCAGTCTTTGGATAGTCTCGGTCGGTTTAACGTTTGGCCATTGAGTGGTCTGGTTTTATTGGTCCTTTTAATGGGGATTTTATGGCGTCTGGGATGGCCCGTTAGGGTTCACGTTGGATCGTAGACGACGGGATATAGTGCAGGAACTGAGACTACGGTTTAATCGCAATTTGAGAGTTGGTTCGGTGCAGTTTTTTTGGAGGGTAGGTTGGGTAATTAATTGGAACAGCTGAGTTGCAGTTTTTCGAGCTGGGTCGCGTTGGATGGTTGGCAGGCCTGGGGAATAAATTATTTATTACATTGGGAGTCCCAGAGACCTGCCAGCTTTGTTGTTGCTGTTTCTTATTTTTAATTACCGGCGATCATCGTTGGCAATTTAATTTCTTGTTTTGTAATTCGAACGAGTGGCTGATGTTTCAGGAATTTTCGTTTTATTACCGTCGGTATCACTTTGAATGATTTACGTGGCTCGGAAGCGAACGAATGCGTGGCAGGAAATATAAATCCAACGCGGTTAAATTAGTGCCCACTGTCCGGCTGAATCGTTGCCCCTCCAAAGCCATCAATCCGGCCATCATAAACATTAGTTACACCGGGCAGAAATACTGGCAGAGTGTAAACGCGTTTGAAGAGGAATGTTGCGTTCGAAAGCCCGCGATCTCTAAACGTCAGCAGGCTCGAACGATACCGCAATCTGATTTAGTAGAATTCATTGTTTTGACTACTCGAGCCAAGTCGAGGGCCATGAAATCTAATCTGCCTCGAAGATATCTCTAAACCAGCGATGGTTATCTCAAAGCTGTTTTCACTTCTCGACGGTCCAAGTGAATTACTTGAAACGAAGGGAACCGAAATTCTTTAGAACGAAGTCGATTAACCATTGTCAGTTCTGAGTGGAAAAGAAAACATAACCTCAAGCAAGAAATCCGCGAGTTCAGTCCATCTTTAATATATTATGAACGGAATTCGTTGAAACGACGTAGGAACATCGTGATCACTGACAGAGAAGAAATCGATGTTGAAATCTTCTTACTATCAGAAATGAGAGGCCATTCGTCAGAGGATTGGAAGGGATAGATGCAGATGTCGCCGTTGGTATTCCAATGCACAATCAATCTCTGTTCTATTTTTCCTTTTTTTTTCCTTTCGTATGGTACAACGTTGCTGATCCCATAAACATAGCAACCTGCTTTCCCAGCTGTGCAAACGATGTACACAACGAAGATAGACGAGTTTCTTGTACGTTGTTATCTGTTCCGAAGGTTCGTGGCCTTTCTCTCTTGCTGAATCTACTGTACGTTTGAATTATGGAAGGTTAGGCCGAGTAGCTCATCTTTTATGGACATTAAGAACAAGTTGGCCCTGACATTTATGTATACAGATGCAGGGAATTGTTTGCAGTCGAATGAACCTCGTCGGTGTCACATTCTTTAAGCAACTGAATAGCCAATTTAATTCAAGATATATTTCACTGAGATTTTCGAAAAACATTCTCACCGAAACTTCTAACGAGCGATTTCATTATTTCTTGCTGACACGTACAGTGTTTCCAACATTCTGTATTTTTCCACTGTAGCTTTTGTTCGTCTAAATTTCATTCTCCCTTGGACGATATTTACACGACAACAATAATTTCCCCAGCACAAAAGAGGAGAGTGAACCGCGAAATATAATCTGACCGCTCTAGAACCACGGTTCATAAATGTGGTCTCATTAAACCCCTACACGCGGCAAATAATTAACACCGGCCCCAAAATAACGATCAGCCCCAAAGAGTATCACAGTGACCCCCTGCACCGCGTCATAAATTCTCCCACAACCCCTCAACTATTTATTAGACAGCGAAAACAGCGACAGTGAGGCTCGTCAGTGTGCCTCCCTTAATTATTAAATCGTTTTCTATGCTGACCACCAGCTTTTCTTCATCCCCTATTCTGTGCAGAAAGAAAAAAAGGGAGGCAAACAGTATAGGTGATAAAGGGGTTGAAGCTCGCGTGTTGCAAGTTTCCATCTATCTGTCACAGATCTCTGTTAATGGACGTTGATTCGTGTTTTCAGGTTGTATCGATCTAGTAGAACCCGACGATCTTGGTCAGACCGTTCTGTTGGTCTGCAATAGATAAGGGGATGGCCGGAAGTGGGGCATTTCGCGATTAACGTTGATTGATTGCCAGGTTTTGTGCTAGCTGTCCCGCAGCCCGTTTTCTTTTTTTCGTCTCTGTCCTGCAATGGGGATTTTATGGTGAACGATTGTCTCGTTTTTCCTGTTAACTCGGTTGGTCATTGAATATTTTTTGTCTCGTTTAATTCGTGCGCCCGCCAATGGTAATAATCTTGCCAATTACTGTTCCCCAAATATGCCAACAGTCACTGGCACTTATTCTCGTCGAACGAAATACCGCGATTCCTTTAACCGAGTTGCTGCATTGTTCGGAAAGAAATCGCCATGATGGACAGCGGCCATTTTCTCTAGCTGCGAAACAAAATGGCCGTCGCGCCGCCAATTGAGACAGGTAATGGCTCGCCCCTGGACACCATTAGCCTATTAAACGGCAAGATAATTGACTTGCTTCGGCATGGTTCATAGCGCACGATCCACCGAGTCATGGACCCGATCTCTCCGCTTGGTGAATGCACCTTGGACGCACAACGCGGCTCTATATATAGATTGTTGTACAAGCCTGACAAGTGAACAGCCATTTGCCAACTGGCGAGCGGGAATACTTTGGAAAAGTCGAACGACTGCCAAGCGGCATCGACGCGAAAAATAATTAATTACCCACCATCGGCCCTGGGTCGACAGAATAATTTTGCAACCTAACGACAGGCACCGTGAAACAGATTCATTGTTACCGGGAAAAGTTCGGTCGACCCTGTATTATTATTTTTATTTCGTGGAAATTTGCCTCTGACCAGGGGTTAGCTTTATAATTTTTGCAACAGCCTGTACAGCACAGGGAAAATATTTTCAATGGCTCTCTTATTTTTTTTCACAATTTCTAACCCCACTTTGACGGTACTATGACTTTTCTCGTTTGCTGTTATTTTCACTGTAGCATCGATAATTGTAATTGTATTATAGCTCCATTAAGAGTAGCCACGTCGAAAATTGCTCATCGAAATAATGCCTTCGACTGCGAGGTCTATATTTAAATAGGAAAAATGTTGGGAAAAATTAAGACACTCGGCGGAGTTGTTACTTTGACGTTGAAAGCTTCTGTCAGCCTCGATAATTTCCCTCTCGGAGGCGATATTTCCACGTTATTCGTTCGGCCTCGGAGGACAACGCCAGACAGCATTTGGATTCTAATTGGACGAGTCAATTCGACGCTGCACGAACTTTCTCGTTCGACGGGCAACGCTTGTAGGTTAATTCCTGAACGTTTCCCGGGCAAACATAACCTCGCTACACAGCCGCGTGGAATTGTTTGCTCAGTGTATAAACTGGTTGCGTGATTCCATTATAACTTTGGTAATGCCTGAAAAATATCAATCCACCAGCTTCGACTACGTGCTTCGTCCACCTTGCAACGAATTGAAAAACGGGAACAACGTGCTTTGGGGTTAGTTGACAAAAACCTGGCAACGGTTATTTATAAAAATTTCAGGGTGATTCGATGGTTACTAAAAATGTAATTTAAACGAACAGGGTAGCAAATTTTGGGAACACTTTGGGTGAATTTATTTTGGGGCTGCAGCTGAACCCGGGTCGTCTCAGGACATTCACGAAACGAGTTGGTCGTTATTTTGCCGGGGGACCCCCTCATTTCACGGCATATAATACTCCATGATTCACCTGGATCGCGTTATTATCCCCATAATGGCGTCGTTCGAATTAATTAAACCCTATTACATTACACGTTATCCGATTTTTTAAACTACAATTTGCAACATTATGTCCCCTCACCCACCTGAGGGGGCGGGGTATCGAGGCGCAATTTTTACAAGGTCAGAACAACGACACTCGACAAATGGGACAGAGTAACAAGTCGAGGGTGAAAACAAAGCAGGTAAAGGGTTGGGAAACAGTGAACGTAAAGGGAACAATAGGCCAGAAGGCTGACGTTTGAATTATTCAAAACGCTATAGCTGTCGTCTACGAGTGTTGTCCACTCTTCTGTGGATATTATGAAAACGAGCAGACTTTCGAAAATTCCATGAAAAATTAGCCGAATTAATAACAATGCTCCAACAAAATCTTCGAGCACCGAGGATTGGTTTAAACTTTAAACTGTTAATAAATTAATCGACATTTTTACGTGTAAATTTTCGTTTAATATCGCGATACATATAATAATTTCTCTTATAATTTCTGATCTCCAAGCAAGCATCTCTCATCAATTATAATATAATATAATTGATGCAATACAAATTCGGGGACGTGGGGGATGCTTGCTTGGAGATCAGAAATTATAACGAACAGCGTGAGTCTGCCATTTCGATGATTTTATCGTTTATCTCCTCGCTGAAGAGCACAGTGGAATTCGTTAAACAAATGACCCTGGTGCTCGTTAGACGTTGGAACGGAATCCCGTTTTAGTTCCACGTTAATTATTCACTCGGTATCGGAATGGAAAACTGATTTTCATATCGGCTTCAAAGAAAATTACCATTTCACGTTTCTTGGGGGACCCCTCTTTTCTTTCTGATTTAAAAAATTACGCACCCTTGAGTTGCGAGCATAAATTCATTTAAGCATCATGGACCTTTAATTAAATTTTCCGAGGCTTCAGCTTACGAGAGTTTTTCTTCTTCTAAATTAATTACGATATTATATAGAATTTGTTGTTCGACCATTTTGCCATTAATATTGCGATCACACGCTGTACAGTTATTAATTGGGCGAAGTTTTGAAAATAATGTGAATAATCTGTACCTTTTAATTAATGTACCTTGAGTGGTGAAATACTTTTTATTCGACGAATTGGAAAATTTAATCAATTTGCGGAGATTGAAGAATTCGTGGCACGAGATTTCTCGGTGTTCACTTACATTAATTAAGGTATTACACGTGGTTTCTAGTAAGCTTTAGCAAAGACACCTGTGTCATTTCGCCAACGTAAAAGTGTTACTCTGTCGAATTAATTAATTGTACTTAGCTCGTAATATCTGCATTCATGCTTCCGTTGGAGTAGAATTAGCTTAGAGCGTAGCTTTTGTTACAGCAACACGCTATGAAAACATCATTCTCGTTGAAGGAACTAATTATATTATATAATACGTATTTTGTGTACATACAAAGTATCACAAACTGTCTGGAATATGATTTTAAATTTTAACCAGTCCACATTATTCAAATTGGAGAAGCTAATCTTTCTAAAATAATATTAGCCTCAGAACGGTAATGGAAAATGTAATAATTAATGGCTGGGATTAAAAAGTGAGGAACAAATTATTTAGACACGAAAATTCTATAATTTATTGACATGCAATAACTACGAAAATTATTGGGACACAAAACTTGCAAATATTTTGTACACTGGCAAATGTTATTTTATCCTTATTTTATAATGTTATTTTTGTTAATTAGAAATTTTAGTACATTCCTTAATAATATTAGTGACAAATTATAATACGCCTGACGTTTTGCAATAATAATTTGTTTCTATTTATATTCCCTTCTGACGATGAATTTTAGTTAACAAGATGTTAATTGATTAATGAAAATTAGTGTCTTTCTTCTAAAACCTTTTAGCTGGATCGAGTAGCCAGTAGAGAAAGGCTTGCAGGATGCATAGAAATCGCTGATAAATAAATTGAACAGGTAGTTCGAGTTGGAACCCCTTGGGAATTCCCCAGAAGCAGCCAATGTTTCCACGAGAAATGAATTCTGCCCTGGGGGAATTTTCAGCGGAAACTTTTCTCGCGATAAGGTTGCGTACGTGATTAAGAATTGTTGCTAATTCTTCTTCCTCCTATTTTTTTCGTTACTCGTTCCCCTTCGTGCAGTGGGGGAAAAGAATTTTGCTGAAACCGGAAGTTCGTTACGGGGGTGATCGAGAACCCTCTGGGAAGTTTCTTACCTGTCTGATTGCACCTTGACAAATTGGCAATTATTCCTTCCTTTCAGCTAAAGTGAATTTTTGAGTTTCCTATCTGCTGCTATATTTTTTTTGCCATTTTCCAATTAAACGTTCCTTGGGGTACATACTTTTCAAATGTCACTTCGAGAACTCACTGTCACTGTAAAAGTATTTCAAGGTAAAAAAGACGTGAAGTGTCATTGCTTTCCATGCCAAAGAAAATATACTAAAATATCTGAAGCCATGAGCTCGATTACACTCGTCAAAAAGATTAACAATAGTTTTGCAAACAGATCGCCAGGAACAATTTTTACAATCTTCGTAATCTCCGTAGTTAAAAATCCGGACAGCGTGTTAACATACACGTACCTTGCACTTGTACAAACAATATAATAAACGCGCCAAACAAATCATACAAAAAAATGGAAACGCAGGTCATTCAACAATTGCAAAAATCAGTTCGCAAAGACCAAGAATTAAACCGCAATTAATATACTTATTCCTCTCTCCTTAATCGCTGTTACTCTCAAAGAAATTCTCCTAGAGGAACAACAATTTAATTATCAGTCCCCGAAAATGAATTTCTCCGTCCGCCAATTATTTATTCACAAAAATACAGATTCGGTGCACGGAATAAGGAAATGTAGATCGGTACGTTCCCCCGCGCGTTGAAAATGGGTCCCCCGGAGAACATGGCGTATCCCCAACTCTCCCCACCCCGGTGCCCACGCGCGAGATCGATTACCGGTTCGACCCAACATCCAGTCTGGCCCCGACCCTCGACCTGCACGCATTAAGACCGCGTGAAAGGTACGCTCGCTGCGGCAAGGTCAGTGACGTCTGATACAAAAACACCGTGCGTGGAATTCTTAGAATTCCCCTAACGTTTGCGATCCTTGGGATTCCCGGAACTCTTCGCGGCGGCGGATTCCTCGTGACGATGTTTATGTTCCACGTCTGTACCCGTGAGTTCTATCAGTTTTTCATCCTTTTTTTCACCTCGAGGCCGAGGCTGCTTGGCAGGCGAGGTTGAACCGCGGACCTGTTTCAACGGAGAACTCTTGGGATACACTTTTCATTATAATTCTGTGAACAAATGTTTAGCATTAGTTTGCAACAATATTGGCAATGGGCTTGGGTGGTTTGCGGATCGATAGTTTTGCTAACTGTGGTCACTGTTATTCTCTTTATTCGTCACTCGGCAATTGTCGACCAGTGACTCTGTCGTAAGAATAATAATACATGTAACAAACAGTTCAACGCCAACGAGAGGATCAACGGAATTTAACGAGGATATTAAACTTTTGCGTTCTAAACTTTCACGAAAATGACAGACTCGTTAAGGGTGGGGGTGGGGGGATTACAGTCTGTGTTCAGGTACTATAATTAGTAGAGTCTCGCGGGGCGAAGTTGTTTGAGGGAATCTAAGTTGCTGCAGCTTCGACGGCAGTTTGAAGTTTATATTGCGGAAATCTGTAATTAATTAAAGGTCCTAGAGGCTCCGCACCTGGTCTGCGATTTAATTGGATCCGCCGAGCAGCCAGAATTCGTGAAACACTTATATATATATATATATATATATATATGATCAATTGAGGTGTCCCCCGGATTCTGACACCCTGTAAATCGAAATTTCTTCAATTATCTTCGAACGTTGACTATCCGTAAGATTCGAGTCCTTTCATATTTTGCATCTGGAAAAAAAAGAAGCAAATGTGCGCGGTGGAACAGTTGGGAAAGTTTTTAACGAGCACATCCTTCACGAAAGTGGAAGAACTTTCTTTCATTATTATGTAAATGAGAAGGCGCCTTCTGTCCGCAACAAATGTTGGCCTTGGAACTTGTTATTAAAGACATTAATTCGCACAATTGTTGCAAATTTTTCGTCCACCAAAAATTCAGCTTAAAATATGTTTAATTTATCGCAATTGTTTCGCGTTTATATCTATACGAATTTAACTGTGCTTCGCCGTAGAACCGTGTGGATTTTTGTTGGATAAATTACGCTGGATAAAAATTCAATCCACAGTCGTCTGCTCGTAAAATCTTCGACGAAGAAAGGAAACGAGTCGATGAAAGGAACGTGAATTATAATAAGATTAGTGGAACGTGCGAGGAGGCGAAATTGAAGCCAGAAACCCCTGTCAATAACTCAAGTAGATCCCCCGATGTAATCTTTACGGTGCCGTCGTCCCCCATCAATGGGGGACCCCTCTGGCTATCATTTCGTCGGGCGAGAGAAAATTTCGCCGTGGATATTATTCCCTTTTCGAATAAGCCGGGGGAAATTCGACGCGGCTCCTCTCAAATTTCCCTCTCCTATTCGAAAAGGCTCAGAACCCCAAAGGCCAACAGGTTGATAGAAATCGGACGCCGAATTTGTTGCCTTTTGAAAAATCGCAATCGACACGATATCAATACTCGATAATATTACAGTGGACAACGCTTCCTTTGAAATACTATTATTATTATCATCGACCAACTTTGGGATATAAATTTTCTTTTTCTTCGACGTGTTACCTGCGAACCGTTACGTATCGACTGTAAATAATATGAACCGTTCTAATTTAATGGACAAAATTTCCATCTCAAAATTAATTGCGAATAGCCTCATGCATCCCCCACCGTACCACCCATCGTTCGCCATAGAATCCATCCTGAAAACATCTGCGCTCGTCGAAAACGGCGCCGTTTCTTAAAGGCTGGTTTCAACGTGTCGTCTTGGATGATTCCGCCATGTTGAACGATCGATCCAAATGCACGGGGGCGTAAATTATGAAACGACAATGATCAAGTGGCGCGTGCAAAGCGGATCTCGACTGGAGACCGATCGATTTATGCGGTTGGCTGCGACAGAGTGTGTTAGTGTTATCGCGACCATTCTATTCCAAGTCGTCTGACCTAGAACCCTGACGATCCGGCCGCGGGCTATGAAACCCTTAAATCATCCGGAAACGGGTTGCAGCGTGGGGTGGCATCCGCGTTGAACGATAAAGGGGTAGCGAAACTGGAACACTTTCGATGAGTGCTCGGGAGGGGTGAACTGCTCGCACGCAGGGTGATTCAATTTTATGTTTAATGGGAGAACAGTTTTCTTTGGTTTTACTATTATTATTGTTTTATAATCATAATTATTATTTTTGCTATTATAACTATTTTGATAATTGTTTTACTTTAATAACAGCAACATTAATTGTTGTTTCATTATTATTATTTTTGCTATTATAAGTATTTTAGTAATTATTTTGCTTTAATAACAGCAACATTAATTATTGTTATTATTATTATTAGTTTCGGCTAAATTTAATTAGTAATTTCACTCCTGTTCGTACGACAAATGCGAATAGCATTAGTTTCATCGATACTTACGTTACTTTCTGGTTTGGGTTAGGTTTTTGCTTTACATTTGTAGGTCTCGTTAAGTAAGTTCTGGTGGGCGATCCATCGCCCCTTAAATTGTTAAATCTGTAAAGGTCGAGCTACTGAGAGCACTCCAATGCACGAAGAAAAGAATATCCTCGGGATTCTGGCACGTTTTCCTGGCAACGCGGGAAGCTCTATAATTTCCTTCGAACGTACTATCTCTATTAATACCGATTCACATTTATAGTTCGTCTGTAAAAATCGATTCTCCCGATAGTCCACTCTTCGCGTCGGCCCACCAACGTTCCCTCCTCTCGATCCTTCGACGATTAAATAATTTCTGTTTGTTTTTGCCATTCAACAAATTGGTACAGCTTTACGAATTACAGGCCGTCGGTAGATACGGTCAGCTGATTTTATCATTCGTTCGGATAGTTCTTTTGTCGTTGCTGCTTTGCTTCTTTATTAGTATATCGATTAAAGTTGTATACATACGATGGTATGCAGTGATGTATAGGCGAGGGCAAAGGTAATCGGCGAATCAGTGATCGTTTAGTTAAATATTTGTCGAACAAGGTGTAAAAGGGTCGTTGGTTAAATTACCCGATGGTACGTTAATATTCTAGGTTAATTACTTCGTCGGGTGGACTGATGCGTGAAATGATCGAGAGTCCATTTCCACTCGGATTAATCCGGAACTCGTCTCCAATTTTCCAGTGAAACCGGTATAGCGAGCAATATTTTCCATTTCGCTTTTCAAAAACGGAAAGTTTGCAAGTGCCGCGGGAAAATTATTATCAGCAGCAAACTTCGATATCCGTTAAGGAATATTACGATTTTCATCAATTATCCAAGCCTTTTCTCTGTGACAGTACTATCCCCACCAATAATAATAATAATAATAATATTAAAATTTTGCAAGCCCCAGTGGACAGTATTATCCCCACCAATAATAATAATAATAATATTATAATTCTGTAATTCCCAGTGGACAGTACTATCCCCACCAATAATAATAATAATATTATTAAAATTCTGCAAGCCCCAGTGGACAGTACTATCCCCACCAATAATAATAATAATAATAATATTAAAATTCAGCAAGCCCCAGTGGACAATACTATCCCCACCAATAATAATAATAATAATAATATTATAATTCTGTAATTCCCAGTGGACAGTACTATCCCCACCAATAATAATAATAATATTATTAAAATTCTGTTACTCCCAGTGGACAGTACTATCCCCAATAATAATAATAATAATATTAAGATTCTGCAAGCTCCAGTGGCCAATAAAATCCACCACTAAGCCTAAAAAAAACATAGTCCAATCGTGCAACAAATTGTCTAGTAGCGCAAGATTTATTCGTTCATTCACCCGGTCCCGGTCAAAGTACTCTGTTAAACCGTCGTAAAAATTTGACAACCCCTAAATCAGATTAATTTGTGATCCGGCAAACCGATACACCCCATCGTTGGGGTGGCTATTAATAAACCACAGACAGATTCTCGTCCTGGGTGGTGGTGCTTTTATAAACAGATTTAGAAAGACATACCAGGAGATGATCTCCCCCCACCACCTCCCCGCGCCCCATGTCGGATCGTCCACGAATATGAAACGGTGTCCCCCGATAGCCATCGCCGAAATTAGACGCCACTTGCTCGTTCAAAGCGAGACGCGTTCGAGCAGACGACGCCCCTATTGTCATCATTGTTCGCCCCGGCGCCATTGTACAGGCGCATTTGAAGCTCGTGTGGAAAGGCAGCCGTGGAATTAATCGCGCAAGGCTAATTCATCCGGGACGATTTGCCACTGAATTTCGATTGCGAGCTGTCCCATTGTCCCGCGAGAATTTCAATCCCCTCGCGGGGAAATTCCGATGGGGATTTTCGCAAATTTAATTTCATGAATTTCGCCGACAATTGTTCAATCGTTGTCCCGACTCGACGGTCATAATTGGGGAGAATGATTTGGGGCAGCGGCACACGCGAAACAGTACTAATCCTTGAGATCCAGGGGTTTCTGGGTCAGGCACAGTGGTCTGGTCGATTTGGGAACTATTAAAAGCTTAACACTCGTTTAGATTCGATTTCGACTGCAGATAACACTGCTGTGGAATTTTTTGGGGATTTGCGTGCAAACGCGTTCCAGATGCAAAGTATTTTTCGCATCTCGTAATTGAAAGACAAGTGACTATATATTTGTTGCGATATTTGAGAAAGATTAGGACACATTAGAGCAGAAAAGAATACACGAAGGTACTCCAAAAGAGAAGTCAAAGACCCCGTTGCGAAATATCACAGAAAAAGACACAGACCTTAACTCTTTCAGCCAGCAACGCTCTCGGCGTACGTGGCAGCCTAACAGATTCGATCAGGCGTACCACGCGAGCAGACAGGAGCGTTTCCCCGTGGAATGATCCCGGATATCCGTGGAGAAACAGAATTCGATCATCCCTGACACGGGCAACGAGATTGCCAGCTCTGATCCGCAACTGAGATCCCTTTTCTAACTTAGACTTAACCCTATCTCTCGCATCACCGTCGGAAAATCCCGTCGGACGGTCGAAAATGGACGACGACGACACGGACGAGAAGAGGGAATCCCTGACACTGGTGAACAAGTTCTCCCACAAGGAGTCCGAGACCAAGCTCTTGGTCTCCGCGACGAAATTCTCAGCGATGAGCTCCAGGCTCGAAACTAAACACAAGAACTCCATGGAGGACTCGGACACCATGGAGTGCGCCTCGGAGAGCGAAGTGGAGAACATCCCCGTGGACGATGAGACAGTGCAGCCAATAGTCACCGACGAAAAGGGTAACAGGATCTCGGGTAGGGATCATCATTCCCTGGACCTGCCCGGGGAAGCAGTGGCCCTGCTGCTGAATCGTCAGCAGACCCTGGTCAGGACCAGTCTGAAGGTGAACGAAGGGGAGACCAGGGTGTCCAAGACGTCCGGTGTCAGACTGGGGCTGCTGCACAGAAGCCCGCAGTCCTCGTCCAGCCAGGAGGACTACGAGCCTGAGGTGAAGAGTCTGTCGAAGCTGCACAAACAGCAGCAACAGCACCTTCTGACTACAGAGGGCGGTGGTCAGATCACTGCCAGGTCTATGGAGAGTCTGAGGACTTCCAGGAACTTCCTCAGCGCTGACGAACGTTACAGCGACGACTCCAAGTCCCTGGAGTCCCTGTCCCTCTCTTCGGAGACTCACGCGGCCAGCTCCAAGAGCCAGTACAGAAGCTTCTTGACGTCGTCCACCAGGGACGTGAGGAGGGTCGTGACCGTTGAGTCCAGGAGCAGCGACAACCTTCACAGAGAGGAGAGCCTGAACGCTGAGGTCAGGAGGGGACTATTTGCCAATATGGGATTGGAGAGGAAGATCCCTCAGCATCTGAGCCTACCACCGCCGTCCAGTGTGTTCTCTTTGACCAGTCCAGGTGGTAGTGACAGAAAGATCACGATACTCAGTCCCCATTCGCCGATACAGTCGTCGGAGTTCCAGTTCTCTACGCAGACCGTGAAGACAAGACGCAAGAAGGCTATCGTCTTGCCGAGGTTGGTGTTGCCCAGAAGCGAGTCCGAGGTGTTCTTAGAGTGAGTAGTTGGATAGTTAGATGGATTGAGTTGAGGCTGTCGCCAAGCAATTGGGAGTTGAATTACTCCTGTGTGTTTATTATTAATTATCCCATTGATTATGGGAATGTTGAGTAGTCTCTCAGGAACAGTCCTGATGTTTCACAATTATTCGTTCATGAATACTTTCAGGTGAAAGCAATGTTAACAAATTTTTAATCTGAGGGATTAGTGTACAATGAAAATTTATTTAATTATTTTTATTGATTTACAATTACGTTTCGGATCATTTGGAACGCCCTTTGAAGGGGTACTTTTGGACTTTCTTCAGGGTGGCTGCAAGAATTGTTATTTCTCTATGAAGTTAAACAATAATAATCTATTATACGTGGAGCAGTTTATTTTACTTTCGACGAATGTAGGGTGTCACGTGAATTAATGGCCATTGGAAGGTACAGCTTCGTCAAGGAAGAAGCTTCACGCCTGACCTTTCGCTTATCACCGTTTCAAAGGGTTAACTTGTAATTGTTTGACTGACCCGCGGCGAATATCTTGGCGTGCCTGAGTGGGCCGGTGTTTAGAATTCATTTGTTCCGGCATTAACAGAAACGTGGGTTCGAAACTGAATTTTCCTGCGTCTAATTAGAGTTAGCAGGAATGGCCCCTAGGGGGATTGAAATTTTGCTTTCGTTAGAGGAATTCTCTTACAATTAATCGTGGAACAGTTTATCAAAGATGTCTGTCGTAGAAATGGAAAACAAATTTTCTTGTCTCTCCGGTTAATCATATTATTTACTACGAAATTGTTTAACAGAAAAGTATGATTTATAGAGATTGTTTAGTAATATAGGTTGCATTAGATTATACTATTCACTGTGCTATTAAATTTCGTTGAATTGAAGTGACGCTTATAATTGATGCATTTTCGATTCGAATATATGTACACGTCTATGTATATAGGCATGGATTATTGAATGACGTATCATTTTGCAATCCAATCAGTTATTGGGTTATCACCAAAGAGCAACAAGGTTCCGTTAGGTATCGAACCCGTCAACAATCGATTCGCGTTACCCTCCTTGTTATACGTTTGTTTCCCCCAGGTGCCTCTGGAATTAATTGCAACGCTAATAACCACCGCCAGGTGATCGTTAATTAATCCACCCGTGGGCTCTGCTTCGATCTCCAAATGCTTCTTTTATGCCAACAAATCCAGCATTCGAAATACTAGTATCATTAAATTCCAATTGTTCGATTTCTCGAATGAAATCATTTTCAACAATCGTAAATTTCAATTATTACTACTCTTAATTTCCTTCATTACAAAAAGAATGGCAATTAATTTTTTATTCTTGCACACCCTTCTGCAGTGCTCGATGGACGTCAAGATTAATTTAAATTAATCAGAGAGCAATTTATTTGAAGTGAAATTGATGTGCAGTCAAAAACATATCTGCCTATAATTTTCTCTTAGTAAGAGAAATTAGTTTCCATTATTTTTGTTAGGTTATCTTATTCCTGTGCTTGTTAATTGTTTCATTTATCTCGGTAATTTTCTCCATCCGGAGGAAACTGTAACAGAATCATTGACTCGTTTAATGAACTCATTTCGGTACTCGTCGAGCCATTTCGTAAATATCCTCCTTTATGGGGTGGCCACCCCTAACCGTCGAAATTGTGCCGGCGCATGAAACGTCGATTGTGCTGGTATATTTCGTGCCTTGGTAAAAACGCTAGTGACACCACGTACATAGTGTAAACGTCGTGCAGGTGTTATCGATTCGCGTGTGCACAAACGACAATTTCGTTTTCGACGCGTTCCATGATGTTCCATGTCACGCTGACAGCGTTTCAGCCCGGTGATTATAATTTAAAAGAAACGTTCATTAAACGCCTGTCCGTTACATAGACTGAAAGACGGGCAGACGTTCGGCAACCATGTTTTCTACGTGAACGAAAACTTATTGTTTTCTCTGAACCAACATCGGGGATTCCCTTTGATATATTTGGAGACTTGAAGTGTCGAATTAAGTTTATTATTACAATCTCAGTTCACGGTTTCTTCAACGACAAGAACGGTAATTGTAGCTGACGTTGAATACACTTGACAGCGTTTCGAGTTCCACGTGTCTAACGTAGATTGTACACCTGTGCCTGATTTGAGGTTACGTCGGTACAGTTGGCGCAGGAGCAGTGATCTCAATTAAATTTCCTGAAAACATTGAACGGTTTAATAATGAGAAAAAATCATTGATATTCACGCCAGTCATCTGGACGAAATCACGGAATAAGATTAAATTGCACTCGTCCCTTTTCATTGTCCCCAGTGATATCTCTCTGCGCGTAAGTACAGCAGTTTCCATTTGGCCGAGTAAATCCCCATCTCGTTTCCGTCTCGCTTACACGACAATGATAATTTGTCGTGCAAACAGATCTCGAATGGACATGTATACAACGTGACGTGAAATGCAACTGCTTGTTCCACCGATAACTCGATTAGTCATGGCTGTTTGCCCTGGCATAGTCAGACGTGCCCGAGCTAGGCTCGGCAATTGTTTTAAAATAAGTGGATTTCTCGAAATTCAGATTTGTTTCGAAAAGGTTGCAAAGGCACTTTTTATTTGCTGGCAGATTTAGCGTATCGCGATGGATCCAGATAGAAACCAATAGGCTGTATTACTGTTTGCTTTATCTGGTGAATTTTTGTACTGTGTTATGGAGAGTTTGTGTCAGAGAATATTGTAATAAACCACCAGTCTGGGACACTATGCTGGTGCTAGTGCTGCTCAGATAATACTTTATATCCACAGTCGATTCGATGTGAAAGGAAACCTGTTTTATCGACGTGATATTTCAGTAAAGGCACGGGCCAAGTACGGGGTTAAACTTAACGTCTAATGATACAGATTATCGTGCTTCCTGAATTACCGACCTGGGGAAAAATATCGGCGGGTCCGCATTGCCACTGCTAATTCGCAGTAGTAACTAGAGATTACAGTCGTTCCAACTGTCGAAAACAATAGGCTTTAGAAATATTACCAGCTTGCACTCACTCGTCCTGTTTCGATGACTTGTAACCAGACTTCACCTGGTTCTCCCTCTCTGAGGGAAATTTCAGGGACGTCCCAGCTGCTTTCGCAAGATGTTAAGATGTTTCTCGAGGTTAAAAGCTTCGCCTGAGTATCTCTGCACGCCTCAAAAATGGCTGGCTGAAAAATGTAGATTAGATCCGGTCTCCAGGGACAGGTTTAACGTAATGGAAGTAACTGCAGTCAAATATTTCCTCCCCCCCTGATTTACACAATTCACCCTGCTTTTATTATCTTATCCAATTACTATTTAATAAAACTGCACAACCGTTTTATTGCCATCATTATTTTTCTTTATTAATACAAGGCAAAGCGTATCGCGATAATGCGGCTACGTGAAAAAAAAAAAGAAACTAGTCACGATAAGGCAGTATTGTTAACCTTTAGCTTCCCCTTCGTTACACGGTTAGCTCCTTCCGTGATACTAATAGTTGGCGTGCGTGGAGTCAATATTGCAAGGAAATCGTTGACGTAGGTCGCAGGTAATCTACCACCTTCGCCTGTTACTCTATCTACGGTGTTTATAACCATGCCACCCTGTTCGTTACGTAGGTCATGGTTCCCTAGTTATCGCAGTGATGCAATCGAGTGATTTTCGTCGTCCGTCTCGCCTGTTCATTGCAACCTTAGATTTTTGACAAGTAGTTTTATTGAAAAATTAGGCTATTTCGAAGTCCAGATATTTTAATACTTGAAAACTTAATTCCCATTCAAATCAATTATTGGAATCAGTACGAATTCGTTATCTGGGTCAATAATTATTTGACTGCAAATGGTTCGAATCAATTTGTACTTTCAACCATGAAGAAAATGGTTATACGATTCAACAAATCCTTGGCAATTTTCATTCCGCCTTTCTTTTTATTATTTTCCTCTCTCAAAGATCTCAGCATGCGTTCAAACAGAGGAGCACAGTACTGTCTCTGCTCCCTTCCAACAATCCATTGATTTCGAATATCGTGGGTGTGTCTCTGAACACGTGGTTCCTCAGAATACGATGTACTTCAGCATCGTCTGACACAGGAATCATTTTCCACTGAGAATAAAATTCATTCGAGGCGAGAGTTTATTCGCTAGCAAAGTAACCATCCGTGGGATGGAACAATTTGTTACAAATATAAATAAATTTAGAAAATAATAGTCTCACTTGGCAATGGAATATTATTTTTCGTTTTATCAATATCGAAATTTATTATAATTAAATTAAAATTGTGCCACAGTGCAACTACGTGACAAAATAATTCTTATATTCTCTTTCAAGCGCAGAGAACGAATAAGGGACAAAATATATTACAGCTGGATGGAAATGGGCTGGCTCGTCGAAAGTTCTTCTTTCCACTATTGTTCTGTCCGTTCCAACTCACCTAACTTCTATGTACCAGCGTCTCTACGACGCTCTCTGTTAACTCAGCACCACTGCTAACTCACTTGCACCGTATACCTAGTAGAAACTCCGTCTACCCGATCGAAATTGAGGAAAGTACATTCACGTCTTCATCAAGAAAACAACAGCAGATAATAAACCAAAAGTAGAAACCGATCCAATAATTGGAATTAAAATTATTACTACCAGAGAATTTTATTATTACAACAAAAATTAGATAGACAATGACCATAGGAATTCCAGCTTAATTTAGAGATTGGTCACAAATATTGTGGGATCGGGACATAATAGGAACATAAGAACAGTGAATCCTAAGAAGAGGCTGTGGCGCATATGGAATGATCAGTGCCTAGTAATACGAAGGTCCCGGGTTCGATTCCCGATGATTCCCCTTCATTTTCATAAATTTCCTACAATATT
Organism: Nomada fabriciana; assembly: GCA_907165295.1. Classification (NCBI taxonomy): domain Eukaryota; kingdom Metazoa; phylum Arthropoda; class Insecta; order Hymenoptera; family Apidae; genus Nomada; species Nomada fabriciana. Next base: position 8,950,633 of record OU015699.1, on the reverse strand, counting down.
TAACTCGGAAAACTGTAAATTTAATTAATTTAAAAAACAATGCCTGAATCCAATCGCTAGAGAAAAATTGCTCGAGCAAAATTGCATTTGATTTCGAAAGGAAATCGTGAGATTTCGGAAAATTTACAAAGGCGTGATTCGACAAATTCGAGCGTCTCGAGGCAGACGAAATTCTCACGTCGAAGCATCACCTTTCGTCCACCCCCCCGTAAGCGTTCGCCGCGACCCACCCCCGAGCGTTTCGGGGATGCCACCCCCTCCAGTGCCTCTGCGTGGCCGTTTTCGGCGGCGAAGGAGGCGCTCGCGTCGATAGAGCCGCGAGAGAGAGTTTCTCTCCCTTGCTTCAACGTGGCTGCACCCTCACCCCTCGCTACCAACGAGAGAACATCCCCTAAGAAGTTTACATTTTCGCGGCCACGTTTCTGTTGATTGCACGTCCGTGTCGCTGTTGTGCTACGCTTTCTTACTCGAGTCACTGTGCTCGTTATAAATTCCATGGAAATTCGTTGAGATTTTCAACACCTCTAGGGGGTTGAATCGGAGAATCTCGGTTCTCCACCCTCTGGGACGGTGAATCGTGGAATGCAGGGTCGCAGACAGTGGACTTCCGGTTTTTAACTGATACCTGGTGAAGAGGGCGAAGCCTGGACGACGGTGCGTCACGTGAGCAAGTATTTCTTGCGTTACACACGGGGAATGGGAAGGGATGAAAAGTGTCCACGTGCGAAGGTGTGACAGTGGGGGTTGCCTCTGACGAAGATTGTACGGAATAGAGGGTGGACAATCGGATGGATCGCGGGGTGAAGTGTGGTGTGCGTGCTCTGGTTGGAATTGGAAATTGATGTTACGGGGGTGGGGAATTTTTTGATGGACTGCTGCGAAGGTTGACGGGGTGGTGGATTTTTGTTTTTAATTCACACGTCGATGGGATTTCGGATTGTTTTGACTTTTGGGCGACGAGGAATAAAAGGAGGGATGATTGGTCGACGTAGTGGCAGTGTTTTTGAGGGTTGCATAGTGGTGGATTAATGAAATTTTGTCGGGAAATATCTATGTGTAGTATCTGACTATCTATGTATTAAATTGTTGATTTCTCGAATGGACCCGGATTATTGACAAAAAGAAAAGAGTAAAATAAGGAATTTTTGATATACAGTTGGTGAACGCGTGGTGAATATTAATTGGTGTCAGGTGTTGATTATTTGATCCAATTTCTGACGTGCTACGCGGAGCTGAAACACTCGTTGTGCCACGGCTGAAGTTTAATTAATCCACGAAAGGCAAACTCTGAAGCTCCCTTTTGTGATCCATCTTCGGTCGTCGGTTGAAAGGAATTTGCTAATCTCACAATTTCGTTAAAAGCCCGAGAGCGATCGTGAACTGCGCCGCAGAATACTCGAGGACAGATTGCTCCAATTTTCGACACGTTTCGAAAATGACGCACATTGGATTGATATTTTGGCAATTGAAGTGGGATGACTAGGTTAATGGAAAGTCCGGTCCGATTCAATCCAATTTCTTCAACAATTCCAGCGAGACAAAGAACAATCAACCAAACGTCAGAACTCGATTGGAGCATCGAGCATTTTATTAATTACCACGCAATGAATACGTGGTTGCGATAGGAGGAAAGCAAAGTCCACAAAGAATTCTCTGGAAGTTGCAGTAGTTGCGACAGAACGAAATTCACCGAAAGAAACTATCGATTTCACGATAATCCATAGCGGCCACAAATTAATTAAAGATATACGAAGAAATTATTTTAAAAAATTTCATCGGGGCGATAATACTAACCGAATTAAACCCACTTTTACCAAGACTTAGTCTAGCCTAATTTTATTAAGCAAAAATGTATCGAGGCCAAAGAAATGATAATAACCATCCAGAGAACTGATCCGGACCATCCTGTTGGATCACAGAAAAGAAGCACTGATCCGAATTAAAATGTTTCATCATTCCATTCACCCAAACGTCCTCAGACACCTGCGCGACAAGACTATGCAAAGGAAAATCGCCAGAGACATTGTCAGAGAAGTGTAGATCAGCTGCTTACCTGTTAGAATGCCTGATCTATGGGTGTCCCCGAAGAGGAAAGACGACTCCGCTGATCGACTGCTGGCTACCTGGGCACTGGAACGCGACGCAGACACCTTGAAGAGCTGAAGGATAAAGGGTTTGGCCACGGAGGATGGGTCAGGATTGGTGTGCACGTAGAAGAAAACGATCGAGCAGCGGTTGCTGCCCCTGCGGGCCACGTGTTCATCCCTCAAGTAGGTTAGTGAGAGCCAGGGCTAGAGTTTCAGTGTTGACGTCCTGCTTGGTAATTTCATCGAGGCTCCAGGTGGATATCTACCTGGCAAATTGAAAAATTCGCCCACAGCATCGTCTGTTACGATGTTTGAAGCTTTTGGGCTGGGAAAGGAGCCCAACTGGGCTGACCAGGAGCGTCCTGGCCACTGCCATTGAAGTTTCGTTGCGTTTAAAAGTTTCCATCCGACTTGGAATTAACTTTTGATAATGTTTAATGACTTTTGAACTTTGGAACGTACCCTTGGACCGAAATTCTTTTTTATAATAGGCTATTCTCATACTTACATTCCACTGATTTGCTCACTCTCGTTATTTAACGTCTTAAGGATAATAAGTCTGAATGTGTTCGCACGATTAGCAACAATTTCGGTGTAAACGATCCTAAAGCATGAATTATGGTCATTTCGTGACTGATTGCTCTGGTTTTGTTCGGAACGTCACGATATGCCAGGCTAGAGAGATGCACGAACCTGATAAATAGGCTAAAACTCAATCGGAAGGGGTTTTAAAACGGCCAGGAAGAATGAAGTTGTTCTCGCGGAAAATTCTTCCACATTCCTCGCGTTAACACCTTGGTGAAATTAATCTGGCTAAACAATTATCATACTTTCCACTCCGTAAAATTGTCAAAGCACTAATTAATTTAAACACGCTGGGTCCACCTTTGCACAAATCAGTATGGGAGAATGAAAATTCTCGTTGCAACTGATTGACAGCAGTCTTCTGGAATTGAATTTTTTTCATTAAATAACCTGCCAACGGGAAATTACGTGCTAATTGGAAAAAGCAATACAGTCAAGCGTGGAAAAAGCACCGCGCGAGAGCTCGAAGTTAATTACAATTTCCCGGAAGTCCGCTCTGCATACAATTATGTTTCCCCTGCTGAAGAAAAATTTGTTCATAACATTCAAGGCCTTTTGTTCCCTCAAAAAAGGGAGAGCCAAGTGTGGACAGACGAAATATCTTCGCAAGGTTTTTCAGAAATGATTAAATTTTTAAATCGCAGCGTTAAATAATAATGGCCAACAGTGACAATTATTTACGCTGTAAAATTGGTGCAAATTAGAAGATCGATGTTACGATTTAAGGTGGTGCACACCTTCTTACAGCGTTTCTTCGCAGCGTTTGTGGGTCGTCGAGTTTGTCTCTTGACACGCTTGCGGCCAAATTAATTAAGAAAACGGGATTAACGAGGACCGGGGTTGGTCTTGAATTTTCTCAGAATTCAGCCGGTTTAAAAGTACGAAACGGAATAGAAGAAGGGAAGAAAGCTTCAAAGAAATTCGCTGGACAATGACGCAGTAACGTGCCTTTGAAACTTTAAAAAAAAAAGACTCTTTAAGCAGCAAATTGCAAATTACATTCGACAGTTGACATTAATTACTCCTGCTCAATTTGCCAGCCTTTTCGTTGCAATCGATCTGGTGGACGGTCCCTGGTTGTTTTAAACACTCTATCGTGAACGGCGAATTAATTTGGTGCGCAAGTAGTATAGGTCGGCGCCGCGTCAGACAGTTCTATTAATTTCACCAGAAGAAGCTTCTGGCCGTCGTGAAATTTTTAATCGAAGCAGATTGGAATCATTAGTGGGTCGGATTAAATTCCTGCCACGGTTATTCGGTTTCCGAGGTGGCAGCTTTATTTTGTTTATTTATTTATCCGACGATCGATTCGCGTTTTAATCGTGGCCGCAAACTTTCCAACGCGTCGCATGGCGAACGCAGTATTGTATCGCCTGGGGCCTTGTTAAAAGTTGAAGCCCTTCTCGACAGCTCTCGTGCGAATTTTGCCAACGAAAGCTCACTGAAACGGGAGGAAGAAAAGTCAATAAAAGAGACGCTGTTGGCGGAAGAGCCACGCTCTCGTCTTCTGCTCCGCTGGAGCCGACTCGAATAGAGTTCCGTGCAATTCTCAGCGTCCCCGTCACCTGCTGATCCCATTCGTAAAACTACTCGGTGGCAGCAGTAAAGAATAATAATAACGATAACGAGTGGCATCAAAGACTGCATTCAGTGAAAGCAATGGATCCATAATCTGATTTTATTAATTTGATTAAAAATCGAATTTTTAATTAAAAGAAACTGTTCAATTAGACGAGTCACGTATTTCGTGACTTCTATCTGCTTCCGTGTTCGGTACAGTGACGTCGAACACGAACAGAAGATGGATTTGTCACGATTGAACAGAGACTCGCATATCAACCCCTAATTCCAACCCCTTGTCGTAATCGACGATAATTATTCGTCGACGAACAACTACTGTTCTCAAGGAATCGTTATGAACTATCGAGAACGGCCAACGTGCAAAAGACGACGGCACGGGGGTGAGAATATAACAGGGGGTGAGGGGGTGAGATAGGGTGGGTATTGGAATATCGTCGACTAATCAAAAATTTAATTAATAGACCGCGAATGCCGGCTATTACTGATATTTATTCGACTCCCCCCACCCTCACTATTGGCCAGTTGAGACGCCCAATCCCCGCCGTCCACCCCCGTTCGAGCTGATCGATGTTGTGGCGGTGGAGGTTGGCTGGGCCAGTGACGTAGTCGACAACCTCCACCCCCGTGCTTTGACGTCACTGATGCCCTGAAATGCGGCTGGCTAGGTGCGTATCGGCGGATCTCTGCAGCCCAAGCACCTACCCCCCCAACCAACCCTTTCAGCCAGTGCTTCGAGCACTTAACCCCCGACTCTTCTGACTCGTTTTTTTTTTCATCCGTCAACCTTGCACCGATTTCTCTTTCCTGACGCGCGAACGTCAGACGGGAAGAGTGGAGAGTGCCGTTGCGGGTTGAACTAGGGAGAAGAGAGATACTGGAAAGTTATTTGTGGTAGCGTGGATATACATAGTTGTGGGGAATTTTTTGTTTGGCCCTGTGAGGAAACTGTGATGGTCGTTTAATTATCGAAATGGAACATGTGGTTGGTTAGGTTTGGTCATTTTCAGGGCGGCTAAGATTTATTTGAGTTAGAGTTGGGTAGATTTAGGTTGGTAATAAGTTAGGTTTATTCGTGTAAAGCTTGGAGACATTTTTGGGGTGAACAGCCTGTTCTTGCATACAGTGGCGAATTAGGCTAGAGTTTTTTTATGGGAGAGTTGGGAACCACTATGAACTTGCCGAAGCCCCCTCTTATAGAGGGATCGTAATGCCTTATGGAAGAGATAATTTCTACCCATACCGACTCGTCTCATGGTGGTTTGCTTGGGCATTCGAACTGAAATTAATCGAAGATTTCAGTGTCGATTATCATGGACTAAGAGAGGTATGATAATTACTAGTTTATCTCAGGCGGTACGCAGAGTACGAGAAATCTTCTTTATCAACCCAGATTCCTGCCTTATCAACCTGGGGATATTTCGCATTTTTTATCAGAAGAGCACTGAATTTTCAACAGGTCTCGTGAATACCCCCAGAGTCATTCCTGTTTCTTAAAAATAAAGTTCCCATTGATATCTAGTGCTTTTTCTAAATTTAATTCGTCAATTTGCCAGCGTAACAAAATTTACATTCTCTCTCTCTCTTCTTTTTAATCGCGTCACCAGTAGTTCGTTTAAAATCCAGTTATGGAAAAAACGCAACGCGTTCAAAATGGAACCGCGTCATGTATCGTTTCGCGTGCAACAAATGTAGGTCGCGCAACCTCGTTCGACCGTCTACTCATTATTATGGGGCACCATTGTGCTCCCTTGCTCGATAACACGAGTCTCTCTTGAATTTTGTCAGGAAAATTGCACATCAGGTGCGCGATAGCTTCTATCTAAGGCAAAATAACAATGAATACGACCGAACAATTTTTTATCTCACTCGTTTGAATAAAAATCGAATAAAAGCATGGAGAACTTCTTCATATGTGTGCATGCGGGAAAGGGTGGGGGATATAAGACGACGTTGTGAACCACGTGAAATAGAATGGTAACGCGATGATAATTCGTGACGTAAAGTTTGTATAATGAACGTAACATTTGCACGAAGGGATCGTTCCTTCGATTATTTACGTCCAACGCATGAATATTTCATAAAATAGGACTATTACTCGAGAATATTCGCTCCGCGTGGCCTACAGTGTTTTTTCAAAATCGCACTTGCTGCCGTCGGTACATCAGAGGCATGGTTGCATGATCTTATACCACTTCACCTTATTTTTATTCGCATATTTATAGTCGCTCGTTTCATTTCCTCTTTTCCAATAAATAGAAGGAAAACACGTGGAAAAATGGATTACTTCTTGTCACGAAAATTACTTCAACACTTACGATCTTGTTGAAAACAAAAATTGTTAAAATATATTGTAAAGAATAGAAATACTTTTCAGTCCGACTGGAACTGTTTCGCTTGTTTTCTTGACGAACGCATCAATATTTTGCTCCCTTCTTTATCGGCCAATGATTATATTGGATAATTCTTTTTGTTCCAGGTAAGTGGCTGTTAATAATACCGCTCGATTGCATAATTGCAGTCCACGTGGTCGCGCTGAGTTCACGTAAGTTGGCAGCGTCGGTGTGGGAAATTATTTTTACCATTCACGTTGAAGCATTCGCAACAGCGTTCGTCGAGTTTCAATTTTTCAATTAAACGGAGGAAACTAATGGTAACGAATTCGCCCGTCTCACGAGGCTCCTGGTCAAAGTAAAATAATCGAAACAGAAAAAAAAGGAAAGAAGAATCGAATACATTCCCTATCGTTGCTCAAGCGTATAATACTCTGCTGGAACGTGCGCGTACGGCAAACTATGTTTGCCAAACTCTTGTCGACCGCGATCAAATCTGATTTGCACACACACGAGATATCGTGTGACTGGCAACGAAAAAAAGTATCGACTGTACCAGCCTACACGGGCTCGTAAATTCGTTGCTGCGATTTTTCGCGATCGCAAAGCTACAACCCCCCACCCTTGTTGGCGATGAATATAATTTTTATATTTTTGTTTCTTCCTTTTCCTTATTAAATTTCTTCGCCGTCATACGTGGTTCGAGTAGCTCTTAATTATTATCTTTGTCTTGAATTAATCGACGCCCCTCCCGTTCGTTAAGTTCTCCCCTATTTTTCGACGGGGGTGAACGTGAGACTCTCCCGTGCAATAATATTCGGGATAAAACGGATATCGGAAAGATTGAATTGCAAAGGAACTATCGATTCGCCCATTTTATTCTGATACACGAAACGTAAAAATACAATTTTGCTGAAAGGTTTGTACGTCGTTGTTGGTGTTCTAAAGATGCACGGAATCGATTGGTCGCCGGAAATAATTATCGATGTTACTGTCAGAACGACGCTGGTGGGCGGACGTGAAAAAATTCTATTAGCGTTGATTAAATTTTGATGTTTGTTTAACGGTGATTAGAGAAAAGGAATTATTCATAACGCACTAAAAAGAAAAATGACAATACGATTTCTATTATAAATTAACGACGGCGAGTTCAACTTAAATCGAATTAACAAAGAACGGATGTTTATCTCGATTCAAGTATATATTTGTCGATTGATCACGCAGCTTTAATACTTTCCATAAGAAACCGGGACAAATAAGGCATCGCAAAACTTTCCGTGGCATTTATTGAATCGAGGGAATCCAACAAACGAAACTAATAAACAAACAGAAGGAATTTAATATAGCCCGGACATTTTCCAATATTTTTTGTAATAACAGTACACGCCATTGTACACGTGTAGCAATAACTTCCACAACAAACTGTCGACGGCGGCTCCAATAAATTTGATTAAAAATCTCTACGCGCAGAACGATACCGAAATGCAATCTTTAGTAAAAAGAACCACCAAAGTGTTCAATACAAAACACAAACGAAACCAAGCAACAAACAAAAGCGAGTCCACTCATAATGAATAAAAACAAATATCTCCGTCAATTATCCCTATAAATGATTGCAACTTTCCAACAATAGATTTTTACCGAACAGCTGGTTGCAAGGATCGCGGTAAGTCGTGGTGGGGAGGAAGATAAGCGCCGTTTCCGGTGGCGAGCGTGCAACAAGAGGCGCGTGTGCCCGCGCTGAGGTCGCGTCGCGACGCCTAGCGTCGCGTGACTGTGAACGCGTGCCTCGCGCTTAGTTCGTCACGATTCACGCATTGGCGCGGTCGTGAAACGTGCTCTCGCGATTTTTCATCCGCTCCCGTTTCTAAGTGTCGACCAATCGTGGCACGTCTGACAGTTGACAAACTGCACGCCGAGGTAGACGTGAATTGTTTACGAATGACACTCGGTTCGATCTGAAAAATGGATAGATCCACCTTCCACTTCTGTTTTTCATTTACGAAGATTACGGGACACCTGACATTCCGTATACCTTCGCCACGATCTCCGTGAACATTAATTTCGTCGCACCGTGGCGAACGACTGAGGCACCATTGTTTCTACTTCGGGTTCAAGTTTCGTCATCGCGGAATTTTCACGGAGAAGAATATTTCCGACGACTTTTAATCATGAATTTAATCGTCGCTGAGTGATACCGGAGTGATTAACATATGTACGTATAATTGTGAGAATAAACAAAATTTTTAACGACGCTGGGAGAAATGAATAATTGAAATTGTTGTATCGAGGGGGTGCTTCGGTTTTCAATGTTATTAATAACGAAAGTTGTGAAACATTGGCGTGCGACGAATATCAAGTGCCCGGCGAGCTTTACCGAGCAAACATATTATGCAACAGCGTGATGACTAATTGCCGTAGAAAAGACTGGAACAAAAAGTACTTTGCCGTTCGAACGAAATCCTGTATCTCCTGGTCCTTCGCACTTTGGTAAATTGTGGCCGGTGGAATGATACTGACGTTTCTCGTTTTCGAAAAATACGCTAATTTGTTGCTGCAACGGAATGGGATAAGGAAGAAAAATATTCGACTGCCTGACGCATCATCGATCGGGGTTTAAAATTCGCGGGTTTTAATTGTATGCGCATAATAACGATGGCTATTAAATGAAGTCACTCGATGAAAATTTAATCTCTAATTAACGCCAGCCACGCCAGTCTCGTCGATTTTGCTATGTAAATTTACGAAACTGCGTGTTAACAGACATTTTAATGAATCCTCGTTTCAACGGCGAGACGTAAAGGATAAGAGAAAAATATACAATCTGGTGGATACCATAATTAACACACGTGCACGTATAAAAATACTGCCCTCCATAAATAAAAATAAGTGTCAAGCAACTAAATACATTTGACAATTAAATAATTAAACAAAAATGATGGGGCGTGTAAAAATATTAATAAGTTATATTTGATAGTTTCTATTCATATTTTACGAAAATTCTCCATCGAACGAAGGACCTCCACTTGCGATGGAAAATTTTGCAACCGTATTGACAATCCTAGGTTTGATCGAGTGTTTATTAGGCTCCCGTTAATTTCAGTCGAGTGTGGTTCACGTGAACACGAGAGGGAAGGTCGTGGCCACGAACGATTCGTTTTATCAAACGCTCGTTAACTTCATTGAAAATTTACCGTCACAGTGGTGCCCCCTACGTGGTTGATACGAATTCGCGATTAGTTACACTCCTGTCGTAAATCACAGGACACGTATTTTTCTTGAAACTTGAAATCGATTAAAAGAGGCAATCTAAAATTCTAAACTGAGCAACAGGGTAGATCAGAACAGCGTTAAAACATCACGAAGAACTTTTGTATCACTGCGATTTAAATTTATAAAATTCTGCCCTTTCTTCTTCTTTCTTATTTAAAATTCTCACTCCAGCGTATACTATTACAATTCTACCATATTCGATACTACTATTCATTAAAAAAATTCTGTTAGACGTTAAATGAAATCCGCCAGGATGCTTTCTCGTTGCATAAAATTGCCCAGATAGAAGACCAGAAGGAAACCCGTCCGGAAAGTTGCCATTCTTCTCTATCAACCGTGACACGAAGAACGAGGGAAACTAGGAAAATCAATCCTGCACTCTCACCGCTCATTTAAATTCGCACAATTCCGGCGTTCCTATTTTTTATTCCGCCTCGCGTGAATAGAGGGAACCTTCAGAACGCATCGTTTCACGTACACCGCCCACTTCGTCCCGTTCTATCGTTCTATCGTTCGGTAAACCGAACTGTAACTCAGATAGATCGATCCAGGTGGCGCCGCGATCGCACAGACGGCTCGTAAGGCCGAGGTACGCGCCTGATAGTAGGCTTTCAGCCAGAACATAGATGCGCGCGCAGCGTCGATACTTGTTGAGCGTGGAATGTCAATTCGCTTAATGGATTTCATCGATCCGGCTCGATCGATAAGCGGGCTCCATCGAAAAATCCCCGTCGAGTTGGCCATCGTTTCTCTCCGGTGCATGGCAAATGAGGGGCTTCGCTCGAATGGAAGGAATTGCGAGTCGGTAGTTCAGAACTCACTGTTCGGACTAGCAAATGAATTTTATGTACATTGGAGGGATTAGTAATTTGTTGGGCTCGTAATTTGTGGGCACGCCATTCTTCCAGGCTCCGTCGAGTAGACGGAAGAACGAATCCTCGAGGCAGCCGAGTGCTTGACAAATATTAATAATGCTCTGAGATCGCTCGGCCAAAGGGTGACGTCACGGAATTACGCGTCGCTCACAGTCAATAGTTCGCGATCGAATCATGGTCGCTGAGCACTGAACAAATAGTCGCGCCATTCGAGTGGCTGATTCGAAAGGACCACGGTTTGATTGTTGAATCGGAACGTCGATTCGTCGATAACGATCGGACGAAGTTTGACAATTTTCTGAAAAGGATAACGCGGTCGTTCTTCGTTCTCGATTGTTCAAGTCAGATTGATGATTTTAGAAGATAAACGTTATCTGCGATGTGGTTTTTCATTTATATTTCCGATCTCGATTCTTATTTATCCGCAATATTCCAACTGTCCTTTCCGCTCAGCTTTGTCTGCGGAACGTTCCAAAGGGCTCGTCGGTCATTAAGTGCGGACGCATTTTTATTTACAAACGATTCGTCAAGTGCAGGGCAACTGTGTTTCATTGAAATCTTTGAAGCTCGTCAACGAGAGCTAGTTGGGGTCTGAATTAACTCAATTACATTGCCTCTAACAAACAGAATGATTCAGTAGTTCAATCTTCTCCAATTCCATTAATTAAACCTATGAAAATGTTCGATCCCCTTGAACGAACAAGCCGCCTCAACCTCTCCTGGAGCCCACCAATCATGCAATTGTTGTAAACAAATTTTGTAAACTAAATTCACTCATATCGTTGCTGCACTCATCTCGTTGGACAGCAACAAAAAGTATTGCAAAAAATCTTCAACAATTTGGTCGCCTCGAATATTAATACCATTTTGCACCTCTTGTAAACCAATTTTGCACTTTGTAAAATTCATTGAATCTCTCGCAGACCTTTTTCGTCGCAGGGTATAGTAATCGACTCATGGGATTTGGATGCTGGTTGGTGTGTGCTTTGTTAATAATAGCACGAGGGAAATGTCACGAGCTACTGACATTCCCATTGTGTCAGTCGCTGTACGACACACCTGCGGCTACCATGCACTCATCCATCAGATTGGCATTCGTGGTTTTCCAATTGCCATTAAACTAAATCAATTCTTCGGTCATTCAATTAAACTTCCTAGCATTTTCATCGTTCAGGGATCGCTGTTGTTAAAAAATTTACACATCTCACGCTGATCATTTTGTAACTGTTTATAATTATCGACCACCTGGCTACGTCGTCGTGTTACGAATCACGTTCAAAGTGTTGCAAGGAGGTAAATGTATCGACAACTGTGCGAGGCCGGTGTGGTAATGGAAAAATGGAAAAAAAATAAATGAAATCTCTCGCGTGGACACGCGTTTCCGTCGTTGTCGTTAAACGCAGGACAATAAATATTGTTCTGGAATAATGTTGGACGACTCTTGTCCTAAATCTGGCGAATAATGGATCGACGTCTCGCGTTATCAGGTTGTCGACGGTGTACAGTGTGTACGGCACTGGCCTGATTCTTCCAGCCAAGTCATTATTCTCGTTGATTTTCGCCCTTTCCTTTCTCCTCCCTTTCTTTCGTGCTTAATCTCGATTGCTATTGAAATTACTCGGCAGTTTCTTCTTTCCCCCTTTCCTATTTTTTTATATTTCCTGCCAGACAGATCAATTAATAGATAACAATTTGTCGTGAAAGGGAAACACTTGCTAATGGCACGTAATCGTATATTTTTGGTTTGCCATTGTAGGAATTTAATAAAAATGAGGGGCAGTCATCGAGAATCGAACCCGAGGCCTTTGTAATTCTGGGCAATGATCATTCCACCTACGCCACGGCCCGTTTCTAATATTCGTTCTTCTTATGTTCCCCGTATACCGTTCTTTTGATGGGGGGGGACCCTATCCCACACTATTTAGGGGAAATTCGAACGATTCGTTAGTAGATAGTTTCGTTAATATGAATTGGAGGATCGACGACGGCGGAGTTTCTCGAAATATTTTCCCGTCGAAACGTATTTAATGTTGGCAAATATTTCGTGGGAATGAAAGTGACGTGGCTGGGCAAATATTTGTTATCGAGGATCGAACGAAAGAATGTTAACTTTGGGACGGGTGTGGAAATAGTTCGATATGAGTTTGTCGATGGCAAACTCGCCAGGCAAATCGTAAAATTCGCTCTGCCGAGGCGACGATCTTTTCGAACGGGAATCGACGATGTTTAAAATATTAAAATATACAATATTCAAGAAGGAGGATTTTTTTTAAACACAGGAAGATAAGAGAACAATATTCCTCACAATTCTGAATATTCGCATTAATTATTCTAGGCCAGTCGTGTCTTGTAAAATTATGGGGGGAATTGTGAAATAAATATTTAAAGAAATAATTAAATACGTAAATAAAAATGAAATAAACACCCGCGTTTTAAATAAGAAAATTAATTAGCATAAATTAATAAATGCAGCCTCCAAGCATTCGAAAGACTGCAGTCGATAGACGGGGGAATTTGAAAACGGAAATAAAAAATTTGCGAAAAAGCAACAGAATGTTTAAGATAAACTCGTCGAAGTGTCGGAAAGACGATCCAAGGGAAAAGTGCCCGTCGAAGCTCGAGTTTGAACGGTGAATGATCGATGTCTTGATCGATGGGGGCGATGATCAAAGAAGTGACGATGATCGCTTTCTTGTTCTTCGTCTGGATGATGATCAGATCAAGGGAGCAGGTGGATGAAAAGCAGGACTCCAGAAGGGGCTCTTTGGTCAAGGATAATCGCGAGCGCAACGATTCGAGGCGAAACTCGAAAGAAACGACGTCCGTCGGGACGCATTACGTCGACAGACGTAGACACCGTCTTCGACGACATTCACGTCGATACTATGTCGATCGTAACAGAAGGTGAGTCGAATTAAACGGGCACCGCTTCGAAATCACACGCCTGAGAATTTTTTGTTATAAAAAAAAGAAGTCATGGGTACAATATTTTACATTGTCGTAAAATTACAATTACGATATTTCGTAATATATTTTATACCATATACAGAGTCCGGCAGAGTCTGTGACCACGCTTTTAATGGGGCGTTACTGAGGTGATTCTGAACAACTTTTTCCTTTACCAAAATGTTGGTTAAAGCTTCGTTTTTGAGTTATTAACGAAAAACACTGGCCAATCACAGCGCTCGGGCGTGGTCACGAAGAAACGCAGTGGCTCACGCTACGAATGAGCGCGTTTGAGCGCCACGCGCTTGAGCGGGCGCCCTGATTGGCCAGTGTTTTTCGTTAATAACTCAAAAACGAAGCCTTAACCAACATTTTGGTAAAGGAAAAAATTGTTCAGAATCACCCCAGTAACGCCCCATTAAAAGCGTGATCAGAGACCCTGCCGAATCCTGTATATATTTAATATTCCATTGCCGCAGTTGATTATTGATTCGTTGTAATTACTTCACGCGATAGACAACATGAGATAGTTTGGTGGATATCTAATTACATGCGTATTATAATTATAATACATTGAAAGTTAGTAATGAGGTGTTCGCGTTGAACAGAGGGCTCTGTAATCTCATGAACGTGGTGCACCCTGGCGTATGCAAGCTTTCAGAAATTTGCCCAGGCCGGTAATACCCCTTTAAGATTATATCCAGCAAGGTTTATTAAATCCTATCCACTTACTGGCCCTAATGCTAATGCAATCGATGAACAGCTCTGTGCAGCTTACGAGGGGAATCCATTAGTCTGTGTATATGTGTATGTATTGTATATCTGGGGGTTGATTTGTTGCTTTCTCGAGGCAGGAAAATTGTTCACCCCGTTCGTCAGCCGCTCCATCATTTAATATTTGATTTCCTTTTATTTTACCCCTTATTGCCTCAGTACTTTTTTTTTATTTAAACGCATACCGAATTGATTGTCAAAATCGCTCTGAATTTTCACAGAGAAATATGAAGATCAGACTGGATATTTTTTACCGGGCAAATTTTGCCTTTCTGTTGCCCTTGTTTTTGCAAATATTATCCTACGAACTGTCACGGCTGTGAATAAAATATTTCATCGAAGACTTTCGCGCAGGAAACAGTGCGAAATAATTAATGAACGAGAACGAATTACAGCGAAACCCTCGCAGGTAAACAACGAAGGAAATGTTTTAAAAAATCTGGGTAACGTAAACTCGAAAAGTGCAGGGAATAAAAATAATGAACGAACCAAAAACAATCAGAACCAAGCGGAATATCGTGTCGAAACCAATAAGCGATATTTCCAGGTGAGACGGTGTTGGTAACACCTGTACGACTTTCCACAGGACTGACCACGACTGTTAGGTTTCTAGATAAGTCCATAAATCTTCCTGAACGTTGTTCCTCGTTTCTGTACGAATTTTTCCACCAGCCCAGTGGTCTTGTATCGCGAACGAAGGAACGCGAGTTCTTGACACAAATCTGGCGACCCTGAAGAGCGCGTAGGTGATAAACACCCTTAACAACCGCACGGCACGCCAAACCCCTATTCTGATCGATAACGAGCTTTCACCCCGACCTTTTGAGACAGGCGGCGATTTTTTGATCCCTTCTTTTTCCTCGACGATCGAGTCCAAGACGTTTCTGAATCGCTGTAGCGTGGAAAGGTTAACAGGGAGGGGGTAATTATTTTCTGACGCCGTTTAGGAACCAGTTTCACCTGTCTTAGCAGAGTAAAAATTACGCTGAGGGTTAATTATTATTCTCAGACGTCTGTTTTATTTTATTTTATTTTTTTTTTACGATTTAATGCACAAAGTTGTTCTTCTTTTGTTCTTTCCTAATTATCGACAGAATTTCATAAACAATAAATTTCACGGAAAATAAGATAATGAAAGAAATGTCTGGATCCCGTTTTTTCACAGCATAGATCGCAATAAATCCTCCGTGTAGTCGTTGGCGACCTAATTTCAGAAGCATAATCGAGCTTTCCCATTCAAGCAGCTTAATGGAAAATTATATTGACAGTGGACAAGCCACACCTACGGACATTCAACGTCGAATCTAGGCTCTCGATACTTTTCCCTCGATGAAATTGCCAATCGATCAATTTCGAATCTATTCTGCCGCCTGTGGGAAGCTTCCCTCTTTCCGAGAGGCGAATTTTCCAAAAAATGTTTTTCAACAAAATCCTTCCACTCCGCGGGGAAACAATTTTTTCCCTTGACGATTATTTTTGTCGTCACTTTTCATTCACCCTCGAACGTTCGGATAACATTTGATTTTTAACTATGCCGTCATATATAATTCTTACAAATTATTATTAATATTCCCCGTTCACAAATATTTTTTTAAAATTTATATTCGAACGTTCACGTGAAATTTAATTTATAAGTGTGCCATGAAATATGTATATCTTTTCTAAGAAATTACTATGCAATATTCATCCATGAATATTATGGGAGCTTCGAGTATCGGTTGACACGATAGTAAAAGAAGGAAGCGACGGAGAAAGAAAGTGAGGAAGAAGTTAGTGTTTCGTCATAGGCCTGCTAGCGAACTGGTCAGTAAGGTGTGCTAGTAGACCCTGCCTTCGACACTAGAATAGTAGGGATTGGTCGGTGTATATAATCACGGGGACTTATGCAACCACCTTCGGGAACCGGATCGTAGTGCTCGCCTCCTAGCGGTGTATGTGCGAAGTGCCCCCACAAATATATATATTTACTTATCGTTCTTGTAAATAAAACGAGCCCCGTCGTTTATTAAATTACAGTTGGAAAGGCGCACGATTTCGTACGCGGATCGATAATAATAATTTCACGATCCAATGAAATGTGGAGGCTTGTTTCGTTTGGATTTCGCGACTTCGAAGCCGATTTTATCGCACTTCCGTGTGGAGATTATGGCTCGAAAGAGTGCAGGTAGTCGCGAGGCTTCATTGCAAACATTACGTTCGATCCGGCTAGTTATCAGGATTGTAAAACACAAATCTATTTTGAGTGCGGCGCAAATAGAAGATAGGGGACACTGTTGCCTTGCTGTTATCGCGGCTGAAAATTTTCTACGATTTTAATTGCGGCTATCAGGCTGTTCAATTATTAACTACCGTGCACGCCGAACTTGTTATGCGATTAACGCGTTTTTCTTTTTGCTCCTTTCATGCTGGAATGAGAATGGGTGTTCTTCAATTGGATAGATTTAATTTTCCACGCAGTGCTGGCATTTTGTTTTTAATGATAAATGTTATTATTAGTTGGACACATTTCAACGGACGATGAATAAAATTATTAGGGGTAAATTTACAAGTAATTTACAAGAAAGCAGGAAATGGTAATTGTAGAGCGCCGTGGCAAAATTGCAGGAACGCGTAAAACTTCAAGGCACAGCGAAGGCAATAAAGACATTTTTAGAACAGATCGTTTCAATGACAGCTGTTCTATCTCGACACGTGAATAACTATGCTTTTAACCCGATGTCAAGTCATTCCGCGAGCTACCATCAAATTTGAACACCTGCAATCTGAAAATAAGCCAAGCCATATACGTATATATATGTATATTTTTTTATTTATACAACAAGATCCAAGTACATGGCACAATATTTTATTTGGAGCATATCAAGATTTCGGGTTTAAAAAATTGCCATTCCAATGCAATATATTTTCAAGCATTTTTAAAGACAGTTTCTAGGGAATTTCAGATTAAATCCATCATGAACTCCCCCAAGAAACAAGCCTGCCAAAATTAAAAATCCCTCCCTGGACTTTGTCGACCAACTGATACCAATGTTCGCCGATTGAAGTCTCAGCTTAACGGTGCGACAATATTCGGCGAAATAATATTCCCCGTCGAAGGCAGTCCCTGCAACAGGACAAAAGGTGTCGCAGCGAAACCCAAAAGCCCCAGACAGACCAGTGTCAGACTTCGGTAACTAAAATCTGAAAATGAGACACGGAACAGACGCCACGTTAACAACGGCGTGTTCAGCCGGTGGAAACTGTATCGCGTGAAGTTGGCCGCGGCACAGGCTTCTGAAATTTCGTCTGGTTCGGGCGGGACGGTTTACGGGACAAGTGGCAGGCCTGATATACGCGAAACTTGGAATTTACGACCGCCATAATGTCTCGTTATTTTGGGTAGCGTTGCGCTGCGTTGTTAGCTTGTAAACTCCGGGGCTATCGATCTTTTCTTCGACAGCAACGAAGAAAACGACTCGAGTTTTATCATATTTTATAATAATAATGCTAGGGTATTGAATAATGTATAGGTTGGGAATTTTTGCACCGAGTTAAAGATATAACTACAATGGATTGCAAACCTTTGAAATCTGGTGGAGAAATCAGGTTTCCTTTTTACTAGAATTTACTAGAATCGACCATAACAATAACTTTGAAATAATTTTAATCCAATTAATTTGTATCCCAGTAAATGGTATTTAGTGTTTTTTATGAACGACTTTTCACTTTCAAACGATTTATTTCTTCTCACGAGGACAATTGGAAGGCAATCGCCATGATTCTTGCGTTATTAACTAATAAAAGGTCTCTTGGTTCACAGCACAGGTTGTGTAATGAATTTCGTAATGTTGGTACAAGGATTTTACCGTGGTGTGCAATTAGTCGAGCGTGGCATACTCATTTTCTTTGCGTTCAGCTTCTTTGCTGATCCTCTCTGTTACGTTGTTGCAGACGGCTACGTTGCCCAATTAACTTTTACAAGAAAATTCCACAATAGGGACCCAATTGTGCCACCCTGGACAACAGAAATAAATAGAAACCCAATATCTTACAGCAGTATTGAGTTTAACAATTAACTTCGTCATATAATACAAAAAAATGTAACCGGCGAGCGCAAATTATTCCACACTAAAAAATTAGTAAATACCGTGAGGACAGTTGTCAGACGTGGACTAGTGACTTTCTAGTTCCTTTGTAATGGGACTTAAGCGGTTCAGAGTTTTTTAAACAGACCAGGCACTTCAATTGTAGGTAGAAACTTAATAAAAATTTCCACTGCATTGCAAATCAATTCAATTGGACAGAACTTGATGAAGGGTCGTAGTCCCAGGGGTAACTAGGTATTCTAACATCTATTTGACATAGATTCACGGCAAGTTGGTTGGCAAATATTTGTTATGCACCGCAATTAACTAAGTCTCATTGTCAGCGGGAAATAAATGTTATCCCAGAGATTGAGATGTTTCCCGCCCGACTGGATTGAATTCAACGGAGCTTTGATTCCATTCCCATGAATGGACAATCATGAGTCCAACGGAGCGTGGACTGCTGAGGATCTCTATTCAGAGGAATTGACATAATCTTCATTGGTGCATTTAAGTTTATGGCTTGCACCAATTCGTGTCAACTAGCCTATCGTGTGGGACGTAAATTACACTGTTGTCCATCCTTACAGTAAACTCTTTTGACGTCACTGCCTTGAAGTTTTCCAGGAATCTTTTTCAGCTAGACCACGCGAGAGCTTCGTCCCGACGTCTGAAAATCTTCCATTCGGATCATTGCCGAGGTAAAAATATCCGCGAAATTATTTGAAAACCATTTCAAGCGAAACGCTGTCAGT
Source organism: Nomada fabriciana (assembly GCA_907165295.1). NCBI lineage: Eukaryota > Metazoa > Arthropoda > Insecta > Hymenoptera > Apidae > Nomada > Nomada fabriciana. The sequence continues at coordinate 8,931,363 of OU015699.1, read as the reverse complement.
TTCTTAAAATCAATATTTAACACGTGACCGTGTGCGTTAATAAAATTAACGTCACTGCGCGAACAGAACTAGAGAGGAATAATAAAAAACACTTGATCCCACTTAACACTGAAGAGATATTAAAATGCAATGGCGGCCAATAGAACGTACGAAGCGAGTATCGAGAGTGAAGCTGACGAGCGGTGTTTAGATAAACTGGTTGAAAATAAAAACAATCCAGTTCGGTTGCATTTGCATCGATTCAATTCGGTTATCTGCGATTGTTGTACGCGGTGTTAAAAAAATAATCGACAAACAGACCGGATTCTTATCATTACACGATTAGATAGTTTGTAATCTGAAGGATCCTTAACCTTATTTCCACTGATCAATACACATGGCAAGCAAAAATTTGATTATTTTTGTTAGAGATCATTTATCAAACAATAGTAACAATAATAGAAATGATAATAGTAATTCGACGAACAACAATTGTTCACTATGGTCATTTGATTGTTTTCTAACATTTGCAGCACCGTCCAGGCTTAAATAGAATTCGAAATGTCTAACCCAAATCGAGTCCATAGTCTTTAAGAAGCAAAAATCGATACCTCTAGCCCCTCGACGAAATCCAAATTCCATGCAAGCCACCCTCTATCCCGCACTGTCACTAAAATCCAATCAATCTGAAAATTCACCATCTAAAACCCTAACCCTAAACCTTTCAGGCATAGAAGAAGCGAAAAATCAATTTACTTCACCCTTCGGTGCCATCCAAAATCTAAGTCCCTTCCAGTTTCCCAATCCAATTAATTCCAAAATCCTTCTATATGAAATCTTACCGCGAATCCTTCTCAGATGTTCGAGAGTAAATAAAATCGGACTCCCTTTTCGTTCCCAGGACCTGTCAAATTTAATTACGGGAGCGATCTACCTTTCCCGAAACTGTTGCAATCTGCGCAGACCAGAATATTCATACAAAATACGAAACATTTCACTGGAAGACTTCGAGCATCTATTTCTTCAATTCCAAACCAAATAAATCATTCCATCGGTGCATCGGTCCCTCCCCCATAGTGTCCCGTCGTCGCGCAGCCCACCCCAAAAAACACTTACCCGCCCAAAAGCCTTCAGGCACCGCTGCGTCTCGAATATCCGGGGCGAAAAATTCCCAAGCACTCCCGAAGGACCGGCCCAAGTCTCCCTGAAATTTCATCGAAATCGGTGCAATGGTTCCCGAGGAAAAAATTCCCAAAGTCACCCGTGCTGTCCAGCCAGCCAACCGTGGTCACTCCCATAGTCCTCCGGCTGAAATCGTTGCCAACTTGACCGCTACTCTTCCCCCCTTCTTATCAGCGGCGAAAAAAATCTCGATGTTTGCCACAACCTAGACGCCTGCTGTCCCATCACGCAGGAACACGCCGCGCCGGTTAGAACGGTCTGTGTATAAGCAACAGCCCCAGGCATGGCTAGCCTCAGTTCACAGGCGGCACGCGACCGAAGAGGATCGTTGCTCGCGGGAGCGACGCGTCCTTGGTGAAAACACGCGTTAGGACGACAGCCTGATTGTTTACCTATCGCGTCAGTTGCCGTGGGACACGTTAACGACGAACAGGTAGACCTGACGGGGTTTGTGCGAATTGTCTGCGAGTCTTGCGAATACCATCGCGTTCTTTTTATCAACGATTACACTGTGTGTGTTCTCTTGGTGTTGTTTGTGCGCGGACGGTGGTAAACGGTGATTTGATGTGGCCAGTGATTAATAGGGACTGAACATTGTGCAAGTGAGAAAGAGTTGGTGCAAGGTGTGCTCGCGGCTGTTGAGCTGGGCTTGCCTATTTGGTGTTTTGTAATGGTATCTGGTTTTATTTACCGTTTTCGTGGGTGGTTTTTTGCGGGGTCCGAGTACTTTCGACGGGGATAGTGTTGGCTCTATTGGAATTGTTTCGTTTTTCAATTTAGCCGAGGAGTAGCGTCTTTGTTGTCATTTAATTAATTAGATATCTGGCTGTTGATTGAAATAACCGCGAATCTAAATGACGAGTACAATTCTCATTATTCTTTTAGAAATACAGTTTTCTCTAGTAATGTTAACGAGGTCTAAAGGGAGCTGTTTCTTTTCTTTTCTTTTCTTGAAATGATTGACGGTTGGATGATTCGAATGTGGCGACTTAAAGTGGGAGCACAGTGGCAGGAAACGTCAAGAAAATATTTTCGTTTGAGTTAGGTTCGACTCAGGACGTACGGCATTGTTGTTATGGGGAAGCTGACAGCGTTCTTAAAGTCGGCTGTACAGTAGACAATTATTTTGTCGTACTTTAAGAGAACATTTAGTACTGAAATATGCTATTTAGCTAACATTTCGAATAAATAAATGAATTCTAAATTTATGGCTGAGAGCAATAATTCTCCCCATTTTTTGACACCTGTTCTAACAATCAGACAATTCGTTCTATCGTTATCACAACTGGCCTGGTGACACTCGACGTCGACAGGTTTCCATATCGATGCAAATATTCGACGGTGATCGAAACGTACGGAACTCGAAGGTATCAGCTATGCGATTATCGATCACGTTTCCCCAGTAATTCCCAATGGTGACGTGTGTCGTCGCTAACAATTTGTTGCAACGATCATCCCCGTCTATTCCGTTGCCAGGGACGAAAGGAAAAGCTTCCCCTTCTATTCGGAAAATACTTAAATAAATTATTTCTCCAGAGCAATCATTATCGAGCCCAGATAATTATTTCTGCCGATATTTCTTATCAGAATAATCAATGCAATCCCCCTTGCGCCACATCGAACAATAAAGACGAGGAATCCTCGCAATTCGCCTCGCCTCTCGTGAAAACCGCCAATAAAGAAAGAGATCGGCCGTCGGTTCATTGGAAAACGCTTGAAAACACCATGACTTCCCAGAAGGCCTCGTTTCCCCCCTCGAACAGCTTCGCGCAGCAAATTATTGAATGCAGGGAAAACACGATCCTCTCGATCCTGGTGCGACGTGGAAGGCAGATTTCCATGGAAATGGAAAAAGTTCCAGGTGACATGGCTCGAGCCATGGTCTTCGCTCGAGTTAATTCGGAACGGTCCCATGGGAGGGGGGGCCGTGATGATAGGGGAACTGTTGACAGACGAATCGAGCACTCGCTGGAACAAAGAGCAGGCTGCATTAAAATTAGAAAGGTTGTTTCGTTGATGACCGCGGGTCGAAAGCTCAGACGGCTGCACGATTCGCTTTCGTACGGTCTATTAATAATTTTATCTTTTATTTAACGAAGCCCGGTGGTCCAGCACTGGGAAGGATCGAACGTTCGTACGTTCTCGAGACAGATTCAATGGAATCTCGTCGTTGCACAATCGTTCTACGCTTGGCTAACAATAATTCGATAGTTCTCACTGTTCAATTTTGTTGGTTAACTCTGCCCTGCCTTTGATCGTTTAATTTAGATCGTGAAATTAATTCGAATAGACTGTCAATCTTGATGATTTATAATTTGTATTATTAGCAGAATTATGTAGTTGCTCCAGTGTTTTATCAATATTTGCGCAGACCGGTGTCTGTGACTCACCTTCAAATTTTAATCTCGTTCGGCAGGAAGTTATAATTCCGTTCCAGCCGGAGAAACATTTTCCAATTATACAATATATATTTCCTTCTACTTTCCGTGTATTGTTCTAACTTTATTTCCGTTGGTTTTTTTTTTAACGCTTCGCACTTTCGAATTTAAGATAACACGTTATCCGACTCGTTAACTCAATGCTAGCGCAGTTGTTTTAAATATTACCGTGCAACAGTGCCTTCTTTGTTTCTCTGTCTTTTTGTTTCTTTTTGTTTAAATAGCGTTCCAAAGAAATTCTCAAATAATCGAATCGCTCGAGATAGATGGCTTCCGCGTAGAGGGCGGTGTACGTGAATTCTTTCTTGAATTTGTTTTAAACAATTCTCATTTAACAAACCGCCGCTCGGCTCATTTGTTTCTGGCTCGAGGTTTGAATTTAAAGCGAGGCAACATTTCTTTTCGTCTCCTTGCTCCCAGTGAACCTTTACAACCCCAGAAGATTCGTCGACCCTTCACCCTTCGCTCTTACACAATTTCCCCTCGAAAAAGTAAATTGCGCCGAGCTTGAAATATGTACACTTCTCTCGTGCAACAGTTACAATAGCTCCAGTCGAACAATATCTCGCACTGTTAAGGTCTCTTTATTGGGAAACGCGGAGCAGCTGACACCATATATATGATACACCCCCGAATTAAAAAGGGGACAGCCAAAATATATTTATATTAAGAATGGAAGATTTAAGTATCTGATACTCAATTTTGCTGACCTTCATTTACAGTAGGACTCGCCCAATTTTTGCCAGATTAAAATAGGGAAATGTGAATAAGAAAATTCACGAGAATAGAGTCTTTAAAAAATAATACACGTATACACGATTGTCTTCCAAACACCGTAAGATCGTCAACAGGGAGGACAAGAGCAGATAAACTGAAGCGAAAAAAACCGAGAGAATCACCACGAAGCGAAATAATATCGCGTCGAGGACAGAGATATGTCGGCGTCGTAATTTCTTTTACGACCGAGTCGATAAATCGAAATCCACACCGTCCAGTCGTAGTTCGATCGTCGAAGGGGACGAAGCAATTTCGAGTCGCTCGTTTCCTTCATTTATCTTCATTTCCTCCCACCGTCTCGCTCACGACTTCCGCGAAACACCCTCCCCCCGGTCGTCTTCCGGGAGCAATTAAAGTAAATCGGACCGCGTGCAATTAACAGAGCCACGGGGGCGAATCGAACATCCCCCATCCGTCTAGCGACAATCGTTCGCGGCCTTTGTCTCGAATATTGCCGCGTTCGATCGGCGGAAAAGGAAAAGAAAAGAGACGTAACTCCTGTTGTAGCAATTATTTCTACATTTTTATCTCTCCGAAGAGCCAGTACATTCCTTAAAACCGAAGCATTGCACCCCCGAAGAAACACTGACGGGGTGTAAAAGAAACAATATATTGTACGTCGCACGATAAATATATTTATTATAAATAAATATATTTAAATATATATACACAGATTTTTCTGATACAATTATCAAACGTTGTACAATACAGTAAGGTCTCCTTATAAGCGAAAAAGTGGAATCCGATATAAACGAAGAGTTTATCCCCACCACTGAGGGTATCCCCGCCACTGTGGGTGTCCCCACCCTGGAGACATGGTGAAGTTCGCTGGGCAATCAGTGTAACGCGATCCTAGATCGGGCATATCGGCGAATTAATACTAATTCAACCATGAAACTTTGCTATCTCTCATCCTTTCCTTATGAATCTTTACATAAACATAGCTGACATTTTTCTGATTAAAATGACACCAAACATGATATAATTCGGACTATATTTACTGGCTTAATTAACGGTAATAAGTTTCGTCCGCAGAAAAGGATAGGTATTCAAAGAAAAGGAGAATTAGCTCGATCCTTTTTCTTCACTCGTCGTTCTTTTCCACGTTCGACGCTGTTGCCAAACAATGTAGGACGTAGTTCAGTCCCGAGGCTTTCGTTTATATCGAGACTTCACTGTATAAAGAATTACTCGCGCCTTGGAATTTCTTTCGTGGCGTTAATTAAACGCAATTGCAAATATATATATATATATCCAAATATATAATAGAGAAGGGGGTAGAAGTTTGGTGAAAAGTGCGCGTCATTCGAACGGTGTGCGACGCGAATCGACATTCATGGGAAACGGAAGTTTGTCTCTGTGACGACATGAATGACTACGCCATTCTCGTGCCCCACGAGGTGACCTCGAGGTTGGCGCGCAGAGATTCCGGCACGATGAGGGTGACACTTCCGCTCACTTCGTTCAGAAGGCACAGTGGCTGCGTGTCGACCCTGGCCAGGGCGAAACCGCACCCCAAATTGGTCTACGTGGCCGTTCCGTAAGTTTTTCCTTCCCCTTGGGGAACGTTACCTAGAGTATCCGGCGTCCCATGGGGGGCTACGGGAAAGTCCGCGGGATTTATTAATAATAACTCGTAGTTAAATGTAAGGCGCATTATATTAATATGTATTATTATCGTCGACGCTAAATGGACGAAATATATATTATCCAGCAACGCCTACTGATAAGCGTTTCTTAATTTGTACTTGTTCTACTTATGCTTAATAATTTATACCCCTACATCGATACATTATAATTTTGCAATTACCTCAATTTTGTTGGGTCTTCCTTCATAGCGTTTAAGCAATACGTTTTAATTGGGGTAAACTATAAATAGTTATTAATTTTTCCGTTTTTAAGAATTAAGAACTGTCCTCTTACTCTGCCTCATGTTATTTTGATATATTCTACTTTATTTTATTTTATTTCAATTGTTACTCTTTTCTGTATTTCTGTTTTTACTTTGTACTGTATATGATACTATCACTCTCTGTGTGACACAAACCCCTGTATACTAAAGGGTTCTCTAGCCCGTTGATTATCGAAAATATATTATTATTATTATTATTATGATAAATATCGAAGCAGTCGTATAACAATAATAATAATAATTTATACACATCGCATTAATCTGTCGTTATTATAAATTTATTGCCGGTTCATTATCCACCCCCGGACCCTAAATAAATAATTATTTCGCAAACCTCCGGTGAAATGAGATTCCAATAAAGGGTTAAGCACTTGAACCAACGAAACGTACAGGTTTCGGTGATTAATATAAAGTCCAATTGCCTCGCGTTTCATTGGCCAGTTACGACGTTACAACCCTTTCTATTTGCCACGCGAAAGAATCCATTAGAGAATGAACCAGCGAGCTATGGCCCCTTTTTAATTGGCCAACGGTGTAACGAGAGAGAGGCAGAGACACCTCGGACAGGTGAGATTTGCGGTTTCCCCAGGGTTGTTGGATTTAACGAGTGGCTGTAAGAAATGATTTCGAGTCCCTTAAGAGTCCCTTCTCTATTGTCCTGGCTGCTTTTACGACGCCAGGGGCGTATTAATGTTTCACTGGACACACATACTTGCTCCAGGTACTATTGCACAAAGTTCGTGGGATAAATGTTACTACGTTGTTCGCTGGAGATTGGCGAAAATTTTAACGTCACTTTGCTGCAAATGTTTGTTCGATAATTATTTGTAGGTGTTTTTTTGTTGAATTATGTATTATTTCGAAAATTCACGAGTGAACCTCGCGAGACAATTTCGGTAAAAATGTTGTATCATCTTTTTCGAATCGATGCATCGTTAATTTTAGATCGAAGCCTGTGTCACCGTCCGTTTTACTTTCAACCATTACTCGACGCGTTTTATGTAATAAGTTACAGGCGCGCCGGCCGCGAAACGGAAGTGCCTTTTAATCACTCTTTCGTTGTCTGGCCATACTCGAATACCAATATTAGCTGTTGTAGGCTTGGTTGTCCCATAGATTAACGCCAAGATTGTCTGGACACACTAACTACAAATTTATCGAGTGCAAAGAATATTTTGTGACGGCAAATTTCGTTTTATATTATTATATTTTCAAGTCCCTTCAAGCAAAGAATTTATTGCCATTTTATAGTCATATTTCTAGTTTATATATTTTATTATAGTCATGTATTTGAGTCATATTATAAGTAATATTTATTGCTATTAATATAGTAGAATATTAAATTGCTGCCTGCGCCGGAATTAAATTAACGAATAGACATTTCGTTGATCGAAAGAAAATTGTATGGGATCGGGCGTCTCCACCAAACAACTAAGGGGAACATAACACCATAGAAGAGCGGAATGGGACCGTGGCGTAGTGGCACTGATCAATGCCTACCACCAGGAGATCTCGGGTTCGATACCCGTCCCTTCATTATTTTTCTTCGGTGCCTACATTTGCCAAAATAAATTTTATTTAACATAGCTGCGAAAATTCTCCACGCATCGCAATAATAAAATAAAACGACTGTCGTGCGTGAAAGGAAAAAGATTGGAAAAATCGAGGAGGAGGAAACTCTTATCGACGCTCGCCGGTTTGGTCTGTCACTGTTCGCTGGAAGGTCGTGGAATTAATCGTGGCTTACATAATGTCCGCGTAACGATGACTAGGTATCGGGAGCAGGAAGGACAGGTCGTGTTTTCTGGTCGACAGGGAAGACGATCGCGGAAAGAAAGAAACGATAATTGAGCCCGTGGGATAATTAGACCCGCCTAACGAGCGAATTGATCACGATCTTGGATGATTATTATTCTCGTGTCCCGGTTAATTATTTCGCGCCACGCCGAGAGACGTGGCTCGAGCACGAAGTTCGAAATTAATTTCTCTTTCTTCGACAATTTCGAGAAATCGTTGAGATCTCCATCGAATTAACGTGGAAATCTTTTTTCGACATAGCTGACACACTGGTCTGAATAATACTTTTCTGTAGATAAATTTTTAATTGCCAGTAAAATACGTGTGCATTATTATTATTATTGTTATCGAAGAATTTTTATCAGAACGATGGACTGTGTTTACTGAAATGAGAAAAAGGAGACTTTAATTGGAATGAGTTTTCTCGGTTTTAAATTGTGCAATATTTATTGCGAGCTTCATCCTATCAGACTTACCTTCTTAATTGGACCTGTTTACGAGACGCAGCGAATAAGGAAAAGGTTTAGTTCGTTTCTATGAAGAAGAAATTCGATCGTCATACTTTAAAAGTTATTTAAATTACGGCAATATGCAACGGGGAAGTTACTTCCCCTGTTAGATGTTTTCGAAATTCGCCCGGAATTACCCCCTGAAGGTAATGCACTATACCCTTGCTTATTACCGAAGTTTCGAACACACTGTGCGTTGCTTTCAATTAATCGGGAAGTCTATTAAAGCACGACGAAAGTGATAGAAAATTACCAGGGAATAGCACAGTCGGTTATTTAACTGTATTAATTTTATAAATGTTTAAAATGTGTGCTTAAATTATCGAATTGCATCATGGATTTATTTCGGTTGCGATTACGAAAATATAAGTTCGGTCCCAAATGTTGTTTATTTATAATAAATATAATATAGTGGCCAGATTGTTTGTTAATTTATTTGAACGGTAGTGCATTAATTTGTTCGTGTTTGTTTTGCAGTTTCGACGTGGAAAATGGCGCCTCGACGCTCGACGGAGGCGCCGGAGGCGGTGGTGGCGCCTCGCCGAGTGCAGGCTTGGTCCTTCAAACCTTGCCGCAGCGACGAGAGAGCTTCCTTTATCGTAGCGACAGCGACTTCGAGATGTCACCGAAGTCGATGTCTCGAAACAGTTCGATCGCCAGCGAGAGGTGAGTCCCCGATGCTATGCAACCGTATAGAGCATTTAGAGGTTAATGTGTTCGTAGGCTGGAGAAAGATCTAACCCTATAAATGATTCAACGATAATTACAAAGTATAAAAATGTTGGAAAAAACATGATTATAGCTGTTCCGAGTTGATCGGACAATTTTCGATACGATAGAAATGGAATTCTTCATTTTGAAGTTGCAGTGGAAAGGGTCGACAGTGGTCAGACGCGCGGCAGTTCTGTATTAAAGATAAAAGATGCAGAGAAACGATTAAATTATTTGTTTAATTCATGTTCAACAAATTTTCGCACGATTTAGTGAAATTGATTGCGATTTTTCGACGAGTATTTTCCGAGGCAGAATATTAAATAAATTACTCGGGAGATTAATGAGACTAGTAAATTGCAAAGTTAAATTGCAGTCTGTTGAAATTCCTGTCATTAAGTTTCGCATTCACGTTGATTGACTTATTTAAATAATCAACAACTTCGCTCGGGCTGGCGAGAAATATTTAATCATCGGTTATTCAGTGGGTAACCGTGGCTAGTAATTAGTCGAATTCGGTGTAATTTGCGCCCACGTGCACCGCGAATTCCTCTTGACACGGCGCAGTTAATGAATCCATTTGTACACATGGCGATAATTGTCGTGCCGTAACGCAATGTGCACGCGTTCATGAATAATTAAAGAGAAATGACTAACACCAATACTAGGTGCGATTGTCCGGCTTCATTTTGTCGACTGCTCGTATTATCGTTACTTAATGCAATCAGGAGTTCTAAAATATTACTAGAGGTCTGTAATTATTCTCTTAAACATTTCATCGAATTATTTACCATGCTGCACATCTGTTTTATTGACAGCGCTGTCGTCCTAGTAACTTTTGCATGATAAGCGTACGTTGCGTCGGTCATGTAGAGCGCAGCTACAACGACGCTCGACATGACCGATGAAAGTAAAGTAGGAATCGTGGTAATTCTGAGATAGTGGCACCCTCTGGCAAGCTTTACAAGATTTCCAAGAATCGATGACTATTCTGTTGGTATGTTGGCTGAATATTCTAATCCTTAGCGAACTCTATATTTATTTAAATTTGATAATCGACAAGATCAGAGTCCAAAGATATATTTTACAGTATTTTCTATTTCCTGTCAACTTAAATTAATTTTATCAATCGCGCATGGTAAGTCCTACGATTCACGAATGTCTGACCACTCTCGAGGCTATTCTACTGCCGTCGAGTTTTCGCAACCTACAATGCCAACATGTAAAAGAAGTATCTACGATCTTTCCTCCCTGTTACGTGTAGCTTTAAAACTATCCTAGCTTTCTATTGTGGTGGTAGTGGTGCTCAGTATCATTCCATTTTAATATTTTCTTTATTATTAGTATCCTTATTCCACGTGTTGATTGTTCGTACACGTGCCATGCAGCAAGGTGATGAAAGGGAACTAAAAAAAGAAACGTCGAGTGCATGCTTCGATAAAAGAAAAAATAAATCCCTCGAAAATTCGTGGAAGCTGTGAATTGTAAAATAACAAAGCGAAAAAGACGGAAATAAATAAATCTCGAGGTACAACGTCCAACACTCACTTCTAAAATACTTTTCCAATCGTGAAATCAACAGTCAACGTTGAGTTTGTTCCTCCTCTGTTGTGTCCTCGCATTTCCAATTTCGCACCTTGTTACATCGAAAGGAAAGAACGAAAGAAACAATCTATTTCCCTCTCTTCTTCTCTTCCGCTAAGTTAAAGGGGTGCGAGGTGTGACGATGCGAATTATGTTTGTGATCCTTGGGTTGCAGGTTCAAAGAGACAGAGCTTCCTGTCGAGCGAGCGTATGTACACGATCCTATTATCTATTATCAGTCTCTCGTTTCACTTCACATACACACACACACACACATATCTATATATATATCATCACGAATATATATGTACTCACAGATTAATCGACACCCTTCGACACAATAATTTGTTGAAGTCGAATCGACTCGCCAGTCTCACTTCCTCTAATTCTCTATCCATATATATATAGTATATCTCTCTCTCTCTCACACACATTATACATATTAACGCACACGAGAAATGGGAATAGAAGGGTTGCATGAAATTTTTCGCTGTACTAAAAGTTAAACAGAAAATTCTGCCATTGTTTGTCGAAGCTTATCGAACCCTCGAGTCTCATTCACTCCAAGCTTATGTTGAATTTGCTTTGCGATCCGCTTCGTTTGAGACTTTTATGACGTATCAAAATAAACACAAAAATAGCAGGTAGTCGGTCGAGTAGAGATTCGATATTAATTTTTGCTCGTTTTAGTTATAGCCGGTTCCCCCGGGGGTGGGAGGGTAGTTTATTGCTTTTCACTTCATAATAATGCTTAATACTTTATTCAGAAAATACGTCGGCGAAATTCGCTTTTTCCCAGAATGAAGTGGCAGAATTGCTTGTACACGAGACCTACACCCACACACCTCTACTATGCTCCTTCTTCTCTATTTGCACCGGGAATTATTACTAAACGAATCGCACTCGCACACGGTAACAAATGTTCCAGGATAAATTCGAAATGATATCTTGTATATATCGTACGGTCTTTCGAGTTGCAAAATGTATATATGTTTTTTTTTCCGAATTGTTTATTGCAAATATAGTCAGCTTCTCGTGACGTATAAATCGGGGAGTGGGTGGAATTGTTCTGCGCTCCGTTTGAAATCTGTAAATTATTAACAGCATGGTGTTTCATTGTGGAACGTTTTCGAATAATAACGAATTGTCATTTTCAGGATATTTACCGATCAGTATAGGTAAGTAGCATTATTACGTAATCTAAGTACGCTGCTTCATCGCAAACTGTACGCCCGAAATATTGTTAACAAATGTCGCGAAGATCGACGAAGACCCCAATACTATTTGCATTACTCTCAACCGGAACGATTTCTCTATTTACCCCGTGCAAACACATGGACGTAATAAAATGACGAAAATTCATTTCGCACGATGAATTAATTACGCCAAACTGCTGCAAGAACTCCGCAAACATTTTTATCTCGCGAAGAACAACCCGGACGAACGGAGTATCGGAAAAAGAATGGGACTTGGGGAGGGGGGAAACATTTCGAAAAATTCGAGGGAAACTCCAATTTCGTTCCGCGAATACCAGAAACTCTAGTGCCGGCGAAAAAAGAGAAGAAAAGCGAAGAAAAACGTTTTCCAGCGGGATGAATTACCCCATCAGTTAACAAGTGGTGACGTCGCAGCGAAACGTGGGAAGTACGAGTGGGCATCGTGGCCGGTGGTTAAACTCCCGCGCGGAAAATCAATATTGACCGTCGAACGATGGGAAAACAGCGATTGGACACGTTTACGTGGCCGTCGTGTGCGCTGCCATTTATTTCCCGACCCCGTTCGCATAATATCGCCGCCTCGAGGCAGACGCAAATCAATCGGCGGCCAGTGATTGTCGTTAATTCATTTTCCAGTCACCACCCCCCTCCCCCATTTTCCCCCAAATGAAAATTCTTCGACCGTGCCCGTTATTGGTACGTCGATTAACGTCCTCGAGTTCTCGTATTATTAATTCGTATCAATTTCTTTATTTATTTATTCACCGACTGGAGGAATGTCCAATTCGTAGATCTGAAAATCTTATTTCCCCAACGCAGTCGCCTGACGCCTGTTTCACCTTCGAGAACTATTGTCCAACCGTTTCAAGGTCCGCCAATGATGATGGCACAGTCGAACCGCAGCCGCGGAATCCAGGGAATTGAGGCCGATTGAGTCGTTCATTAAAATAACGACCGTCGGTAGCTGCGTCAAGACGAGAGTCATTTATGAACGGAGAGTGTGTGTCTGTGTGTGCTTGTGTGTGTTTGTGTTGGTTTTTGTGTGTTTGTGTTGGTTTGTGTGTGTTTGTGTGAGTGTGTGAGTGCGAGTTTGTGTGTGCAGAGTACGTGACGATCGCTGTGTCTGGAATGGTGCCCGTGAGTGTGGCCGTTTCCGTTCTCCGTGGATCATTAGAGAACAGGTGGTCGTCGATCAGGATCGCGTGATCCAGACAAACATTCCGTTCCTTCGGTGATTTTTCGAGCACTCGACGAAGGGGGAAATAGCGCTGGCGAAAATGGGGGAAATTGGGGCGGTTTTGTAGTTGGACAGGTGATATTGGCAAGTGGAAGGTTCGGGATTAAATTCCAAATAAATACATATATATTTATATATATATATATACAATATATATCCATCGATTTAGATTGTAAGGTCACGGATTAACGAAATCGATTCGAGGCTGCTTAGTTATTCATTCGACCTGGACTCCCGAAGAAACCATTATTTCTTTGAATAAAGCGTCTGGTAATAATTGTCCCTCGATTGGCTCACCGATTGAAATATATTATTCATCGAGTGGCCTTCACCCGTCTGCTCCTGAAGCCTCCAGTTTGTATCAGGTACCCGGGATTCGTCGACGAGTCTTTAATAAAATCGTGGCAGAAAAACATCTCCGGGAGGCAAATGAATGTGGGCGTAGAACGAGAGGCTGAATAGAGAAAACGGGCGACGAGAGGCTGCCAGAGTGCAACAGGAAGCTGAATTAAAAGCGCAGCGCTGAAACGGGGGACAACGGTGGGTAAAGAGCGGAAATTCTGAATATGAAATTGCTAGAGTACGACGTTAGATGAAACAAAGGAAGATAGGCGTGCTGCGCACCACAACAGAGGAACATTCACCGTAAATCCCGAGTAAAAAATTCAGAGTGCCGAGTCAACTATTTCACCCAACCAGCGGAGATTAGAACCTAGCCTAATTGAGGTCAGCAGGAAGATACAACACAGACCAGACAGAGTCCCAACGTAGTCACGATCCTGGCTACTTGATCAGACAGGAGATTTAAATGCAAAGCAGCGCAAAAGTCCCGCTTCAGGAATGACCAAGTGCTGCACACAGCGTCCAATCCAGGACCCCTAAAAAACCCATCTCCGTCTACCTGCCTCCAGCGCCAAGAAGTGACCCCAGCGTACGTGCCACAGCCAGGTAGACACGGTCATGGAAAAAGAGTAGCCCGTGCGAAAGACGGAGAGCCGTGAAATATTGAGGCACAGACGAGGACACACTAGGCCTGATCTACGCGCAAGTTTCCCGCGCAAATCGTGACCCCTTCCCCTCAGTTGGCGGCGAAATCTCAGCGAAAGCAGATCAGCCTGGCCAGTTGGACGCCGTGGCAAACACGAGGCGTCCGACGACACAGTGTCGCGTTGCAGTCACGTGAGTCATCCGCCATTTCCGCATCCGTCGACCGTGCGTACAGTGTTCGATCGCTGGCACCTCTCGCTCTTGGTCAGCTGGCCGGGGTCACGTGGCCCGTTGTGCACTGCACCGATCCGCCGATCCGTCGCATCGGAGGGGGCTCCCCGTTACACCGACACTCCGCGGCGTGAACCATGGGTGCAAACATAGCGGGCTGCACGCGATAGTGTCCGCCGTGTCTATCTGGCGCGTTGAGCTTTTGTTTTCGGTGGGATTGGTGGGATTGGTGGGATCGGTGAACGCGGCAGGTGGGGAGTTGGAATGTGGGACACATCTGGTGCGATCTTTGTGCCGTCGACGTGTGGTGCTGCGGTGCAAGGTGAATTTGGGGGAATGTTAATGGGGGCTAGAGGTGAGTCATGGAAGGTTCATTGGATTTATTAGCCGGCTGGTTTTGATGGTGTGATCTTGAGCCGCGTGGTGGAATCTTGGTTCGCGCGAATGCCCGTTTAGTGTTCGTTGCGACGAGTGTCCAGTGACTCGGGGGATTTTATTTTTGGTGTTTGTTTGTTTGCTGGCTGGTCGGGTTGTTTGGAACGATTGGGGCACAGGAAGGTGCATAAAGGGTTAATGGGACGGGATTTGCAGGCATTGTCCTCGCTGGTAATTGAAGTGTTTGAGGTATGTGAACAATGTGGCCCAGGTAGTTATTGTTGATGAAGGAGTTGATAGACGATGCGCACCAGGGTGCTTGGTCAGATTTGTTGATCTATGTAGATGGGATTGTTGTATTCGTAAGGATTGATTAATGTCGATTGGAATGTACTGGAGGAATTGACAGTCAGTCTCTATAGAATTCCTGATAAATAAATTTCTGGTTTTCTTGGTAATTCTATTTATATCGTAAATAATATTGATGCCATAATTTGGACTGCCAATGAAAAAAGGGCGAGGAAAGATTCAACTATAGTTCTCTGTAGGATATTCTGATGAATTATTACCTGGAAAATAATGTATCTCGGGATGGTCGAGCTTCGCAGGAAAGTAAAATTTTTGTTTCGTCAAGATGCACACGGTGTGGTGAACTAAATTCGAAAAGACAGCGGATATTCGCGAGAACGAAACTGCTTTCATAAATATTCAATGAAGTCGATCTGTACAATGTTGAATATTTATAGGATTTTATGTGTACGTCTTTCTCGTTCTCTCTCTCTCTTTCCTGGTCAATGAGCATCGGTTGTATAGATAGTGCTCCAAGAAAGAAACAAATGTGAATTTAAAATACACAGAAATGTTGAAGAGATTAATAGGGACGACGTAAATGAAAAAGGTTTGCTATCTCTTAAGTTCTGCCTCCAAAATTGTTTAATATTATTATTAATCGTTCAACCACTGTTTTTTCTTTCGAAAGTAGGGCAAAATTCGTTTATTCGCGGGTACGTAGTTTTCGAGGACGGTTCCTATTCGCCGATATTGGGTAGCTTTCCATTTATCACGTCGTCGAAAAATTACATTGGTTCAAAATCGTCTATGGGGGTGGCAGGGTGGTGGACGCGTGTCACACACTTGGAAACGCGTTAAAATTCGACGAAAAATTGTGCTCGTTCGTCAAGGTTTTCTCCCCTTTTTTGCCCCCAGCACAGAATTCATGAACTCTGATATTTCTCTCTGATAGTTGAAGAATCGTGCTCGACAGTGAAAAATATTTCGCTGTAATATCTGAACGCTGGTAATTTTTAATTTTGATCTATTGTTTAATTTGCACTTTAACATTAAAGATGCAGGAAATATGTACTGTTACATCTAAAAGAAAAAAATTCGATACTCCATAGATTGCAAGGTGAATAAAATAAATAGTAATGGAAAATATTGTTAACAATTTTTAGTACAATCACTTCGAGGACATTTCCTCCCGCTCTGATTTTTCTTCCCAAGAAAAATTTATATTTTTTCGGACAGGGATGGCTCGCCGTCTACTTCATATGGGGAAAATGTTATGACGGAGAATATCAGAGTCGAGTATGTTCATATGAGTCATTTCACGTGGCTGCTGGCACCGACCCAATTGTCGAACTTCCACGAGGAAGATAGGAAATCAAGTCGATGGAACTGGCCTGGGGACGGGTTTCAATATCTCGAGCGTTATCAGCCTCTATCAAGGGGCACACGTTTGATACCTGAATTCCCATAATCTTTTCGGTCCCCCATCAAATTCACCGTCTAATCGGATGAACTGCTTATCTGTCGCAACTTACATCTTCATTTACCGAATGAAATGAGACAAAGAATATACCGGATGAAATTTTTGGTCAAATTCCCGAATCGTTGTGTCGTAAACTCTATAATATTTCTAATCGTGGGGTCGATCGAGACCCCAATTGAAAGATGGCAAAATTAATTTCACATTTCATTGAACCTGACACTTTCGTGCAATTTTATCTCCCTTGTCTGGTACTAATCGTTTTCAAATCGGTGGGACAATTTTTATGGGAATATCGATGGTCCTCTGTTGCAATTAATTAATTAATTAATTGATCGATGGGCCCATTTCGTTAGTTCGAAATAGCTGACACTAGTGATTGGGTAGGAGTGGGGGTTTGTTCTAGCAGTCGAAACTTTGTAACGACTTTCCCGTAAGTCGACGAGACACGGAGTTTGGATGGAAAACTGCTGATAGGCAATTCTGACCTGATTTTCATATAAAGAACGTTATCACGATGACCCATGGTTAAGGGGTGGTGCAAGGGATGCTTCTGGGCTCGTTGAGAATCATCCCTCGTGGGCATTCATGGTGATTATGGCGAGGTTCGTGCGTCAAGCTTTCAGAAAGTCAGGTTAATTCGTTTTGGAACTAGCTAGGGAATAAATGGGAAGTAACCTCTATGCTAAATACGTGATCTGACTTGATAGCAGGTTCCATTATTATTTGATCGAATCAGTGGGTTCACAGTTGTTATTCGAAATGGAATTGTTGCAAAGTATTGTTGCAACACCGGACTTAATTTAAAACACACATTCCCCATGGCGCAGCTATTCTGTAATAAGCGAAACTGTTAGCTTGGAAATGATTCTGCTGTTTTGCACGGTGATTAACGTTGATTTGATAATTCGGCGATTTCTTGGCGAGGTGCATGATTCGGAGACAATGAGAATAGTTTGGCAGACAAGTTTCTATAGTTGACCTGAAAACACTAATAGATTCCGGTCGTTATGTAATTTTAGCTGCCAGTGAAAACCTTTCATAGTGCCCAGGCCATCAATTGATTTTTTTTTATTTAATTCGTTTGTCCAAAAGTATTGTTGGAGAGCGTGGAATGTCGTGGAACGTTTAGATCTGACGAAATTATACATTTATCTATTTTGCACGTTTCTCGTAATCATCGACACTAATTGCCTCGTAATTACTCACGGTATTGTGAGCGTACACACTGCTACGTAATACCACAGTGTCACGCGGTTTTTTTTAGAACGAGTCGAGACTTTATTTATTCAGGCAGGCATAAATGTACATTCATGCGACTGGCGAAACGTGGGCAAAGCTGGAACGAGTGAAAGAAATGAATATATCGATTGGTGTACGTTGCCGTATGAAGATTAACATCAAACACGAATTTGCTGGAATCCTATCTCGCGTTCATTCCAAAATCGCAATATTAAAACGTTGTTAATTAAATGAGTCACAGGAGTACGAAATATAAAATGCGTACGTACAAGTAAAATATATGAACAGAAGAAACAGAAAATTCCCACGATTTAAATTGAAAAAAAGGAAATCGTTTTAATCCAGTTTCTTTTATTATTTTCGTAATTCTGTCACGTGTATTTCTATGGGCAGTCGTGCGACACCACTCGAGGGAAGTTCGCAGACGCCACCGACAGGTGTCGTGCACCTATGCAAAACCGGAAACGCGTTGAAGCGTATTTATAGGCGAGCTCGAGCAACTGTGAAAAAAGTCGTAGAAGATTCTTCTCGCGTTGCGTCACTACTGAAAAGGTCACGATTCTCTCTCTCTCTCTTTCTCTTTAATTCTTTCTGGTTTCCCTTGGATGCAGAAAGGAGCGCGTTACGAGATGATTTTGTAATCGAACGAGGCTCGAAGCGTGGCGACACGGAAGCCTCGATTCTCTTTACTGGAATCCAAGTAGTAATGGGTCCTCGAGGACGGTCGATTGCATTATGAACTCGTTGCGCAATGAGTTTGCCGGGAAGTCGTTTGAGAACTGTCAGATTTAACAGCGAGTCAAATGAATGAAAATCGTGGGCAATTTTTATTATTCAATCTCGACTATTTTAATGTACAACATGTGATAGGATAAATAGAATAATAACGCTGGAAATTTCGTAGATATTTTTGGATGAAATCTCATTTTTGGATCGTCCTGTTTTTTTATTTATTTATATTTCCGGGCGAACGTATTCGTTTAACATTGTCGAACGGATTAATTTGATAATTAATCGAAGGAAACGATTGCGATTTTGAAAATATCGAATTTCGATATTATGTTTAATGTATTAGTTATTCTTGAAATGACTGTCGAATACCTGTCGCCCGGTGTAAATGCACTCGGATACGTCGTTGGATACCGGTTTTCCTTGAATACCAAACATTTATTTTCGTACGATAACACCTGGGAAACCGGTCACCGGGAATATATTATATATGATCGTCTGTTTACTTCGTTTTCACGACAGCCCGATAAAAGCCATCGACTAGCTTTGAGAGAAAGAGAGAGAGAGTCTATGGTCTTTGGAGATCATTGTGTCCATCAAAATTCCAGATAAACCAACTGTGATCGTTGCGTTCCAGGTGAATAAAAATATTACTTTGAAAAATACGTTTAGGAGAAATAATGGTAGAGTCAGAATTTAGGCTTATATAATATTTCACTGTTGCAATGATAATAATGGTAATAAAAATTCCTGAAAGATATTCAGAGAAACGAATTCTAAAAAGGGGAACTGAATATTGCCTCGCCCTACTGATCGAATTTCACTTATCATCATTTTTCTATTATTATATATTCCTGTCGAGCAGATTGGGCGAATATTCGTTTGGAAATATTTCATCCTCTAATGGAACAGTAACGCTATAACGAAACTTTAGACATCTGTCTGCCTATCTCCGCAAGAAGTCCAATTCTGAATTGGAAATAAGGGAGAAGAAAGGTGAACTAGTTATGCAACCAGCGAATCCCAACCCATGTGAAATTTTCCGGGGAAATATTCGCTTTTCCATTGGCGCCGGACACGCCCATGAGTCGCCATAAATTATCGTACCATTAATTATTTATAAAAACACAACGAATTTTATTCAATTCTGTTCTTTTAATTTTCACTTTTATCTAACAGAAAATCGTTCCCCCCTTTTTCCCGGATATTTTTCCGTTCGAATTTCCTTGGACATTTTTTCTTTTTTTTCGTCCTCGTCTATTCAGCAACGGTACGTGCCATTGGATGGAAATGACAAACGGTCTTTTCTCTCTTCTTTTTTTCTTTTTCTTTGATCAATTGTTCGATATTGACGCGAGGCTGTAGGAAATGGAGAATATTGTATTCGGTGAGGGAATGGGGAAACTTGGTCCTTTGGAATTGGTAATCGATACTGGCAGATAAAATATCTTTACACGGTGTACGTTATTTCATTTATTTATTTTTCACGAAGATAGAAGTGAATTGCTGAAAATTGTTTCATTTTATTGATCGTCCCAGTTGGGGATTATTTCTATTCTCTGGAACAATATGTCAATAAGTTGTCGATCGAGTGTGTTTAAAACGTTGAATTGTTTACCAAAGTTAATTATTTATTTCACTTGAAATTAGAGTCGAGAGGTATAGGATGGTCCCATCTATAGGCGATTAAAGGAATATAAATGGCTCACGGTTGCCAGTACAGAAACGATACCTAACCTATTTAATTACCGAAAATCCGACGTTCGTTTCGAAAATGCACAGTTAAATTTAGCTCTCGAACTCTGGCAGAGTCGAAAGTCTTCGATTTAATGCGACAGCGTTGTATGGAAGGTACAAAGACACGATGCCAACAAGGATTTAGCCTAATTAGTTTAATTCGGTTAAGTTGGTACTTGTCCCAGTTTGTTCAACATCCCTTCTGCAAAGTTACCACACCGATCTCTAATAGATAAAAGCTTTCGGCAACGGGAAACACACCAAATTTAACAATGTCTGTTTAAAAAAAGGGAATGCAAAATAAAACCATGAACTATTTTTCCCTTGATATACGTGTGTATGAATTTTATAAAGTTTGTTCGTTTAAATTTTAGAGGTACACTCTGTTCGTTGAAAATCCGTTCTGGTATCGACAAAACGGATTGAATCGCCTCGTTTCCACGCGACGGAAAATTGAACGCACGACCTCGAAATGACGGCAATTTCGTTGACAAACTGAAATTCAGACGACCCGTGATTTGTGAGAGCGTCGCGACGCCCATGTACGCTCGTCTTCTTGACGAATCCCCCCTTTCAAATTCAATCGTTCTAATCAAGCCTCTGCCTAGGGTAAACAAAAATCTACCCTCCCTATTACTCCTCGTTTGCTAGCTCGAGCTTGAATAACGCGCGGATTGAATGCCGTTTCGTTTTCCAGTGCCTTTTCATTTGATTGGGACAATTAATTTGTAACAGGTGTTTCGTTCGGTGAAAATAAGACTTCGGCTTTAAAAGGTCAGACTGTTGCATAGGGAATATTTCTTGTTGGGTCAGGGGCATAAAAGATACAAAGGTTCCTCCTCGAACAGGGAAATCTAGGGTTTTTTGGTGGAAAATATAATTCACAAAGAAGGAGAATAGTTATTATACAATTAATATTTTTATACCAGATTATCTAAGTACCCTCGAAGCTCCAATGAATAGCGGAATTTTCGTACCACGCAACTAGTGACATTTATCGCGAAAAGGCGGGAAAAGACAAATAAATTACAGTGACCCATCGAATTGAAAAAGTGAACGCAAGAGGAAAATGTAAAAAAAAAAAATGAAAAGTGCTCAGTGTTTCCTCAAGATCCACTTGCAGAATGACGCGACGACATGAAGCCCTAGCTCAACCAAAATTCCCCAAGAAGCATATTACCAAATCCCACTAACCACTCCAACGTACCGCCCGCACCTTTCGCCGATTATCAAAGGCGTACCACCGTAATCATGAAGACGTCTGGGACTTGATTCCCCCCTACTTCAAACGTGAAAGGGCACTCTCGCCAAACAGCTAGGTACTGGTCCAAGATCTGTAATGGTCGAGAAATCAAAGGGCCATGTCGTCGACGACTTAGAATGCGGTGGAAAGTGACAAACAGAAGAGTCTAACGATGTCCGGTACCAGTGGTGGCTTAATGGACTTCCCAGAGTCCACTGGGGGTCTGAAGAGATGTGGCGGCGGCATGAGTTCGCCATCTTTGGCCGCTGGCGGTGGCGCCACTGCGTCCGGCGGACTTCCCCGAACTCTGTCCGCTTCCGCTCTTCGTGCACGACCGTCCAGGAAGGCCCTGTTCTGGGAACAGTGCTTCGATGCACCGCCGAAGAGAGACTTGTAAGTGGATAATGATTGTTGCGACTGTCGCCACGTGGAATTGAGGTCGACGATCAGTTTAGAAGTTCCTAGGGACTTGGTAGTAGTGCCGAGTGAATGGCTTCGTTTGGCACGTGAATGGTTTGCGACCTGGGGACTTTTTTTTCTAGGTTAGCTCGTCCGTGGACGATGGTGGATGATTCTAGTATGCGAACTAGATTGCTGATTTGTTGATTAGGTTTTGTTAATGGAGAACTGGTCTCCAGACCGTTGGGATATTTATTTTCTTTACTTTTATTCGTCGGTACTTCGAGAATAATTCGCCTTCGAATAAATGCGGTTGCTGAACGATGATCGTCGATTAAAGTTAATGCAACTTTGATGGTCCATCGTTTGGGGCTGATTCCCATCGAACTCGTGACAAACGATATCCCCGATAAATCGATTATCCCACGTTGATAACATCGCTTACAGCTTCGACGAGTATCGACCACCCTTTCCCATTATTCGTAACGGTGAAATCAAGCAATGGCCGACGATACAAAAATATAGAAATAAAATTTCGATCAGTATAAGCCGTGATTAAAATCAATTGCCATGAGAATGAAGCGTGAGGTAATATTCATATTTAACAATATCTCGTCCACGCCATTGAAAATGATTTACGTTCCGTTTGTACGTTTGAAATTTACCTGATATTAATCATTTCAAATATTCAAACGTTTCGTTAAAGTAGCATTAATATAAATCCACGACGTGGCAGACTTACAGGAAATTGAAATTATTGGACGTTTGTCGGGGTGAAATGACAAATGGAAAATTCAAGCGTAGAATACATACATATTTCGTAATGCGTAGAATCTGTTTCGGAATTTTTGGCTGGCACTGAAAGGCTGACGCTCTATAACCTCAAAATCCATTCATGGATGTCTTGAACGCTTATTAGCCGAACGTTTATCGGTTTTGACTTACTTGCATAATGAGGCAGGCATGTTGCTGTCATGGGAAATAAATCTGCGCCTTGGAGAATGGCCAGGCACTCATTTACAGATTGTCCGATTCGTCTATTTCTAAATATTCCCTGATCTCGTAATCGTAACAGGAATAATAATTGGTAATAGGGTACATACACAAATTGTTATTATTATTATCGAGATAATTTGTATGAGGGGATGTTTAAAATAGCTGTTACATTACTATTTGTCGTAATTATTATTATTATCAACGGAGTATAGATTTTTATTAACAAATACTCCTTGCAGACGATTTTTTATTAAATTGTAGTTTACTTTCAAATCTAAGTATTTTATTTCCTTTTTTTTAATGTTCAATTTCTGTATGGCTTATTTTTATTTTCATTTATTCCATGTCAATTTATTTTATTTGTATCCGGTATTAATTTTCGCCAAAGTTATTTATTAATTTAGAAATTTGTTTCGATGGTTGGTTTATTTTGTAATTGAGAAATTATATAGCATATAGTCCTGAAATTTTCGCCGTAAATTCTGCCATTCGAACGTAGTTAAATTTCACCCGGCGGACGCAAAATTGAATCAAGGCATTCGAAGTTTCAGCAATTGAATGACGTTGTTCGTGCGTCAATCATATTCGATATTTCCGCGATGTTCGAAATAGAAAGCTGGTTTACCTTGCCAACCAAAGTAGCACCTGTAACAAATACGAATACATCGTTTACCGTAATCACGAACGAGAATTTTGTTCGAAAATCTCGTACAATATTATTCCATCGACGAGTTTCTAATTAATCGTAATTAAATAAATTAACAAACTTCAAACATATTCGCAATCACGATTTTTTCATCAGATTCATGGTCACTTTTCCCCTCATACCACATTAGGATCCCCCGCATTCAGGAAAACATTGTGTCCCGAAAATTAAATTCCCTAAACGTCGTTCGCCAAATAATTCAACCCAGTTGAATTAATAAATATGATTCATGTTAGTTAACATAATGTAGAAAGTATCGTGCTATAAAATATCAGTATCCACGTGTAGCAGTCGAGTGTAGCTCACGCAGTGTGCGAACACGTGAACAATAAATGTCCCTAGGCGGAGAAGCCAGGATCATCCTATACATAAATCAGCATTACCAAGTATTTCTGTTACACTAGTGTTTATGTTTGGCCCGGATCACGGTACGTAACCATTAAAAATGGTCCTCCTGGAAGTAATTCGCGTCGCATTTAGTATTCTGAACATCCGTGGCACGCGTTGACCCAGAAAGCATCCCTCGGTCTTATCAATTTCACAAGCATGGCTGCCATTCAGCTGCCCGATTCGAATAAATAAACTGGGGATTTTTGCACGGCTCGAGGCGTTTCTAGACCAGTTCTAATGACGGATCTTGCATGGCCCAAGCGTAGTATGTTACACGGCACGATCCCCCTTTATTTAGATAGAGCTGGATCGTCTGTTTGCGATCTCCGAGACGTTTAAATTGTAACCCAGTTTCTTCAAGCTTTCACAAACTCCTTATTTCTGGAGAAAAGAGTTCGATACTTTTCATGAGAATCACGCGAATTATAAATCTCATTTATAATAGTTGGTACCAGTTGGTCAGGCAACATAGTAGTCCAATAGGTCTGACCCAAGGATCCTAGGGACAGGTAAAAGTTGGCCACAATCCGTAAAAGTCCAGTAGTCAGAAGTTCATAAGTCAGACCTACTGAACTTCTTCGAGTTCTGACTAACTTTGCGCTGGACCTACGATCCTAGGGTCATACCTATTGGACTTCTGCGGGCCCTGACCAACTTTTAGCTGAAAGTACGATCCTTGGGTCAGACCTACTGGACTTCTACTGTTTCTGGCCTGTAATTTCTCCAGAACTCTCATGAAATACAATCCGATTCCTCATTCTCTTTGCACAATGGCGGCAGATAATTCTTCAACGTTGCCAACTGATGCTGCACGAAGTTCCTAGATCACGTGCCACTTAACGAGTTCGACCAATTAATCCGTGAAGCTATCTACGATGTTTTTAACATTATCAGCGATCCGACCTTCGACCTACCGGAGGAATTTTCGCCGGGAAGGCGTAAAATAATTCATGCACGTGTGGACGCGCGCGTGTGCGCGTGGGCAGGCGCGTGATTTAATTGAAGGGAATACCTCTGGCGACCTCTGGGCGCTTTGGAATTTCGAAGCGCGAGCTAAACGATGGTATTAAGACGTGCTTGAAAATAAATTTATAACTCGCCGGCACTGTGTGTATAATTAGTTATTGGTATTTTCACAATCTTCCACGACGTGGCGTTGTTATCAGTATTATTGAATAACAATTTGACGGAATAATTAGCTGAGAATTTATTTGGTGGAATGTTTAGCTGTGGAATAATTTGGTTGAATGGTTAATTGAGGAATAATTCATTTAAATTGATTCGTCGGAAAGTGTGAATTGGGGGAAGGTAATTCCTCTGCACAATTGTAGCTGGTTGGCGTAATTAATTAGTTCGTTTAATTAATGTGCAGGAGATTCGGTGGAAAATTTGTGATCGCGGTTAAACAAATTACCGACGGATTTGTTTTGATTAAAAATAAATACTTGCTGCGGTGGTCGAGAATTGATCGCAACGGTTCTTTGCAGTTTCTTGGAAACTTCGGGAAAATTCAACTTCTCGAGAAAGCATCCTGCTTGTTATGTGTTTCACGGAAAATGATGGAATTTCACTTTTTCCAGAAATCCGAAGAAATGCGTTCACCTCGATAAACAAACTCTGCCATTGTTACTCCTATTTGAAACTTTTCCCTCGATGATATTAAACAAATGAAAAATCCGAATGACGACATTTAATTATTAACTTTCCCGTAATGGAGCCGCAAAGAAAATTATCGGAAAATAAATTTCATCCTCGTTATTTTATTCTTATTCTTGCACTTCTGCTGGCTACGAGAGGGGTTAATTATAAAAACGGTGTACAGTTTGCGAATTAAATAAGAATAATGGCACGCCTGCATGCCTTTAGAGTGCTGCTTTTGGGCACACGTTGCAAATAACGAGTTTATTGCAAAGCTGATCGTTCATCCGTTTATCCACCCTTTATCGTCTCGCCATCAATATTTCCGGAGCACGTGGGACTGATTAATAATCTTTATTTCTGATTTAATTTTACAGCCATGGCGAGGACCTTATCGTTACACCGTTTGCACAAATCCTTGCTTCCCTGCGTTCAGTCAGGAACAACTTCCTGTCGCTCACAAATGTACCCACGAACAAGTAAGTGTGTTTGAAATTTCGTAACGACGTCATAAATCGATAAATTAAACAATGTATAATACAGTCGTTATTGTCGAGGCACCGTGCTAGAGTGGATATTATGTTTTGGCGTTGTATATTTTATAAACAGAATTATCTATCCGGAAAATAACAAATTAATATCACCATGGATCAGCTGAATTAATTCGAATAATAATTTAATCTCTCCCTACCGACCGTCGACACTTGAATATTAAACACTAATCAAACACCGTGGAAATTTCATAAATATATCTCTTCGATACTTCCACTTAACTATTATTATTATAAAGCACGTGCTAAACAAATGCTTCTTTCTTTCCACGCGCAGATCACGAAGGAGTAGCGCTGTCCAAGGTAGCAGCACGCCGCAGCCACGAATTATGGCGCCAGGAGGTGAGCAACAATTACTTAACAAATTAAAATACAAGGGTTCCCCTACTTTTCTCGGAGAGGTCATTAGTGAACCTTTTAGTCGAGCAGGAATTTGTTAAAATAAATTAAAATATATTTTAATTTACATAATTCATATATACAGGATGATTCTGAACAATTTTTTCCTTTACCAAAATGTTGGTTGAAGCTTCGTTTCTGAGTTATTAACGAAAAACACTGGCCAATCAAAGCGCTCGGGCGAGTGGCTCTCAATCGCGCTCGGGCGTGGTCACGAAGACACGCATTGGCTCACGCCACGACCGAGGGCGTTTGAGAGCCACGCGCTTGAGCGCGCGCTGTACGGGCGCCCTGATTGGCCAGTGTTTTTCGTTAATAACTCAAAAACAAACCTTTAACCAACATTTTGGTAAAGGAAAAAATTGTTCAGCTTCACCCCAGTAACCCCCCATTAAAAGCGTGGCCAGAGACTCTGCCAGACCCTGTATATTATATTATATATATTATTCCTCGTCTCTATTGGAAAAAAAGAACCACCCCATAACGTCCCTCGACCTCTCCCCCCAGAAATTTAATTAAACCCACCGCCCTGATTCAAAACTCCCTTGAATCTTTGAGAGCCTCGTATTCTCACCTCCTCGCCCTGCCATTAACTTTGCCGTGTCGCCGAGAGCTCTCTCTCGCTACCTGTTCCGCGCTGACTTCTCTTTCACTTCCGGCTTTCAGAGGAGAATTACATGAAAATGGCCGTGGAGACGATGGAGGAGTTGGACTGGTGCCTGGACCAGCTGGAAACCATTCAGACCCATCGATCCGTGTCCGACATGGCCTCCCTCAAGGTAAGTCCGATTTATTTCCTCTTCTTTCTTTCTTACTTTTTTTCGCGCGAATCGTTACCTCGCTAGGTTCAACGCTCGCCAGGAAGGCTGAGACAATTACATTGGGATAATTGGACGGTGATTTTATACGTCGAATTGTTTATTGCAACAGGAATAAATATCGCGATATGAAACGGTAGTGATAATGATAATAATTAATATGGAATGAAATAAATAATTGGAGTGTTGTTAAATTATAATTGGAGGGAGTGTGGTAAAAATGTTTGCAGCGGCAATTAATATGTTAAAATGAATGTTTATTGCAATAGAAACAAATGTTGTTACCGGGAAATAATATTCAATGGATAATAAATTTTCAATAATAACAATTCGTCGAAAACATTTCATATTTATCAATTCTCTATTTAATAAAAACTTCATATATACAGTAATTACAGTTTGTTTGATAAACTAGCAGCACTAGCTGTACTTTAGCGAGGATAACAAGTGAGAACATCGGCGCGATTATCCTGTTGGGAATTCACCATTACGTAGAAGCATAAACGCTAGGGAATTCCAGTCTTATTACGTTCAATTGCGCGATGACACATTTCAATTGCACCATTCTCGACAGGATTTTTCTCGGTTAATCGTGCGGAGACACCTGTTGCAATCACGTTGTTCTCTTTAACAAAAGTTGAAAATAGACAAACAGATTATTTACTAAACCATGCGGAATAAAATCTCTACTCTGGACTATTCAACAAAATGATTGCAAACTAATCAAAATCGGGAACAGAGAGATGCTTATTCAACATTTCAGCTGTTCATTTTGAGAGTGGCTCAAGTCCACTTGTTTTGAACCCGAGATGTTTGAGGGTCTGCCTTTAAATCGCATTAAAAATATTGGTTACTAATAACATGATAGTATAATGTATTTGTCTTTCGGAAAATGTGTAATGTACTAAGTACTACAGCTTAATAAACATTATTCAAAAAGTAGCACGGTTTTGGCGGTCATAAATGAACTCAAGCCACTTTCAAAATAACAATCCTTATCACTTCGTTAGTTAGCTAATTTTCTGTAAACAAAATTTCAGTGAATTTGAACATATTGGCCGTCAGTTCTTTAAAAATTGTCTTGAAAAATGAACTTTGGCCACTTTCAAAATAAACAGGTCATTTAATCAAACGAGGAATCGAAAACTGCGCGAGCCCTTCGAAACCGAATCATATACCCAGTTGATTTTCGAAACGACCTCGAGCAGAATCGTCCCTCGGTTCCCCGACGAAACGTGATTTATCGACGCCCGCTTCGAGCTCTCCGCGAATTCCCGGAAAGTCAGAATTTCGAGCGGGCAGCCTCGATTTTTCGGCGATGCTTTCATTGGCAGGCCGTGGAAATTCGCGGATCACGTAGACGGGTCAAGGCGGTGCAGCAACATTTCCCCCTCGATCGTTCGTTTCATTCCATCTGCCGACTTCCGTTTCCCTCCTTTCTCTCGTTTTCACCGTGTATTTTCAAGTGGAGAAAACGCATTGGCACGGGTTCAAGTGGACCGCCGGGATTCATTGGTCTTCGAAGTGTTTGTTGCCACGTTCTCTGGCCGAATGATTTTTTTCTTTCATTTCCACCGTTTATTATTTTTACATCCACGATTTTTATTTTCATTGCTATGATTTTTACTCGCACGACTTTTGTTTCTATTATTGTTATTATCGGTATGACTTGTGCTGCGATTTGTAGTATTTCAAATATTTGCGACAATGTTCTATAGGAACTTTATGAAAATGAAGGGGAAGTCATCGGGAATCGAACCCGGGACCTTCGTATTACTAGGCACTGATGATTCCATATACGCCACGGCCCCTTATTAGGCTTCACATTCCTATGTTCCTCTTAAGTTCGTTGATGGAGGCGCCCGATCCAACAGATCATTCCGAATATAAATATCTATAATATTAGTAAAGGATACCGGCACAGCTGGTTATATTATTTATTAATTAAACAATACCCATACTGTTATCCACAATAATTATGTTCAACGCCGTCTATTTTCGTGTGAAATTCAAGATTAATCCAAGCTTAGTCAAGAGGGATCAATGGTGCCATTCGGTTTACTTACGTGAATGGGAATTTCGTTGAGAGTCGATAGGGCAAAGTTCAAAGAAAATCTTCGTGTACACTATAAAAATCGTTCTCCGAAGCCTGCGTCGATATCGATACAAATTTCATCGTATTTCGAATGTTGTTACCCGTGGTTGCTTGAAAAAATCGAACTATTTATTTTTCCTTTCCCCCCCTTGCAATTCGTAAAGTCACGTTTCCAGGAAGAATCCACTCTCTCACGCATTCTTCTTCCTCGCCGTTGCGGTGATTCCGTAGGCAAAATAAATTCCAGCCGGCATAAAATTCTCGACGATTATAAGAGGATGGAAAAATTCGTACGATTTATTTGTTAATTTGGTTTGCTTTTGGCTTCGATCGTTCCATGCTTTTCCTTCGAACACACGTGCGCCTACTAGTGACGTTCCACGACTTGTTTTCGTTCTCAAACGGCCTCCAAGCAGATTCTGTTCGTTTTAGTGCTCGACTTTGACCCACGAGCGTGCACAGTTGCATAATCCGACGCCTGTTTCACGGTCAAGGCGAATTGATAGATCGTAGATGGCGCTGATACGACCGTCACGTGGCCAGCTTCGATGGCCGCCACGCTGCGCGCCTTGGATGAAATTCTTTAAAACAGAATTAATGCTACGACTGATGCGATACGAAAAAAGAATCGACGTCGAGCCGTGACTTTTAGATTCGTAGATATTTTCGATTTGTTTCTTTCCCGGACGATTTAGATAGTTTGTTAAACGATGCCCGCGGCGTCTCGCTTGTTATTGGACACGTGAATCTTTATAGGTTACGTTTATACATTCAGCTACTCTTCGCGGAATTATAAATCCAGGGAATTCTTTCGGAAACGAATTTCAATACTTAGACATTGTTCTTGTCATTGCTAGGATTCAGTTTCTGTATTAATTGTAACATTTAATGTTGATGATCGGTTTGTAAGTATTTCACTTTCGGTTTTTTATACTTTCGAGGAATTGTTCTACTTTGTTTCTTTACGATTCAAACCATTTGGCTGATTTTATTCTGTTGAATCTCGAGCAGAGATTCGTTTGAATTTGCCAGTGAATAAACCGCGTGGCAAAGAGTGTTTTGTTTTTCTTTTTCGGAAATAATCGCAGAGGAAATATGAAGGCCGTCGGAGATAAGGGACCTTCAAAAAATAACTTTGCACGCTTGGTAGTTTCGTAGGCAACAGGCGTATTAAAAATTCCACGTGTTATTTATCATTGTTGCAACAATATCGTTTAGAAAAAAACGAAATGCGCAATGTCGACGCTTTTAAAACATATTACCAAGACCCGGCAGGGTTCTAAATAAATGTAAGTATTTACTTGCCACCCCGGTATTTCCAAAATTATCGCCCGAATAAAATATATAACAACCCCCGGCGAGAAATATTATTTCCCGCAACTGTACCAATACGAACAAGCAAATCCGGCTAAATCATTAAATCGTCCGATGAAAAACCCTGCAAAATTATTTGATATCCTCCCAGAAAAAAATTTGTAAACAAACAGTATGCAGTTTCCTATCGGTCCTGTCGTCGCCTTAAACGCAACTCGGTTTTCGTAAAATTTACGACGCGCTGAAAAAAGAAACAAACAAACGAGACTCCCGCTTAACTCAAGGGCCGCCCCTGCTGTCCGTTTCGGCTATTTCTTCTGGAAAAATCGATCGCCGCGAATCAATTGACCTACATCTCGGCTCATCGTTAGGCTAGTCGCGAGGCTGAACGACATGCAGGCTGGTTTAATCGCGGACAGACCATGAATGCGAAAGCAGGTGGCTGGCGTGCTTGATTCGGAGCCCTGCCGAAGCCGTTCAACCCGTCGTCTCTTTTTAAAGTTTACGGTGACGCGAGCAAGTGTTTTGGGGTTAACTCGCTGTCCGGTTACTCCGGAAGTTTTATCGAAGTCTGCGAATGTTTCTTTATTGTCGAGAAACTGCGTCGTAACTCGCGGGGAGGTTGCGTTGGTGCCTGCAGATGGCGCTGCTAGGGTCGCGGGAATTTTCGTACCATCATAGATCTTCTTATATCTTTTTAATTGTATATTCGCCTTTTATTTGTTATTTCTGCATTTCAATTGGTCGTTCAATTGGTCGCAAGTTTAAGGTCCGATCGATCGAGAAGGTTGCCGCAGAAGTTCGTACAATATTCATCATTTTCTGACGCGATACAAGCGGTACGAGGCGACGGTCACGTAGCGGTTGACCTATACTACTTGCCCGTCTGATGGGATTATCTACTGGCTGATTAATGCGGCGCTGGTACTACTTGATTCCGAGTTCCACCACTCGCCACGGTTTTCTTTCAATTAAATCTTTGTCCGCAATATTTTCGCCGCAGTATTTCAACGGTATCTCAATAAACGAGAACAGAATACGTTGATTGCACTACTTGATACATTAATTGGTAGGAACGTTATTTATATATTCAATTATATATTGAATTTTTCGTTATTCAACGGTTGAAATTTTGTCTTTTCCTGCTCGTCTTTGGCTCGTCCCGTGTGCCGTCATTGTCGTTCGATGGAGAATTATTGCAATTGGATGACTAAGAAAAACATCAGCAGCGAAAGTTGCGGAACTTGTGGAAGCATCGGGACGCTCGGCGCCGCTTGGCCGGACGCCAGTTTTATGGTTTTTCTGGCGAATTCGAGGCACACTCTCGTCGTTTATCTCATCTAGGTCACCGAAACGATAGATTTTTCGTCTAATTTGTTTATAGCTTCGCTCGCTTTCCATGGAAGTTCGCGTCGTTTGTCGACTGCTTCAATTTTTCATCGTATCTCGTGATTTCTTCGAAGAAACACATAGGGGAGATAGTCAAATAAATTTCAGATAACTAATACCCCCGATTTCCGTGCAATGAAATATACTTTAAATTAAATGTAACAGAGTATTGAAAGTAGCAATGAAAATAATAGTACAATCGATATTACTGGCATCAGTGAAATAATAATTCTCAACTATTTATTTATTTTCACTGCTGTTTGAAAACGATTAGCCTGTCTGACTGTCAATAAATAATTGGAATAATTGTTTAATGATTGAATAAAATGATTTTCTTTATTTCATCTTTGCTTGCCAAATCGTAAATGAGAAAAGTTGGCATTATGGGTCAATTTGTTGCATACGAGAATCGTATCTGTTGACAATTTCTTCGATCATGCTGCAATCTTGTGGTGAATTCGTGGCATCATAACGAGGCCATTGCGTAATGTCATTCGAACGAGATTAATTGTACAATTACTAGGATACAATCATCCTGGCCTTGTGAGTGACATCTGTGTTAGTTTTTAGATTAAACAAGGCAACAATATTCTGCTTCGTAATTGATTGAATTGAGAATTGTGCACTTTGTATAGTAATAGCACTTTGTTGATACAAATAGTAGTCTACGCATTAATTTCGATTATACCTATCTGCATTAATAATTATACTCGTGCACACCCAAAGTATATTTAACTGTACAGTATTTAAATTCTGTTAAAATAGAAATTAAATAAACGAAAGTACTGGAATATGGGAATAATTAATGTTAATGCAATAATTAATTGCCCGTAACATGGACCACCGCTCCCTGATACAATTATCTTCCAAAATCCACTTCCTATTATTATTATATAAAACGTTCTATCCTTTTTTTAAAGTACTGTGGCGAGCAGCTTGTCCTAAGATGATTATGCTCGCCGACAGATGGAGATGGCATTTAATATAATTACGTCGAGCCAATGTGTAAGCAGTCCCACCCCAGGGACTACGCCACCATTCACTCCTTTTACATCCCCATGCGGAAGACGTAGTTTCCTTTCACGTGCCTCGATGACACATCCTTGTTCCAACAGCACTTAACTTCCTGTCCTGATTTTTCAAATTATAATGCTCAATAGGACGTACAAATCTTTGGCCATTCCTCAGAAAAGCTTTAATATCCTTATCTTACACAACGAATTCATTGTCCTTTTATTTTAATTTCTCACCTATTCTATTTTCGGAAATTTAACGTCGCGGTGTATATAAAGTTGCTTAGTATAATATGTGGAATGCTTAGGATATTAAGGAGCGGAAGTTGGAATGAATATAAATAAAGTGATACTTTTGTTTAACTTTTTATGCTGGTTTATTGAAATAATTGCATAGTACAAAGTAATTACAATAGTTTTCATACAATTATGTGTCATAATAGTTATTGCATTTATTGCTACATGTACTGAAATCAAAAGTTGAATATAAATATATATTTACAAGTACATTCACCTCTTCTACTTTCACACGCAACCTTTCCAAACAATCCTTCCTACCTCGCCATTTCACTATCGCGAAATCTGTGACATCAATAAACTTGTAAGCACTCTACCACATTCCGCGAAAGCGCATCAATGTTGCAATTCTCGCCTTGCGACAACGCAACAAAGTCGCAAATGGAGTCCTAAGAAAATGCAACGACATCATAAATGGAGGCCCCAGAAAATGCAACAAAGTCTCAATTGGAGCTATAAGAGTACACAACAAAGTTGCAAATTGTGCCTCGCAAAAATGCAACAAAGTTGCAAATCGTGCCTCGCAAAGACGCAACAATGTTCCAAATTGCCCCTTGCAAAAATGTAACAAATTTGCAAAATTTTCGCGAGAGAAATTTGCCACCGTATTGCAAAAATTCTCTCAGACACTTTTGCATCTTTGTTATATTTTGCAAGGTACAATTTGCAACTTTGTTGCGCCAAAAATCGCGGTAACAATGTTGCAAACCTTCTCGCAGAAAATTTTGGAACAATTATGCGCCCAAAGTTTTGCAACTTTGTTGCGCCAAAAATCGCGGTAACAATGTTGCAAACCTTCTCGCAGAAAATTTTGGAACAATTATGCGCCCAAAGTTTTGCAACTTTGTTGCGCCAAAAATCGCGGTAACAATGTTGCAAACCTTCTCGCAGAAAATTTTGGAACAATTATGCGCCCAAAGTTTTGCAACTTTGTTATATTTTTGCAAGGTACAATTTGCAACTTTGTTGCGCCAAAAATCGCGGTAACAATGTTGCAAACCTTCTCGCAGAAAATTTTGGAACAATTATGCGCCCAAAGTTTTGCAACTTTGTTATATTTTTGCAAGGTACAATTTGCAACTTTGTTGCGCCAAAAATCGCAGTAACAATGTTGCAAACCTTCTCGCAGAAAATTTTGGTATTTTACTTACCCCTTTTGCATCCAAGCGCGGAGTATTCCGATGTTTGGGCTCAGAAACCTAGGTAGAGTCGTGATGCAAATTTGTAAATTAAACTTTTACTTAAAAGTCGAAATAATTAGAACTGCGGTACAATATAGGAGTACAATAAATAACTCAGTAATTCCTTTAAAATACATTTTTATTGAATAATAAGTGTATTTATTACAATAATAAGTATTATTCATAATAATACATTATTATGAAATCGATTTTTGACTATAAACCTGTGTTAATCTTTGCCAAATATACACAGGGTGTCGTAAAAATTAATTTGACGTAAACGTACTTACATATGCTTATAGATAGATTAATCAATGTGACAAATTATCTGCGTTTATGGCAGCGCACGGAACTTATCTTAAGTCTAGAGAAACCAAAACCTCGTGCTGTGTGCCTGTACCAATTTGCCATTTGTTTTTGTTAATTCACATGTAGATATTTACTATTTCATTTATTTCTACGAAATTCTACATGAAATATAGCGCAGTTCAAAATTATTACTTCAATACACGGATTGATTAACAATGCTGCATTAATTTTGTTGCAAGCAATATTGTTAATTGAATTGAAATAAATGCACTTCAATTAACAGAATTAATGCAACAGGCATGCAATACGAGAAGACATCCAAATTGATAAATTAACAGTCGACGAAAATGATAAATAAAATGATATTACAACTTCGCTCGCATACATTTTAATAAAACCTACACATACGTAACATATACATATTCGATGAGAATTAAAATAGCGCGCACTGGATTCCCTGTACAAGAAAACTCCACACCAACAAGCTCGACCATCGTCGACTCCGTTCCAAAGGTTTCTTGCCACGGAGATCTCAATATCTCCGAATCTCGAATTCGATGCTCTCCGACTGCTTATTCCTCTCTCGTTTCGCCCGTTCCTTGTACGTTTAATTTACGACGATGTTGTTGTTCTCCGTGCTCACCCAGCGAGTCTTATACTACTGAAGAACGGCCGTGCTGTCGTGCTCTCCTGACGTAACGAAAACTTCTACCTCCTGGAAAATCAGATTACGATTTATTTGTCGCAGCGCAGAAAGCAGTCGAGGAAATGATAAAATTCGAAGTGAACCGCGCGTGAATCTGCCACGCGTATTAAAACAGTCATAAACAACTCGACTAGGAATTTCAGAAAATTATACACCGCGAGAAAATGGAATGAAAATGCCAAGATAACATTAGCAACAAAGTTGCCTACCCTTCATCCTATTCTAAATAAACATATTTTCGTTGAAGATAACCGTTGCATAAATAAAATCCTATAATAATTAACGCGCGTGATTCAAGTGAAAAAGAGAAGAAAGAAAGAAAGAAATAGAAACGACGCGTTCAGGAATGAAGCTTGTAAATAAAAGGAGTCTCGCTCGTTGCGAGAATAGTCTGTTGCGCAACAATAATAGCAACAATAATAGCAACCAATCGTGTAGGCCACGAGTGATATATTACGTATTCAAGTGCAGATAATTCATTCGTGGGACGCGATACATCATCGCGTGCGCTGTGCATTAAAAAGCACAAACGACTGTCACTGCCGTCACTAGTTGCAGCACGTTCCGCGATGCACGTTCGTATCAGTTCGTATCAGTTCGTAAATAACCCGACACGCGTCTGCCTCGTGGCCAATCATAACCCAATCACATTTCCCTACTTGCACCATCGATTCATCGACCCTTGCCGCTCCTATTGACCGACCATTGGAAATAACTACCACGATTTCTCGGTGCCTTCTAAACGAATTTCATCGAATCCCAGTTGCGCGAATTTCAACATATCAAACGAATTATTAGATACGAGTTAATTCAATTGGTAAGCGCTCTGCGATTTTTAGGTTGGGATTGGTTTTTAAGTGTCGGGTTCCCCGCGTAGGGGGGCACCACTGTGGCTCGACAGAGCACTGTGCCCGCAGAAATCAGAATGAAACGATTCGTTACAAAAGGGCAACAATTTGAGAAGAAAAACAGAAGACAATATGGATACGGAATTAACGTTCCTTGCGGCGTGAAATTATCGATTGTCGTGGACGCTGCACTTAGGCTGCCGCCGGAAATAACTTTCGTTTTCCCCTTCCGACAGATGTACGGAGAGAAGGCCGACCGCTCGCTTTGTTATCGACTAGTCGAATCGCTTGTTTTCACTGTCACGACTTCCCCGTCTGTTCTATTGTAGCTGGAGATTGGTTTTTGGAAATTCCAAGTGAAGCTATCGGTCACTTTGTGGATATTTCATCGAAATATGAAAGTTATTCGTTGATTGTTGTTGTTGGAAATAATTTTCCATTTTATACTGACCATTCTCCAGAAACAATTTATAATAAATATATAATAAATAAACTTGGTATTCATTTGAACATATGACAAGTGTTTCAAATATTTTTCGAGACATTTCGTGCACTCGTTTATATATTCAACAGTGTACGACAATTACCGGCGCCACTATCCCCTTCCCGGAATGGCGCTGTTGTAATTTGATTTATTCCATTCACAAACGAAAGCGTGCAAACTAGAATAATAATCGGGGCACTTGATTCAATGGCGAAATGGATCGTTTCCCACGCGTTTAATCGCCACGGGAAATTGGAATTCTCGGAGAGCAAGCACACGGTACTTTTCAGTTTATTTGGAGTGTCCAGAAGGACGCACGGTGAACCGGAAGTGAAGCGCTGCTGGCGTCAGAGAAGCCGTCGTCGTTTATCCCTTTCGCTCAAAAGTTCGCGCGACTCGAGGGGAATTTGGTAAATATTTCTTTCGAGAAAATTTACCGATTCTACAAAAATGAATATGAAACAAAAAATTTCCCGCGAAACACTGCCGACATCCACGATATATTTTCGAAGCTCGTTTTATCCTGTACGTGTGATTAGTGGCGGCAATTCAATTGTTTCTTACACGCGACGACTATTCGAACGTGACACTGACACGTAACAATCTCATCAAGAAGAATATTTTTATGAACTCCAGCGGGAGAAATAAAACATTTAATATTACTATGCGATTGGTAATTTTGTATTAAGAGGGACGTTCTATTTCTATTATTATTATTATCACGCATTCACTAATTGCCCGTGAGAAATTACGAGTGCCGGCTTAACGTTGAGCGAGTTAAGAGCGCTTTTCCATTAACGAGGACGATGACTATACCGATGGGCAAATCGGACGTGGAATAATTGGAAGGAAAATTATCTGACTCTTCGTTGTATTTAGCATTTCGAGATATCGACTAGGGCAGAGTATACGTGGGCCGTGTCACGTATACCCATTTACCTTTCATCCTAATTGTCAGTTACACGAAACGCACTTCCATTAAATAGAAATCTCGAACCGGCCTAACACCTCAAACAAATATTTCGAGGTTATGGTGTTCCATGTTATTCCATTCTAATGTTGAATTTAACATTACTGATCCGGCTTGTGTGATTTTTCTTAAATTGGACTTCGATTTTTTCCACAAAATATGCGACTTGTTATCGTTAACTTCGCCACTTTTAATTCTACGATGATACATTTGTTTTCTTCGATTCGACATTCCCTAATCTGGCAAGATGAGCACGCCTACAGAGTTTTCACTATTGGGACAACAACTCGGTCGAATTCGGGGCCTCGAGAGCCTCTTTTTAAATGAAAGCACCGGTTGACTCATTTCGAGTTACTGGGAGAGCAGGGGTTCGAAAGATTTCGCTGTTCTTGGAGGTTAGGAGGATTTGTCGCCCATGATATCAGTGGCAGAAAAAGATGGACACCCGGTTTATGGAAACGACTGTGCTTCCTGGGAATTCGGATATAAATTTCCTGAAGTGAATCAGCGCACGAGTGTCACCGCCTGATTCTCAGGAAAATTGAATCAGGATACTAAGTCACTCCGCTGCAATGCTATTATTTATAGTAAATTTAAATAGACATCAGTCGGATAGAATTATGTCAGGTTTGTAATTGAATTAAAATAAAATTAATTTGTCGCGAATTAAAATTCGATTTAATATTAAAAGTCCTACTAATTTTTCATAATCCTACGAGGCGCCTAATTGGGCTTTAAAAATTTTCCAAAACGTCCCTAGTCTATTGCAAACGCTGCCAACAAAATGCCCTTCCCTTCGTTGTTAAATAAAATAATTCAATTTATGAAGGAGCTGTCTTTTACAGTCTCAGCCTCTCAGAGATCGCATCAGCCTCGGTTCCCGCGTCCTGCTGCATGCTCTCTATTTCCTCCAACTCTTCCCCACCCTTCACTGACACCCCTCCCACCACCATCACATTCGCGCGCGACAGACGCAAGAACTTTGGCCCGGATAAAAAGCAGTCGACCGCGAATCGTGCACGTAGACCAGGCTTAGCAGTCGAGCGACGTCCACGCGTAACACGGACGGACGTGCTCAGAGGCGTAGTGCAATCGATTATCGTTGAAACGTTCGGTGAATCAATTGCTGGCTACCTGTATGCAATGGCACGTGCTTCGAGCAATTGAACTAATCGCATTTGGAATCGCTGACGGGGGCGATAGTACAGTGTCCTGTGGGATTCAATCGGGACTAGTGTGCGCAGAGTTTCCCTTCTGAGGGACATAGTCCTTCAGTCTGAGCAGGACCACTGTAGATCCTATTCCTCGTCAAGTGCAAGCAAAAAAAAGAATCGAAAGGGAATATAGATTCGTTTGCAGCTGAAAAGGGTGTGCACAGAGTTTCCGTTCTGAGGGACATAGTCCTTCAGTTTGGTACCAGGTCTTCTGTGAATCCTAATCGTCGTCGAGTGAAAGGAAAAAAGAATCGAAAGGGAATATAGATTCGTTTGCAGCTGAAAGGGGAGTGCACAGGGTTTCTGTTCTGAGGGACATAGTCCTTCAGTCTGAACAAGACCACTGTAGACCCAACTCTACGTCAAGTGAAAGCAAAGAAAGAATCGAAAGGGAATATAGATTCGTTGTAGCTGAGACGGGAGTGCACAGAGTTTCTGTTCTGAGGGACGTAGTCCTTCAGTCTGGCTAGGGCTACCAGGTGTACCACACCGCGAATAAAAGAAAGAGAAATCTAGGGTGATAGATAGACTCGTGTAGGTGGAAAAGTGGTGTTGGGTTTCAAGTTTCTCCTCGTTGAAAAAAGGGAACGGTGGAGAACAGGTGAAAGTGAAGGTGATTCAACGCTGTCGTTCGATGGTTTCGATCGTTGGATAGCGAGGTTTAATCGGTGCGCGTGTTCATGCTGCTGCGATCCTGTGATTATCCGAGGACGGACGCGAGAAACATGGTACAGCAGACTGACGCAGAGTTCACGACCGGGAACGTGGACGATCTCGCGAGGTATTTTAATTACCTGAGGACCCTGGCGGACCTCACGGCCATGGCTAGCATCGTAGCCGTACAGGTACAGTGGCTTTAGTTCCGCGACTTCGAACAATTGTTCTCGAGAATTTTTTTACTTGGCAGTAGGATTTTGTTATTATTATTTATTATTGATTCGTTTTATAATAGTGACTAAAGGGTTGACTGAAGGGTTGAGGGTAATGAGGGAAACTGAGCACGTGAGATTTCGTAACAGGTTATTTAACTTTGGTGATTTTTGATGGAGCAGAATTTTAAATAGATTAGCTTCCACGAATTTTTGTAACAATCAGTTCGAAAGAATTGATCGATATCTATTGGCATCTTGGGACAATCGCGTGACAAATAATTTATTACGACAGCCTGTTACAGTGATATCTGTTCTCAAACGTGAGAACATTATTTACGACTAATTTATAAATAATTTCGTGTTAAGCAATTTGGCTATTTCGTACTTTAGCATTCCTCCACTGTTTCCACTTTAGAAATGTGACTTACCTCAATTAACCTACGACAATACTAATAAGTGGTGGAAAAATATTATTACCATTCAGTTTTAATAACAATACCTTCTCTTAATTAAACAGAATAATTTCCAGTTACTTCTGAAATAGCATCCCAAATGAAATTGTATTATCAGTTTCTCAAATTAAACAATTTTTCGCGGATCAACTCTCTGCGATAAAAACCGATAAAAAAAGACTGTAATCCGTGGAACAATTTCACGGATTTAGAAATCTCGAGAATCTCGATCCCCCTGCCATATGTCCCATCGAAATGAACAGGCTGACGCCTCGTGTGATATCGATCGATATCTCGACCAGCGTCAAGGCCCTTCAATGTCGCCGAAGAAGGACAAGGTAGCGCAAGAACACGGTGGCCAAACCTATCGATCCATCGAACTCGATTCAAATCAAAAAGAAAAAAGAAATATATAAATTGACCAGAAAAAGAATTATACAAACATTGTTTGCTAAGAAAATTAATCCTCAATCAATTCAACGTTCGTCGTTAGAATACTGCACAAAGAGAATAAAAGAGATACGTCAGAAAAAAAGAGAAAAAATCGCAGGAATAATGAAGCAATCTCTCGTTATCAAGGATTAATAACGAGAGATGAATAATACTCGTGCGAACGTTGCTTCCTTTTGTTGTGTCTCTTTTTTTCAATGAATCGAATCGAACGGGGAACGAGATCGACGAATTCTTCCGAGAACGTTGCGCCATTGATTTATCTGAAACGCGATCTTATTTTCTAATCAGATGTCGTGGCGGCTTTATCTGCTTTGTTTACAAAAATACACTCGAACGGATCGGACTATCTCGAGTTGTAAGATATCGAGTTACGCCATTGAACGACAACGTAGCCGCGGTTTTATCGCGAAACATTTTTCTGCGAAATGGCGCGCGACACCAAATGGCGGCGCCCATTGGCGTAGCTACCGAGAAATCGACGCGGCTCGATCTTAATCCGCCGATTTATCAACACTTCGCGTTGATCTTTCTCAGAGATTTCTTTCCCTCGAGTTCGTGGCAATTGAACGATTAGTTTCGTGACGGGAAAATATTTTTCATTGTTCCTCATACATTCATTCATTTTTATTCATTTTCATTCATTGGAATTAGAAGCAGGCTTTGTAGAATGTAATTTGCACTGCATTTTATATGCAACGAAGTACAGTAAAGGCTCCATTAAAGCGAAAATGTGGTATCCCATGCAAGGGAAAAGTTTATCCCCACTACTGGGGGGTATCCCCCTGGAGGCGTCCGAAGCTCGCTTGCCGATCAGTGTAACGCGATCAGGGCTCGGGTATATCGGTGAACCAATACTAATTCAACGATGAAACTTTGCTATTTCTCATCCTTTTCTTATGAAACTTTTACACGGCACAGCTGACATTTTTCTGATTAAAATGACACCAAACACGATACAATTTGGATCATATTTACATTATTTAATAAGAGCTGTATAATGCATTGTGAACAGTAAATATGGTCCAAATTATATCGTGTTTGGTGTCATTTTAATCAGAAAAATGTCACGAATCTGTTGGAAAAAGTTTGCTAAAAAAAAACTAAAAAATAAGAAAGTTTCATCGTTGCATTAGTGTTGCTCCAACGATACGCTGGCTTTTGTTTTGCCTCTTGGCTGCTCGGCCCTATATCTTTACTCGCTGTCCTTTTCTACGTTCGACGCTGTCGGCAAATTTCAAACAATGTAGGAACTGTACTATTTAGGCGAATGTTCAGACCCGAGGCTTTCGCTTTAATGGAGACTTTACTGTACTTGTTCACTGGGAACCGTGAATTATAGCCACGAAAAAGTGTAATTGACTTCTGTCGTCATTTTTAAAAAACACACTCGACCAAATGTGGCTCTCGACGATTTCAAAGAAGAGCGTATCTCAGAAGTGGAGCGTCTAGCGACGTATTTAGCGATAAGCGTTATCAATCACCACGAGGCTCAGGTTGTTGACGATAAGAGTGTCATAGGGTCACGTAATCAAGTCGCTTAATTAACGACGCGCTGTTACGTGACGTGCCCCATCGAAAGTTAATTGTCCGGATTATCAAGTCAACAGAGCTCGAGTACAGCGAGCTTCACGTTCTTTCTTGTTTCTCGCAAGTGTGCGTGTACGTCAGAGATATGTGCCGCGAGTGTATATGAGAAGGAGATACGTAATTGTTTATCAGCGTTCGCGTAATTTTGTTTGTTACCCAGTCCGAGCAATAAACATTGCAATTAAAAAGTAAAGAAATGAAACGTCTTGGAACGAGGGAAATTCATTTCAGAGCCGAAATTAAATTTCAAGTGGCACTTGGACATCTGTTTGGCGTTCAAGTGCTCAATATTTAAGCCAACTGATTTCATTTTATTATCCACGATATCTGCCGCACGGATCTGATTGAATTATCTTCGTCTATTTTTAGATGCTACGATATTTTTCTCTCGCATTGTTTTTAATTCGCCGTTGGGATAAACAATTAAACGACGAGCGCAAATTCCACGGCGTTCAACCGTCGCGAGCATTTTTCTTCGTCAAGTTTGCACTGCGATCTAGTGATTTTCCACGGTCCCAGATTTTTTTCTATTTGCTCGCCACTTGATCCAGCAGATAGGAAGAAAGTCTGGCACACTCGGAAGATAAGAAATGCCCGCGCGAGAAACATAAGTGGAATCTATCTGTACTCGTCATTTGAACGGTGACATAATTGCTCGAACACGTCACGATGAACAGGTGTTTCGATTTACGGGTGCCACCACTAATTGCCGTGATCAATTAAACCTGGTACTAATTGTCGTTCACCGTTAATCTGCTAGGTGAATTACAGTACGACCGATTAGATATTTATACGTAGTTCTATTGTTAGACGAGGTTAGTTATATTTCACTTTCAGCCCAGTTATGTTTCCATGCAATATTCACGGGGATCTATAGTTGGGAACAGTGTACTTCTTTTAGGTTACGTTTCACGGAATCAAGCATTAATGCGACTCTATACTTAGAAGCGGCATAGTCTTTTAGGTCGACCGTTTTATGTTCGTCGAAAGTTGGGAGAAACAGGCGAAAGTTGTTCGACTTAGTTCTGCGTCCTTTGATCTAGGGACTTTTAATTG
This sequence comes from Nomada fabriciana, assembly GCA_907165295.1. NCBI lineage: Eukaryota > Metazoa > Arthropoda > Insecta > Hymenoptera > Apidae > Nomada > Nomada fabriciana. The sequence continues at coordinate 8,887,571 of OU015699.1, read as the reverse complement.
ATACGTCCAAGGGCGGACCATTATAGATATCGTTGGCCTCCATTTGTCACGTGACCGGGTTTAAACAGATCATTACCGCAATTCGTGTTGGCATCAGAACGAAAGGAATTTAATTTGCAACAATCAAACGGGCGACCGAAAAAATATTTCTAGCTGTATAAACAAAAAAATTACTACAAGTATAATTAAATTAATCCGACCTACCACACTGTTATACAATATTGAAAAAACACACCTGCCAATTGACAACGAGACGGGAGGAATAAACTGTTCGAGATAAAATATCGATGATGTCGTTTATTGATGTCGTTAATCGATCGGACACTTTATCGGGCGGATCGCAGGGCACGAGAACCCGCTCCATAAATTATCCGCGCGTGATTAATACGCTCAATAATAAAACGATAATCTTATCTGTGACTTAACTGACCACGGGTAGTTAACGTTCTAATTATCATCGATATGCATAATTCGATTGTTTATAAAACCCGGATTACCCAAGAGTCAGCTGTTCCTCTTTAATAAAATCGGTGGTACGAATTGACTGTTCTCACTGGGTACTTTGACAACCTAATATATTTGCAAGTACGATTGATGAATAAATAATTATATTTCTGCCGGATTAATAAATAATCATTGGGTGATTATTATATTTATATTTATTCACACCTGTAATATATGGACCGTTTATTTTGAAAGTGGTGTAAGTCCATTTTTTATTATAAATGAAAAGTTTACACTAAATTTATCACAAATTATGAGATATCTCATGTAAGAGATCTCGAAGTACGAGCGCCATGCCGGGGCATATGGTTAACATCAGCGCGGGCCCCGAAGGCGGACGTACCCAGCGGACACCATGGACGACAAGGGCGCACATGGCTAAGGCCCTTGAAGGGATGGCGTCGGGGAAAAACCCAGATAGCGCGTCGTTGCCGATCACGACGCATCGGGGGATTCTTGTAACGATCGCCGTTCGGAGCAGTCCTGACACTGCTTGTCTAAAGAATTGTTAATAAAGACCTACTAGGCATAAGCGTTTAATATAGAATGGCGTACTTTATTCCTATAGTACCTTTCCGTGTGCGAAAGTATCGTTAATATTAAATATTATAACGCTGTGTCTTACACTCATTTTTTTGTAAAAGATGGACTTGCACCACCTTCAAAATAAACGGTCCACATAAAAGTGTCAGTGGATAGGAAAATAAATTTAAACGACTTTCTTGTATAACTTTGAAAATCACAGAAATGTCGTCTCGCTTTCAAGCGAATGGAAAAATTCCAAAACCCCGAATCTTTACGCGGACTCGCTTTATTTATTGCACCTGGATGCGAAGCAAATAAGCGAAGGAAATCTGTATACATCTCAGGGGGGTGGAGGGTGCGCGCTCACGTGTTTTGGGGGATTTAGGGTGCGCTTGTATGCGTGTACAATGTGCCGTCATTTATCTGCGTCGAAAGTTTCATACGAGACGTGCAAATATTGTAAATTTCACGAGATAAGAATTGGTCTCCGCCAATAAGAGGGAGAGGGGTGGTTTATTACCCTTCTTGGTATCTCATTCGATTAATCGTGTTCATTATTCTGACGATTTTTCAAAAATTAGCAATTGATTATTTAAGAAGAATTTATACGGTGCACTTAAAAATTGCTCCTTATCTTCGTTAATGTAAACATTAATTCGAATGGAAATTCCAAGGGTTGCTTTATACCGGGCGCAATAATATCAGGAGGAATGAATCATTTTGCGGCCATAAAGAATATTAATATGGGCGACGAATAAAAATTTGCATCTCCTTTCTGTTTACAGTTCAAGCGAATGCTGAACAAAGAACTGTCCCACTTCTCGGAGTCCTCGAAATCGGGCAACCAAATATCAGAATACATCTGCAGCACCTTCCTTGGTAAGTTCAACGACCCTCGTTCAACAATTAAAAGGCGGAGCCGTGTGAACGGAATGAAATAATTTTCGAGAAAAAAAGAAACAAAAAGGAAAAGTCAGACGGTTCGTAGTTATATCGAGGTCAACGTCGGCAAGCAGATTTATCAGGGACAACGTGAGAGCGGATCAGACTTTTACGCACCGAGGGCCCTTGAAAGTTTGCAAGTGCAACGCGTGTTTCACGTTCCTTCATCCCGTTTCGCCCTCTTTGTCTCGCGTTGATCCCTGTTTGCCACTTGAACGGCAATCCGAGGGACCGGAGTACAAACTTTAATTGCAAAACAGTTCCGATACGTTCAGCCTTGTGTATTTGCGTTTAAGCAATCCGTTTTAATCGCGGTAAATTGTAAATAGTTATTAATGTTTCTGTTTCTATGAATTTAGAACGATCTTCTTACTCTATCCTATTCTTTTTTGTATTTGTTGAAATTGTATTTCGTTTTGTAATGCGCGCGTTTTTGTTGGTCAATTGCTTCATATTCTTTTTACTCGGTAGAGTTCGCCACGGTTGTAACTTTTCACCTTTTGATTAACTACGATTGTTCTTATATTGTATTTTCTTATCAGTGCAGTGCATTTGAATAATTGCACATCTCATTAAATTCTGCCAATCCCTAACAGTATTACAATCTACTTTATGTTATTTTATTTAAGTTGTGAATCTTTTCTTTATCTCTATATTTACTTTAAACTGTACATGATACTATTATTCTCTGTGTGACACAATCCCCTGTATCACTCAAGGGTTCTCTTGCCCGTTGATTCATGAAATATATTATTATTATTATTACTATTATTTGTAGCGATAAGTAAAATGAATTATAGACAGTTTAATAGTAAGTGAATATTGATATTCGATTAGAATAGACATCGAATAAATATTGAACTATTGAACTGAGAGTATACGCTGAAAACTATCAATGGAAAAAGTATTTCTCTCGAAACGATACACGCCTGTATTGATTTAATTAAATGATACCCTCCTGTTTAATTAATTAAGCAATTAAACCTGCCCTTGCTCGGTTAAATATTCCTATTTAATTAATTAGATAATATTCTGCTGGTTATTAAATTGCATAAAATATCATGGAATATCTTTCACAAACAGACAAGCAACAAGAATTGGACTTACCCTCCCTGCGGATCGAGGATGCAGTCGCAGCTGCCGGAACTGTGGACGCAAGGGCGGCGAAGAAGAAGGACCGGGTCCAGAGGGGCCCGGCTGCCATGTCCCACATAAGCGGCGTGAAACGGCCCCTCACGCACACAAACAGCTTCACCGGGGAACGTGTGCCCCCCCACGGCGTGGAGACACCCCACGAAGAGGAACTTGGAAAGGTAGGAAGAACTTTGTCTCGCCTTGTCACAGAACTCGGACCTGAAAATAAAAAAAGTAACACGGTTAATTAAAGCTGGAATAATGAATAATTTTATATCGATCGCAGTGCAATTAAATACAAGTTAACAAACTAAATAACATTAATTTCAATCGTTAATCATTTAAATTGTTAATTGTTCTATTATTTTATAAATAGATGTCTGAGAGTTTCTGATAATTATTGTTTATACATTGCACAGTGCCAAATGTTGTTTATACCCCGAATCACAGTTACACAATTACACAATTCGAATTTGTGTTTAAAAAATCGGGAAAAGTTTGAGGGAACAGCGTGACGTTTATGTTACGTGAACGAAAATTACATGGACGTTCGACGACACACGGGGAGGCACGATTCGATGTACAACTACGTTCGAAATAAATCAAAGCAGTTATATAAGCGGTGTCCGAAATATTAAGCAGCTCCGTGAAAGCGAAATTAATGAACTTTCTACCGATCCGGAAGACCTCGATTACTGATTCAGTGCCTGGCTCGCTTCGAAACACTGCCTAACCGGTTTTCGACGTCGGAATTGCAGAAGTTGCCGCTGTTAAAATACGGGCGAGTGAGGAAAAAAGATCGTGGAACATTTCAATAACGAGAATTAGTATTGGATAATCGTTGCACGGATGGCAGGGATTAGATAAGAGTATTATAAACTCTAATAACATTACATTCTCTGATAACAGTGGTGTAACTAAATTTTTCTATGGTAACTGAGAGGTAGCATTTCGTGAAATAATTATAAAATAATAATTTATATATTTATCCATGCTGAAACATATATGTTCCACTTATTCGAAATAAATCGTTCTTCTCAAGTTAATCAAATCATTTCCACGACAGAAATATGTTCAACAAACCCAGAAAATATTGATACGAAATATATTTCGATCAGCATCCAAGTTCACCTGCGCAGATGGGTCTCACGGTGAATCCCACGCCGTTGTCTAGTTACTAATTAAGCAGGCTGGCCACACGTCCGGGAACACGTGCAATCTTTGCAACGGGCGAAAAACGTCTGAGACCGTTCCTGTTGTCGTCCCACGTGATCTTCGGTCGTTCGCTTCCTTGTTTTCGTGCGTGTCACACCTGCGTCGCACCTTCTCGCTCTGCGATCATAGGCGCGCCTCTCTCTTCGCCGCGACAACCTTGGAATCGCCTTTAAACGTCGAACACGACACGAATAACTGCTGCACGAATTCTCTTCGCTTCCGTTTCGAATTTATGTGAAATGCATTTAATTATTGCGACTGTTTGCAAGTGACGTTGTTGTTGCTATTGTTACTGTTATTGATTTAAATGTTTTTCCTGCTCGGCGCACGCTACGACTAAATTTGCACACCGAGGCCCACACTGTCTTCAGAATTATCGTCGATTCGGGACTAGAAAGGGACGTCACAGGTGACGAAAATATTCCACCGTCTGAAAAACGTAATCACGCACTGAGATCCGTTTCCCTTTCTGCGTCCTTATCCTTATCACTCCGCGCGCGTCTATTAGCACAAGTTTTACGAGGGGCTTTACGAATCTCGCCTAGGAAATTTCCAGCGTTGGGAACAATGTACCGGCAGACGGTCAAATATTTACCAGTTTTCTCGTTTAACACGGCAGACGCACGGGTGGGGGGGATAAAATGTGCAGGGAAATGAACGATAATCGGGTCGGGCTTTGCAACTTTCGGTTAATTAATCTTTATGATTTATTTTGCATCGAATGTAAATTTAACAATTTTTCACGACGATTTATTTATTTATTCGGTGCAAATATCAAGTCGATAGGAATGTCAATTTAATTATTTATGATAACCGTGGACTAGAAAACCTGCGCCTATTTTTCTAGTCTATTTGCACCAACGTGCTGGGCGTAAGTAGATACGGTCAACCACCGCCAGACAAACAATCGATTCGCTGAAATCAATGGCATTTGTATTTACGTTCGTGTGCACAGTGACGAAAAATTTGGGCCGAGGTCGCGACGATGGCCTAATTTCTCGACCCCTTGTAATTATCATTACCGTTATTTTCACCTCAATGTACGAGGTCGCGTAATAATCTTCGCGCAATAGTAATAGTGAGACCACACTGTTTCGAGAATTAAGGACGAAGGGCTGTATCAGTAATAATAATTATTATTTAAACAATGAAATTTTCCTAATTGGGAATGTTTGCTTTTTATAACATTTATACAATTATTTATATCCGTGATAAATATTTCAAGTTCGCCAATTTAAATCCGGATCGCCATCGGTTTAAATAAATTAACCCTTCGATCAGTCCCAGTTTGGAAACAAAAATTCCAATGGCTCGTTTCATTTTTCTTTCCCAAACCAATCAATTGACGACCAATTATCCGTCGTTCTCACTCGATCAATCAATCTACAACCGGTCGTCCCAATTGACAGTCAGTGGTCCCGAGCGTCATTGGAAGATTTGTCAAATAAATTCATCGTTCGTTAAATTGAAGCACAAGGTCCATTTATCGTCGTCCGAATTTTTTATTAACGACCAGATGAATGAACTTTAACTTCCAAAACTTTCCTCCACCGCCTGACACAGAATTGCAATTCCCCTCTTTTTACGCAGAGAGAAGAGCTGCAGCTTTCACCTGATCAGTTGTCCAACGTTCCCTATGCTGATGCAATGCTTCCTACTCCCAAAGAGAAAGACACCATCAGAAAGAGACCATCAGGTCGTCTCGAAACACGCCTCGCGAGACATTAGAATCATTTCACGGCCCACGCTATTCTGATTCAGAGTCGCGAAATTGCTTCCAACTCCTTATTTGGCTCGCGACGCAGTGCTGTTCGTTTGCTTGTTCAGCGAAACGAGGCTAGAATGTTCCAGGGTACGCTCGAACTAATCCTGAACAGTTGATTCGAACCGGGACGTTGCAAAATTTCCTGCGATTCCGCTCTGGGTCCAAATAAACGATCTTTAATTGGAACAGCGCGATTATTCCGAGGACTATAAGAGCCAGCTGACAGGACTAACGCTGCAGGGCTTGAGAAGTATCTTTAGCCATTGCTTGTTTAGCAAAAGCCAAAGGAAGCTGATAGTTCATTGCGAATTTCAATGATTAACAACGACTGCTGAGGAAATAAACTGTTTCGGGGAGAGACAGATCGGTAGACAAAAGCAAATAGTCCCAAAGAGAATTATGTGAACACTTGAAGAACTGTTGCAGTGTTTAATTTAGCGTCGATAGATAACTCGAATTTGGCTGCGCACTTTGAAAGGCAGGGGAATAACTAATTCTGCTCGGCCAGGAATCATCAGTTCACAAAGGGATCCATTTGGGGATTTTGATATATAATTCTGTTAGGCTGTGTGGATAAGTAGGTCGCTCTCAGTTACCATAGTTAATTGTCTGCGATTGTCTATTCCTTTGTGATGAACACGTTACAAGCAGCAAGGACCAACAGTGTTGAACAGCAATGTTGGTAGGGCTGAGACTCTCAATAGACACCTGATAGTAGTAGTAATAATAGTAAGAGCTCGTCATCAACAAGAGATAGTTCCCTAATCATTTGAATCAATTTTTACTTATGAAAGCGGGTGAAAGTAAAGTTCAATGACTTACTGATTTATGCTGACCTGTTACAGGTTCTGTCAGACATCGACAAGTGGGGCATCGACATCTTCAGGATAGGCGAGCTGAGCAGCAACAGGCCGCTGACCTGCGTCGCCTACACAGCTTTCCAGACCCGTGATCTGCTCAAATCGCTGGCCATACCAGCCAAGACCTTCGTTACCTTCATGATGACCCTAGAGGATCACTACGTCAAGGACAATCCCTTCCACAATAGCCTGCATGCGGCTGACGTGACCCAGTCCACCCACACTCTGCTCAACACGCCCGCACTCGAGGTTAATATATATTCGATTGTTGTTACCGTCATTGCTTTCGCAACTTTCAGCATGCCCCCGTGTACACGATAGTCCCCGTTTCTTCGTTCAGGAAAGCAGACTATTCGAAAGTTCTAGCTCTGTGACCTAATTGATCCCCTGGCGATGTTAATTGATTTTCTGTTGGTCGCAATTGGAGCTCCATTAATATTAGCCGTTGCTGACTAGTTTATTGAGATCTTCTCTTGGTTGCAGTCCGTGTTCACGCCACTGGAAATCACAGCAGCCCTATTCGCGGCCACCATTCACGACGTGGATCATCCTGGACTCACCAATCAGTTCCTTATCAATTCGAGTGAGTATTCCTTCTGTGGTGCTTAGACACAGAGACTTGAAGCTTCGTGAAATCCTTGAGAAAGTGTCAAGAAACGTTTCCAACCACAGCTGACTTGGTCAAGCTCACGTCTAACCTTCGCACATCTCTTTTCACAGGCTCCGAGCTCGCCCTGATGTACAACGACGAGTCCGTCTTGGAGAACCATCACCTGGCGGTGGCGTTCAAGTTGCTGCAGAACGAGGGCTGCGACATCTTCGTCAATATGACCAAGAAGCAGCGTCAGACACTCCGCAAAATGGTCATCGATATGGTCCTGTCCACGGACATGTCCAAGCACATGTCCTTACTAGCCGATCTGAAGACCATGGTTGAAACCAAGAAGGTCGCAGGGTCCGGTGTCCTTCTGTTGGACAACTACACTGATCGTATCCAAGTCCTGGAGAACTTGGTGCACTGTGCTGACCTGTCCAATCCAACGAAACCCTTGCCACTGTACCGACAATGGGTCAGCCTGTTGATGGAAGAGTTCTTCCTTCAGGGAGACAGGGAACGAGAGCAAAACATGGACATCAGCCCCATGTGCGACAGGCACAGTGCTACGATCGAGAAGACACAGGTCGGTTTCATCGACTTCATCGTCCATCCTCTCTGGGAGACCTGGGCTGACCTGGTGCACCCAGACGCACAGGAGATCCTCGATACCTTGGAGGAAAATAGAAACTGGTATCAGTCCATGATCCCACCCTCGCCACCGTCCGACGATCAACAGCAACAGCTGCAGCAAGACATTGACCAGCAGTCCGAGAGGATACACTTCCAGGTGAGGATCTATGGAACTGTTGAATATTCTTTCACCCCCTAGTGATCTATAGAGTACAGCTCCTTCCTCTTTTGAGAAAAGTGGTCCTTTTTTCGTATCGTCTAATGTGAGGGACAATTCCCTTGTTCCAGGTGACACTGGAGGAAGGCGACGAGACAGGCGATGCCACGGAAACAGGTGGCGCAGCGGAATCCACTCTGGCCAGCGAAGAAGGGGGCGGTGAGTCGGAGGAGAGCGCAGCGGAGGCTGGGATGTGACGGAGGCTCGCGGGCATTTGCAAGAAGCTCCACGAGAGGGTGCAGCAGTCCTGGTGGCGTGTGCGTCAGTGACAGCTAGCCCGCTGCCGCTGGTCAGCTCTCTTTGTGTCGACCTATTGACCTTTTGGCCAAGCTCCATCCCCCGGAACGGTGGAAGAGAAGCCCGTCTCGGACCAAGGGACGGTTAAAGAGAGAAGGAGACAGCCAGGAAGGAAGCAAGCAAGCAATCGAAGGGAATGTCTAGTCGCCTGGCCCTATGGGAGAGGTCTTTTTTGTCTCGTCGAAGAGCAGGAAGATGTTCGTGAAGAATGAGAAGCCCATTGACACTGTCGTTTGGTCCCGATTGCTGACGCTGGTCTCAGCTAGGGAGCGACGATTTCTGATCGCTGCGTCTCGGCTGGTTCGAGTCGCAACGGCAAACGTCCACGGTGGACCATCCTCGATGGAGAGAGGAGTATCGTCGTTGCCATTGTCGTTTATACCCCCCCAATCCCCTTTACCCCAGTCGTCGTTCGATCGGTCAGGAATCGATGAAAGAATTAACGCGTCTGTGTGGCTCGAACGGAGGGCACGAATCTCTTCACCAAGTACCTGTACACAAAACGAAGGCGGACTGGTCAGTGAAGGGCCGTCCACCTTTACTGTGAAACACGACTCGAAGAAACGAGGGAACGCTTCGTCTCGCCCAGTGACAGGATCCTATCTTGACATATCAATTACAGATGGCAGCCCTGGCCGCCAGATTTCAACGATTCAATGCTGGTTCCATTGTGACAGAAGAGAATATCGTTAGGGAATACCTGGGGCTATGTTACCAAACTGGAAGATCACTAGAAGAGCGTTAGATGTCGCGCAGTCGGCGTTCATCCTGAAATTCTCCAATGATCATACCTCGATTGCTACCTAGTATAGTCTAGGGACTGTGGCCAATCCTTAATCCTAGGGCTTCGTAATCATTGCTCGCTGATTAGAGCTTCGTAGAGGACGTTGAAAGTATGTGAGATGGGACTGGGAGAGTCCTGAATTAAAGGTGGCGCGACCGTGGCGCCACCTAGCGGCTGAGAAGTTAATTTTAATACAGAGCGCTGAAGGCTGGCCTTTTCCTTTGAGTTTACATTGAAATTAACGTAGTCCAGCTGTCCGTAAGCTTTCTTCTCCCGTTCATACATATACATACAAAGACACACACACGCCCACGTACACCGACACATGCACACCAGACGTACACGGAACATACACAAGTGATGCGATGGCGTTTTTAACCAAAGAGTAATGTTAGTCACATTTTGTCGTTCGCGAAACGAACGTGAGAATCGAACCTCGTCTTTTCTTCGTCCGAGTTAAGAGAAAAGAATGAAAGAGACGAACAAAACAAAAAAAGAAGATAAGCCATCGCGCCATCTGACTTCTAGCGACGGTAGATTACTTAGGGGAGAACGAGGCGGTGAATTAATTAGCTAGAACCTTGCGGCTCGATGTGTTAACGGAACGAGACTAAAGAACAAAAAGAACAAAAAAAGAAAAACAGTGTAAAAATGTTAAAAAAAAAAATCGAGACTATGAAAAGAAATATGAAGTACTCTCTCGCTTGGATGTCTGTGAATCGCTGAAACTCGAGGATCGACAATCGAATCCTATCGCTCTCTTCCTCGAAGCATCAGTGATACCAATCGAAATTTAACGAAACCATGGTAGCACCGTTTCACCCTTCACTTTTGAAATATATTTTTTTCTTTCACACACGACTATTCGATTTATCTCGATCAATCGAATCGCGGGAAATGACAGACAGGTGGTCGGTGCTCGAGGAAGAGGCGAGACTCGAAATCTGTGTCCGTAGGCAGTGAATCTAGTGAATGTTTCTGGTGCTGGCCACCGAGCTTAGTTAATTAAGGGTAATTACGTAAGGCTACGAGTACACGACTAGATATTAAGCTGAGGTATTAACCAGAAACGAAAAGAAAGAAAACCAAAAAAATGAATAAACATAAAAGCAAGCGAATCTTCTTTAGGGCGTAAGCGACCAGGTAATTAATGATAATTAATCGTTCAACGGCGAGGACGACGACGTGAATTATAATGGTGATAAATCGTCGTGCCGTTTGTTCCAATGGGATCCCTCGAATTCGGGAGAATCCTGATCGAAGATATAAATATCAAAATGGAGATCAAGAGATTCGATGGAGAATCGGCCGATCGAACGACGAGGACAATTCTTCTATGATTTATCCATTTATTAACCACCCCCGAACCCCAACCCCCGAGTCTGTTGCCTGTGCCCCGATATAGATTTAATTCCATGGTTTGTTTCTTTCTTTCGACAATTGTTTCTTTTCTTTTCTATGGTTTTCGCGAGCCGACTCAACGATATTGTTACAAATAATAACGGTCCCCCGACTAATGACAATGTTTTACGTGTAATTAGCGTGAACCACGGCGGTGTTGGTTTCACGAGGCGATATGTGTGTGCGTTATTATTATTATTATCATTGTTATTTTTTAATTGTATTCGAGGGCGGAATTGATAATGGTGGCGACGATGACGTCCGTCGAACGACACGGTCACGTGTATGGGGCGCTGATAATCGCAAATGTTACGAGTAATAAGGAGAACAAAAAGAAAATGAGAGAAAAGATGAAACGAAAAACTGAATACAACGTGTTTGATTGCTGGACAGTTAAATGAACATGTATTAATATCGTGTAACCCTCGTACGAGATATATGTGTAATAAAAACATATTTATTGTCGGAATTCAATTGGAGGTGTTTCTATCTTTCCATAATTTCCCGCACCTTACCTTGGACCCTTGACGAATGTGGAAACGTGCAAATTGTGTGAAGAAAAAGAAGGGGTGAGACGGTACAGTTTATTTCTGTACCGTTAAACAATAAAAAATAAGCCTGCGAATAATTTATAATTATCACGCAAACAATTTTAAATGCACTATAAAAATGACTGCACTATGATGAAATTATAATACGCCGCAACTATCCTCGAGCAATAAATTACCAGGCACCTTAGTATGAGGGCGGAAAGGGTTACAAATAAAACCACCAGGCTCCCGCATAATTATTTGTAAATATATTATTAAGTAACATCTATAATATAGTAATGAAAAATCATTTACATTAATAAGTATCGACGTAATAGTTTTCGTGTGTGTGTGTCTGTGTTCACCCTCCTTCATCCCTTCGACCCAACATGGCGTCGCGCCATTATTCGCGCGAAAAATCTTTCGCAAGAAAGCTGGCCGTTTCGAAACTCCAAGTTTTAAATACCATTAATAAATTCTCAACTTTCGAGAGTTCGCAGCGTTCGAAACGCCTACACGATATACACGTCGTCTCGATATTATATCGAAAAGCTTCTGGAGGGTGGTGGCGCCACCCTCTCCACGCCTAACCTCAATCGTGGCACGAGATATATCTGATATCCTCTCCCTCTTTTGTGTATGTTTCTGCTTTCTCTAAATTTCTCTCTCTCTCTCTTTGTTCCGTTCGGTAAAAAATGTATCAGGCGTCCTTTACACGTGGCGATTCTTAATCTATCGTGGTTATTACGTAAGTATATCAAGATGGCTCGCGGCCTCAACCCTCGATCGAGATATCGATACTCGAATTGATTCGAACATACATTTTCCCTCGCCCTTACTGTTCTTCACTTTGTTCGTCTATTATCATTGGAATCTCGTCGAGCATATTTTCTTCTCGTCTGTGCCATTTAATTTACTTTATCGTACGATAATAGACGAAGATCGAATAATACATATTTCCGGTGAAAAATAAAACAAAGATTAATCATCTCCGGGCTTGCCGCGAGTTTACCTCATTCTTCAATTCGATTTCGAATCGTCTCGATCGATGGTTGCGGACCCTTTTTTTTATTCATCAATTTACAAAATCGAAATTACCATGTAAATCGCTAAAAGTAGAGACGGTAGTAGTCGTTGTGTTTCGTTCTACAGGCAGTAACGTGTGTGCGTGACGAGGGGGGAGGGGGGGAGTGAACGAATTATATTTCGAAATTAGCGCTTTCCCTAATTAATTGGTTAATTAATTCGCGCTTTCGCAATAGGGGTGGGATTTATGGAACGAAAAATTCCATGGCTGATTTTCCATCCCTTGCAAGTGTTCGGAACATTTGCCGCATCTCTTTCAAAGTGGTTTTTATTACTTATATTTTGCTAAAAAGAAAAGTGTGTTTTCGTGAAAATCCTAGAGATGCGAATGAAATATTTTCCCCTTTTTCTTTACATGGTTGTGCAATACAAATATTGTGATCTGTGCAATCGACATTTTTTACCCGTAAAGGGTTGGGAAATTTTGCGTACTTCGTGAAGTTGAATTAATATCGTTTGTTTAATTATTATTTGCAACAACTTTATCCGAGATTCTTCTTGCAATCGTTATTCTGTATATCGCCGATAAATGCAAAGTAGTGCAGGATCGTGTTCGTTCGTTTTCAGAATCGCATTTCCCACCACGCACCTTCGTAAATACCTGTCTTTCGAACCTTCGTTACATTATAAACATTATTTTACATCATCGAAGGAATGCGGATACATCTCCGTCGTTTTTGCCACGGAATAGAATCGCTGTTTCATCGAATCTGCTTTTCCCTATCGTTCTGACGTCACGACATATAGTTCAAATTGTTCAATAAATTCGAATTAATTGATAGAAAAAAAGACTACTCCTGCATGATGAAAAAAAAGTACGATACTCAAGGAATAATATTAAATAAAAGTCTGGCAAGACGTAGAGGAATTCTAATTAATGAAATTAGTAAAATTATTAATAATAATAATTAATACATCTATTCTAAGCGAATTGTTTCACTGATCTGGTTATTTACGCAATTGAATTAATTGTTGCACGGTCATATATTAATCTTCAGGTGAATAATAGTTCCCCTCGTTATTAACCGATGAAAAGCAGAGAAAAGCCTGCACTTCGATGAAACAGGTGTGTGCCATCGAGTCCGCACTCGTCGGCCATTTGTATTCTTTTTTTCTTTAGTAACTTCACAACAATAAAAACATAGTATATATATATAATATATTCTCCGGTATTTATATTTATAATATAATTTATATTTAAATATTTTTCTCGTATATAACTATTTAACCCTCGATATAAATACCCTGAAATCTACACCCCCCGCGTTCTATATAATATATAAAACCGAATACACCAGCAACCCCTCGAATCTCATCCATCAGCAGCCCTCCGTGCGTTTCTTAATTTTTGTTAAACATTTTCTCATTAATTCACATCGCCCCGTAGACGTTCCACCTCTGTGTGAAAATCGTTTAAGCCTACTATTTACAGAACATCCGGAGTTCCCGCCATTTTGTTGTTTTTCGTTTCCTTCGTTTCAGACGACGACAAATTTTTGTTGAACGCCGTTGAATGCTTCGAGTAATCCTGGCGAAGTTTTGATTCTTTTTCCGCACTCCTCAATCGGCAATCGGGATTCTTTTTCGTACGAAGCAAGAATAATATACACGGTGCACAGCTGACACTTCGGAAGGTATTTTGACGCCTCTGTGTTATTGCATTTTAATTGTTATGGGAAAGCAAAATTGTTGCGAGTAATTTTAATAATAATATCGGATTAGATATAATTAATTCATATCGTAGATTACTCGTGCTTATCGGCTACACCGTTGGAATTGACTAGAATAATTATCGAAATCGAATATCGTATATCGAAAGTTAAATAATAGCCGGATTTGAATTGAATTTGGTTCGAATTGAAATTGAAAAATTAGACATCGGTAAGAGCATTGCGTTTGAATTAATAAATTATATATATATGTACAGAATATATATGTATCTTCAATTAAATATACATTAATTAATGTTTAATTATAATACAACATTTATCTTTGGTATCCTGTTGTAGGTGCAAAATATTCGTGACTAAACTTAAGATAAAATTAATATCAGCCAATTCCACAAAAAAAAGACAAATCAAACAACGTTATCACAACCCTTCGTGTACAATAAAAAATCTTATCCAAAACTATCACAAGCGAACCCTTCAAACCTCTCACTTATTATAAATAATCGGCTACAAAAGTTACCTTATCAATTATCGCACTTAAACGATCGAATTTACAATAATTCAGAGGTCTGCACAATTGACAACGACACGAAAAGCGTCAAAAAGAAACCTCGACTAGCATAATAAAAAAGTTCATTCACCTCGACACCAACAACACTTTCTTTCTAATCACGCCATGCATCTCGTTCCCAGACAACCCAGTTCCATTGTTCTTCTCCCCTCATTATTATCATCATTATTCTATCTACCTAATAGTGTACAAGTTCATAGCCAACACCAAATTGTCCTCGTGTATTTATATATGTATAGTAATATTTATAATATTTATATTCGTATTTATAGTATGTATATCCAGTTGTCCGCTGAATTACACGATCGAGCGGCTGTCCCGTCCCCTCGTTCGAAAGATTCCCATAATTAAAATAGTTCCAAGTGAAAAATATCTTCGTCGAGCATTCGTACATTAGTAAACTTTCTCCCGCAAACGATATCACTTTACCCGAAACGTACGTGTCGTGCGCATATCGTTCGTTGAATTACTATTTATAACAATCGTCGTTTCAGTTCCTCCTGTTCCTCCTTTCCTCGTGGTTTCCGTCGTTTCACAATTCAGAATGTTGTCGATGGACAAGTTGATTATCAACAGCGATATCTAGCGGTTACTCTCGTCCCCACTCTGGAATCCCCTCGATTAATCGATATGTCGTGTCTCCCTCGTGTTCCAGCGCCATCTACGGATCTATTCGAACCTCCTCGTCGCTACCTTCCCTCTAGGAAACTCTGGTACCAACCTCGCGGTGCGATTGAAAATATATATACATATATATCGATATATCTGCGATAAATCTGAGGATTCTAAATTTCAAAGAAATAATAAAAACGGCTGCAGGCAGCACAATTGAAATTGTATGATTTATCAGGTATCAAAGTATCGGGGGTTCCTGAATGAAGGCTGAAGGGTGGAATTATGAAACAAGAAATATTTCGGAAAAAAAGAAGGGAGAAATCCGTTTGGACGCCTGTACACCTTCAGGCGCAGTAATGGTTATACCAGGCATGGTAATAATAATACTAATTATTATAATGATGACGATGATAATAATAATAATAATTGTTCTTAGCCCTCCGGTACTCACGGTGCGGAGGGAGTTTTCCCTTTATTTTCTCCCTCGCACTCTCTCCATTTATTTTTCCCCCTTTCTCCGACACACACATACCCGCACCACGCACAAGGAGAAAATTCTTGCCGTCTCTCTCCTATTCTCGGCAGCCTTGGAACTTTAATTAAACCGCGTATAATTACAGCTGAAGCGTTCCAATTCCTGGCAAGTGTACACGTTTCGATCGACCTGGAGAATATCACGCACCATTGCCAACATGGCGGACACTATAGTCGCGGACCTAAATAAGAGCTACAAGTTTCGTTCTCTCACTCACACCCATTCCCCTCGACTCGCTCCCACTATCCGTCCACGCTTGCCTCGTCCTCTTTTCTCGAAAAAAGACCGCCACTCGAAATCCACACAGAATTGGCCCCGGCACCCTTGAATTTGTGTTCCTCTTTTTTTTTCGATTTTTCAATTTTTTGATTTTTTCTTCTCCTATTCCCTCCTTCTCCTCCGTTCCGGCGGGACATTCGAATCGCTCCGTCTTTCTTGCCTGGCTCGACGCGCGAAACTTTTGCGGAAGTTTTTGCAATCGACCGTGGAATTGGTTGCTACCCAATTTGAAACTATCTACAAAACTCTGAAGAGTAATAATTGAAGGGTACGAGAAAATAATTTGTTGCCAATTATTTAATATGTGAACAAATATATAAAGAATCGAAGAAGAAAACAATTGAGGTAGCAATAGTTGAAAATTGATTTCCCTTAAAAATGTTAATCCACCTGCCCCTGAACAAAATTGCTCAAATTCCATCCGTCCCAAAAAAAACCCCAAAAGTACCGTCACCCAAAAAAATAAATCAGCCACTAAAAGGGTACGTACTCGCCCGAAGTAAGGCTGAGGGATTCCCCTAACCTCAAACAGCAGACTGCGCGTAACAGCAGCCGCTATTCCAATAAAACCAAGCGTCTTAAGTGAATTTTATGTACATGTACGCACTGTATGTACATACGATCAGCCAAGTGTCCGCCATATTTTAAAACAGGAGCAAGATTCGTCCAGGTGAAAATTCGGTCGACTCGTTCGAATAATTTTCTTATTCCTCTTTCTCTTCGTGGCGTCTCATCATCTTACACGCTGTTATGCTTGATTATTAGGTTACTTTCTCCCATCGCACTTCCGGGACGCTTCCATTTCACATATATATATGTATATATATAATTTGTATTTATATATATATGTATATATATTTATATCTGTATTTATATATTTATATTTATATGGAGTTTTCTTTGCTCGCAGTTGCTATGCTGCCATGAGTTTGTGTAGCTGACTACACGGCCGTTTCGTGGCCAAACTTCTCTCAGTGGTATCACCTCACGATATACCTGCCGAATAGGATACCTAGTACCGCCAGGATGTAGACCGACGCAGAAATACGGAAAGTCCACGACGTGGCCGTTGAGATGTCGCCACATTGCGCTGGAAGAATAAAAGTTTAGGTTATGGCCGGTACAGGGGCTCGTAGCAATATTTTTGATGGGATATTGGAATTTCCTATTTTCTACCATTCGTGATTTTATCAAATTTGTTCAATTTTCTAAATATTCCGCGTCTTTTCAATTCTGAACTTTCTGGACTGTTAATTATTCGATCAATTTCTACAGAATCTTTGTATCAAAGGTTTCGAAGAGTTTTTATTTTTAAGTTTGCAGTTTTTCTGCAGCCTCGAGAGGGCAGTACTAATAGGTTTTACCTTGTTAAGTGTTCCCATCGTTAATAAAAATCCCTAGACCAGTCACCACTGTGACACTTCTGCCAATATTAACTTATAATTAATCCTGTCAGCCAATGAATCAGCAATCGTGCCGGCCAAACGATCCGAACGGTCAGAGCCATTGACGGAACACGATAATCAGAAATGTCGTCGACGATGCTTACCGTAGGACGTGAGGTTGAGCTGCCACGAAACCAGTTGACGATGAGAGGCTCTTGGACAGGAAGCAAGATGACCCGTCACAGAGAGCTCACGACTTCCTGTCGCCGCAGCGGATGCACTGTAAACGAGACAATAACGTCCCACGTCTGTGCTCGCCACCAAATAGGCTGTGTCGTTTTCGATCCAGGTACCGTGACACCAGTACTCTGCGAACATTACATTTTCATTGCCAGCAATCAGTCCAAGATTGAGAAAAATAAATAAATAAATAAATATTATATTAATCAATGAAAAAGTTATTATTATCCTTCCACGCGAGTACTTACAGTGACAGACAGGAGAGCAGTGAGTAGAAACTTGTTATCAACACGACACATAAAATACCTATGGTCGCCGCAGTGCAACAATCAAAGAAACATAAAAACGCCAGAAAAGTTCCACTACCCCCGTATCACCACCCTATCCCAAAAGAATTATAGCCGTCAATCCCAGGTAACAAAGACGACCCATTATTAGACGTGAATCTCTGTCAAAGGAATACCCAGTACAATTGTCCTCGGGGGACCCCCCCGCCCGGAACCAGTGAAGATGAGAAACGAAGGGGCGAGTGGTACAGAGCGTGGAAACATTACGTTCAACTGTAATGTGACCTCATTATCGGGAATCGAGGGATAAAGAAACGATTGAAGGGTAGTTTATCGGTCACGAAGGGGGTGGGGGGAGAAAGGAAAAAAATTCCCGTGGCAACGGGGGAACGTTTATCGTTCTAACGAAAGTACTGAACGGGTAATCTTCTATGCAACGATTTTAAGCGTTCGATTTCGTTCAACCCTTAAGGGTGGCTTCATGATCGAGTTTTACAGGCTAACTCGCGAGCAACCAAGGAATGGGGATGTAACAGTGAGGGGGGGGGGGGGGATAGAGAAACGGAAGGAAGCGAGGGGCGGCAGGGTGAACGAAGGAACCGGGTTAACGTTCACGAAAGGGAATTAAATTATCCCCGAGGACACGGGCCAAGAACGTTCAATTACGATCAACTATGTGCAATTAGAATTCCTTCGATTATTAAATTTCCAGGCCGTTCCAAGTGCCGTGTGTCTGTTGTGGAGATTCTATGTTTCGTGATACCTGATTGCTGGCGGCACACTTTTGCGATATTAAATTTAGTCACCCCGTCTGTCCTCGTGCTAAAAACGGCCGAACAGTAACTATAATCCGACTGTCCGGTTTCAAATCGACGTCCAAATATTAATTATCACTCGTGCAGTAATTATTCAGATACCAGTTGTTATGCAAACAGCAATTAGCCGCGCAATTAATTCCGCACGATATTTCTATTCGACGATATCGATCGCATTGTATTGTATATACGTATATGTTTGCGTAGGGGTTGATTTGAGGGGTAGTATTAAGTGATCTTTGAAAAATGGCATTCAGGTATAGATATTCTCAAGGGGGTGGCTTTTACGGAGGGTGAACGTCGACTGCGTTTCTAGTTCGAGGAAGGCCTTTACCGTGAACGAAATAAACGAAAGCCGTAAATCGTTTCGACACGTCGATATCTGCCGCGTTGTCTCGACTCGATACCTTATCGGGGTTGCAAGGTAGAAGGATGAGAATTTACGGCGTCCGCGCGACAGCTCACCAGCTAAAAGCGGAAACAAACAACGAGAATTCAACGTCACAAGGAAGCACCAGGAAATATGCTTCTGAAATAGACAATAGTCCTAGACAGTGGTCTACTGCAAATCCCCTGATCCACTTGAGCTATGGTGTCACGGTTTAGCAGTACTTGAACCGTGCTGAATAATCATCCCAACTATTCTGATCGCTATTTGTTTTATATTAAAAATTGAGACACATTTGTTCCCGAGGTAAGGTCAGCCTGGTCTACAAAAGTGGTCCTAAGTGGGGTCAGGTTTCAGGGACTGCTGAGCTAACGATCTCATCCTTCAGACTGCCTAATCCACCCGGAGAAACTAATCAGCAGCTAAATCCCCTGGGGAGAATCAATCTCCGCTGAGTGCGAAGGAAGTTCCTCCGGCGACAGATAAACTAGGCGGGAACATGGAAGATCAAGAGTGAAAGAGTGTCAGGCTGGTGTCGTGTCTCGTAATCCGCAAAAACACGAAAGGTTCCAGGACGAGTTTGAGGATTGCGTTTCTGTATCTGGAATTATTTTAGCCGGGAGTAGCAGCGCTGACACGACCGAGGATTTAGTTCCCCGAGCCTGGTGTCTGATCCCCGTTGACAAGAGGATTGCGATCCAACCTGCGGGTAGTCTTGTCCGTCGATCATGAGAACTGGAATTGGTCATTAAGACTTTGCTCAAACAACGACTGCTGACCAGATAGAGAAAAGATTATGTATTACCTTTAATTGGGCCAATGGGTCCTCTATGCGGACATCTGTCTGCGTGAGTTGTGTCCCACAAATATCTAACCTCAACTTCTCAATCTAGCCACGCATGTCTCTCCGGCTTGCCTCTCTGACCGAGTAACGACTCGCCACGGCCATTCCCACAAAAATATCGCACCTATCCGAACAGTTGGCGCGTGCAATCCCGACCATAACCTAACCTATCTTTCAGCACGAACGGATTCGCGCGTACAGGAACGCGCCGTAAACACGTACAGCCGAATAAAGCTGGAAACTTTGCGCACGATAGTAGGGGGCGCCACGGCAACCGTCACGCCGCTGACTTTCCGCAAACTAACTATCGCCACTTGCGATAACTTTGCCGGCTACAGGGAAGGGATGTAGAAGAGGCTCGAGGTAAATGGAGATGCGGCAAGAGACGGCGTCTACCTCGATGGGGGTATAACTCGGCCTGGCGCGCGTAATCCGATAAGATGTTCCCTGTTGGGGTTGCTCCACCCTTTGAGAATTCACTCGACCCCCCGGGATGCTGCAGCTATGTAGGTGCGTGCAGTCGATTCCGAAGGGGTGGGACGAGATACAGGTAAGACGGATGACAATGTAAGGGTGGGTGACTGGAAAAAGGTGTTCCTTTCGTGGCTTTTGAGACGAGGGGATGTTTGATCTACCTTGATACCCTTTTCATTGCTTCTCTGAGGAGAAAAGGGGCTTGGAATGTGTGGCTCTCGAGATGCATCAACGTACCTGAATGGATAGTGATTTTATTTTTTAGTCTGCCGTCTTTTTACTTTGACTTGCGTTATGGGCAATCGATTTTTTTATTCGGGGGTGAGAAGAATGTTATTTTCGAATGGGGAACAAAGGTGGGGATATTTTTGCGTTTGATTGAAGTTTGTATTGCTTCGTTATTTCGAGTAGTTTTCCCCGCGGAACTCTACCAAACTGCTTCCCCGAAACCGAGACTGTTATTCTGCGACGTTTTGCGAAATTGAAGAGGGTAGCCGCCCTTCAGACGTAACAGCCGCGGGGATGAACTTGACGATTCGTGTCTGAGATATGTCAGGAGCCATGCTTCGAATCCATCGATGTTCTCAGACACTACCCATGTCCCTCGTCATTTCGTTGGACACTCCGAATTTTTATATCCCTCCACCCTTGTTTTGGTACGAAAATGGAGACAGAAGCGTCAGCAGAAAATAGAACGACGACCGTGTCGACGAAGAACAGGCATTAATCACTCGCCATATTAACTGACATTTTTGTCTAGCCAGATGAATCAACAGGGGAAGGGTGAGTAACTGTCATGGCACAATGGGGATTCACAGCTAATAAACTACAGTGTCCAGTACGTCCAATAAACATCCAAATTATTCTTCCCAACGAATGAGTTCGATGCAGAACTCAGAGATTCTCAAATAAATACTGTACGAGGATCGAACGAATCACAGAATGAATTCAATCCTTGAATCTTGAAATAAAATATCAGGACTATGTCTAGCTTGACCTAAACCAAGTCTGTAATCGTCGACTGTTGGGGGCAGCAGTCTAATTAAATGTACATACAATTAACCAGGACTATGGCCTGCTCAGGTTAATTCCAATCCGCACCTGTCCACAGAAACCAAGAGGATCCTAGCACCAAGGAAAAATAGAAAAAGGACTGAATGAGAAATCTTACCGGATGGCGCCTCATCGCTGCACGACGTGGCAAACTCCATTCGATCCGGCGTCTTGCAACCGATATCCAGTCGACGAACACTCCCGTAACGACACCTCCCAGGATACGGTGTCGACGTGACCCTCACGTCTTGAACCTCTGCAGCGTTCGCCATGCCCTGTTCACCGTCCACGCCCAATATGTCCTCAGCGTTGTCGTCATTGTGTGAGTGCAGCACCGACACGATCTCGTACCGTCCCAAGTTTGGACACTGTCTCGTCACCGGGTCTGACGCTGAAAAGTTGAACAACCATTAGACCAATCTCGATTCCACAAAGCACCAAACCAAAAATATTAAAAAATACAACTGTTCAATAACCGTCTGCTACACTTTCCAGGTCCCAAGTAATCGATAATCTTAGACGGTTGATTTTCCCGGCATGCAACACCATAATTTCCACCATTCATCCGCAAAGAGAGGATCGACGAAGGGGGAGCCACTGAGATAGTCTCCGCGGCGAAGAATGGGGAACGCAGACGCAAACATCTCGTCGAGACGCAAACGAGCGTAACACAAAGGGGAAGTCCCGAACGACGGGGCTTAACGATCGATTCCGCGAGCGGCTCCTTTACGATCGTGCAAAGGATCATATGCCGAATCTGTCGTAAACTCAGCCCTCCCAGGGGGCAGCACAGTCGCTACTTAAGCCGATTACACGATTCCATAACACTGACGGGGACAGGGTCGTTCTCCAGTCGGCGTGGAATTTATCGCCACGCATTTCTAGCGTGTCTAGACCCCTACGAATTACTTCTTCGTGTTTACCGTGGCTGATCCGACGACGTGGCTGAGTTTCACTACTGACTCGGCTGTTACCACTGTCCGTTTCGTGGAGTATCACGGTCTCGAGAAATTATTCAGGAGTTTCATTGGTAATTTGGGAAACTCATCATTGAGACCGAGTTGGTACAAATATTTTTGCAGAAATTTTAAAATGGATGGAATTTTGGTATGGAATTTTAATTTTAAAATGGATCCGTTTATTCTTTTTTTCCTTCAAACAATTTTATATTTGTTTGGTATTTGGGCGATATGAAGAAGCTGGCAATTGTTGCGATATTGTTTATCGATACACGCGCGAAGTATGCCGCGAGCACGAATTCACGGGAAATAATTTCACCGTGTTCCAAGAGTGCTGCGCCATTGGGAATAAGCTATCTTCCGGCCTGGCTGTCATATTTTATATCCTCTCTAGCCCTCTTTTGTTTCTATTCTTGACTTCCTTTTTACCGTTTCTTTTTTCACCATTTTTGTTTCCTCTGGAAACTTTGGACAGTGATATATCGCGCTTAATTCCAGCGGCTGGTGTTTTATTTTCGAGCCGAACGAAACGAGTACCAGCGATCGCGGGCAAATGCGTTTTTTCTCACCGAAACCGGCGAGCGCGATTAATTTCGTGTTCGATCTCTGCGAATTAGGAAAATCGAGGTTTTCCACGGAGAACCGGGAAACAAATGTGTGGGACCACCCGAAAGAAAATTTCTCCTTGCCTGAACGTTTAATGAATTTCAGTGGATACGATATTTAAGTAATAATAAAGGGTTTGAATAATTGCAAAATTTTTGAGATCATAATATGCTATCTTTTTCACAGATATGATCATCGCAAAATATTTAAACAATAATTATGATCACGGTTAATACAAAATTAGAGGAATGATAATAACCCCCATCAATTTCGTTTCAATTTGTCCCAACTCGGGGGTGTAAGAAACTTGCTTCCAAGTTTCATCGTTGGAGGTGTGATCAAAATGGCGGGTAACGCCGGCAAATGGCGACGCTCGTTCACGCCGGCCAGTGCTAATAAACGATCGTAATTGACTTACTAATGAACGTCGTGTACGGCGTCGAGTGAGAGTTGAACGTACTCGAGTTGCACACGTCGTCAGGCTGCTGGCTCCATTCCGACAGTTGCATCTCTATTATGTGGTTGTCCCTTCTGTGGAACATCAGGCACACGTAGCCGTTGTTGCTGCAAGCAAAAACAACACATCCGGTCAGTACAACAGAAACGAAATAAACGCGCACATAGACCACACAATTGTCACTCAACGACGATTAAATATATATTTTAGTTTTCGTTGCAAGGGCTAGAATTAATAGGGGTGGTTTCTTGGCATCGACAATGGTCATTAATATTAAATAAAAAGGGAAAAGGAGATATTTGGGTAACCTGTTTTACACGAACCGCCCTGTGAACATTATCTTAATTAATCGGCCCGGTTATTTGAAGCACTTTGCTTTCGCCTACCGGAAATTGCAAGCCAAGATCTTCCCCGGGGACTTCGTTTCCCATTTGACCCAGTGAATCGGGCTGGGTATTAGTCGTGGGCCAAGAAAAGAAATGAATACCACCGTTGAATTCGCCGCGAAATTTTCGCCAATTATTCCGCCCCCGTTGGTATCCCCCAAACAACCCTTGCGAAATATTCGTAAGGGATCCTCGCCACAACAGCCCCGCCAATTTCGTTCGAGGACCTCATAAAACGAAACTAAAATGGCAGGTGAATTCAATTGAAAAACGTCAGCCCAAAATGAAATAAAATTCCGCCAGCCACATATTGTCCTCGTCCCGTGGACTGTAAGGGGGTAACCGGATGCAGAAAATAGGCATCCACCCCTTCCCCAATGGCGTCTCCAGTTTCCAATCTAATTTATGTCCGATCGTTAGACTATTCAATGAAAGGAGCGAGGCTCCTTATGCGGCCAATTTGACGTGCACACCCATTCCACCTGGGGGACCCCCCTCCTGCGCAACAATCGTTCCATCTGATTTCTCTTTCACTCACCCTTGAACCCACCCTACAAGCTGCTCTTCTTCTCGATCTGCTGGCTTCCCGTGCCCTTTCAACCCCCATTGCGATGTCCTATCCATGTTGCTTCTCTCACTTTTATAGTTCCCCCTCCCAGGCCATAATTTTTCACATTTTTTGGAGGAAATTTCTAACTAAATTTCAATATCACGCTGTGACGGTAATTGCAAATTGAAATAACCATTATATCCAGGTCGAGGAAGTTCGGGAATTGAAGTTTTTAGAAAATATTTCACAACAAGGCGATATGTTCCAATGGGGAACCCACTGTTTCTCCGAGGATATTTTTCCACCTTTTCGCCGGACAGATCTTTCGAAGACTCGGATCGCGGTCCAATATTATTTTTCATAAATCTCCCCGGGGCATATTTATGCGCCGCCGCCGTCCCTGCTAATCTTCTTTCACGCGACCGTTGTTTGTTATCATTATTCCCCCGCGGAGGCAAGTTTTTGCCCGTCCCGGTTACCTCCGCGAGATTTATTCCGCTACTTACAATTAGTTCCTGAGTCCCGGCTGAAAATGCATCGCGACGATGCGCGTCGTTCGTCCCCGTGATTTAACAAGCCGCGTACCCAACGATATTTTTCCCGCGCTTAATCGGGGATTTATGGCTGCCGCCGCTTATCGAAAGAGAAATACGGCCAAGGCGACGATATCGTTAGAAGAGTAATATTAACGAATTGCCCGGCCGCGACGAAACGCCGGGGTCAACGAAATAATTTTCATCGTCGGCTGCCCGCGACAATAAAATAAAATAATTTTTTACAAAATTACAACGCGAAAAGCCTCTGAGAGTAACTCTGAAAGAAGGGACGGGGGAAATTTTTCACGTTTCCTCGAGGAAAAAAATATTCCACCGTCCCACGCGACACAGGGGTGAATAAAGTCGATTTTACGATGAGCTTTCTCGAAAATTCAACAAGTGCGCCCTAGTGTAACAAAATCTACCCCGTCTCGAATAGCTATGAAAACACTCGTGGCCAAGTCGTGACGGTGGAAAAAGATGGGGGAGAAAAAACGGGGCGAAACCGGTACGAGGCCACGTATCGCCGGTAAGCGACAGAGATTCGACGATGATTCGAGGAGGAAGTGATGCAGGGACGGCGTGCTTCCGGTCGCTGGATCCCCGGTCAACGAGCAATTTTCCGGCCGATTGGCCGTTGAAACTTCCAGCCAAGTCGATCTCCGTCGACAGGAAGAGACACGCTTGTTTACCCCGTCGCCCCTGTACCACCCCCGTCCCGCATACGTTCACCCCTTAACCTCTCTCAAGTGGCCGAAGGGTGGGCCGCGTTCTCCGTATATTACCGGCCAACAACTACGTGACAGGAATCTTCTGCGGCGAATTTCGAAGATGGTTACCTCTTTCGAGTGGAGGGGGGAGTCACGTGGCGGCGATCAGTGGGACCAATGTCCCGCAGAAATTCTCTAGCGCGTGGAAGTGTGAATATTTGCTCGAGTGGAGGGGGGTGTCACGTGCTGGCGTTCAGTGGGACCAACCTCCCGCAGAAATTCCCTAGCGCGTCGAGGTGTGAATGTTTGCTGGAGTGGGGGGGTCACGTGGCGGCGATCAGTGGGGCCAACGTCCCGCAGAAATTCCCTAGCCCGTCGAGGCATGAATATTTGCCGGGATTTAACGGTTGGAAACGGGAACGGAAATTTCTTCACGATATTGAGAGTAATTGTACGCAAACAATCGCATTCGTCACCTTTATAGCACGCGGCTGGATATTCCACGGAATTCTTTCGTTACCGCGAATGAATTACCCTGCCGGCAACTTCTGCCGCGATTTGCAAATTTCTCAAAGGGATTTATTATCGCGGTTTCCGCCGCTTTCCGCGGCCCGCTCCCTTTTATTATTCCCCGTTGCTCGGTCTTAATGGCCCTCTGTCGGCGGGAGGGAGAAGGCTAACAGAAAGACGGCTAGATGGCGCTGCTCGTTTCCCGATCGTAAAAGCGTCCGAATGGCGCTCACGATTATCTGTTTACCCGTCAACCGTTTCCCTTTCTCACCTCTCGGCCCCTCGTATTGTTGTTCGTCGCTGCCGTCGGAAAATCACTTTTGATGATTCGCCTTTTTCCCGAGGAGCAACCACAGTCCTCCCGTTTCACCAGAGATGAACTCGACCCGTTCGGTTTTTCCCCCTCTATTTCTTGCTCGCCAACAAAGGGACGACGATCTTTCATCCAGGCGAAGAAAAAAGGAAACGTATTTCACGCCGGAGAAATTGCCGGCCGAATATCTACTCTCGAATTAATTATAAATTTGTAATTCCTATTTTTAAAATGGTATACAGTAAAATTTATACACCCCTAAACCAGAACCACCCGCCCGAACAAAATACAAAATGGTGGACGAGAAAAATACGCGGAAAAGTTCGAAGGGAAACAACACGTTTATCCCGGTTATCTCGGGCGAGGGGGTGGGACCGGAAGTCGAAGTGATACACGTAACAACGTCGAGGGCGACCCCTCGAAGGAATAGATTCCCGTTTCCGCGGCCGCGTGGAATCGAACGAATGTTTTATGCACGGCACGAAGCTCGTCGACTCGATATACAGTCGCGATAAGAACATTTCTCGCCGATAAGGACGGGGCTCCATCCTGTTGCACCAGCGAACCGGGGGAGGGGGTTGGAATCGACGCGTTCTCGATCGAGCCGTATCGATATCGCGCCCCGAGAATATTTACACCCCGCCCCGGCCACTTCTAATTCAATAAGTTCGACATTCGCCAAAGTCTCTTAATTCTTAACGATAAGCGGTCCCGATAAAATAAGTTTCATCGCCTTCCATTGGGGAGGGGGTGAACTTTCGGCGAACAGATTACGGAAGATCGATCGATGTATGTTCCTTTTTCTCTGGGGGTGTCTTCCGTAGGATACATAATATTTTTTATAAAACCACCCCCTTATACTATCATCGAACCCCTTGGAATTTTAATGAGCGAAACTAACAATTCAAAAACTAATGAAAAGCAACACCCGCCCCTCCAAATGTACCAAGGCGTGGGGGTAAATAAATTCTCAACCTAAATCCTCCCCTCTGGTCCGAATAAATACACCGACGGCGCGTTTCATCCCCTCTTATAAAGCACGCCGGGCAACGAAAATCTGGAAAGCAGAAATCCAGCCGTAACCATGATTCACAAAGTCGCGAGTGGGCTCGGTAACTATAGGAACGAAGCTCCTTTGTGCACAGCGTTGCAAAGGAATGCTATACTGTTAGGGACAGGGAGCAACGATCATAAATATCGGGTAGGAAGGTGCACGGGTTGAATATCGATCCTATGACAGCTCGACACAATGGCTGTGCCGGGATATTTATCAACGAAGAGTCCCAATCCCACCCCCTTGGAACAAGAAATGCGCGATGCAACGTTGCCAACAACAGTTGCAAGTGGTCCAAGGGTTGGTCGTTCGATTTTCAACGACGATAAAGAGGACCTTCGGCGGAAATGAAAATCGCAGGCCTGTTGCCCTGGACAATTTTTTTCCCCCTCGAATTTTGGGTTAATTGGACAATTGAGGGTTGCTTTGGAGTCCGGTCCCAGAGAGATTTGGTTCAGAATATACCCAGAACCTGTTTGCAATGATAGCGACGAGAAGAAAATTGCTATTAAATGAGCAACTGTTCAGTAAGATTTAAAGGGATGGTTTTCAAGAGAAGAGTGAAAGGGGTGGTTCCAGAAAGATCTGATTCGACGCCAATGCACCGAAACTATTTAAGAAAATTGATTTAAACACTCCGAACCTCCGCCAGTCACCTCGAGCCACCCTCGACATTAAATCTCAAGACCGTCCGCACCCTTTCGAACGAGGGGGTGGGTAAAAGTCGACGAGGCCTGTCCAACTTGTCAAAAGAAGAACAGCTAAATGCACCTGACCGCCGTGAAACGACGAAGGAGGAGGGGAGGGGGTGGAACACCATTATCGTCGACCGTTTTGCATAAATTGCACCCCCTCGAACGGGGTGAATCGATCCATGGTCGACCACCTGAGCTGAGGATCGATAAATCTTCCGGAAAGGGGATTCAGAAACAGGAGGAACAGCGGTGGACGGGTGGGAAAAAATGAATTTACAATGATTTACCGCGAGGATATCGCTGCATCCATCCTGACGGTTATTATATAAGGGTGGTTGCCGTGACGGGAAGCCATTTTTCACAGGTGCCACAGCGGAGAATACTTAGGGGCAGACTGACGTTTTAATCGATGTGTAAATAGTCACCTCTTCGACGTAACGAAATTATTGCCTGACCCAGTATCGGCGTTCGGGTGAATTTTTGATTGGATAAAGGGGGTAGGTTTTCGGGGTTGGATGGTTTCGAGACGATCGATATTTAATCATAGCCAGAGAGAAGGGGGCGAATAAACGTTGCTTGAATTAAAATGTGAAATACCTCAAAAGTCATACCAACTTTACTTTTCATCCCCGAGAAGCGATCTATCCCCATTGAAGCACCCCGAAAACATTGAAACCCTTGTAACCGCTGCGCCATTCGAGTTCGGATGAACTGCGAACGTGAATTTGCACGCGATTCAAGGAAATAGCAGGTAAATTTCTTGACAGGGATTGCGACTGGTGTTCCTGGATATCGGTGCTCATCCCCTTTGAAAAGGGGCGGTGGAGGGAGAGAAAGTAGATCAGTAGGGTTGAATAAAAGCCGTGGCGATGAATGGGGGTCTGCGGAGCAGTGTGTTCCGACGGAAGAGCCGGCGACTGGCTTTTAAACAGCACGAAATACAGGGCAACGTTTGGCTGCGATTAAACAAACTCAATGCACCCCGTAAAACATCCCTTCTATCTCGTTTCCACTTCTTTCACGAGCCACGGAAGCTTCTGCCGATGTCTGGTTAATTATTCGAGAATAAACGAACAGTTTTATTATTAGAATTATCGTTGCTCGTATTATTATTATTATTTAAACTTATTTTATGAACTGTGTGGAAATTTTCCCAGGGGGTTGATTTGCTCAGGCATTTCTGTTGGTGGTTAGAGTTGGACTTGTCTTCCTTTGTTTCTTTTGTTTGTTTTTTTTTTCGTTTGTTCGATGAAATATTGTCGTTCGTAGTTTGATTAATTCCACGATCGATTAAGTTCGGTTAATTGAAACAACGATATTTCTGTTACGTAAAATCGTTCGTTGTAACTGGGAATTAATTATGAGCGTCCCACTCGAATTAATTGTGTTGCATAATGCGTGACGATTTACGACGTGAATAAATTGTTATTGATATTAAAATGGGCGGGAATTATCGATTTTCAGCAATGGCAATATTTTCTCCCCGTTTTCATTAAGCAAACACTTTATTCCACATTGTTAATCTGGATATTCGGTTGTGCGGCATTAGTTAATTGTTCCATTGTTTAAGGATCTATTTGCAAAAATTGATACAAAATAAAATGAGACAACAAAAATTTCGTTAAAACTTTTTTTATCTTTTAACACAAATCGGAATGTGTATCACAACATTTACAGTAAATCAAATCAAATAAAAGCCATATTACAAATATTGCCTTTAAACGAATTTTCACTTTGACGAAAACAGATTTCAATTTAAAAAGAGAAGCTCTTTGAAAAATGTTTAATGCTTAGTTTCACTTTAATCAGCGTTCATATCCATAGGGTGGGAGCCACCCTTGAACAGCCGCGCGGCAATAAATACCCGATTTAATATACCAGAAATTAATAAGTAACAATATAACTTCTCCAGCTAAAAACAATAGATCGAATGCATATTGCAAAATTATTATCAGACACCCATTCTTCCAAACAGGGTTCACTCTTCCACAAGCGACACACCCTTTCCAATAATCCACTCGAATCGAACCCCCCACCCCGCAGTCTAATTACTACCCCATTATCGATCCCCTGCACTCAGTCAGTTGCAACAGTCTAATTCAATTTTTACGTCACTAAAAAACAATACGGCCGCCTATATTCATCGTCGAGGATCGTTCGTTCGTGTCGATAGTCGCGCGTTCCGCCATTTAATAAGCTCGAAACAAAAGGGGCCGTGATATATCCAGCCGGCTGGTCCAACCACCCCCAACCCCTAACATTAGCCGTCGCTCCAACGGATTCAGGCAGCGGCTTTTCCCTTCTTATTTCGCGAAATCTTCCAGCCTGATCTCCTCGCGCTTTAATATAGCCACGATTACGCGCTGGCTCGCGACTTTATGAGAACCACCATGCAAGAGTTGGTTCTTCCAACCCCTCTCGCCTCGAAGAGCATTCTTTCATACCCACCGCGGCAGCTTTCGCGAATTCATATTTTCGTGACGAACAGGGGGGTGTGTCTCTGCTGGAATATTGCCACGATCGCCGATCGATTCGAAGGGGGTTGGTCTGATTATGGGGGTGAATTTTCGCGGCGGTGTTCAGCTTTTAGGGGTGGAAGCCAAGGCTCGGAAACATCTCGAACGGATGTACCGAGAATGAGGGGCGCCAAGTCGAACGTGGTTATTGGCCGCGTAGTTTCAGATTCAGGGGGTTGCCGTGAGTTTTGTATTTTCGAGAAATATTTTTGGAAGAGGGGTGAGAATCGCTGGCGATGGATTTTTAAAAGGGGATTGCCCGAAACTGTTGGGCTCTTCATGGTTGACTAATTTTTGTTCAAACGCTTCGAACAAGGATAGAAATTGGAATTGTTAATATTAATGCAAATGTCGACGAGTGAATTATTTTATTGTTCGATAGATTTGCAAGTTGTTTCAACCACGAGGCGGCCTCACTGATATATTTATTTGCTCCCCGGTGAAAGGAATAAGGGAGGAAAGTTGCTTGCACTTGTCCGTTTGAAGCAAATTTAATTTGCCACGAGATTAGTGAAAATTGATTTCAATCTACTAATAGAGCTGTTTCCCTGAATGAAGTTGCGAAGGTAAACCCTCAGCTCCTCAAGGAATTTCCGCCATTAAGTCTTTCACCGTGAGAAAAAAAGGGGAAGGAAAAGGGGGAGACTAATCCCAGCCTGAACTATAGGATGTCTGGCCATATACGAACCTCTACTACTTTCCGCCGCTCCACTTTACTTATGAGGATGAAATCTACCGACACATTCCACTCTGAATAATAACCAACAGGAATATCTAGTTAAGCCAATAATCCTTATGCTATCCAAGTAAATAATTACAATACTACAACAATAATTCCAAGTAAATCCATTAAAGATACCCTGGACCATGGACCATGGACCCTAGACTCTGGATCCTGGACCACGGACCCTGGATTATTCTATCAAATATATATTTAAAACAGGCAGAAAGGAGTGCAAGGTGAAGCCCGAAATATTCAACTTTCCACTTCGTTCCCTTGAACGAAAATTGTTGTCGCTGACGAAATAGAGTGGCAGCCGTTTGATAGGAGGTAGCCGACGATTAAAAGTGATACGTTACGTGGTGCGAACTCGTCTGGCACTGCTGGTTCAGAGAGAGAATTTGTGTGCGTGTGTGTGTGTGTGTGGATGAGTGGAGGCCACACATATATTGACATTCCGACGCGTGTAGCAGCCGAACCGGAGGATCCCTGTTTAATCCAGCGCAAGCTGTTTATTTATGCGCGCACGAGTGTCTTCGGTATGCGATGAAAGGATTATCGCGGCATACCGTCATAATTACACGCCGTGTTTCTTGGCTGACAGTAATGCTTCTGTATGGGCGCGTTCTGTTTCGCTGTTTGTTGCTGAAACGGAACAATAGGGGACGCCGCGTGCACGGGTGGTGCGAAAACAGGCGAGACTTCTTTCCCGTTTGTTCGCGTATTCATGCTCCTCGTTGATCCTTTGTGCTCTGAGTTGTGTAACCTGATTTGTTCATTCAATTACTGTTTTAGTCGCGACTTCAAGGGGGCCACTTGGACGTGCAAATGGTGACGCGATTGTGCGATAATAGAGGGAACAGTGGGGCCGGACGGAGAACAGAAATGTTATTTTATTCTCTGTCTAACGTGGGGAGTAGTAGCTGGAAAAATCCAGGAGTCTTTGGACTTGGGAATTTGGACACTGGTTCTTGGACCTTGGACTATGGACTGTGAAAGGCGGACTACGAATTTGCGAATTATGGACTCTGAACTGTAGACTGTCGGACCTGGACTGTGGACTGTGGGATCAGGACTCTGGAGTGTGAACTGTGGGATCTGAACTCTGGACTCTGGACTCTAGGAGCTGGAATCCGGACTCTGGACTCTGAACTCTGGACCCTGGACTGTGGAATCCGGACTCTGGATTGTGGGATCTGGTCTCTGAACTCTGGACTCTGGACTGTGGGATCTGGACTCTGCACTCTGGATTCCAAACTCTGGACTCTGGGCTGTATAGAAAAATCTAACCACGACACTCTCCCAATTTCGCAAGCCTAAAGCAATTATTACACATTAACATTCGTAACTAATAGCCCCCCTCCCCAAAATTATCCGCTTATTGTAGAACATTTTTGTCGAATTAATAATTGCCGTTATGAAAAAAGAAACTCACCAATCTAGGGTAGCCTTCGCAACGTACTGCATCTTGTTCTCCCGGTCGGGATTCACTGGATGATGGTAGTGACGATCATTAATGGGGACCACAGAGTGACACACGAGACGCGTCTCCTTTCGATCGAGGATCGTCAGATTGTAAGGCGACGCCAGCAGACGAGACGCTATCGGATCCAAGGCCAACCATAATTTATTCTCCACCACCCAGGATGGATAGGTGCACCGATCTGGTGAATTTTCTGCGCAAAAAGGGAGAAACTTTCTGTCAGTGACACTCGGCAATTTATTTGCCACAGTTCACGCGACGAAACGTCGAGCGGGTTTATTAAATTTGCTTTAAATTTAGAATAAATCTGACAAGCCCACCCCCACCTGGAATATACACTGGCATCTTTTCAACAATAATCATACCTTCCAATCCGTGCAGATTAATAAACATTTATAAACAGTATTGGCAAGCAGAAAATAGTTCAAATTCGAGTCTGCCTCGAAGAACGGACGCGTGAAATTTCACCCCCTGCCACCCTGCCACCCTGCCCAGAAGGTGTCTAGGGTCGAACAAGGGCGTGTTGGCGAAAAATTCCAAATTACATCCGATAAGTTCCATCCGGCGACGGAAGTTAAATACGATTAGACGCCGAAGAACAGAGCTCGGCCGACGTCGCGACGCGACTTTATCCCGCCCCTCGAAATAATATAACTCGCTAACGCAGTTATTCCAACCTCGAGGCGCATAATACAACTAGAAACTCATTCCAGGCTCTTCAAGTTCGTCAAGTCCTCGTGCGCTGATAACCGAACTACGCGTAAACTTCCCGATGTTTCTCCCCTTTCCATTTTTGTTGTTCTTGCCATTTTTCACTTTTCACCCCGGGACCGCTATGAATTAAATTACGCGAAGGTGGAGCCGGTCCACCGTTGCACTGGCGATCCGGGTATCCACGCAGAATTTCAATTCCCACCCTCCTAGTTGCGAATGGAAACGATATGAATTCTGAAAAAAATTTTAAATAAAATACCCCGCTGAGATATTAATTCCCATCGATTCATCCCCTTCGTAATTATCCGCAAATATTCCGCACTGTACTATTGTTATTATCGTCGAAGCATATTGCCATTCTGCAATTAGTGCTCGTTAATTTTACGAGAGATCAATGATCGACGGGGTGATTGGATTTATGAGGGTGAACATTTTAACAACTGTTGGCTAACGAAAAAAGGGAAAAAAGGGAAGCAACGAAATTAATACTGTTAATGTGCATTGAAGAGAACTCGAGAGTTTGCGATTATTAATATTATAAACAAAAAGTTCCTTTCGCGTTTCAATATTGTACACCCCGCGGTGTTCACGACATCCACCGGCTATTTCCTTTTGTTTCGTCCCGCCTCGAATTCATTTTATTCTCTTCGAGGGGGGGATTGTGGCTCGATGCAAATCAAGGATCGGCCTGTTCGTGTCGGCCGCCGCTGGAAAGCCAAGTGTAAAAAAGAAGCCGCCGCCATAAAGTGGTGAACTCCGTGGCGGGGACCGATACATTTACAATATAATGGCCGCGAGTGGCTTCCAATAAAAAAATGAGAAATAAAATGCTCCCCATCTACCGGGGAATAAGTGGCGACAGGCTGGATTCACTTCGTTCGCCAGCTCATAATGGCGATGAAAGTACGAAATTCCATAATTATTCGGCGCAGCGTTATTATTTCTTAATAATTTATTTCGATGAGAATGATCAATGAAGAAATTGTATTATTGCATTACGCTATTGTCGATAGAAATTCGATTTGGCAAGAACGAAATTGTTCATGCAATTATGGTTGAAACGTGCGAATTGGAAGTTATTAGTTTTATTAAATTCCACGTGTAATATGTCGCGAAATAAATCTGCGAACGACATTACTTTGTGTAATTTCGCTATTAATCGAGCGAATTTTACATCCATTCCACTTCCGTGTTTTCCTGAACGAAATCGCGGCGAAAGGACGTCAACGAGGGTATATGTAGAAGGGGGTTGGAGGGTTGGGGCTAATCTGCCTTCTGGAAAGTTTAAATGGAAATGCCAGGGAACGAGGTTAACGAAACACCCTGGCCAATGTTGCAACAAAAGGACTGAAAAATTGCTAAGCTGCTTAGACGCTCGGATCGTCGGCGAAAAATTTCGAAATTTCATTGACTTACTTTGGAGCTTCGAGATAATCGACGCGTCGATTTTGCCATTAACCAATTTGTTTTTCCACGGTTCGAATTTTTTATTGTAGAATATTTCCTGAGAGTTCATTTTCTTTGCAGTTAATAAGACAACAGGGAAAAAGAAACTGGCACTAATTTTCTTATATTATTATTATTATTATTATTGTTATTCAAAAGGGCAGTCGATTATCGCTAAAAATTCTCAAAGCTGTTGCAAATATAAACAATACTGCTTGCAATAGTGCTTGCAAATATTGTTACGATTGCGATGCACTGAACAAACTGCCCCTCTTATCCAGAAAACATAATAATAATAAATCTCTAGGATGGCAAAGTCGCGCAATCAGTCATGCACCCAGTGAAATCAACTGAACGCGGTTCACCGCAAAGCCAGCAACAAGATCACCTCTGCCAGGAATGCCCCGCTGGTCCAGGGACTATTAAACGACCTGCAAGAATCCCCGGCTGAAATGCCTGTCCAGGCCGGCCAAAGATTGGCCGCCTGGACAAAATCAATCCGAGGAATGTCCAGCCGAGATCCAACGAGACCGGTGATCGCCCCGATTCGGTTAACCGTGGCTGTGGCAGCCAGTATCATGGCGATTTGCCTGGGTTACGTGCAGCTATGCGATCCCATAGAATACCCCAGGTACCTCGACAGAGACCACCGAGCACCCTGAGCCGATAACACGCCGCCCAAGAATCCGATCTGGTGTCCGTGGACACCCTCATAGTTCACGTTCTTCGAGCCAGCGATTATCGGTGCCAGTGGTTTTCCCCGTGCCGAGAGGCGTCACTGTTGGTCGACGTTGTCACTGTGCTTGTGATGGCAGCGATTCGCAACAGCTCGCGGTGGTATCAGGTGTACCAACTGGTAGCAACTATTTTTGTGCAAATACTTGTTCAGTAGAACGCGCAGCATATAGGAGAATTAAATAAGACTAATATTAGTCGTCAGCATTTTTGCTAATTACCTGTCGGTACACCTGACTAATGTGTATGTTTCTAGGGAAATAATTCTACGGCGAATTTGTTCGGGGTACTTTATGCCCCCTGCCTGACGTTATTTTTAAGCGAAGAGTTAGGGGATTAGTGCTTTGCTACTCACTTTGCTTCATCTTGAACGTCTTGGCCGAATCCTTCATGCTGATCTGACCTGTGCAAGAAGCGTCCGCACTCTGCGCCAAATTCCACGAATTATTCGATGTTTGCTCGTAGATGAAGCACCTGTATCTGTGTTCATCGTTGGTCTTACGTTGCCCGTGTAGCTTCGCCACTAGGTTGTGGGTGCTTCCCTCTTTCCACGTTGCCAGGCACTCTAGCTCCACGTCTTGGAATGCAGAAGAATGCAAAAAAACAATGTTCAGATTAGTTGACATTAAATTATATATTTTTCAGCAACATGTAAGAACGATTTACAGTGCTCATTATAGAGCCACCCTTCAGGTACCACCCCCTTATAATTAATATTAACCCAAAGATGGTAACCCCAGAGCAAAGTTGGTCAGAAACAGTAGAAGTGCAATAGGTCTGACCCAGGGATCCTAGGTCCAGCCCCAAGTTGGTCAGAAACACTTGAAGTGCAATAGGTCTGACCCAGGGATCGTAGGCCCAGCGCAAAATTGGTTAGAAAGACTAGAAGTGCAATAGGTCTGACCCAGGGATCCTAGGTCCAGCGTCAAGTTGGTCAGAAACACTAGAAGTGCAATAGGTCTGACCCAGGGATCATAGTCCCAGCGCAAAGTTGGTCGCAAAGACTAGAAGTGCAATAGGTCTGACCCAGGGATCATAGTCCCAACGCAAAGTTGGTCGCAAAGACTAGAAGTGCAATAGGTCTGACCCAGGGATCGTAGGTCCAACGCAAAGTTGGTCGCAAAGACTAGAAGTGCAATAGGTCTGACCCAGGGATCATAGTCCCAGCGCAAAGTTGGTCACAAAGACTAGAAGTGCAATAGGTCTGACCCAAGGATCATAGTCCCAGCGCAAATTTGGTGAAAAAACGTAGAAGTCCAATAGGTCTGACCCAAGGTCTTCCATAGGTCTTCACTACTGGACTTCTGCGGCTTCTGACCAACTCTGCCCTGGACCTACGATCCTTGGGTCATACCCACTGCACTTCTGCCGGTTCCGACCTTCAATTTCACGAGACCTCTCGAGAATTCTTCTGATGAAATATCGAGAAATGAGGAATCTCTATGGACTCTATCGATCAACGAAAATCCTCACGACTCCCATGAATCTTCCGGCCACCATTAGCTTCCCCCAATTACACCGCGATGCATAACGATTCCAATTACGAGCTAGGCTAAATCGTCCGAGGCGAGAATTACGGGCGGAAATATTCTAACCGTTAATAAACCGCGCTCGCTGCCGCACAGAATGAATTATACCGGGGCAATTTTCGTTTTGCAATAATAATCGCGGTCCATCGCCTGGACAAGGGGTGGCTGGGGCGTGGGGGGCGAGGGGGTGGCAGCAACAAATGGAAATTGACAGGGTCGTTAAATCATTCGTTAGACGCGACTGTGACCGGCACAGATCCCCCGCCTGTGTGCTGTGTTAATTAACGTCGCGACCGGAGTGTTATTGCGGAATGAAAACAAATTGTAACCTTAGCCTCGGACGTCTGCTTTGACGTTGAAATATTATTCAGAATTTTCTTTTTCCCTTTCGTCCCTCCGTAGACTTTCTCTAGAATTAAACGCATCCTCCGCGCAGGCTGATATTCGATATCAACATTAATTTAACGTTAATTAATAATTATGCCGGCCGATCGAGAGCAGACTTACATTGGCACAATAAGAAACATCGATGTATCGATAGGAGAGACACAAGGAAATTTCTTAATGTTCATGCTAAACTTTACAGAAATATAATTGATTAAAAGAATTGATACTAAAAGTACATTATCGTACAATATATTACAATTACTATACCTTGAATACCCCAGCTGTACTACACGATTATATGTGTGTGTGTGTGTGTGTCTATGCGTGTGTGGAGTGACCACTCCTCCCCCGTGCAGTGCACATTATTTAACGTAAAATATATTAATTGACCGGCAATAAAGATATGCCGATCGCTTTGACACGCACTGCTCACCGCACGTCGTCTAACAGCAGAATGCGTAGTACGTACAACCTCAAAGTCCCCACCGTAACCAGTTTGAAAAAACTAGGGGTGGGGAGCGGTAAGTTGGCACGCGACGCTCTAATTAAAAGATAATTCGTATCGCGCGCACATGCGAACACACGTGAAATAAAATCGAGAGCAACAACCGTTTGGTAAAACATATCTCGAGGCTACCGAAACACGCTGGTAATAATTAACGCGGACGTTGCGTTTCTTGTAAAATAAATTCCACGTTCGAAACAAGCCGATAAATCATACCTGTGCGTACGAATAATTGTACGGGCTTCCGTACGCTGAATTTATTCCCGTACTATATTAATATGTTATACAAAAATGTTGAGCCTGCCCGTTAAACATTTCTGACGTGCATATGTTATTTATACTTTTGTATAATATATAATATACAAGTCCTGTACTATATGGTGCACAATTTGGGAAAAGAAATTTGCAACAAATTAAATGACCGATTGCATTGTTCAATAAAACGATCTTGGACGTCTGCAATTTACATTAAGAAATTTTAAACCGGAATAAAAACGCGTGGAATGAAAAATTGCAATTGGTTTAAATATTAATTTTTAGAAATAATATACACAAGAGGAGTACGGTGCATTTTGGTAAATATTGTAATAGAAAAATATAAATAAAAAGTGCGAAAGAACACTCACCGACCCTCTCGGAAGACATTACATTAGCGCACGCCTGGTAACGCAGGAGTAGCCTCGAATCCTGGGTGCAAGTTTCTGCGGTGGACAATGGGGAATTGCATTCCTTCTCCCCATGGCTGTATGTGAATTCTAATGGGCCTTTGAAGGGGCAGGGCATCGGCGCAGCCCCCATACGAAATAACGATATAAGTATCCCGTCGGTGGGCAGTTCACCGCACATTGCTGCTAGGCTTGGTTGCGATGATTCTACTGTACAGAAGGCTGGAAGAAATATCACCAAAAAATTTCGATTAATTCCAATTAATTCCAATTACCAGATATTTCAAAATAGATCTATTATTTTCAACGAAATGTAAAAAGGTGTACAGAAAGAATAGTCTGATTGGAGTCCGATTTTTATTGGGTAATTTTTAGTAATAAAAAAAATTTGACAATAGAATATACTCACTTTCTCTGTATTGAATAACATTCGAGTGCTTCATGTTCATTGAGGCGCATCGATAACACTTGTCCCTTCTGAAAGCAGTAACAGAAAAAATATATTAATACAAAAATATCCACATATCGTAATTCATTGTTATTAAAAAAGACAGATGATAAACAGCGTCAGTAAAAAAAGGGAGAAGAAAGAATGGGGACAAGCCCTCGAGGAAGGAAGATTCACCGACCGTAAACCACCCCGAGAAACATCTTAACCACCTTCAATTCAAACAAAACTCCGCAACCCCTTTGTCACGAGGGGTGAAAGAAAATCGCCCCGTCAGAAAATCTTCAAAAAACAGTTTCACGGGTCCGGTGGAAAAATAGGGTGTTCAAACACCAACGTACACACAATCCGTGGGCATCTGTACACGATGAGAAGACAAACTGCGAGGCGCAATACGGACAGCGGCGGTTACTGGGGGGTGGAAAAGGGGCGAGTGGACCAAGAGAGGAGCAAGTAGTATCGCGTAGCTACTTAAAACTTTTCGAGCTTGTCTTGGGTCCCTACTAGTTGCCACCTTGCTTACTTAGCTCTGCTCCGCAACTTCCACCTTCCACTATAGTCCTTCCTGCCGCCCCTGCTTCCTGTTTCCAACCCCCGCACCCTCGCACACCGGCAGAATCTTCGTGCCCACCCTGCGAGTCTGACGGACGAAGTTCCCTCTCGTTTCTGGCCACCCCCCACGCACTTCTTGGCTAAAGACTTTTTATTAAAAATCGGGGCCATAAAATTGCTGTTTCGAAATTCGAAATTTATTATTACGTCGATTGAAACGCGGCTTCTGTTCGAGAATATAAATGTGGAATCGAACGACTCCATCAATAAACTTAAGAGGAACCATAAGAACAGAGAAGCTTAATAAGAGGCCGTGGCGTAAATGGACTGGTCAGTGCCTAGTAATACGA
This sequence comes from Nomada fabriciana, assembly GCA_907165295.1. Taxonomy (NCBI): domain Eukaryota; kingdom Metazoa; phylum Arthropoda; class Insecta; order Hymenoptera; family Apidae; genus Nomada; species Nomada fabriciana. The sequence goes on along the minus strand of OU015699.1, from coordinate 8,847,100 downwards.
AGGTCCAGGGTTCGAATCCCGATGACCCCCCTTCATTTTTATAAGTTAAGTTCCTACATAAATTATAAGTTATAAGTTGTTATAAGTTATAAATAATAAGTTATAAGTTGTCATAAGTTATAAATAATAAGTTATAAGTTATAATAAGTTATAAGTTATAAGTTGAGTTTCTAAATAAATTTCAGGTCGCTGACAATGTTCTTCGAAATCGTCTTGCTTCACAACAAACGATTAAACGAATATTTTCCAGGTTTTCTCGTATTGGAAAACAACCCTCATGCAGTTGTTTCCAACAAAGAATGCCCATGGTGGAAGTTTCCCTCGCCGGTACAAGCGGCCGATCTGCAATTCGAAAGTTGGCCAAGTTCGCGTGCATGTCAACGGGGGACGTGGACACGGTATCCGGGAACGGTTTTCGCCGACACGTGATCCCATTCGCTGTAGCTACAGCGCCGCCGGAAGTGGAGGGAACGCTCTCTGTCCTTCGGCTCGCGGAACCGCAGAACAGGTTCGTGTTGAACGCGACGGGCGGAACGTTTTCGTCGACGTCGGCCACTTTCCCTCGACCCCTTCAACCCCGAGAGGCTTATTATCCGGCAGAAAATTTGCTCAACGAAAAATCTCGACCAGCGATCTCGACATTCTTATTTTCACCTCGATCGCAATGGTCGCGAGGAATATTTGTAAATGGTGCAAAATGAAAGCAGGCATATAAGTAGATATGGTCGGTGCGTGGCCAGACGCGAATAAATTTGTCCACAATTAATCCCGGGATGTTAAATAGACTTTTTAATTGCCACGAGCGTGTTGCAATCGTTCTGCGAAAACAATTGATAATAATTATCCGGCATTGGGAAGTCAAGTGGAAACGAAAACATGTGCGCTCCAATTTTACACGACGATAAATAATAGAAACGGAGAAGCGAACGGCGTCGTAAAATTCCTGGAAATAATAGTTGCCCCTAGGTCGATACAAACGACAGTTCAGCAAGGGGATGATCGCCGGGGTGGTGGAGGGGGAAAAAATTCAGCTCGCTAGACCCATAAACGATTTCAGCTCGGGCAGCTGCGACGTGCTCTCAGGATCGATTCTACAGCCTCGAGATTATTGCCACGACGCTTTTATCGTTTCTCGATGATCCCGGGAAGCGTCGTCGCGATATCCTTCTGGGCTTCGTTCATCGACGTACCGATCGTTCTGTAGCGTTCGCGAAACGCGACGTCGGGGCAGCGACTTTTACGAGCCTGACGACGATTGTTATCGTTCGTCTTTATTTGTTTGCCTCGAACAGGAGTCGATTGAAAAACACGGATAAAAAGGGCGATCGAAATGAAAGCTGATCTGAATATGATCTGGGGAAGAAATTCCGTCGACGAGAATTCGTTGAATTGGCCTGTCCTTTTGATTATTATTATTCGTGGATGAAAATATAATTTTGCAACGATCGATTGGTTAATTTATTGAACGGTAACGTCGTCAGTGGTTGGGGAAACAAATTTATTGTACCTGGAAGCGGTGAAGATTAGGCAAGTAGCGTGGCTGAAAGAATGGGACTCCTTGTCTGACCATGCGCTGACCTTATCTACTTGCACCACTTACAATTCTATATTTTATTATACAAAATCGTACACATTCGTCTTGCGTGCACAGATTAATGTGCAATATTGTTTCGTATATATAAAAGAAGAACAAATATTGTATATCTGTGAGCAACATTTCAGGCACTGTTAATAATTAATTCTTCCAGAACAAGTAAAATTATATTCGACAATTTTTCCATTATCCTTAATTCGTCCAAATTAAATTCGTTGAAATAAACTAAGGAAGAAAGCATAATCTTAAGTGCCTATTAGCGAGTCTGACAAGCTTGGAAATTTCACTACCCCTAATGTGGCTGGTGCGAATTTCTGTTCCACCCCCCTATATCCGGGTCACTCTTAACCCGTTCGAAATTAATTCGCCCCTATTCCAGCTCGAAATGTCGCCTTTTACGACAGCAACCGGCCGCCAACTTAACACTGTGATGTACGAGAATATGGAATAGTTATAAACCGAAACGTGTCCACGTGATTCGACTGCGGGACCCGTGGGTGTAAACGCTAAGACCCTGGAGGGTTAATCTGGGCGTAAAACGAAAAGAGATCCCTTAATTCGACGGGGAAGTAGGGGGTGGGTTTTATCCATAGGTTATTACGAGAACACGTTCTTCTATCGTGGAAAGGGTTGATGAGAATGTTGATTAAATGTTTCAGGGAAGTTTCGCCGGGTAGCCACTCCAATTACACGGAAGTTCCATCAGCGGGCACGGTGTGACTGTGAGTGAATCTCGGCGATCTCGAATCGAAAGGAGAAATCCATCTCTGGCAATTTTTCTAATTACGCGAACGTATCGAAATCAATAATGGCGTTACGAAATTTCTTAAATATCCAATAATTCATTTTTCCGGTTGCAACCCTTAATTATCCGATGGGGATTGAAACTTTTCGACACCCCCGTTCTATTAATCGTGGATACTTTTCCATTATTAATATTACTCACCCTTATTAATTTTTCAACCGTGGGTGCATTATCATTGCCGCCCCTATTAACAATCGATTGCCCGCGTAATTCGATGGGGTGCCAATGAAAATTTGCCTGATCGAAATGTAGAAGAAAATGGCAATTGTTTTAGTAACAATAATTTGGACAGCTCGGCGAGTGAGAGGACTACAGTACAATAAATAATCCGCAATAAATTGCGAGGGGAGCTTTCGCGACGGGTCAACGAATGAAAAGCGCCCCGGTGTTTTTCGATGCGATCGCATAAATAAATCACAACGATCGCGCTGAGACAGCTTATTTTCTGTTCACCCGTTGCAATCGACGAGTAATGACAGGGACGTTATCGTCGTGCCGATAACCACGGGCGAGCAGGGCTGGAATTTGAATAAAATAAAAACGCTTCTTCAACCCCATATAAAAATATTGCTCCAATTTGGCAAATTTTTGCTCAGCCCTTTGGCAAGACTTCCTTGAAATGTTTCTTTATATATTCAAGGGACCTCGTTCGAAATAAATACGAGCCATATTCCTCGGGATATCCACGGAAACGCAGATTCATTTTTCATCATCAAAACGACGGCTAATTAATCGTTCGACGTTAAACGCGTTTCGTGTGGACGGCGTACGAATCCCATAAATCCCTCGTTAATGCGTTCAAAAATGATTCATCGAAATTCCAACAAGCAACATTTGTAACCACTCATGCACCCCCCACCCCCATTCGTCTCATTGCAAACGAAAAAAAGGAACCGCAGGAAAATTGTCATAACTTTTTCATATCCCAACTGTGATTGGAAAATCGAAAATTCAACGTTCCCCTTCCGTCCGACTGTCCGCGTACTTCTTTTCATAACCGAAAAAAAACTCGTTACAACGCTGTTTACACCTGCGAGTTCAGCCTCCCGTTGAATGGTCAATTGCGAACAGAAATGGGAGAAACTGAAAGGAACGAGAAATTCGGGTGGATGAAAAATTCTACGGCCCGGAACAATTGCATTACGTGAAATATTAAAGGGGGGAGAAATTTCCGAAATTCTGAGGATATAGGAAAAATTGTCTCTGTCACGGAAAATTGAGAATATTAAAACGGAATTCAAATTTGTATTGCAGTTAGAAATTCATTCGACGAAAGTACGCGAAGAATAAATGCAACTCAAGAAACGCAGCCGGATGAATATTTGGGGGGTGAGGGGGATGGCTGAATCGGGTGGAAAAATTCTGATACGGCCCTATTAAATTTCATCGAATTTCCCTCCGTTTCGGCGGATCGGATATGCTTCCTTTTTCCTGCACCCCGAGTAATGCGACTCGGCGGACGGGGTGTATTTATCTCAGCGTTAAGAGAAATCCGCCATGTCAAGTCGAGTATTCGTATTTTAACGAGAGAGGGAGACCCCCGTCGAAGTCACCCCCTGTCACGGCCACTCGATAATTCGATGCCTCGCCGAGGCTCGTGGATTAATAACGAGCCACGTGAACGGGTTATAGACTGGCGTGCAGTTTCCTTCCTTACATCCACCCACCCCTGCAGCCAACCCCCTTGTCCATTTCACCCCGTGGCAACTTGCGAACAACGATTCGACGAAGTGCGAGAGCAGGGTGCCGTGGTCTTCGATAAATGAAATGTGGCAGACGAGCAACGTGGTTCCATGTGAACGACGGGGGTGGCGAATACTTGTCGCAGGGGGTGGGGGTGAAGTGAGGGATTGGTGACGAATGTAGTAATTAGGGGTGGCTCGTTTTAAATGCAACTGGAACGTTTAGAGTTTCAGACTTGCCTCGAATTTTCCTTTTCGTACACCGGTACTCCAATGATACGACCTACCCTTAAAACCAACCCCCGTGTAAACAACACCTGAATGCCATTACAAGGGATCGCCAGAAATTTCACGTTTCTCCTTTTTACGTGACCGGGCCCACGGCTCGTGGATCAGGGTTTGGAAAATAAAATCGACGAAAAAGAAGGGTCGCCTGCGGGAGGGTGGAAACGATTCGTGGCCGTTGGCCGCAGTCCGGCGCTTGTGTACGCGTCGCGACGTCCTCGTGGGCGTCGTTAGCAGGGACCGCGGAGTAGCGTGCGTATTTACGCAACGGAGGAATCAATAAACCATGCCCGAGGACGAGATGGTGGCGGGCGCCGTTCGACAGGAAGGGTGAAACTCACCCTTGCACGCCATCCGGCTATTAGACAATACAAACAGCGGCTGTCGCTGATCGTGTCCGCCTAACAACGAGTCCGACGCGTTTTTCTCACCCCCTCGACCACCCCCTGTTTATGGCGGTGTCGTATCGCGTTAAGGGTGGAGGGTTTTATGGTGCATTCCGCGGAATCGATTCTCGGGAATTCGATCGGGGACCTGTCGACGGGGGTGGATCTTTGGACCAGCGGGAAAAACGCCACCGACAAGGGTGAGATTAACTGAACGTAATGAAAAATTATTTTTGTGGGCGAAAAAATTGTTCCGTCGCAATGGGGGTGGGCTGTTTGTTTATCATCCGAAATATATGCAAACTGCATTACCCATCTGTGCAAACATTTGCACGATGAGAGCATTGTTTACGCGTCTGTAACAGCCATGAATAATTATATCATGGTATTATTCATGAGGGGGCAGAACATTTAAATACAATCGAACGTAACAACAATCTGTCATGGATTATACTCTGAACTTAATTCCGGCAAACATTAATTGACAATTGGTAACGCGAAATAACGGGCATTCGTCGTCGACAATATCGTCGACAAAATTTATCGAACTACCCTTGTCTTTAATGATCCATTTACCGCGTTCGTTCTGTCCGGGAGTCAATCGGGGCCGAGTTAAAAGTCTCCCTAATTTTCCCGGCCGTTCTTATCCAACCTATGTGGCACATGGACGAAACAAATATTCGTTACAAATATCAAGACACTCGGTACATTAAGGCATCGTTGCAACCAGAAATATTTTTTAATCCTCGATCAAAATCGAAACAGCCGTTTCAGGTACTCCGTTTTATCGAGACACCCCTTATACATATAGTCTCCTCTGTGGTCCAAAAGTTTAACAACGAATATCTCGAAAACGGCAACGTTTTTCGAAAAATTCCACTCCTCCCGACTTTCCCCCCGTTGATCATACAATTCATTGGCGTCGACGGATTCATCGTCGAACGAACGGTACGCGCGCAGCGTAATCGTTCGAAGCCGGATTACACGTGCATGGCGCACGCACGCAAGCTCTTCGACGCGTGGCCAAAGCCGACGAGCTTAAACTTAGGTGGCAGCCAATCACGGTCGACGGACCGCCACAAAGCCTCGGCTTTGTGCTCGAATTAAATTTTAAGCGAGCGCGCAAAGCCCGCCGGGATCGCGTGCTGATCCGTATCGCGGGGAGGGGAGGGGAGGGGGATGCGAACGCGAGATACAATGGGGAAAAGAATGAAAATGGGAAAATAAAAAAAAAAAGAAGAAATATCCGCGTGGTCCGTGTTTGCTTGTTTCGTGATTGTTCTTGAAAGGACGATGTCCGCGGGACGAGAAGTGCGCGCGGGGGACACCCTTTCAGCTAGGGACATTTAATTTCACCCAGCCCGAAATATCCCTAGCCCGTGTTATACTTTCTATTGTCCTTATTGACATAGGTACGTAATTGTGAAATGGAAACGAACAATTACTAGTTACGTGGGATTATATGAAATAATGCAAACAGTTGTCTGTAGTTTGTAACTATATTTTCCTTTTTGCCGAAGAACATTGGACTTCGAGAAAGGGGACCGGTGCTTGGCAGGGGTAATCAATTTGAGGCAACTTGTCCCCGGCACTCGGGGCTGCTAAATTTGTCCCGTGAAAAAATAGGGGAGACGGTGAGGTCCACGGTGAAAGATACGAGCGTGAAAGGTGGGGAATATCGAGTACCAGAGTACTGGCATTATCGGGGGAACCCGCGGGAAGAAATAATCCAGTAACAGAATCGTGAATCTTTGACTTCCAGGGCGACTCCATCGTGCAAACTTTTGCACCGGAGTTTACGATGTTATCGAAAGTTTCGGGATACGGTACGAGCCGGGGAAACGGAATGTGAACCGCGTCGATCAACGGCCAGACATTTTTGCTTTCGCGAAAAGCTTTCAGCGATCGTGATACGGCTTTATATTCCTCTTACAGGAAAAGGTAACTGCTGCTTTCAGTCGCTATATAATATGTACCGAATATGGCTGAATTCTGTTTGATAATTTTATAATGCAGGAAAATGTATAATATAATGAAGTAGCAGTGAAATTGCTGAAATTTATTATTTTATTATCGTACGAATATGGGGTAATCACATTTCTTTATTGACCGGTTAATGGGAAAATAAATATTTGTTCAGAATTCGCGGCCAATAAATTTGCATGTCTCCAGTTTGTTTGGGGACTTGGGGATACCGTGGTCCTCGAATTTCTGGGGAATTTCGTCGCGTCGTCGGTTCACCATTCCCCGCTAAAGTATTCCAGTTTACTGTAAATCGAGGGGACGGGAGGGCAATGCATACTCTGCATCGATACAATATCGAGATATAGTTCGACCATCCGGAATGCTGCTCGAGGCAGGAAGCCCGGCGAATTATGCATCGAACGTGCAAGGTTCTCGCGAGCATGAGCTACGACGGCCATTTTTCTACAGTGCTGCCAACAGGCCACGGTCGCCAACACCCATACAGACTATTAAATATTCCCAAAAATCCGTAAAACTGCGGACTGCAATTTAAATCGACTGTTATTCGTACTGATGAGCCCACAATCAAATGTATTTGTTAAAACAACAACAACAATATAATAATAATAATAATAATAATAATATCGTGGAACCGTGTGTATATCTATATAGGCACATAGGAAGTTTTATGTCTTGGAAAGAAATTCAGGAAATTATAGTAAGTTTTAATTCGAAGCTGCGATTGGTGGCGCCATTAACGCGAAACGCAATAATCTGCACGACTGCGTACAACAACAGCTCCAATCGAACTCTCTTTTACTCCCCCTACCCATTTGTTACGACGAAATGCAGCGCGATTATATCCACCTCGAGAAATTGTTGTTAAAATGATTTAGAGTAAAGCGCAAATGGAACGTGCACGAACAGTTCCCGGTGATTATTCTGTTCCGGGAATTCCCCCCACCCCAACACACCCAGCCAACCCGCCAAGACTTTCTGTGTTTCGTTTTAAGAACGACCATTCCGCGAGATCCTGAGTTTCCGACGTTTTACTAGCTAACTGAACGTCAACTAAGCAGCCAACAATTAAGCTCGACGTAAATTAGAACAATCGTATATTATACGGAATAATTTATGCAACAGGATTATCCGGAGAAATTCGTAAATTATTTCTTTGGAAATGAAATTACCGTATACGTTCAAAATATCGCTTAGTAGATCATTAATTCTAACACTATTTCCAAAGTCATATAATTAATTGGAAATCATCGAATAAGTACTAAATACTTTTTCTTTCTTCGATGACTAATTTTGTCACACTCGACTTACATATTTTCTACAAAAGATATCGCTCAGAAATTTCATTTTACGATACTCCTAGAGCCTCTTGGAAAAAGAAGAAAAACAGTCAAAATACTAATAGCTGTGACAGTCTGTGCCGATTCCAATTCGCCGATTGGGAGCATGGCGGCGGGGAATCCCGCGGAGGGAACAGCAGTCACGCGTGCAGAGAATTCGGTAACTCGATGCCACGGCCGCAGGCGGCGCTGTAAACGTCGAAAGCGTATCGCTTTACAAAGGACGGCCCTTGTACACGAAATCGAAATAATTCGGATAGTTTCACACGGTAAACCGGCAAATGCGTCGCACAACAGATTCCCATAGTGGAATCCGAAATTCCCCAGTTTGTTTTTTCAGGGAAAAATGAGCAGCTCGCACACCGTTTCCCGGTTTTTTGTTCCCACCGTTAAATGTCCAGTGCTGCTCCTTTTGAGATTGGCCAACTGAAATGGTGATCCGTTCAGCTGCACCATACTGACGCTTTTGGATATCGCATTTTTACCCAGCTAGTTGTTTTTACTTTTCAACAATTACTCATACGATCAATGATTTTTAATACATTGATCCATTTAATTAGAGACCTGTACACACTTCGTCTGAACATAGTTTGCGAAGAATTGGCTGAATCGAATTCTCAAGAAACATTGATTAGTTATATACATAAACAAATTATATACGAGGTATGGGGATTCTCTTCATCCCCATGAAAATTTGAGAACACCACCGTATTATGCTGTTCCGAAGTTCGGTGTTGAAATAAAAGAATCTATTAACGAGGTCGAGAGGTCCCCGATGGGATCCTAATTAAAAAACTCCCCCCCTTCCCCACCTTCGACGGACTAATTTTGCGCCGAGTTTTATTATATCCTCTCAGCGGAACTCGTTACAAACCTCATAGCAAACCGGTCGAAATTAGAAAAAAGTTTCACGCAGAAGAACAAAGTCGCGATACCATTCCACTAGGTATCGATCGGAGCCCATCTCCAATCTGAAGGATTATAGTCCTTCGATGAGAGTAGTCTGACCAGTCTATCCTGAGTACTCAAAACGAAGCCAACTGTCCCGCTAATGTTTCAACAGAGAATAAATGTCCCCAGGGTGGCGAAAACCGTGAAATCATCTGCCCCACTGGCCTCTACTATCGATTAATCCATTATTTAGTTCACCTGACTCGAGGAGCCGGATGCACACGCAGGTCGGGCAAAATACTAGCACGAAGCCTCCCAATGGAATATACTGTGCACGATTCAAGACGCCACGCAGGTCACCCCTTGTGAACGTCTGAAGGGTTGCACAGCGTTCGAAAGGGCAGGACAGGTCCTCCCAAAGGAACCACGCCACCTAAAACTCTAGGTCTTCCTAGAACTCCACTAAGTCTCCGATTAAGTATTTACCTGGCCACCGCCGCCCAAACGGTTTCGCCCAAGCCAAATACTATGACACCCTCTGCAAAATGCTTGACCGACCCCCCAAATTACTCGACCCATCGCCAAATCCTTCGTCAGCCTTCTATAGTCCCAAAGGCCCGACGCCAAACCGTCCCCACGTCTCATCCTAGGGTTCCACCGCCCGATTCCCCTAAAAATTCACCAAGCAACAACGTCGACGCAGCCACGACGATTTTTCTTTCGACCACTCGATAGGGTAACCGCGTTACTGGCCGTACTTCCGGCCAGCGCATTGGCGCCGAATTCAATTATTGATTTCTCTTCACGGACACGCACACGCTCGATCGTAATTCGTTTTCCGCCGGAGGGGGAGGGGGAAATCCGGCGCCGCTTTCACGGAAATTTTCCGCGCCCACCCGCCACGGCCATTTGCCACGCGGAAAAGAGAGCGGAACGTAGAAACGGCCGCTGCTAATGGAGAAACGTCCGTACGCGGTCGGGGAAATAAGCAGCGGGTGAATCCTTGCGGCGGCGGTGCTCTGCCTTTGCATTGAAACGTCGAACGAAAGCACCTTGCGCTATTTTCCCCTCCCCTCACGCCCCCCTCGCGAATACACCCCGGTGGAGATCGACGACTGACGTGAAAGCATTCGGGAGCGTCTATTTTCCAAATTTCCACCCCCGATCGTTTGCCTCTTGAGCCCCGACGCTTCTTTAAGTCTTCCAACACCCCGACCACTGACAAGTCGTTCGCGAAAGGGTAGGAACGGCTGGGGGCGGTTTTTCTTTTTCGAGGGTCTTTCAAGACGCTCCGTATAATCGAGCCACAAGATTGTACCACCCTTTTTGTTCCCAGTTCGAAGGGAAGATTCGTTTCTCAATTGACCATTTTATACTGTGGGCATCTTCTTCTTGTATTGTCTACCTGTGTATGAGCAAACTTGAGTTTCCTACTTTTTAACGCCAAAAGTCGAGTCAAACCTAGTCAAACCTGACCTTTCCCATCTTATGTCTTCGTGTATCTTGAGCAATCTATCTTTCCACACCGTTTGGCACCTTCTTCTTGTATTGTCTACCTGTGCACGGGGAAACTTGAGTTTCCTACTTTTTAACGCCAAAACTCGTGCCAAACCTAGTCAAACCTGACCTTTCCCATCTTATTTCTTCGTGTTTCTTGAACAATCTATCTTTCCACACCATTTGGCACTTTCTTCTTGTATTCTCTAGCAAACTTGAGATTCCTACTTTTTAACGCCAAAAGTCGAGTCAAACCTAGTCAAACCTGACCTTTCCCATCTTATGTCTTCGTATTTCTTGAACAATCTATCTTTCCACACCGTTTGGCACCTTCTTCTTGTATTGTCTACCTGTGCACGAGGAAACTTGAGTTTCCTACTTTTTAACGCCAAAACTCGAGTCAAACCTAGTCAAACCTGACCTTTCCCATATTATGTCTTCGTGTTTCTTGAACAATCTATGTTTCCACACCATTGGCACCTTCTTCTTGTATTCTCTAGCAAACTTGAGATTCCTACTTTTTAACGCCAAAAGTCGAGTCAAACCTAGTCAAACCTGACCTTTCCCATCTTATGTCTTCGTGTTTCTTGAACAATCTATCTTTCCACACCGTTTGTCCGCTGCTGTCAGTACTGTTTGCAGCGAAGAAGAGGTCCTCGTGGAAGACAGTAATTGATGCCACGACTTACGATACTGTTTATTCCTTTGTTGCCGTGGAAGATTGGCTTAAATAAGAGTCGGCAGGGTGGCGGGGGAGCCCCGCATCAAAGGACAAGCAGAGGAGCCGTCGCTGCAGTGGAATTTAGAAGAAAAGGAATTCGGGTCGATATCGCGAACGCGTTCGTTAGAAACTTCCTGACAACGCGGATCCGTTATGTTTCAGAAGGCAGGAACGCTTCGTGCCCGTTATACAAAGAAAATATTCAATTTCAAGTCTCTGTAGGATTCCATTATCGAGGGCCGAGGAAAATATCGTAGGTATTTTCCTTTTGCCCGTCGCGTGTTCGAGCTGTCGGAATTCTTGAAATCTTCAGCGCACCGGCGAAACGTTAAACTTCCGTTCTACAGGCTAGACCAAGACTGCTAATCTAATTTGCATTTTCAATTCTCCCCGTGCCGCCGAAAAATTCCATCCGCTTGAAACTGATAGCGCGGCGGTGTTATCGGAAGGATAAAGAAATAACTGCCACTCGGTTAGGGGTGCTCGAAGCAAGATTCGACGGGTATTAAAATATTTCACGTGACCCTTGAAGGGTAGGTTTGTAGGGTGGCTTCGAGACTCGAAAAATTTCAGCGTCTTCTTGGAAAAAAATTGCAAGGTTCCAATAAAACGGCAGGAATATTCAAATTCTACTTGCCACTGAATTTCGAACGAAATACAGGGGAGAAAAATGTATTCCGACGTGGGAGCTACTTTGGGCGGTAAAATACGAGGGAAGAAAATTTCTGCAATATTGAAACTCTACTTTTTCCCGCAGTTTCGAATGAAACGTAAGAGGCGAGAGGAATTTTTGTCGAGGTAAGGGCGGTTAGAATATCAAGATACACGGTTCGAGCACAATGTCAGGAATATTAAATATCCACCCCCGGTGAGATTCAAAATGAGACTGAAGAAATCAAATTTACTCTGTCGCTGACGATTTCAATTAATTGTTCAGATGGGCGGACACATCTTCAGACAACCCGTTCCCGAAGGTTAACATCGTGCAAAACGTTCCACCGTCCGGGAACAATTAATTAAACAACGGAAATAAACAATAACTGGGAGAGAAGTGAGCGGCAGAATCTGTCGTGTGCATTCCAGGCCCCCAGGGGCATCGATATCATCCACAGAGTGGTTCAGGTACGCCCTTGAGCGTGCAGCTGGAACGGACAAATAACGTAGAGGAAAGTCGTGAAATGAGGGGATGAAAAATCAGGCAGGTTGCAGGTGTTGAAAAAATTCCACCCCCGTCGAGCAAATTTATTCTCCATCTCACCGCGGCGATACGGATGCCTTTGTAAAATTAAAGTGAACACAAGCAGTAGAATGATAGGTGGACACCCCGGTGGGATACAGGGGAGCCACCCCTAAAAATGTATGCAGATAATTTCAGAGTTCGAGGAAGCAACGTAAACAAAAAGCTATATGAAATTCGATGAAAGCCTGTAATCACGACCCACATGTTCGAGAGGCCACTTATTAAATCGCCGCAACCGTGTCTCGTAAACACATTTCCACCCCCGCTGGGGAGGGGGTGGGTCCCGTATCATGCGGTCAGCGACGAGAAAACTGCCGTCATTTCATTACCGTTCAACCGAGTTATTCAGGGCGCAACGAGTCGATCGAACCACCCCCGTGTCCAATAAATCCCCCTACTCACCCCTGTGTTTCACCCCCTGTTACCCACCCCTGTCCACTTGGAATCATCATAAGCAATTACCTGGGACGTAACGAAAATATGGTCGGACCGACAGCTTTCTACCTTCGACAAGTATATTCGCGTATTACGTAAGCGAAATATAGGGGTTGCGAAGTTAGGGTTGGCACAATAATTGCAATGTTATTTCACGCTATCGTTTGTTCGTTTAACGCGATTCTAGGAACGTATGCGGAGTCACGATCGCCCCTGTGCTGTGAGTGTGCATACAAGGGGTTGCTTTCGGAGGGTGGTTCTGTTCGCTGTTGTTCGGTCGTAGTTTCAGTGTGGGAAGGGTTGGGGCTGTAGGCTTGTAATAGACGAGGAGTGAATTGGACAGAGGCAGAATAGTTTTTATTTATGGTGGAATTCAATTTCTGTGGTTGCTTTCGGAATTACATTCCTCCTCCCGAAATTCGCATGGGGGGTTGATTTTTCCTTTCAACGAGCCTCGTCCGTAATGTATAACGATTTCGAAACCAAATGGCGATGGAACATAGTGCTCAACGTACTGTTTAAATATCGGCCCATTAAACGAACTTCACTTGCGATAGCCAGGGAGACTTAAAAAATCCCCCAGACTCCAAAATCACCAGACCAAGCAAGAAATATCATCCCCAAATGATGTCCAGTGCAGGACCAAGTGCGGATACGAGAAAGTGCCACCCTGGAACTGCTCAGAAAGACACACAGACAAATTAAAGACAGAGGGCCAAGGAAGACTAAAGAGGACTAAAGAGGACTATAGGGGAGTAGCGGTTGGTGCATTGTTGCATTTCCCCTGTGGGGTTCGCAGTGGCGCAGCATTGTTGCGAGCACCCCTCGCCACCCTTTCATCCGCACATGCCCCGTATACTCGTGGGAGCAGTGCACACGGCGGCATCTCATATTAGCCGCTTAATTGTCTCTATTTGCCCAGGCCGGGCATCCGACAATTCACCATTGAGCATGGTCATGCAGCAACCAAGCTTGGCAGGGGGGCGAAAAGATCTGGGGTTGGGGTAGCTACGTGGTCGGGAATTGAGACATTATCACGACGGGGAATGCCCACTTTTATCTTATCTCTCCTCGTCTCACCTTTACGAAGCTAGATGGCGAGCTCACCGATACCTGCCTGGCCATTTCTGTTTCCAATGGAATATTTCAAGGGACCATGACGGTATATTTTCTCAGCTACGACTTGCCGTTTAAATGTGAAATAGCGAAAGGAAATTTCACCCAGGATAAACGAATGAAAGCGGAAGAAAATTTTCAGAAGCTTCCGGAACACTCTTAACTGGGTCCGGCGGAAAAACTGAAATTGCTCAGTGAATAACGAAGCAGTCAGAAGTAACCAAGAGGGGCCACTCAATTATTCACAACGTTTGCCCTTAAGTAGTCGAATGAATTATTGGCCAACTATCGTGGAAACTATCCGCAAGTTTCGGAGACCCGTGGTTCCATTCCAGTCGGCTGTTCCGCGATCGAAATCGAAGTTGAAATTGAAAGATCGGCGCCACTAAATTTCTTTCAGCTGCTCGGCAATCGCATTTATTGCCTCCCGGTGGCCGAGGTATTTCTGACCATGAAATATCGCTGTTCCCTATTGTCGGAAAATGTGCACAGGGGACGTGGATAATTGCGGGTAGTTTCTTGTTCGGGGCTGGTTCATTATGGACGAGGGAAAAAATTCCGCGGATAGGGTTAAAGTTCGGACAATTATCTTCGTTGTTCCGTACGCCATTAGGGACAATTATTCTTGTCGCGAGCCTTCTGTAGGAAATGAGGATTTGCCCAGGAGGAAGACGGAGAAAAATAGAAGGGTCATCCGTTTCGATAGCTGGATAGCGAGATATAATCGGTGAATGAAAAAGTCCATCCATGAACGGATGAGTTATGGGGCCGGTGAATGGTTGAATAAATGAATGAGGGAATGAGCGACTGGATAAGTCTGTGATCGATTGCTCGTATGATTGAATAAGTGGGCCAAGAACTCTGCACTTAAAGGAAAAGTCGCATTGCTGCTTGAATGAGCCTGGGTGAGTGACACAGTGGCACTCGGTTGCTGAGTAATTAAGTGAGTGGATTAACGACAGACGTAATTGTGACAAAAATTGATTAGCCGATCCATTTGACTTACGTCCATTAATACACAAACAGCTGAATCTGGTCCCTGTTAATTTCGAGCATCGAAATCATTTAATACACACGCTCCTATTGCTCACACGTGACACTTGGCAGAACTGCCTTTCATTAACTAGTTTTTAATGAAACACAGAGCTCACCTGCAATTGCAACAGTTGCCACAGTACTTATATTAATATCAGGCGACCTTTAAGCTCCATGAGTGTTTAGAATTTGATATCTCACCAACCGCTTCTCGATAACAAATGAATTACTAACGTTATGCATGAAAATCACTGAAGTATCATGGGTATTTCAATTTAGTTATTCCCCAACTTTTAAGGGTGCCCCGGGTCTGCCAGATCCGCGGAAATCAAGCTCCTCAAATATATTCCACAACCCGTCATCCGCAACCCGCGTGAGTTCCCAGCAGAAGCTATCAAACTCGTCTTAGAAATATCAAAAACAGCCACCCAGAAGGCCTACCCGAATCAAACATCAACCCCCCGGCGCGTAGCCATCAAACTAATCCCACGCCATAATAACTTCAGCCGAGAAAAAATACACGGGAAACCAATTCCTCCACATCGGAGCCGGCGAAATAAGGTTGGCCAAAACGGACCGGGTGGCGAAATTAATTCGCACAACTTCCGCAGCGTGATAAATCATGCAGGTGTCCCAGGGACGACCGATCAGGGTCAAGCTAATTTCGAAAACCTAACCGGATCCACCTGGTCCACGTCAGACTCTGTATCTATAGTCCCCCTATTTTTTTCTTCCCCGGGCTGGACCCTTCCTCGTTGAAGATTCCTTTTATTTATTCATCCCCCGACGACGACACGCGGCGCAGGACGCCGGCCACTTTCGCGACTCAAAAGCGGACAAAGAAGGTGCGCGCGAGAGGAGAAATTAAGGCCGTGACCCGTGGTTGAAAGTTTTCTGCTGGCTCCCGCGATTCTCCGCCTGCTTCTTTAATCTCGCTCTATTCACGGGACGAGAGCGCGCGCGCGCCGACAATTTATTTTAATCAGCCGGCCAACCGGTTATATCCCTCCCCATCTTCTGCCCCTAATGTTCCCGTTTAATGGCTGGCTTAATTTTTATTTCGACTCGGCCGCTCAGGATCACGATCCAGGGAGCCTGGCTTCTGGGTAGCCAATTCGGCCGGGATTAATGATCCACGAGAACCAGCTGACCTAGTGTACCCCTAGGCGAGTCTAGGGAAACCCATCTGGGATGCGTGCGCATAATTCTGTCGATTCTAAACTTTGCACCGGGAACATCCAGCGCTAAGTACCCTCGTGTTTCGTCCGGGAAAGTTCTGTCCACTTGGCGGTCGTGAAGATTCGATAGGTCTGAAGGACCTAGTCCCTCAGCCGGGGCTAACCAAGAGCCGGGAGGACGGGTGTATTTAATAACTGTTCCGACGGCCAACCTCCGCGGGGTAGTCAATGAAAAATCAACGGGGCCAACCCCTTTCGCCTTATCCAACGCCGGCGTCATAGAACCGGAAGAGATATTTCGAGGGAAACGCGGGAATTAAGGCAGCCCGGCGTGAGTGCGGAGGATTCCATGGTCGTTTCTTTCGCCTGGAACGTCTCGGTCGTTACTCTATATTTCTCCGTTCGCTTCTTATCTAACCCCCTACCCTTTAGCATCCATAACTTCGTGCTTTCTCGCCGGGGAGATGGCTCGCGACGCCGCTGGTAAATAGCTCCTTCCGCTGCTCTCTCCGTCTCTCTCTTTATCTAGCTCTATCTCTCGCCCTCTCCCTTTTGTGGTTGCCAGCGAACGCCTCGAATTCCATCTTTCGCGGATCCTCGCGGAGGCGTTCAGCTATGCGAATCTGCTCTCCCCATTGTTCATTGTCTCGCTCCGTGGGCGGGATTCGCGAGCTTCAGCGAGCGGATCGCTTGGAAACCTTGCCTCAACGACTGCTAAAGGTGCTCTGGATTTTATGGGGAAATAGGGGGACACAGAGACGCCTTGTTCCCGGGAGAAGTTGCTGTACGACTGGCTTTCAAGGCGACTGTGATTTTTGCTTCTTGATAGAACGGGTCCAGAGTTTCTTGGAGTTCTGGTGTCAAGTCCTTCGTGGTTTGCTGGATGGCAAGAATTTGTCAGGATTTATTCGCAGGACTACGTCTTCGTCTGATGAAGCGCATAGGGCTTGGGCCAGGTTTTCCACAGAGTTTAATGAATTCTGTATAGGGGAAGGGGCGCAGGAATAATCTGCACAGCCCTTCGTGCGTTTAAAGCTGACTTTAGGAGGATTCGACGCCGGCAGGGTTCGAATTAGCTGGCTGACAATTTTATAATAAAGTATATCCATCACCAGTCGACGTCAGGTGGCAGAGTTGGGCTTTCCAGGGGACTCCAGGTCAGGGTGGATGCCGAAATAATTCCCGGAAGTAACGCGCGTCAACAGACAGATAAACTTTCCCTCCAATTCGAATCCAATCAGCGGGTCGTCTGTCGATATCGTAGAACGACATCGCTGAGGGGAATCCATGGGATATTATTCATGTGCTGGTGACGTTGTCAACGCAAAGGCAATATATGTAACTTTTTTTTCCTTTTTTTTCCTCCCCGGAATACTCTATATTCCGGTTCGTGATTCCTCTGCATCGGCGTCTCCAGCGACCACGGATCCTTTATTACCTCGCATTTTTGTTATAATGAAGAAGAGAGGGTTTCCCATAGGGTTGGCCGTGAATCGAGACCCCCCTGTCGGAATATTCGAGGCGTTGAAATTAGTTTCAGATTTCGCGACTGAATTTTTATAATCCACGGATTACGATGGAGAGTCATGTATTCGATTTTCATTTTTCCGATGAATTTTCGGCGGTGGTTGGAACATTATCGTGTTAATGAATTTAGTGGGAAAACTTTCGGATTCTTTGAATCGTTGGTTAGGGGTGAATATATTAATTCTCTTTTATTAGTTTTAGAAAATATTCCACCGTTTCTTTGACCAACTTTTCTACTTTTTAATCACCCCTAACTGTAACGGACACCTACCCCAATTTCCGCCGGGCAACTTCGTACTTTCGTGCAACGTTTAAAAATTCCGGGGAATTAAAATTAATGGTCTTCCAAGGCTTGCTGAAAAATCCCGGGAAACTTGGAATTTTTAATTCTTCAACGTTAAGAGTTACGCTCTTTAGCGGCGGGCAACAGCGTTATTATTTCCTCAAGAACTCTCCGGGGTGGTATGTAGATTTATTCAAATATAAAACATAGAGATGTTGCATTACGCTTCACAATTTGTTTCCCGGCGAGGAATATCATTTGCATAAATCACGTTTCGGCGGATTTTTGAAAACAACTTCGGCGTTCGATTAATTTCAACCCCCTGCGAACCCCCCACCCCCGACTACTCGACTGTGAACCATGCTGTGCAACATTTTTATTACACACTTTCGGCCGGCTCTCGAGCACAATATCGTTTTGAATTATTTTTCGATTTATTCACGGCTCGTCGACGAAATAAACTCTCGAAACCTATTAAAATTGATTTATTCCGATGCACGCCTACGAAAATATTCAAACGCGTCGATGGAAATTCAGTTTAAAAAAAAAAATGTTCGACCCTCGACCCTTACCTCGGTGAATTAAACACTTTGGAGCATTTCTTTTATTTATCAATACTTTACGCGCCATTTGTTCCATCTCGTAGTTACGGTCCTGTGCACACATTGTTTCCGTCTTTTTCTCGCCCCCTTGAATATATATTTCATGCTCTCTCTCTCGTGTGACAAGAGAATTAATATTCGCAACGAATCAAGTCGTGAATCGATTTGGAATTTTTATCGCGGTGAAAGTGTCGCGAATCTTTTTAAATATTTGATAACAATCTGTCGCTTTCGCAGGGCTTCGACGAATCGACTATTAGAAGACGAATAATGCGAATCGATAATTTCGAGCGCGAAAGATATTTGCAGCGCAATTTTGGGGCCAAAAAAAAGAAGGGTCGAGAGAGGGGATAATAAAATTGCCGGAACGTCGGGTCGCGTAATTGAAAACGAGGTATCGTAAATAAATAAAAACAGAAACGAGGCTTCAAAAAGGGCCAATGTAAACGCTGTCGTTTCGATATTCGAGTGCGATTAAATTATGCAACTCGAGGGGGACACGCGGGTGGGCGTGGCCTGATGAAAAAATTTCCACACGCTCGTTGCTTGAAATAGTCGCGCGGATAGCTCGCGATAATTATTCTTTATTTTGACGCGATTCGTTCCCGCGGACACGTCGAGCGAGATTTATTGTAAAGAACTCACGTGGCGCCTTCGTTATCAAAAAATACGCTTCATTAAATCACCGTTTCCTCGCTGAAACGTTTCTATTAAGCGTCGATGAATTTTATCGCGGTGGAAACGGTGAAATGTTTACGCCAAAGTAAAAATTCGATTGCTTCCCTTTCCCCCTGAGAGCCTCCGTTAAACGTTTTTTTTACGGACGAATTTTTAAAAGAATGGAAATCGTTTCAAACGGAGATCGCCGAAGAAGTTTGATAAACAATTATATTTCTGTAGGATTATTGTAATAATTAATATTATTATTTATTATGAACGTACGCTATTATTATATTGATTTAAACTGGAGGTTATTATTATTAAAGTACGGTATTATTATTATTATTATTATTAAAACACAAAAGAAAGTATATCGCGTCATCACGTTACGTCGTCCGTCGTGCTTCGTTGCTTCCTTATGACTATTCATTCTAGTCTCGATCAGTCGCACGCCACGCACACACACACACCTACATCTTTCGCTCGCATCGTCCTTTGTTTCGGGCAGAAACACGCACGTACGCATACGCACCCATACGTACAAGTCAGGACCGTTGGGGCCCTACATTTCAGTGGAACGGATGTTAGAATATTCGAGGTACAGGAACGGCCGAGGCGGGCCATTTTGAAGATGCACGCTGTCTTTGTCTAGCGTAGCTTTCATTTGGGGTGAACCCTAAAATTGTTAAAAAGGGCCATGGTGACGTAGGCGTCCTCACGACCGACGCATTCGTGTATAGACTACGGTCGAGAGAGCACAGTTTTAATAAACAGAACACCTTTTAACATATACTCGCCTACAAAATCATTGTAATAAATAATACTTAATCGAGTTGGAGAGACTACCTTCTCATTCTAACACGGAATTTGTTGGGAATTAAATTGGCGGGTTAGGAATTGTAGTTAAGATAGGGGCACGAAATTTGCCACTGGATAAAAAAACAATTCGCCAACAGCAATCACGTCTATTCTATTACGCGACAGTGGCTCTACTAACGATAAGTGTAACGTAATCTCGGTACCTGAGCATCGCGACGCCTCGTTAACGAGATAATCGATATTCTCCAATGGAGCCTGTACAGACTGCCATCAGATCATAACCTAAAACTTTCGTAGCTGGATTTGAGATGAATCGACCCTCGGCTGGAACAATCGATTTTACCAACCGCTGCGACAAACTGACCGCGTGTAAAATAGTTATTATGATTTCAATTAATCAGCTTGTTTATGTTAAGCAAATTACACATTTAGAATTGTTTTATTCGTGAAAATCATTTGCTTACACTAGCATTATAATTATTATGATAATTATTACTGTTATTATTATTATTATGTGTGGATCTGCTATTATGTTTGAATTACAATTGCAATTACCTGAAACAGTTCGGCGTCGTTTCACCTGTTGCGAAAAAATAATTGAAACGAATCGAAAATATTCCCGTTCCCTGCACGCTGGGGGAGAATAAAAAAAGACTAGAGAGTGGCACGATTGCACGAATGGCCACGCGCAGTGGAAATAATTTAAATTTGTTAAGTCGTGACTTAAATTGCCTTTTACACGGCGCCCGGCAGCGTCATCAAGTCATTCGAGCAAGATTTTTCCAACGGTCGATAATTGGAAAATAGCCCTCTATTTCCCAATTACACCGTATCAGAGGCGCTCACGCTGTGCTGCATTAGAAATAACGAGATTATTATCATTAACGGACTGATTGGATTAATGGACCCTCGAAGTCGCCGTTCCGCCATCGCCCCCTTTAAATGTTTATCGTTCGGCTGGGCGGAAATGATAATAATTTCGACGCGCAATTACGCGAATTATGCAGGCTTCGAGATCTCCAGTGATCATAGTGAATCTGTCGAGTGAAAAGGAAAAGCAACAGCTCGTCTAAATTAGAAAAGGGAAATGAAATGTCGTTTGCAAATTCGATCCATTCCTTTGTTTGCAAAATTTAATTTACACATTTCATGCGCGGCATTGCAGCGTTAAAAAACGTATTGTCCAAGGTCAAATTGCCAACGATTCAATGAACAGTGGAAGAACGTAAAATTTCGCATGTCAACGTCGACTGTCGATTAATTGCGATATAAAGCGAAAATAGGTTAGGAAAAATTCCCTAGATGGGCTATGATTATTTTGCCCAAACACTCAAGGGGGACGAGTGGCCCAAGGGTAATCCTGTCTGTCCCTGAATTCATTTGCCTACTCCACTCGTCGCCTTTCGCCGACAAATCAAAGAATGTTAACGGTAATGACGTCGATTGGCCCATTTACCAGCTCCATCATGCTCAAATATCGCCTCGCGAAAGGACACTCTGCTTCAACTATCCCTTTCCCTTCTTTTGCTATTTTTTTTCTTCCTCTTTTAACCCACCCTTCACTGCGCCACGTCCTCGAAAAAAGGAGCACGCTGATTGGAAGGCTAATCACGCGCTACTCTCCATTACATTAATTAAAACTTAACTCTGAAGTTCGCCCGGCTACCAGGACTATCTTGTCCGTCTGCGACTTTGCCCGGCTCTTTTCGAGCCGCGACTCTCGTTTTGTCCCACGACAGCGGTTGTCAACTTTCCTCGACCGTTTGCATGCCAATGAGAGTCCACGACGACGGCTCGGTGAATTATGATGGAGATTCGAGCTGGGTTTATTAAGGCGAGTGTTCGATTTAATTTGTTTCAGGACGACCTTGGATACTTTCTATATGAAATTCGTTAATATCCGTTTCCTTTCACGAGAGAAGGAGAAGCAAGGTGGAAATATGTTAATTTTAATTTTTCATTGACGAGCGGGAGGAATAAAGACTGTCATAAATTGGGAAATTAAGAAAATGTAATAAGAGGAAGCACCGTGGATGATGCCGATACTAAACTTGCTAATAACGAATTGGGGAAGAATGAAATGCCGGGGGGAAGATAGTCTAATTGTGCTAGCCAGAATTTGAAAGCGAATGGCATCGACGAATTGGTGAATTTAGCAAGGGTATAAGCTGAGCACCGTAACGAAATTACGAAGTGGAAGAATTTCACGACGTCCGCCATTTTATCTGATCATCGCCATTTTGATCACGGCCGATCGTTCATCGTCAAGCGCCATCTATTACGTAGTAACGATACGGGGAAAATAGAATTTTCGTAAAGTGCACGAGACGATCTCCTAACGTCCGCCCATTCTTCTTCCTCCCGGATATTAAGGTCACCGAGAAATATAAGAATCTCGCAGGAATAAAAGATAAAACGAAACGGAATAAAGGGTCCTGATCTCGGTCGCGTCTTATCGTTGATTGTACTACTTTGCTCGACTTTCATCCCACGCTCCAACGTTTCACGCGCAAAATCAGAAAACGAGTTAAATTCTGATAAACAAATTCTATTGCATTACTTCCCATGGCTTCTGCATACTTTCCTCAAAAATGGTGCGGAAATAAATCCCCAAAGAATATCACCAACCAGCACGACGAATCCTGACACCAAAATATTGTAATTAGTTACTGAAAATCGCTCCCAAAATAGATATTCAAACCACCAAAGAATTCAGGTTAACCTGAATTCATCCACTTTGGCCGAGGAATAAAATTCGATTTCCAAAACCGGCCAGGCAAGGAATAAAATCCCTAGACTTCCCTGGAAGAAAAAGAAATTTCTAAGTGGAGAGGCACTCTCCTCGCTAGGCGCAGCTTATCGCCGATCGTCGCAGCTTAAAGGCGACGTTGAATGAAACGCGCCTTAAGCTTCGCCGCGATACCAGCGAGCGACAGAAAGCGGCGGCGCGTGTAGATACTGTCTGCTCGTACGACAAGGAACGCTCCTTCCGCGAAATTGGATCCTGTTCGTGGCGTAACTTGCGGATAACGAGTGTTTGGATTCGGGGATCCGTGTCGAATCGATAATCGATGAGCCCGGGGAAAAAATCGTGTCCCCGTTTCCATGCTACTCGTCCTCAGGCCTAGGGAATTTAGTCCTTCAAAAATATTCTCATCAGTGTCCCACAAAGAGGTTCTAAAAAATGTTGAACTGCGATCCAAAAAATTATTCAACGACAAAAAACACTTTCAGGGATCATCCCTCGGAATTGTCGCTAAATAAAAAAACCACCATCCCAAATAAAAAATTCGTCACGTGAGAATCGGAAGAAAAAACCCAAAATCTCTGCCCGCGCGAAAACAAGCATCCCCCGGCCGAAATAATTCCCCCCTCGAATCCAGAAATCGTCGACTGCCCTTGAGATTAAACGTAAAAAAAAACCACCAACCCCTCGCGACATCGCCTAAGACCGGCCCTAAAATAATTCGAATTGCCCGGCAGCGAGGTATTAACATCCATCACAATATTGCAACGGGTGCGATACGCGAGTCCTTCGATCATCCCCCTTCACCCCTTCGCCTTTCACCGCCCCCGGAATTTCGCCGGAGAAACGTTTTATATGCCGCTGTCGGTTGGCACGTCGTCTCGAGCGCTTTGTTCGAGGGTCCAGCCAACGAAGGGTGCAGTTAATTAATAAAAGCTCGAGGGGGTGGCTGGCAGAGGGTGGAGGGAGTCCTGACGCGGATAAAGGGATGCGAAATACGATCCATGCATCGTTTCATATCGACGTCCGCCTGTCGATACCTACCCAGGTACACCACCCACACACAAACGCACACCTGTGTACAGGCCACTATATCTCGCTTGCAATTCAAACGAGAGACTCACTTGTCATGAATGAGGAACAACTTGTCTTTGGTCTCGATGCAGCGGCCCTTGCTGGTCATCATGGACCCGTTCACTGTCACCCACTCGTCGATCCCCGATTGAAACCAATGGCCGTTCCACTGTGCCGGAAACTCGCAACCTGTGACACAGAGAAAGGAAAGCGAGTTAGTATCGACGGTGGGCTTTTACATTTTTTTCATAAGGCTGGGCGCGCTCGATAAATAAAGGCACGGTATATAATCTGACCAGCGGAATATTCAAACGGTGTTGCCGGGATGGGTGGTTCGGGAGGGGGGGGGGGGGGGGACCCGCTCGATCGGTTCTTTTGTGAAAAGGTAGCGTGCACTGGTCGGGCTAGGTTTAGGCTCGATTATTTCTCTTCGGACATGACCGGGAATAACAATCACATCACCCAACCTGGACACCCGTTTCTCGAATCATCCCTTGACTAGCACCTGTGTCACTGCTACCTTCGTCTGTTCCAATTGGACGACCCTAAACCTAATACGTACACCCCCAGTCGCTGCACCAGAAAAAAGAGAGGGAACAACTGAGCCAAAAACAAAGGAGGATTAAGTTCACAGGAATCGCCAGAAGATTCCTAGGGGATTATCAGACGCTTGGACTTATTAAATATGAAACTGTGGTCTGGCGTGACAATGCTTAATCGTGACGTCTACTCCTTGTAATCCCTTGCTCCGCGTAGAACCTGGGGACCGGAAGTCGATGGGTGGTAGGCGTGGAATCGACACAGCTCGCCTGATAATCCGATCCCTCTAAGGAGATTGTCAACTCTTGCAAGCTCCGCGGACGTACGAAATATTCCGGGAATTCCCCGGTTATCCCCGCTTCTGCCGACCCTGGCCAGCACGAAAATTCCCTGCAATTGTTTAAAAGTACAGGCTGCGGAGCTTCTGGGAGGGTAGAGTCTGGTTGCTTCTCGCGCTCAGCGAACCGTGCCACGCTTTCCTCGACCATTATCGTCATTGCTTTATAACGTCGCCGTTCTTAACGGGGGATGTATTTTCTTGAGAGCATCTCCGTGGCCACGTTTCCCCCTCCCCACCCCACCAATGGGACGGCGGTGTTTTATGCTTTCCTCGAGTCGTTTCTTTGAGGTTCCAATAGTCCCCAACGGGGGAAATTGAGTGCGTGGTGCTTTCTGGAACAGCGGTGGATTTTTCGGGGATTTCAGGCTGATAAATTGTTCGCCACAGTGACCTGTAGGATCTCTGTCCCCCCGGGAAGGATCTTTGAAAATATCTTGGACTATTCTGACGACAAGTAGAACCGCTATTGGGATTGCTGTTCCGCTGTGCAACCTAGACCAGCCGTGCTTTCGATTTGAATTGACATCTATCCGTGAAACCAGTAGTCCGTGATTCCTGTTAAAGCGTTAAATAAAACGAATCGACAGGAGATTGATGTTGAAAGAGGATCTCGGTGAATCCCCAGATCGCACTGCAGCGAATCTGTTTTACCGACCTAAGTCGAAATCGATCGTCCGATGATCTGGCACGGTACATATTAGAAATCGTGCCCAGTCTGCAGCAGCCCTGCAAAGCAGGCTTCCAGTGAAATCAATCGCTCGTCAGCGGCGTTGAGAAATGAATTACATCGGGACAGAACCGTCTGGACGTTGCCAGAGCTGCCGGAAACGATCGGAGGGCCACGTGATTTTTAGGTTAAGGCCGCATTTGCGCCGGTTAATTCGATTTTTATGCAGCGACGACTCCGCGGCGTCTCTGCCCGGCTGAAATGATTCGGTTTCAGCTGGGACTAACTTGATTAAAATAATCTATCACCCCGACTGGTGGCAACGGTGATTGGCTATCCGAGTTAAATATGATGGAACGGCCACTTTTCCCCACACGCACACACGTGTACATGCCCGGACACACGGCTGTACATAATCGAAGACCATGCCCGCCCTTTTCCCGGATACCTGGCAGTCGGTTTTATGCTATCTTCCACCCTTCACCCCTTCGCCGCCCCGTCCCCCAGTATCGACAGAGGCAAATTGATTGGTAATATGTGACCACTGCTCGTCCGCCTATCTCCGTGACATTTACCAACGGACATGCCACGTTTTTCCGATATCCGAGGCCGAAAGAGCCGTTGAAAGGGTTTTTACTGGAGGAAATGAATATTACACCGATATAGATGGCGCGACTGAGTGCCGGGTCCGGCTGGAATTGCAACCATGAAGCTCTACATGACTGCTGCGAAATGAACGTGTCGCGCGAGGCTCGAAATCTCGCGATACAATCCTGCATTTCGGCGAAAGTGCCCGTCGATAAGGCAGGGTCCTTCCCAGACAGAATTTTTTAAGATAATACTATTTTGAGGCTGTACACTTAAATGATCTGCTTCGAGGGTGGCAACAAATTAGAGGTACCTATTATTTTTGATAAATCCAAGGAACTATTTGGATAAATAAAATTCGATCGTTAACGCAGAAACTAGAAGCAGGTTGAAAAATCGGTTTTTTATTTCTCTGTCAATTTCGCGAGAGAGAAAAATACAGCATTTATCACGTGCCCAGTAACTAGTTCGAGCGAACAATAAAACCCTTTTATGTATTGCAAACCGATGCATCAAAATATCTGTTTTCAGTCGCCATTGCGTGTCAATAAAGGGGGAAAAGAAACGGGAATGAAAATTGTGCCACTGCTGGTTCGGTCGGAGAGGCAAAAAAACAACAGTTTAATAAATAATACAGAGAAACATTTTGTTTCCCATCGAAAAAAACAATAAAAATACCCGGGCGAAATTTTGCTGAAAAACAAAACCACCCCGTTTACCCCTTAATTCGAGCAATAAAAGAAAAAACTGCGGACCCCACAGATCGATCTTCCACAATCGACTGTAACATCGTTCGCTAAAATATTCCACCCCATCGGGGCTCGTGCGATTCAAGAAAACTGGACGAAGAAAATTTCGCCCTCAAAAAAAGTCGCACGCCATCCAGGCCAGCATTACGACCATGCAAAAAAAAAAAAACAACAACAAACAAGTCGATCGTCGTGTTTACAGAGTAATTACATAGCCATCGGTACACACCGTTCAACAGCCATGCAAACATCCCATAATGGATTTTCCATGGGCGTAAAAACGTGAGATAAAAAAAATACCGTCGTGTTTTCGGCCGACCGTCACCACCGCGAACTGTTTAATCTGTACGCTCGATCTGGCCCAGAAAAAGCCAACAGGGCCGGTTATTTCGCGGGGAAATCGGGGTGGATCGATAGTAAGAAGGGGGATGTTTTTCATTCTGGAATATTCAGCCTCGTCTCGACTCGTGTTACAAATTAAGATAGAGTGGCGTGTGCTGGTAAAGCGTCGATGCACGTTCTTTCTTCGTACCCTCGCGTTTCAACCCCCACACCCCCTCAAACCCGCCCCCTTAGTCGTTTTCTTCCCTATTCTGGATTTCCACACAGCCACCGATTCGATTCGGTTCGACGGAAATTAAATACACAAGCGGAGAGCCCCCTCGGTGGAAATCGCACCTTGCTACTTGTTGAGGCTACGCCAAGGTGGCGATGTTTATTCTGCGAGAAGGGGGTGGGTACGGGGGAGGGAAGTAGGAAGTAGACGGAGTCTTGGGTAAAACGCGGATTTTCAGCCGTCGAAGGCTGTTGAAGTAATTGTTTCGCCATGTTAATCAATTGAATTAACTAGGCAATTAAATGAATGAGCAATAAATAATTGTTTCGTTGCGTCTATGGTGCAAGCTATTCGGAAAATGAAAAGATCAGGGACACGTTGTTCTTCTTTTTTTTTCGAAGCGAAACCAAAATGGAAAGTAATTAAGCGGGGTCGCGGCACCACCCCTTGATTGAGTTCCCTCCGGTTTGAATACAGATGAGGGTTAATTTCACTGCGCCAACTTTCCAACGATATAAGGAAGCCCGGGGGGCAGGACAGCACGTCCAACAAACCCAGCGAGAAAAACGATGGCGAGAATTTGGAAAAGTCCAAACCCACCCCCGAAAAACCTGCAGGCTTTTGCCCTTCGAAAAAAAAACGTTGCAGGGGAGGGCTTTGACAGACAGGGTTGCCAACAACTTTCGGCTTCATTAAACCAGCGTCGAAGAACTTATTGGACTAGTCGATCCAAAAATCAGGATCGTCGATTATTTGCCCGCACCCCCTCCGTCAGTCGTGTCACGGACAAAGCACGCCTGAGGCTGTCCAGCCACCCCCTACCCCCGCACGCACAAATTTTCGGGCATTAATAAGGCTTCGGGCGAATTTCCTTTGGGTTCGACAGTATACTGTGCCGGTGGGAAACAAATTTCTACCCGGACCACCCCTGCTCGAGAAGACACGGTGAACCGCCAAGGAGAGGGGATGGTTTGGGCGTTTTCAATATCTGCTGTATTTCCGGCAACGTCGTTTCCACCCCTCTGGATATCTGGCAGGGGTAACATTGTACGCACCCCGTCACTACATTTTAATATTTCAGGATTCAATGATACCACCCCCATGTCGCTGCTCAGCCACCACCATTTCACCCGTTTCAGATGTTCTCAACTTGTGCGACGAATCGCATCAGGCGGAATTCCATGCGTGTTCAGACCAGGTGACTAAACGCCGGTATTTCAGATCAATAAATAATACATAATTATTTATTCCCCTTCAGGCTATTCCAAGGACACTTCATTCATAATCGAGGAACACTTTATGAGAGCCAAAATTTGTTAATAATTGTTCAGAAAAATATAAAGAATATCGAGATAACTCGAACAAGTGAGAAACGAGAATGGCAACGGTGATTAATTAACGACAGGGTTAAGGGATGCAATACAGAAACGTACTTTTCCAACGGAGGGTGAACGATTTATCGGGACGTAGGGGGTGAATCGTGAGGGATTCAAGCGACACTGTAACAGAACGATAATCGCATTGTTCGTTAATTTGTCGACGGTTTTGGAAATCTCGGTGTGCCGGTGCTTCGAACCGCCGCGATACGAATCACAATGGATCGTATCAAAGGGAATTATCAAAGCGACGGAACAGGCCTGCAAGGCGAAATTAATTCCCCAGGCACACCTTTATTTACCGAAAGCAGAAGATGATAGAACCCCATTACGGAGGGCCACGTGAACAATATGTGATAAACAATATCGTTATTTATTATTATTAACAATATCGTTACACTAACCTCGAATTCTTCGAGCAAAGAACTCCGAAAACCTAACCTGCATGTTTTCAAATCACGCTGGGAAAGTTTCAAGGGGCCAACAAAATATAAATAACTTCAATCGCAATACAAAATTAACTCCAACCCGCCAGTTGTGCATCATACGTCCACGAAACTAGACGAAGTTTGAGCCACACTGGTGGTCGTTATAAAGTTCCCAAGCGAGCACGGAGAATTCGGAAAGGGAAAGGAACTAGCTAACCCAGGCCAGCCACTCTCCGCTTTATAATGCACCCAACCCACAGCTGTATATTTCACGGATTCGCCGATTAACGCGGCCGGGGAATCCCAACCGGTATATTCAAATGCCTTCTCCCCTCCCCTCCGAATTGTGCGTTGAAACGTGAATTATACGTGCCTCGTGTGATGCCTCGACGGGGTTTCCCAAGGATTCCACTCGAGTCTTCGCGTTTCCCCCATAAACGCGTCACACTTGCTCGTAATGTCATTCTTTGGGTTCAAGCAATTTTTTTTTATTTTCCGTTGAACGTATATCTGGCCAGGCCTGACCAAAACGCACCGAATCCTAGCCCAAACCAAAATTTAAATTCTTCTACAGAAAAAACACAAAAAACAATCACTGTCAACACCCTTAAAAAGCGTTCAAATAATTCCCTTCCCTCTTCAAGGTAGCTGAAAAGAAAATGGAGTCAAGGAACCACGTGCCACGTGGGACTACGATCCACCATCAAAAGGACCAAGGCTCCCGGCAGCCGGCTTGATCAAACAAAGCCGGCAAACGAAAGAATCGACGAGACCAGGTCGTCCAAACACCGGGAACGTGATATTCCATCCCGTCGAATATCGCCGGCCCTCTTAGAAATCCATCCGCAGCTTTCATTAAGCCGACCGTATTAGCGCCTAGCCAGAGGGCAGGTCCGTGGTTATAAATAACAATAAGGGCCCGCGTGGACGGCAAACATCGTAAAACCTTTCGTAAACACGGGGATGGCCGTGGAGCCGGGTCCTCGTGGATCTGGAAACCGAACAGAGGGTAGGCGAGGGGTTTCGCCATGAGACCACAGAGGAACGTCTGGGATATCGGTTCGTGGGTGGAATACGCTGGGAGAGCGTGCATGCGGTGAACTACGAATTGGGAAGCGTGCTCCGCAGCGATACGCCGGGATGTTCCGATTTAGGGGGTCAAACATACCCGGGCTGCCTTATGGGGATGCCCTATGGCGAAGAAAGGGTGGCTAGGCTGGGTCTGCTCTTCGATGGGAAATTGAGATTGACGATGTGACTGTTTATAATTCGGCTCGGACGATTTCTGATGGAACCGTGGGAGAAAGTGCGATAAAAGGGTGCTGGAAGGGCGAATCGGTCCTAGGGAATTTAATCTTTGGCCTAGCATCGACGATCCTGTTCGTGAGACTGAATTTTATGATTAATCCGGAGGCACGGCAGGTTTTAGGGCGATTGGCCGTCTCACTGGGTGGGCAACGGATACTTAATGGGGAGAGGGGGCCGGGAGGAATTGAGATTGATGTTTTGGGTGATTGCACAATGCTTGGTTTGGTGCGGAAAATTATTTGTGGCAGGGTAACAGGTGTTTTGTCTGACAAGGTACTGCCAAATTATTGGGATATCAAGATTGATGATTTTTATTCCCGCTGTTAGTTGATATTGACTTCTCTGTTTACTTGGGAAGATCCCGGGACTATGGACAGCTGGCTGTCATAATCCATCTAAATCTGGGGAATTTCGTATCGGTACACTGTCAACTATCTCGACAGCAAGAACACGTACAATCTCCTGTTGCGAACGTTTATACATCCGAAGAATATCGACTGTGCGGATAATTTATGTGCAGCTATCTGCCTGCACGAGCATGTTTACGCTAGGACTCGAGCACTGACGGGATTATCGATCAGGGGTTGGCAAGTGTGGCTGGCGCGCTGTTCAAACGACAATCGAACGAACCTACGTATATCGACGGAAGCTGACGAAAAGACTAGGCTCAGCTAATGTTGGGTAGTGATTGCGTAAACTGCGGACTACTAGGGGATTACTATGAAAACAGGGGAGACGCTCTTAATGCAGCATGAGTCTAGGGACCCCGCTATGGGAATTAGTATTAACGATTGATTCTTCCTCGATCAGGGGGGCGACCAAGTGGCACATTCGCCACTGCCGTGTGACTTCATGCTCATTAATTAATCAGCTGGCTTAATTGACGAGGGCACAGTGCTGGCAATCTATCGGCCAACAGATGCTAGGGATTTTTCCGACGTGAATAAATAAAACTATACTGCCAAACATATCGACGAGCCTCTATTCAAAAACAGCAGTTTTGAACTTCATAATTGCATAATAAGTTGGCGAATGAAATATAAAAAAGATTCTTCGCCGTACCCGGCTTATTAAGGAATGGGGAAAATAATTTATTCAAAATACACTGACACACTGTTCGTTATAAAAGTCCCGGCGGCATCTATGGAAGATTAACTGTCGAAAGTTTCGCGTGGACGAGGAACGTGAATGGGGAGCTGGTCGCAGCTAATTCAGAAGTTTCGAAAAATGCCACGAAGACACGACCAGTGGCGCCACCTTCGACAACTTCGCCCGATCCTTTGTAACGTAGCGCACGCAACTCCTCGCGTCACGGCGCCGCACGAAATCGGATAATTTCCCGTCCGTTCTCTGCGGCAACTTGTCCCGAGCGTGTCAGAGGGCGAGGGTCGATTTCTTTTGTTTAAAAATAAATCGGCTGCTCGCGTTCGTTGCGCGCATAAATTTCCATCGCCCCGCCCCAAAGTTTTCGTTCCCCTCGATTCCGGGAAACGTGGAATCTCGTTCGTTTTGATTCATTTAAAATTTGATCCCGAGATCGATGAAAAAACATCAAGCCTGTTTAAAACTTCGCCGACTTAAAATCGCATTAATTATTTTAACAATAATAATCGGCGATCGTATTGCGAATTAATCGGGCACGAGTTTGATGGTTTTGTTTTTAAAATTCTACGGAAACTCCGCTGCGAGGGGGCGGAATTTTTCGACGTTTCGTCGTGGACGTCAAACTGCTCGTTGAAATTACATTTCCAGCCTCGAAACGACAGGCGCGGAGAAATCATTCGGTATTCCTGTCGCGATAATACGTGCAAGAACTTCTCGAACGCGCGCATAAAGTGAATATTATAAATGTCGGCCGCGTGCGAACAGTGAACTTGGTATAACCGAATTAACGAAGTGGATGTTGCAGCAGGACCCACCCTTGCGCCCCTTGATAAAGGGGTGGCCGATGCACTGTAACAAGATGCAGCGCCGAATTCAGGCAAATTAACTACGCCCCAGTGGCCACTTTGTCCATCCGCCATGCTTCTTTCGTACGAGAAACAAACTTGCTTTGTTAATAGAAATTAAGAAATTATGCGATCGCAAGCGATCTCAAAGATTCGTTCGGAAGACGACTTTAATTAGAACCAGGGGAATTAAAAGAAACTGTACGAAGGAAAAACAGAATCAAGGAAAGAAGATACTTGAAGACCATGAAATACCTAATCTATATAGAGAACGAAAGTTTGATTCGCTAATTCGATTAATCGAATTAAACGAAGACCTATTACTTCAATTCTTCTGAAGCCTGTGAAACAGTAGAGAACTTTTGTTTCTAAATGATTGCGCGTCGAGCCGTTTAACTGCGAAGACTGCGATTGTAAATAATATTTATTTGTTTCTTTCGGCAAATACCGAGACAAAAAGAAACGATGATTTCTGGGGAACAGAAAAAAGTTAACAATTATTGAAGCTGCACACTTTGATGGGACAGCATTGATGGTAAATTAATGGGGCTAGAACAGCGACGGTTTGGTAATTGAAACGCATGGAAAATTTCGTCTGGTCGTCGAAATAAATTAATTAATACCTCTGTAAAAACGCGGCTTCCGGTTCGCCGTGCGACCATACCGAAACATATAACCGGCTTTCAAAGGGGTTGGAAATGGGGGGTGGGAAATGATCGTTGCTAGATAAATTCCACAATTAAACATACATACGTTGCTCTGTACTCGGGCGAAAATAATATCCGTGATTTTGATTTTCCGCGGATTTTTATTACTCTCTGGGAGATTAAACGATGCGATTTTGTGTTTACACGTGGCACACTGGGTTGGGGAGGAACGGTGCACATTTTTATTTTATCATTATCATCACAATACTCATTACTATTATTAATTATTAATACCAGTATTGTCCAAAACATGGGGGTTAGGTTTTGAAGAGGAACCTCCAGCAATTTTAACGCTCAGCCAGCGAAAAATACAGCTAATAAAAATGCGATTTCACAGTAACATCCCAAGTAACATACCAGTGTGCCAAGTACCAGAGAAAATGATCAATAAATTCCCCAGTACTTTGCACGTGGCGCACTGAGTTGGGAAGGACCGGTGTACATTTTTATTTTACCATTATCATCACAGTAGTCAATACTATTATTAATTATTACTACCAGTACTGTCAAAAATATGGGGGGTTAGGTTTTGAAGAAGAACCTCCAACAATTTTAAAGCTCAGCCAGCAATAAAAACAGCTAATAACAATGCGAATACTAATACGATTTCACAGTAACATCCCAAGTAACACACCAGTGTGCCAAGTACCAGAGAAAATGATCAAAAAATTCCCTAGCCCTTTTCACGCGACGCACTGAGTTGGGAAGGAACGGTGTACATTTTTACTTTACCATTATCATCACAGTACTCAATACTATTATTAATTATTACTACCAGTACTGTCAAAAATATGGGGGGTTAGGTTTTGAAGAAGAACCTCCAACAATTTTAAAGCTCAGCCAGCAATAAAAACAGCTAATACCAATGCGAATAATAATACGATTTCACAGTAACATCCCAAGCAACACTCCAGTGTGCCAAGTGCCAGAGAAAATGATCAAAAAATTCCCTAGCACCCAATCCCGTAAGACCCCGTTTCCCCCGTCGCCCCGCCGAAAGCCAGAGCATTCCAGGATCGTAACATTTCACTCGAACGCCCCGTGCCTTCATCCGTGAACAAAGGGAACAGCCTAGAATACCGTCCTCGTGTATCGTTGAAACGCGTGCGCCCCCTCGTATCGCCACGGCGATCGCCGTCACTAATGGATTAACGAGCTCGTTAAATCCGTCTTAATCTCGCGGATATGAGCAGGCGTGGGCCGTATAAGCGAGCTTCATCGCGATCCACCATGGTTTTATGCCAAGGAACTCCCGTCGATGTAATTGGCGATCGCGCCCAGCGTTACGTTTACGATCCAATAAAGCTGCTCGTTCGCGGCTGAATTAAAACGAAATTCAACGTTGGCATTGGCAGGCCTGGCTTAAGGGGGACCTTCAGATTGATTCGAACGGCCGTTTCGGCGGCGTGATGAAGCGAATCGAACAGTTTGAGGGCCGCACGGATTGAGGATCAGGGGTTTCAACGGTTCCCGGCGGTAATTGTCACAGTACGACTGTTTTGTTTACTTCTTTCGACGATCAAGGATGGACAGCAGCGGAATGATCTATAGGGGCCATTACGTAGCACTAGGGAATTTTTCGTTTCGTTGAATTATCGAATTATGAATACAGTAATGTCAAAATCAAAGGGGACCCGAACTCGTTCGAGAATCGGCGCTCCCCGCTTCACTGGTTCCACGGGGGACCCCCCAAGTAGTGGGGATAGAAATGCTCACTAATCCAGACATTACTGTAATCATTTATAAATCAAATTTTTCCACGCAAATGTTAATATTCTTCGTACTAATTGTTATATGCAAATGACACGGAACCCCGTAAATTGTCCTCCCGTCTCTCTACTGTCTTGTCACATAAATGACAAAACGGTATCGCGGCGGAGCAACCGGCGAGTGGAAGAAAATAAAAGAATGGGCTTTCGACGTTTTCCGAGCATCGTGCACTTAAAGTCACCGGAACAGCGCACGATCGATGCGTCTGTACTAAATTTATGCGAGGAGAGATGTATCGCGCCTAGCCGAGAGATTAGAATGCATAAACAGATCGATGTACGTATGCATGTAATGTATGTATGTATACGCCGCAACGTGGGGAATGAAACAGAAGAGAAGGAAAATAAAAAAAAGGAAAAAGAGGAGCAAGTTGAATGTAAATTCCACGGTATAAATGACTACGAGAGAGGAAGGACATTTTGGAATAGAATGGAGGGTGGTACCGGGGGGTTGCGATGCGATATAAAAAAAAAAACAAGAGGAAGAAAGAAAAACATATATAAAAAGGGAGATTCAAACTTGAAAGCTATTTTAACCCTTAAAAGACACGCTCGAGTGTGAAATTCTTTTTCCTGCATGTACCAGCGACGTTCTGCCACCCCTCTTCTTCCACTTAAATAAGCTTCGTTCATTCTTCGAGGCGACTGTAAAATTTCCTACCGGAAATCAACAGGAAGTTTCCCCGCGACTTCGTCAGGGGAAACGTCAACTATAAATTTCTAGCCGTGTAAATAAATTATTTAGTCGAGGGTGGTCGTTGATTTTTTATTATTCGTTCGAGGGGAAGGGTTGAAACAGATCGGAGGTTCAATCGGTTTTGAACTGGAAAAAACCTTCAAAAAGAAAATTTAGCAAAAGCGTCCGTCAAATTCTCCATGGATTGCAGTTGATTTCAGTTAATCGCAAATTAATTCCCCTTTTAATGAAAGTTCGTTGGAAATTAATTTCACAGTGATCGGAATCTGTGTCAGAAAAAAGCTATTCGACGTATGTGCACACTTCGTTTCTAACAAGAATACTGCGCGATGGTTCGTCGGAGTATAATTATTAGAAATTTGTGGAATTAATATTCGTTTCGGTGTTTGCGGGGACTATTTGAATAAAGCTAATTACATGATAATGTTCTGGGGGACGTCTGCATCGAATAACCGTTCCAAATAAAATTATGATAATTTGAATCCTGGATGATTAATTCCTTCTATCGCTCTGTCAGTTAATTAGACGATCCATATCAAAAGGAACAACCTCAACAATTTCATTATTACTTATTAATTTGGCCTCTGATTATTACTTATTTAATTTGAACCTACGAAAGGTCCAAGAGGTTTTTTCTTACAGGATATCGTGACCATTCTACCTTCATTTGTCCAATACTAAATAGCAACACACGTACTATTTTTCCAATTACTTTATTCTTCAAGTGTATTTCCAGACTAATGTCCGACTGCTTCCTTTATTCAATAAAATACTACCCAACTAATGCGTGTCCTCATTTCCCCAAATGAACAGAAAGAATTGCCAAATGGGAAACGAATTGAATAAATCACACCGTATTAATATTCAATCCCCACTCATTTACACAACAAAGGAACACGTCACAAATCCAAAGACCACAGGCCATGTGGTCTGTCGGCTCTTATGAGGCCAAAAAATGTCCACCCCACTTCCAACGGCAGCCCGCCTCCCTTAACTAATCTGCCCATAAAACACAATCAGCATCCCCCCCATTAACGCTGAAAAGCACCGTGCCAACCCCGCGATCCGTCTTTCCATCCAGCAAACGGACCGGCCTAAGCGCCCGTTCGATCGCCTAATGGGTCACGATTAGTCCCAGCCGGTTTTTTTCGCCCAGTTTTCGTTGTCGAAACCACCGCTGCCCTAACCGCAAATCGAACGATCGATCGACCCGGCCGCAATAACGAGCGACCAGTGCTTGGACCGGCGGTCGAGTCACGCAAATCGTTCGATCCCGGTAACGAACTCGGCTTGGCAATCGCCTTAATCAAGTTTGCAGGATAACAGGTAAACGGACGGTTAATCCGCCCGGCGATACATGGCGAAATGACGGCTGTCGCGTGGCCCCGATACGCGGCGCCACCGTACGTCCGGTGTTTCTTCATGGGGGGCAAACAACAACAAAAAGAGAAATAAAGAAGAACAAAAATTGTATTACTGGAGGGACCGAAAGTGAAAAGCCTGTTCAACCTCGACATGGGCACCGATTCGAACACGCTCCGCGATCGATGTCCATTTTCCCGGCTTCCGATTGATATTCGATGGAACTGGTTTTTAGCGTGGAGATGGTGCGGAGAGAGAGGTTGGCGTGGGATGGGAGAGACGGATTGGCTGGGCTGATTGGGAGACGGTGGTGGTGCTTTTAGATACCGCTCTTTTGGGTGTCGAAGAGCTTGTGCGGAATATTCCTCGGTGTGGTGCAATTGGAGAAATATCGGCGGATTTCTTCTTTTTTTTTTGCAGGTTAGGATTCGAGCGGGGAATCACTGATCAGCCACTTCCATCTATGTAATTCCTTCGAACGTGGAAATTGGAATGTATGTCCGAGCGTGAGGGAAAGATTGTGGGTTTGATTTTTTCACTGAAAGCAGCCTTAGAGTAATAAAGTACAGTGATTTAGGAATTTAATGTCAGACCGTGGAGTACATTAATAAATATGGCGGGCCCCGAAATCCTAACCTAAACACGTCCATGTTCGGATTCAGATTCCCTGAGTCCCGAGCTGCACAATTTTAGAATCAATCGTTCCCTGGTTAAATATGGGAAAGTAGACGGGAAGTGGGTGGCGAATAAAGGCCTTTGCACGCGAATGCATCGACATGATACGCGGGGCTTTTAATTTTAATAATGCCAGGTAAATTAATTGGATATCGCTGGCGCAGTGGCGTGCCAACGACAGCTCGTACGCAATTTCCGCGTACGCAACACGCCCCTCTTGCTGTTCCGCGACGTTCAGCAGCTTGTATGTACGACAATTACGCCGCATTACAGGCTTTAATGGCGGCTGAATTCGCTGGCATTCGGTCTACGACCTGGGGAACGTCTGGGGTCGGTCAGCCGGGACTGCTTCTTTAACTGTGCGATCAATTAGAGTTCGCGAAGTTCCTTAGGTTTCTAAATAGTTGATGAAAAGGGACGGGGAAAATGTAGAGTAAACAGCAGAATAAAATGTAATGGTGGAAAAAAAAAGGATGGACCGAGTGGAGAAATGGAAAAGAAAACTATATTCAGGGAGTGATTTCAGCGTGTATCGATGACGGATAAACGGGTTTAACGCGGCGATATTTTCCCGATAAAATATTGTCCGAGTGGTTGTCGATAAACGACGGAAGAGAGAACTCCGTTCCTCGTATTTCCCTGTGCCCCCCAGGAAATTACGCTCCTTTCTACCAATTTCACCCTTCCACCCCCGACCCCTCTCAACCCCGTCTGTCCGGCAGTCGATTCAACAGCAACATCGGTAGAGAAAATAACGCTGTCATCGCGTACATCCGACTAACAATAGAAGTCAGACGGTTCGGATAAATCATATTTCGACCGGATTCCCGGTAGTCGATACATCAGGGAGGTCGATTTGAAACGATTAGAAGTGAGTATTCTACCGTAACCTGTCCTCTGTCAACTTGGACGTTTGTTTTAACATATATGTATATTAAATTCAATAAAAACTCGTGGAGAGAGCATGGTTAAGAAATTCAATATGGCGGCCACTACTCTTAACAGCTGATCAACCTGCACAAAATCGTCAACCGGCTCCGGGAATAGAAATAACAATTTTTCCAAAGGCTCCAAATCCAGAGCAAGAAGAAAATCAAAAGCAAGAAGGAGATTACATTAATGGCGAACCTTTGCCAGGCTTCACGTTTAAAGATTTCACCGGCAGTCCATTATGACCGTAAAATGCCGTTCAATGGCGTTTCTTCGTACCGCGACCGTATTATCATTTTCGTGCCAGCTCTTTCGCGGCTGATTTTGATGGAAAGTAGGGCAGAAGCCGGGCCGGTTCTCTTTTCAACTCGATGGAGCTTATAATTCGACACTCCGGGCGCACGGTGCTCTTCAATGTTCCGACGTGTAACGAGGTAATTGGAAACGGGACATTCAGCGGCACGCATTCGTTGGAAGGGCAGGATTAAAAGATTCACCGGCAATTAATGCGGCCCAAAAGGAGGACCCGGGAAGAATTCGGTCTCCTTTCACTGGACATGTTTAA
The DNA here is from genome assembly GCA_907165295.1 of Nomada fabriciana. Lineage (NCBI taxonomy): Eukaryota > Metazoa > Arthropoda > Insecta > Hymenoptera > Apidae > Nomada > Nomada fabriciana. The sequence continues at coordinate 8,807,995 of OU015699.1, read as the reverse complement.
AAGATGATCAGGTTTGGCTTTTGTTGGACCACTCGTTGGAGGAGTCCGTGTGTTTGCCGAGAGCGGCATGAAAGAGCTTCGTTTGGACGGGACTCGTCGAGTATTTTGTGTTTCACCGAGACTTCACCGAGACCTTTTATCTGAAAATGACTGGAGAAATCGGGGCGCGGTTTCTGTGGGCTGGAGATTCTTTATTGAGAAGGTAGAGCAACAGATAAAGGGGATACCCTCGAAGGAATTAAGTTGAACGAGAATTACCGTTAAACAACAGTCAAGAATCATTGAGCTTTAAATATGAAAAATGGAATACCGCTTCGCTAAAAAGAAATTCGTAATTTGCATTTATTTCTTGGACTTAAAAACTTTGTCGCGTTGGTGAGTCGAATGGCGCGCCATCTAGCGACGTAACCTGTACGCCTCCTTTCCACCCATTGCAGCCAACCGATTTCTGCAAGTATCTCCCGACAGGTGCGCGTCAACCATCGACAGATTTGACGCCAGGGATCTTCTGAACCTCTATTCGAAAGTTCATTCCACTCGTGTCATTCTCGGTAATAGTTTAAAAGGTCAGGGGACAGCTTTCATCCCGACCCGTGTCACGACAACCAACCCCCTTCCCCCTTTTCTGCCCCGACCTTTCCAGACCCATCATCCGCCGCGTCGAGTTTTCGTTCTACGGCCGGTCGAATGAATAAATAGAATGAATTTAATTTCCCTCTTAAGGCGCACATTCAACGGGACCCTGATAGCCAGGTTGCAGTGATGTCTACCGTAAATACGCACTGAATGGGGGATCGCCGGTTGCCGCGTTCAAAAGGAGAAGAAAAATTGTGGCAGGAGGGTGGGAAGAGTGAATCTGGCCAGCCACGGGGTAAAAAAAAAAAACACGGTAACACCATTACCAGAACCCCCATGGCCTAATGAATTTATCGTCGCTGACTTAAGAACAATTAACGCGTAACTTTTGACTCATTGTTTCGGCGACTCCTGGACGGCGTCTGCCAGAATATTGTTTTTCATCCCCCTTCGGCTTCCAGTCCCCCGTCGAGCTACCCTTCAGGGGTGTCTATTATTCGCCGTGCCCTGGCAGTCTTTAGCCGGAACTTTCATTTACAACGGTACTTTCTGGATTCAATAATATTTATGGTAACTTCTTTTCTATTCGCAACCAATTACTTTTATTCATGATAAATATTCGCCAGTCTAGAGAAAGAGTTAACGAATAAAGTAAGTGTTTGACAAATATTCTACAGTTCCATATTTGCGGATTTTTTCAAGGCGACAAAAAGTACAAGCTCAAGTCATCTAACCGCCAACGGCGCTGCAGCGCAGTGCTGCCAATCTTACCCGCTCCCTAACGCCTCTCAAGTGGCGCTCGCAACGGAGAACAAGGAAGCAGCGCGGTGAATCCCCGCGTGCACGCGTGCATTCAGCACGTGTCGTATAGGACACGCGACACTTGACGATAAAGTGCACACGGATCACGGATCAGAGGGCTGGCAGGGTAGATCGATGTATGCAGGTGGATAGATTTACCCTGCCACACGTGCCGTGTGAAAGCGCATGCTGTGAAGTGGAATCAGGCGGTGCGAGGTCGAAAGTGGTCAGACAGAAAAGAGAAACTGTTCCATTGTAACATCAGACCGGGTTATTCCTTAGGATATAGTTCAATGAAGATTCCCTTAAGCCCGTTCGAAATAACAAAAACACGCGAATAAATAAAACGCACGTCCCTGATAAATATGACGTCTTCTACTGAAGTAACGACGCATTTGAACCTAATGAGTATTTCTGACAAACTTCCACGACAAATAATTTTATTTCCATCTGGCGACAGTTCTTGGAACGTATTGGACTGAGGCACAGAAATGGCGAACTCCTCGACTGGAATATGGGTGTAACAAGCCGTACCTGCCTCGATGTCCGTATGAACGTTTACATGACACGAAAGCCGGGATTACAAATGGGAGCAGAGAGCTATTCTTGTTCAGCACGAATCGTCGAAACACAACATCAGGGCTGTAGCAATAATTTAGCCATCGTTTAACTACGTACCACGGAACAGCAAATCATCGAGGATTACCCTTCTACTGGAGTTTCTTTTTTATTACTTTTTTTCCAACAGAGAATTTCTTTCTTATTTAATCGAAGTTAATGTTAATTGCATATTACATTTACTTCTCACTTCAATTCACTTAAACTTGTATTTATAGACGAATGTACGAAACACCGTGTGTCCAGGTTATTTCTGATTCTAGCAAAAAGATTTCCACGTTCGAATCGATTCCGGCTGAACGGTGCACGCAAAAATACAGGATCAAAAGCAAATCCGTTTTTAAAATTTCACTCGTGCACATCCGATCTTCATCTCCAAAACATTCGAATACCGTACGCGGTATCTCGAAAATAGGAAAAAAAAAGTACCAACAACTGACCGGACAAATCACGTTTCAGAATTTCCACGATTTCCACCGATCGATGGGCAAATCGTATCTCCGTGAAAAACAGGAAAAAGGGAACAAAGAAACCGAACGGAATAAATGGAACAAGCCATAGAAAATTCACGAAAAATATACGGAACGAACACAGACTTGACACCGTTGACGCTCGACGATTGAATACATAATATTACGCATTAAAAATCTACTGCAACAAATTATTCATTTGAATACATTCAAGCCAAAAATTTCGTATCTCTTCAGAGGAATAAATGAATACAAAATTATATCAAATAATCTCAATCAATGTCACCCTTCTATTAAATGAAAAACTATTATTATTATCATTATTATCCTCGCTAAAACCTAACTCGTTCTCCCTAATTCTCAAGCAGCCAATAAAAATTCGCGTACCACCAGTGGTACCATCACTTCACGTGCCAAAAGTCCCTGTCCCGTGATCAACGAACATAACCTCGACAGCTACGCGCCCTAACCTCGCGAAACAGTGGAGAAACAAAATCCTCCGTTTGATACAACGTTCAAAGACACTGTAGCGTCGCGTCCAGCCGTTGCACACCTCAGTGAAACAAAAACGAGCCACGGCAGACCGACGACTCCCATCAATGCTCGGCAAAATGCAAATCACGCTTCAGCATTTTCGCGATTTTCGCCGAGCAGACAGCCGAGAGAAAGACAAAACGGGGAAGTACGAAAAAAAACAACAAAAAAAAACGCGAGGGCGGTGGAGGGTGCAGGCCGATGGTGTCTGCCTGGCAGACGCGATATCACGGAACAACGGTGCACACATTGTGGCCACGCTGGCTCGTTATTGTTTCATGCTGCAAAATATCGCGTTCTATTTACGCGCCACTGCCGGCTACGCTGAAAATTCCCCGGTCCATGGTATGGTGTGTCTGTCATGTCATACATCTTACATGGTGGAAGTGTAACCATGCGTAACGGTTTCGTGAAGTGTGGCACGAAGCTTTTGGTGCATTGTAAGGTTATGTCGAAAGACGCGAGACTCCTTGAACCAGTCCAAAGCTGTGCTTTCTTGGTACTGTTAATATTATTATTATTTTTGTATGCTTGCTATTTTTAGTAATCATTCCCAGTTACTTCATATATTAATTTGTATTACTATAAAAATGTTTGAACGCACGTCAAGTAATCAACAGAACAATAATAACACTAAAAAAGCAGACACAACATTTCACTACCTCCTAATATATCTCCCATTCGTGCTTTCAACTTTTCCCTTTTAATTCGTCGTGCTGCCAACGTTGTAAAAAAAAAAGAATCATAAACGGAGAAAATTCGGGGCCGTTGAGAATTGTCACCGCGACGAATAAACGAGCGGACAGGAACGACATTGTGAAAATAGCGTCGAAAGCGATCCACGGTGGGGCGGAAAAGTTCGCGAAGGAAGCGGGCTATTTATAAGACGGAAGTGGCATGGCCAATTTGAAAACAGCAGGAAAGTGTGGCCCGGACTCCCTGGAAACTTTTAGAGAAGTTCCGCCGGATTCACCTCATAATTCAGAGGCTGGATATTCTTGCAGTCGCCTCGTATTTTCGGCGGCCCTCCGAACCGCCGCAGACTGTAAATTTTCGTCCGATCGTTGACGTCGTCGAGGCGTCGAAAAGTTGACGAAACCGTCGGGCGAGCATGGCCGAAAAATCGACGGGGATTTTTCGGCAGGATGGCAATTTTTTGGGGGGTGTTTCCCCCTTTTTGTTTCGTTCCACTAAACCTCGAAATAAATCGGGACGAGTGAAATATTTACGCGTTCGATACGGACGGATTTGGCAGGCGGGAAATGATATTCCCGATTAAAAAATTGTTTGCAAGCTTTCGCGGCGAAAAAACGTACGTTGGGATGTAATTTTGCGAATTTTCGTAAATCGCAATTTAATCTGCCTTCCCCCCCCTTCCATTTCGCCGGACCGAGTTTCACGGAAGTACGTTGTTATTTAACAAATATTACATTTAAAGGGGGAAAAAAACTGTGCGCACGGTTTCGGCGACATTCGTTTAATAAAGCCGGCGATAATAAAAATATATTCCTGTGAGCTCCTGTTACGCGAAATATTAGTTCGCTTTTTACAAGGTTATAAATTTCCATTTCAGCCGTTACTGCATTCATTCGCCCGAAGCCAAATAAAAATTTGCCCCCGCATAAATCCCCATTTTGTTCCGCCGCGACATTTCCTTCTTCTAAACGCCGAGGACATTCAAGCATCCGGCAAAACAACAAAAATTCTCGATCCCTCCGTCCACAATACAACCAAACATAGCCTAACGTCTATGCCAACGTAAAATCGAAATCAATCTTTATTCGACAGAACCGATATGAAAATACGAATTAATTATTCGACAGCCAAAAACAATGTACGATTCAAAATAAATGTTAAAATTCAAAATAATATTCGAGACGTATTTTTTTCCACGCTCATGCGTACCAACTGAATATTTTCCATTCGCTACTACCTCCCCAGGGACGGAGGGTAGTAGTAACTGGAAATTAAATGTTCATAATTAACATCCGCGAGCACGCACGCCGAGCTGCCGAGCAAACAATCAAAAGGGCGGTGTACGATCAAGAAGTTAACCTCTTTCTCTATTTTCCATGGCGGACCCAGCTTGCTGGTTACGCGTCTCCAGGAGAAACAGGAAGCCCGGGGAGTTTCTGCTATCGTTTGCTCATGTTAACGAGACCCTTAATTATGTTTACAATCTACGGCGAATAAACTGTTCGTTATTAATGGGGGTCAAACGGGGTCTGGCAGCGCCGCCACCCTGTCGCAGGTTAGGATACGCTGGTGTAATGTTTGCCGGGGAAAAGAACGACGACAAGGCGGAGAGCGGTACCACGGTGGAATATTTTTCCCCCGGATACCGCCTTGGCTTCGCTCGTGCTTATCGGGGAAATTCTGTTCGCTGCGTTGAGAATGGAATTGCGATGACGATTATTTAATGCGAAACTCCGGGTGTAATGCTCCGTGACGATTCGTAAGCAGAAGCAGCGGTTGCAGATTTTATTCGCTTTCTGTGCGGGTTAAGTAATCCGAATTTCTGTTCAATTTCTTCGAAAAACGTGAACGAGAGTTTTATACTGTTTTCATAATTAATACAATACAATGGAAGCAGATTTCGCGTGCCACGGAGAAAGAAAGGAAGAAAAAGGTGTAAAGAAAGTAAAGTGGTCGATGCCCGAGGGAATGCTAATTAAAATCGCGAAACAATCGAACCCAACGCGCAGCCATTTTTCTTGATCAATGAGAGACAGAGAGGGGGAGATCGAAGTGCGCGCCATCTTTCAAGTAGTGCGCCGCGTAATTTCATTATGTCCACTTTAAACGATCTTAATTCCAGATTACAGGCCCTCTTTAGAAAGATCCGCGGAATTCCCAGAAAGACGTGGACGTTAATCGGTCCTCGTGCTTGGCACAAAGGCAGCCCATTTATCTCGAGATATTTCATTCGTCTGAACGAATCGAATCATTTATAAATGCTTTTCCCGTTTCTGTCTATCCTTTATCCCAAATCCAATGTATTACAGAATACATATGGCGTTTCGTTTCACGGTAAAATGATTATTTTCCTCGACATTTCGTACTTAGGCAACACGATGGTGGATTATATCAAAGGAGGTTCGGGTTGTTTTTTTTTTCTCTTTTTTAGAATTCCCTTAACCTGAAGAACACAGTTTATGTTAATTTCCCAAGACTTCTAAACAAAGTAATCCCTCGTGATCGACGAGCTGGACTTTCCCCGTCGGCGCTCCCATTATAAATATAAATATTAATTTACGACTGCTTTATGAAAAAATGAATGAAGTGAGAGCCCCCTATAAATATTCAACTGACCTCATTCTTCATTCTTCCATAATGCGGCAGGCTTCCAGCTGTTCACAGTAAGTAAATAAGCACGCGTTCAACGTAATATTCTCTGCCCGTATAAGCCACCCCCCCAGTTTGCATTGAAAGAGAAATATTCGAATTCGAAAAATTCTCGAATTGCTCGCAGCTCGCTAGTCTTTTCACGCGTTACCAGAGGCATTAGTTCACCAAGATTTTCAGAACTGCATACCATTTTTTTTCTGGAACCCTCTATTTTGTATTTCTTTCACCCTCCGCAGAGAAATAGTTTTCTTCCATTTTCTATCGTCCCTTTTCCCACCCCTGAAAATCTTAATTCCCCTCCCCTCATCCTCATACCGATCCTTTGTCTTCATTGTCGCCCTTTCACCTACCTGCTGCTAGGTCGTTCCTTTTTCTCCCGCCATTTTTTTCCCTCCCCCTCGCCGGTTGCATCCGCGCGTTTTCAACCCCCGACGAGTCCACCAACCCCCCCAAGCTCTGTTTCAGGCTGCAGGGTGAACAACAACGCGCGATTTCCGACTTTCCCCGGCCCCGGTTCCATTACCCAGCGCGTATTATTTCACATCAAACGACGCGATGCAAAGTAACGAAGGCCAGATTCCGCCGGGGCTGTAGCGTTGAATAATTAGACGCGGTTTTGACTTGCAAAAAACCCGACGCACGCGTCCCCCGCTGTACAGCCCTGAGCGCCGTAGGATGTTACACAGGCTACCGTGCCCTTTTTTCGTCGGGAGAAAATCCAATTACCCTTTTTTCGGACCGGTTGATAATGCGCGAGGGGTGGCTGCAGCCCTCGTAGAGTGCACGAAGTAACGGGGAAGAAGGGATATTTTATATTTAGGTTGGCACGAGATTAGGGGACCGATGCACCGCCGGATCTATAGTGCAGAGAAAGAAGACGAAGAAGAAGACATAACCTATATTCGCAAGCACCTGATCTAACTTGGAGGATTCTTGCAGATAAATATTTGAAATAACCTAAAGCATAAGCGGAACCGGGCACAGCCAATGGGGTTAGAAGATAGAGAGATAGTTCTGAAGAATCCGAGTAATGGACCGCAGAGGAGGAAGTTGAGAATCTGACCGACGCGAAAGCCGACGGTTTGCGCACAAATTGGATGTTATCTCGCGGCAGCTGGGGACAAGGCCGCACACGGAAGGCATTGGGCATCGTGTGGCTGTGTGGCACACGGTTAAACGCGCACTATCGCGTATCAGACATCCGAGAGCTCCTGTGAACGAGGAACGAAAAGCTCCCGCCGATCCCCGCCATTGAAGTCCAGACGGAGATTTAACCGTGGAGCCATGTGCTGTAATACTTAGCGCAAGACTTTGGATTTACGCTGGGGCGGTTTACATTTTCCGTAACGCAGACGGCGACGCTAATAGGATTTCTTTGAATTGTTGAGCGTGCCCCAGATACATAAATACATATGCAGCCGGCGCGAGACAATTTTAGCCGGTGGGCACGTGCGTGCCTTGTGAGTGTTAAGACGATGACAAAATGGACGACGCCGGGTAGGCACTCGAAATGGCGGAGTGGCGCAGCTGCGAATTAAGGGGGCAAAATCGGGGAAGAAGATTTAAAGACAAGAGGCGGTAATTCTGAGTGGGACAGCTTTTGGAATAGAAAGGCTGCGCTTAAAATAACAAGAAAGACCACTTCGTTGAATATAAATCGGCAGGGAAGTATAATTTTTTAATTCGACTACGGTTCAGGGAATTTCAAGCTAATCTATCCCACCAGAAATAATTATTTTGACGTGGTTAAACGTCGCTCGCGTCCATCGCGAAGAATGCTAAACGAGTGTGCAATTAACGCTCAGTTATCGGTAGATGGCGCGTGTGCTCGCCATTGGCGGCGCCACTCGTCGAAAGCAAATGTACAATGCAAACGGCCATGCACAATGCTGAGTGGAATTCTCTTTGATGTCGTCTCTCGATAGCCTCCAGAACTTCTCTGTTCCCGTGGACCCATACACGGGATTACCCACTTGTCTTCTGATTTCGATGGACGCCTCTCCAGACGCCCATTCATCGACAGAGCAAGAGAGAGAGGGCAAGAGAGATGAAGAGAGGCAATCGAACCATCTCCTTTATCTTCATCGGTCGCGCGTGTTTTATTGTGCCGACAAACAAATCGTTCCCGAAGAAATTATTTCATTTAGCCTGTCTCCAGACCGGGTCGGGCGACAGGGAATTCCCCGTAGCGCGCTCGCTATGTAGGGGGCGCTCTTTGAGCCACTTTATTGCTTCCATTTCGCAGCGCGACAGTTTTGAGTGGATTCCGCGCCTTCTTTCATTTGAATCTCACCCTCGTCGTCTCCCTTCCATCCTCTGAATCGCGTTCTTCCCGGTCACGACCAACTGGAAACGTGTTTATTGGCGTTCGATCGAGTCCTGGCCTGCCTTTGAGGTTAGGCTCTTGTCCATAGCTTGCGCTAGTCTCGTCAGAATTTTGTGTACACATATTTTTGTGACACTCCAATCTGAAATACCACTTTTAAATATTTTAGAATAAATAACTGATGGGGCAATTCGTTTATAATATTATAATTTAGCATATTTCCATTCCACCACGAACTTTCACCGGATGGATTTGAAGAATAGACGGGGGGATACGGTCGCTCCGACAAGTCTGACAACTTTCGTGCTGGTTCGTATCTGCCAAACCGCGGAACAACTCCACGGTGCGAATGCAAGCTTTTTATTTCAACGTCGCATCGGTGATCGCGGACAGTTTAATAAAACGCCGGCGCGGAACGTTCGAACGTGAAATTAGACGGAATGGAGGCACGGTGGTAGGGGAACGGAAAATAAAAAAATATAAAAAAACGCGAAGAACAGGCATCACGCAAGGCAGAAAATTCGCGCCTCGTCGATCTGAATTACAGCTTACGGTCGATTTTAACGATCCATCGAAGCAGCTGCGGCAAATCGAGCTTCCTTGTGTCACGGATAGTCCGCCGGCTGTCTGTGTCCGAGGGGCACGATTGTTCCGAGTACCAATGGGGGTGAAAGGGGTGGCTGAACGGAATGGTTGCAGGTGGAGGCTTAAAACTCCCTCGGTCGCTGGAAGATTGGCGAAGTTTAATTGCAAAAACCACTTCCACTGTTTATTGTCGTTATTCTTTCCTGTCAGCCTCAATGTATAAGCAGTCTTCAAACTATTCGTGCATCACAATTATTGAACCCTGTCCCTGCGTTTATTTATAATCGAGGCTTGGGAGAACAGGTTACAAAAACTATTACGAATCAACGTCGAAGGACAATTTTTCTCCACGTAAGGGGAGCCCTCATGTTCCCAGGGCAGCAGCACTGAACATACCTCTGTTTGTCCACGGCTGACCACACCGGCGAATATACAAAATCAGTTACCCCGACGAGATCAATAAAATCTCTTCCATCGAATTACGCGGGGGTCCCGTCCTACCCAGGACATCGTGAAAGGGTATAACGGATCCGAGCTTTTCACATCGAAGGCAAGAGTGAAGCAAGAATCGGAGGAGGATACGCAGCGAAGCAATCATGACGTTTCATCAGGCCAACAGAGAGAAGGAGAGAGAAAGGGAGGGGAGGGAGTAGCGAATCATTCCGCACGCCCGGTCTGCCAAACAAGCACAAAAGAGAGTATCAAGAGATCTCGAGCTGCATCGAAAATATCGAAGGAGGCCAAAGAGGATTCGCGTTTCCCATTGTGTCGAGACGTATCACGCTCCCATCGACCCGTACACATCCGCCGCAAGAGTTATCGAGATGTTTATCCGCTTATAAAGACCGCTATACCGAATATTTATTCGTTCGATGCAGGGTCTGGTCTCCCTCAGTCTCGGTGGACCACACCTGGTCTACAAAACGTCGCACACGTGTATAGGGATCAGATGGGATTACGTCTGCTCGGACGTTCGCGAGGAAACTCTACGGACACTCTTCCCGATGTTCCGTTCAGTTTTTACGTCTCAGAATTGTGATGTCCGGATTGAAAAAGAAAAGGGAGAAAGTCGAGGAATTTATAAGAAGCCTGGAGTCAACGAGTTAATGGCAAACGCTGCCTGGATTCGCGGCAACAATTCGGAAGTCGGTTCCCGTAGAATTTGGCACGCGATATCTTTCCCGGGAAGCGTACATTGTTCCCGCGATACCGGGAGAATACAAAGCACCCCCTCGACTCACATCTGAGTTGTTTTCGCGTTTCAACTCCGGGAGAACACGAAATTTCGTCGCAGGACAGCTATTCCCGGTAATATCGTATTTAACCTGGCCTGGAGTTCTCAGGATTTCTTCCACCTCGACGGAAACATTAGCTTTGTCTAAACGTGGCCAATTGTTCACTTACGCAATACTTCAGCAAACATCCAGCCTAGGATTCGGATCTAATAGTCTAACTAGTCTGATAGTCTGGCTAGTCTGATAGTCCAACTAGCCTGATAGTCCAACTAGCTTGATAGTCCAACTAGGCTGATGGTCTAAGTAGCCTGATAGTCTAAGTAGCCTCATAGTCTAAGTAGCCTGATAGTCTAAGTAGCCTGATAATCCAACTAGCCTGATAGTCTAAGTAGCCTGATAGACTAACTAACCTGATAGTCTAATTAGCCTGATAGTTTAGCTAGCCTGATAGTCTAAGTAACCTGATAGACCAACATAATCGTAATCCCTTCAATAAACCGACGCCCTGCCGTCCTTTTCTTAGGACCCCTTTTTAAGGTCCCAAGATTGGACCACCCTGGGGGCTTCATAAACTTCAACAAGTAACGCAAACGTAATCCACCGACTCTTGTTCGCAGTTAAGTGTTGCTCTAATATCAAAAGCTCGAAAACGAGACGCCCAACTTCGCGTGAACGTGTTTCCCACTCGGCGGAGTACAAGCGGAGTTTTAATCGTATACAGGATGCACGTGTAACCGGGATGCAGGAATCCTGGAAACCTGTTCCCTGTTAGCTGAGGAAATATATAAATATGCATCGTGCAACGCGAGCTTATCGTCCCGATTCTGAGAGGGGGGACTGTGATAGCCTGGACTGCACTCGGTGGCCAATTGGACCAGGTCACTTGGCCGGGACGATCTTGGGTTCAGCGGGGAAACGAGTTTGGACAAAAAGAATTGGACTGGCGAAATGAATAAGTAAAACTGTTCGACGGTGGTGAATTAAATTATTATTGCTCGTTCGCCAATCCCAAAATGTCTTGCTCCCCGCGGGGATAGTCCTGGGAGACACCGCGGTAAAATAGTCCCGTCGAAACGTTCTCATCCACCCGTGCACTCTCGGCGTTCACGTTCAGCTGCCTATTTATATTCACGGTTCGCGAAATGATTTTGGCCGACGGTAACGCGGCTTATCCATGCTCGGCCAGCATAATATACTTTTCGCCATTACGCGGCTTAACGGCGAATCGGATGATGGAGCCGCGCCGAAAGGCTTTTTAATATTTGAAAAGTTTATTACGGCGCCCGGGGGAAGGGCGTTTACGCTGCATTTATCAGTCATTTTTCAGGCTCTGCCCGGCTGCCATTATGTCGAAGAACTCGAGCCCGAAATCTGCCGATCTTGTATTTTTCCAACGCTATCATTTTATCCTTGGCGTTCGCTGGACCGCTCCAATTTGTATCGCAATTATTACCGGGGAACAATGAAATTTAGCTTAATTTAATTTCGAAAATAATTCCACGATGGAAAATAAGATAATTGAATTTAAACGTGAACTAATTGAAACGTTGCGAGGGCAATTATCCGTCAAAAGAGCTATCGCAGACGAAGGCATTACTCTCGCAATTAGGACAATTAATTACAATTCGGGGAACACGAATGTTTGCTTTGTGCAAAATATTCTAGATATTCTTTCGGAGGGGGGGTTAATTAATTAGTATTTTCCTTCATGCCTATGTTCATTGCATATTTGTTCAAATACCTCCTGCGATATTATATGAGGGTCGAGCTCGATTCACGTTACAAACTACTTTTATATTAACGCAGTGCAACGTGCTTACCGTCGTAGATGCTCACGAAATGGTCGCCGACAACATTACTGGAACCACGTAGGGGGCACTTGTTGCCCAGGTCATAGATACGACGTCATCACCCGCGTATGACTAGGAGAAGTTGCCCACAATTGTGTCGCACGAATCAATCACTAATCACGCAATTTTAATAAACTGAGAGATCCCCTTTGAGCGTCTATTACTGAGTGGGGTTCGCGAGCTACTAAACGTATGTCCTACGACCCAAACAATAGAAGAACTAAGTCGACGCGTAGTGTTTATACGAGCACGCTCGGGCAGTCGTGTTTATGTTTTCGTAGCTCTCAAGGACTACGATGCTTCACAGATACAGATAGCCGTGTGTACATCCGGAATGCAAAATTATTAGACAAAGTACTTTGGAAGAGAATAAGTAGAAACTGCGACGCTGTAATAATTATATAATATATATATAAAGTAAATTGAAAATATAATATTACCGGAGTAATAATTTGTAGTAATTTGTAACAGGACAGTTTTTCTCGCTTTCTCGGGTCAACGACAGATTCAATCAGCCCTGAACGAAATTTCAGGCAACTTCAGGAATTGTTAATGTATGGCTCCCTTTGAGAGTCGAAAGCTTTTAATGTTTCAGTTTTCACTGGAATTCGGAATTCGCGGTTATTCGTTCCTCCCGTGGCCGAAGAATTATTCAAGTTTTTCGAGGGTTTTTAATGGTTCGCCTATTCCGCCTCAAAGTGAATCGTAGTTCCAGGAATTTCCTGTGGCTTCGACGATCTGGCCGCACGAAATTCATGAATACTGCTCACCTGGCGAACGACGACTCGAAATCCACCGGCGCAGAAAAATTCGTAATTGGCCAGAACCGCCATAAACGTTTTTATCATCATTATTTTCAAAGCCTGCTAACATTTATCGAAACAAAGACAAACAAATCTCTCGACTGTTCATGCTCTGTGCAAAAGGACACGGGAAAACAATTAAAAGAATCCGTGGCACAAAGGACAATAGAAAATACAAAATAAAAATACAATCTGAGTTAAAAAATAGTACAGTCGACCTAGAATTATCAATTAATTTCTAACTATTCTCTGTGAATTACCATTTGACCTTCGCATATTTCAACCCCACCCGAGACTGGCAAAACGAAATAAAAAATTCGCAAACGATTAAATAAAAAACCGTCCAAACCACCAAACATTGTACACCATTATTATGATTATTATTATTATTATTACCGGCACGGTAACTGCAACTATCATTAACGCTGCCGTCGTTGCCATTACCATTAGCGCCACCATCGCTATTATTATTCTTTGCCTCAAAGTACAGCCATCCCGGAGCAGGGTGAACCGCGAAGCATTACCAACAGCATTACCACCCCGGACTATAATACTCTAGCGACTTCGGCGCGAGGTAATCTCAGGCGTGATGCCCAATCGGGAAATGTATCTCGGGAAAATGTGCGAGAAAAATGGCACGATAACCTCCGCGGGCTGGGCATGGACTTGAAGGGGAAATTATGTGAAGGAGCAGGACTGACGCTAGGTGGCGAACTAGGACGAGTCCCAAGAACGGTCTGAACGTCGACGATCAGCTAATTAGGACGAAAAAGCACCCTCGACAGGGGTGAGGTGGGGTGGGAGAACGCGAGGCTGGATCTTCGCTTCGAATTTCCAAGTGCACACATCGCTAACTAGGTTACGTAACACAATTAGCGCCTCCGCTAATTTCTCAGCGCCGACTAGGCAACCAAGCCAGGATGGTAGTTCACTATTAATGGGCAAATACAAAGCGTCGACTATCTAGGACGCCTGTTCACTCTCCCTTCGTCCATCCCCCTTTCTCTCTCTCGCTGTACCCCCCTCAGTCCCTCGCTGGATCCCCCTGCCTCTCTGCCTGAGTCACCCCTATCAGCAGAGACGGTGTTCCAGCATGGTTTACATATGGAATTGTGCGCAACTGCGCCTGGAAGATGCTGGGTTCGAAGAAGGACTATCAACCCCTGAGACACTGTACGACAAAAGCTTTTGTCTATAATTAGTTTGGTCAATGTGGAGGAGGGACTATCGACACCTGGGTACCCTGGTCAGCCTTTGGTTAGTCTTTCATAAGAAAAGGTTCCCAGATGTGCAACATTAATCCTGCTGACTAATTATATTTGGTCGACTAGATTGGAAACGAAGGATATTCGATTTTTGAAAATCCTCGAGGCTTCCCTGTTCTCCCTTCTTTTTTCCTCCCTAAATTTTCCGATTGCTACTCGCGACCTGTTCGAATCCTCACGTCCATTCACCTGGTCCGTCGATTTCCACCCTCCGCCCTGTCAAAGCAAAAAGTACGCGACACACACGGCGCGGAGAGGGAAAAAGGGACGAGTGGAATCGCTGGGAAACGGAAAGGCGGAAAATACATACGTACATACATATCCGGGGGTGGATCCGACGTAAAATATAAATCGGTAATGCCGCTGAAAAACTCGGTCGACACTGAGCCCCTCGCAGCAGCTTACTATTTCGCTTCGTTGGTCCCGGATTTATTCCCTCCTTCTTCAACCCCCTGCAACCCCGTCCAGCTACTATTATCACTATCGGTTCCCCGCGAGGTCGACTCTCTGTCGCGACGAAAAATTTGTGGGAGAATTCTAAGATCCGCAATAGGAAATGAAAATAAAAATAACCGACCGTCTTTGGTCGGACGCAAAAGGGGTGAGATTTTTGTCTGGTTGGAAAGTGACGAAATTCATGCGACCCTTTTCTGCGACTATTATATCGACCACCCCATGAAACGAAAGGGAAGAAATACAGCGCGGACCATTTCGTTGCCTCGCCCCGTCTTTTTAGCGTTTCAGTTTTTCGCGATTCCACCCCCTCACGGTTTAATATTAATGTTACAATGACAGATCAAACAAACCGGGAGCGCACGGGCTCGCGAAAAGTCTGCCGACGGAATCGGAGACGAAGATCAACAGAAAGAGCCGGCGGGGGTGGCTGTAATACGAACGGGACGCGAAAAAGGGGGCGCGAATTCGGCCGGGGCTTTTAATCGTCCACCTGCCGCTCCATTTTTTTGTTTTGACTCTTTTTTTGCGGCGCTAGTGTCGGAATCCACTTTAACGGACCTTACTAATTACCAGGCGAGCTGGTCGTCCGCTTGTTTACCTCGACTCTGATTAACCCTCGGCTGTAGCTCCCTCTGGAACGGCACAGAGGCTCCCCCTCCCTTTCGAGCGGGGCAAAAAATTTCACGACGTCACGAGCGGATCCGATTAATTTTGCACGCCACGATCTTCGTGAGGGTCGCTCCATCTGCGTTTACTTAGATAATTGAAAAATGTTCGATCGCACAATCGTCGAGCGTGCTCGGTTAAACCTGACGCTCCTATGGGGGAGGGGGGGTTGAACGTTAAATGGGGGGTAAGTTTTCAACGGACCATATTTTATGAGAGGGCGGTGAAAATAAGAATAGAACGACCCGTAATAATTTCTTTGATAAACGTAACGATTAAAGAAACTTGAAGAGGGGACAAGGGAGCTCTTCATGGTACGCTCGAATAACCTGGCCTAAACTGAGGACACGTCTGAATGGGCTCTTCAGCCCGCGTCTGTCGGAAAAAGGGAAGACCAAAATTTCAAGGCCCAAGCCCGGGCAATTATATCCCTCGTTCGAGTGAAACCGCCAGGGGAGCGTACAAGCGAGAGAGAGAGAGGGTAGTTCTGAAAATCGTTTCAGAAACTGTTCATTCAGTGGACCGGTGCACCTCCCGTAATTCCCTTCGGGGTATCCCGTCTCGTTGAGCGAAAGAAATCCGATTAGCAAACCGCGGCTGTGCTGCCGAGCACGTGAGTCATAAAAATACACGGGATTACAAAGGGGTTGATGATTATCGCCTCGGAGGAACGGAGGAAATTTCACCTGGCCGCACCTTACCGCTTGGTAGGCGTCTGGGCACGCTCGGGTAACGGTTGATCCAACGGGGTTGAAGTGAAATTATGCGAGCCAGCCTGCCGTGATCTCGACCCTGGTCAGTAAACACCGGGACCAAACGACGCGTGGAGGAAGGTCGTGGCCACGACTCCTCGTGTCCACCCTCTGATTCTTGGTTTCACACTTGGTCAAGCGGGAAAAGGAGAGGGAAATAGGGTGGCGAAGCTGGGGCTGGTCTAGCCGTGCGTGCAACCCTGTATTGCTTGCTTTCAGAATTGTTTCGGTGATTCCGGGGGTGAATGGACGATGTTGGTCTGGGGGAGATTAATCCCTTGGAAAGGGTGGAACAGCGACATGAGTATACCGTTGGATTTTCTCGTTTTGTTTTTTTTTCGTGAAGGCTGTAAGGATCCGGAAAGAATTGCATGAGCTTAATGCGTTTGAAGAAACTTCTCAGGGTCCTGCTACATGAAAAGGTGCTAGGTCCCATTGTCCATTTCTAACAGCTGGACTTAATGAACAATTAATTCGCTTGAAAGATTCGAGGAATGGAATGGACACATTTGCTACCACTTCTGAAACCTGGGCCACAAAACCGGGAGCCCATAAAAGGGGAAGAAACTGGGGACACTAAATCTTCAGGGTGTTTCAATTATCTAATTGAACTCTCTCTCTGCATGCCAAGTCGGTGGCCATAGTGGCAGAAGCGGGCCAGCTGAGGATCCAAAGAGGGAGATACGGTGGCCATCTTTAATTCCAAGAGGAAATGGCCGGCACCGTTTGAAAGGATGAAGATGAAAACCTTCGTGGCGGTTTTGTTGTTGCGTCCTTGCCAGGGAACTGCGACTGCATCACGCGCCGGCTTTATTATCGCGCGAGCATTTTCCTCGGGATCGTTGGACGTCTTGAACGGGTCCATCATAAACGTTAGGGTGCTGAGAACGTAGCGAAAGCCACTCCGTCGCTCGAGTGGTGGTCGGTAACCTCGTAAAAAACGCTTCCATTCCCGTGCCATTTAGCCCGATCCCCGTCAATCCTGCCTCCCTACTTTCTTCCCTGCGGTTTTCCGCCTTTCCTCTCGCCCTCTACGCTTGCACTGCTCGCAGGACCTTTTGAAATGAAAGAACTAATGGGAGCTTTGTGACGGGGGAGTGGCTTTGATGGCCATCTGCTCCTGGGCCTCGCTGGTCACATAGGATTTGATCTGTCTTACGAGTTGGCAGACTGAAGATCAGTGTCTTCCGAGCGAGCGTTCCCAACTATGTATCATGGTCCAACCGATGGTCCACCTGCCTAACCTCCAAAAAAAACTGGCCAACAATTGGACCGTCTCGCGGAAGATCGAAACTGTACTTCGTACTGCGTCAAACAATGATCCTCTGCTTAGAGTCTATGAGGGACCAATCTGGTGAACTGCGTTGGAGACAAAGAATCCCGGCGTCCCGGCGAAATATCATCTCACAGCCCATTAACCAGAAGCTCCACATGGAAACGAGAACGCACACGTTCGTTGGAAAGTTGCAAAACCATCAGAGCCAGGGACGAGGAACGAACGAATTCAACGCTCCGCTCCGGGCCATCGTTTTTCCTCCCATCTTCCCCCGCTCGCCCAGCGGCTCCAGCCTTTTCCTGGCTCGCCTGGCCACGGTCTGTAAACGTGCATTTTCATCGTCGCAAAATTAGTTCTCTTCCGATGAAAAAGCTTACTTCTATCAGTGAACGCGCGTGCACCCCTGGCTTTTGCCCCTGTGTATATTGCTTCAAAGCAAATACTAGCCGTGCGGTCGGCGAGGAAATTACGTGAACCGGCGGTGAATCTAACAAATTTCCATTGTAACGCGAAGCAACCGGACCAGCCGAGCCGGGTTTCGTCTTGATTTTTCGAGAAAACGTAGGGACCCCTCCATCCAATAGACGCCGGGGCTGATATCGATTGTTCCAGAGGATGTTTGGCCTCTCTGGTTCGGGCGGACCACCCTCTTTGGGGAGGGTGATCCCGGCGTTGTTGGGTACATCGGGTGAAAATTACCCTGGGCACAAAGGGCTAATGAACGGTGACGCGAAAATGCCACTCTAAATGTAAAATATGGCGCATTTACATTTTCTCAGAGGAGACAAGACACTGGTCTATAGCAGATGGCCATGGTCTTCGAGGTCCTCGGCTTTGGCCTCCTCGCAACTTCAGCGTGCCAATCTATTTTTAGTCACTACGGTGACAGGTTAATTGCAAAGAAATCCAGAGAAAAACGCTACGCTCGCTGTGTCGGGCGAACGATTTCAGACGCAACCAGGCGAGAGCAGAAGGGAATTCCCCAATTATCTCGCAGCCAATCGACGGCGGATCCCTCAAAGCAGAGATCGAATTATTTGTCGGCGTCTCGCAAAGCTGGCCAGGTGGAGGGGGGAAAAGGTCAACAGTTAGCTGCAGAAGGATCGTATAACGCAACCACGTCGCTGACAACGGTCTTTGCGTCATTGTCCCAGGGGAATCCATGCCATTAACGAGTTTCGAGCTTCTTACTTTCCATCCGCTGTAGCCGCCCGGCTCTCTGAAGTGTCACCGCGCCTCGGCCCACTTCAATCGACAAAGACGGCTGTTGCAAGGCCCGAAGCTGCCAATTAAGGTAGTTATCAAATTCAACGGCTCAAAGGGAATCGCTGATACCGGAACTGAATGCCGGGGACATCGAGCTGGTAACATTTTTACGCCCGATCTTTCCCTCCTTCGTGGGGATCGATGTAAGACACTTTGAGCTCCTTGGGTAGCGCCTGATGGCAGGCAATCGTTTCTACCTTCGATCATCGAAGTCGTGCTGCTTCGCGTCCAGAGTTTTCCTCCCAACGAATTCCTGGTCGTTCAGATGTTTTCCTGTATCGAGGCTTCTTTGAAATTGGCCCAATACTGGGGAACAAACTTGTGAAATGTTTGAGGCTGAGAAGAGGACGAAGATGAGGTTGCGTGATGAGGTTGGTTCGCGCGATGTGATATTGGGGACAAAAATTGAGGTTAGACTAAAAAATACCTGGCCAGTCGTTTCGTACTATCTAGACAGAGTTCCCAATGGGAGGAGCGACGGGTATAGACACTGTTCCAAGAAACGGTTCTTAGTTAATGATTTACTTTTTAGCGTCCCAGGACTTTTGAGTTAATTGGCGACTTCTAGAGCCGCCAGTCGTTTCCAATTGAAGCGCCATCGCTTTGCAAACTCGCGGACGTCGACTAAGAAACTACGAACTTGTTAATGGCCGCCGGAGAACAATGACTTGTTGGCTCTGCTCGAAGCCCATTGTCGCAGACACTTAGAACCTCCTGCGTATTTTCAATGCGTCGATGACAATTATGTCACTTGTAGAATTCATGGCAAATCGTACGATCGACGAGAGTCACGTGATTGGTATTAAAAAATCCCCAAGTTGCACGGGAAGACTGTACGACTGTTTCAAAAGTAACACTTACAACGAAAACCTAACCCAACTAAATAATGCAGCAAATTGCATTATTATGCGTCGAATTGATTTTGGTGGCGATCGATTGTTTCGCGAGGACCGTTAACTAGTTTCCAGCTTCTTCCTGTTTCAGGACTTCGATAGACGCAGACGCCCGGCGACGTTAGTCCCGAAGCCGCCAATTAAATCAAAAGGGGAAAGTCCCGTTTAGTTCCCCGATGCGGTTCCTTTGCCCGACCTTTCTAGACAGACCGCACTGTGGCGCTGTACAACGTCCACACTTCTGTGACGCGAAGATTTGCCTGGACTACGTCAAACGGCTCGCATACCGTTGAACTAGTGACGAATTCGGTATTGAGGTTAGGAGACACGGTCTGGAATTCGTGCCAACCGATTAACTAACCGCACAATTATCTACGACAATGCTACTTCGGGTACTGCGACACGAGTTCCCTATGTGTCATCAGTCTGCGACAGCCTGTATCAATATTGAGTTTGGACAATTGGGATGAGAACTGGAAGAATAGTCTGGCCCTTCGTAAGTGTACTAAGATCAGTTTCCAGTGAACCAGTGTTCTCAGAAACCTAACCAAATCTTGTACTTTTAATGGCCATAATGTACCCCAAGGAATTTACTACAAGTCGTAGCAAGAGATGCAGCATATTCCTGATGGTACATAACGCTCTGGCACGAGATCGTAATCGAGACGAAGATTACCACCCCGAAGCATTCGGAACAATTTCGTCCAGTATACGATTACTATGCCTTAAGCTGTTTATCACCGAGGTTACTAGCGGCTGGGAAATATTTACGCCCCCTTAGCTTATCTGCACAGTTCTTTTACGGTCTATTCACATGCAAATTAGGCAAGCCACGGTGGGACACTTCGTAGTCGCGAGAATCGGACGTTCCTCTGCCGTGGAATTTGTATGTCCATCAAGGGTTATTTAAAGGGTGCGCGAGTTATGATTAATCGCGCCAGATACAGGAACGATAAGGGCGGCACGCTCGAACGACTCTGTCTGCTTCTGGAACGAAAAGGCAATTTATTTCTCGCGCGTGTAGGTCTTGCTTGAGAACAAGACTGGCCGTGCATTAGGCTCAGGAATCATCAGAATCGTGCACCGCCCTGTGCGGAATTGCTCCCACTTTGCCCCGACGTCTAAGGGTGGACCAAGACCTTTTGCACCCTGTGTATAGACGGACCAGTCTAACAGAAAGAGGAGAGTGGATCCGATTCGACTGTTTTTCTAACCTTGGAGGCTCGTTTTCACGGTTCGTCGCTCGTGCCCGAGGGTGGCGAACTATTCTCATCCCTACACGCACCCCTGTCAATCGAAGGGATGATTTATGGCGCGTTAATAGCGGCGAATCGCGGCTCAACCCTTTGAGAGTCCCTGTTGCGGCGGGGAACATTTATTAACGAGTGATTCTCGGCTCTTGAATGTCTTGGTCGAGTTTTTCTATCCAGGCTACCGGGCGCGGAATGATTTATGATTCGGCCAAAGTGAGTTACGAAACGATGAAAGAGACTGTTTATGTTTTTTTCCTATTTTTCTTAGCGCAGCTATTGGACGTTTGGACGCTCCTATTTTTTTCTTTTTTTTTTAGGGCTTATAAATTCTGCGATGTTATGCAAGTCTTAGGTTGAACGTTCATTAAATTAATTTATCACGTCTTTCGTTCGCGTTGAGCCGCTCGTGCTGCAAGCGTTCGAGTTGGGTTCAGGGGTCTGGCTGGGTTTATTTCGGGAATGATCGAGCTGTACTTGAGGAAAGGCCGGGTAATTTATGCCGCGTGGTTGGAAGAAAGGTATTCATCGACCTGTCACACGGTCGATACACGGAATAACGAAACGATCGCGGACGATATAATTTATTCGTCGATTACGGGATAAGAAACTGCAAGAATAACCACTTACCGGCATGCGATGCACCGAGGATGCACGAATGCGGCAGCAGAAAGCAAGCCAGCACTAATGGCCACTTCATCTTCGAATCTGCAACAATAAAAATAGAAACAACCGGGTCAGTGATCGTATTAATAAAATTAATAAAGCTTGTGTCGTTGGATTAGATTTACCACTTCGAAGAATGTTTAATTGGCACGTGAGGCTGAATTAAAAAAGTCTTTCGCTCCTCGACAGAATTATATTTCAACCCCATGCTCTTGGAGATTTTAATAAATACATCAAATAAAATCTTTCTCTTTTTCTGCCTTTCCTCCCCCATTAAATGCTACTCTGAATCGACTCAGGGGCTGCAGACAAATGGTGTGGCGACTGAGCAAACGTCCAGCTAATGTCAGCTGCAACCCCTATACTTATCTAGCTTCCACGATTTACCCTGTATGCCGAAACACCGAGAAACAACACGCTCCTGGCGAATTGATGCGTCTGGTCTGCAATTAGGGGCGACCCCAATCTAGATTAAAAAAGAAATTCCAAGGTGCATTTAATAATGACAAAAACAATGAACCATAGGAATATTCGAGCAGAGGCCGGAGGTAAACAATTCACGACGACGGACGGGAGATCAATGTTTCAGGTAAAATCGAACCGAGGGGTGGCCATAAATCCGCCATCTCCTCAGGGTCCTTGGGAACCGCGTCACGAACGAACACTTTCGTCGCGTCGTGGCGGCCGATCATCCCTCGCCGCAAAAAGAAACGAAGCGGGATAAAAAGAAGATAGACAGAACACGAAGCTAATATCCACGAGCAAACTTCCACCCTCCCTTGCTCAACCAAATGCCTGCCTTGTGCTGAACATTATCCAAGCCCCGCGGTTCTTTTCAACAAACAATTAAATACCCCAGCAGCGATAAGTGTAAATGCACACAAGGGCATCGGAAGACAATGCCAAAGACATTACTAAAGGGATTAGGTCTACACCGTAAAGGATCCACCTGGTCCAGGTCCCTCTCTTCAATAGTCTCGCAAAACTCCTTCACTTGTCCGTGTCCCAAAATCCCTCGTTACCAAAGAAAGAATTGTACAAACCTATCAAGAATCACTCAAGACAGACGATCATTTTCAGAGAATAATCCCAGGACAATAGACCTCAGCGAAAGAGGAACAGGGAGGGTAGCGTCGAGGAGGACGCAAGAAGACGCGGCTGGGTGGAAGAAGGCTGGGTAATAATTTGCTCTCACTGGCTAGGGTGGGGTGGCGAACATAAAGGGGTTGGTCGATCGGTGGTCGGATTTAAACAACGCGAATTTTTGAGGAAGCGAAGCAGCAACGCGGAAACAGCAGGTCGATTGGGTCTCCTTGGTTAAAGGGGGGACGGGGCTGGGAAAAGGCTAATATCCTGCAGGAGGAAGGACCTTTATTTTTCTTTATTAGCCCGGCAACAATGGCGAAGCAGTGTCAATGGTCTGGCTTTTCACAAACCTCTAGCCCGCGAGCCCAGCCGAGCGGACACGACGGGCTGCGTCTGGGGATCCCCCTGCTGCTCCCTGTTGTCTGGTGAGACAAGGAACAACACGTGCGTGGCTGCACGCTCGAAAGAGTTATGGCAGGCGGAGAGACGACGTGAAATGATATTTGAAAAAGGAGCAAGAAATTGTTTCCTAATATAGTCTTTGACTTCGCAATGAACCCCCATGGTCAAGAATTGAATTTTTCTGAAGTATTCCGGGGACATACTGACTGTGGGGACGCAGTGTGGCACATGGACAATTTCGCAGGAATTAACAATTAATAACCAATCCAAGAATCCGATCCAAGTCTGGTCAATCAGTCTAGAGTGCTCTGCAATATTTGCCATATTCTTTGCCAGTGTTATCTGTAACCGATGCGACCAAGAGTGGCTACGGTGACTCCAGGGCGCCATAAAATTAAGAACACAAGCGTGTACGTAAGACACTGGGGCGTGAGCGCAACCAGCGTAGCAAGGAAGTGAGGACAAGAGGAGGAGCTGTGGGCAAGACGAGGAAAACGCGATGCTGAACGTACGTACAATAAAAAAAAGAAACAGGAAAAAGGAGGCAGACGGCGGGGACAAGAAGAAAAAGAAGTTGGACGACGACGGTCGGAACAGAAACAGACCAAGGAAAGGAAAGAACATTGCCTTGAGCGTCTCCTCCTGCTCCAGCCTTGGTGTGCCTCTGTTGGGAGGCAACCAGCCACCGTATTACATTCCGTACGAGGTCTCATGGTGTTCGTTACACAGCAATACGCGTAGCTGGCGTTCCATTTCGTGGGCGAATGCTGGTCTCGATGCTGATGGATATTGAGGGAGCCAGGTGATCGGTTATAATTATTAATAATATATGACAAACGAACCAACGAATTCCTATTGGGCTGCAGACTACAAACTACATATTATGAACCCGTATAAAAGTAAGTCCACCAGAATACTAATCCATCTCTATAAGGCGCCCCGAGAGGCGTGATGTATTGTGTAGGGGGGTCCCCCACGACGACAACCCCATAATCTGGCGATACACGACGCGTGCCAGTCTTAGTCTGCGATATGGCACGCGTCAGATTATGTAAGCTGCTCGATACTCCGGTCGACACGGCGGATCATTGTAACAATTCCAATGCGACGACACTTACAATTGTACGAAAATGATTCGTCCCTAGACAGTTGCACGTGCCTTCGCGCAACAGTCTTTTCCCTGCTGTACGTGGACAGTGCAGCTGTACAATTTAATGCGTGGGGTTGTTGGGAACGCGAAGCTTTGCTATCTGATAATTTTTTTAATTATTATTTTTTATCTCAAAAACTGACCGCAACCGGCTGGGGAATAATCAACAGCTACACCTGTAATATTATTTGCTTAAGTCCGCCTTATTTTCCACCTCACCCGTAAAACTCACTGCCTTAATCATTTCACCCGAATAAAATGCATAACGATCTCGCGTTACAGCCGGAGTTTTATATTTGCAACAGGAACTTCTCACGTTTCGGATTTAATATAACTCCCATCGCATTGTTGAACTTCCCCGCCCCCACCCGAGAAGCAGAATTTAGCCTCACAAACCTGCACATTTAAAATTTATTACACGGGTCCAGAATGTCTGAGGCAGAAGGCGGATAGTGGGGGGCTGCGTGGAGAGTCTCGAGGAATTCGTAATTTAAAGCAAAGTAGATTCCACGCAAACGCCATTTCATAATTCTAAACAACTCTCTGCGGCGCGCCATCGATGTTAATTAATAAAAAAAATACGATTAAGAGCAACTCTCACGACTGCCAAACGTCAATAATAAAAACATTCAAACTCGCCAGCGGTTCGCAGCGACCTTCCTGTCAAATACAATAGATCCACCTGCCAATATAACCAGCCGCATTACCCTAGAGCCACGGAACTAACTAGCAGTTCTACCAGAGAACTGCAAACTTTCCACGCAGAACTACCGGACCTACGAAATCCTCGTTATCAGTACTTATCGGTATCGTGGCCGACCTGCAAGCACCAATACAGAGAAACTGTTAATCCCCGGAATAGCTAAGAAATCTCGTTCACATCATAAATCCACTTAAGTGGCAGCCGCGATCCTCGGCGAACCCCCCTTCCCCCCACCACACTTCCAGCAGTTCATAAATTCGCCCACAGCTGGGGCCGTTGCATCGTTAGGGGAATTCCGCGATCACCGACCATCAGAACGATATCGTGCGATCGATTGCACTCGTTCCACGCTCTACAAACGACTAATTCGATCACGTCTAATACGCGATCGCTGCAAACTTGTACAGCCGCTCCCATCCCGTGACTCGTAATCGAATAAAGTGCACTGTTTACACGCAATTTTCGTGCTACGCTTAATCGACAGTTGGAGCTAATGCTGCTCTAACAAATAAATACGAGCCACGTGGGGGGGATGCATTGTGAAGGGGACCCGGGGCTTCGCTCGATTCCCGGCTAATTACGGGGCGAACGTAAAAAGTAAAACTCACTAGGAAAGGTCCCCAGATCGACGTGACGAAGCTCGGACACCGCGTTGGGAATAACGGCTCATCGAAACGAAATAAATTATGCGAAACTATATGCAATATTTCTGCGTTTGATTGTTCGTGTAAAATACTGCCAAATCTTTCCAGCCTCCGTCGCACAACGAGGAGAAACGTAACCGCGATTAATCACGTTTCGCTGGAAGAACCGAAGCGAAATTAATAACATTTCGAACGGCCTGTGTGTTCGATCATCTATTTGCCGTCACAGCTACGTCTCATTAACGATCGAAATACACCGTTCACGTGACAGAGGCGTCCATTAATTTTAACGATCACCGTTTGTAATGGCCTCGCGGTGACGTCATCGTTAGAGTCCGGCGTTGATGCCAAAATGCTCGTTCGGGCGGGAAAAAAAAACCTAACCTAAGAATCGCTCGACAACACTTGCGAAAAGGAACCGTGAAGTGAATTGAAGCTCCCTCGCCGCGCCAGGAACAACTCGGCTTATTTTCCTAGGGCCACGTACGCGTACAGGCTGCACAGAAGATTGAAATCCGACAAGCATCGAACGAGTACGCGACGAAATTCTATGACACGGGGCCCCATGTACGCACGAGAATGCCCGGCAGCTTCTGCGAGCCGAAATACCACGACAGAGTGCCGCATTTTTTGTTCCCATCGCAGGATATTCAATTAATCTCTGCATCCGGAAATCGATATCGCCTGTATTCCATCCGAGGGAAATATTTTTCTCGCGTGCAAACAAACTGTTTTGCATTGAATTAATTGTCCAATTTTTGTCCGTGAATCTTCCTCGAGTTTGTATCCGAAGTGAAGTTCTCGAGAGATCCGTGTCGAGGAAAAATGAAACGTTTCAGTAGGGCAGGGAACGATAATGATTCTTTGAAAAGGCGACTCTTCTGTGACAGTCACAATGGCCTGTAACTGGAAATTAAAAGCGAACGAATGCTTGCGCCCACTTTCCAGCTACGCGTTCCGTTACGTTTACCCGACGTTTTGTTCCGGTGTGCATTCGCTTCACTGTTTTACAATCGACCCGAAGAAACCTGTAAATACGAAGACCAGCCGAGTGTAAGTTCATGAGTCGATGTTACATGAAGTACAGAGAAGCAAAAGGCCTGGCTGAATGGGAAGTCGAACGACGGCGACGATTGGCAAGCGTGGAATGGTAACTTTTTAACGTCGCCACGCACTTTATTGGCAGCCGGTCACGTGTGAACGATTCTTTCTCACGACTATACACTCTATGCCTGTACTTTGTCACTGTTGCAACAGAATTTCGCTGTACACATTCTAACCGCAACACTGCTTTACATTACGTGGACAAAAATATGTGGGATTGGAAATATGGGGTGACTGTTTAGAATGACTCCGAGGTGTGAAAGATATGTTTGGAGCTGAGTACTCGAGAAGATCGTGTGAATGGATGGTAAACGCGACTGACTGTCGTCAGCAGTGTGTATCCTAAGTGAGAGAGAGAGCAAGTGAGGCATAGAATGAGAGAGTAACTAAGAGAGAAAGAATATAGAGAATGCATGATGCGTGTGCAAGGCAGAGTTCAGGGAGAGCTGATTGAGAATAGAGCAGAATAGTTTGAAGAGTTTAAGAGAGACGTATCTCGAGCAGAGAGTATTGTGAGAATCGTTTGTCAACGTCCTATATTAACAAAGCTAGTGTTTAATTGAAGCAGATTTATATCTTATTACCCTACCTGCCCTCTATTCCAATCTACGCGAGGTTCACTAAAAATAACTTCCACAAATATATGTTTGCTCTTCGAATTTGTGATAAACAAAATTTCAATGCGAATGTGACTGGGTGGGGGCAGCGTCACGTGCTACTTCGGGGGCGGCGCTATAAATTAATGCGTGGCGGGCGTGGGGAGACCTGCCAAAAAAAAAAACACTAGCAAAAGGAGACGAAATGAGAGCCAGAGCCGGAATTCTCCGGAAACGCGAGTTTTCATTGTGCCCCGAGCAGTGGTATCCGGAAACGATAACAACGAGCCGCATAAACGCGCGGATAAACAATAGTCGACAAACAACGGGCGAGAGTTCTGCATTTCACGGGCTCATCGTGGCACCGCCAATAATTCCACCTCGAAACTAAAGAGAAACCCTGGAATCTGGGGGAGAAAGCGTGTGCCAGTATACCCGAAGATAATGCCACATATGCGAGTAGAAATATTTTTTCGCGGGACAGGACTAAAATGGCTGCACTGAGATTCCAATGTTTTTTTTTCTATAAAGAGGAGGTCATTGTAGTCCTAAATATTGCCAACAGTGTATGACAATTTCGACGTTCCAGTGCCTGAATTCCTGGGGATGCAGTAACTAAATTTTAGAACCTAGCAGTGCAAGCACTTGGTACTCCCATTCGGGTCTTCGACGAGTAACCTTGCAATCTCTAGGAGGCCAGAAGTCCACCTATCGGCCATCAAAGAGCCCATCACTTGGATGCCTGATCTATAAAAGTCTAGTGCCTGGTGCTTCGGCGCCCAAATATCTAGTAATAATTGTAAGGACCTGGCATCTAAGGATTTCCAGTCCGTGAACATAAAACTTCGCTCGCCGTCCAGAACCCTCGGTCCAACCTTCATAAATACACCAATCCACCACGTCCGAGCACACCTTTATTCACCCCTAAAAGCTCGAATAACTATAACCCAAAATAATTCACAGTAATCCGGGGCGAGCTTTAAAGAGATTGCCCGCATAGTCATAGTCTCTCCGGCAGTAAGGCCAGAATTTATTATGGCCAAGTGGCCGGTCCTGATTAAACTGAATGCCCATAATGGAGTATACAAGTGTAATCCAAGGCTGGGCGTATGGTGAAAAAAGTGAGTCCAGGTGCACGATCCTGGGAAACGAGAAGAATCGTGCAACGACTCGTTAACTGACAATCGATAGCACTGGCCCGCCTGTTCGGATGCCTGCACGGGTACCACGGCTCACAGGAAACATCGAAACGATCCATGGGGCACCCTGTGAGCGATATTAAAGCTTTCCAGGTGACCGGTGAACTTTTCGAGACAAGCAAACTGCTGTAAGACGACGCTGACCAAATAGGACAAAGTGTCCAACGTGACGCACGTCAGACCGTAGGAATCATTCGATTGCCTAATCACTGGCGCATGGTCCCATGTTCAAATAAACTTTGCCAGAAAGTTCCATTAACCTGGGACGAAATCACGTTGGAACAAATTGCAAATAACAGATTGCGAAGAAACAGAGGGGGATAACGAATGAAACTAGGGGCGAAAAAAATACGAACGCAAGAGCTTGTTGGGTATTCCTGACGGAGATGTTTTCGTTAAGTTCCACCTTCATTTCTGTAAAACGTTCGCAACACGTGAATACTTGCTTTCAAGCGTATTGTACGACTCTTAACCGCAACTAGGTCAGCCCGAACGTATATGCCGGATACTTTAATCTTTTATGTGATTGTTACGGGAATACTTGTGCTTCCCCATGCAGTTACTCTGTGCAT
The DNA here is from genome assembly GCA_907165295.1 of Nomada fabriciana. Taxonomy (NCBI): domain Eukaryota; kingdom Metazoa; phylum Arthropoda; class Insecta; order Hymenoptera; family Apidae; genus Nomada; species Nomada fabriciana. The sequence continues at coordinate 8,778,903 of OU015699.1, read as the reverse complement.
AGTTCAACGACGTTCGTGTGGACACACTTGTGTGCGTGGAATATTTTTCTTTCCCACGCTGAAAATGAACAATCCGTGTTGCGATTATAGAGGGTGTTTATTAATCGACCTATGTTAAATAAACAAAAGCATGGATCGTGAAAAGCGATCGACGATTGCAATGCTCGTTTTTGTTTTCAATTCGATTGAACGAATCGTATCGAGAGTGTCCGAGGGTTCTGTGTCCCATGAAATTTGTAGTAAATGTTATTTCCCCGTCTGTATCTGGGATATTAACGAACGACGCAAAGGAATGTTAATTTTCTGCACCGGGGGTACGATACACAGCGGAACGTTAATAAGAAGAAAATACAATTTCCCCTTTGGAAAAACTCAATTTCCTCGTCCGCGGCGTTATCGATCACGATCTGATAATGATAGCCAGTAATCTAACTTCCATTCTCCGCAATAACACTGTCGCACTCGACAATCCACACACACACACAGAAACGCGATTATCGACTGGCCATCGATTAACGTTCGTTGTTCGTTTATTAATCTCAAACATTCTGCGAATACATTGTTGCGATCCGGCATCAACGAACAGCCCTTATCGTCTGCCACTTAATAATCCCATGATGAGCTTAACAATAATTCGATTTCCATTATTTCCAATTCTATACCCCCGTGGACCAGCGTTTTACACCATGCCACAGTTCCCCATCCCCCTGTAATCCCAGCCAACGTATTCACGATTTTACCGATCATCGCGACAAGGGGAAATTGTTGTACATTATTATTATTCTTATTACTTTAATTCCCACGCAACACCTGTGCAACGAAATCCAGCGAGGTACTTTCGCGGAACTTCACTCTCAACCCTACCTTCATCCCTCAACCCCTGTCATTTCATTGATATATCGTCACGAGAATCTTGCACCGCAGAGAAGTTCGTCGCGACAATGGCTGCAACGTGACGTGCATCGCGGCTATAATTACGCACGGGGGGGTCCGGGATTCCCCGTTGGCAAGCCTGGAGCAGGGGACAAAAACGAACGGGCCCACGGGTTGGAGAGGAGTCTCGCTCATTCGACGCAAGAAACCACATAATCGCCGCCTCGGATTTCACGCCCCGTGTTACAGATTCGTCGCGAGCACGCAACACTGGAACGATAATTGTGCCGGCGAACATTTACCCGGATGGAGGGGGAGGGGATTACGAAAACTGGTCAGCCGGCTGATACCGAGACCTTGGATTCCTTGACGCCGGGGGAAGACGTTGGGAACATTCCTCATTAGCATGAAGTTCTAATTCAGACATTGCTCTATGGGGTACTCAGAAACTGGACTCAAAGTTTCCAGGCTGGTATAATTGGACTGCGGTGTATCGCTGAATCACTTTTGCCCGCTTAAGTGATCACGGGTGACAGTTGGGTGAGACGAATGTCCGTGCCGCCACGGAATCATTGATCGAAGACGGAAATCATTTGGCGGGGGCAATCAACGAGTATTGACTTGGTTGAAACGAGTGGAGAAAATTTCTGTTTATCTTTTGTTTAACAACTGGACTCACGAGGAAGATTAGGCAAGCCGAAGATTCAGAAACGTATGAAACTTTGCATACAAGTAGAATATGTCAGCCATAATACAACCCTGTATTCCGTTCGTGCCATAATTCGGTTTTAAGGGGTGAAAGCAGCCCTTGAAGAAAATTCAGAAGGATCTTTTTCGTGAAATATCTCAAGAACGATGGGAGATAATTAAAAAAATTTTAAACAAAACTTGCGTCACTTTATTGTGCTCACAAGACAGCGTAAACAAATTTTTTGAAAAGTCCAGGATTTTTTAATTTTTTTTTTCTCTTGGGTTTTTCAAAAACAAAAATTACACAGTTTTGTAGACGCAATAAAGCGATGCAAGTTTTGTTTATACTTGTTTGAAATATCTCCCAGCGTTCTCGAGATATCTTACGAAAAGGATCATTCTGAATTTTTGTAAGGGCTGCTTTCACCCCTTAGAATCGAATTTTGGCACGAACGGAAAACAGGGTTGTATTACGGACGATATACTGTACTTGTATGCAAACTTTCATACGTTACTGAATCTTCGGGTAGCCTAACATTCCTTGTCAGTGAGCGTCAGTTTTTCTGTTCATCCCTTCTTTTTTTTAACGAAAGAGGCCAACAAATGCGTGGCGCGCTCAAGGCGGAAGGTAAACGTGACCCGTGGAATTCATTATTGCGGCGGGCACAATTTTCTTCCAAACGTGACTTACTTAAGCCACTTTAAAGACAATTGCCGCAACCGAGCGCGAAAGATACGCGCTCTAACCCTCTCGTGCTCAATTGCACCGGCTCGAAATTAAAACCTTCCACCCCCTCTCCGCGGCCGTCCGCCCCGCGAAACGCTTTACGCCGCCACTATTTCTCGCGTAACCTACCCCTATTTTTATCCATTACAACGGTGTTCGAGGCAACGGGAGAGCTCAGCGTTATAAAGCTCCTGCCTAAAGCGTTCCTTGCGTCGTACACACGGCTCGATTAATTAACTGAAATTAATTAAAACGCGCACGATAATGCTCAGCCCCAGTCCAGTCCTCCCGGCGCGTCTGGTAAAGCTGAAACACCTGCCTCTCTGGTTCCTCCTTTTCGACTTTCGCGTGCAACCCACAGCTACGATAGAAACGTGTCACACCCCATCCCGCTGTGTTGCTCATTTGTGTTCCGGCGGCAGGGGGGAAATAAAATTGCTAAACTATGCTACACAGCCCCCCGTCACAAAGGACTAGTCAGGAATAACGTGTACAGGTCTGGTAACGAGAGGGAAGGGACGATTCTTCCTTTCGTCTCCCCTCAAAGAAAAGTTAATCCCAGCAAGAAGACTCGTCAGTCGTCACTGTGCGCTGTTGGTTGACGCGAGCCTGATCGATATTCACGGGCAATTCTCGAAAACTGCCGGGGTTAATCTCCATTGAAACGCGGAGGTAACTTCCTCCTCGACTTCAGCATCGATTGGGCCCCACGAGTGGCAGCACAGTGGATTCGATGTTCAAGCGGAACCAGGAGGATTCTTCGAGCGGGGATCAAGATCAATTAAACAAATTAATCGAGCACGTCTCGAGCTGATAAGTGTCGTTCGCGATACGTCTTCATTGCCGTCGGTAGGGCGCGTCTGATCGATGCGAACTAATTTGTCGTTCCCTCTATCCAGCTCTGCCCGTACCCCTCTTTCGCCCGCTTTCCCGCAGCCCTTCCCCGACGTGACATATCCGAGAGTCTGGCTCCATTCCGTCTTGGAGTAATACTGGGATTAAGGATAAGTAACTTCGGGCTGAAGTGCAGTGGAAACTTTGCGGACAACCTTGCGCTCACCAGCAGCCTAGCCGTAGTCCTGATTCACCGGGTGGGATATTCCGTTGTTAGGATTCGATACCTTGGTGCCTTTCAGTCGTGGCAGGATGTTAAATGGTGTTTTTAAACGTACACAGTCGGCGCCTGTTACTCCCACAAAGCAGACCCTAACCTAACCCCTTTTGCTCACGGAGGACAGGATTCCTCCAATCCTGATCAGACCAACCCTTCCACAGTACCGTATGCGTTAACCCCGACCATGTAACTTACAAGACCTGCCCCTTGGAATAAAAGAGCACCCAGTGATACATCATCGTGGCGCGTTTCGGATGAAACAAACAGCTGGCCGAGCCACGGCTGGCTGCCACGCGAGAATAATTGATCGAGGTATTTATTGCCGCTGGGATGAGACGCGTCGGGTAATTCGAGTGCCACCATCGACTGGGGGATCCTATTCACGCGGCCACCCACGCGCGACACTCGAGTGGCTGCCACGCCAAAGGGGTGGTGAAATAGACAGGGAGGGGTGGAAAGTGGAGTGCGTCACGTCGCTCGAGAGTGTTCGCACGCGATTCCACGCGTGGATCCGCGTCCGTCAAGCGGAGGAATCCGGCCGGCGACGTACAGACCAGGGGGTGGAATGAAAATGGCAGAGGGGGTGGGACTCGTGTTCGTAACGCGACCCCGTGTCGCTCCAGCCACTGTCGATCCCATGGTGTACGTCCACCCCCCGTGCGAATCTAACGCTGTGCCCTGATAAAAGATGACTGATAGAGATCCGGGCTGATTCTATAGTCCCGATTCGACGTTCTCCACCTTGCGATTATTCCTCACCACCCTCTGGACATTGACGAAGCGTGATCGTATCTTCAATGCTTGTCGGCGTTCGCATGGTCCGGCGTTTAAAAAATTAATCAAGTCCCTTGGGCCTAAGTAAGAGACTACCCCTAAGTTTGTTGATAAAACTTCCCCTCGTGAACGGGTCTTCCTTTTCCGGTAATGAACTCAAATCGTCCGGCGGACAAAGTCGAGACAAATCGATGACAGCACGACTCCGGTTCGCCTGCCGACGTGGATGAAGATCGATGAAGGGGCTGTGCCAGAAAAATTAGGAGTACACCCAAGGTCAGGCAGCGAGTATCCTTCACACTGGATCATCCTCGAGGGGAGGGTTGGAACGAGGGCAACGGATATACTGGGACTGGGCAAGTGTTGTCTGGTCGATCGCTTCCGTCCTTTCGACGTGGCACGACCAGTTGCTTGGCAACCAGAGCTATCCTAAACGTTACTTTCACGCGGCCCGGGTGGAAGGTAGCTTAATGGTTACATATTGATAACATTCGTGAACCCCCCAAAGCTTTTATATGACTCTATTGATCCACTTCCGAGGGCGGACGCGATTGTTTCGTGCCTGAACGTTACAATCCTCTCCACCAAGACCCTAGTGCATCAATTCGATCAGGAGATGGTCCAGGTTTGAGTGCGTTACAGGAGGCAGGCCAGGTGGTCTCCGAATCGATCCGCCGGTGGTTGACAAAAATACGTCAGCACTTTTACGACACGGTTCGGGTAAAGTGGAACTGGCCCAGTCGAAGGTCTGGCGAGGATGGTTCAGTGACGTATCGCGGTACCACAGTTTCGGCAGCCTGGCGCGTAAAAATACCTTTATTGCGTTATGTAATCAGTTGGTAAAAGCAATTCCGCTAAAAGCCTGGGGTTGGTCTCGCAGTACCGTTGTCTGCTTTTGCATAACCACCGCGCAGCTCGACGTCCCCCAACTGTGTCCCTCTGTTCCTCCCTCTTGGTTTGGCAGCAATTACTGTCTCCCTGTTTTTCGAGGTCTTACGCTCAAGATAATAAGCGTCACGACGATGCCAAAGGAACTTCTTAATCGTGCTGTGACTGGCTGCAGATTTCGAATTGAAAGTTTGCGCGCCAGGCGCACTTCTTTGCCTCGGTGTACGTTTCGAATTAACTTAATTAACTCCCTGGCGAATCTGAATCATAGGCCCCCGGAGGGGTGGGACACGGTATTCCACGGAGAGGTCCGTTACTAAACATCGGACCTTTCCTCGGTTCAAGATACTTTCGCGATTGTTCCCTTTAAGAGATTAACCGATGGTCGTTTCTCATGGGGTGGCTACGTCGTTTGTCTGCCTTCGGTTGGAACGGCGGGGCTGATGGACGCGCAATTTTTTGACGCCTCGGCTACATGCTGAGACAAGCGGTTCGATTTTTTTTCGCCAACCCGGGTGGAGCAACCATTGTCCCATTGTCACGGGGAAACTAGCCAGCCAGCGTAAATAAACCTTATCAAACGACAACTGGTTCCGTAGATAACAGTGGCGACAATTGGCGAAATCCATGAGTTCCAGAGTCAACATGTTCAAAAGTCCAACAGAACAATCCAAAGGTTGCCGCCATACTCTGGTCCAAGTAACTCTAATATCGTGTAAGTTCGTGAAAATGACAGAAGTTGCTGAAGTTCCGTTGCTCGGTGCGAAAGCTCGAGAAATTTCGAAGGTTTTACTCTCGCCGTGAATTTTCAACAACCCCGATAGTTCCTCCAAGGACTATGCCTGCGAATATCCCTGGAACATGGTGCCATTTGTTGGCCAATAATTGTGAGGCATATAGCTGATAAAAATTCCTCTAATTAAATATCCAAAAAGTGTATCCTCAAGCGTGATAACATTAGAATCAGCCGGGTGACCAATAGCCGCTACTGACGTCCAAAGTCCGGTCTACCTTTTCCAGGAACAAAGCACCTGAGAAGGCGGACGGCCAGGCAATGGCAAAAGTGCTGCTATTATAGCCAGTAAACACAAATACCATGATTATTAATTCAGTAGCGGGCGTGTAGCATACGTTATGCGTCGTTTGCGTGGTCATTAGGCACACAACGAGTGCGGATCGATCGAGCCACTCTCCGTGCACGCTGCCCGCAATTACTAGACCGTTATATTAGCTACACTGTCCTGATAGATTACTCGACAAACCGCGGACTCGACCCTTTCAAGATTTAATAGTGATTTATGATCCCTCGGCCGTCTTTTTCTCTCACCCTTGGCTCGCTTCTTTCCCCTCCTGCTCCTGCAGGCATTAGCTCTGTCTCCCTCTACTTGCCGGCTGTCAGAGGGCGTGAAATTTGTCCGCATCGCCGTCGATGCTTCCTGATAGCTGTGAGAGTGTCACGCTGGAAATGTTCTTGTATCGGGAATTCGCGGTATTAAATTTAATTCGGCTAGGCAGAATAAAATAACTGCGGCAGTAGTATCGGCCCGGCACTGGTCGGACCGGTAATTAATGCGGCTGTAATTCTTAGTTTAATCGAGGCTTGCCTCACTGCGACAACTGGAAAAACAAAGGGAGCGTTGTTGGGTACAAAGCAACACAATAAGTGACAATCCTCTGCGCGTAGCAGAGAATAGAGGGGGCGCGAAGGGAGCGTCTGAAATATAATTTGCCAGGTAGACGAGCAGAAATCTTAATTTCTGCTCTCCATCTGGCAATTCCACCCTGAAAAGGCTCCGCCCTCGTCAGACGAAACGCGGTCTGACATTAGTCCCTTCGGGGACGACGAAATTTAAACGCGGCCACGGGAATATCTCCTGAAACATCCATCAAGTGGTGCAGCGAAATTTCAGAGAGCGGTCTCTTCCAACAGCGCCCTCTAGACACAGCCGGGGGACCCTCTACCGTGCACTGGGTAGGAACGTACAGCGGGAAGTACGGGTTGCAATATTTTGTTATCAAGATTTTTATGCAAACGAGGAATTCCGTGAGAGGGGAGACGAGAATGTAATTTCTTCGCGGGTGGAAAATGCTTTTTCCGGATACCGGTTCCCCCGCATTCTTCACGTTTATGAAAAAAGAAAAAAAAATCGCTCGAGCACACAGGGTTGGAGCAAAGAGGGAGGGAAAAAAAAGGGACACTATCCTTGCCACGAGCGAGGCATTAATCTTTTTGACGTCGCTGATGCAAGTATGAATACCGGGGCGTCCATTCTTCGTGCGGAAGCGGAATGCATTTTTATGGATTAGTCACTTTCCAAAATGAGTTCGCCGAACGTGAAGTGGGGTACGCGGGAATAAACGAAATTCTTACGGCGCTCGGATAAGCACTCGTTCGATCTTTCATAAAACCGTACCGCCACTCGTAAACACCTGACCGGCAACCATCTTGATGTACACGCAGGCCCCGATGGCCGGGGGAATTTTATTTTTATTCGATCGTTTTGACAATTCGTGGATTTTGCGATCGCGATGTCGAACAGAATTTATTGGTTTTTATTTAAAGAAACAATATATGTACGTTCCCATATGGAGTTTTTTGTGATTCTGATAATAGAATTTTTGAACAGCGACCGATTAAAATTGTTTATCCTTACGAAACTTAACTCGAATAATCCAAGAGTAAACAATAAAAACATGGAAAAGAAATATCAGTTCGCGTTCAATTTTGAATAGAAATAAAAGCACGATACATTGGGGATAAGTAGTATGTGTCAATCGATGGTCTGCCGAATTTCAGATTGCAATAAAATTTCTTAGAAAATACTATACGTGAACAATTTCAAACGAATGTCTCCGTCAGTTTTCTATCCCCTCTGTTGTAATTTGTAACAGTTACAAGAAGAATTGCAATAAAAAATACCATTTAAGTCCCAACCCATCCGCCATCAAAGGACTTAAAAAATTACCGAATAAATACTTGCATTGGCGTAGATAAAAAAATCCCCAGCAACAAAGAACCAACGAAGTAGCCACATCTTGCATCAGCATCGTTTATAGACGTGTTCGTAACCTAACCCCCCCCCCCCACTCTTTCCAAGGCTGTCTCTAAAAGAACCTGGCAGCTTCTAAATTACTAAACAAATACTACGAGTGACGAGGCCTAAAGTCACTCTTGTCACAAGCAAGATCACTCTTTTCATGCGGCGAAACACGTCGGGGCCGACGTCGCTCCCTTTATTATCATCCTTAAAAACCGGTTACGAGAACAGGCACTCGACGTGGGGAGCTCTTTCAGCGTATCGTCGTCCCGGATCTCGTTGGAGCTGCTTGTTTTCCACTGACGGATACGTTCCATCGGGAAGGGGGTCCATTGTCCCGAACTGGATCTAATTTTAGGCCGCATCACGCTGTGGCGCTGCGGTCGCCAGCAACGCAAACAAGTCCACGCGAACGACTGACGTTCCCACCTAGACGTTCTGTTGTTAGATGCTATATGTCCCGTGACTTTGTCATCGAACAAGTGGTTCAAAGTTCGCGGAAGAAGTGGAGGCACGTTCGATGAGGCCAAGAACGAGGTAATGCCTAGTTAGGATTGAACTGCAAACCAAATAGGGCTTAAGTGGAATCCAGGTTAAGCCCCGGGGGGGATTCACCGTATTTGAATTTTAACCTGGACCACGCTCATATAAAATCCAACCGAAATGAAGTTCATCTAGGAACTTGGTTAAAACGCAGTCAAAAGCTGGGTAGATTGGTGCTGAATGTAATCTGGAATTTAGCTGGGAAATCTGCTTTGGGGTCTTTTAAAAGATGCGGACAGTTTTATATCAAATAAAGCAGCACACCGTCTGCCAGTGCACCGCTATCAATGAATAGAGCCCTGTACATTCATTTTGCGAAGATATTTTCATAATTGTAGGGAAAAATGGAACGACCAAACCAATCTGCTTTAGAAATCAAAAGTTATAAACGCAGGCGTATATAAATCTCCCATTATTTCCATTAAACTGCGCAGACTATTTCCCTAGAAAAAGGAGCCTAGGGACTTGCACCTAGCTCTGTCACTAAACTTGGCGAAGAATAACTTGGAACAAGTGTGCAATTAAATGCCATCACCCTACTTCCTTATCGAGGCCCAGAATCGTTCTTAATGCTTCCCCGGATTAACCCCGCGAGGGACACGCCACCCCTCCGAGGGTGGCAAATACTTCTGACGCATTTGCCAGAACAAACCAAGAAGAAGAGGCGACCCGTGTTATTTTTACCTCCGCGTCGTAATAACGAGGAGACCGTCTGCCGGGTCGCGCAGACGAAAAAAGGGGAATTTTTTACGACCGCCCATAGTCGCTGTTGCATCTCTACGCGAACGCCTTTCGTTCCTTCAGTCGTTAGCTCGTTTCCTTTCCGTTTTCTTCCACGTTTATGAATCAGCTACGCGTCGTTACCATTATTCGCGGCAGGCTGTCAGCAACCTTTAACAGTCCAACCATTTTTCCCCCGAAAGGAGCCAGCGTGATAGATGTCCCTACTTTTAACAGATGTCTTACTCCGACCGAGTGAGAAACTGTCCAACTCGAATGGAAACACAGTTGCCACGAAGAAGGGGTCGAGGGATCGATACACTGAATTTTAAGTCACAGTAGATTCGGTCCCGATTGGTCAGACATCTTCTTGGCCAATGATTACCCTGATCCCCATTTACTTACATGTCTTTCAAATGATTTTAAAATGTTTTAATAATACCCTGTCGTCGACGGAAATGTTTTTATCGCGTTGGTTTAACGAGTGACAAACTGCTAAATAAAATTCCAGAGTTGATGATCGAAAGCTGACGAATATTTGAAGCCGTGCCAGCTGCTGAATATCGCGCTCGCCCTGGCGAAGTGGTTTTATTTCTACCCGACACCTGCTCTCCAACTTACCAGCCATTCAGTTTTTCATCGAGACTCTAACTACGGTCGTTCGAAATCCCGTCGAAAGAAATACTCTCGCCGGTAGTTTAGTCGGTGAACTCCTCTCCCAAGGAATTGAAAATCCTTCGTTTCTGTTTTATTATGATCGAATTTACTCGACCTGGGCCCTCGTGCGCTGTGCACTTCTAGTTTCTTTTATTTCACGTCCGCATACGACGGATCGTGTCTCCTCCAGTTCTTCTTATTAAATTCCCTGGAAACTACTATCACAATTACTAAAATATCCCAAGGACTACGAACTTCCATCCATCGGGCAGAGTACCGAGTTCTCGTGTAACAATTTATCTTCGTCTATTGACCCAACACGAAAGACGTCTTAAAAAGAGGATCCAAATGAATTTGCGGATCTCCAATATTTTTGTTAAGTTGGATATCCTGTAGCATAAGGCAGCCACGTGTTGGCCCATGCACCTGTTCCACTTGAGCAATGGAAAGGTGTCTGGGACCTTTTCTTCAAGAGGCTAGGCTTCCTGACAATTATTAACTAAAACTCGCCCGTGATTATTGCTGTTCTTGTGCTGAATTACTCTCAACAAAAAACAGGAAAATTCCTGGAAGGTGTCAAGGATTTCAGGGACTATTTTTTTCCAGAAAATTCGCGCGAGGACTAGTCGAGTGAAAAGCACTAGATAACAGGGATATCCAGAATTCCGGAAACGCAGACAGGGTAAAACGGAAGGAGAGCTCTCGTCGTCCTTGCCCCTCCTCCTGTAACCGTCCTCCTTTGACCCCTCTGTTGCTTTCACAGCGAAATTTCCCACGTGCTTGATCACGTCTCAGATTTCGTTGCGTCGTTATCATTTTCTCGATATTTTTTCCCCGTTTTTCTCCTCTTTTTTTCTGCCTTCCCACTATCCCTTGTCAGCCCCGCTACAGGGGAGAATTCAGAATGTCAGCAATGTTCAACGAAAGTGGACGCCCGATGCGTGTGTTATTGGATACTTTCTAGCACACCATTTTTTGTGACAGGCTGCAGTGTCGAGAAATAAATTGATCGAAATTCGCCCGAAGAAAGTACGTTTCGATTTTCCCGCCAAGACCGACTAGCCAACCTTAATCCTAACCTATACAGACAGCAAGCAATAAAGTACAGAGACCCGACGAACTTCATGTCCCAATCCCAATAAGTGATCCTAACATTCCCGAACTTTGTCGATTCCCAAAGTCCAGTGAAATAAAAAATATCTTCGTTCGACTTCGAGGCACTCTTTGCTCCTGGCCCACATTCTCTAACGAAATTCGCGCTATGCTCAGTCACGTTCCAGGGACACACTGCCACGATTCCCCTAGGTCCCGGCCCACCCTTGTCCCTGCTGCGTCACGAGACTTTCCCTTGTGCAAGGAGAGTCACTCTCATCAACGACGAGCTCTCGAATCAAGCCGCATCTCGCAGGCCACGCAAGCCCTGCTACGCCCGCCCCAACCCCGGCTTCCACCGGGTACATTATGCAATGAGGGTGCTCGTCGAGGCAAGGGTGCTTCCTGGTAAGATGCGTTAGGGTGTCCGAGGTCGTCCTCCGTCGACTCGGAAACGTTTCTTGAGCGTCGTACCGCGGTCCGTTAAATGTTAGATTAGCCTAAGTAGCCTGGAAGACCCTAATGACTGGGGGACAAAGAGAAAAAACTAACGGCAAGAGAGATAGGGGTGGCACGAGGGTCGGGGACCGGGCTAAGTAGTTCTTTACTATGATTTGGGTCGCAGCCTCTAAACGAGGCGAGGTTTTGTTCCGACCAGTTCCGCGGGATGGGCAAAGTAACGTATCCAGGGTGAAAATTAGAGTCTCTGTTTGGGAGGGGAACCATTGTTAAGGCTGTTTTCATTGCGACTGGCATTTCTGGATTGATACTGTAGACAAGAGATCGGGACACCGAGAGGTCAAGGCTGGATTAGATTCCGGATCGAGCCAGGCTCTCCAGAGGTCCAAGTGGGACCAGAGAATGATCCACTCAAGGATTTGCTTAGAAGAATCGAGTGAAATTCACCTGGCAATTGCATTCAGAGAGAAGATTCGAAACATTTACGAAGGACAAGGCATTGCAGGTGGACTACAATTTATTAGTACACCCTGGTATAGTATTTTCTGTCTTGTCCGGATTGTGCCAACGACCTTTAACGTACTATATACTGTAAGAAGTTAGACTACTTGTCGGATAACCTGGAATAAATTTGCATGGTCAAAAGGCAGCCCAGACAGACGGACACACAGCCACAGGGACAAGACTTGGATGTATTCGTGTCTACTGTGCTACCGGGCAATGAAGGGAAGCAGCCTAAGCCCGGGCTAAACACGGCAGAATGTCTATAACTCTCAGAACTCGTCCGTCTCGAATTAACCTCTCTCAATTAAGACAATGGTCCCCGGTTCTCTGGACATCCTCTTCTCATCGAAGCGAGAATCGAGCAGACGAAAGGAAAGATCTCAGGGGTTCTCATGCGAATGTCTGCAGTCTCTGCTCCCTATTCAATGTATATTTATATGGAAAACTCGTGGACTGGCGGAGACGAGAGGTGGAAGTACCAAACAGGAAGGGGTGGTAGGGATTGCTAGCTTTTGGTCTGCCCAGGTGGACAGCTATTGGGAGGAGAAATGAGAAAGTTTGCTCCTCCGTAGTGGAAGGAACTACTTTTGCTGGTGAAACGGTCTGATTCTGATGTTTACTGAGGATCCGACTCATTTCCTTTTCTTTCGTTGGGTGTGCATCGTTTCGTGAAGTCCTTTGTTCAAGATTGGCTTCTGTCAATTGGGCTTTTTGGTTTTCCTGCTAATTGGTGAGACTATAAATTGATTTTATCAGACGTTCCTGAATCCCCTTGCAGCTCAGTCTAATCGACACCAAGGTTAATCTAGCTCTCTCTGTGATGTTCTATTCCAGACTACGGTCACTGGGTATCGATCCAACAGATGGAAGACGCGAAGAGGGCAACACGATGACATAGACCTATACAGGTACTTGGAAAACGCGATACAAGAATGCGAGAGCGTCGTCTAGGCGGGAAAGCCGGAAGGAGGGACGTCGATACGCCTCTCTCCCTCTCTCTTCCCTTTCTGTGATCACTTCGTCTCGAAGGAGCACTCTCGCTTTCAGCCGAGATGATGGGGCTTATCGATTAATCGGTCCGGCTAGACAGAGCCGACAGTTCGACTCTGAATTCGATCTAGTCACGTTTATCTTCACGTGCGGCGGATCGTTGGCCAGCAAGTTCGTCGTCGAATGAACCATCCGGCAGGAAATGAATCGTTCCGCGAGGGAACACGACGAATATTCAAGTATTGAGGTTAGGATTCGAGTGGTCCTGAAGATCCTCGACTCCGATTTCTTCTAGCGTGACCTTATATTGTTAGTTTCATAAAACAGCTGCACCGCCCATGATGCATAACCTGATGTATTGATTAGGTGCAGCGTGCAACCTGGACTCAACGTACACAAAAAATCCCATTAAATTCCGTTCCAGTTTGTTCTCGAGGGCTGGCTCGGGAAACAGTAATCCAGTTCAAATAATAACCCGGGCGAAACTTGATTCGCATAAAGACCAACCGCCTTCTGTCTACCGCTGAAACGATTCTACAGAAAGCCCCGTGATCATTTCCGGCGCCAATTCGCCATTGGGCACGTGCGTATGGGAATCGTGTTTAAAATCCATTTCCCTTTAGCGGCCGTTTAATCAACCCCTGTTCTTTGCCTCTGCGTCCGAATTATATTTTTCCTCAGCTCCGCGCCATGCGAAATGTAGAACGCGTAAGATAGCCAGAGGCCTCAAAGTCAAAGTATGTCTTTGAAGGAAGTAGATAAAGCCGTGACGGAGTCAGACAAGGCTTTCCATTTCACGGGGAATCGAATCTCCGTTTCCAAATCACTTTTATCTCTAATTTCGAAATAATTTCACCCACCAGCAGTTGTCTGAGAGTACGCCAATCAAATCTTGCCTTTGAACAGAGAAGACAAACAGTAATGTTGCAATTGTGTTCATCTGCATTTATGGCCTTTCGTTCCAGTCAATCAATCGTAGAGGATACTGTTATTTAAATTGAAAGTATATCTAGGGAAATTTCGCTCACCACTTGTAGCACTCTAATTCTCAGCAATTGTTCTGCCCGCACTAGAATCACCGCATTGTTCAATTCGAATAGCAGACTCTGCAACAGAAAGAAAGTCATAATTGTAATATATGTCCATAATTTATTTATGCCTCTGGTTTAACGTACATTAATGATCGAAAGACGATTTAAATGGGTGTGGGTAACAAATTGCTAACAACTAAGCAATTGGTCCCAACCGTACTTTAGATTTAACTGGACCCTTAAAATACCTAAATCCATTTTAAGTTAGGTTACATTTAAACTGAGAGTATTTTGGCTCAGCTGGTCCAACACTATGAGACCTTCTCCCCTAGAATACACTTCGCCCCCAAACCAAGAGGACCCCCACCACGTATATTGTTTCTGGTGAGTATTGTACTATGTGCAATAGTCTGAATTGACCAGATATTGGATGAAACAAATGGAAATCTCGTCACAACTACAGATGCGTACACCATCGTAACAAATCCTAGCTCAACAACACAATATTCCTAGGGAAACTGAAAGATCCTTTGAATGCTTGTACAGAAGCACCATGGACGCCCGTTCACAAGAAACTGCGCATCGAGAAAGAAGCATACATTGAGCTGATCCTTGGATGTAATATCTACGGTCTTGCCCAACGTACACAGTTGCCTCTGTTTCTATGCAAAGCTCCTTTCAGCGCGGTCCCTAGTGATAGCGCTGACGTCTACGTATGAGTCTTAAGGAAATATCGAGCACATACATTGTTCAGAGTGGAATTGGAGTTTAGGGAGGATGCGGTGAGGTTCTGGAGTAAAAATGCAAACTGTTAAGTAATACCAAGAAATCACTCAGCCTATTTCCTCCAAGACTGACGTCTGTCTAGTGACAAATTAATCCGCGACACTAAAAGTCCAACGTACCATAACCTCGCTGCATTCCACTGAAAGCATAACGATGTAACGCGAAACCATTTAATCCTTTGTGGTCAAACATGTTTCTCCTGTTTTGTGCTCGCTGATCCACAATACATTAATTTTCAAATATTAGAATGTCGCCGGCGCGAATGCAACGCTGTGGCCATCGTGAAATATGACAACCCGTTATCTGGCCATTTAATGCGCCACACAATCAAATATTACACAACATATAGTCGTTGCTTTTTCCAATTTCCTCCGCTGATTCGGATTAATCGGATATGCGAAAATAATACCTGCTTTGTAATTATTGATGCTTTTGTCTAGGCTATCAACGTGACTCTTATTAACGCGACCAAAGTAAATTGAACGAGATGACGACGCAATATCAACGACATTCGATTTACAGTCCACGGTTCGCATAAATGTCCCATGCCGGGGAATTATTGTCCGCCTATCGTTTATTCGAGCACCGTCAGATAAAAGTACGTGTAATGTCCGTTCGTGCAAGATTCACAGGGCAAACGATCGGTCCCAAGGAGCCAGTAGAGGTAGAGAAACCGCTCTCGCAGGGGGCCATCCTTTAAACGCAGGATGCACCGGAACGAGTGTAAAACAAATCCTGCCAACGGGGCCAACCTCATAAAACCGACGGGTCCAGTGGCGCTGCTGTGCTCGGCTCGCGGGGAATCCCATTACAATGAAATTGCTAAATTGCGACAAATTTATTCTGCCCGCTATAACGATGAAAGATCACGGTGTAAGTAAACCTAAACGAAGATACATTTTCCGTGATCCGCCGCAGCGGTAATGCGGGGCCGGTAATTTTGCTCGGGCTACGCGACACCTAAAAGTTACTAGATATCTGGTCCCGGAAAAAAAGGTCAGGCCTGCAGGCGTTCGCCAACCGGCGCCTTGTCGGGCAAGAATCGCAGGTCTCTTGCGGCGAAATTGATGGCAGAGACAGAAGTTTAGTGCCCCACTATATATCTCCGCCGAAAGGCAGGAAAAAGACTGGAAACGGGGAAGCTCCTCAGAAGAGGTCGCCCTTCGAGTCTCGAGGCTTGTAACGTTGGTAACCGAGCCACCGTGTAGAGAAGAGCGGTGGTCACATATATGTCGAGGAAGTGGAAGGGATGAAATGGGGAGGAAAGTCGTGGTCGATGCTTGGTCATCGAGAAGAGAACTCTGCCCTCTCTATTCTGCGTTTGCTCTAGAGCCCGTTCACGGTAATCCCGGATATCCATGGGTGTTCGCGTTCGTGTGCAAGAAAAAAAAGGGGGGACACCGGGGTTGGCCATTCTAGATACGAAACCACATGGAGATCTTAAATCGTCGTCGCATGAAATCGCCCTTGAAAGCAGCCGACGTCTCGAGGACTAAAATCCCAATGCGGGCAGACAGTCCCGGTGAACCATTGGTGAATACACATTGGGTATTCCCCCTTAGGCAGTACGGTGAATCGTGGCCGTTGCTCGATATTCCTGGTCAGTCTGACGTTAGGGAATATCGTAGGGGAAAAAATGGAGATGGGTTAGGTTTTATTGGGGGTGGTTGACAGTGTCGTTTTCACGAGTTCAACAGATTTAGCCTGGCGATATGTTTTCATTATGGTTCCGGTTTTCTGCGCGACATGCGTTAATATATTTCACGAATAATTCTTATGGGAAATCAGGCCCCCCTCTCTCTCTCACTGCATGGTCGCCAGGAGAATTAGCGATGACTTGTTTGCGTGAAAATAAACTCTGAATAGGGAACTGGGAAACGCGGCCTGGCAAGTAACGACATTATGTAAAATATATACGCGTCGCTTAATGAGCCGAAATATTTGTTGGAAATAAAATAATTTCGGTTCATTTAACGCGTTCGCTGCCACGACGTATAACCGGTATGAATAACTCGAGTAATTGCGCAACGCTTTTTTTTCCTAGGTACGCGAAATTATTGAATTATGACGAATAAATTGCAGCGAGGGTGTTGCATAAACTGAACAACACAGGTGTATCGTTATTCAGCAGACGAAAAGTGTTCTCGCGATCCTCCTCGAAATTGTTTCATCGTTAATTTCACGGGATTCGTCAGCAATGTAGTAATTATTGTATTTCCTTTTCTTTTCAATTGTATATAGAAAATTCATTTCAGCAGAATTCATCTCGATACAGGAGGAATATTAAAAATTCTCATTGTCCACACAGTCAGGGGACTAGACCGAATGCTCAACCATCTTCCATGGAATAAAACTCAAAGACTAACCATCAGACTCGCGTACAGGCTGTTCGTTTTACAGCAGCACGTAACTCGCGACTCCTCTTCAAGAACCTTTTATCTTCTTCGACGTAACGCAACCCAGGCATTACGAATCTTTCCATTGCCCGGCACCAAGGACATTTCCAGGATGAACCGTACGCTTGAGAGTCGTACCTCCGTTTCTAGGGCTACGTGTCAACGTACGCGTTGTCTTTGGACCGCCAGAGACACTGGAGAGGGATTTACCGGTGCATGGAAACCTTGAAGATACGGAAGCAGTCGTGGAATATCCGGGATAAGGGCAGACACACGTAATGCGCCGCTCAGGAGAATACATAGACACTCTAGCACTCTAGGACTCTAGCACTCTAGGGCTCTAGCACTCTAGGGCACTAGGACTCTAGCACACTAGGACTCTTGGAGTTTAGGACTCTAGGAGACCAGGATTACAGGGCTCTAGCATTACAGGACTCAGGATGGCCAATGATTTTTCGATTTTCCGAAACGTCCAATAGTGAGATTCTGCGTGGTCCCTACACAATAATAAGACTAATATTCATAATAACAACAGTTATCAACAAAGCTTACTTATTCCACAGAACTCTCAAGAATACTGACACCCTGAAATTCTATCAGCCACATTTTCGGATGCTGAATACTTCAACCCTTTAAAAAAATCTGTAATTCAAAGAACGATCAAGCTCCAGACAACCACGGACCTAATTTGCCTAACCAATCGAATTGTTGACTGAACGAATGAGTCGGTGGAAATCCGGCCACCAATCCTTACCGAGGGCCGAGTGTATTCCGAAAGAAGAACCCGACTCATCTAAATCATCGATTCACCTACACCGCCGTTGCGAGCGTCGTGAAGCCCCGACGACACGAAATCCTGGAGCGTCAACTCGACGAAAAAACGTCAGTGGGCGAGGATGGGGGCGGCGGCGTATGAAAATTCAATAGCGTCGATTCGAGTGGAGGCGCTCTGTTCAGGCAGGAGAAAGTTGGCTTGCGGAGGTGTCGAAGTGTGAGCCGAGGCAGCTTGTCGACTTGTAGAGCAGCCGGTTGGATGAAGATCGATCGTCGGACTAAGGGGGTGGATGGGCGGCTGGCGGTCGGGGGTGAGTGTCGGTTTGGATGTCTTGCGAGAGAAGAAGCGAAAGGGGGACGGGGGCGGATGTTAGAGGTGGCAGAGCACCGCGTCTTAATAGCGCTAGTGGCGTCCTGGTGTAGAAAAGGGGGATGCCGTTCTAGGGACTGAGGTAGAATCCAGCCAACCCCCGGTTACGCCAATATTACTTACTACCCCGAGAGAACGATAACTTAATTGATGCACGAACGACGTTAGCACTCGTCGACGTCACGCGGGTTGACTGTGAGTCCTCGCAGGCTAAGTTCAGACACCTTTCGGGGACTTCTAGGGACTTTTAGGCCACAGCGCTTCTTGTCTAGCCCTGGCCTCGATCAATGATTATTTTCAATACTAGTTTGAGCAGTGGGTGTTTCTTCGGTCGATGGGTAAATTGAATCCTTCGTACAGTTTCTGTGACACGACAGGAGCGCCGTGGTAAAAAGCAAAACCTGGTGAATTAATACACCCTATTCCTTCACGCTTTCAATTAAACCTCAACCGCCAGTCGTATAATGGACGATCATCGATTCGACACGCAGCTTACCGAATCGAAATCACGCTCCGCGGGTCACGGATCATCGCTTGTCGTTTTTAAGCCGCTTCTGCTGTAGCAAAAATCTCCCTAAACCTGTTGGTGCATTAATTAGCGTTAAATGCATATTAATAGGCGACACCGGTTTTCCATTTGACGCTCGGACTACCGGAGGTGGCTGTAGATCACTGTATCGCAACGATTTCGAAGGATTTTCGCGTCGGCCAAACAGTTACTGGTTTGCGGGATTAGCATTATTGACCGAAACACGCTGCCAGCGCCGGGCTGCCTTCGTGATTTCGAATTTCCACTCCGCGGAAGACGCATCGTTGCTGAGCGAGTACGCGCGAGCGATTCATTGGAACACGAATAATGCTGCCTCGACAGGCAACGATAAATCGGTCCGCGCGTCGAAGCAGCAATATTCATCTTTCCGACTGCTGTCGTATTTTTCCCCGTGCTGTCAGTCGCCATAATTACCCCCCCCCCCCCCAAGTTTCTCCTTTTGTTGTTCAAAGGGAACTGGTAAACTTGTGTTAAAGGAGCGCCACTTTATGCTTCACCGTCGACCCTAGGGCAGACCCTGTGCAGAGTCTCTTTTATTGTCCTCCGAAGTGTCAAGGGTCTAGGCTACTCGTAGTCTTCGGTTGTACTCAGACATTAATGTGCAAGCAGTCACAGAAGAGGTTGAATATTGTATAAAACTAAGTGGAACTTTATTTATTGATATTGGGACTCGAACTTTGGGACTATAACTTTGAGACTCTAACTTTGGGCCGGGACTATTGTTCAACTGAGGTCACTGCCATTTGAACGAATGGGGTAAAATTGTTCCCATTATTTTTCCATGCCGCTAAACACTCCTGGACGTTCAGGATTCAATGGTACTTTCGAGAAAGGGGTGTACTAGGATTTGCAAACATGAATGACCAAGCAACGAGGCGTCATCTAATGGGAATCGTTTCTGACGGGTGTCCCTGAACCAACGCCGCCCGACCACCATAATTTCGTCAACAGTCGATGCCACGTCCACGGGGGGTGGGGGCGGTGTGTTAGCGTCAAATGTACGTTTTCGTCGACGGGCTGGTAAAATTATGCACGCGTATGCAGCCGGTTACGTCGCGTCCCGAAGCCTAGGCGCCTCTGACGCCTGGCGTCGTGACGCGGTCGTGTTACGAGCTTCACTAACGAGCTCACCCCACGGGGGTGAAATTTTTTCTAATTTCTACGAGAATTGCGATCGTAAAGGAATTTATGGGGGTGCATTTTTAGAGGGTCACTGATTAAGTCGCCGTGTCGCCTGCCAACGTGTACTTCTCCGGGGAACATTTTTTCCTTCGTGACACCAGCGATGTTTGAATTAATTATAGAATTTCATAGGGGTTGCAATCTGTGCGGAATGATGGCGGGCGATGGCTTGCATGTTTCACGAGGCGCCGGGCATGATAATTGAACGGCATAACGGACCTCTGTTCGCGTTAACCCTTTGCCCCCTGTAATTAATTCAACGCTTCGTTCGGACAACGTGAACGATAACTTTCCTCGGAACTTTTCTATAATTAACGAGAATTCCGATTCCGATGCCGAAGTACATTCCAACCCTGTGCGCAACGGTTCAAAAGAATCCCCGAAACTCTGGAAGCTGCCAGAATTCCGGTACTACGTTTGTAGAAAGAGGGGAGGCGTGAACCACCGAGTAACCTGAACTCGAAACCGAATAGAAAGGGAGAAAGTTGAATGCAGATGCACTGATACTGTCGCTGCCTCGTGGTTGAACGCCACAAGGGTGGCTGGTGAGGGGTTGGAATGAGTGGCGAACCAGTTTCGCGGTGCAGAGGGGATGGTCAGGGGTTGATGAACAGTTTGCTCGGCGACGCACGTTGTGGCTGTCGGCTGTCGGGGCCACGCTGCCTCTACATAGAAGAGGAAGAGATAAATTGGGGGTGGAAGACACAGCTAGGTGGAGAAAGGGAAAGTGGAGGAGCAGGCTGAGACATGGAGAATGGGCTGCGAAGACAGACACTGGAATGTGTCTGATTTTGGTAGCCAGACAATCCTTTGCAAACATTTTTATGTTAATTTTTATCGCTATCAATTACCTTGTAAAATAAGGTTCTTTCGCTTTAATTGCTTGCAGCTGAGGCACGGACTACGGTCTATAGGATTAGATGCAGCGACGTTAATAAAAATTGTTCCAGGAAAGCAACTGATGCATAATTCATAATCCAGGGACGTAGCATGCATACGGATCGCAGATTATGCGGGGAAATATTTTGATTATAATACGATTAACGTTGTTTATCGATTGATTCGCCCCTGCAGCCCGTCGGCTGGTGTCGCGGGGCAGGGGATGAACCTTCATCGAGATGAAACTTAAAAAGTGGGAAGTTTATCCTTCAGCCAAACCTCGGCAGCTCCTCTATTTTTGAGGGAACTTTTTTAAAACGCTCCACAACTTCTTGCCGAACGTCTGGGAAAAAAATCTACGAGGCAACTTTCCAAGGTAAATTTCGACGATCCCCCAACGATATACCATTAGCCGTTAAGCATCTTTTTCTAGGGATACTGATTGCTCTTCGATGCGTGGTCTAATCAAGTTAAATAGCAGCGAACAAAGTTCAAATCGTAACGTCGAGAAAATAAATACGGGACTAGCTAGTTAGGTCAACGCCACCTAGTCTAATAACTCCCCTGTCAACATAACCTAATCTTCACCGCCGTTGTATCGATATTCTATTCGTCTTATTAATTAAAAACACTGGAACCACGACAACCCGGAGAAACTCCCAATGCAAAAGCTCCACCTACGAAGAGGAATACCTAAAGGAGCAACAAACGTCATCGTCAACCTGCTTCCTCTTCATCACGCCAGCCAACTGAACGTCCGAGCAAATTAAATTTCTTCGGGACACTTAAACGGACACTGGACTCGCGTTTAAATCTCCAGCGACAGGACTCTAAAGGCCACCAATAACCCTAAATTTCCTTCGACCCGTGTTTCGTCCTCTCCTTGCCCTGTTACTAGCCCAGGACCCAGGACAGTTGGCACGAGAATAGTGGAAAGAGGCCACGAGACGCTGGCGAGAACAGATAATCTCCGTTTATTCTGCGATTCCCCGGTAACGTCATTAAACAATCCGGACCATACCCGCGTTGCCCGTTTAAATCTTTGTTTTCGCGCGCTGGAAGACGAAATGCAGGAGGGGGGGAGGTGGGCAGTCGCAAGTGTAATTGAATCGACCGCCTTCAGAGCTCGATAAATCTCTCGAAAAAGAGAGACGCGTCTGTGTGGGGCGGGTGTCACGCGACAGCTGCAATCGCATCAATCGCCTTGCCACCACACACAGACAGACCTAGACACAGCGGTTACGTAGCCGGTGTACCCCGGTGCACCACGGGAACTGGGACAATAGATGTATTTGCGTGATTTCCCGATTTTATCGCCACGCTGACGCGTTTCGGGAGAAATACGTAGCTGATAGGGCGTCCCAGAATGCACGTACGTGATCTGAACGTGGTGAGGCGAGTTGGAGTCTGCGGGGACCAGACATCCTGGGCGAACCAGGATTTATCGAACCAGACGGGTATCGATGATCGAGGATATCGCGCAAGGAGTTTCCAAGTACGGAACATCATTTTTAATTGTCTCGAAACGGCTAATCCTATGCTCTTAATGTACACCTGGAACCCCAATAGAGAAAGGTACCCGGGGCCAGTGTTGCCCACTTGACAGACTATTGGGTCCCCCGGTCATCCAATCTGTGTCCGGGCGAATCGATTCCAATTTTCAGAATTATTCCGCGGATCAACCGGAACGAAACACCGGGGTATAACGGAACAGGTGGCAATTATTGGCCATCCGGGGACAATGCGGATCAGCGTGGACTACCTGGTAACCCGTTTCATCCGCGAATCCCTATCTCAGGTGGGCCCCACGGATTTCACGTGGTTGGAAAATTGATCGGGGTCCGGTCCACCATTTAATTGTCACCGATTATTCGTGCTCCAGTTTGCCACGTCACCGGGCTGACCGTACGAAATATATTGCTTCGCTGTTTCATTGGCGTTTAATTAATTCACTAATTAAGCCCTGTCGATCCGCGGCTCAGTTAACGTGTCCTCCGAGCGTCGCCTACCAGAGGCTATCGCTGGAAACGATACTTATTACCAGCGTTCTGATCGTTCCGATTAACGACATCGGACACGATTGTTTCGTCCTCTCATCTGTCAGCGGTTTGCTTCAATTCCGATCGGCTGGTCCATTCGTACGATCCCTAGAAATATATTCGCCAGGTCTCCGCGTTAATAAATTAGACCTTCTCGTCTCTGCGGGACAGGCACAGATTGACCTGCCGGCAAGATTGCTGAAAATCCATTGCGTTTGGAGGTTACGTTACTTCGCCTAGCTAAAGCGAGCCCAGCCTAATTAAGTGCAGGCTAGAGTAGCAGCCTAACCTCAATCAGACTGAAGTCTAGATGGCGGCACTGAGGATTGTAATAATAATAATAATTAGTATCCGCTGTTCGCGCGTCCGAATGAATCTTAAACGGGAAGACGGTGGGAGGGGCAACGTGGTCCCGCCACTGAGCGAAAATTAATCGATGACTCCAGCACCAGCCACGGCGGATTAGCCGCCACGAAATGAAACCGAACCGCCGCATTAGCCGGCGCCAATAGTGGGTTAACTGCAACGAAAGTGGAAGAATAACTCGGACCAATGGCGGTTGAAATCTCGTTACGCTGTTAATAGGCCACGATTATCTTCGCAATGGGGACCCCCCTACCACCGTTGCGTTCGCCATATTGGCCTGGGTATGCTTTGTCCCGAAGCCTCTAGAACTGCGGCATTAATTTCGGTAAAAGCGGAACGCGATAACCGGTGTCGCGACAAAAGGCAGACAATAAACCGTGACTAAATATTGCCCGATCCATATTCACTCGCATGTCGCGGCATTATTGAAGCGTTCGCGTCACGGTATCGCTGTAGAACAGTAGGTTAGTTAATAATTCGGAGGAGATCATTAGGCGACAATTACATGGTCGAGCGGCTTGAGATAATAGCCAGCCAATACTGGACGCAATAGAACGAAGGCTGTCGAGTTGTTGTAATGTTAATAATTAATCTAATGGGGCCGCGGTATGACGAGGGAATTTCGATGCTCGATTTTCATGCAGCTCGAACGACGGGGGTCTTCGCGTTTCTGGCACATTGTTCGATAGAATAATGTGTCCGCGATATGCCTGGGAGTCCCCGCGGTATGGGCGTCATTTCGGTGGTGAATTTTTAGAACATGTCCGATTTGAGGTTAGGACGATGTCCTGTTGGCAGAGTAGCTCTGCGATCATTGTAGATAGTGGAAGATAGATAGATTGTAGATACATTGTAGAAAATATACAAAGCTTGAACCGGTCGTCCTGGAAATCTCAGGATGTAAATAATACCATACAATTTCTTTCACTCAATTTTACGCAACAGTCAGTTTTATTCCCCCGGCGCCTTAACGGGGTGAAAGGAAAGGAGGGCGAAAATCGGGGTACAAAAATCGATCGCCCGTTAGGAATTACGATGGGAATCGTTTCTGCGGAATAATTAGAGCGGGCACGTTACACGGATATGGCGTTTCTATGTACGAATAAAGCGCGCTCGCGCAGCGGGCACGATCGTGACGCGACTCAATGAGCAGCAGTGATACAAATATTAAAATGGAGTTACCGTGATACCGGCGTAATTTAATAGCACGGAACCGGCACGGTTAATCCGTTATCGGCGTTAGTCCCCTGGAATCGTACGGAAGAATTCCAGCAGGATCGTGTAGGTCCCCTCACGTGCTAATTACAAGCGACTGGTATTCGTGTGCATGATCGCACTCTATTAGCGACCGAGCCGGAAAATAAAAATTACATTTGCGTTTCGCGGCGATAGCCTGTTCAACGCCCGATGTCTTTTCAGGTAGCGGCAGGGTTTAATGATACCGACTGGCCAAACTTTGAGGTTATGTAAGCGAGACCAGTAATTAGTTGGGGCTAAGAATTATCCCATTAGGGGAGTACTTTTAAATCCGAACGATATATGCTCGCGTGGAATGGAACTGACTTGCACCGGTGTTGGTGCGGGGATCCATTGTACTGCAAGTGCTGGATAACATAGGAGACGCGTGTAATTACGTCGTCGCGATCTAATTATGTAACGCGATAACTGCTCAGCATACGCTCTAATAAGGGAACATTAATTAAGGAGCTAATCAATGGCGTTGGAAAGCATTAAGTTGTAGATCGATATAGCCGATGGCAACACTGGAGAGGTGAGTTCCAACATTTGGCCGAGTATTTACGTTCCCAATAAAGCACCATTTGGTGAATAAAAGTTGGGACCTCATTAACTTAACCCGAGCAAACGTTTCCCCAAAAACAC
Source organism: Nomada fabriciana (assembly GCA_907165295.1). Lineage (NCBI taxonomy): Eukaryota > Metazoa > Arthropoda > Insecta > Hymenoptera > Apidae > Nomada > Nomada fabriciana. Next base: position 8,753,580 of record OU015699.1, on the reverse strand, counting down.
CCTAACAGAGTGGCTCGAAGAATTTCATCGGGAGAGTAGCAAGCTTCTCCCAAAATAAAGCTGGCAATTCGTCGAAGTGAAGCTAAGCATAATTATCTATTTGCCAAGCTACCTTTTACAGAGGTACTGCCACCTAAAACTCGACCAGGTGTCCGTCCAAACCACCCACGCTTCCCAGCTAACAAATTCCCCTACACTTCCACTTGCTGTGACGCAGTTACTTCAAAGCAAGAAATCGAAATTCTGCTGCTCAAAGAAAATCTCATCCTGGATATCCCCAACGGAGGACAAGCCGCCATAATGGATTCACCCGTCGACAAAGGTGACGAGTGGGACCAAGAAAAGAGAAAAACGAAAAGAAGAAAAATGTGAGAAGATTCGATTCCCGGGGATTCCCTTAAAAGGCAGCACGTTTCAACGCGCGCACGGGCTGGTCTTTGTTGAGATCCTTCGCGACTGTTACCGCTAATATGAGGAAGAAAAGGAGCCAGACTTCTTCTTAGCCTTTCGCAGCGACAGCAGCGCCACCAGGCGGTATTGGCGAACAATGGACAGGTATAGTGGCGGCGCACAAGTGTCCTGGGAATACCCATTGTTTTTCCCCGCGCTGCTACAACAGCCACCAGCGCTAATGTCCCCCATAATGGGATGGGAAAGGGCTAGGTAATTCGAGCCGCATGGCTGCAGACGTGTATCCGTGTAATCCTCGTGGTTCTCCTGCGTATGCGTAAAACAGTGGCTGGAATTGCTGGCTGCTTTTTGAAATTTCCCCGCCAGCCAGGCTAATTTCGAATACCTGACTGTGGAACGAGGTGAATGACTCCCTTCAGCGACTTGGGATTCCGTCGGTTTTTTAAAAGTTTGTGGAACGAAATGGGAATCGATGGGAGCAAATTTGAGCCGGGTGGAATTAGAATCGTAAGTGTTGAATCTTGGCACGGAGGAATAAATATTAAATTTGTCGGGCGGAGGTATTATTTGTGGCCCGGATATGGATTTTCCTTGACTGCTTGCTGAGGTGACGTTCGTGTAAATTGGAAATTCGATTGTGACGATTATACAGAAATTTGGTAAACGAGGGGGGGAATTGGGGAAGAGGGGAAGAATGTGAAACAGTCAAAGACAATCTGAAATAAAGTTGTCCCGCGGTTCATTTCGTGACGTCGGAGGCTTACACGAATACCTCAGATATTAGTTCGTAACAAAATTCTCGTGCCCGCAACTTTTCCAATAAAAACTTTGGACACCATGAAAATTAACCTCCCCAAACAGTTCCCACTTATTCAATATCCTGACGAATTTCAAAAGCCTGATACTTCCACCTCGAATTCCTAGCCCCTTCATTTCCAACCGAACCCCTGCGCCATTCCACAGGTACAATTCGCCGCATCAATTGCCTCGGCTCATCCAAAAGGTATCTGTACTGAATACAAAATATTTCGATCCCCCAAAAAGGTGAATGAAATAAACAATATTAACTGACCTAGTCAAGAGTTGGGTCTATCTGTAATGGTCCTACCTGTCTCTACCTTGTCCCATTCCATTCTCGTCTCACCCAGACTGGAGGACTTGTCCAATCCAATTATTAATTCAACCCGGTCCAATCCAAGAATAGCTTACTGGTTCACGTGCAAGAACTTGCGTCTACTATTTAATTGATAATCAGCAGCCGACATCCTTGGTTCTAAATCTCAGAGACCTGTTGAGACACTCTGAATCACTACATTCCAGAAATAATGCTCGGCGAAGGCAGCTCGAAGACTAGTCTGGCATGTGTCACTTGAAAGAATGTTCCCGCCGTGAAAGACAAAAAAAAAAGGGGGAAGAAAGCCATCAGTAAATCATCCTAACTGCTGACGAAAGCTACCGGATCTACTCGGCCGGGTATAGGCGGAAGAAAAAAATGTAGATGGCCGTAAAGGAATTCGCGTTGGAAATTCAAGAGCCCTGGAGGCTTCTATTTGAGGATGTACGCGTCGTTAGCTGCCAGTTCTCCGGTCGCTTCTTTAAAATGCGGGCCGCGCGACATAACTAACCACTTCTGGGGTCCGCCACGGGGAAAACACGGACGGTAACGAGGCGGGGAAAAAATAGGAGCGCGACAGCGTTCGAGCGGATCGCTGCTGGATGCTCGCGGGCCGACGCGTGTATTTTTATTTCAATTGGGTCACTGCACTTTCTGCCAGCCGGCTAGCCGCGCCGCTTGCATTACACGCTCGATGCTAGAACAGTCGAAATTCGGCTGCCACTCTGAATCTTTTCTACGCAGCGCGAACTGCGAACCGGTATTTATGTTGCAAAGGGAGCAACTGTTCCGGGGAATCCTGACTTCGGTAGCTCGGGGACTATACAGGATCCGACGTCAGCAAATTTTATCGAGAGCAAAATTCTCGCAGCGTAAAAAAAGCTAACAGCAGCACCGTGGTGGGTTTATCGAACTGCTCCCAATTTTCGTGGCAATTTCCGCAAGTAAATTGGAAAATGCTGTTACGACAGAATGTTACTGCAAAATGTAGTTTAGAAAAAAGAAGGGTATGAACCTAACATCTTTGATAGCCTGGCGTCACAATAATTGGTGGCACTAATAATTCGCTTGGTAGGCCGCGTCACTGGCGCCACCTAATCTCAACCTAACCTAGACTCCAACTTCCATGGAAAATGATAAAACAAAAGCTGCTGGCTCAAAGAAATAGCGGGGGCTCCGGCGACATCCAAAATTCAGCTCCTGACCGTCAGCCAGGAACGTGAAGACGACGGCTGGGGCGAGGGGACGGGGAAGAAAAACATCACGCGGCTCATTGCCGGGAGATTTGGTGGAAAGCGGGCTGAGATTGCCGGGGAATCCACGGGAACATTACCGAATCGGTACGCGCGGTCGCGCGCGAGTTACACGGCCGCGCGGAGGAAAACAAAGAAGAAAGGGATCCTATGAATTCGTGAGTGACTTCGGATATCACGTTCCCCGGCGACTGCCAGACATTTCCTTCGGGCTTCCTGCGTGCATACATGCCTAGGAAAAATCTACAGGGTGTCTGCGAATGAATGAACGTCAGCCTGAACGTCGTCCAACGAGGACTTCCCCTACTAGGCACCTTGGTCTTGGTTGGATTAGGTTCGCGTTAGGCTTGGGTTTGTAGAATCGACAAGACTCTGGAAATTGGGATAGAGCTTGGTGTTTGTTGAATAGTACATATATGAATCGACGTAGGAATCGAAAGAGTTGGGACTGCACGTTGAATATTCGTGAAGACCTGGTGCAAAATTTTAGCAATGAAGGATTGAAACGGGTCTGCGCCTTTGTGAAAATTGTCGGCCGGGAAAATATCACGAGCGGGGAAGATATGAATTTTCATCGGGAAGTCGGATGATAAATTTTCTGTACGTGCGACGCTCGCCCATTATGTAGATAATCGCGCGGCAGAATTTACGTTCCGTGATGCCGCGACTTTGTAGACACAACCGGCGAAAACGAAATCGCGACGTGGAATACATTTGCCACGCCGTTTTTAAACTACCTGCCCCCGGTGCACAGGGTGTCCGAGAACTACGTGGCACGGCCTAATCGTTTCGAGTGCTTAAAAAAATATATACAGTAGTGTCTCGATTAGTGTACCTCGGTCGGGACCGAATGTGAACATTAATCGCGTGCAGACATCTCCTGATTAAAATGACACCAAACACGATATGGTTTGGACAATTTTTACTTATCATGGTAGTAGTAATGGTCTATGAAACAATCAGTCCCATGGCACCAATCTGTGTCGTGTTTGGTGTCATTTTAATCAGGAGACTGTAACGAACATTTTGGTAAAATTTAATTTAAAACCATTAAGATCATAAATGAACTAGTTTTAATTTTAAATTTTCAAGGGACTGGTTTCAGGGGGGACCACCCCAAGTAGTGGGGATAGAAATGAACACTAATCGTAGACACAATTTTGAATACTAATCGAGACATTACTGTATATATAAAAATATATAATACTATGGTAACATATACAAGTAAGTTAATTAAACAGCAACGTAAAGATAAATAACATTGAGGCCCAATTTATGCAAATAATTCTCTGTCATTTTTAATTCAGGAATCGTGGTAATTTTTGTTTGCCTCCGATATGGCCTATTTATCACGTGTCGTGACTACCAAAAAGGCAAAAGAAAAATTAGGTTGAACAATTATGAGACACGATTCGTTGTTATACAGGTCGCGAACGATAGAGTAAGCAATTACGCGACGATTTTTTTTTTCTTCTCTCTCCGCTTCGAAAAATTCGCGGCTCGCTGGAAATAGGGTGAACTGCGCGACGTGTTTTGCGAGGTACAAAATAAAACAAAAAAACGAGAAAGCAAGAAGCGTTCGTTTGATAAGTTGGGAAACGACGTTTCGCGGTGAATTATATTCGATAATTGCGCGAAAGTTCTAATTGCGATTCCGATCGGGAAAATCGTAAGTCACTCACATTTCTGCAGGATGATCAGTCCGTCATCGAGGAGAACATGATTTCTCTGAAACGGAAAGGAGACAAATTTTAAAAATCGTCTAGAAAAAAATTGCTTCAAAGTTCGATCAAAGATGCCGAGACTTGAATTCGTTTAACTAATTTATTTGTAAATTAAAACCAACTAAAGCCTCGTCCAAGATATTAAAAGCTGGCTCGTTTGAATCTATTAGAAGTTTTACGAACGCGATACTTGTAATAAAAAATATAATTAAAAGATACCAAGCACTGTGTCAAATAATGTTAAGTGATTGCTAGGTAAATTCGATAAAAATTCGACAGGTATACGCTGAGGAACAGCCGTGAACGACAATTTGCAATTTAATTATACGAATGACAGTGCGAGAATGAAACTTCTCGCGAGAGGTGAAACGTCTTTGAACGCCCCAATTCGGGGAACACCCACGAGTGAGCCGGTGTGTTCAACTTTTTACGCGAGCAATTTTCGTAAAAACACTAATTCCGGGAAGACCACGAGATTTGAAAGAAACTCCAGGTTCAGCCAATTCCGTCCCGCCGTTGATTTTATTCCCATCTTCCGACCGGCGTCCAATATTCGCCGGAAGCTTCTCAGAGAAAGGAAGAGAGAGAAAGAGAGTGAATGAGTGAAGTCCCTGAGCCAGGCGGTGCTTAAGCGACAAAAAATTCCCTTTTCGCGCTAATAAAAAGGGAAACTAATAATAAACACCGGCTCACCTAGTTTCGCCAGCGCACAAACACCTTATTTTCTTGTTATTCCCCCCTTTACTCTAAAAGGAATAAATTAACAGAACACTAATAGGTTTAACCGAGTGCACCGCCCAGAACAAACGGGTGGCTCTTTCCTTCCAAGGCTGAGAGTTGGCAATACTAATTTATTCCCAGCACAGATCACACGTATACAATATTACTGATTGCTCGGATCACTCCAGGGGAAATAATTGTAGCTCTAATTAATCTTGCAACTATATGGCCACCTATGCTTACGTCGATAGTCCAAAGGAATTGGCGTTAACCTGTATCGAAATCTATTGAGCCTGCACTAGTTCCCTAAAAGTTAGGTCGTAATGTTAATTAGTTCAATGAATCCACGACCCACAGACTAACCCACAATCACTGCAAACTGTGACTTAAACAAACCCTGTTATTTTTTAAGCCGCCCTTACTATAGCGTGCACTTAGCATGTACCTTCGATAGACGCGAATCCGGTAGATTCTAGATTGTTCCCAGCAGCTGCGAAGAAAGACGTAAACACACACACAGCACCAAAGTCACGGTCGCGATACGCGTTAATGACAACAAAAACGGGCAGCTCGCAACAGACAAAGCAGACACGCGGAAGACGTACGACGCCCATGAACGTTCGATGACGACTGACGACACGTTCTCGAGGTTTTCAAGGGTACGCAAATTATTCCCTGGTATACCGTGGAAATAAGGTCGTGTGCGTGTGTGTTGTCTAACCAACAGTTGCGCCTCTATTACACTGAAAGGAATGCATGACGATTGGACAGAAATAACTGAAACACGAGACCCATAATAGATAACGTGGAACGCTGGAGATTACCGATAGTGGTAATGGGCATAATTAATTACGAACCTTACATACAGGAATATTTAATGATGATGAGATATTTATGTCAATGCACAGAAATTACTGTAGCAAGCTGGTGTCCCTTGGGATGGGGGAGGGGGGTTAATGCCTCTATTGTAATGCATATATTATTTAATCTAATACCTCTGAACGATCAATCGATGTAACATTAATAAAATCGCGAATGACATTCGGCTAGGGCATAATTGCATCGTATACGAAGCGAAATTAATGCCTCGAAAAATAAATTCTTGGCATGCACTCCGACTTCTGGAGCCGTGCTATTTTTTCCACGCCGGATCCACTTCTCATTTCACGCCACTTGAACCTCCCATTCAGCCCCGCAAACAAACTCATCTAATTTGAAAAACGTGCACACAATTTAGCAAACAGCACGTCCAAGCATCGGAGTCGGCTCTCATCAATCGATCCGCTCATCAAAACTCGCTTCCATCTGTGGCGGCGATTTTAATTGCAACTAATAAAATCCGCCCGAAATGTTGGTACGTACACCGCGGAAGTTGTAACGAAATTCCATGCCGTTCGAGGGAACAATGGCGGGGCGAACGGTGTCTGCATGCGATACGCGAGCCATCATGAATACGCGATGAACAAAATGGCGGAACGCACGCATCGACGCACTGTAATGGCGTCCAAGAGAGGCCCTGACGCGTCCTTTGTCCATGGAAAATTGTTTCTTATTCAGGACCGATCTCTCAATACCCTGTGCACTCGTGGAACCGGAGGCGGAAACGACATCCTGGCTGAATGGAAATTCACCCGCGAAATTCGAAATTCGGGACCATCAGCTTGGTCCCCGACAATTTCCAGCTTATTTATTCTCGGGGACAAGAACGACGCCTGAATTAATCAGTACATCGAGTAAACACGGAATGCTTAGCTGGATTAGAATAGTTCGCAGACAATCCTATGAACGACTATCGTATCCCTGCTATTAATAGTTTCTCTCAGGTCTTGCAATAAAGTTATTTGCAGCCTATTGACAAGGTGGAAAATTGCATTGCAAGAAGGTATCAATTTTCTCGATAGGTTAGTTCGACCCGAGCCAACCCAGCAACCTTTAACAAAACGATACAAGAGGAATAATGTGATCATCGGTGGCTTGTATCGAAGACTCCTTAACAAACATCGGTGCCCCGCAAAGGGATTACCAATTAGAATGATTCAGGAAAGTCAAGATTTATCAGGATTTGAAGAGACCAGTTAACATACGATCAAGATCTAGAGATTGGCCAGCGACGGGGAGGGGGGCCACGGTATCGAGGCCACGCAGCGACATCTAGATCTAACATGGCCGCTGTCCACAGCAGAGATCTGCACTTTTTCACCGCGTACTTGATCGCGACCTGGCGCTGACAGCGATTACACGCGGAACAACAATGTTCGCGGACAGATCCGGCCTCGTTCGGGTTAATGCAATCAATCCGGCACGCCGGAAGAGGAAGAGGGGCGACGGTTTATTCGATATAATGCGATCGATCGTTCACGTAAGCCGGTCGAATGTATATCGAACGGGCGGATTAGCATTGCGTTACGACATATGCCTGAAATATTTAAGCCTCGTTAAACGCGTAATTTCAAATCGGCCGTGGGCTCCGCGTCATATGTTATTGATAACCGAGCCGCGGATGCGCTGGCTCCCCGTTGAATAATGAACGGATTACGCGGTCTAAACTAAAGCAAACGTCGAATAATTAACAAGGCACACGGCCGCTTTGAAGGGCCGCCATGAGAGCCCCTGGCGGGCCCAGCCGCGAGCGTTACGCTGCGGCGTCATTAACTATACAACTTCCAGTCTCTTTGACGCGGCGCGAAGAAATTGATGAGTCGAGCTTCGACCGATTAGAAACAGCGATTAAGGAACGTGGACTAACACGGAAGCGTCTGTATGCCCGCCAGTCAGCGAGATACTGGCCCCGTGGCTGACCCTTTCGCGTCCCGATTATTGGGCCGGGGGAACCCTTCTTGTGGTTGATCGATAAACGGTTCATTTAATCAGACGACGAATGAGAAAATCAGGGGAGTGGGTCGTAATAGAATTACGACTTTAATTCTTTGTCCGGGGGTTAATTAATTTTGGTTCGTGTGTTGTATTTACTCTTGCACTTTTATGTCACTGTTAGGGGGCTAGGTGGCAATAGAGATACTCGAGTAACCAAGAGGGAAGAAGAAAGAGGGAAAGAACTTTTCCCAGGTCGTTCTCTGCCCTCTTTACTTTCATTTTCGTCGCGACTGTAATTGCCACCTTTCAGAGCCGAAGCTCGATGGCTTTTACGACGCTCGATATGACCGGTTTTACGATTCCGCGTCCGACGATGAGCAAGCAACGGGAAAAAGGGGATAGAATCGGTATCGTCAGCCGTTAAACAGCGAACGGGCCGAGCGTAGGTGTCTTAAAGGGAAATCAGATAATTGAATAACGGCCGAGATACAAAATTTCCGTGCCGGGGCTTTTACGAGCCCGATTTATCCGTCCTAGGGAAGTTCCATTCGATACGTTGGCAACAGTACACATTTGCCCATTACGACTCGCGTAAACAATCTTGCAGGTTATAAAAGCCGATCGTCAGAAGGTATTTCTAACTCTTTTATCCGCGTGCATCTCGACAATATTGAGATTCCTAGAATTATTTCTAGCAATCCCTGGTGATGTTTACTTTTACATTATTCCCGACACACGCCACCTGTTATTTCCCCAGAAAAGAATATCGGCAATTTCGATTCCCCGCCAAAGAATTATCAGCGGGGCTTTCATATCCCCCATGTGCGGCGTGACAATTATTTTCAAGGAAGGGGAAGCGTGACCATACGGTTGGCAACCTCGCGGCGTAAAAAATCCCCACGGTATCGACCAGTTACAGACAGGCCGCACGCGTCTGTCCAACGTGAAGGGAAGTTGTTTATCTGGACGATTTAATTAAGCACGGCGCTAATTCTATGGACGTGTCCCGAGCAACTAACGAATTACGGTCGCATCTGCTCCATGGATTAGTAGGCACGTCGTGCACATCGTTCCCCGCCGACTAAGGAGTGTGTATCGTGTGCATGAATATGCTAGTAATTAACCGCAATTGTACAAATAACCCTCAAAACGTATCGCCAACGCGACTCGTGGTGCTTTTGGCCATTCCATTCACGACCTCCCTGAATTATCGGCTAATACTCCCTTCGATACCATTCATTCTTTTGTAAATAAACGTGCACGGATCGATGGCAGGGGTTGCATAACATTCACACCTACGTGGAACGTCTTGAAATTCAGATTATTTAGCTTTCATAACTTTTGTAACTAAGTGAAATATTAAGATTGAACACTCCCGGATGAACGCTATAAATTATTAACAAGACGCCGTTCTTGGTAAATAGAAAGAATTATTTGTTGAGATATTATTTTAAGAAAAAGAAGGAAGAAGCTTAATTCAAATTCGTCGATAATTATGAAAAGTTCCGTTCCTGAAAGTTTCATTGTCTGCCATGTTTTAATTCCATCAGATAGTAATAGTAGCTCCCCGAATTAATGTTATCGAACACGGACTATAATTAGGGGACCGAGGAGTTCCAACTTGTGGGCAATAAAACTATAGTTATCTAGAGGATCGTATCCCATCATTACAATCCATAGAGGAAACGATCACGCGAGCACCATTGTATCTCTGTATCTCGGCCGGTGGATCCCCTGGGATCCGGTGGGTTCCCCCCGGTGGGCTCCCCCCCCCCCATGTTCACACCATCCATCTTTCGTAAATACAAACGTGTGCACACAACGTCGCGGATATCGATTGAATGCGATCCCTTTACGGCACGTTTGTCAAACATACGCACGTGTCTTTCACTTTTTAGATCAATAAGCTCGGTTTCTAATCTCTTTACGAAGGACGGAAACGGGAGCCTGAACAATCAATAACGGCGGGGATGACAAATTATATGAACCGGAACTGTTCCTTCCGCATCGATGAACCTAGCACCAATACTTGTGAATTTATTCGTAGGACTATGGTTTACTTTGTTCAGCGGGCTATTGATTAATAATTTGCCAGGTTAGGTTAGTAGTTATTATTTTCAATTTCCCTCTGAATTTTATTTAATGACTCCCATACAATGGCTATTTTAAAGTTACGGGGAAAATCATTTCATCGGGTCCTATAATTCTATTTAAATAATCATCCCACGTGTCCTCTGTTAATCCAAGTCCCTGGTTGCCTTCAGCTTCGGAGGATGGACGAATTTATCCTGCGTTCCTAGCGAGAGTCTAGTATTATTACAAGCTGTTTATATTTATCCCGTCGCGCCAGAGCTGTGATAAACCGCAAACTGGAAGCCTCCTTTTGTTTACGTTCACGCAAAAGTGTGACCGACCAACAAGTTCTCAGATTAATACGCGATCTCTATCAGCCCTACCCTCGCAACTTTGTTATTAAGCTCCGTACACGCGTGAACCCTTTGAAACCGAATTTATTATTCATGAACGCGGCTGGAAAGAGAAGTTTACAAGCTCCCTCTGAAAGAAGCCGTGAATAAAGATAATAAGGGAGCCTGGGCATAGGGCGGAGAGTGAAACAGTTAACGATTTCTGGGGAAATTCATTATTTTAGGGAATCAGCACTGTACCAATTCTAAGATTAAAGACTAGACACGAATAATTTAAAGAGCAATGGAACTCTACCCTACCTAACCCGGTCTGGTCGCCGTTGTTCTTAGACTTTAAAATCAAATTACGATAAAAAAAAATACAATTACACACTAGCCCCCTCTATGCTCATCCTGCCGCCCGGTGCATAACCTATTCATCGCTAACCAACAAGCAAAACACGTGCTCCCCGCGTCGAATCTAATAAAGCACGCTCTGGTCTTCGACAGACGGTTCGGCATTCCGTCAATTCAGCAGACGATGAAGCATTCCAGCAAAATAATTCGGCTCAATAAACGAGTGCGGGCATCCAGACATGGAAAAGGGGGCGAAACAATCCTCGAAATCGCTCCTTCAAAGGCCGACGATCCGGTAGCCGGGTCTCGAATGCCGCGTTTCATTACGCAGGAAACTCGCCGCGGAATCCGGGAAACTCCACGGATTTTCCGCGAGCCGAACTGAATCAAATAACAGTTATCCTTCATGATCCGCCGCGAGTGTTCCAAGGGCGTGGTTCGAGGTGGGCGAAAAGTAAACTTCAGGCCAGGTGTCGGGGTCTGCGTTCTCTCGTTAACGGGTTTACAGGCTGGTCGCCATTGTGTAACCACATAACCGTCAGCTACGTTGCATGCAGCCTGCCGGGGCAAATATCGTCATGCGCCGTGCAAATGTACACGGAACAAGGCGATATCATCGCGGTAACGACCGTGATAACGAGGGACCCAAGTTTTTCTCACTTAGACGGGGCGACGTTGGCGCCCTCTCATCGACGATCTAGCCTACCAAGCTCCACCGTTCTTTTGCTCCAGTTTATTTCCATCGGCTTTGTGCTTTTAATTATCCCCCTCGCTACAGGGACCACCTGGGACCAAGTGGCAAAACTAATTGCGACATTCTGATGCCGCTATTACGACGGATTAGGTGTTCCATTGCGCTTGGCAAATGGGAAAACGAACTGACATCCCATTGGGAATCCCCAACTGAATAGCTTCGTAGCTTCTGATGTGGATCAGCTGTTTTTTATTTTAATATGTAGACTCTCGTGGTCGACAGTACCGTCCAAGTGTACTCGTGGTGCTCATTTCTAATCGATACCACCGGGATGACCTAAACCAGTGGAGACGCCTCTAAGGGTGCAAGTAGAATGGCCAATTGACCGGACACCCATTCGCAAAATGTTAGTCCGGGTGTCCCGTATCGCCTGTAGAGAAGTCAAGATAACTGAGCACGACGTGCATTCGTCGTCAGGTGTCAGGAACGCGTGTACCCTAGCCTTACCAGTGTCTACCACCTTTGTGGGGACGTCCAGCGCCGCATACCAACACGTGTCTGACGACGCGCGCCGAATTCCCGGCAAATGGTCGGGGAACGTAAGACAGAAGGCTCCAACGGGAAATAATGTTGGCGGACGAGGGCGAAACAAATGGCAAATCGATGCCACCATCATTTACGTCGACCCACTGCAACCAATCCCTCTTCTAGTAGAGGGAGACGCGGCTTGTCTGTGTTGGGGAGGGTTGTCGACACCGACCAGCAGCCACCCCTATGCAACGACACTTATTGTTAGTGAAAATCCACCGCAAGCCGCCACACGATTGCTCTCTATCTACCCCTACCCCTGATCCGTGGTACGTTGCACGGGGAAGATTTAAATTTTAATGAGTCACAGTTGGAGCACCTGTTTTCAGGCTTAATGTGGGGCAAGGGCTGGTCCACTCCTGGTGGAAGCCACATTCCTAAAATACTTAGGGACGTTCTGCTTTAATATTCTTCCACTCCCATAATAATAATAATAATTATGATCATAATGATAATTACTAGTGCGCAACGCAACACAGGTGCACCAGGTGTGATCCACAGGGGCATCAGGTTCACCTCCATCCACATGGACAGGGACTACAAACGACGTATCAATGATATTTCATCAGGAGGGCCGCCGATAAATCAAATACTGGATGAACAAGTCAGTCCAGTCAGGGAGACGGTTGGAAATCTCGCGGATTCGATCCATAAATAAGCCTGCGGGGGCCTATCCGCGCAATCTATCTACTCCGGAACTTGTAACCCTAAAATACTCCAGGAATAGCTGCTCGTCACGAAGTCCCCGCGCGGCCAGGGAGCTACTCCTTGCGGTTTTATGTACACGCGTTACCCCACGTACGTGGAGTGATAGAACGACCGCGATATAATCGATTTTAGGCACTTCGCCTGTGGGAGATGAGAGAGAGAGGGGGAGAGCGCAACGAGCGTTGTCACGCCACGGCTAGATGATCACGATAGAGTCTATCTTGGCGGAGAGATAGACACCGTCAGACATGTGTTCTTACCAGCATTATTGTGGCAAAGGGTGGGGCTAAGTTGCTTTATCACTAACCCCAAGCTCTGCTGAGATCTGGTTTACTAGGTGTAGGGGCTGGTCTGTTGCTTTGAAGAAACAGTGGATCCTCTTGTCCTTCTTAAATATGTTTTATATCGAGCTGAGGAGACTAGTTGCTTCTGTGATTTGTCTGTGACGACACTTCAGAGGGCCGAGAGATTGACAGGCAGACCACGAAATTGAAACGGAAGACTAAGAATTCCTTGCCGACTCGAGAGACCGATTCTTTCAAGTCCGCACGCGTCACGTTTCAGGCACGCAAAAAGAAAGCCATTAGGCGTATCGTGTGCTTCAGTCTCGCGTTCGTCTGGCGTAGAACAAACGCCAGAAATAGACGCGAGAAGGTCTACCGTGGTGGCCTCGTTGTATCAAGAGCCGGCTGTTTGGACACTCTCTCGATAGATTGAAATTTCATTTCGACGGAGCTCCGATGGATATTGGCTGAACGCGACCGGATCGATTTCGAAGTGGATTCACGGATGTTTGAAAAATGCTCGTCGCCGCCGATGCAGATCCGTGGATCAATTGAAATCTGTGACTGGTCTTGAAGTCTTCTTGATTGCACGAATTTCCTTTGAATAATATTTGGAAAGCGAATGTTGTCGAATCCAAATCATTGGAAAACTGGGTCACGATGTATTAGGTCCTAAGATGGTCCTGAGACAACGATGATTTTAGCTGTGCAGGGAGAAGCACGTCTTCGGCTCCCCTCAGCCCGGCTCCACGATGTTTGTGCATCTTTCAGCACGGATGCAAATCGGCCAGCAGAGGACTTTTACGCATTCACCTGGTGGAACGTGAATTTCGGATTCTCGCCAGCAGTGCGCCCAGTCTGTGCTGTTATTCACAGTGTGTATCGTGCACAGGTGCAGGCAATCAACTTTGTACTGTTAGGTATCTGATGTAGTGTACTGGAGTGAAATAAATAAAGGTAGCCATCGACAGGAGGACTACTGCTCCCCGTTTCCCGGACAGAGAGTTTAATCATTCCCAAGAGTCCCCAGGACCAAGCTAGATGATTAAACTGATCACTATCACATTCTCAACTATATCTCATCACTCATCATAATTTCTCAGGTGAAACGCAGCGTATGACGTCTATTGTCCTTGGCATATCTGAAACAGGTGCCACGTTTCCAGGTACTCTACAACAGGTACACCGAGTCCACCCCTCAATCCCTGGCCAATCGCCCTATGAACGAAAACGGCGCCCCCTGTTTCACGTGATTAAAAGCTGCAGCATCGTGGTAACAGGGTGGACGGCAATCCCTTCTGCTTATCATCGCTGCGCGTAGCCGGAAGCTGAGCTAAACGTCGACAAGCGTGATCAGGGATTGATCCGGCCGACATGGGCACAAAGGGTGGTATTCACGTCATGTTCGGTGTCTCGCAAAGGGGAAGGGTGGTTGCCAACACGAAAACTTAAAGTCCAGGTAACAATGGCCTTTTTGTGAGCCTACCCGGACCCTTTGGGGGCGATACAGGCTGCCCTGAAGAGCCCTACACCTCGCCTCTTCATACCTCTGGTAAGATTGGCGCTAGGGCCACCAATCCATCGAGGTGTATCGATGCGTCCAACACGTAACTTCCTTTGCTTCATTTTTATTCGCCATTGTGACATTTGGGTCAACCCTTTCGACCACGCTTCCGTCCACCCTTCTTCTTGGACGGTCTTCGCCATTTTTCTTGCCTGGCGTGAAAGACCACTCGAGAGGAGCGTTCCTATGGCTTCTTTGTCGACTGGCAAGAGAGAGGTTGATCTTGGTTTCCCCGTTCGGGGCTTCTGTGGAGGTTCGTTCACTTGACGTACGTACTGTCCTCGAATTTTCTATTCCTTCTTTTCCCGGCCGAGCCCGGACTATTCCACAGATTCAAAATCGAAATTGAAACAATAAAAGGGACTCAATTAACAGTTTTCAAGCGAATTCAATTTTGGTGTCAATCTTCTCTTCCAAATGGACGAAGATTATTTCTATTCGTCGCTGAAAGAATTTCTCGCCCGGAAATGGTTACAGCAGCATGAACACCGATACAACAAGCACAATACTTCGTTGCCATTGTTTTTTGCCTGTCCGGGACGGAACGCTCGAATTCGATTCGAAAGTCGGCTGCATGTTGATCGATTATTATAGCTGCCAGCTCGCCTCGATAACTGCCGACAATTTCATTTTTCTCGATATACAGCCATAGCCCCCACACCCCTTCACCCCTCCACCACGCAGTCCGTTCGAAACTTTCTTCGTTGTCATCTGTTTCGTGTTACGAAATGTCCCTAGACCGACATTTATACAGCGATCTTTTACTCATACTTTTGAATATTCGCACGAAAGTTTAGGATTCGCTTTTCATTCTGATTTTCCGGCGGAGTAAAATTGATTAAGAGCATCGAAACTCAACTCGGAGTTCGTATATTGCGTGGAAATTTCGGTAATTACCTAATTACTGGTAACTTGCGGTAGAGATAGTGAACATAGGATACATGGCTGCCTAACTTCGGAATTCCTAACCTCTGTTTCACTCTGCACACATATGTGTACACGAAAATGTATCTAGCTTTATAATTGACCAAAAATGTAATTTAAGTATAATTTGAAATAGAGTTCTGGTCAATTGACAATTAGATATGTAAATATAAATGTACATATTTGTTATCATTAACCGAGATCAAACGTGACAGTCGTCCGCCATATTTAAAAACGTGAGCATTTAAAATATCCCCACGCCTAATAAAGTAACGTAATGATGTTATACTGTTTAATACTCGCATTTCCCTACTGTGTCGTAGGAAAAAAATCGATGAAAAAAATTCTTTTGAAAAGGAAATAATGCTTTGCGTGCGGAAGAAATCGTTGCAGTATCGATAACTAACAGCAACGCGTGCGCCACGGATGGAAGTTGCATTAACAAAGCCGTGCGACAAGCGGGTGAAGAATTTTATCCCACGCACGAATTACGGGGCGGTGTTGCACTCGTTTACAAGCATTCATTGTCGAAATGTCATTTCGCAAGAATTGTGCCGCGACACGTGCACGCGGCACTCGTTCGAAAATTCCGTTCAAAGAATGGATTTGTACGGGATAAAATTCCCGATGACGTGCCTTTGCCCCTCGAGTGAATTACACTCTTTCGTGTATTTTTTTTTTTTAACTAGAAACATGTAGCAAAACGACTGTTCAGTTGATCAGGGATTTCGTGCTCGAAGTTTCGGATTTTCCCAGGTTATTTCTGGACCAGACGTGAACTTTGGCATGGAATATTTTTTATGCTGAAAAATGAGAACCAATAGGTACTGGTTTATTTTTTACTACGCGCAAAGACCTAACCTTCGCAAGCTTAACCTCTGTAAAATAGGGACTTTTTCGACCAATGATACTGCAAAATATTTGCGCGTCAGAAATGAATGTATATTTAAAAGTTAAGTTTTAGTTGCACATGTAATTTAATTCTAATTAATTTTAGTACGCGCAAAGACCTAACCTTGGCAAGCTTAACCTCTGTAAACTAGGGACTTTTGTCGACAAACGATACTGCAAATATTTGCGCGTCAGAAATGAATGCGTATTTAAAAGTTAAATTGTAGTTGCTATTAAATTTATAATAGTCGAAATTCCTTTGTTCCGGTTGATGCCAACACTGAAACGCGATATGATACGTAGGTGAATAGTTTCCACGGGGATTGAACGTGTATTTCCCTGCCATTTAGTATGGAAATAGATAGGATAGCAAAGCGGATAAAGAGACCGCCATGTTGGCAAGCATTAATTAAAATCTCCAAACAAGACGTCAAGTCAGGTGTACCCGAAACTCCTAGATTCCGACGGACTTAAGCTTATTCCAGGAATGAAGGTCATTAATCCTGATTTGTGCTCCAAAGCGAGAATCACCCAAGTAGAAAACAAACCATGACAGACCTGAAAGTAATGCAGACCAAAATACAGCCAACAAACGCATCAAATATATCCCTAACATCCATGATGGAGCACCACTGGCCTCAGATAAATAAATGACAATTCTTTAATCAGGTGTTGCAGAAAACACGCACGGTGCTCCAATACAACCACGAGAGGCTGATAATAAAGAAAGAAATGAACGCCAGGTGAAAATCCTGGTTCGAACCTATCTAGGAACTTTTCGTGCGCCAGGGTGTTCCCCGCTATCGTTACAGCAAGTCCCCGGGCACAATCGTCTCCCTTAACGACCGGAATTTCTTCGGGAGTAATTAAACGAATTATCAGTCTGGAGCGTCGCCACGAGCCGCCATTAAACGTTCACGAAATTCCTGGCCGCGGTGAAAAGTGGGATGGCGTGAATTCCTGCCATCGGACTGCTTGACAAAGCCCTTACCATTTCTTCTTCGCTTCTTTCTGTTCCTGGCGCCGTGACACCGCGTCCCCGTGAAAATGCGGTTCATTACGTACCCTGGAGGAACTAGGGAAAACAGTCGGTGTCACAGTTTCGTCAAGGGGATGCCCCGGCGCGGAGGACAGTCGTACTGGAGACGCTGACAAATTGGCGTGACGTAGACCCGTCGAATGGCGCCGCGCAGGGTTGCCAACCTGACTCGAGTGGATGCTGCGCCGCGTTTATCCGTCTTCGTTCAGCTTTGCCGCGCTTATACCAGGCGGTATAAAAGTTATTGAGATTCCTAGGCGTGCCCTCCGTTTAGCGGTTATCTGACTGTGTCGCGGAAAGGTGTATGGGCGGTTACACGAAGGAGGAAAAAAGGGAAAGAAAAATAGTCGCCATTCTTTGTCCTAGCTTTCGCGGTCCTCCTTTCAAACGCGAGCCGTTGGTTACTTCCCGTGGCTATCTGTGACGAACTGTTTCAGCTTGAAACAAATCCACAGAGGAACGTAGTGTTTCACCAGGGTGCAGAGGAATAGTTACATAATTATTCCTCTGACGACTGTGACGTCGTCGGGCCAGGGTGTTCGCTTTGGTCACAGCGCGTGTCAATTAGAATTCTTTCAACTAGGTCCGCGAAAACGTCCGGCAAAGTGGATCTACTTTTCATATTCTTACTTCAAGCGGTCGACACTAATTAAAATTCACGCTACGAAATTCTCCAGCGAATTCTTCCGCGCGGGGTGCGCTCGTTACCAGCGGGTGCACGCTAAAAAAAAAGGTGGAGGACAGCAACGGGATTTTTCCGGTTGGATCCGAAACAGTGGCTCGTGCTTCGTCTATCCTGAAATCTGGTTAACCCTGCACGTGGTTTCGTGCGCCCTTGTACTGGTACCACCCCGGTTGCACGAGTTACCCTAGAGGACTATGACTTTGCGTCACCGAAATCCTAACAGTGATCGAAATTGTGGCCAACCCATTGTCGCCCAGTGTTTATTCCACTGACCTGTCGCGGCGATACACCGAAACTTAAGTGACGTAACGAGGGATCACGGTGTGATAGGCGAGCTGGATGACTTATGGTGGATATTCATTAGGTGAATTTATTGGAAGTCCATCGATTTCCTGTTTACAGCGTTTGCCACGGAATCGGCTTGTTTAGTTAAATTGCCCGCCCAACGATAACGTCGTTGATGACGGAGTGGCTACAGAAGATAAATGAACAGCACACGATCCTAGGATCCGATAAGACAACTGTGCACAATGCCTGTCCCCAGGCGCCAATCACCACCTTGCAAATTGTAAAATCGTCAATCGGTGGATCCAAGGGTTTTCGAACCATTGAAGTTTTCATAAATCCTACGGATGATCCTATGGGGAATGGTCCACCGAATTGGTCCCACTTCCGGTATTATAATTGTCCACCACTTTTTGTGGGCTGCTCATTTATTCGACCAAAATTCAAGGCAGAACAACATGCTCGATGAAAGAAATATTTGATCGACCTGGTCGGTTTATTTCTGCCAATCAATCTGAGGCAAACACGTCGCCTTTAAAGTTCTATTTGAGTTTCCCTCAGCGTCGGCTACGAGTTATGCTTAGTTCGGGGGGTAAATATTTGAAATATTATATTCAAACAGCGCGAGGATTTTCCGGAGGAGACCCACACACGAGTGGACTATGAAAAAAAGGGACATGTTCCAAGAGCAACGAAGCTGGAGTAATATCAGGATGTTTCGCAACCCCGATCGATACTTCGTGCCAATGCAACGCAACTGGAATCAATTTGGGGGAATTGAAAACGTTACACTTTGCAATAAACGTGAAAACACTCTGCAACTGTAATTGGTATTGTAACTCAACCGTATGTATTGTACAATCAATGTGAGAGTATTGTTTCGACCCCTCCCACCCCCTTATATATACTACATATAATACAATATGCAATCAATATAGCAACAGCATGTAGATCTTTGATTGATATCGTAATACTGTGTACAATCAACCTCAGAATAGTGTTCAGTGCTTCAATTGATATTGTAATGCAAGCCGGGATCGATACCGGACCATTGTTCCTAACTCTCGTTCTAATTGTGAAATATTACAGCAGTCGCCATTGCTGCAAGTTGTACAGCGTGGACCAATTGGCCAGACTAGGATAAAATTAAAAAATCCTCCCCCGCCGTCTGGGCAGCGAAATTTCGCTAAAAAAAAAGATTTCCACTACCCGTCGTCATCGAACGCCGCGTCCATGTCAGGATGAAATGCGCCGGGACGAAGGCCGTGCCGCCCCAATCGCTGCGACGCCGTGCGCCATAACGATCATCCCTAAAAGCTCTAGGGGAACAAGCGAGACGAAAGAGTTAAGGATGGCGACAGCACCCTTCTTCGATTTCCTCCTTACCCAGGAGGAGTCTCGCTGAAAGAGTCACGAGATAACATCGCAGGTATGTTGATGGGGTCCGACACGAGTCCCGGCCCGGCCCGCTCGGAAAACGAAGTCTCGAGATCGAGCCGACGTCTCTCCCTCGCACTCTGCCGCCAGCCAAGATCCGCTCCAGCCGAGATTGAATCTGCAGTCCGGTTAAGAGGAGAGCAGCAGCCCCGGGGTTAAAGTGTCGTGGGTGTACGTTAGGGGGGCGGAGGCGGGTGGCGTTTGAAGGGGTTGGGCTTGTAGAGGAGGTTGTAGCCTGAAAACGGGAGATCTGCAGAAGCGCCGGTGAAAAGAGGTCAACGATGTCCTTAAGGATTTCGACGAACTCGAACGAACGGGTTCAGGAGAGCCGAGGATGCCATCGTCGTGCCACGTTATCCTGTGAAGTATGGAGGGGCGGGGTGAGGTCGGAGACATCGTGGAAAAAGGAGCAGGAGGAGGCAAAAGGATCCTTCGACGAACCACGAGTACCTTGGTCTCCCGCGGGATCTGACGCTGACCGAGAGCCAGAAATGGAAGGGAAGAGAAAAGGCAAACCGGTGGCTAAAGCGATACGGGAGTAGCCGCCCCAGAAGCGGAATGGGAATGAGGGAATGGGGATCAGGCTTCGTGGAACGTCACTGCTCTGTCGGGGAATAACGTGGCTCTGGACGTTTTCAATGGGAGCTCCACGTCTCCCTTGGACTATGGGAAGCATCGGCACCGTGGAGCTACGTGTAGAATAGAGACGACAGTAATCGAGGCGAGCAGACCGGGTTATCGACGGAGACGTATCCAAGGGGTTGACAGTGAGCAGAGAAGCTGGACGAAAAGATGGGACCAGGTGATTTCGATCTAGATGGAGCTACCGATGAACCGCTACATAAAGAATCATAAATGGGTGCCGAATTGTAAACGGATTACAACAGTTTCTGAAGCTTGTGGTCTTCTACGTGACAGTGGGATCGATGCGCAAGGAAAAATGACCCCAGCCGGGGCGATAAGGGAAACAACAACGTTAGAGTCGAATGCAAATGTGGTCTGAGGGACGAATCCGGGGTATGTCTGTTTCAACCATAAGCTAGCCGCGGGAGGGAAGAAAACGAACGATGAAAGCCGCAACGGCGGACACGTTGATAGAGCCGGAAGATAGCAGCGGGAAATACTGTGATGGAAATGAAGATAGCGGTGGCGAAAGGGGGAAGGGAAAAGCGACCAGGGAGCGAGAGTAGCCGAGATCCCGCGGGATCTGACGCTGACCGAAAGCCAAGAATAAAAGGAAGAGGAAAGACAAGAGGCCAAAGCGATGCTGTGGAATAATGGAGAATGGGACAGTCGGTTGTTCCCGTTGGAAACGTCTTCTACTTTCCGCTGTCGTTTCTAATTCACCGGATTAAATCCCGGAATAACGTACAACCCGATGGAAATATACCCTGCGGCAGTTTCCTATCGGTGGCAGAGAATTACTAGAAAAGGAATCGAAGCGTAGCAGAAAAATGCTCACTCGCAGAGTTTCCACGATGATGGTCGTAGTCCTTTAAAGTTGGATGCTATCTGGAAAGGGGCATCCCTTATTGTCAGACAGAGTATGGTGCATACTTGTATTAAAAGATGCTCTCTGGTACTTGGTGAAGCTTCCAGGAATTGTTTAAGACGAAGAAAATTGGGAACGAGATCTCGTAAGGGGAGTACAGGCAGGGGATTTAAGTATGTACTAGTGATTTTCTTCTTGTATCCTTGCATTGTAGGTTTAAGATCAGCGCAACGCCCAGGGGTGTCCTAGAATACTAATTTCCTCGTGCAACCCTCAAGAGTGCACTGGAATTCTAATTACATTACAATAATGTGATCCTGGCACAAGTAAGAGTTTAATTTCAATTCAGGAATTAAATTCCTGGCCGCTGGCTGCAGTATACATCCACACACCCATGAGTCAAGCCCAGTGTCTTTTAATCCTTGGCTAATCGTCAGAGAATACTCTGACAAGCTGCACAGAAGCCCGCAACAGTTCAGGCTAACTGGGATCAGGAAGGGGACCGTTTCTAATATTTACAGTGAAAGTTGCATTCAACCCCGTCGAGTGAATAGAATTGGAATCGTCGAAGGTGAGAAGTTGCCAGGGCTGATTCGAAGACCCTCAGCCACCCCCGAAAGCTCTGACGGGGTAGACTGTGAAAAAGCTGAAACAATACGGGCCAACGGGCCAGACGGGGTGACGGGTGGAGGGTTGGTCCGGTGAAAAGGCTGAATAATTTACCGGTATGAACTGGATTCCGTTGTGCAAGTTGCCAACTCCGCCCCGACATTTTACGGAAGCTGGCGTAGCGTTAAAAAGCGATATTCTCTAAGTATAGACTAACTTTCCCCTTTGATACACTCGGACCGCGCTCGCGGCCCGCGAACTTTTCCAACCGTCGGGAACGAAGTTCAAGATGAAACCACTCGTGGAACACGCTCGGCTAATCCAAGTAATCGGCGTACATGCGGCACGCTCGTTCGCGGAATATCGATTAGCAGCCCAAGCCTCGCGCGGATTCTTTGATCCGGCGAAATCACTTGTTTCCTAGAGTGCTGCGGCTGTTTTGCAATTATCGTCGTCTCCGCCTTCCATTGGCACTCGTTTCCATCCGATTCCCCCTGATGGCAGACCAGTCTTGAAGGGGACTTCGTCAGTGACCATGAACTGGAGTGGACTTTGCATACAGACAGTGATATTGGTTCAGGTCTGTTCTTGGCCTTGGACCACGTCAGCCTTGTCCTTGTTGTTTCATCAATTTCTCCGTTTCGTCAAGAACTTTGTCGTCATCTTACTTTTCGCCAGGTGTCTCTGTTAGTTCGCAAGGAATGGAATCGAATTAGGTAAAGGTGGGACTATTTGTCTCAGTCATCATGAATGGCCAGAATAGTCCGGGTAGCCATCGATCTATGGCGAGTGAGATCTATTCCGTCTTGAACCGCGAAACCCAGCGGAATTCCCTTGCCATCCTATCGATGGAATTGTGTGTTTGACGTGGAGTGTTTAATCTTTCTGGCCGGCGAATTTAATGTCGTCGCTTTCTCTTAGGAGGATTTCTCTTAACGCTGACTTTCAAGAGGACTCGATTTGATCCTTTCTAGTAGGATTTTTCTTCCACGTCGAAGCCCCACCTCTGGCGCTGTTTGTCCTCTTATAAGTACCCTGAGTCTCGTCAAGTCGTTTCTCAAACCGGAGGCAAACAAATTTTGCTGCAGCCTTTCGAAATTTTAGCCGTGAAGAACAATCAAAATCGAAGTCCATTCAGTCACAACCCGGAGTCGTGGTGAATTCGCGGCGCAAGCAGCCATGTTAAGTCGGTCGGAAGTTGGCGCTTGCTAATCGGAAGAACAGTTTGCGTCCGGAATCGACCCCAGCTAGAGGCAGCGAAGCGACGAGCCCCTGGAGTCGCATTAACACTCTTAACACTGCCTCTCTATCGCGGCTAATGGAGGTCCCCAGTTTCGAGCGTGCCACTCCATGGGCGTAGTACTTAACCTGCACCTATCTGCGATTACTACCTGAGGGGGGACACGAACCGAGCTACGCCAATGTGGAGGGCACGTGACCGGAGGCAGGCAAACGTTCGTTCCAAAGCCAATCTGCTTCCAATTTTGCTAAATCCAATTGAACCGAGCTTTTGGTTAATTTTAAACGTTTCCGTGACGCCGTTCGGAAATCGCCATGATGGTACGTATTACAATTGCTAGGCGGTTGAATGTCTATGGCAGATAAGTTATTACGGAGGCTGCAGCGATATTAAAGGATACAGACTCCGAAGAGGGGCTGCGATATTTTCGCGAAATCTCGGTTGACGACGTCACTCTGCCCTCGTTGCTGGATCCCCCCCTGACACAATTAAATATTACATGAGTCCCTGTTAGTGCTGCTCCGTCGATCTTCCAGCCGGAGATTAATATTTCAGGGGAGGAGGAGCGCGGCCATGTTGCGAGGAAGACACTCGGCAAAAATGGCGGCGAGCACCGTCACCTGTGCTCTTCCTTTCATTCAATAATGACGCAATCCGTCCCTGGACTCGTGGTCCCGCGACCAGGGGGCGCAGGAAAAGTGAAGGAAAAAAAATGAGGAATATTTAACGCTCCCGGGGAGGGAAGCCGAAGGAAGCTCAACTTATGAAAGAGACTATAGTGCGCAAGGTTCGTCGCGTCAGAAGTTTGTAAGACGTTCTTAAGTTGCTACTTGGCTGGCTATATTGGCTAATTTATGGCGTTTCCGAGCCACGGTGTCTAGGAGTTATCCGTTGAATAGGCAGGCCGCTGTTGCCGTAGCAAGTTCTTTTATTCAAGTAGACAAATTGCCGGGAATTATAGCTCAACTTATCCCGATATCCATTAGCGTCATTCCCATTCATAGCGGGGTTAAACTGCGAATCTACGCTCTCCGAGTTGGGAACGATCCACTTTCCATTGATGGAAATGCCAAACAGTACTTCGCCACGAAAAACAATAAGTCAGCCAAGGCTATGAATCCACGTTTCGATTCTGGGACAAAGAAATACGTCTGCCGTTGGATCAAAGTGGTGTCCGTTCATTTTTTCTCTCTCCCTCCCACTCTCTCTAGCGATAGAGTTTCAATGGTGGGCAGACAGGCGTGAAAATGAAGGGACACCCGGTGTACACGGTGAAAAAGAGTAAAGCCCCGATAATAGGATTACACCGTGTCGAGCGACAGATTTCGACTAGATATTCAACTGGCCTGCAGCTTCAATATTTGATAACTCGAATTAACGTTCCTACGATCCCTGTTATCGATCCGCCCTCACGGCCCCGTATTTCATATAATCCACGGAGACGCTGCTGAAAATCCGTGGAACGTTTGTCATAGACCGCTACACGAAGCTTTTCCGTGATCTATCCCATGCCCAGCGCTCAAATCCCATCTACTGGGTGTTCCATTCCACTCTCCATAGCACTTGAGCCTTGCAGAGGAAATTCGCTGTCCCTCGTATCCTAGTCTTAACCACGAAGTGGGCTGCGATATTTTGAACAGGGATTGTTCTGCCTGACTGGACGTAAAATTGACAAAGACGGTAGTGGCCGAAACAAAGTGGTCGGGCATAAATGCTCGGGATCAGAAGACAATGTATCGACCCGCAAATGCAAAGCTTGAAATAACTATTGGCCACGAGGGCGTGCCATGAAAGTTTTATTTTCCACGGGAGACGGCAGAGTAAGTCGAATCACGTGATGAGTACTTCGTGCGGAGGGAATCGGAAAATTATTCACGGTGCATGATATTCTAGATCGCCTCTCGTTCATATTTTATTCAGTGGCCATAAATCCCGGGCATTCCATTAAGCCTGCACGTTTGCATGCATTTTTGACATTTTTTCCCATAATCGTGACCGATGCATACGCGGCTGGGCCTACGGGGGGCACAGACGTCGTAATTATGTAGGCACCATGGCGCTGCAATCGCCAAGCGACGAGTTTCCCATCTCGGGAGCTTCGCGTCGTGCCTATGAACCATTGTCCATTGTTCAACCAGATAACTATTCCAACTGCTGCCGAGAGAACACGTTGTTTACGTGCGTACCACGTGCAGCGTTCTACAATAAACCATATCGGTACCGGAAGATTGACTGTTGGGTGTTAATTTCCCCTTGGGTTAGTAGAGCCCCGCTCCTAGTGTACATTGTGGAACCCTCAATTCTACAATTATTTATAAATCCAGGACGACGACGGAGGTGATCTGATTGTGAGTAAATAAATCCAACCTATAAATCGCCAATGAGGATTCGAATGATCGAGAGTTCTAATTGTCCGGCACTGTGGAGGAGGAATGAAAAATCGAATCACGATTAGGGCGATCTTTCGTGGCTTCGCGCTGCTTCATTCATCCTTCACATTTCCTACCCTGGATCCTTCTTATTCGCAGCATTATCATAATACCATCGGCCGCTACGTGACGGGAAAGACGTATCGTCGTGGCTCGTTCTGCTTTCCCGATCCATCTCGCGGGCTTATCGTTCCCGCCTTAAAACGAATGCGAATTAGCCCTGACTTTGGTAGACAGACAGTTGGTACACGCCGGTGTACATTGGCGGCGAAAGGGGCGAGCAAAAATCGATGAACTCTTGGTGGATGCTTGGCGCATCTGAGTCTCGAAATGGCTGATGGTTTCGTTCTCAACTGTGCATTATTCCAATTCCCATTTCGTAATGGAACAGTAAATTGTCCCACTGCACGCTGCACAGCAATTTTTCGAAGAGTGTGCGATCGCGGGGCGCAAGGATATTTGTGTATCGTGCAACATTTACGTACGGCTAAAAGACTGTTCGAACAAGTGTAGTTGTTTGGAAACTTTGTTTCGAACGTTAGCGCACGCAGACGCTCGCTTTATGCGGCACATCTGTCGACAGAAGAATCGCTATAACTTGGGAAACCTGTTCCGCTCGGTGTCCTCCACTTTGGGATCTTGGATGCCCTAGATACGGTACTGTTACTGAGGCAGACTGATCGGTGTGATTGAGCCAGGTACATTGATTTAAACATGGGGGACTTAGGTGGGAAATTCAAAACCCTCAAGGACTACAGTCGGTCTAAAATTCTGTCAGGACTATAGACTTCAGTGAGCAGAAAAGTCTTCGGCAAAGATGGCCCGGATTCGTCAGTCATTAAAACGTCAGTCACAGAGTTCGTATAAATCTCCAGGTTGCCATAGTCGGGACTTGCAAGTAGCCATCTCTGAATGTCAGTTCATTAATCCACTGGAACAACAGATGAACGAATCCTGCTGCATGTACGAAAGTACGTCTGACCCGGCGTCAGCGAGTTCCCCTTACAAATAACTTCCCATATCGCGGCTTATATTCGCTGGTATATATTCCACACGTTACATTAAGCCAACACGAACAGTACATGAAGGCTTACATCGGTACTTGCAAGAATTTCCAAAGAGTTTCCACTCGCTAACGTCTAAACGCGTTGAATTCCTGTCGGCGGCTCCCACAGGAATGAGAACGGAAGCGGATGGTTGGCAGGGCGCCAGACGACACTCCCAGCTTCTTTCTCACTCCTGCGAGCATCCTCACACGTACACACAAACTGGTGGTAACAGGGCACGGTTCCTCCCCAGCCAACGGAGGCCAAGTAATAATCCTAACTCGCGGGTTAGCTGGGCTTAATTAGAACAGGGGTTAGTGGCTGGCTCCACTATTCGATGCTAGCCACCTCGCTTCATTTAGCACCCTTCCTGCCACCGAAGAAGCTCTGCCTAGATATAGGAGGACCAGTCCTCGACTGATACCCAACCAGTCATTGTCCTAACTAGGCTGATCACTGAACAACAATAACTGAGACAACCGAGAAACAAATATATCAGGAAAGAGAATTTTGGAACGAAACAGGTGGGCTAAAGCAACTGGCCACGAGGACATTGGCTGGACCTGGGTCAGGAGAAACGACACCGAGACCCGGCGAAAAAAGAACGGTGGCTGACAGGGGAGACGATTTTCTTCGAATTGGCTGACGTCGCCGCGTAGCTAGATCGTGGCTCGATCAATCGGCCTTTTTGCGACTCGTCGAAACGCGCAACTATCCGATGACGTTCGATAAAACGACCCGACACGCTCACCGTGGCCGTGGCAAAAATGACCGGGCACAAAGGAGGATCCTTTGTGCGGAAACGGCGACGAAGCTGACAAGGGCCGTCAGCCGGCACAAAGCGCATTCTTTCGCGTTGATAATAACTGCGAGCTCGCGAATTCCACTGGCAATCTCTGTTGCCCGGCACGCGTTCCCTTTTTCCTCAAATATTTTCGTCCGCCGTTCACGATACAAATATCAGAGAAATCTGGAACGACTCGGGAGCTCAGAGATCCTACAATCGGGCTGACCCAAGTATTCGTCTGAATACATTGACCTGTTCTACATAAAGAGACACTGATTGTGAGACTGCGTCTGACTATACGCGGATCTGTTCTACTTAAGCCAATGTCTGACGATCTGGGGGGAATGTAAAGAAAATGTTTGCAACATTCGTCGGCTGTTCAGCGAATTAAGTTGACCCTCACCTGTTCCGGGACGTCCTCCCTTGAATCCTGTTCAGCAGTGCTGGTTGCCGATTGCAGGGCACGAGTATCCATAGTACGTCATCCTCCTCCCTGTGTCTAGAACAAAGAAAATTCAAGGTGTCTATTAGAACCGTGCCTGCAAGGTCCAATCCGCCAATGATTGCAATTTAGTTCTAGACTATTTATCGACGGCAGAAACGACGAACTGTCTCCAGAACAAACTCTGCGTGTTCACACAGAAAACACAATTCCTGCGGCGGACCAAGCGCCAAAGCCAAACGTCGTCAGAATCCGGGCACTTTCGACAGCCTTGCTTGGCACGATCTTGTCATGGATCTGCTGGTGTCTCAGTCAACGATCAAACGTCTGAAAGGGACCGGGACAGCGTGCCAGCGTCAAAGGGGACGTGTCAGCTCGAAACGATTCATCGTTTAAACAAAGGCGTGGGGAAAGGTACAGAGGGAAGATTCAAAGCCCACCCTCTTTTTAAAAGGGTTAAACGGGCCAGCAGAGCGTCGCGGTTGAACGGACCAGAGAACTTCGGCGGGTCAGCTGATCCGCTTCACTATTTTATACATAACCTGTCCGAAGTTCAATGATGGGCAGGTGTTCCAAGACGAAGGAGTAAAGAGGAGTAGACACGATTGCAAGGGTAATCGATAGTCGTGATGAGAACCCGAGATAACTTGGAAAACATGTATTCCGTGAACAACAGCTGAAGGGAAAACGAGAAAGATACACCCAGGGGTGGTGTGGGGGTCGAGGCAGTACTGGCGAAACCGGGTCAACTGGTCTGCCCCGGGAAATATGTAACTTTGGTCGAGTGCATAACCGCGTTACTGCAAATTCGAATAATTTTTACGCGTACGTGTCGGCGCCTGTTTTTGGTCGCCACTCGACCGGCGTGCGGTGAGATTTATATTTTTAATTGCACGACGGAGCGACAAGGATGAACGCAGAGTAATTGCGCTTGTAACTTATCAAATTCTCTCCCCGTATTTCGCGGGCGGAAAATATGGTTTTGATTTGCGGGGATTTCCTCGCGGTGCTCGGCCACGCAACCGTGAAAATAATTTTCCCGGCAATTCTCGAATGATTAGAAACGGGGTGAACAAACGAGACGACAATTTCTACGTTATCCTGAAACTCCGTTATTATAACTGAACAAAAACTGAACCAACCGTTTCGGGTGCGGCTTGGATTAGGGATCACGTACATCCGACTCGAAGACTCAAGATCATAATGAGTCCCGGGGCACGGAGGCAAGTGAAACGCTTATCGCAGGCAAGCAGTTCATCTGCCTAACGTCCTGGAATCTCGTTTCAGGTGTAATCTCGGGGCACTGATGCACGGCGACACAATGATCCCCGCCAAGGATTAATACCACATGCGTCGTGCCTGGCGTGTTCGCGAAAAAGAATTCCGCTTAATTCCCAACTCCGCGACGGAAAAAAGCGCCAGGCAAGGGCGACAGGAACGAACCAGTGAAAGAAGGGGATAGAAAGACTCGAAGACCAACTGCCGACCTGACGAATCCTCCATTCTGACGTCGGCCAGGTAGGCCAACTCTGGGCCCTGTTGGCCCAATCTCGCTCAGCATTTAGTGAGCCTATTATCGCATGGAAAGGCAAGATTCTAATTCCACCAGGTGTCTGTGTGCGTAGAAACGAATTTTCCACGCTTCCAGTCGTTGTCCCGTCGATGCCTCTCAGCCTTCAGCCGAGCGGAATTAACTTGGACCAACGCGGCAGCTGGGGCAGATCCGTCGCTCACGACCTGTACGACGCGGACGTCGGCTCACAGAGTGCATTATTATTAGGGCGTCCGGGTAGCCGGTTTCGTTGTCTCTGTCGAGTTGCACAGGCCCCTCTACGTTCCATCACGTTGCTCAGCCTCTTTTTCAACCTGAACTGCTCCCTTGCGCGAGCGCGAAAGTGCTCTCCCCTCCAACCCCTTTTTTCCGTCGCCTCTTTCGTCTTCATCCTCTCGCCATTTTCTTCCCCCGT
Source organism: Nomada fabriciana (assembly GCA_907165295.1). Taxonomy (NCBI): domain Eukaryota; kingdom Metazoa; phylum Arthropoda; class Insecta; order Hymenoptera; family Apidae; genus Nomada; species Nomada fabriciana. The sequence continues at coordinate 8,723,671 of OU015699.1, read as the reverse complement.
CTGTTTTTCTTCTCCTCTTCTTCGGCGATGCGTTTTTGCCAGGCCGCGTTTCATGCGCGCCAATTTTTTGCTACCCCCCCTGCTCGCCATCCTCCCCTTCGACCGTTACTGCACCCCACTCTTTTTTCTCGTTCTCGTTATTCTTCGCCACCCGGTATTTTTGTTGCGCCGCTTTTCTCCGTCCGATGTTTAGCTTTCCACGTTCTGCCACGGTGTTTCGCGTATTTTTCCGCCGTTCCTCCTCGCACACCCCCAGATCCTGTCCTTCAGTGTTGCTTTCGTTGCGATTGAAAAAAGGCTTCCATTACGACGGAATCGTTGAGCCGTTACGATTTTCGATTGTTTAATTGTACACCGATTGAATACTTTGAGTATTAACCACGGTACCCACAAGCACATGGGGTTCCAGAGGAGGTCTAAACCTGCGGAGGTGCTGTTGAGTGCACGTGCCACGCGACTTCTGCGCTTTAAGGGCTGGCCTTGCGATCGGCTTGTGGAATAATAAATAATGCGGTCAGCGCGCTGGATCGTTGTTCTTTCGTTGGGCAGAGCGGTCGGGATACTGTCACGGGGCTGACCAGTGTTTTGGTCAGCGTTCAGATTTAACGGGGACACGCCTGGGGTCTCGTGTTTCCAATTGGTGGAATTAGTCGCTTTCTAATGGGGGTTGGTAATTGTCGTTCTGTGTACCGGGATATCGGCGTATCGGGTTTTAATTTGGGACCGTCAATGCCGTTTGCAGTTTTAAAAGCAACGCCCCTTAATGGACTACGAAACTCCTCGGCAATCTCTAATTGAGTCCATAATTCCGCCGATGCGTCTTCAGAAATCCTAAAACCCGATCCTCCTCGGAACCTATGTCGAAATTCGAACATCCCCATCGTGAACCCTCGAAAATATTCGGAAAATTACTCACACGCAACACCAATCTAACACAACGACTACAAGAGAAACGTGAACTTTAACGTCACGAGAACCGTAGCCACGGTATGCCGTGCTTGGACGGAAATCGTTCGGCACGAAACCGCGTTTCCCGCTTTGAAGGAAGCACTCCTGGTCGCTTTTGTGCTCGCAGGGTGTGCGTGGGTCTGCCACGAGAGCGTAGGAACGCAAGACAGCAGCAGCCAGTGCTCGGGGCTTGATGAATTCCGTCCGGACAGAGTTCTGAAGGGGGGGATGGTGGAGCAGAGAAGGAAGAGGAGATGGCACGGGGGGTGAAGGTAATTGGAGTTGCGTGGCGGGGCTGTTGGGAGGGAAAAAGGCGACTCGTCGGGACGATACCGGTAATATTCTGCGGAGAGACCAGATAACAGGCTAGTACGTGAGCCAGCCACGGGTATTCCTGTTGTTCGGAGTGTAGCGGTGTAGGGTTGCTTTAAGTAAAACTCCTTTCCACGATTTTCCGCCGGAGAATAAAGGGTGAATGTCTTACGGCTGAGGGAAGCGAACCTCGCGGCTGATTTGCATTTACGGCGAGGGTCTACGAGGAACAGCCTCGACTCGCCTATTCCGCCTGGATTATGTACCCACAAAGTGGTGACTCCGCGAGAAACCTATCAGGAACTAGTTAAAAACTGGCGAAACAAAGTTGCCCGGACTTGCCCTGACGTTTGCTGTCAAAAACGAGGCAACCGCCAAGACAGTCTTCTAATAAAGGAAGCAAAGAAGAATGCAGGACATTAGCAGGCCTGCTTCAACCCTTCCTACGTCCAGCTCAGTCTCAGTCCAAGGTGGCAAAATGCTCACCGATGCAATCCTTATTCCAAACTATAATCACCAAAACATAAATTTAACGAGCACCAGGAACGTGTCCCTGCTGCTTCACCTGACACCTATTATAGTCCCGGGACAATTAATTAGACCGAGCTCGGCATTTCGATGAAGGATTAAGAACGGCAAGCTCAAGGTTTGGAGACAACCCCCGATACAACCGGACTCACCCCTTCGCGCACCTGGCCACCTGAAATAATGCATCGATCAGCCCTCGGACCAGGTGACAGAGGCGAGGTCCAGTCCCCTGAGAGTTACCTGGGCAAACATCTTAAGACGTGCTCGCGATCGGTCGAACGTGAGCGACCTTTTCACCAGAGTTCCCCGCCAACTTTCCGCAAACTTGCGAACAGTACAAGCCCGTCGATGCCAGCGTCACAGTTAAGTTTCACGGGAGACGGTGAAAACCTTGCCGCGCCAGGGACCAGGGATTCACTTTATGGCCCCACGGTTGCAATTTGAATCTCGCCGACGATCTGACAGATAGGCATGATGGCTGCCACAGTTGCATCTGGACGGGGTTATACGACGTTCCCTGGGGACAGGTGTTTATGGTGTTTCTTCTTTGAAGAATGACCGGACGCTTCTGTAGTCCCTGACGGGTGGGCGCGTGCAGTGGCCCAAGGTTAAATATTTGGGAAGCTGCTAATGGATTCCTAGTTCGACACGTAATTGCAGTTCCAGACTGGTCTGTCGACACTGGAAACGTTACAAGCAGTCGGAGAATTATTATTATTGTTCTTGCTGGTTGCTTGTTGCTAACAATCGTTTGTTACCGATTGCCTGCTGATCGAGAGAGTCTGCGCCCTCGAGGAACGGGCATTTTAATTATAATTACGAAAGAAATTGTAATTGTTTAACGTTTCGTGCTCCGTCGGTAGATCAGCAAGGTGGGGAAGGTCGACTGAGAAAAAGTGCCTCGAAATGACCGGCTCTCGATAAAGAACGCGGACAACCTTTCATTACCAGGAGAAATATAATCGAAACTACTCCCAATAACAAACTAGGAGAGCCTGGACGACGCACGATCCCATTAAAAATCTGTTTTCCCGCCCCGTATCAATGATCTTTCGCCCTGAAAATCGCGTGCGGTATCCAAGCAGCCGTGCAGTCACGATCCCACCCCGTCCCTAACGATCCGTTGTTACTTTGATAAAGTGCATAAACACAGTCGAGGGAGTGGCTGTAATTTTATTTTTCCCCTCCCTCCCGAAAAACGAGTCACCCTGTTGATCGATTAGCTGTTCGTTTCTGCTACTTCGTGTCTCTGTGGATTTTGCCCGGTTTGTGGGGGAGTAGATGATTAAAATGATTTCGAGTCGCAAATCAAAATTAGGTATCCGATTATTATTACTATTACTATATTCGAAAATAATGTCCAAGTTATTAAGCGAAGGGTGAAAAATTCGAGGATGGGTGGAAACAGTTAGTACACTTTGGAAGTAGCCAGTTCGGCCAAGAAATTAAATATACCACGGCGACTGTTGGTCTATGAAGGTGCAATAATTTACAGAGCACTTTGGCTCATATCGAACCACCGAGAACATTTTATTTTTAGCCAGCGATAAAACCCGTCCGAAAGGGATGGGTTCTGCATTTGAACAGTGGCAAGTAGCCGAACAATCTCACGGACACAAGCCGAACACACAAAGGGGACTATAGTATTAACTTCGAGAACTATGGAAAATTTCCTCCAAGCGTTTCTCCTTCTCTCAAAATTCTAATCCTTTCTCTCCCTGTACAGAGGAAGATAGGGTTGGTTCGCAAACTTATTTGCGACGTGGAAAGTTGCACGTACGTGTGCCCTGCTACCAATACACGGCAGTGTAATGCAGCTGTGGATGGGTTCACAAAGAAGCCATACTGTGTAAGACTTTATTATTAAAAAATTAAATAAGAACAAAATTAAGCCAGAGGACTACAGTCTATGGGACGACGTAAGAGACTCCGATGGCATCAGCGTTCGGTTTCGATGAGGTGTACATTCCTTTTCGTGCGAACTACTATCAGGTAATCCTGCACAACGGAGCCGGGTAATATGACGTTCACGAGACACCTGACTAATGTAATAACGCGCGATGGGAGGGATGCAATGAAAGCTTCTGGAAACTGCATGCTAATTAGAAGGAAATTAGAATTTAGATTAGTCGAATGTTATTTCTGACGTGGCACCGTTGTTTCGAGGGCCCATTAACATGAACGAATCCCATTCAAGGGGAAGCCCGATGTTAATGCTGACTTCCGCCGGGAGCTCCGTCGGCTCGCGAGGAACTGAGAAGAAACCGAATTAAAAATCATATTATGAGCGTGGCGTAATTCATCTCAGCGTGGCGACAACAAAATTCTGATTTAAGAATGAACTTAGAAAAACGTGAACGAGAACTTGCCCCTGGTTAGATCGAACTAATCTTGCTGATACTTCATCGAATAGAGCTTCCATTAGAAACAATTCGATTACGTCCCAAGCTAATTACCGTCGTCAGGTCGAATCAGGTATGGACTAGCTTAATGACGGACCTTCAATGTTTCAGGAAGTGGAAGGTCTTGTTAGGCGGGCGCAGATAAATGTTAGACAAGACCAGGTCAGAATTCGAGCATGGCAACTCAGTTAGACTACCGCCAGAGGGACTATACCAGAGCTAACATTAGATCCACGATAGGATACATTAATACTCTATTAACAATAATTCGATATTAACCCCCGAACAGTGTATCCCGAGTGAGACTCGGGCATTGCGCCAGATCCGGGGGGAAAATCTCTGGTAAATTTCGTTGGGGTGGAGAATGGTTTCGGTGGAAGACCCAACAGCGGCAAAAATGAAGGGGAAACAGAACGCACGTCCGTCTCTGTGACAGGGCCCTCGAGGAACACGTGGTCTCGTTCAGTGGCGTCTGCGGGGGCGGTTAAAAATATTCGCCATCCCCTGCGAGAGTCACACCTCCACCCTCCGCGGCGCACGGTAAACGGTAAGAGCGTTAATTGCTCTCGCTCTTGAAATAACACTCGATTACTCGCGCAGCCGAGTTAGCAATTTCCTAAATACGAGACGGCCGGGAAAGGGCAGAGGAAGAAAGGAAGAAAAGGCATCAGAGGGTTGGCGGGAGGGTGGGGAGGCATGAAAAACGAGGGTGGTCGTGAAACGTTAGCCGCATTTAATTCTTCCACCCCCGCGACTAGGTCCTGTCTCTCTCACCCTCTGGATCTCTTTGTGGCGCAGCTCGATATATCCTAAACGGCGAAACAAACTTTGCAGATTCTACAAATTCTTTTTTTTCCCCAGGGTTTTCTGAAAATCCCGCCCTCGTTGCCCTGCGATTTAAAAACCTTCGATTCTGCGACGAAGAAGAGCTTAACGTTTCAAAGCGATATTTTCCCTTAGTCTTCCCCCGTACCGTTGTTATTTTTTTGTTTCTTTTTGCTTTATATGGGGAGATGAAACTTTTGCCCCGCGCTTCCTTTGCACCCCTGCGAGGTATAATAGACGGGGGAAGCAATTTCACCGGGCAAGAGTTGTTGTTAGAGTGCAATTGTTTTTCTTGGGACATAGACTTTTTGCAACGAAGAAAACAAACACGTTGCCGTGAGTTAAACACTCGGCGAACACCTCCCGGAACACTCCACGAGAACACGGCAACACCGGTTGTTCCCAGCGAGAAACAATCGACCCCGCGACCAAACGATCCCCCGGGAGCAGAGGGGCGATCATCGCGCCGGGAAAGAGCATTCGCAGAACTTTAGTCCAAAAGCAAACGGTCTGCCGCGGACAATAAAAAGCGGAGGCCTCCTTGGGAAAGCGAATTAACAAGCTGAGCTCGTGAACGCTGGTGACTTCGCGCCCTGAGAGATCGCTTTCTGCAACGGTTCAAGCCGTTCCGTCAAGGAGCACAGTCGAACGGGGATGATTTTTAGATGGCCCTCGACACGCGCCCCCTCGCGTTAATTAACTAATTACACCACTGGACAGCTACGAGGCACGTCGCTGCTTCTTAGGCCAGCCTTGGAAACTGGTCTCTTGGCTCCCTGATGAGACCTCACGTGAATGTCTTTTCAGGCAACCCTTTTGAGGCTATTGGTCGAGGGAAGTACAGTGACGGGACTGGTACAGAGACACGTAGGGTGTTTTTTTTTACTCGTATCTGTTTCACGTTTCCTGCTCAGTGGCCACACTTGGCATTTTATAAAGTTGTCATTCTTCTTGGCTATGGGCAATTTGGGATGAACAGGACACTCTGATGAGCTCGACATTCAATCACATTGTGCGACATTGAAATATTCCAGACACGGGGTGCCCTCGAGAATCGAGGAGGCTCTTGGACGAACGAGCGACTAAAGCAACCGATAAACAGAGGTGTCCGAATGAGCATAGCTCCCTCAATTTCGACAAGAGTCGAAACCATTGCACCCAGTGCCTGGCAAGCGACACCAGTGCCGTTTACCGTGCACAGAGCACGGCAGCCTTCAATATGGCGCTTTCAATTTTCTCCATTTAGCTCCTAATGAAGAGATGACCCACGGCAGATGGTGGCATAGAGGATGTCCTTGATGCGGACGTACCTTTCTTCACTCTCTCCGCTTTGTCGAACCCGGAGAGAAGGCCAATTTCCAGCGTTTCCCCGCAACTGACTCGACAAACTATGGATCGCGTCTCGAAACACCATGGAACAATGGATTTCTCATGGAGGATCGAATTTTTCTTTACGCGTCACGTCGAAATTTCGCGGGAGCTCTATTGAAATTATCGGCTCGACGATGAAACACGGAAATCTCGAATAGAAGTACGTTGAAAATTGGTTGCAGCGGACGTTCAGATTTTACACGGATATTGGAGCCGGCGAAAGTTTCCGATTGAAGAATAAATTGGGGCATCAAGTGATTGGAAGGCTGCCAAGGCCGGGATTTTTCGAGAAATCATAACGGCAAGGTCGGAATGAAATGCACAGTGAAGGTACGAGAAATAATTGCCCCGTCTGACCCAGACTGGACGAACCACAAAAGAACAAAAGCAAAACGGAAAACCGTTTCACCACTCTCTGATAAAAAGAAAGGTCCTCCTTGGTCCGAAACAGCTGAAAGAGTTCCCATCGCTGAAACGAGACTACTCGCGACAATAGGGGGAATAGAATCTCAATGGAGACAATCAACTCTGACTCCTAAGGTAGCTGAACAACCACCGAGCCGTTCCCCCTACCGAAACTTCCCTGCTCAATATACCTTGGATATCGGCGAGTCACGTCTCTGCGTAGGACGCGGCGGCTGGTCCCGCTGAAAAATTAAGGGGATCGATCTACTTGGGATTCCCCGCGAATTCCCCTGTAATATTCACTAGGGTCAGAGTTATTTTATATTCGCGGCGTCTCTCCTCTTTGCGGGCCGGGGTTCTTAGCGCGAGGCAAGTTGGGCAAAGTGCGGCTGCGTGGCATAAAGGGAGCAGGAATCCCCGGCTACAGCGGCTGAGTTTGTTGGTGACGCGAGGGAGGACCGGTTATATTAGATAAGTTCTGTCGCGCCAAGTAGCGCGTTGGAAACTGCCTGCTCCCGTCAGACTAGACCTCAGACCTCGAGGGGTTCACAGGCTGGTTACCCTTGCTTTCTTCGCGTCACCCTTCTAAGCCGACCGGTCCTTCATTACGCCCTAAATGAAGAAAATTGAAAGCACCGCCCACGACCCTCGCCCTGTTGTTATTTTATTAACACTGCGAATCGACGTCTGGCAAGGCGACAGTCTTGGCCTTTGACGGGTCGACGGGGGATCCGATTAGACAGGATTGCTCAAACTGACTTTTCTATGGGTTAGGTCCGGGGAGAGACCTGGTGAGAATCCCTGAGAGAGGACAGCACGAAACGAATTGGCGATAGGTGTTCTGCGTGCATTCGAGAATCTTGGGTTAAGAGAAACAGGAACGAACGAAAGAAATTCAATGGCCCAGGTGGAAGCGTACGAATGATCCCTAACCCTTTCCCCGGAGAAGGTCCAGTGAGGTGGGAAGTATTCCGTGGAGTATCCCATCACTTGGGGCACAGGAGGTTAAATTACAAGAGCAATATCGCCGTCCGAATTTCCCGGATCATCAAACAGCTTGTCTAATACCCCTGTTCCGGCTGCTGGTCCGTTCCATACGATCCGGAGCGGCGCGACAACCTAAATCTCACCCCCTCTAGCAGGGGATCAGATTTCCCCGTGTGCAGTTCAATGCCAGCTGAAATCGGAGTGTAGGGAGGTTAGGGGGGAGGGGGATGAAAGGACAATGACGAAGAAGAGCCGGTTCAGTTGGTTCCGAGTCACCTATGCACGCTTCGTTCAACGCAACCCTCGTATTCTCCGCCACCCCTACACCCATTCGTTCGACTTAACTTCCGCTTATGCCGACGGAGTTCGACTTGTTTGATGTGCTATCGATCGCGCCACGGCAACGCTGCTCATTAGTAGCGAGTAATTACCTCGACGAGTGCCCTTGATGCGAACGTGGGGGCCCCTGTTTCCCTCCCCTGGGCGCATTTACGCGAATCAATTAAGTGTCGATTAAGACTTTCTTTCGTGTCGAGCCCCGGTGTGTCATAAATTAATGGGGGGTATTTTTTTAACCGCAATTAAGTGTACCAAGTGCGCAGCCGGCGCTTCGTGTATTCTGATAGTTTGTTTATCGTGGAGGGGAATTGGATGTTTATTACAGTCGTGTATGGTTGATCGTGATACCTTTGCATTTCGAGGGGTTGGTACGAGGTAGGGAGGCCACCTGACAACGGTGTAGCGCTATCGATTCAGTCACAATCAGTATCCTTATCCCTCATAATAGTATCAGGTGATTAGCTTCACAAGCGGTCCCTGAATCCAGCTGCGGGAGCCCTTGTCTGATTAACTCTGTAGGGATTTCCCCAGAGTTCAATTTATAGGGCAAATGATGCTGTTTCCTAGAAGTTTCATTTTCCCACGTCACGTCCTGCCTCGGTAGCTTCGTACCACGGGGAATGTAAACACAGACGAACTGTCATTTCGTAAAAATGTGAGGAAGGTTAACATTGAAAGATCGTTCAACCATTAGAGAGGGCGAGATTGGCCATTGGAGACCCATGGGCAGTAAAGATTCAGGGGGATGAATCACGCTGGAAACGATTTCCACTTTTACGACCTAGCCACGTGCCTCGGTTGTTGTCACACCATAGACCCATAGGTCCATGACCAGTCAAAACATACTTTCGCCAGATTTTATCCGAAAAGTCTTTGCCCACATAGTGGCTTACGCGTATCTGATACCAGGGATCACATGATCCTATGATCGATACAGGCTCGTAGACCCAACTGACACAACTTATAACAACCCTTCGCTAATCTGGACACTCGAATTAGCTAGGACTATAATTCCCATTGCAGTCTCAAGCGCCTAGTGCCGCGTTTTACCCTAATCCGATTGAACTCGTGTTGGCCGATACTGTTTCCCCGTGGACGTCGGTCGCTGATAAGGACGATCGAAAGGAATCGGGTTGCCAAAAACTTGAGGACCACCCGCAATCCCAAAAACGGGATTCCCATGAAGGAATAACACAAGGCCAATGGAAATCCCGCCCGAGGCGAAGGATTAGATCGCTGCGTAAACACCGGGTTATTTCAATTAAAGATCCGCCGGCACAATGAGTCCCGGGCTGTTTAACACCCAGTTCGAGCGGATAGAAAATTAAGATCGGCCGCCGGGGAAGGAAAGTTCGCCCGGGGATCGACGGTTATTCAAACAAGTTCAGAATTGTTCGACGATTCATCCGTCCTGGTCCACTTCCCGCGACAGATATCGTTTCAAACGATCCCGAGACTTCGTTATACCTCCTGGGACCGCGATCGAATCACGTATACCTCGATTAGCGGAGCGGAAGGTGAAATGTGAGGAAACCCAGCAGACGTTTGTCATTAGCTGGACGGAAACGGGGTTCGAGGCCAGATGGAACCGTGGCCTGATTAGATGGGACCTGGTGGAAAGAATCAAGCCGCCGGAAAAGGGTATCCAGGGGTGAGATTTAATAAAAGATTCCCCCCCTGGGTCAGCAAAAGTAGCCTCCTTTAGTCTCGGGGCTTAGTCTCGCGATAAGAGGAAGGTTTCGAGACGACGTGCTATCGAGAGCTTTCCGAGAGGGAACCTTCCAGCCTGGAGCTCTCTGCGAAATCGCGTTTACCCTCGTTACCCCCGGTGCCACGGAAATGTTTCGGAGACATACACCCCTATTCCTACGACGGAGTGGCGAATTCTTGCGGCTGAGGGAGAAAACTGTCGGAGGAGGAACCGAGGTGAATGGTAGCCGGTGAAGCAGTTAGCTCCCGTCAGGTTCTGGGATTGGGGATGATATATTAAACTGTTGTACAGAAAAATAATTAATTTCTTCGAGCGTTTTACCCGGGATAAGACCACCAGAGATACGAGACAGTCGGACCAGGTTCCCTAGGTTAGAAATTGACCGACCTAACCTAAGCCTTCCCCTTTGTCAGTCGCTCTGCTGATCAGGAAGGAATAGTCCCCGATGAACTTTTGCGAAACAATAAAATATAACGCCCCCATTTTCCGCCATCACGTTTTCGCGAACCGTAGACAGAAATACTGATCCAATGACCCGGCTATGCAAATTGTTCCAACGTGTTCGAGACACAGAAGTTCCAACGCGAAGTCTACCAGACACTCGGCCTGGGTATCGATCTGGCCAACAAGTTGGCCCGAGAGGAGCGAATTTTCTTTCCAAGCCACGTCACAAGTCGGCTCCCGCAATTTACGTGGCGAAGTAGCGCGGCTGGCCGACACGCGTGTGTGCCCACGGTATAAACTAGTTAAAGTAGTATTTCCGTGGGCTGATGACATTAAAACTCGGAAACGCGGGGACTTTCCGTGATCCTTCGTGCGGCACGCGAGTCCCGTCGTGTGGCAGCGAGTTTTTACACCATATGCAAATAGCCAGCCCTGCCTTAACTTTTAATTGTGCCGCGGAGCTGTTCCCCAGGTTCGAGCGTCGTTAAACGGGACAAGGCGCCAACGTTAATGAAATGTAAATTGCCGTGAAGACCGGCTTTGGAAGAACACCAGACAGGACAAACACTATCGATAGCAGGAAAGAACGAAATTTCGACAATATCCAACAGTTGATGGTACCTACGGTCATTGCATTAATTGTCCGCTGCGCCCACTAGACTGTTGTCTGACGCCAGTCTGGCAAACGTCTGAATAATACAATCCTAGGCTTGATATCGTCTGCGTTGTAAGATGAAATTCCAAATACTTTTCAGCAAATATAGAATACCAAACATATATAGTGTATGTGGGGACAATTCTCACATAGACTGCTAGGGGACGAGCACGACGATCCAACTCCCGCAGGTGAATCTATAATAAGTCGCCGCGACTATATACAGACTATATATTCCGACTATTCCCTAGTATCACTATGTCGCAGGCAGGGCCTGCCAGCATGCCTAGGACGAAACACAACCTTCTTCCTCCCTTTCTTTTCCCGTCGCTTCCTTCTTGCCCCATCCTACCAACCGATAGGTAATATAGAGTCGAAATTTTTCCCGGAAAAACTGTAAAATAATTAAACTATTAATTCGTCCGGGTGGGCAAACGAGGCCTCCATCTCTGTTTCGACCCTTCTTAATTAATGTTCGACGACAAGAGAAGGAAACACGAAAATTCGAGCCATAATCCACCGGCCCAATAAATCCCTGACGATGCAAGTAGCTGATCGCCCAAAAGTCCCTAGCAATCCGCGCTCGCTGCACCGCCACTGGCGAGCGAGAATCGTGCATATTAGAAGGTGGCGATTTATTAAAAGCGCATCCTCATTGTCGCCAAACCTGCTGACTATGCTCGTGGCAACGCGACTACTCGCACATATAGATTTACAGGCAGGCAAATACACACACTCACTCGGCCCCTCTCTCTCTCTCTCTAGCTCGCGTGTTACAGAGGACACGCTGGTTGAATCCTGATGGGGACAGGGTCGCAGTTTGCGCTGGTTATTCGCACGTCTACGTGTACCTGCGTGGCCGTGTACGTGTGGACATAAAGGAGTGTGTCTGCTTGCAGACTAATCGCATCTAATGAGCCGCACCCCGTCAGCGCAGATTAAAGCCACCGGTTACAGCGCGGTTAAATGGCCTTCCCCGGATAACGGTGGGGGAAGAAAAAAATCACCACGTTCGGGAAATTATTATTTCGTGCGGACTGCCCACCTTTTTCGCGAGCTTCCGCGGTCGGGAATAAGTAATACTGGCTGGCTTATTTTTAAGCGGCCCTTCTTCCCGCGTTTACTCGAACAGTAAACTGTCGCGTGATAGAAATCCTCCTTCAACTGAATTCGACTGATTCCGTGGATCTAGCTCGAGGTTGAATTCATTTTTCAAAATCTCCTGGACAAGTGGGTACTTTTGATCTGTATTTCATTTGTTTTCTGGGTCGAGTACGCCGCGGTGATATTTGATATTGCAAACGGTGATTCCATTATTTCAATGAGGCTTCGCCGAATCAGTCCTGAGCAGGGCTTTGAACCGGAAGCCCCTTTGATGATATTTCACTAGATAACTATGTTTTCCATTATCCACCTCGAACCTAATCTCACTGGTATCAAACTGCTATCCATAATGTTCACGTGAATTACAGTAATTAACTTCGAATCTGACCTGGGCTAACATTAATTTTCAACCCAAAAGGGTTGCCAATATTTGAACCATGAAAACCCACTGGCTATCATTCAGCCATCTCGTTGCTGAGAGCAACGTACGAAACGAGTACTCGGAACACGAATTTAGGCGAGAAGAAAAATATTGAGTTTTAATAAAAATTGTGAGGAACACTATTTTTCACCTTTTCCTGCCAGTCCTCCTTATCCCCGAACGTGCGCCCTGACGCGGCTTATTTAAATTTTCAGCAACCGTGAAAGGGTGGCCGGCGTATTTGTGTCGAACATTAAAACCACACGGTCAACCGCCGTCGTCTGATTAATCGGCAGGGAAACGTATTAAAAATACATTAGCACGCTGGCCGGGATATTGCTCGCAACCTCGACCCTGGCCACTCTAGGGATATACAAACGATTCGAATCTCGTTAGACGGCCGGAAACCGCTCCGTTTAACGTTGAAACGCGTCGATGAAACGATACGCGGGAATCAATACGGGAATTTCGCTTTTGTAATTGGTTAAACAATGGAAAGGGTGGCTCTGCTCGTCCGCCGATCGCAGACCAGAATTTATCAGCCGGCGATCAAACTTTTTAAAAAACTATTTCGGCAAAGGGGAAACCGGATACCCCATGCGGCAAAAAAAAAGTATATATACAATTATTTCGCGAAATCTATTTTCCCCCCTTTCGACGAAAGGAACCCAATTAATGGGGGAAATTTAAATTCAGCCAAAACCATAACAATCGACCCCGAAATTCCACGCAATTTGGGGCGTCCAGAAAGTCCCCCAATTTTATTCCAAGCCACTTCAAGCTGAGATTGAATAACTCTGACCCCACTACAATCCAGGACAACTGGGCACAGAGATCAGTTAGAACCTGTCTCGGGTCTTCTTTCAGTCTCCCCGCGACCCCCATAGAATTGTAGTCCATAGAAATCCCATTCGAATAGGCCCCCCCACATTTACCCCTGTCAATGGCCATCTGGAGACCTCACGCGGCGCATAATCCGACCCAGGCATTAAATCGCTCGCGTTTTTCCATCTGACATTCAAATTCTGCCTTCAATGTTCCACGACTCACCGAAATGGGGCAGACCTTAAACGATCCTCGCTTATCATCAGCCTGACGTGCAATCAAGGTGCAACAGCGTGCAACGTGCTTCCGTTGACTCACCTGGAACAAAGAAACAGGGGGATGGAGACATTAGTGCCGTGTCGTGGAAGTCGTGAAACGAACGTGCCACGGAGGGGTCCCCCGCGGGGGACACATTTTTGCATCCGTTCGACGCACGGTTTCTGAGATGTCGCCGGGTAAATGGCAGCTTTCATGCGAACGCGTCTTCAATCCCAGCCCTTCGTTACAAGCCACACACAGATTCTTTTGTCGAAGACCTGGCCATTCCCCTTTTCTTCTTTTTTTCTCAAGTGGAGCGACGCTATAGAGGGGACCCCGTTAGGAATGCGTATGGCAGATTCGAGTTTGAAAGAGACAAGGAAGAAGCAGAGTGGGACAAGTTCCCTTGCTGAGGAAAGTAGCTCCTTTCACGTCGCCCTAGGCAGGGGCTAATTGTTGCCCTCAGAGGCTCGGCAGGTAAAATTCATTGGAACCAGTATAATCGATCCTATCAGTTCAGAAGGAATGGGACTGAAAACACTGTTGATCAATAGGGTTGCGATTTGTTTCATAGGAGCAAGAAATTGTTTAACCAACGAGACTCCACGGAGCTTGGTTGTAGAGTTAACTAGGTACTGGTCGCATTTTGTGAAAAACGAAGGGAAGCAAGATTGTTTCTATTAATCTTGCCTTTTTCAAGCCAACGGTATAGTTTTGTTTCAACACGAAGCCACTTTATCTTGCGTCTTCGCCAAGGTTTCGCCGAGCTTCCCTTTGATCCCCATGACAAGTTTTTATTGGCTTTATGGCGAACAATACACCCTGTGAATCCCGTAACGACCTTTCAGACCTATCTGTGTTCCCGTTTCCCTGTGGCCATACTCCCCGATCCAGTTTCAAAGACCACCCCTGGCATTACGGAGAAATTAAAGAAACCGATTAAGCTTTTCTCCCCTGAAAACCAACCCTCGTCGTTTCGACAAGATCTTGGAAACAATTACGAAGCACCGTCACTATGAACAACTGTCATAGGGGATCGAAATTTCTATTCAACTTCTCAATCGAAATATTCCATTCACAAAAATATACAAAATTAATTAAACGATAAAAAAAAAGTGCTCTTTATACCCAAAGGAGACGAAACTCAATGCTGGACTCTTCTTTTCTTTTCGTTCCTTTTTTAAATTGTTAATACCTGCCAAAAGGAAGCCCTGGAAGTTTCACGAGGCAAGTTTACAGACTGGCGGCGTTTCCGCGCAATTTAAGCAAGAATTCAAATCGATGCCCGAACGAGGAAACTCACGATGCACCGATTACACGTTCCCCCGTTTCTATTTACCAAAATTGTGTCACGGTAAATATGTGAGCTTTACCCTGTTCGCACACACCGGAGAATATTAGTTCTACAACTTGCCGCGATATTGAAACGTTCCTGGCGCGAGGCTGCCGTTTATACAAAAGCCGGAGTTGCGGCCGAAACCGAACTTTCGGATGCGGCTGTAAAATGAAAGAAACCCGGCGGGACCAGGGGGACGGTAGTGAAACGGGGATTCCCAAGAAAACCGACTGAAACGGATCGATGGGGAACGGCAACAGGAAGAAATTCAGCGAGGTGGAACTCAAATCGAAAGAATAAATTCAGTTCTCACGGTTAATCAATAATTTTCAGTCTTGTCCCTTCAACAGCCAATTTGCGGAAAGGTTATTTGAGAGGTAACTTGCAAAACGTTCCACGCAAACTGTAAAACATGGAAAAGTGCATCTGCGAGGTGTAAGAAAAATCCAGGGTGCGAAATAAAATTGGTAACACCGCAGGTGTCCCAAGAACGGGTCCCCGCAACGTAACAGGCAGTTACGCTGAAACTTCGAGGCCCGAGCAAATAAAGCGCCACCTTGCATACTAGATACAGGCCAGCTCGAACAAAATCCAAAATCCAGAGAGTAGGTGGCAACGGTGATAACTAACTAACAGATTACCTAAGTTCCTAATATCATTAGGAACTTCTGCCTGCTGAATATTGCAATGAATACAAAAGTCCCGTCGGATATTTCGATCCCCGTGCGTTGTGGGCCCAAACATGACCTCGCACGTGCATAGCCCGATGAGGTCCCAACGAGACGTTTGGGTCAGCTGATACTATCCTCTTTGCACCTTTCGAAATACGCACGACTCCAAATATTTTTCAGTCAAAAGTTCATGGCCTTTATAAATACCCAATTAAATCGAGACCCTAATTTATTTATTCAGAAAAGAAGCAAGATAATTCTAAGAGCTTACCAAACAGCGTATCTAAATATGTGAACACTCTAAAGAATTTACCACTCACGGTTTTCCTGCCGGAATAAAAAAAAAAGGAACGGAAGGTCGCACTTTCCAATGACGTAAAGGTGAATCCCGACCCCTTAAGAATCCAAAGCATTTCCCGTGCCAAAGTGGATTACAGCGATCACAGGCTGAACTTAATTAGGGGCTGGCACATAAATAACGCGCTGGCGTCAAGAATACGAGACACACGGCAACTTTTCGCGTCCGCCTTTAATCCTGTCGACGTAATACTGGCTAATTGTGAAATGTGTCCCGGCTGAAGGCACTGCCGGAAAAACGCCGCTCCCTCCAGGATTACCCCGGTCGACGATTTACGATGACAAATCCGCGACGAGTGTTCTAGGACCCCTCTTCCCTATACGCGGCCACGCACACAACCTCGTGGCGCACACATACACCCCGTCGTTCGCTCGAGAATGTTCACGGACCTATTGAATCATCCGGCTGACGCCAGGGAAAATTCTATGCATGTTTGAGCGAGAAGCTTGGCTGATGGATGGGACTACAGTGTCTCCCTCTGAGCAAAGACATAGTCCCTTCTTCGGGGGGACGGGCAAATAGGGAAGGAGCCCAACTGACAAGGGATTCACCTCTCAGGGAGAGAGAATTTTCAATTATAAATAAATAAGAAGCATAAGAACCCAGTTAATGCCTGCCTTATTGCCTGCCACGAAATGGCAATCAGTTAGAATGGCAATCATAGAGACTATGATTTATGAGGGACCTAGGTAGCCAAGCACCCAGGCTGAATTTTTGTTCACCAATTGAGGCTAATCAGGCCACGAAGACATCCAAGCGGCCCGGAAGTGACGCGTGCAAGGCTGGATGATGTAACCAACGATAGTATAGACGGAACGACAGCTGACAGTATCTGTGGAATGCGATTCACTAAGGACAATGGTCCGCGTTATAACGGCCCGTATAGATAGCCCGGTAGCCTGGTTGAACGTGTACACGCGTGCCAACGTAACAACGCGAGGAATCGATACACGGCGAGAAGAGTGCATCCCCGAGACATACGATTCTCTGTATCGCGGTGGCTTGTTTGCAATTGCCAGCCGTGGTCAGCGAAACTGCTGATAAAACTGGTTTACCGGCCGGATCCGGGTAAATAATTGGTTAAATAATTGGCCCAGCGGTGTCCTGTCATTAACTGTACGTCTGTTGAAAGCTTGTCTGGCTTTGGGTCCGCCGGGGTCTGCAGTAGTATTGGTCGCAGCTTTTGGGCGAAGTGCATTTTTGAAATCTTCAGTTGTCTCTTTTTCTTTTGACCTCACTTATTTTTAACGCCCGACTGTTTGTAATATTTGGGACAACGTGGACAAGGGGTGACAGGGACCTTGCCCGTACAGGGACTCCGATAGGCCTGACAGCAGGTCTATAATAATTTGTCTATTTTCCTCCTAGTCGATATCGCTATAATTGATTTCTCGACGAAGATTGAAGAGCTGTGCCCGAAAACTATTTTCGTTCCACGTGAGTCGGAAGTCTGGGGAGTGTGTACACACTTGACTTCGTTACAGAACTTGACTGGCCCCTTGTAGACCAACTTGGCCGGAACTTCGATTACCCAAACTTATCGGGGAATACATTATTTGGGGAATTGATTTGTTTGCATAATCGAGCCGTCAGACTATAAACGCCGCACTGATTGGAAGTCTCTGGTAATTATAGCAGGAGACCGTAACGTTTTCGAAAGGCCACAACAGTCTGCCAACTATTTACAGTCCCGGGAGAGTCCGGGTGAAAAATACTGAAGGGCGAAAGCATAAGGGAACTGTAGACTCGGGCAAACGTTGCTCGAGAACACGACCGGAGGAGTGGCGAAAAAATAAATTTAAACGCCTGCTCCATGTCCGCGCGCGTAAGAAGTGGCGCCAGTGCCTGCCCCGTGTGTGCATTTGCATATGCAACAACGTGCAGGTTAGAGAATGCCAGGCCGCAGACACTTTGTACACAGACACCGGGACTAAAAAGCCTTACGCCGGATAAGTGACACCTGGAAAAAAAAAAGAGCGAAAAGGGGCCGTTTTAAATGCTCAAGTGTGCGGACACGGACCTTGCATCATGCGGCCAGTTGCATACCAGCCGGCCTGTACCCTGGAGAAATTGCACAGGCCAACTGTGGGGAAGCCCCGTATAATTGGCAGCAGTCAAAATTGTTTTTACCTCCAAGCTTTTCCTCTCTACAGTCCACGTCACTTCTGAGCGTCCGGGACACTTTGTACGACGTGGTCTGGGGCTTAGAAAAAAGCGATTCGCCGATCTCTAGACACGGTGAAGTGTGTAAAGACGGGTTGCTGTTGGCGACAGGTCTGACGGCCTACATAGAGGGCAGCACGGTTCGGGACGAAAAAAAAGGAGCAGTAGGGCAGTGATTACAAAAGCAGTCGATAGTCCCTAGAACGGGACAGCCACGTCAGATCGTCGAAACTGAATCGCAAATGGAAACGAACCTTAAAGGGAGCAATAATCGTCGTTCTTAAACGTCGCAAAATTAATGGCGGCCCTGAGCAGAGGAAACGCCGCTGTTCCAAACGTAAGAAACAATCAGCCCATTGTCTGAACGCATTCTCAAGGCATTCCCGTGTGATGGCTCTGCGGTGGCACTCGCACAGACGCTTTACATAATATCTTAGCCATTGTAAAATGCAAAGTACTGCACGCCGGGTCTCGCTGAGCCAGCTTTTCCTTTCGCCGCGTTCGCACTCCGCGTGGAGAGTGTGTGCACGGCGAGAGGCGAGCACACGGGGGACGAGAGAGAAGCAAGGGATGCCTCGATAGCAAGTTTTTGTCTTCTCATGTAAATCGCTACGTAGACGGGCCGATTGAGGGCTTAAGCACATATTTTTGTATTCCCATCTTAAGGCGAAGCCGATCGCGCTCGGCTCGAGTGAAAATCGATAACGCGGCGGCGTAGACACGTTCAATGGAATAAAGGGGACGTTTGTTTCGCGGCTGGAGAAATTGTTTCGGAGCGTTGAAATGATTTCGCGGGCGCGGGGTCGGGTGCGACCGAAGTGCGAAACGATTCTTGGAAATTGGCTGGCTCTAAATTCTTATTGGGCTTCCATCTGGATGGGGCGCAACTAGGCAAGCTGACGTGGAGGAACACTCCGCCTGTGGCACTGTTGTGTCAGCTGTGGACTTCAACAATCGCGTTACATGACGTGTCTCAATGGAATAGGTATACGTAGGGCTGTATAGGATAATTGGACTCGCTGAAAGAACGAGGAACGTTCGATCATGGTTTAAAAAAAGAGATAACTTTGTTTCTTTCAAACAAAGTGCAGTGATCTAGGTGGACTATAGCTAGCTAAATCTACAGGGCACTCTGTAAATAAGTTGGACACGTGGTGAACGTAAATGACGTGTAAAGATCTCTACAGATTGAACTTCAGGTAAGAGTGAATTGGAGTGAAAACGCTATTTGTGCCTGTTCTCAAAAGGGCGAAATATAAACGGCTGGCCTTTCTCCCTGCATAGGTTTATCAAGCTGGGGTCTATCAAACAAGGGTTACAGATCCTTGAAATTTACGACATAGAGTGCCACAGCCAGGTGCAAGCATAACTCTGGGAGTACAGCGGAATCTGTTCCGCAGTACTGCTGACACTTGTGAGCTGCGAAGAAATATTGGCAGAAGCGGCGTAGAATACAACGATCAGGCTTTGGCAGAAAATAGTCCCCTCGAAAACGAAATTCAATACCGGTGATAAAATTCTTCCGGCGATCCTTTTTTATTCCCGGGCGAAACAATGGTGACCATCGCAACCCCGTCATTCCTTTGGTAGAACGTAATTCGATTTTCACCTAGCTCATCGTCCCTACCTGGCCAATCCCCACTGCTGGCCAACAATCAACGATTAGACTGGCATTTCGATGACCAATTGTGGGTCAAAAGGTCAGCCGGCTCGCCCTCCACCTGCACACAGTTCGCCGCGTACCAAACGGAGAATTACTCATTTCGAATTTACAGATTAGGCGGTGGATCTAGCTGGATTTATAGCGTTTGGCTGGCACACAGTCCGCCCAAGGATTCGACTAATCAGGATAGGTGCTGCGCGAAATATACGACGAAAATTTCACACCTGTTTGTTTCCTGTCAACGCTGACCAAGGACGTCGATAACTTGGAATTACCTGATACCTTCACCCCGGTTAATTCGCGACTCAAACAAATGCCACCCCTATTTTTCCGTTCTGTCAGAACCTGACGGATCTGCGAAGCGATTTAAATAATTTCCAAATGGAAGTCTGCCCGTCCAAAAAAATCATTTCCACGATGGACGAAATTCGCCGCGATATCTGAACGATTGCCACGCTATCGATCGATGTATTCTATGGCGGGTTTTACGCTGCTCGTTACTCGATTATACTCCATCGAGAGTAATCCCCATCCGTCGACGACGCGACGGCGCTAGAGAAGAATCCACTTACCAGCGGCCGATCGGTCTGTCGTTTCAAAATTAACTCTAATCTAGGATCAGACCGCTTATAAAGTACTGTCTGAGATTTCAGCGGGGAGGAAAAAAATGGTCGTTACCTGTCTGCTTAATTGGACGAAACCGGACTACCTGTTCGATTATTCCACGGCAGCTTTAAGTAGCCCCACGAGCATCGATATGGTACGTTTGTTATCGATGGGATTAATCAAATTGATTTCACCACGGTTGCGTTAGTTCAATGGAGGAATTGTTTAGAAAATTTATGGAAAATTTATTCTCGCTTTGCGAGCAAACATTCTGAATAATCATTACTTCTTTTAAGTAATGACCCTTCAAGAGAGTCAATAAAATATGTCTTAAAAATTAAATTTTTAAGAGTAGAATTATCAAGCCAGTCAAAATGACTGGTTTTAGATTTCTTGCTTTAAAGTTATTAACATATAGGTATTGCTGCAGCAATTCACGATGACTTTCAATAAGGCAAAATGACAATTATATATATTTATTTAATATCCATTCAACCATTTTCGTGTTCATAATTTGTGTAACGTATACTGTCTTAATAGTACCAAAACCTATCGGTAGTTCTAGTGTTAACATTCAACTTGGGGGAAAAAATTAGTCGCCATTGAAAGCACAACTGTATTGTCAAACGAAACTTTTTCCAAAGCACAGTGTCGAAATTGTTTCGAGTCTAGTATCGACTTCAACTAGAATTCAAGCTAATACCCTATCTGTCGTTAATATGTCGTCGTGCACAGTTCCATTCAGCCTTGGGCGTCTTATCGTGCCCATTGCTTCGAACCACCCGCTATATGGGAAACCGTGCTCGCGTAATATCGATTACGTTATCGATGCTTAATCATTTACCATCCGATACAGTGCTACCACTGTGCAGTACACGCCGGTCGTATGCACATTTTATCTCTTTTTTTTCTTCTTCTTCTTCATCCTCGTCAGAGCTTACTGCGCGCTGGTTGCAAAAGGAATACGCGAGCAGCGGAATTTTTTTTTTTATTAAATATTTCACTGATACTCGGCGTAATTTTTCCACGCTGTATATACATTAGGGTTAGAGGCTGGAACACGTGGAATTTAAGTAGGTCATTTGCACAGGGCTGAATACATTCGAGGATTGTTTTTTAAGGCGATTTTTATTGCAATAAAAGTATTTTGTTTCGTTTTTAATAAAACATGGGGACGGGGTATTATTCACTCTGGATTAGGTGACAGGTAATGGATGGTAATGGGTTGAAAAAAATGGTGGTTTCAATGATTAACAAAAAAAAAGTGGTCCCACGTTACAAATATATACAGCTTGGATAACAAATATAACATAAAATGTTGCAATCTGTGGTGGCCGATGTTAAATCTGATGGTCGAAGCGTACGGAGTATTACTTTTTTTATTTAATTTGCAACCCTGACTCTGGCGTTATATTTTCCATTAAATAATTCGAAGGATTAAAGGGATTTTCGTACGGAGTAATTTGTAAATTAGAAATAGTCAAGTACAGGAAAAATGAAAAATATATCTAAATAAAACAACCCCGATAATATTTTTGTCTGACCCCGGCATCGAAACCGTTTCGACGGATACCGCGTGTGTAATTGGAAACTGTAAGGGGTGAAATGTAACAGGAGCTCGAAAACGAGGCTGTTTTGCGCGCAGCTTCAAACAGTGCAACAGCGAAATTTAATATTTTTTAACCCTTTTCTCTCGTCGCACGAAATCAAAGCCGTAGAATTTACGGGGGTGGCGCAGCACCGTCGGTGGTCGAAATAAATCCACTGATACTGTCGATAGTCAAAATAAATCGACCCCCGGCGGTACGGCCGCGAAAATTCGACCAGCGGGAAACAATTTTGAGAGTGGAACGCGCCTAAACCCCCCGGAAGCCTTTTTAATTTCGTCCAATTAGGGGCTTTGATGGGTCCCAGCAGTCGACGAATTTATCTGTTCGTTAAGAAATGTTAACCTGGAACACTCGTTGAAAAATCGCGTGCCCACGAAAGACCGAAACCTGGCTCGACCTGTACAGTGAAATTCAAAGTGGAATTTTTGTATTAATATTTATGGCGCAAGAATAATTTTCGTGAAATTCATCCCTTTGCGGCTACAAATGTTGAAAAATAAATATGCAAAGGTCTTTCGACGATTTAACCGTGAAGTGAAATAAATATTGTACAATAAAATAGCCAAGTATCGAGTACCGAAAGGTCCTCCGTTAAAAAACGATTGACCCAGTTACGGCTGCAAAAAACGTTGACCCCGTTGCTTTCGATCCCAAAAACTGAAACTCCCGAACAGGCCTAACCCTGCTGGAACAGCGATGCATTCTGATAATTAAACAGATCTAGTACTGCTACCTATCTGGTCCAGCTTGTGCTCGACTCAATTGAACCTTCCTGAAGAATCTGAGGATCGACGTCAGCAAAGTGGAGACAATTTTAGGTACAGTGTCCTCCACAGCTGGACCAGGTCAGCCAATTAAAATAGCCCAAGCTTGAACCGCGTTGCCAAGTAGATTAAAGTACAGATTGACAACAGATCCTGAAAGATCATCCTCCATAGCTGAGGATCCAAGGCAATCTCAAAGCCTTTTTTCATTTTCCAAAAATAAATGACCACCGGGATCGACACTATTCCTAGCCAAGCCTGTCTGACAATTGATTCAAACTTCAGCAAGATAAGCCGGCGAAATAAAACAACCCCACACCCGCCCCGGTGTCCGGCAAAACGGGAAGCAACAAGGGTGCAGCTATTGCGAAACTCCGGAGGCTCGCGAATTCCACCAACTCGCCAAAAATCTCAAACTTTCCGCGCCTGAAAACTAGCGTCGGAACAACAGTCCAGCGACGATCATCGCCAGCCGCCACTTCACAACCCCCCGCCCCCACCCCCTGCACGCCTGGTCCGCGGAATTTAAGGGCGCAGATACGAACCATTAAATAAAGTTGTCCATCCGGCTGGCGAGCGTTGATAGCACGCGCAGGATTCCAATTGGATGGCGCCACAGTCGCGAGAGGCAAAAGGTAGGCAAGGTTGCCAGACATTGACCCCCGGAGACCAGAGGGTGGCCAGTGTTTTGGGGAAGGTCGAACAGAGAGATGGAACAGGGTGGCAGAAGAAGACGCGGAGGGTGTGGGGAATAGGATGCAACCCTTTCTCTTCGCCTCGCGAAATTTTCATCCCTCTGACTCCTCTTTTCTTTGCACTTTGCTGGCCTCTTCTACATTGCTAGACCACTCCACAGGCAAGGTCTCTCTTTCTTGCTCTCAGAGACTCTCAGAGTTCTCTCAGTCTCAAAGAGTTCTGGCTTTCGACATGGACACCCGATAGTACGACATGAATGTTCGTGTTTTACCGTTCATCCCTATTTTGTTAAGGGTGGTTGACAATGGTCACGTGTACAAATAGGGGGGCATCCCTGAGGCTGGTTAATTTCTCCCTCGCCAGACGCATAAATCGTTGTTGATTTTTTGGTAATGTTCCCCCGTAGTTATTAAGGGATTTTTTGTTTAAAAATGTCGATGGGCGAAGATCGAACGAAGCATCGTTAAAACGCAACTGTAGACATTAACTGGTTACAGGTGCAATTAATCTGTGTCAAGTTCTAGATTTTTTTTCACATTTGAAATGATTTCGATTGCAAGGTAATCGTGTACAATCGTGATTCGATTTAATATTCGCTTTCATGCTCGACAAGGATTAATCCATTAAGGGTGTAAGCACATTCGCAGGGGTGGATGTGTGCGCGTCTCGGTGCAAACATTTTTATTGGAAATTAATATCGAAGATACGGGACAGCAAATCAAAGGAAGCTGAGTAATTAATGGCACAGAAATACCGACGACCTTTCGATTCCAATTAACACACCCCGTCCGGCCGCGTGCCGCGATACAGAAATGAAAAACAAATTATTTTTCAATTAGCCCGCGTATTCGCCCCGCTCTGTCTGTCATTAACGACATATGTATGTACAAATTCGATGTACAGTAACATGTGCTTAATTGTTGAGAATTGCTCGCCGTTATCTGATTTTCATTCGACAAAAATTTATTACAATTGGTGCCAATTAAATTCCCAGCGTTAATGAAAAATAAACTGTTTAATCGGACCAAAAATGAATGGCATTCATCGGGAGCTAAATTCTGAAAAATAAAACGGAAAAGTAATCGGGGGTTCATTTCAGGCAGGTCTCATGGGAATTGCGAGAAAACCAGAATTCGTAACGAAAGTTCATTCTGGCGACTGGAAACGTTAGTCTACCTTCCCTCACAATCCGTTTCCGTATTTCCCTCCGTCTCGTTCCCATAATAAACGTCGTCTCGTGCAACGTTTTCAAGGAGTCTGTCAAAGGGACCAGGAACCTTAAAACTCTATACGCGCATACACGTACAAAAATATGTATAGAAAAAAATATATGTATATATATATATATAAAGAAAAAATTCCTCCAACCCCACCCCGCCTCGTCTCTGCCTGATATATTCGCTGGTAACTAGAAACGAGAGCCTTTTGCCATTCGAAGACCGAAACCAATGCCGCTTGGAAATCTCACAAAGGATACCAGACAGCCGTACGTACACACAGGGTGGTAAAACGTGGCGCTGGTATTGAACCGGATGGCTTTAGTTCCGTACAAGTAAGATCTAATGAAGCAATTCAACTGTAACCACAAACCGCTTCAAAGTTTTGAGAAATGCACGGGGATGGCCGGTACATTACCGGCTATAATATCAGCCCATACCGTTGCCACAACTCGCCTATGCTTCGCCAACTATTTCGAAATATTGCCCCTCATAATTACCGGAGATAATTGCCTCCACTACCCAGATCAATAATAATAGTCCACGACCCAACGAGCCCGGCATAATCGTAACCTATTCGAGTCGTCGATCGAAGGACAACGCCACAGATTCATGGAATTCTTTGTTTACAGTATCGAGTCTCCACGGTTCCAAGAAAACTCCGGACCCAGTGTTTACACCGTTCGGATCGTGTCCAAGACTGGCCTTGGAGGCCTAACAAGTACATATGCCGACTCGTGCCAGCAATAACAGAACGCTCATCGAGTGTGGTAAACAACGATTCGCGAGGAAGGTTCCTGGAATCCTTGCGGGCAAACACACCGACCCTCATCAATACGAGAACGCGAGTTTCTCCACGGTAGCTTAGTCTATAATGACCTACAGGTCCACAGAGTAAATATTTGCAGAAAATTCTTTAAGTCAGGGCTCGGATAGAGTCCCAATGGGACGAACGAATGGATGCTTGGGCCGAGAGTTCAAGAGCCGATGTCCCGCCGTCGGAATTAAGAACACTCTGGGGCAATTGCCTAACAATTATTCACTCTATAGGTGGACTCTATGGGTACCGCGTAATCAGCCGGTTCCCAGCTGCGTGGAGTCTCCATTCTTCTCGAACCTACTCGGCCCAGGTTCCCCGCCTCATAGTTATAACCACAACCATAATAAAAGTACCGTTAAAGGACTCACCTAGCTGCCGCCGGACTTTCTGGTTCATCCTTTGGCGTCCCGTGGCTCGAGTCCCCAGTTGGACTGAACTGCCTTGTCCTGATCACAAAACGATAACGAAAGGAAAAGAAAGAACAAACGATCCCTTCGAAGCACACACCACACCTCCCAGAGATTAATTATCCGGAACTCCAGGGGTAGGTCTCACCACCAAGACTGTCCACTGACCAACGATATCACCACGTTCCAAAGACTGTCTCCCTGTGCCAGTCTGAAACGACGCTTGGATCGCGTTACATCTCATCACTGACGCGGCCCGGTGTGACGAGGTTCGAATCGCGGTTCGCCGATAACTGACGGCGACGCCGGGTGAGCAGGCAACGCGACCAACCCCTACCGTTGCGCATGCGCCTCTATCCCTCTGACGCGCCATTCCCCCACCACGACTGCGAGTACAATTGCCAACGGGAGAGGCAGCGACAAAGAAACCGATGCCCTTTCTGGATGCAGTTCTCTTTTTTTGGAAAAGAAGAACCTGTACCTGTTACAATAAAGGTGAGACGGTTGGAGATTTATTCTACTTGGCCAGGTGGACACGTATGGGGGTTTGCCGTTGGGGAAGCACGGTTTTATGGGTGCGGATACGGGTGGTGCACACTGGTTGATTCTTATGGGGTCACTGGATGAAGTACCGGATAATAACTGGATTATGCAATTGTTTGAAGATCTTTCCCCGGCATTCGGGGTGTTTTAAGATAATGGTAAATAAATATTTATTTCTAACATTTGGTGCCTCGAGTACGATGGTACATGGGGGTTTGAGCACTGTTATGTAATGAATATTTCAAGCCAGAAATAAATTCTAAGAAGGAAAATGGACGTCAAATAAATGAAAGAGGATTGCGATCGTTATTATTTTAGCCAGCAAGTTTTTAAATCGGAAAACAGTTCGAAGTAATCGGAATTAAAAAAATGGAATAGGATTCTTGGCGAGGGGACTGACGGTCGAACAATGCGCCTTTTTCGATACCGGGTGGTTCACATGTCGTCCACGTACGCGACGTACGTGCAAGCAATGACATACGTCATTGACACGCGTCAGTTAGGCGAGCACCGGCCACCCTTAAGTGGTTTCCACTGCTCTCTCTGGCCATCGGTGAAATGTTAAAACGTGTCGTACAGATCACGAAAACCTGACGGCGAAATTGCGTCGCGTTCATTCCCGGACCGCCGTTGAGTCGTGAACACACCCCTCCTCGTTGCGCGAAAGTTAAAAAGACAATTACCACGGAACGATATAAATGTTAGAACAAGAGCGTCCCAGACTCGTAACTCTTCCACTCTGCCCTCGTTCACGGTGATAAAGGGCCTGTATAAAATATCGCAACGTTGTTGAAGTCGCGTAACGTTTGCTACCTGTAATCCTCCGTGTGCTCGTTACTTTTCGGACACCCATTAGCCGATGGGGTTGCATAGAAACGTATTACGTATGGCAGTATGAAAAGGAACTTATCACTGTCAATTTTTTTAAAAAGCGTGCACTGTGAATAATGAGAAAATATCTCGCCAGAATTGTTGACAATTGTTCTGTCAATTAATTTATCTTGCCACTATTATTATTATTATCTTGATTTATTTTTGTATTTCCGGACCTTTTGCTCACATTGTTCATTAGTGATCCTGTTATTACGTAAGTTAAGTAAGTTTTTTAATCAATACTTTTAATTATTATTATTATTATGGCGCTTTTAAATACAACTATCCCCATTGATTTATTTCATCGTTTCGCCAAGTTATAGAGACGTGTTCCAGCGATCGTTGTGGAACATAAAATTGATTGTTTAACGAGTTGGCACAGGGGTTGACGTTGGGTGGTATTTAAGAGGCTCGATTCATCGTGGCACGTACACGCGCTAAGAGGCTTCAACGGCACGCCAATTTCCCCTTAAAGGTGTCTACTGTGCATTGAGAATTCACGATTGAGTTTGCGAACACGTTTGCACACGGCTGGCATGTCGAAAGTAAGTTTAAAGAAACGCCCTGGGAACTACCGCCGGGGCGTCGGTGTCGAGCTGCAGCTATAAAGTCGACCTAATAACGCTTTTTAGACACACGCATATAACTTCCCCCTGAAATTTTATAACGCCTTTTACGAGCGAGCATCGGCCACGGCTGCGAACCAAACCGACCACCCCCTATCTCGCCGTCAAGGAAACAGAACACTCGCGACGTTTTACATTTCTAGAAAATTTCATTATCTATGCAAATGTTTTCCTTCGGTATTTTCATTTCGATATCTTTCGTCAATAATTTATTCGACATGGGAGTGGAAATATGTAGACCCGTTGCTGTGGGTTTATAAAACAATGTACATACAGTATTCCCTCGATAGTTGCACAAGCCACGGGTCTGAACGTGTGCAACTATCGTGTTGTTCCTACGTTGTTTGAAATTTGCCGACAGCGTCGAACGTAGAAAAGGACAGCGAGTAAAGATAAGCGGCCGAGCAGCCACGATCGCAGCTTCTCTTTTTTCTCACTACCTATCCTTTTCTGCGGTCGAAACTTATTAACGTTAATTAAGCCAGTAAATATAGTCCAAATTATACCGTGTTTGGTGTCGTTTTAATCAGAAAAATGTCAGCTCTGCTGTGTCAAAATTTCATAAAAAAAGGATGAGAAATAGCAAAGTTGCATCCTTCAATTAGTATTGGCTCACCGATATACCCGAACCCGGATCACGTTACACCGATTGCCGAGCGAACTTCGGACCCCTCGATGGGAATACCCCCCAGTAGTGGGGATGAACTCTGTGCAACTATCGTGTACCTCTTTTGTGCAACTATCGAGGGAATACTGTATGTAGGAACTTTATGAAAATAAAGGGGAGTCATTGGGAATCGAACTCGAGACCTTTGTATTAGTAGGCAGTGATCAGTCCCCATTGGCCACGGCCCTTCTTAGCTTCATTGTTCTTATGTTCCTCTGGAGGTCGTCGATGGTGGAGCCTGATCATACGTGTACATATGTGTATATTATATTATACATAGTACGATAAGAAATAAAGTAACAGTGACTAAATTATTCCGTCCACCCGGTGCGTTATTCATAACTCATGATTGATTCCGTTTCCCTGGATCGAGAAGCGTCTTTGGCTGTTTGCACAGTGTTGGTAACTGTTTCTTTTTCTGTGTACGTATACATGTATATGTGTGCGCGCTGTGTGCGCCACGTTTACACTATGGGTTTGTTCTAGACCAGTTAATAATCGGCCAAAGGCTGACGAAGCACTCATTTAACCGTTCTAATTCGCGAATATTGCCACGTGTACTGGGAACTTTAATCGGTTCACTGGCTCATGTAACACACCGTCGATTGTATTAGGAATTTATTGTGCCAACGATGTTTAATGCGTTTCATCGGTATCAGCAAATTAGTATGGAAGCTCTGGGATATGATTAATACCTGACTCAAATTTCATGCCGGGCGCTAATACTGTCCGTGTATACATATTAATACACCTCGTTCTGCATACGGTCGCAATCTGCATCACGGGCAAGCCGTTTGTCAATTGTCCCTAGGGAATTTCGCATTAAATATTTGGGGCCTGGAACCAGTTCCAGGAGCCTAGGGGAAAAGTGCAATACCACTTACAGGCAGCCTCACTAGGACCTCGTAAAATACCTCTAGCAACGATATTTCACTTTTATTACAAAGAATCAATTATTATCCCCAAAGTTCTCGGCTCAAGATTGAACCAACCGTCTCGTCCTCTAATAATCATTCCTTCAACCCCGTATCCACCCCAACCCCATAATTACGCACATCCCTTTCCATAACCTGAGAATCAGTCACGCGCGGACTGCGGGCACTCAACG
This sequence comes from Nomada fabriciana, assembly GCA_907165295.1. Taxonomy (NCBI): domain Eukaryota; kingdom Metazoa; phylum Arthropoda; class Insecta; order Hymenoptera; family Apidae; genus Nomada; species Nomada fabriciana. Next base: position 8,694,008 of record OU015699.1, on the reverse strand, counting down.
TCACTCGAAAACGTATCGCGATCATTTCGGGTGCCGCGTTCGGGACTTCCTGCTACAGACAGTGGATCTCATCCGTGTCGATGACCCACATAGGGATTTATTAGAGCACGAGGTATAAAGGTTATCAGAGAAAAATGGCGGAACGTTGGGAGATCGTGTCTGGCCATAAGTAGCAATGCCAGATACCGGGTGAGCAACGAAACGGTTGCATAAGATATATCCGGACGGTGTGCGGTCTGTACACGTACGGGGGTCGTGTGCACCCCCCTAGCAGGCTCTCGCAGGGTGGTGTGCACGACGGAGATAGTGAAATGTAGCGCAGCGAGCGGCGCAGGCCAACCGAATTATTCGTGTACAGATAACTCGACTTAACGACATCTCGAAGCGATACTTCAACGCACCGAGGATGGAAAATTTCGCTGATAATGCCTGCATACGTTCCTATTATTTCGCGCCACCCCCCTCGCCGCCCCTCCCTCGCCGATTTATCGCGGGAGATTCGTGCACGATGGTGCGACCCCCGTCGAGAATGTTCCCCGATCGGGGGAGCCCTGAACGCGTCGTGCAATTTATTTATTTAACTTTTACTGACCAACCCCTCCCTCGGTGCGATTAATATCTCAAGGGGAACACCGTTTAATTACGTACTCGTCTTGCTATCAATTATTACTCAATCATCCCTGGGTCATTCTTAGTAATTGAAGGGAAAAATCCAACCCCCGAACCATTTCCAAGCACACCCCTTAAGAAATGGTGACCGATGATAAAGACACAAAGGTGCGAAATAAAATACTGATAAAAATAACAAAAATCCCAGCTTACCACGGTACTAATAAAATCGCACGAAATCTGCAAGGGTCGCGGCGGGGTGGGAAAGGGGTAGGCGCGAGTCAAAGTGGCCGATTCCCATCAGGAATATATTCGTACGCAAACGAGCTATCGCGATATAAATCAGGCGGCTCCGCCGGAGCCGGATTTTCCTCGCTCGGTGCGCGAGGGGGGTGAAAAAGGGAAGGCGAGGGAAACAACAGAGGGAAAAAATCGGGGAAACGAAGAAAAACAGGAAAAACAACGAAAACCGGGGGGGGTGGGTTGGAGAGGCGGGGAAAAAAAACAAGACGGTGGAGATGGGGGTGGGGGGTGAGTAGCAGATTGGATCGATGGAATGACGACCCGTTTCCGCTCAAGCGGATTTCCACGGCGTTATTTTCGCGATAGTCGCGGGCTGGTTAACTCGCCCATGTTCGCGGCACGACAGAATGCATGCTCAAAGCGCAGAAACAAGCCTGCGGACAAGCGCAGCCAGCATTTTCCATCCCCTACCGCCGCCTCGTTCATTCTCTTTTTCACCCGCGCCACTCAGCCACCCCTCTGCCGCTTCAAACAAGCTGAACTGATACCTCGTCGTGAAGGGGCGGGGCACGTGTCGAGTGGGAAATAGGAAAACGAAATGAACCGTGAATAATTATGGATTACTCTCTAACGTTTTACAAGGGGTTGATGATACCTGGGCACGATTTACATCCCCTTCGCTCTGGGGGTTTGAATTGGGATACGATGGAGCCAAAGATGCTTCCTTCATTTTCCTGCGAAGAGGTTGGATCAAACGATTCCTCGGGTTTCGGGGTTGTACGGCGATTCCTCTGAGGGGTGGGTTTATATGTATTACAATATCTTCGGGGGTGAGGATATTGGTGTCGCTTCAAAGTTTCGTACGGAGAGGAAAATGCGATGCGGGCAATTCTTTTGGCATTATTATTGTGCAGGGTGGTTTGAAGGGGTGCAAATTCGCAAGTTATTTAACTGGAATTGAACAAATAAGGGATGACCACCGTCGTAGGTTAAAAAGGGTGTTTAATACAAGAATTATCGTACGTACCGACGTAAAATACATTGTCTCCAAATCATCCCTAAATAAAAGTTTCGACAAAGGGGGTGGATTGGCTCGCTCGGGGGTAGAAGACCGAGAAAAGTATTCGAATGTGACGGAACTAACAATGATCGATTTACGACATCGAGGATCGACTGGCGGGTGAAACCGTTTACAAGGGTCGGCGAAGGGGGTGAGATGTCGTGCGCGATTTAAAAAGTCGTCGCGCAGTGACCCCGTGGAAAGAATCCCTCCGCCGTGGACAAATCGCCCGTGAAATGGAGAAATTCGCGAGGACGCCGCGGAAAATCCACGATTCGCCCCCTGAATACCTTATGGCGGGATCTTGTTAACTTTCAGACGTGGACAAATACGCTTCCACCCCCTGACACGTGCATCCCCTAAAAATCGGTCACCGTATATTATTGTGGATAACGTGACACCATTACAAATATTATAAAGCCGCGAACAATTACCAATTTTCCACGAAAGAATAAAATATTCGTCCACGAAAACCCCACCCCCTCATTTTCAGTGGATAAATAACAATTCTCCTCCAAAAGCAAAAGCGTAGCACGATTCTACGACCCCTCCTCATCACAGTACCAATAACTCCCCCCAAAAAATCTGTTACCAATAATATCGAATATAATCGCTACGAAAACTACCCCCCACCCCATTCCACAGTGTTTCTAAGCGGGGGAACCACGGAAAGTGACCGAACGCCGCGCGACTCGAAGAAAAACGAAAGTCGTCCAGGGGGAAACGCGACCTGGCACGGATCCACTGGCGAGAAAATTCAATTAAAGGGCTCTCGGGCAGATGGTGCGACCATCGACAGAGCTCGAAGGTGCTCCGGGGAACCCCCTCCCCGCTCAAACAAAGTGCACGCAGGTAGAGGCCGGATTGCTTTTTGCGAACGCGACTCGCGCGCACATGCGTGGCCGTTCATAAAGCATGTATATAATAAACACGATACACGCGTGCACCGCGCTTGCGTGTGTGCTACGTCACGGGGTCGGTGGTGGGGAGGACTACGGATCGATCCTTCAGCTTTATCTGCGCTGGCCGTGAGTGGAGGAGAGTCCTTCATTTGTACAGGCTGGTCATCCTTCCTCGCTGAATGTCAGACCGGTCCTGGACGAATGGCCTTTCTTACCACCCTTCTAGTCCCGCTGCACCACCCACCCCCCTGTACGGAGTAGCCACCCCGTGCCTTATGATTATTCGGACGTACTGTGTCCTTAATTTTATGCATACCTATTTTCTTTTTCTATTATGAATCTGAGTAGCTAATATAAATTTTACTGTAAGTTCATTCATAATATTATTAATTCTTTTTTCTTATTTTATGAATCTAAGTACGTAATATAAATTTTACTATAACTTCATCCATAATATTATTACATTTTCTTTAGACAATTGATTTATTCGATATTTTAATGGACAAATTCAGGTGTCAACTGTTCTTAAATATTTCTGCGAGCGTGGTTTTGGAATGGAGGAAAAGGGAATTGAATTCGTTATTCATCTTTGGAGACGTCGAGTGTCACGATTCGGTTGGAAAGAATGGAAAGTTGGAATGGTTCGTAGAAACGAATCGGGGGTAGTTTCGAGTTATAGGAAGGGGAGGCGAGCTGCTATTATTACCGCTTTTTATTAGTCACGTTCGAGAGACGGGGCTCACTAATTTACAGAGACGTTCAACGTCGAACGGGAAGTTTTCAAAGAAGTTCCTTTAACAAGCTCCGCCCAGTGTTTCCTGATTTCTTGTTTCCGCGCATTTACAGGGTTTCCCAGCTCGCGAATGAGCATTAGTATTTTCTGTTCCTCCTGTGAACTATGGTAAGAGTCGCGTATGAAAAATTCAAATCACCATTTTAAACAAAATTATCGACCATTCGCGCGTAATTATTTTGCATCGTTTGCTCCGCCCATCTGTGACGAAAATAAATAAATAAATAAAATAGAAACTGAAGGATTGAGACACCTCTGGGATACAAAAAGGTATTTCATTAATTCTTGAATATTCATTTTATAATTCGAATATTTCGCTATTTATGAAAATATAGTTAACATAATTTCAATATTCGTATTATATTATATTTATATTTACAATACAATTTTTACAACTGGGAAATTCACCTCGGGGGTGTTATGCATCGAGTTTCAATTCTTGTTCTTTTTTAATTTTTCCAAATAACTTAAACATTCACATGGTCAAAGTATTTATTGCCAATCGTTAATTAAACGCTTCTATAGCAAGCAGTGATTAAGTCGTTGCACTCCTCCAATTTGATTCCGCGGAGTTATTTAAAACGAAAACATGTGTGCACTCGAGAAGGAAATTTATTATCCTGGAAGGGAAAAATCGCGAACGCTATTGGGAAAGGCGTTTCACTTCGAGCGGACTTTAAAATACGCCGGAACTTTTTCCGTGGATTGTGTATACTGATTTAACGGAGATGGATATTTAAATTATTATCGATTCGAAAAGCACTCACCAATCATTTATTATTACCCCGAATCGTGGGAACAATTTTTCAAAGTGATCGAGAAAAGGGTTGTTATCGAGGAAAACAAAATATTGTTGAATTATAACAAAATTTAACAGAACTTTCAACTTGTCGTAAAGTTAATAATTTTTGAAAATTAGATAAATTTGATACTGGAATAAATATTCTCGTTAAAATATGATTAATTATTATAATGAATATTCTCGTAACGAAGAAAACACATTTTACGTTCTCGACACCTGTTTACCAGGACACTTTGTTCACCGAAATACCCATAAATCAGCGGGTAAAGGCCAATTTATTACATAACAAATACGTGGCTATCTGGAAAGCTTCAGAAGTGTACGCTTTAATTAATAACCCATTAAGCCTCCAATGGCGAATTATTTATTTTTACATTTTTTTCTTTTTCTTTTTGTTTTTTTTTATCTCAAGGAGTACTGGCCTCCATAAATCCCCGTGGCCCGAACACCCCCTCGCAAATGACTCTCCTCCCATGGCAATTCGAAAACCCATTAAATTTCAAGTTAATCCTGCAGTCTCCCGAGACGATATTAGACTGTCAAGTGTAACGTGTATAACGGACGACAGCCATGAACGACGAATATACCTGTATCCTTGATCCTGAACGATGAACAAAGCCAAATCGCATCGGTGATTATTTAAGTACAGCGAACACATCAAAGGAAAATGATTAGGAACATTAGATTTAAGACTCGAAATTTTTGTACTTCAAGATAATTAAGAAAATTGGTTAATTCTTCGGTAGTAATTTGAAGTATCAAATGAATTGTTTGTTTATTATTTACGTTGCTCATTTGAATGATTGTAACATTCACAGGGAGAGGGGTGCATTTTTTAAAAACCACGTGGGGGACAACTAACAAATTTTAAGAAGTTTTTTTCTTGAAAAGTAAATATTCTTTTTCTAGTTTTAAGATTTTCTTAATGTAAATTTATAGCGTTCATTTCACCATTAAAGTTTTACCTAAACCATTTTTCTCTGTCTCATCTATTTCGCAAGATATGCGCGAAAAAGTGACATCTCCGAGTTGACTTTGAGGTTAGTTTTCACACCCTTAAAGAGCGATTGGGCACGAATGAAGCATACCGTTATTCTTGTCTTGGATCACTCTATAAACCTACAAAGTTTCGTTCAAATCCGGGAGTAAGGGTTCGCGGTGTTCCCTTGTAAGTAACGAACCACCGCAATAGACGTGCGTGTGTGCGTGCGCGTGGTAACACTGTTTTTGTATGTCCAGAATCCAGGAAACGGTCGCTACAGGCGAGTTAGATAACAACGAGTGGTATCGGCACTTTTTTCCAACTTTAATAAATTTATTTTTACAAATAAAGGATCGTCGATCCGTCGAGCTATGGGGGTTGGTACACGAGCGAGGGAGGGGTGTGTAGAAAATATCGCGTATCGATTGATAAGGGGAAAGAGTACCCTCGTGCAGAAACGTCGAGTGCATAATACAGCACGAGTGAAATAAAACGGAAACACCCGTGACATTCGAGAAAATAAATAAATAAATAAAAGAGGGACGCCCTCGCAAATCCCCCCCCCCCTCTCCCAAAAAAATAGTTCTGTTAAATTAAACGAGGGACCGGGATATTTCATTTCATCGAATTGGAGAGGCGAGTAACACGAGAGTGTTGACCGGCTACGTTTGGCCGGAACGCGTGAATTAATCTGATAAAAATCATACGACGATAATTGACCCAATTAAAATCGTTTGACGGCGTGGAAAAATATTGTTTAGCAATCTGGACGAGTGTGAGGGTCGAAAAAAATTCGATGCTCTATGGGAGAACGTCGCCGTTTTGTTCATGGGAACCGCCAATGCGGTCCAACAACAACAAATATGCTTTCAGTAATATTGATCGATTTATAGGCAATGATTTTGATCGATTTGTCGAGACCAGAATTGCCGATTGACTAATTATTCTTATGTAAGTTATTTGTATACTTGCTTCACGATTTGCATTTGCGTGTTGACAGATTTGCTTTTTCCCCGTTCACCATAGAAGGCGGACCGTATGGTCGGTCTACCGCGACCAACAACAACAAGAAAGTAATAACCGCACGGCGAAATGACAAATTCGCAGCAAATATTGCGGGGGACGTCGTGTGGATCGTAAATCTGCGTTATGGCTATAATGCTGGCCATAGAACGATTTCCAGGGCTGCACGGGTAAGACGCGAAAGAGTTTCCTCGTTTGCAACCGCATGGGTGCAGGCAAACAAATTCCCTAGATGGAAATCCCCGACGTAAACGCCGTCGAATGGAGTTCAAATGTTCGCGCAATTACGCACGTTTCGAGGTAATAAAAATAGTGGAAAAAGAATTTACTATAAAATCTATATCACATATTGTATTAAATGTATTTATTAATTTAATATAACATGCGATTTATTATATTAAATTGATAATTATTTTTGAACAACGTTTTAAAAATTACCGGGCGTCTGTGTTACAGATCTCGGTTCTAATTTTATTGTACTCTCTACAAGAAGTATTTTTCCAAAATTGCTACTATATTTATTTCCCAGAAACATGTAACATCGTTTAAAAAAAAGGATATTGGCGCAGGTGAATAACTTCAATTTAAAAATTAATTTTTCTCAAGCCTTTCGGCTGAACGATGAGTTGAAGTATGTTGTCCTGGAGTAAAAATTCGACGTGGTTATCATCGTGACGTATTATTTATTGTCAACTATAGTCCGCCAATTATACCAGGCTTCCCGTAAGCACGAAATCACTAGGGCTTGCGAATATCCAGGTTATGCGGATGAAAGTTGAAACCCTTGAAGATCATCTGTATAGATCGCATGTGCTCTGATTGTAGGCACGTCTATCAATTATGCTGCATGCACCTACGTATCCGCAACGATGGATCATAGATCACGTATCGAATGATGCACACTGGCAACATTCAATCGCATGCCACAGTCGCGTTTCATGTGTCTGTATAATCCATGCGTTCCACAGTCGTACAACAAAGGGACCAGTCTCTCTTTTCATCGACTGAGAGAGATATTTCCCCGGACAGCTGACTTATAGACAGAGCTCGATAACCTATTATGGCTGTATAATTTCTTGGGTAAACTAATTGTGTTAGCCTTAAACCCAAGACTAACCACAATTTCAGATATTCAGACTTATTGCTAGATCCAATTGAGACCTTTAACATCCAGGTGAGAGGAAGTGTTGTAAAAAATACTGTGTAGGAAACTCTGTCTGTTCCTGAATATATTGCACAGGTGCAGCTAGACATTCGATTCGTTTCATTATCAGAACAACTCGATTGTACGTTTTCCATTAGCGACGCGTTGCCTTGTCCTGAGCAATCTAATGAGCAAAGTATCAGAGACGCCTGTCGCGCGAACTTCGTCTGAATTTCTTGCCATGCGACCACGCCATCGTTACCCATTCAATTATTATCATAATTGTTCTTATTGTCGCGCGGAGCGGATCCTTCAACGAATTCCCGACAGTCTAGAATGTTCCCCGCCCCGTGCAGTCTATAGATGCAAACTTGCATTACCTGTGCTCAGACGCGGAACGTTTCGCAAGAGTTGTGGAACACTGATACGTGACACGACGTCTGTGCGAGATGCAGCGTACAGTTCTCTGCAAAACTTCGCCTAATGTCTTCGGCAAGAGCCGATTTTCCAAAAGACAATACGGTGCTGGCGGATGATTGGACTCTGACGATTTTTTATGAATTGTTAGCGAGGGGGAATCTGATTTGAAATGTGCAGTAATTCTTCGCTTGATGATCGCCGCGATCCGTAGCGAGGACGCTCGCGAGTCATCCCCACCACTGAGGGGGTCCCCCTAGTTCTGGAGTTGAAGGGGCAAACCGACACCTTTTGCCTACATTTTTTACTGGCGCCCGACTTCTCATTTCTTTTTTTTTCGCTCGCTGTCCCGTTCTGTGGCCGCCGATGTCGGTGCCTGCACAGTAGAAATTTCTAAGAAACCCAAAGTTCAACTAAATTTGATAGACGTTCGCAGCCGGACCCGAGTAGCGAGCGTCAAGCGACGAATTACTGTATATTTGTTGGAAAAAATTGTTAGGTTGCCGGGATTCCCATGTTAGAGATACGTTAGGACTATGATTCTCTGAACTGTGGGGGTGCCACCTACGATGGCGCCTACGAATTATTTGCCTTTTTTTTCTGGGCAGTTTGTTTTCATGCCGCCGGATTTTAAATCGAACAGCAATTGAAATAAAATCGGGCGATTGTGAAATTTAATTTATAGGCTAGCTGGTCGTTAAATAACTTTGCATTCCTGACAGTGAAATGGGTGAAAATAGTTCTCGTCGTTATTACAGGACACGCGACACGATACATATATATCTTTTTTGAAAATTCAATTAAAATAAAAGCAATGTTCGCCGACGTATATTGACGTGACCATGACAACGTCCATTTTCAAACATGATCGAGTGGTTCTATGATTACTTCCCTCCAACTCCCATCGCACGTATCAGTCATACGTTGCTACAATGCCCCCCTTTGACTTCTGATGAAACTGATATTAAACAGTACGAACGAAAATGCGAAATAATATTGTTCCATGGGATGCTTAAATAAATGATTAAAAAATCTGTAAAAATTCCTTCACGAAGGAATACCAGTGCCACGAGGTGTATCGATGTCCCTGATAAGTGTGCAGAAAAAGTTAGACCTATGATTTCCAAGTTTCCACAGTTGAATATCTTCCTCTATGTAACCATCCAGGTAAGTGCTGCTGCTTCGTTTCGCCGGCTATAAGTTCTCTGGCTCTTGTTAATTTGATGAAGTGGCAGTAGTCGAGCGGTTGGTTACCCTCGATCTGCATCGAGGTAAGAAAGGACCGGGATAACGATGGGAAGAGCGTTAAGGGAGTTGAGAAGTTGCTTGGAATCGCCGGTGTCTCGATCGGGCGGAAAAGGCGGCTTGGAAAGTTCGTGAAAACCGTTATCCTTATTTCTTCCGTCGACTGGCGAGTCCAATCGATTGTACAGTGTGTCGCAATAAAGGGGAGCTGTTTAAAATTTGATAGCAAGCGGAGAAATTTCGGTCTTCTACTCCGTTCAACTTGTTAAGGAAATATAGTCTTCGCTGTCTCAGATATGGGCCACTGTGTATAATATTATTTCATTGACAGATTATTATTATTATTTCGCTGGTTTATCGACCAGCGTAATGATAACTGAGTCACGGCTGTGCACGCTAATCTTCGATAAAACGCCCACCCATTTGTCACGATGGGACGTCAGTAGCAATAAGCATTAAACACCATTTGATGAAACCACTGCGATAGCCAGGACAAAGAACATCGTGCCCGATAGCATCCGCAAAAACACTTCAGGCAATCTACATTCGCATTACAATCAAACGGATGACCAATTGCGAACCCCATAAGCACAGATCATCAAAGATTCATAGTCCCAGACATAGACCAGCACAAACGAGGCTACTCGTGACCAAATAAAAGTCTGACAATCTAATCCAGACATTGGCGAAAAGGAGGACAATAATGACTGGTCCAAGGATTCGCAGATAAAACTGATCGCCAAACAACTTCCCAAAGACCAAAGAAAGAGTCCAACGATGACAATAAAGGCAACCTAGTCACTGTTCCCAATTAACTAATTACCCCATAGCCACGAGATAGGCATCAGTCCTCGAGGACCAGACCCCACTAGCATACCCAGAACTCGCCACCCAAATTCGTCCAAAGTGGTCGTTTGCCAACACCCAAAACGACAACCGTCAGGCGATAGCCAATCTATAGCCGTGGAGTGGCATTAAACCTTATCAAGACGCCGTCGCACAGGCGTAGGGTGCGCATTAATATCTCGTCAAACAACGTGTACACACGTCGCGGAGTGTCAGGCAATGGGGCTGGAGGGGATCAATATTGAAAGGAATTTCCAGGAGGGCAAACTAATGCGCCGTTTCGTGGAACGGCCCGTGTACAAACACCGTCGGGCAAACCGAGTGTTTCCAGCCGCGTTTCTGGCCGGCGTACATTTCCACCAGATAGCGTCGCGCCATTAGACGCCAGCCGAGTGACGCCGTGGTAATCGCGAACGATAGACGCCTGATCAATTAGACACTCGAGTAATTTGCCACTCTGCGTCCCTCTTCGCCTGTCTGGGATTGCCCGCGACGCGAGGCCACCTCCGGATCGAATGTGTCCATCCGTCCAGGCGTTTCCGGACGCGTCCCTGCCTGCACGAGGATATCGACGCATCCGACTGAAAGCGGACCAACGATATTGACTTTCGTTTCAATATTCAATTTCTTGAATAAAACAATAGCCGCTGACCGACGTCCCGCTTTACATATGCTCGACACACGTGTCCTAGCGTCAGAGTGTGTCGCTGTGCGTGAAGGTGGGATGGGTAATCATCTTGGTTTAATTGCCTTTGCATTTTATTGGCTTCGGTAAATTAGTGTTGCACTCGAGCCTACTTGCCAGACTGTGTTTGTGTTTATAGTTTGTTCTTCTTTTGAGCCATCTTCGGACCTGGTCCAAACTCACCTGTGCAATCCCCAAAGATTGCCACTCGACTGGGACCAACTGGAATCCATCGAGCATTCCAATGCAGTGTCAAACCAAGAATAGGTTAGGGCTATGGAAGAGGACCAAACGTTCGCTTCCAATGGACTCATGGCTTTATGGGTTTGGGTCAGGTTGGGGTGTACCGGATGGGCCCGTGGACTTATGGGTTAGGTTTGGTCAGCTGTGCGCGGAAAAGTGGATCAAGTCCTTTCTGCAAACGCAGGTTACAGACGTGACGCAGATGGCTTGAATTCGGACACACACAGGCTCGGGACATATATGTACACACACGAAAACACTGCGGCGTGGCTGAGCCACGGCTCATACAGAAGTGTTTAGACTTTAGGATGCACATGCGAACGGGGAATCCCGGCTACGCGGTAACCCGTATTAGGGTCACGTGCAGATTTACCAGGGTGAGAGCCTATCTTATGCGTCCCACGTACACTCATCTCGGAATCAGAAAGCCGTCATAAACGATGCAAGGGATATATCCTCCTTGAGGCCCGTCAAAATTCAACCCCGTGAAATCTCGCGCCATACACCGCGAAAATAGTTCGTCAGGCTTGGCTAGGTGTAGACCAGGTCTAGTTCAGCCGTCTTAATAGTGTATTCTAGCGTGGGCTGAGCCGGTGGAAATATTTTGAAATCGTGGGAACGAGTTTTTAATGCTTTTGCCACGTTGCTCAGCTCCTGACCAATTATAGTCCTCCACGATTAATTGGCGACAAGGTTGTTGTATGTAGATTGTTCACGATTTTATGCTCGCTTTACAGTCGCAAATATGATTGGGTAGCCTTTGGAACGCACGTGCAACTGTAGGCATAATATTTGCGTACCCTAAACGACTTGTCCGTGTACACACGGGTAAGTAATTATAATGCAAGTGCATTCTGGGTGTCCTAGTATACTTGACTATTACCATTTGCGGTCACCCCGAAATGACATACGTTCCCAAAATGCTTTCCCGTGGAAATCAAAGCCAATAAAACTGCCCTCGTTGTCCGGCACATTACTATTCATTATCCAGCAAATTAGTCACAATTGTAATTACAATTAAGATATCAATATACATAGATCACTGTTTCTGCTAAATCCTCAACATCATCCCCTAATTTATTACCATCGTTAAACGGGACCATAATTTACAGCCAATATGTAAAAACTTCGACAAATGAAGCAGTTTTTAAAAGCCGTCAGTGTCAACCATTTTCAGAAACACTTTCAGAAACCACCCCTCAGCCGATCTAATACCCATCGAGTCACCAATTCCACCCTCTACCCTTCACTCAGACTCTCCTTTCGTAAAATCAGAACAGACAAACGGATGCAACCCCGATCTATCGATCACCCACACGCTGCTCCATTTCACCAGCACGCGAACGGGGTAAACCCACGCCGGGGGGGTGGTTTATGCCACCGTGTGGTGCGTGTGTGAGCACGCTTCCGGAAATGTCGCCGAAAATTGCAGCCGCTCGCTTAATTTGAAAGCTCTTCGGTAAGTTCTTAATGCGTAATTACGCCCTTGTCCCGATTTTCAAACGCGCTGACATTAAGCGTATGCGGGACTCGAAAACGACCGGGGGTGGCAGTGGGCTTAGGCAAGGGTAGAATCGCCACCCACTTGCGTTCTGTTTGTCGTTCGACACCGTGGCGGGTTGTACTACTTGCTTATTTCCCTCTGCGAAGAACCTGACAAACCCGATGTTGAGGCACGAAGGGTAATCAAAATTCACCCCCGACTTAAGGGCGTGAAATTTTCTTTTCCTCCTTTAATATTAAATTCATTAATCAGTGACATTGGAATGTTGTTAATTAATAGTCCAATTGCTTGCAAAATAAAGAAAAATAACGACAGTGGCGTAGCAATAATAACTCACCCCCTGGGGTCGGTCGAAAGATCGGTAATCTAACAAAATAATTAAATTCCCACACGTCACCATCACCATATCGTATCTGCAACTATTTCTATTATTATTATTAATTGCAAGCTGATCGAACGAACCGGAAGTTATCGCACCCCCCTCACCCCCATAAACGATTACTGGAAAATCGTAGACCATGCAAATCGACGCTAATCCACGCGAATATGCCGCCGGTGCCCATGAATATTTAGACCGCGATGCTCGGCGGGAAAATCGACTATTTAACATTCGTTAAAATTATAACGTTGGGAATGGGCCGGAGTGGTTGTGTAATCGAATGCAGGGTGTATAAATATATAATCGAGGAGCGGACAGAGGGGCGAGTATACGCAATTCATGCGTCAAACCGATATTCCAGTATCGGCAGGAATTTACCGAGCGAACCGCGTCTGAAATTCACCGATTGCACGTCCAACTGAATTTTCATCCCCCTCGCGGAAGGACCCGCGTGCATCCCCCTTCAGTCTCGCCTCATAAATATGCCCCAGGAAGAAGCAAAAATTTATGCGGGCGTTACACTATTTTCTTTTCATTCTGATTATTATTGTACACTGTACATCTTTTATTCTTTATTCATTAATTATTTCAATATCATCCCTTAGCGAGCGTTATCGCAACCCTCGAGTTCTTGGACAACTTTCGCACCCCCAAAAATGTGGACCGTGGCTGAGGTATTTTGCTCCTTGAAATTACCTTGATTATACTACTGGAGTTTTTCTTGTTTTTTTTATAAATGATAGTGGAATGTACACTTGTCCATGGGGCGGGGAAAATTTATTCGCGATAAAAATTTGCCCCGCTATCGCTGTCGAAACATATTTTACTACTCGACTGTCCCATACCATAAATCACCCTAACGTTCCAACCCCGTATTTTTTTTATTTTTCTCATAATTCCGAAGAAGCACTCTCCACTCTATCCGCATCCGGCTTCATTATTTATCACGTTTACGCGCCCGCCAGCGATTCTCATTCCGTACCCCATAACAATTTTATTCATTTTTAATTCCACGATTAATGAAACGCTTCTTCAGAGGACAAAACAAATTCCCCCAGAACGATATATAAAATATTATACCTCCCGCCAGTGCGACCTAAACAACCCTTTAAATCGTGACGATTCTTGGCCGATTTGTGGAGGGTGGCGGACACTCGAATCATTGTACAAGCAACATTTGATTCCCCAACTAGACGCGCGGATAATAGACGCCGCGACGAGAAGGCGTGCAAGGAAATCCAGAGAGTTAATTAGCAAGTACCGAGGTATCAACCAGCGTGGTCGACCCACCCTCCTCAGAGGAGAACTGATGCAAGATGCACGAGGGTCGTGAACGAGACGGGTAAAGGGCCCGCCAGATCTTACGTACAAAGACCTTAATGTACACACTCGCAGACTTTAAAGACGAAAGTTAGTTACACGGACAGTGTGGAAGGGTGTAGAGTTTCCAGGGGTGGGGGTGGGGGGTTGTAGATAAGGGAGTCTAGAAATTTCGATACTACCCGTTGCGTGATCCAAGAAATTCGTGCGATGCAACCTTACCCCCGCCGCGCGGACCCTTTAAGAGGATCCCCCGAACCCTTTCAAGCCGCTGTCTTTAGCTTAATGAATCGGGTTTAATTGATGAGACGACTTACGTAATTATTGATACAGCTGAAATTTGCGTTTACAGACACGACTGTTGAGAGGAGACCTTTGGCGGCAGTTCATCCCTTGCGGCTAATTTGGTTGGGATCGGGTAGAATTTCCGGCGAACCTTCTCTATCTTTTCTTTTATCTGGATCGTTCGAATCGATCGGTGTTCGTGGTTCCGATTCGATTAACTAAATATTTGTTCTATTAATAAAATACAGAATAGAAAAGCACAACGGCTGTACACAAGTAAGTCCACTGAGTAATTTAAATCCCTTCCAGCCCCCTTAAAAATACAGCCGGGGCAAAAGGCAAAACTGGAGACGCTCTGCTCAATATCGAATCTCATTTAGCCCCAAACAAGGCTGCAACCAGGCACACACGGTTCTCCTTGAATCACAGGGAACTCATCAATGGCGGAGCGCGGGGGACTCCCCGCCCTCTAGCGGGGAACAACGGAAGTTCGGCTGGCCGGTGGTAATCAGAGGAAACGGGGATCGAAGAAGCGCGATCCTGGACGCTTAATTTGCAACGAAAACGTTTCCATCGGGAGTGCAAAGGGGCAAAAAGGGGAAACGGTTAGATTGTAAATCGGCAAAGTTGCCTTCATTAGCCCTTCAGTTTGCCCTCGACTTTCGTCGAACAAAGTGCTCGCCTTTTTAATCACACTTTCTGTCGCGTAAAGAAGAGGGGGGGAAAAACCGAGTAACACGCTCGTTTACCAACCCGCATGTACACACTGCGATTGCTGGACACCGTTTTATTATTCATGCGGGGTCGTCGGATTCGATTGGTGCCTCGAAGCATCTCAGCCAATTAGAAAGGAGAGAAGACGAAGTATCGCAGGAATGATAATCATGATAACGATGCAGGGTACTTGGCATTTTAACCTGGCGCTCCACGTCAATCTTTTTTTAGGTTGGTAGTTGTTTTAGGTTGGCTGACGTTATAAATTTACACACTGGACAATGGAACAAAAAATGCATGACCATTAAACATCCAAGGGCCGACTGAAATCTTTAACACGAACAAAAACACGTCGACCCATTTTTAAAGGTTATGATCTATTCTCGCAGGTGTACGCTACTCCTAGGGACTTTTTCTGCAACAATCCTGACACACGCCGTTCACGGCAGCCGGCACAGTGGCTAGAATTCAACGTGACCCAGATCTGCCACCGAACAGTTGTTCATGAAATACTAAAAGCTCGGCACACTGATTATTTACATATCGTACACCGGTACGACGGTCTGTTCTGTCGGTTAGTTTATTGAAATATTAAATTCGATCATGCGCCCGGACTAAATAAAACAGGCTGCCAAATTGCAAGACTATGGACACCATTGTCCTAGATAGTCCTTCCCTAGAAATATAACTTCGACCCACGGAACTTGCGACACTGCACAGAAGTATAATTTGAAGAGGTTATCTCGGTATCGTATTTTATTTTAATATGCAAAAATAGTAAGAAATATACAGAAATAAAATTCTGCATTGATCCGTACCGAGTACAGACTCCCAAAGCGAAATTTTTTCCCTCGCCTCGAAGAAAGACTTCCGGCGTCTGCCTCACTTCTATGGGCAATATTTTCAACCGTAGACACGCCCCTTAAATGATGGGAAATTTCAGCGTACACTTCGTCGGCTCGATAAGCGGCCGCAAACACAATTGGTTCGAGCGATTCGCGAAAGTCGAACGGTCACGAAACCTTGTGTACATTACCAGAAGGATTGTTGACGAATTTAAAAAAGAACTTTACCTGGCTCGATGCAAATGACTGGAAACTACGGCTGCTCAATTAAATCTTAATACTTCCCTTTATATTTTTATCTAATAAATCACGAAATTCAAAAATTAGGAATCAACAACGGCTAGACCCAATTGGAGACTGTTACAGCTCGTCGAAGCATCGTTAATCCAATCTGCACTAATAGGAACGTGACCAGGTGAGAAAAGGGGAGGCCGAAGGAAAAAAAGAAAAAATGTTTAATTGATACGCGAACCATGGTCTGGCTCAAATTGACCTGCCATTTATTTTCCAACTATTTTCATATATGGGTTATCGCGAAAGGTCGGCATAAATATATAATTCGACGCTGCATAGGTACACGAGTTAGACCGCCGGTGCTAATTAAGGGATGCTATTTTGACGGAGCCACTCGTCTGAGCCAAGATATTATTGGCGTATAAACTACAGACTGGCGGCTGATTAGCGAGAGTCTAGAATATCAGGTGTCACGTATCTTTCCAGCGAACAGAAGAAAAGCTGAAGGAAATTCACCGAATTTCTTACCGTTCATCAGCTTCCGAAACGTTTATAGAAAAATATACGGGCAAAATTATTCTCGTTCATGCGAGAAATAACAAAAATGATTCTTACATTAAACAATTTCCAGACAGCAAATTATGCTACGAAAAGAAACGGCAACCATTATTTTTATTTCGACGAACGGGTAAATGTATATTTAACTTCGGGGCAAACAAAAGAAATAAAAGAATTGTCCTTCCACGATAGATAAAATGAGATTTCCCAGCAAACACGTCCAGTCTGCTTAATAATCGGCAAGAAGAGACGGATGCGTTTCAAGTATTTGCCTAGCGCGCTAATAAGAAGGGCCAAAGGGGCTGAGGATAGGGGAGAGGGTGGTAGACAAAAAAAAGGGGTGGGAGGTATAGCGATTAATATCGAGTTTATTAAAAGCGGATGACTGGTAACAAAGAACATTTTTCCGGGACGTGACTACGTGGCCACTGTACAATTTCCCGTGGGGGACCCCCCCCCCCCCCCACTCCCGACTCGATCCCTGAATCCTTCATTGCTTTCTCACCGTTCATTTCTCTCGAAGACACGCCATATTGATATTTGACTTCTTTCATTACGATTCCTTTGACCGACGACACGGCAACGTCGTAGGAATAAAACGGACATGGACGATATTACATTAAGGTGATTCGATGGGAAATGAGCGGACGTTAAAAGTTGATCGGACAACGTTTCGACTCGACGATGCTGAAACGATGAATCTCGAACGAGAAATTGTCAGTTTTGTTTTTGTTCCATTTTGCGCGAGAGGAGCTAGGGAATATTTCTGGTGTATAGAACGGGGGGAATCCCTAGATTAGATCGATGCTACCAACGCACAGTGTTAGGTTTGTACGAATGTTAATTTTTTAATGGCTTTTCGGCTAATGAAAATAAAAATTCGTCGTGTTTGCTGTTTGAACTAATAGCGAGGATAAACAGGACATTGTGGAACTTTCGATGAATTCGTGAAACATTAAAAATCGAGCGGGGTTTTTCACGTCGAAAATTTGCAATATTCGTAAAACATTGCTCTCCCACCCTGACAATAAAAACCACTTCAACACTTCTTACTTCGTTCGAGCGTATGGGCGAGTATCATTCGAAATACGTGGAAATATGCCGATAACGTGTACGATACTCTTTGTTGCGAGCCACGTATTAAAATATAATTGGTACTATTTATGTGGTCGCCTAGAAAAGGCTGTTCTGAATAAAAGCAATTTCTCCCATTTTTCAAGGAATCAAGTTTAATTATTGTGCGGGCTAAAGAGTTAAAAATAATTGGAACAATGCAGAATACTAGAAATGTTGGCAATCCTTCCTATTTACGATGAAAAGTTTTGTCGAATATTTTAACTCTTAACATTGGCATCCCTGCAATTCCAGTCTCCCCAATTAAATTCCTCAGCAAATCCCCAAACCTAGGAACTTTTTTTTCACTCACCCTGCAACTCCATAGGAATTCCATAATTTATCGTACAATCGCCAGATACAAATATCAACTATTAACGCATTCTGTACCGTTCGTTCGTCTCGAAATTTGCACCGCGTGAATACAAGTTATGTTCCATTAAATATAAAGCGAGGGAAGCGTGTCTGCGAAATCGATTTCCCTGATGAAGAGGGCTTGGTCGATTCAAAGATCAGCGTATCACGTCGAGCACATCGGCGAAGCTCTCGATACGTCGCTGCGGCACGCAACAGTCATAATAGGGAAGAACATAAAACACGTAAGCGTGTGAAAGTCCCTAGAAAACGGATTTTCTCTATTGCGAATTACGTCGCAAGTCTTTCGATTTCATTTTCCATTGGGAATATTTTCAAAATCAAATATTTCTAGGAAATGGATTTCTCCATTGTTCGTTTCGTTTAAATATATCGAATAATTCGATTCAATCTCGAATGGAAATATTTCATAAAGTAATATCTCAAATTATTCAATGAAATCGTGAGGATAATTTTCCAAGCTGGAAATAATCCTATTTTAATCCCGTCAATTTTCAAGCTCCGTCGAATGGACTGCCAAAGCATCCACGTGATCCACGTTTGGATGAAACCAAAAAAAAGATACGGAATTTTTTGTTTTAACGGGCAACAGAGAATAAATAGCAACTAATAGTCTTTCTATGCTGGGGCGAAAATTTCTCGCAGCCCAGGTATTCAAGCTTTATCGGCAGAATTTAAATTTCCAGCTTTTAAAGGCAGCCCGACGGATTTTAATTGGCGATATTTAAATTCCAGCTTGCAAGGATAAGTTAAAACTGCATGTGTAAGTAAAAATATTCTTTCATCTATATTCCACGCGGGCGAGAAGGATACTTCATTTAAATATTTCAAACCCGACCGACATATCGTTTCATGGAAAAATCGAATCACTGCGAGACTATCGATTCGAACCGTCCAGAGTGTATAAATTTATTCCGACAAATCATTACTTATACCCGAAGAGTGCACGTCGTTCTTCTTATTATCCAAATTTTCTCCTTCGCGAAATATTTTCTTCGAGATCTTCTTCCGCATTGAAATATTAAAAAAAAAAACTGCCTCCCTTATTAAACCATTTTCCCAACAATTTCTTCCTCGTCGAATATTTTTCCTCTTTTTCTTCCGTTCGAAATAATCGTTCTCCAACCTATGGGATCTACCTGTATGTACATAGGGGACAATTTTCACTCGAAACTTTTCCATCGATAACGACCGCATGGAAAGTTGAACGGGTCTTGCTGAACAAGATCTATCAGCGAGGCATCTCTATGGACAGGCCGGTGATAATACTAATTATTTGTAATTTCGTAGGTGGTGAAACTTGTTCTAAAGTTTCTGTCCCTGGTATCGAACCGTGGCATCGCTAGTTTCCCATCATCCACTGCGAAGGGGCCGATATCGTTCCCTGAATCTCATGGACTTGGTCGACGTGAATGATGCAGATGGCGCTGATTGCATTTAGAGAGATGGCTCGTGAAGTGAAGGAGCAAAGAAGCCCGGGGAAGAGCGTGCAACCGGTTGCTTTGCGATTAAAAATATGAGTAAAGCAAGGTGTCAGGTCTCACATGGCGTGACTGTCATTTGTTTAAACTGAAAATATAATTACCCACTGAATATGGATTAAAAATGTCTTGCCCCTTTGACACGAGTGGTAGCTTCGCAAAGCTGGGGCACGTGATAAAATAACAAAAGATATGTCATACATATAATTGTTCAACAATCGTGAACCCCCGAGAACTTAATTTCACCTGGCCCACTCGCAGAAATCATGATCGATCCTTCCTTCTATCGTTGCGCTTCCAATGGATCTCGCGTGCATACAAATCGTCCGTCTAAAAAAAAACATCAGGCATACTCTCTCAGAAGAATGGCTCTCTCCCACTCCACGTCCCTCACTGTTCCACTGTGCTCGCTGACAAATACGTGCTCGCGAACAGGCTCGCGTCATATTCAGGGAAAATAAAGCGTGGCCTGGTCTCGCTATCCGCGTATCGCTTATTGGTATGCCACTGACACGCCAGTCCAATTTCGTTACCGACGTCTGTGAATCGTTGAATATCATCTGCTACATTGAAATTCCGCCACGGCCGTGAGACGCGATATCGCATTTGTCTCCCTGACTGCGTTACCTAAACGATCGCATTTTCTGCCTGTGGGGTTGGGGGTTGGTGGTGGGGCCATGCGTCCCCCGGTTCCAGTGTAGTCGTCCCGGTAAAAAAACGTGACGTATCGATGAATAGGAGCGATGTTTTAACACCGAAATCCATCCAGGTACTCAATAAGCGTTTAGTGCTTTACTGCTTTAGTCTATTGCGATAAGAGCTCGCGGTGGGATTCGTTAGGCGACACTTGGCAAGTATTTCGACTGCCAAAGTTGTGAGAAAGTTTTTTTTTTTTTCATTTATTTTTGAGGAGTTGGTTTGGGTTTTTTTTATATTGGGAGGGCGGGAGAATTTGGGTGAGTTTGAGTATTGTTATTATTATTATTATTGTGATTTCTGAGGGTGTTATAGATGGATGGTCATTTTTAGTGATCGAAGTATTTGATGTGGGTAGCATTGATTTAGCTAATGGAAAATATTTTCGCTCAACGATCGAATGGAAAAGAACAGTTCTGGATATTTCTATTTTTATGCTTCCAGCAAATCCACCCTTATTGATGAAAGTTTCTGGTTCTAATTAAAAAAAAAAAAACAGAAAGAAATCTGCCCTTGTTTTCAAACACCTACATATCCAGGGCGTGCTAATTGAGATCTGAAACGAGTGGCTGATGTTTCTGAATCAGTGACAGGGCCGAGGGTGAAATGTCTTCGGATTTTAATAGGAATAGAATAATGTCTGTTGCGACATGCAGGTCAAAAACAAAAATACCCGAGTATCTCCTAGATTCCTATACTTCTCAATCGTCCTCCCATCAGTTTCCTAACTTTCAACCACTTATTCATAACCGGAGAAATTTCTCAGACGTAATTAGCTGATTTCGAGGTAAAATTGTAACGAATTTCAGGAATATTCGATTTTCCTGTTAAGAAAAGAGGGGAGGCATTAAAAATTGAATGCAACTGCCCTAGTTGATACTTCCCTTTAAAATCGATTCATAAATACTCGTCCTGGAAATTCGTATTATCGAGTATTCCAGGCAACACGTTCTCCTATTCGTTGCGCACCCATACTATACCACTCGAACCTGGCGATTATCCCCAATTAGAAACATCGGCAACCTTTATATTATCCGTGGAACATTCGAACGAATGCGCACCGTGTTTTGTTTGCGTCTATATTATAATGTTCACGTTGTTCAAATGATACTGCATGTAACACGTCACACGGCGCATAATAAATGCAAACAGTAATTATTCTAGGGAGCCGGTTGCATGCATCGCGAACGAACGATTGAATAGAATATTCCGCAGATAATTCGCGTATCCATTGGCTATGATGAAATCCTAACTGGGGCGCGACTAAATAGAAAAATAGAGGAAAAAATAACGCTATTGATATTTCCATCTGGCAATACCAGTTGCTGTGAGATGGGCAAAATATATTTGCACTCACTTTTCATTTGTTGCAGGAATAAATAAACGTACAACATATGGTACGTATGTTATAATCATACAGAGGTACGGAAAAATTCATCGATTCTACTGGAGCCGTGGAAATGTGGGGGGAAAATGCGAGATAGTACTGGAAAAATTCAGGGAAAAATCGGGAAAACTTTAGGAAAAGCATGGAAAATATGCTGAAAAGGCCTGGGAAAAGTGTGCGACAAGTTCTTCGCAACTTTTCCAACGCCTCTCCACAATTTTCGTGACATTTTCCTGCACTTTTCCACAATTTTCGTGACATTTTCCTCCACTTTTCCACAATTTTCTTGACATTTTCCTGCACTTTTCCCGAGCTTTTCCCAAACTCTTCCAGCAAATTTCCAGCCCTCGTTCCCCAGTTTTCCCGAACTTTCGCCACACCTTGCCAACACCTTTTCCACACTTCCACTTGTATCTCGTCTGCGACCTAACCCAAAGTATAATATAAAACACACACGCGCCAACCCCATCCACCAAAAACAAGACACCATCGAGACCCGTTGAACTTCAAGCATCCCTGGCTCGCGGCAAGATGGGGTGGGTTATAAGAATCCCCATAGCGTCCCTTGCAGAAAGCATTAGGTTCGGTAATAGCCACCCCATCGAAGTCGAGGAGCCGGGTGGGTCGATGTGTGTTTTCGTTCACTCGACGAGCAACCGGAATCATCGCGAATTCTCGTAATTCCCTTCCATCCGTGGAAGGGTGATTTTAGGGATGAACGGGGGTGGCCATGGGGGTTGTAGGCGCCTCTCTTTCCTACGGCACGCTCGAGGCACCCAGGGGCAATTGAAACTCACGGCCATTTACTGCATTTCAATAATGGTTTCCCAACCCCGGCTGTAACCAACCCCCTACCCCTTTCAACCTACCCAGGAACGTACGTGGAACACAGGGGGGGGACGTTGCTGGTGTTGCACCGCTCACAGTCGATTTACCGCGAGCTTTATGGAACACAGCCGGCTACCCAGAAGTAACCAACGGCTAACTATCTTGTCTATGGACGACTGTATTATTCCATGGGGCTCTAACATGGCCACGTGCCGACGCGTACGGTCGTTCTGCGCATCCGGGGGGAAGTTGTTTCCGTAAGTTTTTATACGGGGGCGATAGAATTCCACGAGGGGTGGAGAAAAATCGTGGGACCGAAATGGGGGGGTTGGTAGTGGCCATTTTTTTGGGACAATAGATTCCTGGCCCCATGAATACTTTTTGCTTGTTTTTTTTTGCTGTTTTAAGAAAAAGGAATTTGCGTTGCAATGTATTTTGTGATTGATTTAAAATAAAATAATTCTCATGGAAAAATAGAGGGTGATTTTAGATTTTTCGGAGACCGACTGCGACGTTATTTAAATATTCTTTCACTGTGGAAATGTTAATGAAGAAACGTCTGCGGGGATTTCTGTGAATTTTTCCCGCCAATATTATTGTAATCATCGGAAGAGTATCCTCTGGTCTGATTAAAATACAGAAGCGTGGGAAATAAATTGATAAAAGCAAACCAAAGGACTGGTAGTCATTTTTAATCAGACATGTTTTAAGAATTTTTTAGAAGTTCCGTTTACTTGAAATATTTGTAAATTCGACCCTTCCCCGTCGGAATAATTAATACGCGAATTAATTCGTGAATTAATCGTTTGAAGCAGCGGCGAGGACAGAGTCGCCATAAACATTGAAAATACGAGGTCCGAAATGTTCAGTTGCGTAAGAAACGTAATTTAAAATTTGCATCCCCCAGGCAGAGGGATGTAACCCTGCACGTCATCGGTTACACAAACAGAATGGAAACGCCAGCATAGTTTCCGTAACTCGTTGAAAGGAAACACTGTTTAAACTATTAATAATATTCCAGAGAAAATGAACAGTTCAACGAACGAAATAACTTGGCAGAGTCTAACTTTTAATCAACGTTGCGGTACCAAGGAAACTGACAAGTTCATCGGATTACGAAGTAACACAGGAATAACTTTCATTCGGAAAATTTCAGCCCCGCAATTGGGTATCATACTTTATAAATAATTGCAAAACCGATGGGGGATATTAGGAAAACTGGGACGAAATCATTGCAATAATTTATTAACTAATCTTCATTTTCGTTTCACGAGAGTGTACGAAAATGATTGGAAAATTAATTAGCAAATGTTAGAACGATTGTGGAACGACGGATTATTATTATTATTAAAATTTCAGCCCCGCAAATGGGTATTATACTTTATAAATAATTGTAAAATCGATGAGAGATATTTATTTATTTATTTATTTAATTGATTATTTAATTGATTAACGGGTAGAAACCCGTATTAGGAAAACTATGACGAAATCAATGCAATGATTTATTAACTAATCTTCATTTTCTTTTCTGTTCACGAGACTGTACGAAAATGATTGGAAAATTAATTGGCAAATGTTAGAACGATTGTGAAACGACGGATTATTATTATTATTTCTTATTCCAGATCCAGGAAACGGTTTATCGCCGCTCTGAATTGTTTCCATGCTAAAATCCATGAATTTCTGTTTCGTTATAACATTTCTGACTTATCGACATCCGTCTCCTATTTCTCGCGTCAAAAACAGAATCGTACTGGCTTGGCAAATCGAACTTCGCGATATTGCAATTCCTATGAACGTTCATTATGCAGAATCACTCGATACCTAATATAGCTGTATATAGATCTAGATTGTCACAGACGAAACTTTCCTAATTATCGACAAAAGAATATTGCCGTCGATTAATGGAAATTAGGAAAGGTCGAAGACAGAGATGTTCCTCGTTCGATCGAGCTAATTGAGGCGGATATTTTACCTGTGTTCTGTCGAGTTTCCACGAGCACGAAAGCAACACAGGGGGTTCGCAGCATGAATACGGTGAAATTTGAAATCGGGCAAAATCGCCCGAAGGCAACGGCGAAACAAATTTCAGCCATTAGCAGCCGACGGAGGATACACGTCACGTCGCGGTTGTCATCAATACAAATATCTGCGCGGGATACCTGTCCATATTCCCGTGCGATCGCCACGGAAAAGCCGGCCGAATTTCTACGGCGAATACATACTCGCGTCACGCCGTGAAAAAATCGCAGGTAGCTTGCTCGACATTTTTATCATATAATTAACAATTCAGTCAGAATAGTGTGAGTGATAAAATTGATAACTGTATGGTAAATAACGTCGGTTGCCCGGGTCTCATCGACCCTCCGTTTACTAAAATGATTATTTACGAAGTAAACGCTGATTGCTTGTGATGTATGTTTGTTGCACGCTCGATATGCAAACGTTGCGCAAAAGAACAATAAAATAGGAGGTATTAAAGTAAATGATTTTAACGGAAGCTGAAAATAAAGATTCTTTTGAACCTAAATCAATTAAAGAATCAAGATTATAATATAAAGTGGCTTATGCATTGTTTAAGTGAGTGAAATGTGTTAAAATAAATAATTGTAACGAAAGCTGAAAATTAAAATTCTGTTGGACCCTATTAAATATTAAAATGATTAATTATGGCGGAAGCTGGAAATAAAACTTCTGTTAGACCTGACGTAAACTAAAGAATAAAGATAACAATATAAAGTAGCATGTACGTAATTCAAATAAATCCTACCTATGCATAAGGTAAATTAAATCTTGACTTAAAAATTCCTACCTGAATAGAAAGATAATTTAATTTGGAAATTGCCAGCCTATTAAACAGTGATTTGATTTACGAATATCCTACCTAATTGAAAATCTGAAGAGAACTCTTTTTTGGATATCGTACCGACCTGAATATCTTTTATTGCAGGTGTTACAGTATGGATATTAGTCGAATAGTGTTCGTTACGCTATAGAATAAAACAAATAAACTATTCCCGTCAAACTAATATGAAATCTTGCTCAAACTTGACTTAAATTACAATTCCTACCGTAGTGGGCGTTCGGATCGTTTTCTAGAATCTTAGAATACAGGTAGAAATTGCAATAGCTTTCATAATTCCTCAATTTCAGTCTCTTAATTTCTTTTCTCAGCAAGCTTATTGCTGCCCTGCGAGTTCATTTATTTAACACAACTTTCCCGATGATTTCCCGAAAACTACCCCAATAATATTACGACAATTTGTTCCATTTCCTTTTCGTTAATTCCGTTACGAGTTAGCAAATCGGCCGCCGTGGAGTGGCGTGCAGCGCTGACACGCGCGTAATTGGCAGCACTATAGGAGCATGAAAATGTGGAAAACGCGTTCCCTCGAAAAACAGATGTTACCTGAAGAGCGAATTCCCAGGGCACTCGTGTCTGCGTCGAGCAGGGCCGAGGACATAGCGGTGGAGTGCTCTTGGATTTAAATACAATAACCCCGGGCTGCTAACAAAAAAAAAAGAAAGGAAAAAATATCCATACACACGGTCACGTGCACACGAATGCCAAATAACAAGTATACTCTAGGAACCCAATCATGCGTGTTATCCCATATTCTGCAGACAATCCCAGGTACCCTGGAGGATCCATCACATCGGTTTTCAATACACAATACGCTCGATTTAAAATCACACACGCTTTTCAAAATAACTTAAGCCCGATTCGGGTAACCTGCAAGATTTATCCCATAGATTTAATAGGGTAACAGCAATACCCTGCGCGTCACGTTACATCACGTTACACCTGTGTAGACTTAAATAAAAATTATGCTCGAAAATATGCACAGAGGGGGGATGACGATGTCGAAACATCATTAATCGCAAACCGTGTGGAATCGTGCAATGATCGGGCGCAAGGAAAGGGTTGTGTGTGCACACGGACAGACGCGTGTGGAAACATGGCTGGCCATGTAATATACGGTGTAATCGCATTTCTATGCGTGTAACAAGCCCCGTGGATACAGCGGATTGTCTAATGGACGACACATGTTAAGTATTCCGCCGGTATCGATACCATAGAGAGATTACACTGATCCTGCTGCACGTGCTTTTATCATTCGCCCGGATCCCAGACTGATTTTTCATATAATTTAATCAGGCATAAATGCATTTTGACGACGGTGCAATAAACATTTGAACGGTTACTTTGTAGATTAAACGATCCATCACGCGACCACTCCCCTTATTCTATGTATCGTCTGTTGCAAGTATCATTTTGTTAATTATTCCGCATATTCCACGCAACGGAAATTTAACCACCCTCGACAAATTTTGAATAGCAGACATTTTTAGGAATTGTTCGTAATATTATTGAAGCCTGAGATGCCGTGGTTTTTTTAAGATATAGAGCGGATATTATAGAGCTCGTCTATATCTATCACATTAACCTCGTGGTGTACAATTATCGATCTTATCTGTGTCCATTATCGGAATTATCGAAGAAGTTCCAAACGCGCCTCGACTATTTCGAATTGTCGTGAGGAGAAATGGAAACTGCATCGAAAATCTACATACATATGTATGCACGATGAGTGAAGATTTTAAATATATATTTTCGTTAAATCCCCAGTTTCTATTCGCAGTTCCATCTATCAATAATTTATAGACGAAACAGAGAGATTTTTACGGGTGAGAAATGAGATACATTCCTGTGCTTCTTGTACACATACGGACACTGCTATCAGTTGGAAAGAATTTCTTTGTAAGAGTACTCGAGAGGGGCGATAAAGGGGCACAATAGTCTACTACGTTCCTATTGCACCACCTTATATTATTCTCTGGAAAAAGGGGAAAGGGATTTTTCTTTCTTCACGTGTCTTTACGCGGCACCGTTCTTTGTATACGTTTGAATAACTTCAAGCTCTCACGCGTTTGAACGTAGGCACGTAGGCGACAAAATTCTTTTGTTCGGGCCAGTTTGCAATTGTTCGTCGCTGTCTGCCAAAACAAGATCCCAAGGATATTAAAAAAAAGTAAGAGACAATAGCTAGGTAACGGGAATATATATCGGCAAATTGATTACCGGGGGGTTTATTCTTGTTTTTTTTTTTTACAAATGCAGACTCTCGACTCGCTCGATCGTTAGAAAATTTTGTACGATATATTTGGCTATTGTCGCCTCTTCTTCGCTTTCATCTGCACCCTACGATTCTTTCCCAATCTCTGGTTCACTTTGCCTCCCTTTCCCTTCGAATCTTTCCCCGACTTAGGCTTAGAGGGCCTTCTGTATTCCGACACATCGGCGGAGCTCGTCCTCGTATTCTTCTTACTGTCACGCTTCTTTCCGCCGTAACCGAACTTGGTGTCCTTCATCTTTCGCTTCGCAGCTGCCCTCCCATCTATCCTCTTGCCCTTCGGCTTTTTCTTGTCCTCTAAGAAGTCCAAGTCCTGTCGCTTACCCTTTCGGTACTTCTTAACTTCCTCCAGCATTTTCCTTTTCTCTGCGTGCTTCTTCAGCGTCGCCTCTATCTGCATCTGTTTCCCCACTTTCCTCTGCGTCCTCAGCTGCCTGATCTTTTCCGATCTCTGCGCTATCGTCTGCTTCCTCATCAGATTCTCCCTGACCTTCTGCATGTGAGTGTCCGACTTTGCCATTTCAGCGAAATAGTCGTCCGGCCTGATTGTCGGAACACCGAGCTTCTTTAACCGCGCGATACCGTCCATAACGGCGCCCTGCGCTTGCCTATGAAACATCGTTTCCCTACGGAAGTCGTTCAGAACAGGATCCTCGGCTGGATCGAACTGAGGTAACTTTTTATTCCCCGTCAGCTGTTTCGCGCGTCTCACTTCCTGCTCCTGCATTTGCAACGCCAACTCTGGCGCCATAGGGGCCGGCGCGTTGATCATGTCCAACCTTTCGACCCATGGTAAAGTCAGTTTCATCGACTCCAATTTCTCCTTCATAAGGCTCTACAAATAATAACAAACATAGTGCACCTAACCTATATCGAAGACGATCGGCATCGTCATAAATACGAGATCGAATCCTGTATCACTGTACTTACGACGCGATTTTTGTGGTCCTTTTTTTTCCCTTCGACTACTATATTGAGACCTGGCTTCAAGGCACCACTCGCGTAAGCCTCGCGTAACTGTACACGTGAAGAAGAGAGGTTATGGTAAAATAGGTTAGGGACGGAAGAATTGCGAATAAGTTGGAAAATTGAGCATAATTTACTTCTTCGTCGGAGGAATCGTATTGAGAATCGGTGTCCGAAGAATCTATCGGCTCTGCAGTCTTCCTCGTTACTTTTTTCACTTTCATTTTTCTGTTAAGGTTACTTCATTCACAAAGCACACGATCCCTACAGTAAACAGACCATTCTGTGTATGCACCTCGAGCACCACCTACAGGTAGCATGGCATTTCAAAACCGCGATACGAATACAAAAGATAAATGAATAATTTTCCGTCGAATGAAATATCGGAGAAATAATTATTCCTGCGTTTCAATTAAGTTCCCTAATAAATTGTATCGGTTTTGATCATAAATAATTTGATTACAGTCAGAGTCAGATATATCAAAGTACAAGATGAATCCTCGAAATTCCTTGATAATAAACAATGAATCTCGACCCGTACAGAAATCTGTCTCCTCGTGTTCTCGATTATTCTTGATTACGATACATGGGAGAGACTTAAATAATATCACGGTTCGTCAGCTGTGCAAAGAGTGCACGACAAACATTGCCTATCTTATCTACGAGAACTCTAATGAGAGAACTCGTAGAAACATTGTAGGAACAGTCGGGGCCAAACCCACGACGAAGTTTCAGCATAGACTGTACGGTACAGTCTCAGTTGGGGCCGATATCTACTTGGGAACTCCTGTCTGGTGGCAACTCGTTGCTCTATGCCAGCATTTTTTTGTCACAGCTGGCTAACGACGGCGAAACATCATGACGGATGGTGATAACAAACCGATGTCACGTTTACTGAAGCTCGCCAACAAATTTAACTGCTTTTATCTGTCAGGTAAGCGAAACCGTCCGTCACCAATGTCGGCCACCTGCACCGCGAAGTCGGATTTCCCCGTTTTTCCGATCGTTAGCCCGTAGAAACATACAGCTTTCCGTTCTGTCTGCTGTGGTATTGATTTCGACTCTGTTGTGCATTCCTCGGTGCACTTTCTGTCGAGTAAATAACGAATCGCGACGAATTTCCACGGGATCGTGGATGATAATACGGAATACCAATTTCTTCTGGTCCTCGCGATTATTTCCCACGGAATTCGGCTGGTTTTTTTTTATTATCAATATTCGTAGTAGATCGCTGCCATGCATATATATATCTACATATACATATATGTATATTTATTAAAGTAGATACCAAGGATGCGTCCCGTGCGAGATAATTTATATCGCAATTTATTGGTCTTTCTTCTTACGTTTTTTTCTTTTTTTTAACGATCCGTCTTTGAAGAAGAATTCTTCGAGTTCGAAGAATAATACATTGAAATTCGCCGAAATTCCGTAGGTTTCCATGCAGGTGAATGCAGAGTGTTCGTTGTCGATGGACAACAAGTGGGCCTCGTGCGTCCGGATGTAATGAAAGAGCTGGTAAATTACCCCCAGGTAATAGGCAGTTCTGTCAACGAATATAATTACAGCCATCGATCGATCGCAAACTAATCGGTTCGTTCGTACGTTCTCCCTAGGTGTTCCAAGTAAATCCCGAATATGTACAACTGAATCCAGCGTTCAGGGACTACGCGGAGAGAAGCGCGCGCGTGGAGGAGGTACTGAGGGAATGGAGAGCAGGCGGAAAGTTTGTAACGCTGCGAGGATGGAGGGAAGAGTGTTATGAAGTACGAGCGCAGTTCAATACACCGCCGCTGTTTAAGATGGACCGATCCGCCACGTGTGAGTACATCGATTGATTTGTATTTTAAATAAATCCCAAGCGCGAGCTATAACTGTTCGTTCTTCAGGCTTATTTGGTATTCGCAAATACGGAGTGGATATTAACGGGTACGTGATGGATCCCGTGAAGGGACTATCAATATGGTTACAAAAGCGTAGCCCTAATAAGCAGACTTGGCCCGGATACTGGGACAATATGGTAAGCGGTGGATTGAGCGTTGGTTTTGGCATTGATGAGACGGCCATTAAAGAGGCTGGAGAAGAGGCCAGTATTCCCAATAATCTTATCGCGAAACTAAAGAGTGCTGGTTGTGTGTCGCTGTTTTTTGAAAGTGAAAGGGGTCTGTTTCCCAACACAGAGTTTGTGTATGACCTAGAACTACCACCAGATTTCGTACCAAGCAACAACGACGGGGAGGTAGAGACATTCGAGTTGCTTCCGGTTAGCGAATGCTTAGAAAGGATACTGTCCCCGCACTTCAAAACCACGTCGGTGCCGGTCGCTCTTGACTTCTTAATTAGACACGGATACATCACAGCTGAGAACGGTGAGTGTGTAAAATGGAACGGCTGGGGAATGGCAACACGACGATTGTGACGGAACGTAAATGATTCTTTTTTTTTTTCTTGTTGCAGAGCCTAATTTTATTGAAATCGTGGAATTGCTTCATATACCTCTGCAGACTATTTACAATCAGCCACAAAAAAAGTGTAAACTAGCTGCGAACGGTGAAGCAATCGATACCTTAGACCGAATTTAAGTTTAACTAGTCTTTAATTTAAATCGCGTTTAAAACCAATCGAATCGAACGAAGTTGGCTTTCTTTTTGCGATTTCCTTGTAATGTCATCTGTTCCACGCGGATTTCTACATGCGAATGAAACGAACGAACAACAACAAACGAAAAGATAAAAGAAGAAGAAACGAAAAGAAACGATGTGCACGGTTTTATTACACGTGCAAAGCTTGCAGCATACTCGCAATAAGTCATTAAATAATAGTTCAAGTATTTCCATAATCGATTAGACGATTTTCGATGATGTTCAAAGCCGAGTATTATTATCCGCGAAAGAAATATTTCACGAAGAATTGTTTCAATAGCCACATTGATGGAAACGTTTTTACACTGTTCGTACGGTTCCCTTTGCCACAACTCGAGTAGTTGTTTCTCTTTCTTTTCTTTTATGTAACAACTGAAAGTATTCAATACGTACGACTCTTTTTTTATATAATATAATTACCTATGCAGCATTAACATTAAAAAATAATAATAACGATGATAAAGTGTTGGTATCGTTTACCTAATAAAGGTTTCGTGGAAGAAGAAACGCGTATTTTTACTTTGGCGGATCTGCGAAATTTAATCATTTTTAATCACACCGATGACTAATGATTTGTTTGTAAATTTGGCACGCAATTGCAAACGATTTCGATTTTACAATCAGGTTGGTAATTTTAAAATCACGTTGTATCTTCCTCTTCTTCGTTTCTATCGATCGTCGAAAAACTGACTTCTCGTTTTCGTTTTATTTTACTCTTTTTTTTAATTTGCACAATAACGAATTTACAAATGTACATCGACGTCGATTTAGAAGTATTATTAATACAACATTCCAGAGCATAGACTTGTTAACTAAGACTTCTGTTTATTATCGAGCGATAAAGGGATGGAAAAAAAAGGAAAGAAAAGAACAAAAAAAGAAAAAAAACACTGAACGAGCGTATAACAATAGTTTTTTCTAACGTTTGTAATCGAACTTTTGTACTATATATTGTACACCTAACACCAAACACAACAATGATTGCGTAGTATCGGTGCAGTAATATATTTAAAAGAAAAGTAAAAAAAAAAACAGAATATTATCTGCGTAGTTAGTAATAAGGATGGAGCTCATTCACAGTATTATGAAAGTGAATGCACAGTATACTGTTTGATATGTTCGAAAAGAAATAATGATAAAAGGAAAAAAAAAAATAAGTAATAATAATAATAGCGACAAAAAGGAAGCAACATGCAAAAAGTTGAAGGAAATTTATAGACGAATTTTGTCGACGTAATGTGTTCTATACTCCTAAATAAGCTACGCTATCAACGAGAAAATGCTTAGACCTAGCATTTTTTGTTTCCTTTCCAAACCTGAGAGCTACTTCGAGGGGCGTAAATAGGAAGAAAAGAAAAAAAAAGAAAGAAGTGTTCGTACATATTCGTTTATTGTATGTAACGTAGGTAGAATTTTTTAATTGATGAAAAAAGCAAAAAAAAAAATGTACGGTAGTTTGGTACCGTTGATAATTCTGATCAAGTGATATCGTTAGATTTTGATGACGAAAAACGATTGTATAAAAATGACAAACGCAAACTCGAAGCAACGACTTCATTGATCACTGATATTATTATTATTATTATTATTCATTCGTAATCATTGTATTTGTTCATTCGTAACCTGCCAATCGACTGGCCAGGGCATATAATTATTTATCTACTCATTCGTGAAATACATTTTCCTGTTTGTCCTTTGTATTTCTATTTGTTTCAATGAATTCGTGTTCGAACGACGATGCTTTGTAATATTATTTGGTGTGTTGCGTGTGGCCCTTGTGTTGTAAAAGAATTTTGCCTTCTTTTTGTTTTGTCTCCATCGAACGACATATACCAGGTGTACTCGAGGTATTATTGTATAATTGTTTGTCGTGGACTGAACCATAATTAATGGATCGATGCATGCATTTGTTGCATCCGTGCGTTTGCCGATAAGTATTCTGAGTGTTTTCGTTTCAACGGGAATTTCTCATGTTTCTCAACGAGACTAGAATGTTCGCCGTGGCGTGCTCCGTTAAATGAAATACATGTTCGTTTTTTGTATCCCGTTGCCTTTTCTGTTCAATTGTAATAATTAAGATTCGAGCAACCTAAGGACGTATACAGGGTGTTGCAAGCTGAATTTGGATTAACGTCCCCTACGGTGTGACAAAGAAAAGAATTATATATTTCCCGTTTGAAAATCGTGTCCAACGCGGATGAACTATTCTGAATAACCTTTTTCCCCTTCGAATTGCCACGAATGAATGAAAAATCGCGAACACCCTGTATGTACTAAAATAACTTGAACTGCATCCTAATACGAAGCCAATCGAATTTACCGAAAACAATCTCCGTGCTTAAAATCGAGCGCACGTGGAAGGTATTTAAATGAATTCGCTACATTTTGTAATCGTATACTAGTCACACACCTGTTATTATTATTATTACTATTGTTAATATTGTTTCATTCTCCTTTGTTTGTCTTTTTCAACTTCACGTTTGTCATTCGAATTCAGCGTCCACCGAGTTTCGTTTTTCTTTTTCTCTTTTTGTCTTTTCCTTCAGTGAGACTTTGTGAGATTATTTGTGATAGAAATGGGGTACGGCTGGCCATACTGTTTAAATGCATGAAATGAATAATTGTCAACGAATAAATTTAATCAAACTCAGCAAGTCTTTTATGTCTACTGGGACGAACACCGTTTTGCTCGTATATATACACGTGTACATGGTTCCCCGTTATTTTGTTTTCTTGTTTTTTAATCCATCCCCCCACAATAACGACGGTGCAACGGTAAGGCGATAATATCTAATTGTTTAATTACGTTCTATCGCATACACTCGTTGTACTTAATTAATTATCCATAGACCTTTATACGAACCCTCTGTTATAAGGTGTAATAATCATTGTAACAATCATTAAAACGAGAGAGAGAGAGGGAGGGAGAGAGAAAAATAAAAGAAGCAATCAGTTTTGCGACGCGACGCATTAACTCAATAAAATAAACTTCAAACGCTCTGCAATCTAATCAATCACTCCCAACTTCACTTGTTAATAAATTAACATCGACTTGCAAACGAAACTAATAATAATAATAATGAACTACGAGTGTGATCGTCTCTTTTCTAGGCATTGCCTCGTGTAACAGGTATGCTGTAAGACACAGAACTATCGGGTGTCTCCTAAGTGCACAGCAGTCGTGAGATATTAATTGCCAAATACAAACAATTCTTCTCTATAATGCAGATCTGTGCAAGTTACTTCAATTCCTACGTTTAACTTAATAATGAAGTGTTTCGAAGTGTTTAAACTTCCCCCACTTCACTTTGGTCCCGCACGTGACCATGGTACTAACCGTCCGCCATTTTGTCCATTATATTCGATTGTCCGGTATAAATCGTAGAATTATCACGATATTTGTGGTTAGAATCGAATGAATCATTCCGAATTCCAACGGAATATACATATTTGTCGCACAATATAACTTCGATGAACAAGATCGAGTGAAATGAAAACTTTCTGACATAAATGTTCTCTGTAACCACTTACCCCCACGGTGGTCCACCTGCAATTGAGGAATTGATCGCAGAATTTCGTTCCCCGTTGTCGTTGCTTCATTGTCCTCACACAGACGACACTTGCAACCGCACTAGTCTTGTTGTCAAACTTGTTTAATTAATTAAAACTCGAAATCAACGTGCACTTGCCTGGAGCCACGACACTACGCACTGCAACTTTGCGCCAAATTTGAAACATCGATATTTGGAACCAAAATGGCGGCGCTGTATCGATCCGTTCGATATTGCAATCTCGATATCCGAACGACTGCGCATGCGTGAACGGTGGTACGCTGCGTTCCGTGGTAGCGCTTTAAGTTTTCGATTAAAAATAAGGGAGTACAACTAAAAGGAAGGAGAATAATGAAAATGCCGTGGTGTACAAGTAGCAGGATACTCGCGCAAATTTGCCGCAATCATTTGAAGAGATCGTACGCTCGCGACAAAGTGGTAAGGTTCAGTTCTGTCGCGAGCGACAAGTCACATAACCTAGAAGGTCGCTCGGCGAACGGTACACCGGCTGCCGAGAGCGGCAAAATTTCTGCCGCTCTGTTGAGGAAATTCGACGAATCCCTCGTATTAGAGAACGTTGAACCTATCGAAACGTTGCAGTCGAATGAAGTAAGTTCGATGTTTTGTTAATTAACGAATTTCGCAGCTCCACATTTCCATTATTTCTCTTTGCGTTCTTTGCCCTTTTTCACCAACGAAACTCTTACGAAACTCTTGTTACGATATATTTTTTCCCCGTATTTCTATCGATTACGAACCGGTACGATTGTTTTCTCGCCACTTTGAACGTACCTTTAAACGTAAATCTCTTTAAAACGAGAAATACATGCCTCGCGTTGTCAGGTTCTCGTAGACGTGCATTATTGCGCTCTGAACGCGTCCGACGCATTGTTGTCGAGAAACATGTACACATACGAACCAACTTTACCCATGGTTCTCGGGTACGAGTTTGTTGGGAAGTTGATTGGAGCGGGAGAGGAGGCAGAGAAGCAGGGTTACAAGATTGGGGACACGATCGTCGCTCTTAATAAAGAACGTTACGGCGGTCTGGCCCAACGATGTATAGCAGACGTTTCTGTAAGAGTACACTGTTTTAAATTAGCCATTTGCGCCTCGCCAGCCGACTATAAGAAGAATCCTTTAGGATATCTGGAAGGTACCGTCCGGCGTGAAATCTGCGGATGCCGCTGGTTTAATGGACGATTACGTTACCGCTATGGTTGCGTTAGACACAAATGCGAGCATCCAGGAGGAGGATATGATTTTAATCAACGTCGGTATAAGTAGCGTCGGCCTGGCCGCTGTGGATCTTGCGACGAACGTATTCAAAGCTCAGGTTGGCAGTGAGGGCGATTGGCTACATCGAATGAAAGTAGATGGGGGCGTGAAGTTATGAGTTGGAAATCCTTCGTGGTAATTATTAATTCAGGTGGTAAGCGTCTGTGCTACAGAAGACGGGGCAGCGATCGCCAGGGAGAAAGGCGTGCTCGCATCGTTCAAATACAAGGACCGTAAATTGTTGAAACAGATACAGGAGGTGGCCGCCGACAAAGATATCAAAGTGATATTTGACGATGCGGACGGTGAATATTTTAAGAAGGTGCTGCATTGGTGAGTTTCCACGGGTTGGAACGAATGAACGTCTATGAATAAGAATCTGCAGTCGTCTGAGATTTGCGGTAAGGCTAGATGTATGTGGTGGTAGCTGTGCGTTGTTCTTCCAGCTTCACAGATATATACAGAAGCGACGCGACGATAAAGGATTTGTTGCGCGACGACAGTTTCGCTGTGGTGGTGCACCATCTCTCTCGTGAAGGTACACAGGAGCGCTTTAGAATTAGAGATGGATATGTAAAGGGCAATTTGTTCAATTTAGTTTCTCTTGCAAAGGTAGGGTAATAATTGCTGGAACAGCGGACATGGGGGACAGTGATTCCGATGAACCAAACAATGGCTTCACTGTCAGTGGATTCAATTTGACAGAGTATAGGAAGATGCACCCTGAAACGTACCGGTATAACACCTTTAAGTCGAAACGTCCAATAAATTTCGTCTCTAAAGAAATCCGTGCAAATATTCGTTCGATAAGATTTTCCAGAGTTTAGTTTCTTTGTCGTATAGACGAGCGTTAAGCACAAAATTTGTTAGGACGTCTTTAGTTTGAAACGTGGGTGCAAAATACCAGTCGTGTATTAAAATTCTTGCACATTTATTCGACCAGACAAGCCGGTGAAGACGTGCTAGAATTTATCGAGGAAGGTTTGATTAATCCAACTTGCGCGTTAACTGTTGGGTTGCCCAAAGTGAACGAGGCCATCGAATTTATTCTTAAAAGTAGATCCCCAGGAAAAGTGAGTGTGCAACACCCTTCGTAGATATACTGGATCTTACGATAAACTTATACTGCAATTTATCAATTCCACAGGTCATCGTTGATATAAGGGATAGGTAGAAGAAAGAGCTTTAATATTCTAGATAGCGAACGTTCAATGAAAAACAGTAGATTTATTATCACTACGATCTGTTTCTACGTTTAAAGCTTACCCAAACTATCTACTATACATACATATACAAAATACACCAATGAACTGTAAAATATTTTTAATAAACGCTTTCTATTTTCTACATTGCTACCGAATCCAAATAGACCGTCCACTTCCTCGCTCGTCTCTTTCTCCAAATCGTACGTGCGTCCAGGTTTAATTATTAAGTAGAATAGCAAAGTGCGTAGTTAATAGGAAACAGATTTTTTTTCCACAGGCTTCCATGGCTGTTCCGAGCAACAGAAGTTACACGCATACGATTGTTCTCAGGGTAGACCGTCACTAACTCGGTCGTTGGTCATTATCGGTTGCCCAACGCTCCTTTATCGAAACTGGAGCGTTTTGTTGCCGTGCTACCGATCGACGAAACCGTGGCCGAGTAAAAGTCCTGAGAACGGTCCTTCGTGAAATCGTCCATTTATTTATAAATATGTTCCCCTCGATGGCAGCGAAGAATTTCGTCCCGTTTTTCTTCTCACTTATTGCACGGGGAAAATTTTTTTTGCAGAAACTTTTATCCTTTTTGAAAATGTAAAATGTCCCAAAGATTTTTTCATGCTCGTTGTTGCAGCGGCAGGAGCATTTGTTGCTCGATCGTGTCGAATTCTCAGTTACATTAGATTAGAAAGGCCTGTGTGTTTTATCCTTGATTTCGTTCACCGCAGGGTTCCTTCTCGATGTCAGGCTTTTCGAATGAGATAATTAACTGATAATCATGATCGAGGTGTACGTATCTATACGTACGTACAGAGAGTGTGGGTGATCTAGATTTAAGTAGAGATAGGTGGCTCCTTTTTCGACCACCCTCGGGCGCAGTTCTTGCAAAATTGTTTTCACCCTCAAAGAGGAGAACGTTTGTTAAAAAAAAAAATAAAGAAACTTCTAGTTACACAATGTGAAAGATTAATGAGAAGGAAGGTGACATAACAGAACCATCTGATAAGAAAACATTTTTGGTAGAGTATAATGTAATATGTAATGTAGTATGGAGTACCTACGCACAGGTAACATAAATATTCGAAACAGAAGATCGATTTGGGACACGTATTCTTGACTCACGGTGTTTGATAATAAATCAAAGGGTTATATTATGTTATAGAATATTACTGTGTAATAATTATTAAGTACCAGTAATTTAATATTAAAGTACATTGCATAATAATAATCGAATGTATTGGATTTTTAACATTTTCGACTTGCAAGAAAATAATTTGACAAAACCAATTATATGGTATGAAAAAGCATTGTAAATAATGGATTGTAGGTGAAATTCATTGAAGTTGTGTACTTATACAAAATCTATATCATATAATAATTCAATATTTAAATGTTTTATATACCATTGTTGTTATTATGGTATATGTATTATTCTCTATACAATGTCCCTTTTTATCTGGAGCATTTTATCGTCGATTCGATTGCGCAATCGATACGTTACATACTTCTTATCTCGTACAAATTCAGCGCCCATTGTTTTCAGTAATGTGATCTTTATTAGATCAAGATCACAGAAAGGCGGATTTCTGACCACCTTGGATACTAATTTCCCCCATAAGAAATGATCTCTTATTCTATTACGATACGAAGGCCAATTAGAACGCCCTGGAAACGTAAATCGCGGTTGGGTTCAAGGTAGGGGCTCCCCCGATAGTCCTGTGGGTGTGGTGATTTCAAAATTTTTATTGCCTGTTATCGGAAAGATCTTAATAAATATTGCTGCTTTCAAATCTTGCCCTGGAATCTCTATATTTTGATTTCAGTATTCAAAAATTAAAATATCGATCGATGCATTGAAAAATATGCAATTCCATTCGAAAGAACAATGTCGACCTTTGCAGTTCCTATACGCGTCCACTTGCAAAAAAATGATTAACATCAGAACGTAGCCCGTGTAAAACCACGCAACTTTCATCTGAAACATTTCTCGCTGGGGATAATAACAGTGACGTGAATCGGGATGGTAATATCTGTTGAGGCACCCCTTAAGTACAGGGTGTCCTCGCGACTCGACGCGACTGTATCAAACAACTCGCAAATCGTTTGCCCTACGAAAAAGTGTTTCATACAAAAGTTGCATGGTTTTCAAGGCAACATACGGTACCGCAATTGGTTTATCATTATTTTGCTTCTTTTGTCGAGATACCGATGTCGCGTTCGGTTTTTCAAATGGAATGGCCGATATTTCTTCGCGGATTCGGGTGGCGTACGAAATTCTACGTTGAAAAGTATTATATCATACAGGGCTCAGAATGAATAATTACCGAGAGATAATTGGCTCGAAACGTGTGGGAGGGCTTACGACAGTCGCATATCCGCATGGCAGTTGTTACGCGGCATTTGTCGCTGTGTCTGCGAGAAACGATAAAAGGAAATGGCCTCTGGTATCGCGTATCTGTACAATCACTCTCGAGAGCACGGTTCGCCTAGATATGTTAATATGATTAGAAAAGAGCAGGGGGACACTTGCGAGGCTTTTCCATCGGTCAGACCGGTAAATTGCCCGCTCCTTTTTATAACTGTACGTATATACTGGCCGCACGTGTGCTACTTCATCCCGCGTCTCTTATTTCTTGTGTTTTAATTGAATTGAACAGTCCACAATCTTTTCAGAAACTAATAATAATAATAATAATAATAATATTTATTTAACGGCAGGGTTCTTTTTTTGCAACAGAATAATTTTGCACATGACGAGAATAACACATAAATGAGCCAAGCAATTGAAAAACATTTTCAAACATTCATTGCTCGATATAATGATGTAGAGCTTCGATAAATTTTAATTAGAATAATCGTTCAACAGTAAAAAAAAAAGAAAGAAATATCGTCCGATTTCCACGTAATCCCTGATGTAACTTCGATGTAAAGAAAGAGAGGGGGAGAGTGACCAAGCGACATTAAGGAGAGTTTTCTCGAACGAAGTACTTGCTTATTTCAATTCGACAATTATCAAAGGTTAACTGCTCAGCGATTCGCGTGCGCCAGGAATAAATTGCATTTGAAGTTCGTCGTTCGATCCGTAACTTTCGTCCCAATAAACCCATGATTCACCTTAATACACAATTTAATCTTTTACCTTCGTCCCAAGTCTGCACCGTTTTTTTTTTTTTTTTTTTTCTTAGGCAACCAAGACAATTAAATAGGAATCAATTAAACAAACATATTAAAATCGTGTCGCGTTACGATTCGTCGGGCCGACCCGCGAAACAGTCACATACTAATAACTGGAGCAAATCGTTGTGTAAGACAGTGGGTGGCCGCCTTTCTCTGCAGTTGATCGTTGTACGCGAGACCGCCGATTTCTGTGGCCACGAGGGATCGGATTTTTATTTTTTACTCTGTCTATTTTTTTTCTTCACGCGGATACATTTAGCCGGGGATCGGCTTTGTGTAATAATTAGAACGGCCGCGCCACCCGAGACGAGATATTTTAATTACAGTGGGACTTAATTGGGCTCCTTGCGCAGGGGTGTCGACAGATCTATAGAGAAATTGATAAATCCTTGCGGTGTAATTAATCTCAGAAATAAATCACGTTGTCAATAAGTTTCGGGGATTTAATTCATTATTTTTGCTGAATTTGATAAGCCCACAGGGTAGGTCGTTTACTATGTAATTATTCAATATGGTGATTCAATTAACTGCTGATTATTTATGAATCCATTGTATACATAATTATTGCTAGATATTTGTATTATTTTCCAGTATTATCACACAATTAATCGTGTAATTAATTTTCGAGAATGTAATATTATAAGAACGCGCTAAATTATTATTATTATTATCTACATACAAATTACGATAACTGTGAAATTTCACTTTAAGGGGATGAACAAGCTAATTTCCATAATCATCAACGTCTCGGGAGCTACAAGTCCTTTTCTCTTCCGATAACTAATTAAACGATCGCCGTTCGATGCGCAGATGCATCTCAAATTGAATCAATAAGGAATGTTGATTAATTTCCATTCCCGTGCCACCTTTCACTTCCTTCGGAATTCATCAGTTTCATTGTCGCGCGATGATTTATTGCCACTTAATTATTCGACACCACCGACCGAATTATTTTTATTTCTATACGACAACCCCCTTTCTATCCGCCGCCGTCCCTGGTGCGAATAAATAAATCACTTGTTCAACGGTGCAATCTCGATCGGTCGGGCAGAATTTAACGGAAAGTCGACTGGCTTCGCCGGGGTGGTTGAATTCGAACGGCGAGACAAGAGGCAACGAGCGAACTGTCGCGAAGGCCATCCAGCTCACTTTTCCCCTCGCACTTTTCTCAGCTGATTCTCGACTCTCGTTGCGGCACTCTCTTTCTCTCCGCCTTCCTGTCTGTTCTATTTTCGCGTCGCCACTCGTGTCCAGTCGAGGGAAAAGTATGAATTCCAAAGCGGCTGTCTCAATGCCGTCCGATCGAATTTTTTCAATCCTATTTCTTCGAACCACTCATTACGGCCGATCGATTGTTCCTCCGTCGATCAATCGTACGCACTGTTGTGTGGCGCTGTGTGTTAATTGTGTACTTTGTTGGGGAATGGATTGGTAGGCGTGATGACCGCCGCGCCGCGTGCGACGATTTCGGAAGCGTACGAGCTTTTCCGTTGTTTTAATTCCCTACTGCGAGTATACGTAAACTTGCAATTATAGGATAAAAACGTCGGTACTTCGAATATGGTCCACACTGTTTATTTACGACATACCCGTACCGAATGTATTTAGAATCCCAGAGATTCGTGGAATATTGCTTGGATATTATCATTATTGTTATTGGTCTTGGTTTTCGTTGGGGGAAATTTCACGGAATTTTTTCATTAATATTGGGGGACCCTACCGTCGAATATTATGAGATGAGTTACTAAATTCAGGGAAATTAGTTTCTTCGATCCTGTTAATAATTGATAATAATTGAATAGAATTCCAGATGCCACTCGTTAATATTCAATTCGCTAATTCAGTACTTAACCCTGGCAAACCACGTCTGGAAATAAAAAGATCGCTTTGACGTGCGAGCCACGCCCACGCATTGGCAATCATCGTAATTGGTGATATCGTTAAATGGCTTTCGGATCCAAGTTTAAGCGATTTCAATCTCCCAAGGTAGCCCGAGTCGGTAGAAAGTTTGTCAAACGCGAGGATGAAACTGAAAATTC
Organism: Nomada fabriciana; assembly: GCA_907165295.1. Lineage (NCBI taxonomy): Eukaryota > Metazoa > Arthropoda > Insecta > Hymenoptera > Apidae > Nomada > Nomada fabriciana. The sequence goes on along the minus strand of OU015699.1, from coordinate 8,651,305 downwards.
CACGTGAAAAATTGGGTCTGAACAAGGGGCCAGCTTGTTTTCACGTGCATATACCAGTTATGGGGTTGGTCACGTCGAGCACCATGCCCTCCTTTCTCCCGTTTCACCTCGTTATTCAACGGCGACCCGTAATTAAGTCGCGAAATTGGAAACGTGCAATTTGGGGAATAATAATACCGTGCCCTATTTTCCATTCCTTTTGTTTCGTTGCAATAGCCCAATCCCTCTTTTCCGCACTCTCATCAATTTCTCGATCTTGGCCAGCATCGTTGCTTTCCATTCCAAAGAATGCAGGTGCCGTTCCCTTTGTTGGTGTATTATTTTTAATCCAAGGTTAGCGTCCTGACTGTTCGAGGTGCTAGAAAATCACTGTGGTTCAATCGAATTAAAAAACCGGCTACCAGTGCACCCACTAAGAAAAACAAGCAACGTTCGAACCCTGTTAAACAATACGCATCCGCGATTACGCCATGAAAAGAAGAAACGAATAAATAACTGGACAAAGGGGTAACATCCCCGTTTCCCAATCTCCATGCGCCCAACGTGACGCGAGACGCCTGCGAAAAAGGAACCCTCGGCCGTGTCCGCGTTCGCCAAAGCGAACGCCGAATTATTTCTTCGCCGCTGTCCAGCGTATCCTTGGACTCGGCATCCCCTCCACTCGCTACCGGGGTGACGGAGTCGCGTAGTGGGGCGGAGCCAGCGTGACGGTCCACGGCGGTCCGCGGAGTGGGGGAATCGAGACTCCTGCGGTGCTCGTCGATCAGAGCGAGAGAGAACTGATTTCGAGCGCAACAGTAGGGATAAGAAAGCCATGCACGTACACGGTCCTCCGGCGGGTACGACGACTTTAGTCCGACGACCGCTTCCATCGAGCGAGGTAGACGAACACCAGGTGTGTTCTGGCCCTCCCCACCCCCCCGTGCGTTATTCCTCGTGCTCTTGGAAACCAGGGATCTCCTTCCGTGTTCACCAGGTCCCCGCTCCTGACCCTTTTCGTGCTCCACGAAGAGACCACCGCGCCGGTACCGTTCGACACGGCTGACAGTGATCTCGTGAAACGTTGCCCTCGCGTGGCACGATGACGTCGACGGTTATTGTCGCGCGGCTTGATCGTTTGTAGAAATCGGTGGCGATTAACGGGAGGCCCAGTTGAGGGACTGTCGGCGGCGGTTCCAGTGTTGATCCGGCGTGGATCGTTGGACGGTGTTTGGAAATCGATTCGTGGCACGTGTGCCGGTCGAGGAATTCGTGACACGAAGAAATCGACGTGTTCTGTGCAATCGCGGTTATTTTCGTGCCAGGGTGGAGGAGGAGAGGGAGGGAGCAAGAGATAGATAGAGAAAGTGTTGGCCTGTTGACGGTACAGTCCGGTGGATTTGGGAATCGTTGGCGGATCCGGCGGTCGATGGTGTTCTTTGTGGATCGGTTTGAGAGGATGAGGGAACTCGCCGGTTTCCCGGCGGAATGAATCGTTTCCGTTGTGTGGAGTCACTGTGCGTTAACATGCGCGAGATCCTGCGTGCGTCCAGGGACAGATAGCTCCGTCTGTCGTGGCGAACATCCAGCCGACGATCGGTACTGTCGCTGAAACAGGGAGATTGGTCCTGAAGGATTGGCCAAGGATCGCCCGGGACACGACAGGTTCGTTCCCTTTGCGATCTGTAGTTGATTGTCGATTTATGCATTTCGTGGCTGGCTTTGTTGTTATTATTTTCACCGGGACAGGGTGGTCTGATGATAATGATAATGATAATAGTAACACACTGGACACGTTAGATATTTTTAATAATAATAACGGTAACATATCAGGCACGTTTGGTACACGACCTAGGATAACTATTTATAATGCGAGGACGACAATGGCGATCGTAATAATTAAATAATAATAACTTGTGTTGTAATGATAATTATAATAATAGTATGTACTGAAGTTCAGTAGTTTATTTTCCAATTGAAATTGTAATCTACCGAGAACAGAGCAGATTTACTGCCCCGCTTAATGGATTTCCATTAATATCGGCAGTGATAGAAATCATTGTGATCAACTGATTGCCAGGTGCAATTTAAGCACTCGTGAACTTGTAATTACAACACCTTATAAATACAATAGAGCCGCGCCGCAGACGGTATTATAAACTTGACCATAGCTGTCTGAAAATCAATTACACACGTGTCGTCGCACGATACCAGATTTAAATTGAAAATAAATTTACCTCCATAATAACGAAGAAAAAAGAATTGCATACGGTGTAAAAAAAATAATTATCCGCGTGAATGGAAAAAAAACCCCAACATCGAAACCCCACATTAAATAAATAATATGCCCCAAATTTGTTGAATAGGCTGTCGCAATACATCGTTATTCGTATTATTTATATAGTATCGTCGCGGTTACCATCTTGAAGACAAAGAAACGCTCCTTTTCGAGGGAAATATAGAATTCTCTCTCCTTCGGTCACATTGTCAGCCTTCCCCGATGGAACTGCTACTTGTTGCGCAAAGGAACCGCCGATCAGCGTCGAGCAATCTTTATTTTTGTTTAGCCAGCTGCGACGGTGTGGCATTAAGAAAGCGTGCCTCGTCCGTGTCACTGATTGATGACCACGCGAAGACAATCCACCGGGGATCCCCTTTCGTTCCGTATGCCCTGAAGCCGTGAAATAATCGAAGCTTGTTATGAACTAGGGTGTTGGGGGGGATAGGGTTTTTGGCAGGGAAATTTTCTGGCTGTAAATTACCAGAAAATCAATCTCCCTATTATTTTCTGTTATTTCCTTTTTATTTTATTTTTTTGTTTTGGGGGTGGAGAAAATCATTGCATCGTTCAAGAAGCGTGGCAACGTCGCTGCAAAATAAAATCACAAGGGTGTCCCGTCGTTTATCGCCGAATCATAAAGATATTTAGCTCGGTCGATCGTCGCGACTACGATTAGGACGATAATACGACAACGGTGCATTGATTCATGGGGACTCGCCGCGAAGTGAAACGGAACTCCTGGATTTCTCGCTGTTAGATAACGTCCAGGGAATGCTTTCTTGTTTGCGCCGCTAGAAACGCGATCTCGATTGCAAATCGGCTGCAATAAATCCGACGGATCAATAACAAATAGCTGACTATGGCGATTCGAATGGATTCGAATTCGATGGAAACGCGGAATTATCATCGCCGAATATATTTATATAACGTGCGATGAATGTACGATAATTTTAATTAAATTAATCGTTCGTTTATTTACTTTAGTCGACCGAATTTTCTTCTGAGAGTCTTTGAAGGATAATTAAATATGCAATCCAAACATTCCTTCAGAGTTTTCTGAAATAGATTTTATTTGCATGTCGACAGAATTAATTAACCAATTTTTAACTTAATTTTAAATCGATTTATAAGTTTCAATATCAATCGTGAGGTCACTGTCGTTCCTCAAGATCGGATCGATAGCTTCATCGTCGATCATTGCACCGTGCGTCTTCTTTATCCATTTATTATTTTTTATGCGCTCACGTTTCTTTCCACTGGCCAGTTGAGCGAAACGGGATAAAGAGCAAATCAGCAGAACTGGTGCTTTCTACCAATTAGAAACCAGCAATCGTGAAACGATCGTGATCACTTCTTTCTTCTTCTTTTTTCCGATTTTCCTTTTCTTTAGCCTAGATCGAGAAATATCTATTTTAATATAAATCACACTCCGCCATGCATACAAAGTTTACATAAAATATATGTAAAACACTTGACAAAATGTATAAAATCTATAAAAAAAGTTGGAGAAATCGTTAGACTCGTGTAATCGTAGGATATCCTATTAATTATCCAAGTTTGCCAAGTTGATCACACCGGCTTCCGGATAAAGTCAATTTATCACAGATTACACAGTTCGTATCTCGCGCCATTTATCCGGCCGCCCGGTTTCTTTATGGTGAACGGAGCACAATGTGCCACGTGACCGTGCGGATAGTGTAAATTCCATTGTTCGCCGTTTCCATTTACGCGGCTCCGATTCGACACAATAATTTATTGTTTGGCCCGTGAATGAACGCCTTTCTCCGGCACTGGACCACACTCGTGGAACCGGTTCAGATCGTGAATCGTCTATTGAATTATCCAACAGCCATACCACGGGGAAACGATTTTCATTAATGAACCCTGTGTCTGGATATTATCGGGCCAATTACCGGCATTGCCGTACTTCTAGGAAGGGAATTAATAGGCGGGCGTAAATAATTAGTAACGAATGGTAAATTCAATTCTTTCGTACAGAATGCTGTTTGTTCGTCGTTGTTTTCTTTTTTTCGTCGGGGAAATGGATCGATTAGTTGTGGGACCATCCAGCGGGGATTCCAGTTATTATTAACTTGGTGGAAAAGCAAGGGAATTTAGCCGGTGGATCGATCAATTTCTTACGGTTGGTACCGCGAGAAATATAACTAGAATTAAGGGTTGCTGAAAATTATTTCTTTTAAATGCAGGGCAGACATGAAGAAACCTATGATTAAACGAATTCTAGTCGAATTTTAGGGCTCACGCTTGCCAACCTTTAGGGACCAAAGAACCAAAAAGACTGTCTCCCCTTGTCGTCAAATACCTGTTCAGCAATCGTGCGAAACATTATTTACAAAACGAACCGATATAAATTGCACGAGCCAATTATGTACATATATCTGATATTGCGAGGAAGGAAAAGCATAGGGGAATTTATCAACTAGTTCTAGGATTTTTTCCACGTTCACGGGTTGGCGATTCTTACGCACGATTACCGACCTTTAGAAAGAATGCAGTCATTTGAACAAGCGGCTATCGAAAACGAAAGCTAACTGGTCGCCTGGTTGTCCAGCAACTATCGCTGATGGCGTTTCTGGCCTTCTTGTTGGCAGCGCCGCAGTGGCCAGCCTGTATCCCAGTGCTTGATAGTCGAAGTTTCTCGGTTTCGATTCGGAAACAGCATTTATGTAACCGGCTGTGAAATGTCAGCCGTTTGTTGTCGGATCTTTTCACGCGATTTTCTAAAACTGTCACGTGCCACCACTGATTGTTCAGCAGGATTTATTATAATCGTTTCACGCTGCTGTATTTACTTTTTCCGCGGAACCTTTTTTTTCTTCGCTGCAACAGGATCCAGTTATTTTTTTTTTAATTCTTCTTTCAAATAGATTAATTGTATCGTGTGTCATCGTTCTATTATATTGTTTTTATTACTTCTTTCACCGTCCTGGTTTTTCTTTGCTCGCTTTCGAGTGTTAGATCATATACGCTGGAAAATATCTCGTCAAGTTTGTCATTCGCTATATGTATTATCCACGATCCGGAAGTGTTCGAGTAGCTATTGATTACCGGTGACAACGATCGACGCGTATCGATTTCACATTTCCTCTCCGGGACTTCCCTGCAAGGGGGAGAGAAAAAATGCGTAACGGGAAAGGAAAGTCAAGAAGATGGAACGGAAAGATTTAATTGATCGCTGAAAGGGATCTATGAGAATTATTTATATTAAAATAACATTTGGGGCAAACGATTTATATTAAATTATGATACCACGTGACGCAAGCCAGTTTTTACCGGCTGAATGCTACGGAAGCGAACAATTCTTATGTTCTGTTTCTGTTTTGCATTCGTTTTCTTTAACGACATTAGCGACACCTGTCCAAGCCAATTATTTTGAACACTCGAAGTGGTACATTTTTGTATAATTTATTGCCACGGTAATTTAACCCCGGAAAATTAGAGGAATATGCTTGGCCTGATGGAATATCGCCGATGCGGTTCTTTCGCGGCGATATACGAGCTCGATTTTTAGCAGAATTCGACAGGTGCGTCTCAGGTGAACTGCTTCTCATTCGTCGCGTTGCTTGCGTCAGCTTTGGGGGATCAGGTTCGGCGAAAAGAAATGGTTGGAATTTCTTGTACGATGGTAATAGAACTGTAACAAAATACGGTAATAATAATAGTAGTAGTAGTAGTAATATCGTGACAAATATAACACCTGTACATTAAGTGTAACCTATTGTTATTTGCACCTACTTTCCAAAACTATTATTACACAATACATATATATTACTGTATAATTTTTATTTTTCAACGTACTTCTCCTACAATTTCCACGCACTGTTCAGGTACTTTTTCCATGATTTTTAATTCACCTGTGCTCTGCACCGTATCATTTACAAAGATCCGTCCGGTGAACGCATTGACGTCACGGTGTCATTAATTTCTGGTACCCGATAATACCATAATTTCTGGTAACCTAAACCTAACCTAAATCTGGCCACCGTGTACGTTACCACACGTGGGCGGGGAATAACCCGTAAACGCGGACAGAATTCCTACGATTCCGCGTGACAGTTATTCAGAACGGGGGTTTTTCTTAAACTGTTTTTCTAATCGAAGCCCAATCGAAGCCGATATCATAACTGTTTTCACGTGGCCTGGTCCCGATTGCCACAGCTGATCGATCGTGCGTCGATGTCCCGACGACAAACGGTACACCTCCCTGCAGCACAAGTCAGAACGACAGTCGACAAGCAGAAAATTGTTAACAAACATCGTTGTGCCAACAGAAGGATACTCGAGAGTGTATCGAACGCGGCATTATTATTTTGTCACGATGCTCGAAAAATGTTGCAAGATCGAAAGTGTAAATAAATTTATTTACCACGGTGCGGGCAGAAAATTGACATTTCACGGTGGCTAACGGTTGGCAACGGTAATACGGCTTTCGTAACCGTTTCGTAACGTTTGTTCTGTTTTATTAAAGACGCGCATTAAATATGGATAATGTTGCTTGCGCAGTGCGATGGTGAACGGCGATAACGATTAATTTCATTTTTTTTCTCGTTGTTCATTTTGAGGAAGCCCGACGAACTTCACTCGGGTACCCTGAGTGGGTAGCTTAGGTTTGGGTTGAGTAACGCATTGCATCGCTGCGTCCTGATTTAATTCGAGTATCCGAGTACCCTTTTATTTGTGGCATTCATGGTCCATTCAGGATAGAGATTTTTTGTTCATAATTTTCTCGAAAGTACTCGTTCGCCCTGAGAATTCAGGTACCTTGGTGATTTGAGATTCGAAGTATTCTAAACTGCAAGAATTGCAGAGGGTAAAAGCCTTGTTTGGGGGAGGGGAAGTTTTGATTCCTTAAAACAATATTCTAGGAATCCAGGTATTCAAATAATGTGCAAATATATATAGCCAGGTGCCTGCTATTTAAATGAATCTGAGGTTCATGCTTCTGGACTATTGTGTCTATTGAAGAATTCTCGAATTCACGAATTTCACAAGCCAGAACTTTGTTCACCGTTGATCCCCGATCGAGATTTATCCATTTACAACGTGTCCATACCAACGTTGAAAAGATCGCTACCTGGAATCAGAACGAATCTCCGTTCTCCTATTAGAGACTGCGTCTAAGTACCTGTTTCGTAGTAGTACGATCATCCCATCTTCCTCGGACGTTATACTTGTTTTCGTGGCGATTTTACGGAAAGTGAAAGCAAACGCAGCATCGCATCGCAGTGATCAATTAGTCTTTGTCTAACTAAATCATCCGATTCTCACGAGACCTAGCTCCGTTTCGATTCGATTATCGAACCTCGATTCAAACGTAATCCCTTCTGCGTTCGAGTTTCCATATTTCATCAAAATACTATTCACGTCTGCCCAGTATCTAACCATAACCTAACTCTACTGATACTCACACAAACTGTACTATTATTATTATTATTGTTTACAGAATCGCAAGCTGAATTCTTTTATATACTAGCACACCAATAGCACCACCAATGCCAATACATGCACAACTATATTATTATTATTTTTATTTAGAATACTGCCAACAGTATTCTACTGAATTTCAATGCACACATACACCACTCCATTCATCCGTTCAACGATCTAGAATCGTTCGTTCGCCTCGATCGATCCTCCGGACTGATTTATAGATCCCCGGCTGGATCACGATCCTCCTCGTTCCGTGAGCGCCCGTCGAAGATTTTGTCGATCGATAGCTCGTCGGATTCAGGCTACTAGGGATACTGGTTTCGTGTCGCGGGGCAGGGGAGGAAAGTTACACGATCGATTTTTGCGCGGAACCAGTTTTCGGACGTGGATCGTCGACATATCGATCGATTAGGTAATAACGAAGACGAACAGCCCGATCGATGGGGAGATAATTAGTCGGTTACGTAAGCCTAGCCGGATTGGATGAAATTATAGACCTGTAATAGGGAAGCAGTCGATGCCGATTTTTTTTAGATCGACTTTGCTCAATGATTATGAGACACCGTGGGTTTTTTTAAATTTTCATTTTTATTCCCTCGTTATATTATTTTATTTATTCTTCTTCCTTACCCAGCTCGTTTATTCCTCTATCATGTTTTTATTATTATTCTTGTGACGTTTCTCAGTCGATTCCAAGATTTATTTCCGAGGTCACTTTTGTTTCACCCCTGTATTAGAATAGAATTGAATTTTTATTTGATTTTTGGCCTCGCAACCATGAAAAGGAATTGCTTTACATTCTTAATTTCACCTTACATTGGGTTCTCCTTCATCTGCCTTACGCTACATTTCTTTATTCCTATTTACCTGTTATCTATAACCTTATACTATACACTAATGCTATCCACTAATTTGTATCTTATTTTTTGTTTTTTATTTTTCCTCGTTATCTCTCTATCGCCTTCATTGCCATCTATCCCCACTCTTGCTCTCCCTATTCCTTCTTTTTCTCTCTTATTCTCCCTTCCACCCCTTTTAACCATTTTTCTGCCTCTTCGCTTTTCCTACCATAGACCAGATCTTCTACCCCTATGGTCCCCCCTACCAGCTCCCTTTTCACCCCTATATTATTCAGCATTATTCTACACACCAGAACAAGATAAACTAAAGGAACCATAATAACAACGATGATAATAGTAATAATCAGCACGCATCATATTGCATATGGTGTGTTAAATAAAATAACTATTATATTTTTCTCTATCCGTGTATTTAAAATAGCACTGAAGGAATTTCTTCTCTCTATAAAATGCTCTATCGAACCGAACGAAAACACCCAAAGAACTGGCATCCACTTATACCCACGAATGCCCATTGCCTCATTTTTCAACATTTTACAAACAAATTTGACTCTCCAAGTCCAGACCCATCTGGTTCTCTTACTATCTATGTTAATAAGACATTTCTAAGAACGTAGAGACAATTTTGCTAAAGCATGATATATTATATTTACTATCACCAGTAAATATCCAACACATCATAATAATAATAAATAAATAAATACCACATACGGGAAGGCTATATAAAAATGAGAAAAATTCATACAAATCGACGATTGGAAAGACAACGACCCCAGTGCAACACATCTGCATAACTTACTAGATCGTCGTGGACAGGTATCGACACGCGAGGTCGCCGGTTAATATCCGGCCCGTCGATCTGGTACCGGAAACGAGAGGGTCGTTCGCCGCCTCCAGGAGGAAAGGGATCGCCAGGTCTACGTGACTTCAATCGTCCTAGGAAGATCGTTCTCTGCAGAAACGTAAGGCACGATTCGTGACCTGCTCGCTCGGCTCGCGATCGATCGATCGTTTTAGAAAGTCGAGGATGCGCCGCACCGCGGCTGCGCCTCTCGGCGTGGATCTTAAATCAGTCCGTTGGGAAATAAATTCTCGTTGCCGTTACCTTGACACCTGACGACACTGTTATGAATATTGTAATGCGGCTGGGATTGAAATAGCCGGGGAATGGCAGAAAAAAACGTTTGCTTATTTCTCTTTAGGAAATATCGCAAAGCTAGGGGATTTTTTTCCCCCCATTTTACAAGTCGATCGATTTTTCTGGGTTTTTTTTTGTTTTCTTTCGATGATTCTCGCGATCATAGTTATCGTGGGAATTATGAATATAAATATGAAACAAATATGAAATATAAATAAGTTTAAACAAAATCTACCGGGTGTACTATGAAGAAAAGCGCATAAAAATAATATGTACATAATACCAATTGCTGAGAAAAGAAGAGGAAGAATTAATTCCATTACTGCCATTAATTCTATCAAAACAAAATTTACCTGTGAGAGTAAGTTACACTATTTCCCATCTCAGACATTCATTTATCTACCTCAGTACCTCTCCAAACGAATTTACCGGAACGTAAAATCGACTGGCTCGTCGTTCGCCGCAGGCGTCCTTGAATTTTCTACTTTCAAGAATAGCAAAACGAGAGAAAGAAGAAAAGATACACTGAAGAAGGCAGAGAAAAATGTCGCGTACACGGCGAGGCAGAAAGGTTCAAACGAAAACATTCAGATGGTCTGCCCTTAAAAATATCGACGGTTCGCGTGGAATTGCGTATCGGGATTGTACAGTAAAGTTTCTCGGGGAATTTTTCGGCGAGATTCGATCGAAATGCGTGTTAAGTAACTGCAGGGGAACGGCGTTGCAGAATGGGATCGCTGTTTTATTTTAACGGCCACTCGTTACGTAACCCGATTTGCTCCACTTATTTATGGAAATGCGAAAGTGAAAATTAAAATTGGAATTTCGATAACGCCGATGTACTATTGAAATCTTATAACACTGGCTGGTTGCATAATAATTTGGAACGTGCATGCTACTTTTTTTTTATAATTGAAAATCAGGTACCAACGAGGAATTGTCGATTCGAATATTGCAAGCTCCATCTCTGGAGTTGAAATAAAACGTTCCCTTGACGGTCGAAAAATTTTTTGGAATCGTTTTAGTAGTAAAAATATATAGAAAATGTTTCTCCTTCCCTCGACTGACCATAGGCGTGGCATCGATCGTTTTTAAACTGTAAAACGTTGGCGATACAGAATCGGGGAAAGTCGTTCGCCATGGAAACGAGTCACGGCCGATGTGCCGGTTTTACGTAAGGTGAAAATCGTCTTTAAGGCGAAAGAGCGGATGCAAAGGAGCGAGAAAGAGAGACAGAGAGAGATGCGAAGCTACGCTGCACACACGAGACACACTTCTGCGTGAATCACATTTTTCGCATAACGAGAAGCCTTTATTTCACGCTGGTGGAATGCGAGCAAGAAACTAGAAACATTGTTATACACCTTTCGCAGAAGAATTTCGGGTACATTTATATAGTAAAGCATATTTATTTGAATAATCTTCATTATTTATGAAAATAAAGCTGCACTGTTCCTTCAACGTAACGATATTTTATATATTTAATAGTTGCATATTTATTAATGTCCGGTTATCCCACTTAAAATATGACCAAGACGCCCCGTTTGATTAGATTAGAGTCTCCAGTTAGTGCAACAATGAGAATTGCATTAAATACCTAACGGAGAAGCGAGTAAAAGCAACAAGTGCTTGGATAACTATAATCTATTTAGTTTCTAGAATATAATGGTGAAGAGTTTTTTTCGCGCAATCCTGGTCAATTCGAGTAATTAAGTAATGGTTTATATGACATTTATTATGAAGTAAAGCAAAGCTCCGTTTTCAATTTAAAGTTTGCTTCTTTTTAATTTTGCAATTATTATACCTGCAAGATTATGTACTGCACAAAAGTTCTAACCAAAATCGTCAAATCGACGTACTAAACAACTAACAAAGAAAAGAATATAGTTTACATAAGTATCTATGATTGGTTACCCTGGATTATCAGCGAGAAAAAATGAGAAAAAATTGCTGTACAATAATTGTAAAAGGCTCGTAGTTTCTTGCCTATAAAGTTAAAACGATACAATAGGGTCCCTCCACTGTGGAAACGCGACGAGAAAAAGATCACGGGAAAGGGATGAAACATTCCGGGGTCTAGGATTTTTCTAAGCTCGACGCCAGCGCCACCTTGGCGCCCGCCATAATCGATTAGCCGCGAGGGGAGCCGCGACGGGCGAAATTCCCCAGAATTCCTGCGGCCCAGTTACGGTACAAGAAACGAAAAGAGCCCGGCTCATCGGGAATTGCACGCACGTCGACGGCGGCCGTGTTCCCCCGATTTTGTATTCACCTCGACGATGCTCGCGCGACGATCGACCGAGCGGGGGGGAACGCGTAAGGTGGACGTTTTTCTTTTCTTCTTTTTCTGACGTGTCACGCGAAACAGAGTGACACACTCCGTCGGTTCGTCGCTATTACAAAGTCTGACGAAACCGCTTTGCATATTGTTCGCAGGATTCCACGATTCGTGGCATACCTTGTTCACCGGTGGAGAACAAAGGTATCGAAACCTGTGGAAATTCAGGTCCCTCGATCAAACTTCTTTATTTCCAAGCTTATAAAAATGATACTGAACTTCTAAAAAAATACTGCACGATGAAACGAACCTGGCCAGCCCCAAAAATTCCAAGAACAATCTATTATAGAAATGCCTTGTGAAAATGAAGATAATAAAAAACTGTGTCAGGTGTCCGAGTCGATTTCTCGGAAATACGGAGTGGCTTATGGAATGAAAACGACAAACGTTTGCACTGGATTCGTGCTGGCCTTAGAGGCTGTCCGATCCCGAGACCCTCCAGCTCCCAGAATGCACCTGTCTGGGTCCGGGCTGAATAGGGAATATTCTCTCCCGTGGACGGAGGATCGGTGGAAACAGGAAACGATGTCCACCGCGCCAGAAACAATTCCGTTTAACCGTCTGTGCCTGCAGAGAGAAGCACCGTTAACCGCGTGTTCTACGTGCTCGACCTGAATTAGTTCCGCTGCAACGCCGCCATTGTTCCCCGCACGAGGACTCTCGAGTGGCGTTGACGATCGCCCGCACATGTTCGGGCTTTGTCGATCATCTGGATCGAGACGCGGCTCTGTTGAATTCCCCTTCACGGGAGCTGGATTTATTTAAATTCTCTTGAATTCGGTTTTTCCTTCGCCTGTCATTCAATAATAGTCTGCTCTATTTTTTGACTTTTTTATATTTGTGTGCGTGTGTGATCAGTAGAGACGTGATTTCCCCTCTGGTAATTGAAATTAAGATTTTTATTATTATTATTATTATTGTTGTGATTGGCGAAATCTTGAGGCCACCGTTCGAAAAGAATATTGTGGATTAGGGAATTTAATCGCAAGTAATGGAATAAATAAAAATGCTTATCGATTATATGGCGAGATTGTATTATAATTGTGGGATCGGGCGCCTCCATCAACGAACTTAAGAGGAACATAAGAACAACGATGCCTAAAAAATGGCCGTGGCGTATGTGGACTGATCAGTGCCTAGTAATACGAAGGTCTCGGGTTCGATTCCCGATGGCCCTTCATGTTTATAAACTCCCTACAATTATTAGATTTTAATTGCAATAATTTCGTGGACTGTAGGGTTTAAGGGTTGGGGGGAGGGGGGGTTGTTAAATTATGCCTGATAGTAGACAGGAAGAAATTTACTTGGCTCAGAGATTCTTGCACGCCTCCGTGCAATTCAACTGCAATTAGCATCGTTTAGTGTTGCATTATCGCCGTTCGTCGTACGTGATTCTTGAAAAGTGGGAATCTTCTGATCGATGTTTCAATTGCGTATTTCCGATCAATTAGGGGCGATTATTTATGTCGAATGGGCCATTCAATCCAACCCACGTGAACCGTCCTCAGGATTGCGTAAAATAATGAACAATAAATGTTGCACGTTAAGTTAGATATCTGACCACGTGATAATCGAGTTTATTTGTTGTTCCAGGCTGAAGGAATCGATGGTAGCCATGAACCTCGCGCTGCATGGATTTTTGTTGCAGGGTAAGTGCCCCACGAACAATACCATTCACTGCGAGCGATGAAAAAAATGCCCCGCGTCTAAATCGAAAGGAAGAAAAAAAGCAGAGGATGTTGTAATTGTTGGAAAACAATTTCGAGCAACTTTCGACCCCCTCGCGATTCAGAGTTCACCCCCGTTGCACACGCGTGCTCGAAATAAGAGAATGCAATACGGCTGGAACAATGCTCCTGAGAGATCAAGGGCTGACCTGATCTGACTTATTCGTTGCGTGCAAGGCCCCTCGAAAAACAGAGGGAACGAAACAATACGCGAAAATCCAAAGAGCATGCAACTGGCTGCGCTGCATCTCTTCGCCACTCTTTTTTTATTCCATTCGACTTTCGTTCCCCCCGTGGCTTAGGTTGTAGGTTAGGTTCGCGGTAGATTCGACGGGGAATAGGTCACGGTAATTCTCGAATCTGCCCTGAAAAGAAGGAGAGAGGAGAAAAAAAAATACTCGAGCCACTTTTCATCCGCGAACGAGCGCACAGTCGTTCCGTTCGCGTCCTTAACATCGCGGCTGGCAAGCCTGGCGACTGTGCGGGAGGGGCGGGGGGTCCCCCGCGCGGGAGGATCCGCCAGCCGCCATAAAATCCCAAACAAGTGGACACACGAACGTCCCACGTGCTTCGACCGCGATGCATACGTTTCACGGACGTGTATGTCCCACGTGACTGCATTCCACTGGCGATGCAACTTCCATTTAGCTCCTACGTGAATGTAAATACGCTCGTATAAAGCTGGATTCCCGCGTTTCACGACTGGTGGTCCGCAGACACCGCCGTTGTACGCAACACGCGAACGACGGGGCTAATGAATACAAATAGTCGTTCTGCCGTGGATCTTGTGGATCTCTGGTCTGCGGACTTTCTTGTTCGAGAGTTTTTGCTTTCAGTTATTTCTATTTTCCCGCTGGGCATCTAGGGAATTTTTTCTGTGGAAACATTTTATGATCTTGGGCCGTTTTATGGAAGCACATCTTTTCCATCTGTTGGGGATTGCATTTTCTTTTTCTTCTTGAGGTTTTACGGGTTTTATGAAACACCACGTGGGGAGGTTTGGGGAGGGCGGCCATTTTGTGTCGCGTCCGCCATTTTGGGAGACTATTGGAGTAGGACTGGTGTTTGCCAGGGTTCTTTTTATTGAAGCAATTGCGAATACAGCATTGCCAATTGTTTTTCATTATTATTATCAGCTTGACTGGCCATGGAATTTTTCCCACGATTCAAAAGAATTCAGGGATCTCAGGTGTCCGAATTTTTAGCGTCCCTTTTTTCCCCACTTTCTCCGCGTCGTTACGGCTCGATTGCATTTTGCTGCGCAGCTGCAGAAAATCGAGCGAGTTCATTCTACAGCCGTGACTTTCGTCTATTCGCCCGTCTGCTCTGGCTTAATTGGCGTGCAGGTATTATGCATTTGAATCCATCGTTTCCGCACTTTTACCCTGGCACCGAGGATAAAAAGAGTAGAGGTTCCAAAAAGCCCTTTGAATTTCCAATGCACTGATATATTTTTCAATTAACATTTAATTAAAAATATTAATTTATTCTCCTCTTTTTTTTAGTAGTTTCCTTTTTATCGAATTTAAATTTAATTACTACGCTTCGGAGCAGGTAACATTTTTTCTTTCAATCACTTAAACGTAAATTGACCAATATATATATACGTGGATCAGAATCTAAAAATAAAAAAGGTACTCTTGTCCATTTGTGGAAGAAAAAACAATTGCGAATTCTGTTGTGCAAGTATTATCTGGGTTTAAATATCAAGTGGAATATTAAACAGGTGCTCCGTGCTATCGTGATGGATATATAATGAATATATAATAATCTGATGTGAGCAAAGGCGAGAGGAAAAAAAAATTGAAAAAAAGGAGGAAAAGGTCGAAACCAAGAAGATGATCGATTAACGTTACGTAGGATGACGGCACAGATCATAACGAGAAAGCGTGGAAACGGCCTTAAGAGAGGTCGCACAGTTGCCAATAAAAGGCAAAGCAGTCGACACTTCTCTGAACGAGAAATGACTCACTGATCATTGCGTTCGTATTGAAAATGTTGTGGGACGGCCCAAAGGAAATCTTGCAACAATACAAACTGCAGTCTCGTGGAAATTATCCAATAATAATTACTATCCCTTGGAGGTTCTCTTAAGCAAAATAATATGGGATCGGGCGACTCCATCAACGAACTTAAGAGGAACATAAGAACACTGAATCCTAAGCAGGGACTGTGGCGTATATCGAATAATGGGTGCCTAGTGATACGGAGGTCCAGGGTTCGATTCCCGATGACTCCCCATCATTTTTATAAAGTTCCTACAATGATTAATGCACCTCGAAACTGTTATTCGATTTAACAATTATTTGTCCCCCAGAGAACCAACAGAACCAAATCGTTGCAAATTTCTATTTATCTCCGAAAACAAATCTTTCACATTATTTAATCAAAATAGATTTACAATCAGGGTCACTGTAAAGATAAAACATAAAATCAATATCGCAAACCCTTCACTGAACATTCAAATAAATAATTACGTAAAGGAGGAAACGAAGATTGGCACTCGTGAAAGGTAAAAAAAAGAAGAAATTAATTGTTTATAAATTAAATAATTTCACGCTTAAGGTGTCCACGAGTCGACGTTCGATTAAAGGGCTCCACAGAACGAGCCTGTCGCCGAAAATACAGAGAATGATGGATAGGCACGAATTCGCGAACAGAGTCACGAATGAATCACTTTGCGTTTACAATGCGGGGGCGTGCTTCGTTGTGTCGCCACGCATTGAAACAAGCCCCGTTGTCACGGGAATGGAAGAAAGTACTTGCTTACTCGCTTGCTTACTTACGACGGTGAACGAACGGCGTGGTTGCGTGGCTGTACGTGGAGCAGAAGCGTGAACAATGCGGAAGAATATTTTCGAAACGATCGAAAAGATACCGTCGGTTTTCCGCGTTACGATGGAAATCAGGGAAAACGGATCGTGCATGTGGAAATTTTTTCATGGAGAATTAATTCGTTTCCAAGTAGGGCTTGATGAAAGTTTTAAACGGACCCGTTATATTTGATCTAGGGTAATTTTTATTCGTAATTTGTTTAATTTAATTCTTATCATTGTCTGTGACTCGACTCTATTTTGGTCTTCTATTTTATTAATAGAGATCAGTTGATTTAAAATTGACATTTTCAATGGACAATTGACAATTGACAAGGGGAATGCATTTTGGAAAATTGAGGTGCGACAGTTGAATCAATTTATTAAGTACCTTCACAATTTAAATACTCTTCAATATTGCCGCGCTATTTCCCCATTGAAATGCGAGATACTATAAAGCAAGCCCAATTACGATGAAACATTAAATTCCCTATTAGGGGACCAAAAAAGAAACCAGGTCTTTGGCCAGACTATGTCTACTCGTGACTGTACCTACGCGATAACAGCACAGCGCACGAGTCGAGCGCACGCAGTGCCTGCAACGGCAAAGAAGAAAACCCTAGAAAACGGGGAATACCCATACAGCAACATTTTTCCTTCCCGCTGCGTTTAGAAGACACTCGTGAAACTCTAATGGAGTGCTCAGCCTCGCTCTTGATTGTAGGATCTCTAATGGCATTATGCAATTACGCATAACGGGCGGCCATTAACCGAAAGGTCGTCAAAACGACGACTCCAAGCCGCGGTTGGCAAGCCTAGAAAGTCCGTGGAATTGTCCAGTTCTGCTATAAATAACCGGCGCACCGCATAGAATTTTGCATAACGACCGAGCGATCGAAATAATTAACTTTCGCTTTCACGTGCACTCTGTATGCCCGTTGCCTGCACGGGACTATTCCGCCATCATTATAACCCAATCACAATAGAGTATTGATCGGCCGTCTTAATTAATGGAACCGGGGGGGAAATTTCACTTAATCGTAATAGGGCCTGCCAGAAACGTTTCGTCTGTGAACTTTATTTATTACACCATAACCTTTTCATGCAGAGCCTAACCCGAGGCTAATGGTTCAGGTCTTCCAGGTGACTTCTGGCAGGGTTATGTCACGTCTTATGAATTCTAGCGAAAGTGTAATTAATGCAGGCTCGAAAAGCTAGTCAATTACTCGTCTCAATCGAGATAAACATGAGGTTGAACACCTCGCAATCTTTTTAATTTTTTATCACTCTTGTCCTTCTCTTGAATTGTGAGGTTATCGAGGTAGCCATTTCGTCATTGGCATAAGGTCATCCAAACGTATACTATATTAGGCTACTGTACAGTAAATCCGGTTACTTTCTCCATAATTAATTAGTAGGGACAGGAATAACAGTTTTTTGAAAGTATTCGATTAAAAGGTAATGCCATGCGAGTCCCCGTACGATAGAACTGGCCTAGGGAAATGATTCTGTAATATTTCCCATCAGCATGGACGGACGAGTGAATTTATTGCCCAATAATTAGAGCCCCCCTTAACGGTCGTCGATTTATTACGCTGTTTTCCATTGAAAAGCAATTATTAATTGAAATTTACACATTTAACGAGCAGGTGTATATCAATCTTCAGAACTGCTTTAATTGAATTAATTGCTCGACTCTAACGTATACTTGGGCAAATAATTAGTCACGGAAATGCAAGGAAAACTAAAATAAAGAAAACAAACTACAGTGGTGTAAAATATTTTAAATAACACTTCAATTACAAGATTCACCAGATACGGTGTCCGCCATCTATGGGTGACCGCCATTGGTCCCGAATCAGTCTGGCCAATCTTCCTAGTTCATAACGCAAACAGAAAGTCTTGGAAACGTCGTATCACGCGTTTTTCATCGACATCAGCGGATTTTCTGGAATCTCGCCCGAGTGGACTCGTTTTTCCTCCACTTTTCTCGCCCCCCCTCCCCCCTTCCACTCTTCGTCGGTTCGTGTTCGCGTTTTCTGTCCTGCTCTAGCTACCTGGCCGTCTGACTTTTCACCTTACGTAATCGCGTAACTGCGGCGCAAGGATGCGGTTAGACCTTTCGAAGTATGCTTCTGGCCGGTGTCACGTAAGCCTCGCGTTAGACAGTCACGATCTTAATTTCACTCTCTTATGTGGCCGAGCATAGTCGTCATCACTGACGTATTCATTGATTCTCTGATAAATTGATTGTCTTAAATCATTTCAAGCAACTTTGCACCTCGGGAAAATTCTTTTTGTCATACTGGAAGAATGGCGGAGATCGGTTATTTAAAATACTGTTCAATTACTTGTATATTGGGATTGAAATTTGTTGTTCAAATTTATCTTGGCCGATAAACGATAAATGATTCGTTTTTCCTACCTCACGATTTCCTGGTCGCGTATTTTTAATCCCATTCCATTGTGCAGCCTGTTAAACATGGCGGCGCGTCAGGGGGAAGCACGGGAGCCGTTTAGGCGCCACGTTGGCACCACTGAGCGGGCTAATAAAGTCCACGGAAGCGTGGCGAAGAATGTTCCGCCAGAAAGAGCAAAGGAAAAAAGAAAAAAATATGAAAGCGATCGCAAGAAAAGGGGAATAATTCGTCGACATTTTAATGGAACGCCGGTAATCGTGAAAAGTTTCAGCTAATTAAGATCACTATAATATTACTAGAACGCGGGAAATTCCAATTGGGAAATTGTACGTCATAGGCGGAAGCATTGGAATTCCAGGAAATATCATTGATCAAGCTACGAACTGCGTTTCAAATGTAATGTTCACGTAATAACAAATTCGCACAGTGGAATAATATGTTATGTTTAATATTTTTGTAACTATATGGTGTAGTAAGAAATATTTAATTCCAGGAAAATTCGGGTAAAAATTGTGAATAACTATGTGTATTAATATTGTATTACATCTGTGAATACTTAATGCTAAACTTATAATTGCACACAATACTTTTCTTTACATCAAACAAACGTAACCACCTTCCATTTTACATAGAACTAAAAGTATAAAACTAGAATGGAAAAACCAAACATTACTTGTAGGCACCGTGACAATAGTATTCCGAGTGCCATCTATTGTCTATTATTATGAGTTATAAAAATAATCTCACAAAAATATTCCTTATCACATGGATTATCTATAGAAATTCCACGCGTTCCCTTAATTAATTCCATTTGATAGCCACTTCGTGGAACAATGGCGTATTTCGTCAGAAATCTCTGAAGTTCGCGCGCTGACCTTTCTTCTTTTCTATGTCCCGAGTTTCACCTTGTCTGCGTCGTGAATCGAGAAAGAAAATCGAGTGAGCCTTCTCAATTAGGCAGCCGTGCAATATAACCTAGCCCAGAGCAACGAGATATCGAGGCCCAATTTCGTTTAAATAATTTAAGTCACAAATTCTGATCGACAATCAACTGCAAAATTATTACGAGACCCAAGAAATTGAAATGTCATAAGAAGGGAATGTCGTGGATTCATTATTTGATTAAGTAAATAGAAATAAATAAAATGTAGCATTATGGTCCAGGATACCAGAACAGCAGAAAAAGCACCAGCATTGTTCGATTCAACCACCATAGAAAATACCATAAATCATATGCCACTGTGTTTATTATTGATCGAACGAAACGAAACGCGAGTTTGTTCAGCCTCGTTACGCGATCGACACGTCGACTTCTTATTGTTGCATACCTGTCGGTGTCTGGCGGCCATTAAGTGAAAATAGGAGCCGACGAAAACGCCCACGTGGTGTTCGAGGCCCTTTCACGTGGAATTTTTGCGCGCCAGGTTCAACCAGCCGAAACGTGCCACCGGCGGCAGCTTTTTCTTTTTCACCTGTCTGGAAAAACTGCTCGGTCGATTGGTGTTCCCGTATGGTTTCTCGGAAGACCAAGTGAATATGGGTTAAATATATCAGGTAACTAACGGTGAACAGACGACAGGAGGTAAATTAATGAAGCTTGGTAGACAAATTTTGGGGTTTAATGAAATTGCCAGTATATTTAATAATGCATTTCCCATAAACATTTGGCATGAATTCTTATGGCCGTTTCACGCCGGGTGACCCCCATTTTCTTAGTCGACGGCTTATACAATAACGGCGATCGGAGATTGTTGAGAAGGAGTTAAATAAAAAGAAATAATATTGTTGCATCACGAAAGGGAACGCGGGAACGAGGCAAGAAATTTCTTTTCCTGGTCGAGATATAATAAATTCTTGCTGGCGAACGTTCTTTTGATAATCGGGGAAGAAATCTTTTTCGCCCGGTTTCTTCGCCACTTTTTCTCATTTCGTTTCGTCGGTGTTTCTCTTTTTCGTTATAGATAATTAACGCAAATCGAGGCGAGCGGCCACCTTTCACGCGACCCGATACGTTACATTTTACTTGATTGCATGATTTAGTGAACGCACCGTAGCAGTTTTTTCGTTCCATAGACCCAGTGATATAATTAGTGTCGCAAGTTCTTTTTCGTCTCTGCGAAAAAAGTAGCCAGCCGAAAAATAAAATGCAACGTTCAATTTTATTTATTGCGTGGAAAAATATCTTGGGTAATTACGTAAAGAATTATGTAATATAAATTGCGGTATAAATGCGAAGCGAACCAACGGGATGTCTAATTCGAACCATACGAATGTTAAATTATGAAAGATATGTTTATTTATTGAATTAAGAATTTTTTAAACGGCTTGATACAGTTTCGAAGTTTCTGTGGACGGAGAAACAAATAATCAGCGAACTGGACGATTTTAATGCGATTCCAAGCGACCATCGACAGTTTCCATAAAGAGCGACGTTTAATCGTGAATGACGTCGCCTCTTCGACTCATTCATCTTTCTGCTGCTCAATGAAACTCCCTCGTACGCGCTTGCGTGACCAGACACGTGTTCACGTGTACACGCACGTGCCGGCGACACGTGTCAGAAAAGTGAATCACCCCAAGATCCTCTTTAACCCGGGGAAAATTAATTTGTGCCTAGACCCAACACGAAATTCTACCGGAACACAAATTTAGCCAAAGGTGTGCAATTCTTCGTTCAATTCCATCGCAATTTAAGGCAAAACGAAATAAAAGTGTAAAGGAAAAAAAATGTTGCACAGATGGTAATGGAAATAGAATGCCAATAGTTTTTTTTATTTTTCAATTACAGAACTATTATTCAATTGTAGTGGTAATTTTCCTATACATTTATGGGTTAAAATGGCTGTTCAATTTTATAGTACAGTGCATTATTTTTATCTTGAATGATACTAAATCGAATTATTGACGAAAAAGGAAGCTGGCAAACAGCAAAGTTCGCCACGTTGATTTTTCCTGACGAAAATAAAAATAGGAGAAACGATTCTTATTGTTGTAACGGGCATTCTGAAATTTCTTTACTGTTCCCTGATAATATCACTGCAACGGTGACAGTTGAACGCCAGTAACTCGGAATACAAGACGATCTGTGAATGTGTACTTGTCGTGTCTGCTGGATAATCGGGAACTTCCGTTTCCTGTGACGGCCCTCGAATAGCAATGACTCGGTTCTCGCCCTCTTTCTTACTTTCTTGAGAGAATAATGAACCACCGCGCACCGGCACGTCTGCGCCGCAATCCAGAAACGCACGGAAACGTGGCTGGGGAACCGGAAGTGGTGGTGGTACCACTTGCAACCCGCCCACTCTCTATTCTCTACTGCATCGATTTTCCGTTACCGCTTTCTTGGAATGAAATACCGATAGCTCGGGATACAGGCCATTTCCGCATTCAAACCTGGCCCAAACCTGACCAAACCTGACCAAACCTGACCAAACCTGACCAAACCTGACCCAACTGAAGCTCCCATATCGATTTTCTATTATATTAACATTTTCTCGAAATGAAACAACACATGGGTCAGAGTACAGTGTGTGTGTTTCAGAAAGTTCAGAATGGCCATAAATCACATTGTTTTAACAAACGTGGCACGTGGTCCATTCCAGTGTTTAACCTGGATTGACATCGTCTGCCTAGTCTGTCGAGCAAGTGCGTTGGTCTGGATTGTCCGGCCACATAATTATGCTAATAAGCCCTATTTATAGGAGACGATGTGCCGCGGAAAGTTCTTTCTTAACTGGCGAGACGTATGAGGAACAGTGTGCCAATTTAAGACCAAGGCGAGAAAAAACGAAGAAACTATTTAATAATTTATTGATAAAGGTGTTTGAGTATTTGGTTTGAAACCAAATTCTGCCAATGGTAACCTCGATTTTCCTTGGACTTGGCATTTCTGAAAACCAAAACGTCAGGCCACTCTATTGTTCCCTCTGTTCCAACAATTGCCATCTTTTCCATCCTTTCCGTTCCACAATTGGTGGTAGCTCCTCGCAATTGAAATCTAGTCAGCTTAAATCCATCTTGCCCGTTGTTCCCGCCAATATTTCCCCAACGACGCTGTCGAATAAATATTCAACAGCTGACCAAGATGTCTTCTCGTAGAAAGTCTCGGCTCGCCAACGGGTTTCTAATACATACGTCGATATTGCTCGCTGTTCGCGAGAGGTGGCGATGAAAAAAACGAAGGAGAAGGAAAAAAAGAAGCGAGAGCAGAACCGGGTGAAAGTTTGCAAAGGACGAGAATTCGGACGGTTCTTCGTTTCTTCTTCGAGCGTTCTCATAAATATTTAAGTGACCCGATGATCACGGACGATAGAGAGGGCGCCCCGTTCACATCTGCCTCTCTCTCTCTCTCTTCTACGACTCTGTATGCCTACCTGTCACGAGGTGTCGCTTTCTTCCTTCCTCTGGAACGCGTAGGAAGATGTTTTGGTGCCGGTTCGAGTGTCTCGAATATTTCTCACTACCGATGGCCCCTTTCATCCTCGCGTGACGAAACGAAAGTGAATTTTGTTGACGGACAGTTTGGATTAATTATTAGAAATTTCTTTAGGTAGGCGGCCGATTTAATGGCGAGAGAAATGTGAGCCAAAGGGAAGCGAACTTTCGTCGGGTATTCCTCTTTCACTTTTCTCGTCCGCCGGAGGAACGGACGATAGGAAAGTGAAAACTGACAAGGTTATGATTTTCGGATCACTCGTCTTTCTTTTTTCACTGTTTTAAATCGTTCGATTGCAAACTTCTCAATATATTATTCCTCTGGTATTTATATTTCTCTGTTCAGATGGGGTTACATGTGTTTTCTGGCAATGAAGATTTGTCACAGTCTGTTCGGAATTTTTCAATTCCATTGGAACGCGAGCTTCGTGGAGGTTTCGTCGCTCCATTTACGCGAGCTACGTCGAAATATCATAATCGTTAGAAAGCGGTATGACGTATCGACCAAATTGCGAGCTTCTTCTCGTCCCTTTACCGTCTCGCCACGATTTTGCAACAAATCTTTGCTCGCCTTCACTTTCATCCTCGTGGATCTTGCTCCCCTCGCTCTGCCTCGTCTCGACGAATTAAAATGAGAAATAAATAACGAAGGGATAATTCCGGTGGCCTGACGAAAAGTTGCACGCTTGAAAGGAACACGTGTACATCTTTATTTCAGTAAGAATCGTGCGGTAATAATTTCGGCGTACCTGCAGATTCTCGTGGAGTAAAGAATGATTATAATAGAGGATCTAGAATGGGACAAAGTGATCGAGGACGATCCACAGAAGGAAGATCGTGTCAGCTGAAAGCCAGCTGGTTTTAGCGGAGTCGAAAGGGCACTCTGGCACGCAGGTGTATTGTAAAATCACGTAAGAAGAGCACCTTTCACCTTCTCGAGCGCGTGTACGAGCTGATTTTATACCGGGTATCCGCGATTACGAGGAACGTCGATAATGGAACAAGCGTCTGAGTGATCTATCGATCGAGGAAATCTTTAACCCCTCTTCAAGATGATCTATAGACACAGGCACACACACACGACGAACTGAATTCCGTACATCGGTGACGAAATCAAATGTTTTCCCTTCCTGGTAATGTTTATTAAAATTTCGCTTTATTTTACTGCGTCTTCGTCTTCTTAAATCGATACGATCATTTATTTCCTTCGATATCTTTGATTTTGATCAGCAAGAATTACTTGGGGATTTTTTGTTGTTGTCGCGGTGGGTTGGTACCGCCGCGCGTCCATTAACGGGGCTCGGGGAATCACTGTAATTTGGGGGAATACAGGCCTGCCATTTTGCCCTAGATTACCCTAGATTACCCTAGACACAGAGTATTAAAGATTCTATGTAAAGAGAAATAAAAAGGTAGCGTGTTAAGAAGCCAACGACCGTTGAAATTTCTCACGCACCCGTAATGAATATTATACCGGGGGGCCCGGTAAATTGACGGCCTTGAATATTGGCAGGAGAAAAAAGAAGAGATTGTGCAACCAGAAAAGTGATGGTTTCATTGAAACCAATCGCGAGCAGAGCCGAGAGCGTTCGAGAGATGAGCGCGATTGTGCAACCTACTGGGTGGATGTAGTAACATCCCAGAGTCGCTACTGTAACGGTAATATCGCGGTAATGGCGGTAACTGTTGCGATAATCGAGCCCAGGTTTCTTCTCCTTCTCGTCCGCCATTTTCACATTTGCAAATAATACATTTCTTGCGTTTTTCTGCAACCAAACTCCGGAAAGATTTCGCCAGAGGTCGCTGCTCTCCGCAAACCATGAATCCCCTTATTATTCGACCACCCGGTATGCATCCAATCATTAACTAACCTCCACCGAATTGTTCTCCAATAATACCGAAACTTCCCTCAACCCTTCTAAATTCCACCGACTAATAATTGAAGACGCAATCGATACCTGGCGGTGCTCGTTCGCTGTATATACCCTGTGTCCGAAAAAAACTCGATCCGGTCCATCGAAAGACAACTCGCGTTCGATTCACCCGGAAAGTCAGGACTGTCAAAGACCTGTCTTATCTCGAGCTCGACCACTTGGCGAATCGAAATGTCACGGGATTCACACAGACGTTACATGCCGAAGGGTTATATCACTGATAGAGTTACGATGTTTGGTGTTGGTAGGGGTAAAGGCGGGGGGAAAAAAGTAGAGAGAAAGAGGACACCTTGGATGGGCAGTTGGAAACTATGCACGTTGGATTAACGAGCGGACAACGATTGAAATCTGAATGGCGGATAAATTACGCGGACGTAGATGGAGCCAGGTGATTATGAAAGAGTACCTGCGGATGACGAGAGTGTAACGACTCCAGAGATCATCCGATCGAGTCATCCTCGTTATGTCGAATTATTTATGGACGTATGTATGAACGGTGCTCGGAGTGCCATGTGTGTTTTTGTTGGTTTGTGTTTGTTTGTGTTTGTTTGTGTGTGTTTGTGTTTGTAGGTTCGTGCATTGGGAATTTCTGCGTGGAAACGAAATTGCGTTTTCGATGGAAAAGTGGAACGTGTGATCTAGCTGATCCAAGGGGGATAATGATCGATGATCAGCAGGTGGTTTCAATATGTACCTTGGCGTTAATTGATTGTTCGCTTTGATAGAACCGTATGCAGTGTTGTTCTCTTTCTTGGATGTTTTTGTTGGTTCCTTAATTTGGCCACGGCAGGATTGTTTATTTCTAACTAAGTGAATTTTGTACCTTGGAGAGCGATATTTTGTAATCAAATTTTGGTATTAATTTCGTTGATTTTGAAGTGACCTTATTTTCAGGATGGATAATATAAGGCCACCCAGTATATTGTGCTCCCCTCTGCCCCAGCGTTTTCCAATTTTATTTATTCCCAATTTTATAATTACTCGCGGTCTCTTGGTTTAATTATCTTTGCAAATATTTTTCCAATTGTGCGTCGCCCTTTCTATATACCGTGTGTCTCTGAAAAAAAGTTCCACTCGAAACGACACTTATTGAATCAATCAAGGATTTTCACACATCTTTTTCTCTCACCAATTCGGTTGACCTTTCACCCACTTATTTCTGATTGTGCCACGTGACCACAATTTCCGTCAATTTCACTGGAGGCAATGTCATTAATAACACCTTTCAGCTTTCTCGTGATTGAAGAATGGCCATCCGCACTTCGACGCTGGGAGCCTGGGAAAAATAGTTTTCGCGTTATGCTAATGTTTTGTAATCCGTCGAAATGCCAATCAATTATATCAATCGTCAAATTTAAACGTCAAATTCATCTGACGATTATTCGACCATTCAACAAGACAATAATAATTAATAATTGCCACGTATAATAATAATAATAAAAATAATATACATACAAAAAAATTATTTTCCCCATTTCAAGACTACGGTTCTTGCATTATATTGATTTGCCAACGGTATCGTGAAAATCGATAGCAGCTATGCAAAAGGCCTCGATCGCGAATATTAGATTCGCAAGAGATCGACAAGATCCGGGGACGTTTGTGACTGGATGGCCCGCGTCCACACCGGATGACCTCGGCCTATAACCGGCCGTTCGATCGGCAATCGATTCACTTCGACTTGCGAGACATTCTATTTTATTAATAATTATTTTTCCGACAATTGACACCAATTGATCGATCGCTCTCGAAATTTCCTTCACACCCCTTACGTCGTTTCTTTATTCTCGAATACGAATACGAAATAAATAAATAAATTCACACTCGCGGAAATAAACATTTAAATAAATCGTGCCTACGGTATCGAAATCAAGACAGCTTAATTATGAATAATAATTATAAATGTATTATATCCCCCTGTTAATTTATCAAAAAAAATATTTGAATAAAATATCCCAGTTTCAAAATGTATAAAATAGAATTATCAGAACAATTATTAAGACTCTTGCGTTGCAGAGCTGATCCAAGTAGAATACCGTGGACGGTTAAATATAGAAGGAAAATATTTTTTCGAAAACAAACAAGTATTGAATATTTCAGTCCAACGAACCCGGTGCGTGTCGATAGTTGCTCGTAATTATAACTGTAACTGGTGTAACAGGGTCCCCAGGTAAGAGTTACGCAAGCGCATAAATTAATCCGGCTAAATTATCATTGCACTGATACACGCAGCCATTTTTCAATTCGTTTACTCTTGGCAGGAAAATTATTTTCACCGTTGCGCCGTGAAACTTTCACTTTTCGTACATTACAAACACCCCCCGCAACCCCTGCCGCCTGTTACCCTATCTTAATTATTATTATCATCGAATATTATCGATTGCGACATTATCGAGTGGCTCGTTTTGTTGCAGTTTTATTGTCGATCCTCAACCTCCACCATGGCTCCATGTTATGCAGCGCGGGGGAACCTGGCGTGAGTATTAAATTGTTTAATATAATTGAGCAAGCAGAATTAGTGAAGAGATTTTTGTAATAATTGAAATGTCATAGTACAGATTGCATTGTACTATTTTTGAGATTTACATTCTGATGATTAAATGGTGACAATTGCAATATTATAATTATTTAGAAATGAGTGATTTGAATATCGTTAATTTATTTGAAAAATTGTTTCACGAAAGTTACAATCTATAATTTGATCGTAATGAAAGTATTTAAATATATTTCACCCATTGAGGAAATGTTGCAGGCTTATATTATTAATGGCTTATGTATTATTAAAAATATTCTAAATCGTTGTGAACGAATTATTCTTTTTCCAACCGTCCCCCAAGTATTTGGACTTCGACAACCTGCCGGAGACCAATTTCTCGTGTCAGGGGAAGGTGATAGGAGGATATTACGCAGACGTTGAAGCCGGATGTCAGATGTTCCACGTTTGCACCATTGGTCAGAAAGGTAGTTCATCGAGATTTAATTGCACCGCTCAGAAATAAAGTAGCAGTTGTTTGGGCGCCTCCACCAAAGAACTAAGAGGAACATAACATCATAGAAGAGCGGAAATGGACCGTGGCGTAGTGGCACTGATCGGTGCCTACCACCAGAAGATCTCGGGTTCGATACCCGTCCTATCGATGAACCCTTCTTCGGTTCCTACAGTTGTTTTTATTGTAGATAAATTAAAAACAAAGTAGGAAAATTAATGAATGATCATAATCGTTTACAACAAAGCAATATATTTACCACGAAACAAGTCAGCAACCAAAAGTAAAATTAGAATATATGTAATTTAACGAGATCGTATTTCACACAAGTTAACCCCAGCAAAATTATGTGTCACGATAAATAATTGAAAGAAAACGGAAAAATTGCACGAATCACCAAACTGCAATTTTCACATTTCCAGCGAAACGAATAATAGAATCTTCTAATTTAACCTAATAACTTCATTTGATGACAATAGTTTGATTTGACGAAGGGGGGGCCCCTCAAATTAATCGAGGGATCGAGAGGTAAGCCCGGGGGCCTGACGTTCGCCGATCGACGTTTTGTAATCGATCGAGAGATCACTCGGTGGAGAATGTCACGGTCGTGGAGGAACGTTTACTGACCTGCACTAGAGGCCGAATGTACTGGCGGGTCAAGGACACTTGTTGCACCTGCCTTTTTTAAATATAATTTTAATAACAATAATTTTAGTTGGCTCAGAAATTTTTAGCAACTTTTAATCCCAGCGATTTTATTGTAGTATAATACATTTTCCATTTTCATTTGAAACAGTTGCATAGCTATTATTATTAAAAATAGTGTAATACGAGTGTGGGTTTGGTTGGTCATTGAGATTCATTGTATTGTAATATGGAACGTTCGACGTCTCCAAAAATAAGACCCTGAAGAGTATCCCCGAATAATGACCCTGTCCTTCACCATGAGACTTGGTTTCAGACGAGATTATGGACATAAAGTTCCTCTGTTTGAATGGAACCGTGTTCGATCAGGAAACCAGGGTCTGCGAGAGGGTTGACGAGGTCGATTGCAGCAAAAGCGAGCGATTCTACAATTTGAACTTGGAGCTTTATGGCAACAATGCTGTCACGCTCAGGTAAATTAAGGCAAACTTTTTAACACGGTGGAAAAAGATTACTGTTCAATTTAATTGACTTCCTTTCAATTGCGTCTGTCTGTATTTAAGTATCGAATTTAAACAAAAAAGATTTTGCAGGATTCGTTGAATAAATGTTGAAAGGTCTTGGTTAAAGTTAAAATAATAATTGCATATTGCAAGAAACAATTTATATACCGAGACTAAAAAATTATTTCAATTACACTTTGTCACGGCGAAACCTTTACCAATTAAATGCTTCCTCGTCGTATAAGTACCTGCCGCTATCGACTCGTGTCTATATAAGTGCGTCCATTGTTTTTTTTTCTTCAATATCTAATAGCGAACAGGAATTCATTTCACCCGGTGAAAATAATTATTGTCGCGACTCGGTTCACCTGTCCCCGTGCAAAATGTTTCCACCGTCTGGACGTTCACTCGTTCGTGGTTTCGTAAGGACCAAAGGTGCATTGGTCGGCACACTTTACCTGTTTCACGTTCTTGGCTCGCGTGATACATGATCGAGAGGCGTGGTGATTACATGTATCGCCTATGTTCTCTATTCTCCATCCATCGTAACCGTTCAAATAATTCTGTTATCGTTCCCCAAAACTGTATACATAATTGAATAGGATTGGTATTTATTTGACGCCCTATAGTACAATATTGAACCACCCGAAAATTGAAATAATATACAATTATTCGGGAAACAATTTTTCCCCTTGAATTGTCTAAATAATTGCGTGGAATTTTTTTAACAAAATTGAAGGGAAAGTTCGATTAGCATTTGTTATTTAAAGAATTGCAAAATGTGGATTCCAAGAATAATCATTTTTTCTCCGCTGAACTATTAATAACAGCGATACCTGTATAATTTTAATATTATAATAATTTTTCTAAAAATATAAATGGAAATGTTGAAAATGTCCCGCAGCCTGCACGAAAATAACGAGGACGACATCGATCCATTGGACCCAGTGGACGACCGCCAACGAACCACATCAGCCCGACCCACAACCACAACCACACCCGCCACTACGACCTCGAAACCAAGTAAACCACCCACCACCCTGTCCCCCAGTCCCTTCTCCCATCCAACTGGTTACCCTGAACACTTCCAGCCCCAGCCACCGTTCCCCCAAGTCCACACCAGTCAGTCCAAGTCCCTCTACGACGACAAAAATGGCGGGTACCATCACCAATACATCTTCCACAGCGGTGAGAGGAATAATAACCAACAAGCAACGTCCTATCAGCTGTTCAGCAATCAGGGCGTCAGTTCCACCACTGTTCAGCCGCCTCAGGTCCATCAGATTAGATTCAGCTCGACGCCCAGTCCGCAGATAGTGCACAACGAGCCATCGACGGTGGCGCCACTGTTCCACGCGACCTCGTCCACCATTCAGACACTGTTGAACAGCAACGTGAATAGTCCCGGCCTGATAAATCCTATATATCACAATCACGGGATAGTCAGCACCACGGAGCAATTCGCTATTCACAGTAACAATCCTAGAGACACGTCAGAGTACCGCGAAAGCATGGAGCAGAGTATCAGGCCATTGCAGGCTGTCCAGTCGATCAACAAAGGAAAGGTAAAATATTTTCCAAAGGAAACAAGAAAAAGGTTCCGTTTGAATCGCTGTCAGTGTGTCCAAATTATTCCAAAGCTTCTCTTCATTTTTTTGTATCCCTGTCTGTCCAGGTCTCGAAGCTGACGATATCCCCGGTGCCGACCCCGGAACCGTTGCGGTCAGTTCAAACGAAGATCAGTAGCCACACCACCCAGCAGCAACGAATCACTGGCGGTTTCTTGCCAACCCCAGCAACCCACGAAACCACCGTCAGATCCTTCTATCCTACTCCCAGGACGTCGACGAAATCCTCCCAATCCTCGCAGACCAACTCTGAACAGGTCACCCAGCACATACACGTGCTGCCACCTGTTCAGATCCCCCAATTGAAGCCACATCAGATAACCATCAACCTGCCACCGCCGGACCTTCAAAGGATAGTCCAGAATCCTTCGTCCTTGTTGCCTTCGCAGTCCAGGGTGATCGTCACCGCCAAGGCCAGCGTCAGTGACGAGTCTGGCAGGCCCTTGAACACCACACAGTTGGTAACCCTGCCTCTGCCTACGATCCCAGCAAGCTACGACGATTACAAAGAAGGCGACGAGTCGTTCGATCCGTTCTACAGGGACGTACCGAAGATTCGCAACCGTAGGCGTGTTCATGGTGGCAGGGGCATCAAAAGGTCCAAGAGATCAGTTGGTCAGACTAAGAGTTCCATGGTTTCCTTCGTCTATGGAGGTGATTCGAGAAAGGAACAGGACTCGCAGTCGGAGAGCACGAAGAACCAGGAGATGATTGGCGTCGACGCCGAGAGACAGGATTTCCAATCGATTAAAGAGAGCCTGATGAAGTTCAGGGATATTCTGTTCGGCGAGGACTATGCTGAAGACATTTTCAGCGGTGCTTTCGGGGGCAGCAGAGCTGGCGAGGCTGCTGATGGCAGAAAAGGGAAGCATGGTAAGAAGGAGTCGCTGGAGGATCTGGAGACGAAGGCCTCGAAGAGTTTCAAGGACAGGGAGTACGACGAGGACGATACTGACGAGAAGACAAAGAAGAACGAAGATGTCAGTGATAAAGAGTCTGGGGCAATCGAGATTCCCCTAGGTTTCGACACCAAGGCTTCCGATGCTGAAGAGTACATCGACGTTGAAGGGGACAAGAAGGTAGAAATAAGGCCTGATGATCGCGAGGAAGAAATTGGAAGCAACGACGAACACGAAGAGGAAGAGAAGAAGGAGGATGAAGACACTTCTTCTACTGCGAAAGAGAAGGTTGGCGAGGACAGACAGCTGGATACGAAGACCAGGGAGCCAGAAAAATTCATCGATGTCGTAGTCCTGGATCCCAAAGAATATTCAAAGTTGAAATCCTTAGAAGATGAAGCTTCTTCAAGGGCGACTGAAAAGGAAGAGATTTCTACCGACGTTCCAGTTGTTTCTTCCACTGGCCGGGCCATTGTGGAAGACTACTCCGAGGACAAGAAGGATCCAGAGGCACCGAAAACAAACGAGGACGTTGCTGAAGAAATCATCAAGGCCAAGAAAATCGACAGTGAACCAGGGGAAATCGCAGAGGAAGAGAAACCAAAGGAGCAAAAGCCAAATCCTCGAAGAAAGAGTTCCAGGATAAGATCCTCCAGAGGAAAAATATCTGCCAAGAAGAAGGAGATCAAAATCGATCACGACGTAGTTGCCAAGGTACCTGAAGAGAAGGCATCCATTGAAAATATAGAAACGACCACAGTGGTGATAAATTCCGAGGCAGAGATCATCGACAGGCACATATTCGACGAGCCAGAGTCGCAGACCTCGAAAGAAGTCGATACCAGGGCCGTGAGCAATCACAGCGGGTACCTGAAGAGTCTTCGGGTCGGCAAGGATCAAGATTCAGGAAAAGAAAGTCGAAAGGGAGAAGCCAACGAGTACGAAACTTCGCAGAAGCAATCTAAAAGCTTGGAAGGAAAGACAGGAAAAATTGAAATTGAAGAGCCTATGGACCATGAAGAAAGGGTTACAGCTGCAACCTTACCCAAGAACGAAGTTGAAGAAACGACCAAGTACTTCAGCGAAGAGAAGCCAAGGAAGCCCGAAGCAGTTACCGAAGAAAACATCTCAGGTGAAGAAAAGAATTACCACGAAAAGAAATCCTCGGTGGAGCACAAAGTAGTTGAAGACGTGGCGACCATCGCCTTCAGCAATGAAAATTCGAAAGAAGGCAGCCACGAAGTAACAAAGAGCTCTGGTAAAATAGAAAGCACGAAGTTCGAGGACATCGATTACTTTTCCAAGGAAACTTCCTCGCACAAACAGGACAAGAACAGACCATTCAAGGTCGACGATGAAGATGAAGAAGAAGAAGGTTTAGAAGAGGAGAATAACCAGTCGCAGGAGTACGCAGCGATGAAAGGCGAAGAAATAAGTTCCCAAGAAGTGTCATCCGAGTACCACGACTCCACAGAGGCCTCTTACGAAACCACCCTAGAAGACATTGCTGAGGAGGACTACTCAGACTACCAGAACTCCGAGGTCTCCACGACGTCTTCGGAGCAGATCGATTCCGAGGAAACGCCGACTTCCAAAGACCAGATCCTCGAAGAAGACGACGAAGACGAGTCCACCCTGAGCAACCAAGAAGAAAGTACAGAGGGAGTCCTCAAGTTCACCGACGAACTGCCAAAGGATAAAAAGGAGGACACGACAGAGAGCAAGCAGTCCTCAGAATCTATCGAGAACATCCCTCAC
The DNA here is from genome assembly GCA_907165295.1 of Nomada fabriciana. Lineage (NCBI taxonomy): Eukaryota > Metazoa > Arthropoda > Insecta > Hymenoptera > Apidae > Nomada > Nomada fabriciana. Next base: position 8,617,510 of record OU015699.1, on the reverse strand, counting down.
GACTACGTGGACGACAATTACGAGCCTGACAACTACAAGGAACGCGAGTCTTCAGCTTCCAACAGCCTCAGCGCGGAGAAGCTGGGTAAAGAAGTACCTTCCAACCCGAAGAGTGCCAAGGGCGAAGAGACAACAGATCCCACTGAACAGCCAGAGACTACTTCATCGAAGGACACGAACGCTGATGAAGAACTGTCCACTTCTACCACCACTTCTACCACCACTTCTACCACCACCTCAACCACCACTCCTACCACAACATCCACCAGCACGACCACGACATCCCGTCCACCACCACTGAAACTCTTCAAGCCCATTTCCATCCGGAAGAATTACAATTACATCCCGCCAACAACCACGCCTAACACAGTGATCATAAGACCAAGGTCCAATCTACTGAATCCCAAGCCAGCGAAGCCGGCCAAGTCGTACAACGAGATGGCGCCCAAGCCGGTGATCAGGAAGTTCACTTCCCTCACGCGTAAACCGTCGACGACCACGTCCACGACGACCATTGCCGAAGAGGACTCGACGGTGATCCCCGACCAGGTGGTGACGACGACCGAAACTGCGCGAAGCGAGGAAAACGTGTTGGAGAGCAAACTGGAGGCAGTGAAGGGTGACGACGATCAGGATCCCAGTCCAAGCGAGCAGAAGTCCCCGACCAATGCGAGGAAAGTTGCTGAAGAATCCTTCACGCCCTATCCTGTCGCCAGACTGTCGATCCTGGCCACGACTATCGAGGACACCCTGACGAAGGTCGACTCCAGCACAGGCGAACCGGTCACGTCGAAGAACTTCACTCTCCTGGACGTGGAGGTAGCTAGCACTACCTCTGGCCCGATTTCTTCGACCAGTGCTGAGCCGGTGGATGCTGAAGAAGTGTCCTCGACTACCGTGGCATCGATAGACGAGGTGGAGACTACAGTCGAATCGTCAACAAAGTCTCTGGAGGAGGACCTGGCCGAGGTGCAGACGAGTTCGACGACCACAGAGGTCAGCCTGACCTTGGGGACCACGAAGAACGATGCTGAGGAAGAGGAATCGACCACTGTGACGCCTGTGCGCCGAAAATTGGTGAACCTGAAGAGGCAGGACGGGTTCAATTGTTTGGAGAAGGAAATGTATCGATTTTACGGTGACAATAGGGATTGTAGACTGTTTCATTATTGTTCGCCCGGGTTCACCTCGAGGCAGGTGCTCGACTTCCGGTTTGTCTGCGAGGAGGGCACCGCGTTCGACGAGGTGAGCCAGAGCTGCCGTCACGATTCTGAAAAGAGGGAATGTCTGAACAGACAGTGGTGAAACGAATAATTTTTCATTCCCTTCGCTTCAACTCGTGGCTGCTGCCGGGAATTTATTTTGAATTTTGATTTTGGTAATTGGCGAATCCACGGTCACCCTATATAGTGTATATTTATGTATATTGTTAATAACTAAGATGATGTCTGTGGATGGGGAGGCCTGTTCCTCAGCATTTGCCATAGCCCTTGTACATGACGACACTGGATTCGCACTTATTAAAATTAATATGGCCGAGTGGGTTGATCGAGCGTGCAGCTGACGAGGGGGAATGGAAATGGATTTATTTTTATTATTATTATTATTATTATTATTATCGTCGATAGACAGCGCTGGATACTCGCTGTCTTATTTTACTCCTCTGGTGTACATAGACATGCTGCGACGAGCAGACACGAAATTCAACGAGAAATTGTGGAATATTTAAATTGAAAAATATTTATTGCTTAATTACACGTGGATGGATAATTATGAGAAACTGGCATCTACTTCGGCGTGGGTGTAATTGGCTCGGGGTAAAATCTATTTTATTCGAGCGGCGTTGAAAAAAGAGAAAGAAAAATGTGTACGAGCACAACAGAGCAAGTATTCCGTTTGTACCAAGTAACAAATGAAATTCTTGCTCAAGCGAATCTGTGTGAAGTCGACAGCCAAGCCACCAGAGAGCTCTGTCGATTTTTTTTTTTTTTAGAATTAAATGTCGAGGTATGTAAGTACGTCGGTTCCTAGTTGCACGGTGGCCTGATCGTCGATGGTGGATCTTCCCCAGCGATTCAGCGATGCGCGTGTCGGTGTCGCATATTGCTCAACGTTCAAATAGGAAAATTCGTTTCGACTGGCTGGTCGCAATTGTACGAGTAGAATAACCAGAATGTGTACAGTTAATAATTAAAAGCGTGGAGGCGAGGGGAATTGTCGTAAAATACTCGGATCGCCGCGTCGATTTTTTTTGTTACTTTCTCTTGAAAAACTATCGACGCGTCGCGAATATGCTTGAGCGTTTCCTCCTGTTTCGTCAACGGGGCAATGAATGAATCTCCTCCGTTGAATCGGTGTTCCTGTGAATATCGATGATTGTATAAAATAGATCCATGCATACTGATATTATAGATACACGCATATTTTTCCACGTGGATTTCTTCACGTTTCGTTTATAGCTAGATGGACAAGGTCCGTAGGATGTTACAGAAGAAAGGTTTCAGCGTGTACACGTTCGATGGTTTTCTGTAAATATCCGTGCCCCATTGTGGACGTTACACGCGCACGTTATCTATGTAAGAAGCCCTGTACTGTGTTAATAATAATTGTATAGTACGTGGTATCTATTGTTCTCGTGGTCGTCCACAGGCACGATTATTTCTTATTTATTTGATGCTCTGTACCAGTGCCAGTCCATGGACGGGTCTAAAACGATTTTGAATTCCCGCTAATCCTGGCGCGCTGATAATCACGCATGCGCTGTAGTGGTTACGCGTGCGCTGTAGTGGTTACGCATGCGCTGTAGTGGTTACGCACGCGCTTGGGGATTGGCGGGTAATACAAGTTCACCGCTGGACGCCACTGCTTTGTACGATATAGAATGCCGGGCCATGAACTTCTTCCCTCTCCCTATCGATATTTATATTAGACACTTATTTCTTAGCTGAACTAATAATGCGAACAATGGCAAGGATGGTTTCTTTATACAAACTATTGCCTAGTTAATTTATGATCGCGATTACGCGTCGAATTTGGAAAACGAACGGTATGGCAATGTTCGTTCCCTAAAAATAAGTATTTCGATGGAACTGTTTCAGCATCATAGGAGAATAGCCCCAAGTCCGTTCGATTATTACGTATAATTTCGTATAGGATTACGGATACCTTTAGTAATTGTAAATATTATTATTTTTAAAACCACTCGCCGCGGTATCGTAATTACTATTGTAGCCTGGAACAATAAAACACGTGAGAAACGAATCGCTTCATTTCTTTGCCAATTAACAATTGAAATAATACAATATTACTGGCATATTCAACCCCATATTTATCTATTGATTTACGAAGAGCGCCATATACACGTAACTGTACACGTGCTACAGGGTATCAGCCAACCACGTGCTTTTCCATCGCGTTGAAGAAACACCAGTTGTTCTGTTTACACGTGAACTTAGACTTTACGGTGAGAATATAATTGAAGGGAATATTATTATTGGCGTGGTTAATAGTGTATTATAATGAGGGGAATCTCCGATGTTGTTCTGCGACGTTTCATAAAGGTATTTCATTCGCCAGGTAACCTAACCTATACGCAAAAGAAATACCTCAGTTTCGCGAGAATGACAGACAACGTGAAAATCGGAACGCACGATGGTAGTTTTCACTGCGACGAAGCCCTCGCTTGTTTCATGCTTAAAACTCTGCCGCAGTACAAAGACGCTGTCATTGTTAGGTAAGATTTTTCATTGGCATTTTCTGTAAGATTTGGGATCTCCGAAATTGAGATTGCACGGTTTTCGTATCCGGCCTGCATTTTAATTTGAGACGTGGTTGATTAAAATCGGCCCAGAACAACGCGAGATAATTGAATTTGTATAAAGTAATTATAAACAAATGCGATTACTCCCACTTGCCGGCGGGCTAGAATAATGATCAGAGGACATAAATTAAAGCTAGGAGTATAAGCTACTATCTGCAATAGGTGTGAACATTATTGCATCCGAGATTATTTTGTTGTAGACAAATCTAATGTTTAAACTATTATTACGTTTAAGGGGATATACTTACAGCAATGGGGTATTTTTTCTCGCGTAGCTTATTCAATTCCCTTTCATTTGACACCCCATTTATTAAAAAACAACCACCAGGAGCCGAGATAACAATTTTTAAAATTTTTATCGGTAACGATATGTCGATAATCGGCCATGTGGCGCCATCTCGCGTTTGGGGGCATTTTCGCAGTTTCATGCACCGCCAAAACCGAATTCCTGGATTACATCGTTAATTTAAACAATTGCGTTTTTCTCGGCTTCTAGTGTGTATTTTTTAACCGGACTTGTCTTAAATTAAAGCTGCAGACCATTGCTATCTCCTCCAACAGTTGCAATAATATGGCATTTGTGGTTTAAATGTTATTAACAATTGAAAAATCGGCAAAAATGCACTACGGGTCACTACGATTATCTCGACTTCAGGTGATTGTTTTTTATTCAACGAGGTGTCAAATGAAAGGGAAGGGAATCAGCCATACAAGAAAAAATACCCCATTGCTGTAACTATATACAGTTGACCGTAGTAACAATTTAAATTGTTTAATTGTTTATAACAAATGAACCTAACATTCAATGACGATCGCACCTATTGGAGATGGTAGTTTATACTTCAAGCTTTAATTTATGTCCCTTGACCATTGATGCAGCTCGCCTGCAAGTCGAAATAATGGCATTTGTTTATAATTTTTGTAAACAAACTCAATTATCTCGGCTTCTGTTCGGCCGATTTTAATCAACGACCTCTCAAATTGAATCTCTCGGTTCAAGGAACAATCTGATTCACCAATAGATCGGTCCTCGTTCATAGTTTCGGTGTAATTCTCAAACGAATTGTTAAATCGTTTATAAAAAATAAACGACGCATGTATCAGTTGTAAATCGTTTAGTATCGTGTAGCGGCATCCTTTACCTTCATTTTGAGCACCCGATCATTTATCTAGCCCCCCCAGAAGCCCAGATAATCGCAGTGACCCGTAGTGCATTTTTGCCGATTTTTCAATTGTTAATAACATTTAAACCACAAATGCCATATTATTGCAACTGTTGGAGGAGATAGCTATGGTCTGCAGCTTTAATTTAAGACAAGCCCGGTTAAAAAATACGCACTAGAAGCCGAGAAAAACGCAATTGTTTAAATTAACGATGTAATCCAGGAATTCGGTTTTGGCGGTGCGCAAAACTGCAAAAATGCCCCCAAACGCGAGATGGCGCCACATGTCCCGTTATCGACATATCATTACCGACAAAATTTTTAAAAATTGTTATCTCGGCTCCTGGTGGTTATTTTTTAATAAATGGGATGCCAAATGAAAGGGAAACGAATAATCTACACGAGAAAAAATACTCCGTTGCTGTAACTATATGCAGTTGGCCGCAATAACAATTTTAATTGTTTAATTGTTTATAACAAATGAACCTAACATGGAATGATGATCACACTTATTGGAGATGGTAGCTTATACTTTTAGCCTTATTTTATGTCCTCCGACCATTGATGCAGCTCGCCTGCATGTCGAAATAATGGCAATTGTTTATAAGTTTTTAAACAAATTCAATTATCTCGGCTTCTGGTAAGCCGATTTTAATCAACGACGTCTTAAATTAAAGGTCTCGATTCAAGGAACAATTTGTTGCTCTTTTAGAATCGATTTTTGGTGTTTCGTGTCGGTATGAGAGTCACATTGAGCCACGAATGTCCATAAGGTTATTTGAATATCACCAACAGATGGCGCTACAATGTCCTTAGCGGAATTCCGCCCCTAGGCCGAATTTCATAACAAATCTGATATGAAATTAAATGTCGATGCCCAATGAATGCATGGACATTATTGTTTAATAGCTTGCAGCTCTGATAATCATTAATTACTAACTATTGACATAGGATATGCTGCTTAACGAATATTTCTAGATCACGAGATAATAACGTCCTGAATACCTGCGACATTGTGGTCGACGTTGGTGGAGTATACGATCCTTCGAAACACCGTTACGATCACCATATGAGGTATAGTCCCATATACCTCTGCCTTCGCCTCAAACAAAAAACAAACGAAAAGATCCAAACTCACTTAACTTATAACTCAGGGACTTCAAGGAATCGGTAAGCACGGTGATACAGAAACCAGGCTACGACTGGACCATTAAACTGAGCAGCGCCGGTTTAATTTATTGCCACTTCGGTCTCGAAGTTATCAAGCGTCTTGTCCCAGGCCTGAGCGACGCAGACGTTGAGCTGGTTTTCAAAAAAATCTATAACACGTTTATCAAAGAAGTCGACGGCATAGATAACGGGATTCCCATGTTCAACGACGAGCCTGTGTGAGTGGCCAAGAATAACTTACTTATTATTCATTTTAATAAACAATTAAGCCCCCATTAAGTTAACAGACATCGACCGCAGGCCTGAAAAAGGTCCGTGGACACTTTTATCACTTTGTCCCGCGATCCCCGTCGAAGGATCCTCGTCAGCCGAACCCCCTTCTCACCCCGCGGTGCCGGTTTTTTAGGTATCGCATCGTGACCGATTTGTCTTCTCGCGTACGATCCTTGAACCCGTCATGGAACAGCAAAGACACGGACTACGACGGACAGTTTCTCAAGGCAGTCGAATTAACCGGCAAGGAATTCGCAGATCACTTGAACACCGCGGCAAACGTTTGGCTACCGGCCAGGTCCATCGTGAGGGAGGCCATTGCGAACCGCTTCCAGGTGGGTTCAATTGAACGAACTGTTGGCAAACCTCTGAACGGTTGCTGGAAACATCCTCGTGCTTGGAACTTTGCATAGATTTGAATAGAATGAACAGAGTGCTGCATCGTTCGGTTACGTGACCATTGTTTTGGTCGGTCAAACAAAAATCTGCCACGGGTGTTCCCATGATTGCGTCATTATGCAACAGCGCCTCTGCCCTGCATTCATTCTTCGAGAACAAGGAACCTGTACCCCTGTATCCTGTACAGTATTACAGGATACAGAACCTGTATCCCTCTACAGTATTCAATTTATGTAGAATTCATGAAATAGAGGGCGCGACGAATAATTGCAGGTGGATCCCAGCGGAGAGATAATAGAATTGTCGTGCATGGTGCCGTGGTCGGAGCATCTTTACCAGTTGGAGGCAGAATTGAACGTGCAGCCCCCTCTAAAGTATATCATATTTAAGGACGACAATTACAGGGTCAGATGCGTCCCAGTGGCCTCTGGCAGCTTCGTGTGCAGGTACTTGAACCATCGATACCCGTGGAATCATCGAAGATCGGATGTTTAAAGCGCACTTTGTTGCTTTTCTAGGTTATTTTTACCGGAACCATGGGCAGGCTTACGAAAACAAGAACTGGTGAATGCCTCCGGCATTGAGGGCGCTGATTTCGTGCACACCATCAGATTCATTGGCGGCCATGACACCAGGGAGGGAGCCATAACTATGGCGCGAAAGTCCCTCGAGATCGGAAGAGCCACGCAATGATACATTTAATTAGGCCCAATTGTATTTATCCATTTCATTCCGTCGTTTATCGAAAGTACAATACATTGAGAATTGAATTTCGTGCAGGCACTTTGGGGGAAATGGCAAGGCGACACAAGAGACGTTATTATTTTTCGAAGGAAACGTTTATTATGATAAAATCGTCGCATCCGGTGTGTGTACAAAAATGGCACGTCGTTACCCTAACTCGGTCGCGGTATTAATTGTTCAATTGAAATGTACAAGAGTCGTGGACAATTATTTATTTCTCGTGGCGGGTTGTTCGCTCGGTGTTTCCATAGACTAAAATTAATATAAATAATACGAGGTCAATCGTGAATTATTCGTCGGCCTGCTGGATCGCTTGATAAATCCAATAGTTGATTAGTATCCTCCGGCAATTTTGTGGGATTCGTGGGCGTGCGCGGCCAAATGGGCAGCTTTGGCTTCCGCGACTTCCGGCGTGTCTACCACCCTTCCGTCAGGCCCAAGGGGGGCGCTGTATGGGTATCCATAGGCGTATGGATAGGAGGAGAAAGCAAGGGCTCCGTATGGATGGAGACCAGCGCTCTTCGCGGCTTCCTAATTTGGAAAGGTTCAATCGATTGGTTAGTAATTTACACGGAAAAACAAATTCTTGCGAAGGGAAATGTTTAAAAATCCCTGTCCCTCGTCCCTTCAAACATATTGCACAACAGTTACTGTTTAACAAACAGCCGAAAGGATTGGCAAGATCCATGGGAAGATAATTATTAGTGGGAACGATTTGAAAGTTGCAAGTGCAAGCAAATAATTGAGATAAGCCGAATTCTTGTGGTTCGAGGTTAAAAGTAGTGCTGTCTCGTAATTACCAGAGCGTGGGCGGCCAGGTGAGCAGCCTTTGCCTCGGCGACCTCAGGTGTGTCGACGACACGTCCGTCGGTGCCTATGGGTGCACCATGCGCGTAAACTGGAACCAGAGTTGGCACGTGAGCGTAGCCTAGGGTATTTCTGGCCGCCTCGTATGCGTGGGTGGCTGTGTGGACTGCCTTTGCGTGCGCCACTTCCGGCGTGTCCAAAACCCTGCCATCGTAGGCCAGGGGTGCGCCCACGTAGCTATATAGCACGCTTTGGCCCAGGTATCCTGGCTCTGCGAGGGCCAGAGTGCAGATTGTGGCGAGGATTATCTGTAATTCGAGTTATTTTTATTGCATTTCAATTTTGGCTTCAAGGATTTTATTAGTAATTAATAAACCCCCCTCGAAGGACGACCGATTAATTCCTCAATTACAAAATGATTCACTGCAATCTCAAACGAATTACTCCAATCGAACAAAATGATCCACCCCTTTCTTTTATACTCACTATGGTCTTCATGATTAATCGTTCTCAAACGGCGTCCCTGGTCAACTACAAATACACTTGTCTTAACTCAGTAATCACTAAAGTGCCAACGTTTGATGTGCTGCCATGTCCAGCCACGCTGTCCCCTTTTATATATGTGAATCTGGTAGGGAGTCGTCGACCCATAGGAGGGGACCACACCCTGAGAAACAGGTGCTCCACGCTTAAAGTGCTGACATTGGCATTACATTGTACGTCTCTCAGGTGGATCTCGAGGTCATGTGCATTGGGTGCAAAAAGGAAACGAAAACGATAAGACCAAAGGTGCAACACCCTGCAACTTCCTCTTCGGTTAGTTGCACAGGCTTTTTTGTCTTTGCCTTTTTCTTTTATTTTCATTTCGACGAGTATATAACCATCGGCCAACCATTTTCACTCGTCGTTGCTAATATTTCTTTGGACCATAGAGTTTTGTCTTCTTAGAGAGATTTATGGCGGAGACATGGGGATTTTTAATTTTGAATGGAAACTTCAACGATGGAAGGGTAATCGTAAGGTACAGTATTATGTATATGTATTTAGAGTGCGTTATTTTTCTTTCTCTATCTTTTCAGGAAAATTGAATCGAGTTTGGGTCAGACTCGACGGTCTACATTTTTGTATTTCGTTTTCTTTATTTAAAAAGAAGTTCTGCAGAATTAAGTGTATATGTTGAACCTATTGGAAAGTCGATAAATAATTCTCCGAGCCATACCAGCCATAAATCAGTCATTCAATTAACACCTGCCCCAAGACATTCGAGTTATCGTGAAATTAATACGTGAATAAATAATTTATTATTTAGCCAAACTATAATCCCATTCCACAATTACATTTATCGTCGCCCAGTCCTTGTTCTCTTCAATAATCAATTGCAACATTCACCAAACGAATAGATTGATTAATTAACGTCGAACAGGTGATAAAGTTATCAACGATACTCGAGCATGGCAATTTGTTGAACACTGTAATCATTGATCACGCGATTAACAACTCGTTATTTATAATCATAGCGATGACAATAATAATAGGAACCAGATAATGGCCGATGACAAATATACAGGGTGGGCAAATTGTTCTCGGAAATTGCAGGTGTCCACAACCGGTCTAATTTCTCAATTATGTTCCGAGAATCGAGAGTGCATGGCCTCGAGTCGGATGCTGCGGATCCAGGTAAAGAACGGGGACGAGATATAATAATGAAATTGAGGAGGAAAGAAGGTGAGGAGGGAAAAAGATGGAGGAGAGAACGACGATCGAGACGAAGGTCGCACAATCGTCCTTGGAATAATCAATCGCTCGTGATTGACTGAAGCGAAAGCATTTTTATGGGGGTTTAAAGGGAAAGAACGAGGAAGTTCATTGCGGAGGAAAATCGATACGGTTTTGGTTAGATATTTCTTTCTTTTTTTAATTGAGGATTTTTTAAACTGGGATTCGGTAAAAATTGTAAAATTGTTGTTTATATAAAAATGGCCAATACGGATTATTTAAACATGCAGTTCAATTAATGAGGTGGATTTTTTAAAAACATGGTATCACGAAAAATAAGAATTGAATTTGATAATTGATTAAATATTGAATTCCCAAAGAAATGCTTGAACGAAGCGTACAAAATATTTATTGATTCTCCATTACACGGATGCAATAATACTAACAAAAAATACTATCATCTAATCAAAAAATCTCGTACATGTAACGAGTTACATAAAACGAGCGCGAGTTGCATAAATCAGTTATGGCGGGCCTCGTTTAGAAAGGAACCATCTGGTGACAAAAAAAAATACCTAAACGACGCACAGGGCACGAGACAAATCGAACAGAAAAAAGGGGAGAAAAAACTCGTACGAGAAATGTCACCTTATTATAAATCAGAAAAAGGAAAAAAAAAGATTGCGCGATTCCTGTGAAATTTTGTCGACAAACAATTCCATTTTTGCATAACACTCCATCCGACCGGTGTCATGCACGTCCGCCTCCAGCTACGCGTACACTATAAATATACTTTTCTCAATCATATTTCCCTAACGTTTCAAACTATCTACAGTTTCGAAACTATGCAATCTCTGGTCTGCCCCCTCGTAAGAACATTCCATTAGATTGGCATGGAAAAATGCGAAGAGGTTGGTATCAGTAATCATTTAAATAATATTCGATGGAAAATTGATTTACTTTGGAAGTAATGAAATGCGAGGCCTGAAGATTATTTTTCGCCATCCGTGAAATGGATACGCTTCTATATATAATATAATATAATATAATATATTGTAATATAAGAATATAATCATTTTAATGTAACATTATATTATCTTTATTTACGTCCAATTTATTCCACAATTCCTTATGCATTCTATCTACTACATTCATAAATAAAATATAAGTAATCACTCATAAATTGTTTCGCCAATTTTATTTACAATTCCACTTGTTTGCCGCCACATTGTAAACCACGATATTGACATTGGTCCCACACTGTTGGTACTGCGATAATCACGTTTGCACAATCTCGATTGCCCAAGTACGATCGAAGAAAAATCTGCTCTCGAACGGGTGCCACGAAATTCCCTCTTCATTCCACCTGTCATTCGTGCGTGAAACTGCTCGGTTTACATAGAACCGGCGATTATTATCAATTACCCAACGAGCGTTAGAGATCGTTTCGGCGAACGATTCGGCCACACCGTTTGTCACAACTCGGTTTTCTAAAACCCAGCAGACGTTCGTAGCGCCTCTCTCGAAATTCCCGGCTGCTTTTGAAACATTAGAAAGGCTGCTTATTGTATTGTAAATCGCTCGAAGTGAAACGAAGTAATGCCGTCCCTTCCTGTTCATTCCGTTCAATTAATTATTATGGTTAATACCTGCTCTATGGTAAATTGATATTTATCCAGTTCGTCGAGCGAAATATAATTCATTGTTATCGGTACCTGCTGTGGATTACTACTTAATACTTAATACTAAACTTATAAATACACATAATACTCTTTTTCATTCCTCAAAACAAACGTAACCACCTTTTTGTATACATAGAACATAGAATGTAACTAGAATAGAAAAACCGTGACAATAGAATTACGAGTGCCATCTATTGACTTATAAAAACAATCTCACACCTGCGACAGGATAATTTCATTGGGATTGGACTGTTTATTGTGTCACTATTATTATTATTTACTGTGCCCAATTAATATTTATTAACCGGCAAGGATATTGAAATGAATGCCCCAAGATGAATAAGAAAAAAAGAGGAGATGAATAAGGAGAAGTGATGGGGATTATTTGTTGATAATATTGTTAATGAAAAATGGATCGTCTTTTAGAAAATAATAATAATAGTAATAGTGTTGAACAGTGACTAGTATATATCGATCCATAGCAGAAGAAAGTCATTGTTCAAGAGATATTTAATACAATAAATATTTCTTCTTTCTTATTTAATTTTAATTGTTTCGCGCCATTTTCATCGACGGGGATCGAATAATGATCACTGGAAAACTGATTGCCCTCGTAATGAACTTGTCCCAATTAGGCCCGTGGAACGCTCGTTAGAAATGATTGGCCGTAGAGTTGGGTGTCATTGTTCCGCGGTTGCGTTACGCAAAGTGTAATTGCTCGAAGGCTTATTAAGAACTCGGGCGTAGCAATACGTGACGGTATCTCGGAATAATTTGCATCGATCTTCCCTTTCGTGGATCACACAGAACTGTCCATGGTTCGACGTAAAATCCAGGGAAATTGCGGTAGGAATTGCGGAACGATAGAGAGATGAGAATTTAAGGAAGAAATTGCTGAATAAATAATATAACAGCCACCCTTAAAATCAGTCTGATAAAAAAAAAAATCGAATAGTAATATAGTGATAATAATGATAGCAACATTATACATAAGTGATGTATTAGATTGTATATCGATGTCAATCAATATTTTTGTCGTTTAAAGTCAGAACACTTGTCATGGTGATCCATAACGATTGAACCCTTGATTTTGTTTGCATTATAATATTGTATATTTCATGGATTTATTAGACCAGTTCTATATTTTATTCCATAGTATACTAAATATTTTATTTTATAATTGTTTGTTTTGTAACTGTGACACCGCTGATTTTGTTTACATTATAATACTGTATATTTCATACATGTCTTATACCAGTTCTATATTTTGTCATAGTATAGTATATATTTTATTTTATAATTGTCACACCACTGACTTTGTTTGCATTATAATATTGCATATTTCATACATGCATTATACCAATTCTATATTCTATTTCATGGTATATTATATATTTTATTTTATAATTGTTTATTTTGTAACAGTCACACCGCTAATTTTGTTTGCATTATAATATTGCATGTTTCATACATAGATTATACCAATTCTATATTTTATTTTTTAATTGTCACACGGCGGATTTTGTTTGCATTATAATATTGCATATTTCACACATGCATTATACCAATTGCATATTTCATTTCATAGTACACTATATATTTTATTTTATAACTGTTTACTTTATAATTGTCTCATCGCCACAACATTTTACGTTTGATTACAATTACATTATAAAAAAGAAATAAGAAACAGACAGTCGTTACAGATTATTTTAAAAATATTGTTACTCACCGAATATAGAACTCCTCAAACAGGTCCCATTCCCCGACATCGTAGTCCACTTGGTACCTTTCGAATTATAAATTGACGCAATCGGACTTATTTCACCTATCGAACTCGATTTCTTCTCGATCGACTCACTTTTCCCGCGTTGCCAAACAGAAATGCCTGGCTTCCCCACCCCTTATTATGTGAAAATCAAGCGGAACGCGCGCGCGCACGGGAATAATTCACGTACACCGGCGTGTCCGCTTGTTTACCTGTCCCAGGTGGGCGCCCGTATTGTCCCTCGACTATATAAGGTGTACCACGGTCCCTTCGACAGTCAGAAAAGCATCAAGTCGTCGATCATGGCAAGCATGAAGCTCCTCGTGAGTAGCGACACCATAGATACCGTAGAATTTAACTGTTTCGTTTAATCATTTGGTATAGTGAATTAATAACGTGGATTAATAACGTGATCGAGGGAACCGAAGTACTTTGTTCAATTGTCTTTAACTGGCACTGTAAATGTTGATCGATTCGAGTTAATTCAAATTCGAGGAGAATCTATTTCTGTTTGATAAATGAGAATTTAGTATTGCAACGAGATATTGAACGGAGTAATTAATTGTTCATCGAAGTGGATAAAGTGGATAGTGTTAAAATTGTTATTGATTTACATGTGGATTGTAATATCGCAATTCTTCGTAACAAATCAATTGGGACTTAACTGTTTCATATTTTCGCACGTCTACATATGTACATCTGATATTATTGAAAACTTCTTCCCTCAAAATTGGACACATTACAATACTCCGTTTAATGTTTCATATATAACACAGTTTAACAACCACCCACGCACTCCAATCATATTAAACTAAACCGGACTCGAATTTCAACTTAAAATGAACAACAAAAAGGGTTGCTCGAAGAAACCAGATCACCCAAGCTAACCAATTAAACTCCACGCAAATCTACAGCACTCTCCCAATTTGCAATAACAATTTCCATTCGTTTTCTTTCAGATTTCCCTCGCCTGTGTGGTTCTCTCGGCGTCCGCCGGTTACGCCCCCTATGCGGCCTACGGCGCTGGCTACCACGGCCCAGCGGCCCCGCTGGCCCACGACGGTAGGGTCGTAGACACACCCGAGGTGGCGCACGCTAAAGCGGCCCATTTAGCCGCGCATGCGGTCGAGATCTCCAAGGCCGCGCCGTACGCGTACGCCGATTACGAGGGAAAATACGAGAACTATGTTGCACCGTACGTGGTCCCCGCTCACAATGTCTACCATGGGCCTGCTGCGCCGCTTGCCCACGACGGAAGAGTAGTCGACACACCGGAAGTGGCCCATGCCAAGGCCGCCCATTTGGCCGCCCACGCTGAGCAAATCTCCAAGGTCGCCCATCTGTCCTACGCTGACCCGTACGCGCAGGCCCATTGGTGAATCGATTCAACGACTGTCCCATTGACGACGAAGGGTGGATATTATTTGTGGTCGAGATGATTCGTTTTTTTTTTTTGAGAAAATTTAGCGGTTTTCTTTTCATATATATTATGTATCTTTGGATGTTTTTTTTTGATATTTTTGAATACCTTTCTGTCCTTTTCTTTTCTTTGCTGACTCGTTTCACTGGAGTCGATGTTTGTTTTGTACCTTTCCTTCCTTCCTTGTGGATTTGTGTGGTTTTGTGGAGAGATGGATCGTCTCGATATTGATTAAAGAGCAATTATTTACCGAAATTCTCTGCGTGCGATTTATTTTTTTGTTTACACCTTGCCCTTTTAGTTTTATTATTTCCTCTGCGCGGTGGCCTGGCGAATGATTTATTTATGACTGTTTTGGACAGTGGATCTTGTGTGGAGAGGGGTTGTTTGAGGGGTCTGGGTTTTGGTTGAATTTAAACGAGGAATACAATTATGAAGTAGCTGAATTTGTATCTTGCTATTTTATTATTCGATGCAATATATTTCACGATTTAAAATATCTGTTTCAACTTCTCTATTGTTGTCGAAGTCCTGGCGTTTAATTATTGGTACCAATATTTGCACGAATTATCGTAATTACCCCCAAATAAATTTGCCTGAAAATAACTATCAGACATTTCTTGTTCCCTTATTCCAACAATTATCGCTAAAAAATTATAATACAAGCAATTAATTCCAAACGATTCCAAACGAAATTAATTCGCTGCTGAATAATAAATAAAACCAGACGACCAAGTAAAAACATACATAAATAAATAAACAAATCCTCGCCAGTGCTCCACTGGGATACTCGAAAAATAAAAAGCCACCCCTTCGAGCCTAACCTACCCTACGAAAAATCTCGAAAAAACATCACCGTTCACTTCGTCGACGCACAAACGAAACTCTGAATTAACTCTCGGCTGCTCGGAAATTTCAGCCACGCGAATCAGCCGGCACGCCAATGGTGTTCAACCCTTTCACGGTAATGCAGATCCGCGTCTCGATCGCCGTTATCAAAGCGTTGGCGACACGCTCGCGGTTCCGTTCAGGTCAGCACGCGAACAATGCGCGAGGAGGTGGTGGTCTTTGAACCGGTACAACTGTCGCAATTGTCCTTTTTCTTCGACGGGGAGAAAAAGAAACGGGGAGCAGGGGGGGGGCCGGTGGACGGAGCTGGAGGAGAACGGGGAAGAACCGAGAGTGAGCGTTACGTCACGTGGACTGTTGAAGGAATTTTGTTTCGTCCACTTGTCGCGATTTTTCGATATTTAACATTGATTAATTTGTTGTTATTTAATATTGTTTATTTCCACCGCTTGTTTGCGAGGAACTAATTATTTATTAACATTATTTATTTCGTCCGGTTGTCGCGAGGGAGATATTTAATATTAATTATTTTATTAGTGTTTAATATTGTTTATTTCGACTAGTTGTTTGCGAGGAAAATATTTACCATTATGTAATTATTTTGGTGCTATTTAATATTATTTATTTCGACTACTTGTTTGCGAGGGTGATATTTGATATTAATTATTTTATTACTGTTTAATATTATATTATATTATTTCGACCTCTTGTTTGCGAAGGAGATATTTAATATTAATTAATTTATAAGCGTTTAATATTATTCACTTTGCTACTACTTTACTGTTACTTATATTATTACTCTTTAGTATTATTTATTTTGTTACCATGCATTACTATTATTAATACTGTTCATTATTATTTAGGACTACTTATATCATTACTCTTTAGCATTAATTCATTTGTTACTACATATTTACTAATATCTATTTTTACCATTTATTATTATTTATATTATTCCTCCTTAATATTAGTCGCTTACAATAACCAGAAAAATATATCAAACCAAATTACTCTGACTACTATTACTATTATTATCATTACATAAATTCTGCTTTCCATTCTTTCAAACTTTGAACATAAAAAATGAGACACCAATAAATCCCAAGGCCGCGAGGAAAAAATTGACAAATATATATAAAAAAAAGGTAAATTCCCATTCCCCTTGGTTAAGAAACACATCATTTAACGCGCCACAAATTTGACAATCTAAATTCCCTTCGGCGAGTTATCACTTTCCAAACATATGTAGTTCACTACTATCTTTCTTGCGCAGGCCTCGATGTCTCCTACGCGAACACGTGAATTTCACCGCTCTGCGCGGCGATGACGTTTCACGTGTCCAGGTAAGCCCCATTCCTATGACGAGGTTACGGGACAGAAGGTGTCATTGTTAACGACTGGTAAATGTTACAGGGCAGGGCAGAGCAGGCAGCCTTTGAAGCAGAGCATTTCCCTGGGTGTGGTTGGTACCCCGTTGGCGACAACGGGGTGGGGCACACATGCGACACGACGCGACGCCCTGTACCCCTATAAATTGAACGATCCAAGATACTGGAAGTCATAATCCACTCCGAGCTTCGACATGTTTCAGTTACTCGTGAGTATTGCCTGGTTTCTTCTCGATACTCCTATTTTTCCTTCACGATCGTTCTTTATGTTAATATACCTTTTTTTCATGTTATGTTCACCATGTTAATAAACTTTTCTTTATGATATGTTCATCATGTTAATAAAGTTAAAGGACTTTAAGGATATTTCACGATTACCATTAATGGGACCAATCAATTTTTAATTCTTCTTTGGGCCCACAATTTACCTCTACCGTCAGATATAATTTTGCCTCTGGGAATATATATGCCATGTTTCGCGCAAAATTAATCGTCTGTTTCCCGTTTCAGGTCCTCGCCTCTGCGCTCCTGAACCTGGCCCACTGTGCACCACAGTGGTATGGTGGTGGGCACGCTGCTGCTTACGGCGGCCATGGGTCCCCGGCTCCATTGGGACCGGACGGAAGAGTCGTGGACACGCCTGAGGTGGCTCAGCTGAAAGCGGCCCATTTGGCAGCGCTGGCTGACGCCAACGCTAGAGCGCCCAAAGGACTGGGCCCCGCTGGCGCATACTCAGGCCCCGCTGGGTCCTACGCGCCTGGAAACTATGCCCCGCATTACAGGTTTCAATTTATTCGTTAAAAAATTCCATTTTCATTGCCTTCTTCGTTGCAAAACAATTGCAGTGTTAATTTAAATAATTGTTTGCCAAACTGCCCGCGTTAAACTTGCAACAAATTCCATCCAATTGCATTACAACAGTACTCACGTTGAAAGTACGAAATATTCCGTTCAATTTTTATTGAAAGAAGAGGACAGTCGTTTTCAACAAGGCAATAATAAAATAGAACATTTGCTAATCTAGTTAATTAATTAGCGAAATAATTCTAATTGAATTTCCTGCGTTCTCCAGCGGCCCACCGGCCCCATTGGGCCCAGACGGCCGAGTAGTGGACACCGCGGAGGTGCAGCAAGCAAAGGCGGTCCATTTCTCTCTGTTCAGCGCGGAGGCCCAACGTGCGCCGGCTGTCCCGGGCCCACAAGCGGGCCCAGCGCCCCATAACCCCTCGTGGAACCCAGCCGGTGCTTACAACCCATCCTGGAACCCCACGAACAACTGGAACCACTATTAAACGTGACGTTGATCGTCCGCTGAAAAATGAAAACAGAAAAAAGATAGAATAATGAGAAAAACTGGCAGGGAATTTTCGTTCGAAAATCGTTCATCTACCTCCGCACGAATCTTCACTTGTGAATCAGCCATAAGTATTTTTCTGCTCTCTGATAATTTTAAGCCCACACTTCTACCTGTCTCACCTTCGTGCTCTGTGATCTTCTGCTCTCCCATCTACCTCCCCTTTCGTCCGTATCTTCTTCGCTTGTTCCGTGCAGAATTGTAGACAAATCTTTTTGTTGTTGTCTTCTTTGGTGATTCCTTGTTTTGTCGTTCTCTTTTTGCGCGCTTAAATTTAGTCGTTTGCGCAAGGACGTCTGTGCGTGTGTGTTTGTTTGTTTTTTTTGTGGTATCTGGAGTGAAAGGGAAATTGGAAAATGCTATTTCTATTTCTAACGGCGAACGATCCCGTTACTGATGTTATCGGTTGAAGAGAAAAACAAGAATCTTGTCACATTCCACATTCAAGGTGACCTCTACTCGTCACTTTCACGTTCTTTCCAACGAAGGAAAGCCCGCATTATTATTGAATCATTGAGGACGATTATTAAACGATAGCGATAAAAAAACTTGACTGAAATCTCTGTTGCGGCAATTTAAAAAATAACATTCGCCGTTGAATCGGAACGCGATGTAATAATGTTAAATAGGATGCATAATTTTGTACACACAGTATAGATATTAAAAATATGAATAGAACAATGTTATTCAAATGTCACATCCCTGTACGTGCCCTCCGATCCTTATCCATTATCCGATTGAATGATACAGGAGGAAATTTGAATTCAATTAACAAATGGCGAGTAAATTATTTAAATAGAATACGGGGAGCAACGTTGCGAATAAATGCGAAACAAATGCACAGTGAAAAACGTTTGTATTGGCATCGTATTCCCTAATTGTAGTTCGCGGCTATGTGAAACGATTTTGCCGACGTTGTAATGCCGCCAAGTACAGATCTAATCTGCCTCCCAATCAGGAAACAGGCACGCGTGTTCGAGTAACATGCCCGTGACACGAATCAGATAGTTTCGTGCACGCCGTGGATAACACGACAGTGGAAACCAGTTTAGAATTTAAACGGCCGCGTGCATAAATCTGATTGCACGGTGAAATCCAACACGTGTGCATTGGCGTGAAAACGACATGCATATGTATATGTTATTAGTTCATTCAATTCTTCGGAGCATACCTGCACGAACAGGAAAGAAAGAATTTTATGCAAAGAGTTCTGTTATCTTTTTTGATCTTGCACAATCATTATTTTTGTTTAATTTTGATATATTTGGATTAAAGGATATAGTAGGATAAGGGGTTCAAATGTGCACCTAAACCAAATTCGACTTGTGGGGTATCATTCGATAGCTTATCAAGAAAAACCGATTCGTACCAAGTGACAACCCTGTAGCTCGACTGGAAGGGTAGTTACAACGAAAAAACGAAAATATAGTTTATGTTCAATATATCCTATTTTAGCGCATACAAAATTGCGAAAAAAATCTGAGACATTGTAAATATGGAGGCACATATAGTAAAAATTTGGCAGATTTTTAAATCGGAAACTCGAGCTGCGAAAAATAAAAAACGTCACAAAATGCTGAAAAATGTCGATTTTTTATTGAAAGAATCTTTAAATTTTTTTTGTGGATTCATACTATTGATTCTACTACTCTCAATTTTTTTTGCGATTTTTGAACAGGGTGCGCCGCAGTTGAAAAAATCGAATGACGCCTCACAAGTTGAATTTGGTTTAGGGGTACATTTGACCCCCTTATCCGGCTATAGCCTTTCACCTGGTGTGATATATATTATATATATATTAATGGTTAATAAATTATACAGGAAATAATATAATCATACCTTTCAGTCTATTTTATTTTTAATTTTACTTTATTCACGTTAGTTTTATTTCGACGTATATGTATTGCACTTCTAATATCGTGGGCGTTATTTATATTGTCTTCCACGTGGTATTTCAGGTATATCATTATGCCATGACGCACCCGAGGAGGTAATTTATTTAATGAGTCCCATCGAGACCGTACAATTACGCCAAGTTATATTTTATATCCACGCCGATGACGATTAGACATTCCTGGAAGTTTAAATAGCAAAGGCACAATGACTCGACCATGAAGCACCTAATAATACCTGAGCCCACACTTTAATTACATTCCCCATATTTTAAATATTTCACATATAACAAAAATGTGGGCCCAGGTCTCATTTAAATATTTATTATCACATATAATTGTTATCAATATATATCAACAAATGATAATTATCAATTACCATTTATTATCATTATTATTAAATATCACATTCTTCAAAGTATCGTCGACGATTAATTAAAACGAATTACCCTGCACGTTATCAGAACCATTAATTCAACCCAAAAAATAATCCATCTCTTTATCAAACGATCGCCTCAGTAAATTAAAAGCAGACACGATCGAAACAATTTTTACACCTTCGACTCGGCGCGAGTCACAGGTGTATCATTAACGAGCCCGAACGAATGACAAATCTCCATTAACGTTAAGCCGATCAATAACCGAATCGCCGATACGTTTCAGGCCCTCGAAGTGTCGCATTCCTCGTCAAGCATCGCCAAACACGTCCTTGTTGGTCCCGACGTCTAGGATACGCGGAGTCACGGACAGAACCGGTTCCCCCGTGGGGCACCCCCCCCCCCCCCCCATAAGTGCAAGGCCCCGTGAACCGTAGTGGACACGGCCCTGCGACTCGTTTGCTCGATCTGGATCCGCGGCCTTATCGGTTGTCGATCGCGTTTAATCGAACGCGGAGTAATCGAAATCGACGATTGCGTTGCAGCGCTATGCGCACGTAAACGGAAGTGAACGTTTGGGGCGTGGAAGGTCGAAATTTCCCCTCGGCCTGATCGGACAGGTGAGATTGCTCTCATTACGGGTCACCGGGTATCGAGTCGGGGTTAAATATCAAGGGGGAGCGTTTGTCGTTGAAGGGTTAAACGTTGGATGGCTTTCTTTTCTTTATTTTTCGGGGGAAATATTTTAGTTTGTATGGTAATTATTATATTGTACAATTTGGGTGATTTCGGTGGGGTGAAAATTATTTTGAATTAAAATTTGGGCCCCTGTTTTGTATTGCAAGTCACGCCATTCAGGTTTCTATATTATTATTTAATCGCCCGCGTAGATCTTGAATAGAACGTTTTCCAAGCCGCGTTGACGATGAGAACGAAAGTTCATCAGATTGCAAATTTTTCTTCGAATTGCAAGTATGTGAGGAGAGAGAAAAAAATCGAACAATAGAACCTGGTTCATAGCGTTCAGAATCTTAATTCTTAATGTCAGGTAATTCTTATCGAAATGGAATTCGCGTTATGCAAGACTCGGGTCAAGCTGGGTGTGCTCTTCCTTTCGATTTCTCATTGGACGACGCCCACGGTGTTGCCTGACCCTTTGTTTTACCTGTGCACGCGTATGAACGCGAAGGAACGCGATATTTATATTAAAATTTGGAAGAGAAATAATTTAGTCGATATAACAAAGTGCAGAGTAAATTTTAATAGAATTCAGTATCCATTTTAAATTGAATTATTTCACAAACTTCTTTCTTTCTTTTCAATGCGGAAGGGAATAGAGAAGGACACCATAACCACATTCACAATTTATTTCACAGACAATAAAAAATGCAGAATACACTTCGGTGGCAGGAGAAATGAATTTTTTCTAATTAATATAGATTTACAATCACGTCACGCTCAATATCTTAATACCTAGGACTATCATGGATATTATCTTATTCTCTACTTATTATCGCGAAATTATTAGCAATCGTATGGCCATGAAATTCAGACTGCGAAGAATTAACGACGTTAAAGTAACTAATATATTATATACACAATACGCGCGCGTTCTAGTTCGCGTGCTTCTGAAATTGTTAAGCAAACGAAAATCGAATCTCACATATATATAATAAGCAAATTGTATCAGGTACACTTTGACAGATGATAGAATTAATTTATCGGCATTTTTGCATAACAGTTCCGCTTAAACAGAATTTGTCTAACCGTAAAATAACTTGTCTGTTTCAGTTTTAATAGTAAAGATTGTTTTGTGTGGAGTGCGCCATTGCCCGCGCATGCGCCTTCATGTGCGCTTCGCGCGCTCTCGTCACTTCCGGCGTGTCCACAACTCGACCATCCGGTCCCAACGGCGCCAATGGTCCCCGATAGCCCGTAAACGGGCTGTGCTTGTAAGTAACTCGAACAGGAGCCAGGTAAACCAAATTTTTCCTTCCACCGAATACATCGAACTCGTAAAATTCGGACGCCTTCGAGGCTGCGCGCGCATGCGCCGCGAAACGGGGGCTCGTTGCCATCGTCATCTTGAATTTCGAATAAATGGCAACATTATTGGGAAATTTCGAAGTGCCTTGAAACACTTACATACAAATTCCTCCCTAACTAAATCAATACGTATCACAGGCAGTAAAATAATCGCGTCAACGTTTGGCGGGAAATTTGCATTACCAACCCCAACTACGATACATATAAATGTTGAACTTACAGCAGGCGACGATTCCGCGACGCGTCCGTTGCGCTCCAACTGCGCAAGCGCCATCTGCCTCTGCCTTTTCTGCATCACGGCCTCCATGGGGTCCATAATGGTCGGCGTGTAGTGCATTTCGTTGTTCTCGTACATGTCGTAATCGTTCTGTGCCTTTCGTAATCTTGCCATTGTGTCCGCGTGCATCGCGAGGTGGGCGGCCCTTGCACGGGCAACTTCCGGCGTGTCTATTACCATTCCATCGCTGCTCAACGGGGCCGGGGGTCCCCTGTACTGATAATAATCCCGGTCTTCGTAGGTCTCGGTGATCGCCGGCGCCACCAACGCGGCCAAGACTATCTGAAACAATTGCAACGAAGGATCACGTTGCATTACGCGTATGTGCATACGCGATTCGATCTTACGGTCGATTGAAAGAATTCGGGAGAAGATCGGGAGGTGAGTACAATTGCGTTAACCTCGAATTTGAGGTTATTTCGAAATTGGCGCGCGATACGTGTCAATTCATAGTTACGCTGTTCGTTTTACGAAAAAATTTGTTCGAAGCGTTACTTTCCTTGTAATTAATATGCACACCAATGCATCGCGAGAACTGGAGTTATTATAATCGTCGAATCTATTCGTTCCCGTTGGAAGCTTTATTTCAAATCGAACAAGGAAATTCATAATAATAACGAATCGAATGAATTTCTACATATTGCAGAACTACGTTGTCCCTTTACGAGAGACATTGCTTTTTTCCCTCAAGAATCGTTAATGGTTTCTTTTCGTGATTTGAAAGAAAAATTTTAATTCGCGACATCGAACTTCTCCGGAATTGCTTTCTTTTTTTATTTCCCGCGACGATTTCGCACTTACGAGCAAGCTCATGTTGCTGAAACACCACCGGCCACGAAACGGACGTCTCGATTGCGAGTGTGGCTGGTTCGATCGGTCGATCTAGCTTTTATAGCGTCGCGGTACCGATCCGCGAAACCACGTTAAGATAATCACACCTGATACGATAAATGATATCGTAATTATTGTTTTATTTCGAACGATGCGAACAGTGCAAACACGTTAACAGTGAGCCTGTTGTTTGAAACCTTGGGGGTTGCTGTTACCTGTTGAAGGATGTAACAAAATCTGTTACCCTGAACCGGAAGCGTATATAAAAAAGGAGGGGGGGACTCAATGCAGAGTTAAAGAAATAGAAGGGGAAACTAGATGGATAGTGAATTTTTTAAATATAGATTGCAGGAGATTTTGGATTGAATCGTAAATTACTGGAATTACTATTATTATTGTTATGGTTGGCAACAATACTTGCATTAGTGAGTTATAATTATAAAGCTATTTAATACACGAAACATTATTCTTTTTATTATTGTATCTTGCTTATTCGACCCATTAAACTTCGTAGAACTGTTAATGGTAAAATTCACTTATTCTTTGGCTGGAAAAATAATTGCCAATTAAAAGAGAAGCACGTCTGATTCGTAGTCATTCTGAAACGTCCCTGACGAGTCGTCTCAACTTTTCGAGGTCGTTCTCACGTGCTCCAATCTCAACCCTTTCCCGCAACTTGGGCAGAACTTTTCTGCGGTTTTCTCGAGAAGTGGCCGATTCACGGACGACTAGACGGGATCATAGATCCTCCTGGTGATCCAGTGATCATTTCAAGGTAGTCCTCTTTTCACGATGAACTTCCCCCTTCACTCCAGCGACAATAATTATTATTGAAATTTTTATTCTCCTATCATTTACAATTGGCAACTATTTTAATTTTGTCTAGTGATAATGGTGATTGTTCTTCTTCTTCTATGTTTATATTGTTCTGTATCATTTCTGTGCAATGTTATCAGATGTAAAGGAGGAGTGGTTTTATTAATTTAAATTCTTTATTGCAATAAATCGTGCGGAATAATTAGAGCACCAGCCTCGTTTGGTTCGATTAATATCGATACAGATTCCCTGTTTACAATGTAACACGATATAATTCGGTCGATGCCTTGGACAAACAGTTTCGCAAACTTTTTACGCAAACTGGTTCTTCTAGTATGCAACATGTGGAACGTGCAACGAGATTAGGTCAATAAATATAATAATAATAAATAACAGAGTGTGCATCAGCGGAGCACAGTTGGAAACCATAACCCGTTCGATAACAATTTAATTGAAATTAAATTACTTCAATTGAAAAATAATATCTATTCGAAACTTATGTATATTAAACGTTTACCTATATTTCATATTGAATTAATTCTTTTTTATTAACATCAAATCGGTTGCTTGACATTAATCATTTACGCTGCTTTCAAAATTATTCTAATATCGTGCATTTTGTGAGAGGAGGAGTATTACACCATAATTTATACGGTGATGTTTGGCTGGTCGATTATTAAAAGGGATAATTATTGATTAATGGCTCCATGTGTCCCCTCCAATATTTTCACCTGTCCCCGTTCACAAATCTCGTTACAATTCCCGACCTTTCCAAAAGCAACGGATCACGTTCAGAACCACAGGCTCGTTTCTTCTCACGTGTTCCGTTCGGCATGGTGACCTATGTCGCAAGAATCACTCTACATGTAACTGGGTATAACGAAACGGTAATACTATTTCGGTGAGATTTACCGCTATTCCCTCAGAGAATCGTCCAGCATTCGATCTCATTTGCGACAATTAATTGTGAAAAAGAGAGGGGAAAGAAAAGGGGCATTCGACAGTTGTTTAAATTAAACGAGTGAAATAAAAATCTTATCTACCTCCGTAGATCGTAATTTTAACTGACCCATTAAAAACCAGGTGCTCCAGTTTTACGACACTTTCGTCTAGGCATTTTGAAATTTGTTGCGCAAGATGGACAGGAAATAATATGGAGATTGGCAGGATTTATTTAATTTTCGACCGGGGAATTAATATTAGCGGAGTTTCATTTAAACATTGGCTCTGTCGCATTCCATTCAATTCTGCTAAAATACTCATTTCGATCTCTTGCAATTTGTCCGGCCAATTTTATTTCCATTCCGACACGCGATCTACTTTCTTTCTTTTATAATTTAACAAATGTTCAACGTTTCTGAAATCCAGCACCGCAAAAACTGCACATTTCACGCCAGCCGGCTACAACATCTTTTTACACTTCGGTGGCAAAACTTTTTACACGCCGCTTGCTTTCGCGTGAAATCGCGCGTGCAGAAACCACAATCGTACGAGACAATCGTTACGATCGTATCTGCCAAACGTGCTGTAAATCCCTTAAAAAAAGGCAAAAAAGAAACTCTTGCTCCATCATTTATATAATCATCGTGCTGGCACTAAGATTCGTGGACATTTTTATATTAAACTGTCGTTCGAACGTTGCGAGAAAGGCAAAAATACTGTCCTCTTCGAACTATCTATTTGACTTCCCAATAAACTCGTATTCCTGAACAAATAAAACATACACGAATCCCCCATCCCTCCCGCCATAAAAGAAACCCACCCTCCTTCCTTCCCAATTAATCAACTAACTGCTCTCCACGCCAATTACTATTCGCAATTTCCCATCTTTTAAAAATACAATCAAATTAAATCGTACAATAGCCCTGTAACAATCTGAAACCCATCTAATAACGATAAAAACATCCGGGACGGTTTGTTGTCAAACTTTTTCGTTGCAAGCATTTTCCTGGAAGCCCTGACTTCGAGGAAATAACGCCGCGACGATCTTGTTTATTTCACCTATATGGCAACACAGCTGCAGTCGAAGGCTTCCGAAGATTTTCGGCAATTCGCGAATATCACCGAGCACTTGCGAACATCCATTGCCAAGGGTAAGGCTCGACGCGTCATTAGCAGTTCGATCGTCGCACCGAGCGGATCGTCCTAACGAGTCGCAATTAGAGGTTAGCGTCCTATCTTACACTACGATACAACTGCGTTACTCGTTACACCTTAGCGTCGCGTACGCTTGATCGATAGCTTCGAACAATTAGTACGCGATTAATTAACAATCGTTTTGGCTTCCTGGTTGTATATTGCATAGTTATTCGAGTCTTTATTGTGGAACGCGTCGCTGATATCAGCCCTTATGTATGTTCGTATGTAGTACATGCAGCTGAACAAGGATGCTGCTTCCGGTAGCGTCGGTTTGTTAATGCTGCAATCAATTAGTCGTGTATTGTAGCTTCGCGGTAATTACTTCGAAACAATTCTCCTGATATTCGTTGCATTTCATTTTGCTTTTGCTGGAAGCTTTGGTTGACTGTAATACGTATGTGTATGGTCAGCCATCTTCTTTCGCGACTTCGAATTGGATTGTAACCAATGCTTTACACTTACACAGCGCTCTCCATTTTTGTTGCAGGTACGAAGGATGATGTGATCTATTGATTGTGAGTAAGGTAACGAGCTGGAGGCTATTGATTAGCTACGACGATTAATTAATTTATCCGACGAACTTTGATTTGCCGGATTGGTAACGTTGAATTGATTATATTTTAAAGGTTGATTTATGATATGTGTATTATATGTCTTGTTATATCGCAATTGAATTTTGGCGAATGATGTTTTTTACTGTTTTAAATAATAACTCGTGATTTGAGTTATACGAAAACGAATGGTATATCGAATTAAATATTATGTTTAGAATATTGCAATACCAGGGTGAAGTAAGAATTAGTTAATGGGGAATAATTTAATTATTTCGATTATAGCAGATGCTTTACTTTACAAAATCAATTGCCTTTTTTATTTAAAAATGCCGGCAGCAATAGAGCTTCGATGTTAATTTAATGTTTGGTTCTTCGATCGAAACTTATTGAATACTTCTATTTATTTTAAATAGAACTATCAATACGTAATTCGCAATGATAATTAGAGCCGGTGAATTTCATTAATTGCAAACGAAGAATTGAAACACGTTCATGTCCCTCTGCATTTCGGTCGCGATTTATATTACAGCTTCCACTAGTGTTCCTCTAAACCCTTTTATCATCTCTGTGACCTGGTCACAAGTACGGTCAAGTTGTATTTTCGACGCAGGATTGCCCGCGCAATTACGTACTTGTTACCATGCTTTTCAAGCATGATGAATAATTTCGATTTTTAATTTCTGCAAGCGGCTACGAGAATTTATGAATACGCGACTCGGGTTTACTGTTATGGACATGGACACCTTTAAACTCTGACAAAGAACAGTCACAGTATATGCTTTTGTTAAATCATTTATATCACGATATTAATATATAATAATACAGACTGTCAATCAATTAAGATTAATAATGATACGGTAGTACTTTATTAAGAAAAAAAGCAGTATTTCCTCAACAGCAGTGTTTCTTCATTTATTTCCTCCCTCCTCATTTACTAACTTGTACAGATTTTCTTTCAGCAAAATCTTTGATGACCGCGCGCAATGCGGTCGGTAGAGTCAGTGCTTGCTCGGTCAAAGATCTTTTTATTATTTGCAGAGCGCAACCGCTCTTGATAATTATAATTAAATATAAATAATAGTAAAGAGACGCGAAAGTAGAGTCAGTGTTTGCTGCGAAATAATGCTCTTGCGGAATTCGAGTCACTTTGTTCGTCGATCACAATTATAAAACGCGCGCGATAGAGTAGTCTTTTATTTTTATTTCTTTATTCGTAATAAGTATTGCGGTATTAGAGTCAACACCTATGCTGTTCGGCGAGTTCGTGCATTCATCCATCAACTCGAAGAGTAAGTATCTATATATGTATTCCTTTAATCTTGCATTGCAATGATCTTCGATCATTATGCGAGGAGTGCTGAAAATGCAAAGATTTTAAGGTTGCCTGTTCTTTTGAATGTTTTAGAAGCCGCCATGATGGGTTCAATGGTACCACCCTAAAACATTGTTGACCGCGCGCAATGCGGTCGGTAGAGTCAGTGCTTGCTTCGTCAAAGTTCTTTTTATTATTTTTTGAGCGCAACCGCTCTTGATAATTATAATTATTTAAGATAATAGTAAAGGGACGCGAAAGTAGAGTCAGTGTTTGCCCCGAAATAATACTCTCGCGAGATTAGAATCAGTTCGTTCGTCAATCTATAGTCGATACTAGTCTTTTATTTTTATTTCTTTATTCGTAATAAGTATTACGGTATTAGAGTCAACACCTATGCAGTTCGGCGAGTTCGTGCATTCATCCATCAACTCGAAGAGTAAGTATCTCTCTATTTCTTTAATCCTGCATTGCTATGATCCTCGATCATTATTTGAGGAGTGCTGAAAATGCAAAGATTTTAAGATTGCCTGCTCTTTCGAATGTTTCAGGAACCGCCATGATGGGTCAATGGGTCAATGGTACCATCCTACAACGTTGATGACCGGTCTGGAATGTCTCTGCAGTTTCCATGGGTGCGATGGCGACGTGTTTGGTGGCATCCCTGACCAGTCTGCGATCGGTGAGTTTCATGCTTTAAAGTTCCTCTGGTCACTCAATCATGTCGCAGGACGAAAGGTCCGAACCGACACGTGTGACTGGTTGTAATTACGTAGAATTCTCTGGCAAGCACTGTGACCATGGGTATATGGAAATATACTCATGAGTAGTAACTTCTTTACTGTTTTCTATTATATGAGGATAGGTCTTCTTGTACAACGCGTTTCTAAATAGCTTGATAATTTTAAAGCAGATCATATTTAGTATAAAATATATCTTTTTATAATAGAGTATTTAATTGAATACATATGAAAGGAATATTTAAATAGATATTAATTGAATATAAAGTAACGTCCAGTATTATACGTGCATTAGTTCGTAGTGGAGAAGTCGGATACCCTTCGACTTCGTTTATTTGTCAATTGCAATTACTGCACAATTATTATAAAATGCATAATTATTGCTGTTAGTAAGAATGTAGTATTTCTTCTTTTTTTTACGTTGATTATATATAAAGTAAAGGTACTTATGTACCTTGTCTATTTGTCGAAACTATCGAATAATTTTATTATTCGATATTCATATTATTACTTAGCGCATATAGATGTCGATAATCTAACTTTTTCCGTACGACATATTAATTAAAACTGAACGTACAAGAAGACACATTACGCGAACGGGCAGATCTCGAAATCGAGGCAGCCAATTTTAAAACCAATCTTGCGTTTTAGAAACAGTGCTTTGATGACGGGATCGCCCGAGGATGTTTCAATTCAATTTCAATTTCTTTCTCTTGATATTTCAATCCAAGTATATTAAAATAGAGTCATTGCATAATTTTTCTAATAAAGTAGAGTCATTGAATAATTTTTCAAATAAAGTAGAATCATTGAATAATTTTTCTAATAAAGTAGATTCATTGAACTTTCTCTTCAATAAAATAAAATCATATATTGATCTGGTATATAACATATGTATGTATATTTAGCCCGTTAGAAAATCAGTATGTCTTTATCATCTTTTTAGTCGAGGATTTTCAGGTTTAACCCTTTCCGTGTTCACTGCCCGGATCCCACTCACGTGCCCCTGTGCTACTTGGGTGGGAAAACGGTGGTGGAGCACGACGATATTTCTTTAGTTCATAAGCTATTCAATGATTTATTATTGGCGACTGACAGTGCGTTTGGTGTATCGTGCACGACGTAATATCCGCATTGTGTGTGTGGTTAGGCTGTGGATTTGCGTCGTTCGGTACTAAAATGTAGCTATTATGACCAAGATAAGATGTCCATTAATTTAAAACAGAGACATCATTTTTACTATTAATTGCATTAATAATCCCTACGAAGTCTTTGTCATTTAAGATGACAGGGGCCAAATGCTAATGAGAATCGAATATACTAATCAATTGCTATCAAGTACCTCTTGTATCGGTGCTATTTAATTATTTTATTAAATATCTATTAAATAACTCAATCGCGACGTGGCTTTTTCCACGTGAACGCAATGATCCCAGCCACTGTCAGTCGATTTCAGGACAATGGTACGTACCTTAGAGTGTGCAAGGTGTGTGACAACACTTGGGTGTCGGGGGTGTCCCGGGACGCCTCCCTAGTGTAGGCTTTTGCGCTCAAGTGTTTGACTGAGAACCGTGGAGAGTCGTGTGTTGGTGTGTCTGTTTGCCATTTTTTAAATATAGGTCCAGGCAGGATAGGTAGCATACTTTCTGGTGTGATTGATAGACATAAGTAGGTAGGGCCGGGCAGGTTGACACAGTCTCTGATCGGGTAGGCAATATTTCGCGTGTTCAACCTGTTTCAGGAAATCTGATTTGAAAAGTCGACGGTGAAGCTGTGGCGCGAACGAAAATGCGTTCGCCTCTGGTTTTACCTGTCGATTTTTCGAATCCCTCGCGGTCGTGGTCGCGATTTAGGCCCCGAAACGAAACGCCTTACATTATGCTCCGAGGCTGCACGCGTGAACGAAGAACGATTACAATTGTAATCGTAATCCTTGCGATTTTCTGTAATCACAATTTTTACGATTCTATTTGGTCGTGATTCGTCCGCGTGCGTTCCATTCAGCTCCGCGATTCAAACTCTTTATTTCACCTTTATAAGTTTTTCCTTGGTTTCCGATTAGAGCCTCGAGCCTAACCTAAGTTTCAGCTGGCCCTTGGGTCCAACGAAAAGGAGAGGCTACTTGCCGAAGAGGCCCGACAAATTGTCGCTCAAGAGGGCAGCTACTAATGGCTCCCCATTCTTTTTAAGAATGGGGAATCATTCTTTGTTACTACTTTGTCACTGTGCTTGCATTTTCATTTGTAGAAGTTTTATTTGTACTTGGCCGACGCACATTCCGGCCCAACGATACGGCCCTCCCAAAAATATCGCGTTGCTTTAGAGTTGCGTGGAACCTGAGAACGGGTCGAATTAGAGTTGCGTTAAATGCTACGCGGTTATTAATTAGAGTTGCGAGCAAATAAAAATCGCGATTGATTTAGCGTTCGCAACGATGTCGCGATTGTTCTTGCAATTTTGCTGTTCTAATTTTTAATTAAATTGTAGTATTTTATAAATTATTTTAGATATGATGAAGTTTCTAGTGTTGCGAAAATTACTTTCGGGTCTTGAGCCTTCAGCTAACTTTTCAGAGGATCTTCAATTTGATTGTTTTTTTATGTTACAAATAATATACTGTTTGCTTTCTATCAGCCTTAGTAAGTAGTGTTGCGAGATGATTTGTTTCGCGAATTTCAGGTAGCGTTTTTTAATTAGTGTTGCGAATATTTTGCGAATATTAAGCCCCAACTGCATCCAAATGGAAGCCTGTTCCTGAGCCACCCTTTAGGGTGGCCCATCATCGTCAGCCAAGGACTATGGCTGGGTCTTCCGCGTTTAGTGTTGCGTTGAAAGAGAACATTGGTGCATAGAGTCATTGTTTTTTTATTAGCGTTGCGTTTTAATCGCGATTTTGCTAATTTTTTATTATTATTAAATATCAACTTGTTGATTTAGAGATGCTGTTTGATATATTGAAGCACCTCTCGCGTTTGATTCTTGCAAGTTTTAATTGCTATGGAATTTTTTAGTATTTAAAAATAGTATGTTAAAAGTATTTGCGTTAAAATACTGTTTTTGGTGACCCTTCTGGCCACCTGTTACACTTCTAGGCTTTTTTTAATTTTTGTTTTCATTGGAGCCAATTTGTTTGCAATTTGTGTTCTTTCTTTTCAGCTTTGTATTCCCTTTTGCTTTTCTTAATTCTTGCTCCGTGCAATGTCTGTTGATGGAAATACTGCTTAAAAATTGTCACACCTTCTGGTTGATATTAATATAATTATTTGAAGTTTCATGCCCAGCATTTATTGTGTTTTGAAAATATGTTTGCATACCAGCAGCCTCTGTGACTTAATGAAATTTGAATTGTAGTATTTTGTAGATGCTTTTTTAATTAAATCTAAAAATTGCATACCAAAGAGTTATAAACGAAATAAAGATTGAAAAAAGGAAAATTATTAGAGTCTTTGATAAATTTAGAATAATTATAGATAGTAGATTCAATTCTAGAGACAATACTGATGACTGTTCGTTATTGGAGTTTAAGCATCAGATATTTTCTCGTAATCGTTGCAATTTTATTTTCGCCTTTTTTGTTAGTAGAGCCAATTTTTATACATTTTCTGGCCGGCTTCGCAGAAATTAAAATTCACTCGCGACATCCGTATATGTTTAAAGAAATCCTTGCAAGAATAATGTTCTTGGCTGTAGTTGGGGCCTGGCCATGGTGATAGTAGAAGTGGTTTGATATTTTACTTTCGAATAAACGTTTGCTGCTTCCTTTTTATGGAAGCAAGATGGAATGATTTGCAGCGAAATATGACTGCTTCAATTTGGAGTCTTTAATGAAATTTGTTAGTATTTTCTTTGTTATATTTAATGACAAATAGTTTGAAATATTTCTAATAATTATTTGATTTTCACTGATACATAAAAAACCATAGAAAAAGTTTCAATAATTTCGATCGAAGAAATAAAGTCAGTTTATAATTAGTTAAAGTCTAATTTGTTACGTATCTGTGAATTACCGACTCTTTAACAATTTTCATCACGAATGGAAATTAATTTTACAAAGATCATAGAATCAATAAAACCGACCAATAAAAAGTGTTACTTAATTTCTGAGACCTTAATTTATTCGCTTTTCATCTTGGTGTTGCTGTTAAATGCTTGCCTTGCAATATTATTGAATTTTGAAATGGAAACTCAGCTGAGAGAGTTTCAATTAAACATTTTTATTGAGAACTTAAGAAATGGTAGCTTCAATTTTGCTGATTTTTATATGGAAGAATATTTATAATATTCATTATGAAGGGGAAAGTGAAAAAATAATATCACCTTGCCCAAAATCCAATTACCCACTGATGATTTGTAATGTGTACCTGTTATTGCCATATCAATTGTCATTTGTTTCAATAACCAATGTTATATAAAACAATTTATTTAAATATCAATGCAATATAATATTTCGATGATGTGATTATATTCTGTGCATAATATGTTGCCATGTCTTTGTTTTTCTTTTTTTTTCTATTTGTGCAATGCATTCAGATTGTTTCAGACTCACAGGTTAACTCGAATATTTTAAACAAACGTATGTAAGCTAATACGTCCAGAGGCTCGAAAATGGAATAAAAGAATGAAAATCCAGCAATATTGTTCAAAAGACACGACGGATATTGAGAACTAA
This sequence comes from Nomada fabriciana, assembly GCA_907165295.1. NCBI lineage: Eukaryota > Metazoa > Arthropoda > Insecta > Hymenoptera > Apidae > Nomada > Nomada fabriciana. Next base: position 8,583,304 of record OU015699.1, on the reverse strand, counting down.
AATTCGAGCCTCGCCTATCGAATTTCCACGATTTTAAAAATTAATTTTTATAATATTTTACTAACTATTACCAGTTTGAGTTTGTTTCAGAAACGTCGTAAAGAATCAGCTAATCAACAGCTAAAGGTATTCTTTAGTCACGTTAACACACACACACAATATACCACCCACCCACACCCCACCCCAACCCTTTTTACCCATTACACTTGTTAGATTATTAATTAGGCAAGTCTAATCATAAATCGAGCAAACCTTTAGATCTCTATGTAGGCAGGTTTTACACGAATTAAAATTACTCGTTTTTTAATCAATTGGGGTTTATGAAATTTGAAGCATTCATAGATAGAATGGTTAATTTTTTTTGTGCGAGTTTTAGTCTGTTCTAGGAAACCATGGACCAAGAGATTAATATGGACTAATCGAAGAGGAATTAGGTACACACTTATTTACACCTATATGAATATCTTAAAGTATTTTTTAGACTCTTTCGTTAGGTAGGATGTTATCGAAAATTAGATTTCATATTAGGTAGGATGATTCGATTGTAACTTTAAGTTAGCTCTTCAATCAGGTAGGGCGATTCTGAATCTGATCTAGTATTTAAGAAGGCAGGATTTATTTCTAAGTATTAGTTTTTAAGAAATCAGTGTTCACCACTGCAATAATTCTGCGTTATCTAGTTTTTAAGTTAATGGGATATATGTTTAAGAAACGCTTAATTAAGTCTATGCCATTTATGCAATTAATTAGGCAGGGATAATTATAAATCGAGCAATACTTTTAGCTCCTTACGTTGGCAGGATTTATTTCAACACACAATCTTACATACTTAAACAGGCAGGGTTTATGAAAACAAAAATTGTTGGTGCTGCAATTTTTTCGTGTGAGCTTCAGTCTGTTCCAGGTAACCATGGACCACGAGATCAATATGGACTAGTTGAAGAGGAATTAAGTATTGTGCATACTTATAAATACTTATACGAGTATGGTAAAATATCTTTCACATTCCTACGTAGGTAGGATACTATTGAAATTATTCTTTTAATTCAACCCTTAGACGTTATATTAGGTATGCACTTGAATCTAAAAGGGAGGATTTATATTTAATCTGAGTCCACTAGTTTTTAAGACATCAGTGTTCACCACTGCAACAATTCTGCGCTATCTAATTTCTAAGACAATAGGATGTATTTTTAAGTTAATTTAAGCAGGGAAAATATTAATTTGCGGGACACCCAATTTTTTTTGTATTCAAAGCATTTCATTTCTTCATCTTTTTTCATTTTGGGGGGTTTGGGGGGTTTGAAATATCTTTTCACATAATGGACATTCGTTTTAAAGTACAGTCGACTATACATTGTTGTATATTTTTATCAGAATAAAAATATGGAACAATGTGAGAGGCTTACTATGGTGTCCCATGGAAGCAATAGCTTTACAATTTTGGTCTGAGCACCAATCGAAAATTTTATTTTCAGGTTTAACCCTTCTGCAGATTTTCTTTCAGGTTTTTTTTGTTTAATATTCAATTTAGCTTTCGGTCGTAATCTCTCTAAATATATACTCCACTCGTTGTCATGTTTGTAGCACGTCCAATCAGCGAACGTTCTAGAAAATTACAACGACAGGAGTTTTTCTGTCTTCTCCATGAATTGTCAGTAGAATCAATTTTTATCGCGATTGGAGGGTGGAAGGGCCGCGGATAGGGTGGGTCATTGTTACGTAGCAACCTCCAAGTGGTATGACCCGGGACCTCGATATTATTTATCACAGAAATTTTCGAATTAATGTTATAAATAATATCGTGCTAATAGCTACGATATATAATATCGAATATTATATATATTTTCTTACGAACGTTGATGCTTGTAGTTCTCACCGTCCTGGACCAGGTGAGATCTGATTATTGAATTACACTGACCACAGAGAAATCGAATGTAGGTTAACCCGTGGTTTTTCACACCGATTAAACAATAATCCTTGGTGATTTGTTAGCTCCCATTTAATCATTAATCCCATTTTTATCCCGAGTAAAGTAAACGAAAAATAATATTTCTTGCATTTTTCGAATTTTAAATTAATCGAAATTTTAAAATTGGATAGATCTCTCGCACCAGGACTAAATTTACCTTTTTGCAATTGCAGAACATGTTCCAAATGCACCGTGTTCCTTCTTTTTTTTATCGAAAAAAAGTTATTGTTTAATAATAATTTTAATAATAAAGCGCAATTATTGTCCTTTTGAAAAATGATCAAAGCAACCGTGTGTAAAGGTACATTTGTTCCCAGGGAGAGTAAATACTCGGGGGTGGTAAGGGTGGGTGACAAATAAAAGAAAAAGTAAGTGTTTTAAAAAAAAAAATTATTAGAGATACAATTTATTGGCCTAGGTTATGTACAGGTGAGGTCCAGATTGTCGAGATTTAATAGGCGCCGAGGTATTGCTGCGATTGGTAGTTCTGGGGTTGATAAGCTTGCTTGGGGTACGCTTGTTGTACGCCGGGGTAAGATGACCCTGCGACAGGGTATGCGCGTGAATCAGGGGCGTTGTATTGGCCACCGTTGTATTGGCCACCGTTGTAGGGTGCTGGATTTCCATAGACTGAAAAAAATGAATAAACAATTTAATCATTGGCCACTCGCAATGCCTTTTCAATTATTTATTTGTCACACCCTGTCGAGCAGTGTGCACGTTCCATTTTGAAAATCAATCAAAAATGGGTTCGAATTCATTAATAAAGCATGAAGCCATGACCTATCCCTAGTATCACAAAAACATTGGATACATATTTCTTTCTAATATGAAATGAATATTTATTTTTCTCTTAGAAAAAATATTTTGTTTCCAGTATTAAATAAATTTTTCTCTTAGAAAAAAATATTTTGCCGTGACATAAAATAAATATTATATAAATAATCGAAAGAAAATATTTCTTCCTGAATCTACAATACATATTGTATGTATATTTAAATATTAAAAAGAGATTCAATCTCTTTTTAATATTGGGTAAATATATATTCAATATTTTGTGCTACTAGGGATGTCAATGAAATTCGAATATATGTATACGTCAGTAGGTTGTATCAGTTCCAATCTGATACTCGATCTACACGGTAGTAAGCTGTCGAAATGGTTTCAGTCGTTTTTGGGAGTGGCGATCGAATGAATCAGGGCAAAGGAAACCGGTTTCTGTCTAACACGTTACGCTCGTTATCAGTAATACGTGTGTTAATCTAAAGAGACCGCGATAAAAAGAAGAAGAAAACCGTGCTTTTTTCATTGTAGACAGGTTTCCAGTTAATTAGATACAAATAACAGTTTGATAGATCGGATGATCATCTAATTGAACCTAATTGAAATTTAAATATCAAATTCAATGAATATCTGGGTTACTACTTAATTCCTGCGAAACGAAACCAACGTTATTATCGCTATTAATAGAACAGGGTAGATAAACATTAATCAGTGTAATTTAAAAAAAGGAAAGAAAAATTGAATCAAAATTAATTTAATGATTAACCAATTTTTGTCAGAATGATTTCACCTGAAAGGATAAACGATTCAAATAATAATTGACGTTTATCGATTCTATATTATTTTCTGTAATAATATATTTCGTGGGTCGAGCCGGTTCTCAGCAGAAAATATTACCATTTGTTTACCAGCCAATGGTTTATATGAATTATAACTTTACGAAGAAAACCAGGGAGTGAAACTATTACAGTTTGTGACCTACGACATCTCTGTTCAATATTCCAGAGGAGAAATAGCCTGGTCACGATTATATTCATAGCGATTAGTGGCTGCACAGTTCATTCTCACAGGAACAATTGAACGATTAAGTTGTTGAGCAACGACTCGACTCTTGCATTACGTCAGGGCGTTACGAATGCACTTACAGCCGGTCTTCTAAGTTCAAACGTTCCTACTTGGGGGAATTCGTCGATACGTGTCCGGCGAATAACGTTATCAGCGATATAATATAATAAAAATTGATAAAATAATTCGAATCTTCTAAGTATTTGTTAAAATGCGTTAATTCTTCTTGCAAAGTTATTAAAGCAATTTATTCCTTCAAGAAGTGTTTATTAAAATGAGTCCAAGTTATTAAAGTGATTCATTTCCTCAAGAAATACTTATTTAAATAATATATATATATGTATGTGTAACGTTGTAACAAAAATCTAAATAGAAAATTGCCTACCGTCGATAATAATGTTATGCAATTTATAAATTTTAAAAAGGGTTACATTATTTAAATAAGTATTTCTTATATATTATAATAAATTCTTCCTTTTACACTAATAATGATAATTCGATTTAGGACTGAACATTCTAAATTCCAAAACTATTTCCCACGACCATTCACCAACACTTAAATATCGCCCGATGCGATCAGAAACTTTCCAACGAATAAAAAGATTGACGGAAGAAGAAAAAACCACCAAAAAAAAACTGCTTCGAGCTACAAGAACCAGGAACCACCGAATAATATGTCCAAATCACTTTCATTCTTCCACTCTCGTATCAATGCGTGAACGTACCTTGGCCTTGGACTTCCGGTTTGTAGTCTTGCGCGGACTTGTACGCCCTGGCTTCGGCATCGGCAAGTTCTGCCAACCTGGCGGCCTTAAGAGCGGCCACTTCCGGTGTATCGATTACAGTGCCGTCCTCGGCGAGGGGCGCTGGCACGAAAGGGGTGGGCTTCGCCGTGGCGGCGTAACCTTGTTGTCCAATGAAGTTGTTGTTTCCGGTGTACTGTTGTTGATAGTTCACTGGGCTCGGTTGATTGTACATTGGCGCGGGAACTAGAATTGTCACAGCAATATAAATATAAATAATATATTATATTTATATTATAAGTAATATATTATATTTATATTATAAGTAATATAAATTCAAGTAGACGTGGAATAAAAATTTCGTTTTAATTGGAAAGAGGGAAAAATTTGACTGTAAACAATGTTGAAAAATATATTATCAATAAAAGTGGATTAATCAATTGGACAGTGCAGTTACAGAGATAAATATTAAGTAGCGTAAAAGCATGGAATTAAATAAAATGGGGAGGGTAAAAATAAGTCGTGATAATTGTCGCAAATTATTTTTGACGAAAATCATTGCAGATCGCTCGGTTGGTAAGTTTCACCTGGGGCAGAGTGGTAGACCGGTGCGGGTGGTTGGTAGCTCTGTTGTCTGAGATAAGTGGACGGTGCGGGTTGCGCGGAGGGTAAATTGTAGGCCCGGGGGTTGTACTCAGCCGTTTGGGGTTGATTTTTCCTTTCGTCTACCGCCCTAGCCGCGGCTCTCGCGAATTCGGCGAAATGGGCCGCCTTCGCTTGAGCCACTTCCGGTGTGTCAATGACGTTTCCGTCCTGACCAACCGGGGCTGGGGGTGCGAACGTCTGGTGCACAGCCTGGGGGTGTTCCCCGTAAGAGGGGGAACCCAAGTAACCCGCCTGGCATGTCGCCACCGCTGCCAATAAAACGATCTGAAAGAAAGTTAATATTTATATTTAAAAAACGAATAGTCGCGTATTGGAGGGTTGAAAATGAGGGACGCAAGAGTTTGGGGCGGTATTTCTAAAGGAATTTCTGCGAATCGAAATAAATAGTATGTACGCGTCAAAATACATAAAATATTTTCGAAGCACCATTTAAATTAATAAACAGGGGGTTGCAAATAAAAAAACACCTAAACCGAAGAAGATCCCCCTGCTTAAAAAGAATTTCTACTTCCCCAGAGTGCCAGCACTGCGCAAGCCATCCTAACGATTCCAGTGAAATGATGCAACCCTTGAAGAAACAAAAATCCCCACCCATCAGGCTGGACAGAAAAGAAAATCCCCACGCGCCAGGCCGGACGAAACAAAAAAAGATACTATCATGTCGATAGGTTCGATAGCATCGAACCACAACACAGTGACCCGATCTACCCTGACCTTTCACTTTCCTTTGTTCCCCACACACGTCGGTCTAACCAAGGCAACAAACTCTCGTCCACGAGTTCAAACAGGACTCACCAATCCCCTCATGATTCTTCTCTCTTTCTCTATCTATTTCTCTATGTCACTCTTCTTCTCCTTTTCTGCCTCTATATATATATGCGTATGCACATATATATATATGATCTGACTCCAAAGCGTGTCTCTCCCCTTTCCAAAGCGCTGCTGGTGTCCAGTACTCGCTCCGTTTCCGTTCCAGACACGTTACCAGACCGGTCACAACGTTTTGTGTTCCTGGAGAACGGCGTTGGTAGCATTTATAGCGGCTGATCATCCGCCCCCTCCCAGGTGGACCAGTTGGCAACCACCTGGAGGGAGCCAGGAGGTGATCGGTTAAAGTCCACGTAGCCTGGGAAGCTCGACAGGAAAAAGGATATGTACTTCCCCTCCCCTTCTTCCCCACGCGGTACACTTCACCTGGATCACGTTGGACCTTGGCATTTCGACGTGGTCCGTGCCCTTCTGGGCCGGAAGGATGGGGCCGGGTAACTGGTGTGTACGCCGTTGGTCTCGTTGCGCCGGGGAAGCGGCGCAGATTTCTGGGGATTTTTTTTGCAGGGCGGTAGAGGGTGGTTGTCTTGTTTGGAGAATTATTTTCTATTATTCTTGTCGTTGGGGAGATTATTTTTTGGAAAACGGAGCAGGGAATTTTATTTCCCGGTGATGCGGTGTTTTGTGATTTTGGGAATAGTGTTTTATATTATTATTATTTGTCCAAATGCTCCGTTCTATTAAATGGCCAAACCCCAGTTCCACGATTACTATTGTTCTGATTATTATTTATTATTATTCATGAATCATGGTAAAACTATTGTGGTAAACTTGTGTTCGCTTCTGAGGAATTTTAATGATCACTCAATATTGCAATTATCTATTTCGCAATTATCGAAGCAGTTCGAGTTAGGGGTGGATTTATGATCGTTTCGAATCGATAGGTGTTTCATTAGAATGGAGGTGATAATGTCCAGCAGGCTTCGTTTCGGTTCTGACGTGCTGATAATTGAAGATTGAGATGATTGCGATTATTATTATTGTTATTATTATTCAGAGACTCGAATGGTTAAAAATGTTTAATATTATGGGACGTAAATCTTCTAATGTTCGACAAGTGGAACGATGATGCATGGTGCACCCAGGTATGGGGGATTATTATTGATGTGTAGGAATCGTGGAATTAGTAATTTGCAGGGTTACCAAAGTTGTGCAATCGTTGAGAAAAGAATGGGAGTATAATTAGTATGGGGATGCAGGAATGTAGAAATTTGCAGCTCTGCAATCTTACAATTACAGACTTACGAAAATATTCACCGTTTACGCTGTTGCGACATTCTTAAGTAACGCGATCGCGTAATTGCTTTGAATAAAACAATCAAATTTAATAAAAAAAAGCTGCTGTTATCAAAGTTTATTCGTTGCCCAAGTCGCTCAATAATATATTCCTGCGTTTTGGAATAATGTTAATCGACAGAAATGATATTATTAATTTAGAAAATTTAGAAAATGACTAATTTCGTCGACTGACAATAATAGAAATATGAAACCAGTCGTGTGCAAGGTTTTCGCACCGAACGGTTTCGCGGCGGGCCACCGTCAGACGTTGTCGAACACGTGACGTCAAAACAGACGATCAACGGGAAGGACGGACGGTTGGTTTTTTGAGACAAAGGGACTCTTGTCCGGACGCGCGTGCGAGACGGACGTGTTAAGTGGCGTGTACAAAATAAAATATAATAATCGTCCATCCCTGCATCTTGTATTCTATCTTTAACCGTCGGAACATCGTTACACGTAAGAATATGTTACACAAAGTGCACGAGACATCGACTAATTTATAAGTCAGACACTGTCTACCTGAGAAAACACCTGACTCGTGCATCATGTGAGAAGCAAGTTACATCATAGGTAAAGGAAGTTACATTCGAGACACTTTTCACTGTGATTACATACATTCGAGACATTATTTTGCTCGTCTTGGGAAGCTGTGTATAATGTTACAAATTACACTTCTGATATTTCATACAGTTTAATTACACCAACAAATAGAACCAATTGCAGCCTCTCTGCGTTACAAACATTTTGCTGTTTACAATTCAACGACAAATCGAGGGTGACGAAATATAGAACTTCGTGCGGTCCTTGTGGGCATTTCTTGTAGCAAGTGTTCGAATCTCAGAGAATGTACAGAAAAGGGAATTCGTATTTAGTTTTAGGGGTGGGGAGAAGATTATAAATTGCTTCGTTTATTCTCGATGCTTATTTGCTTCCCAGTCGTCATTAAAAAAGGATCCATGCTCCACTTTTTCTTCCCTCAATTACATTAATAAACTCGTCAATAGTTTAACCGGAATACCTTATGACAATTGCTCTCAATTACAGAAATATTATCGAGAGGTATTTCTCAAGCTTTTGTCGAATAATCGTTCCACAAAATTCACGACACACGTCCCTGTACTAATACGGTGAGTGAAAGTGAGTTCCGATGAATGAAACCGAATTGTGCAAGAATTAAAATTCTTCAAGATTATTCGTTCACTTTTCCTATTTTTCATTTCACCTGTGCTTCGCCGTTCTTTTTTTGTATTCCCCATTTCCTCGTCAAACAAAGCCCGCGTGTGCCCGCGTTTAAACCACTTACCAACCCTGAACGAACGAAGGACTCTCGAGGCCGAAGGACAGTCTGTGCTGCAAGAATGCATTCCTTTAATATTTTTGCGTTGCTCGAGCTGCTATCAGCTGCACTGTACGAAGTGTGATCGAAATTATACATACTTAATATCAGCAGGAACGTAACGAATTAATATTAAAGGAAGCACTTCTAGAAATGAGTGAATAAGTAAATAGATTCGAAGCAATGAATTTATTCACAAAAGCATTGTTTATTAACAAATTCAATTTGGAGCATATGAAGCCCTTTTCTAAAATTAATTCTCAATTATTAAATGAATTACAATAATTCGCCAATGGTTACATACAAGCACATAAATATTTGCCCTTTGATAAATAAATTTTTTAAATGAGCACTCCTTACTCAATACGCAAACATCGTAAGAGAATAAAATCGGTATCAAGAAGCGTGGAAAGTTCGACTGTTTTGTCACACCGTGTTGCACGTTTAATTGAGAAATCACGAATATTTTCTTGGCACCTCGTGTCACAACAGAGCCAAACAATATTCAATTGATGAAATAACAATCGTACAAAACGATTTTGTAACTACGTACGAGGTGTATTAGAAAGCCAGGCTTGCCTCTGGTTTTTTCTTTTTTTATTAAATCGAACCGAGAGTGAAACCCTTCGACGTTACGACATTGAACGCAATTGGTGCTTTCCAATTGTGCGTGCTTTGCGTTATTTTTTTAAAACGTTTCGACACCTCGAAGAAATAATGATAATGATTTTCAGGTAAAAGGGTGACGTACGATTGATACGAACCTGAGTGAAAAAGAATAAGGGATGATTTAGTTTTGGCAATGATGTTAACAAAGAAATAAATATTGTGCAATAATTGTATAAAATTCATGTACAACACACGGCAAAAATTTAATTGGCTTGTATTTTAATAATAATAATAATTCGTGTAGAAAACAGGGTTTTTTAATTGCAATAATAACTTCTTTTTCTGCTTGGAGCAAACGACGAATTTCGCCACGGTTTGATTAATCTAGTGGCCCACTTATTTATCTACGGCTAATTAGGAGTAATTAAGGACGATGTTATATATGTGGAAAACAATCTCAGTCGCGTTATTCTCGTGTTGCAACGTTAATTAAACAGACTGCGAATTAAATATTTATTAGAGACGAATTATTTCAACATTGACGAAATAATAATAATAATAATATCAGTAGAAGTAAATATTGAATTTTTCAATCGAAAACACTAAAAACCATACGACCTCCTTTTCTTTTTTTTCGTCGGGGATCAAATTTCGTAATGCTCTGTTTTCAGAGACACGCCCTGTGATTCAGGAATCGAAGTTGTCGACCGTGAATACCGTAATTTCGTGACTTTTTAACTCGAGCGTCGATCGAAGGTCCTTGGATTCCTTCCGCAGTTCTGTGGAACCGGAAGTCTCTCTCGTACACGACCCGAGTCACGAAATGTTTCCCAAGAAATAAATGAAAGGAAAAAAAGAAAAAGGGAATTCTGCTCGATTCAACGCAACATTTTAATCGAACAATAATAATAATAATAACAGAATTTTGTTTAGTATTATTATTAATATTTTGTTGTTATTGCTATTATTATTGCTCTTGTTTTCGTTGTTATTGCTATTATTACTGCTCTTGTTTTCGTTGTTATTGCTATTATTACTGCTCCTGTTTTCGTTGTTATTGATATTATTATTGCTTTTGTTCTCGTTGTTATTGCTATTATTACTGCTCCTGTTTTCGTTGTTATTGATATTATTATTGCTTTTGTTCTCGTTGTTATTGCTATTATTACTGCTCCTGTTTTCGTTGTTATTGCTATTATTATTGCTCTTGTTTTCGTTGTTATTGCTATTATTATTGTTACTGTCTTTGTTGTTACTCCTATTACTATTAAATCTTTTAACATAGTTATTATTATCTTAAAAATTTCTATCTTTCTATTACTGTCTTTAAACGAATAATTTCTCGCGATGAACATTTTTGTCGACGAACCGAAAGTGGGAATTAATGTCCCCAGCACTGCCATGGATAATTATATACCGGGTGGAAAGCAAAAATCTAAATTTATTCCCGCGTCTCGATGCCAGTATGGTATATAAGTACAATGCATATACTCGCACGAACAATGCTCTCTTCGTGGGCGTAGGAAAAAGCTTAACAGCGACCTTGACTGTTTCATACTCTTTGATATCCCGACGATGGAATCGAATGGCATGAAACAGAGCAGCGGTTCCCAAATGGTACTCGCCACAACGTAACTTACAAATCGTCGACGCGAAAGTGAAAGTAATAATTCGTCCATTGGATTAATTGCAAGCGAAGTTTATTTCTCCAACGTCGGATAACTTATGACAAATAAATTGTAACAAATATAAACAAGCAAATAAATAATAAATTATAACAAATATAGGCAAGCAAATAAATAATAAATTATAACAAATATAAACAAATCAATAAATAATAAATTATAACAAATGGACAGAAAAAATAGAAATCAAAGGAAAGCGAATAGGGGGAACCAAATGAAGGAACATTGAATCAGTTAAACCATGTATTTCTCTTCTTACATTATAAATATTCATACAAACGCTCTGTCTAGAAATAAAGTGGCCTATACAAACAATATATCCGCGTGCTTATTTCCCTCTCAGTTCTTCTCTAAGCTTAAGTACGCGAACGAGGAAACGAAGTACAAGATCCGCAGTCAAGTGAAACGAATGATTCTTCATCCACACGATATATATATATAAAAAAAAAGAAGATAAAAGAAGAAGAAATAGTGAGAAGTTCAGAAAGAAGATAAGAACCATTCCAGAATGATCATACTCGACGTGCAAATGGAGATTCTTAAACGAATCGTCGACATTTCACGCCGCGAAAATTTCTCAGGGGCGGAATTTTTCGGGGGCGCTTGAAGAAGAACGAGGATAGCAAGAAAATCGTTCGAGGGCAGTCGAACGATTTTTCTCCGAATCAACAATTGCACTCGTTAACACGCTTAAATAAATACAATGGGGAGAATAAATAATTCGTAAAAGATAAGATAATCTGTTTCGTCGCCCTTGAAATAGAGGGATGAACGAAATGGTGGTAAAATTACTTTCAAGCCACCCCTGTACGAGGGATTGAGAATAAAAATCGGTGCAGATTAATTGTTATCTGTACACCGCCCCCGAGAATGATACCTTCGCCTCGGGAATGGTTGGAATTAACGAGATATAAGAACTATGTTAAAATAGTGCCATAAATAATCTAAACTAAAGTGGTAGTCTGCTTTCGATTGTAACATTCAATCTTGATAATAAGATTCGTTGTTTTTTTTTATTAATACAGTCCTGTACTGATAATTTTCATTAAACTTTCATCTTTGGTTTTTTAGTTTGCCTGATCTATTTTTTCAATCAGCGGTATCCCGAAAGCTATCTATAAAAAACACTGCATTGCTTTTTGCCTTTTTCTTCAACAGTAAATACTTTCCAATTTCTTAAGTTATTGCTAATAGAATACCCTACTGATTCATTAAATGTATCCAAGTTTAAACACTGTCTTCCGCAACGTAGCAGTCTATCTATAAATTACATCTTTACCAGGAATAATTGTTCCATCAGTGTGTTTTGTTTCTCTTTCTTCTTTTTTGTACTCATCGGCTCAATGTTCGGCGAGTTTCTCCCACTAAAAGCTAACACGCTGACGTTCCTAGTGCAGTCAGGTGCAGATCTGTCCTACCTGACTAATTGGACAACCGTGAAAGAGAGTCACAAGCAGTCCTTCGCTCCATTGCTCGACACAGAACTCCGGGAAATATTCTCAGACCACGCCAGTTCACTTCATTGGACTCTTGACACCATCCACCTGTGATTTCTCGTCGTCCAACTCCAAGCCGAAGTTCGTGATCCCTTGAATATTATTTGCGTGAGGCTTAGTCTGTATACGAAACAGAGCAGCGATCGGGGGGCTGAGGAGATCTTGATCAAGCTCCCTTGGATCCTGGAAGCCTGTGAAGTAGCTCACCACTACGCCTATGAACGTGGTTAGGACGCAGCCAATGACGCTGTACCATAGGTAGCTGATCTGCGAACGAGTGGAACGAGAGTTAACTCTGAGATAATAGCACACAACAGTTAATCGTATATCTGCCCAGGCGAAGAACGTTGCCAATACCTTGTAAATGGAGGAAACTTCGTCGTCATGATCCCCCAGGTAGCTGGAAGTTATGGTCGTGGAGTTGACGCAAGGACAGGCGTCGATTGAGACTGGTTTGCTGTCCAAATGAATCTGTCCGTTGAGGACAGCGACTTGAGCACCCAGACCGATCCATAGGACTATCACTAGACTGCTGACGGCCCCTGTGATCGCTCCCTTAGCGTTTGCCCATGGCACGAACATGCCCAGAGAGAATAGTCCCAGGGTCACGCCTCCGACCATGCCATTGAACGACAGCGCCACCTAGAAAATCAATTTTCATCTCTGACGTACTCTGCGAAGCGTTTCGCCATCGAATGGTTGAATTGGGTTGGCTTAATTGGATTGATAATTATTGGATGAAATTTTTCATCGGGGAATAAGAGATGGATACCTGAAGAACGCTGCCAAGACGCTCCACAACGAAAACCAACGCAAAGCTAAGTGCCCCGAAGAAGATGCTAATCCATCTAGCATAAATAGCACCCTTCCTGGCTGGCAGGTCGATTTTCAACAGTCCCTGGAGGACATCTTCGCACGTGATGGCCGCCAGTGAGTTCAGGGCGCTAGCTACGGTCCTAAAACAATAGCCAAGAGTTTCTTCACTCTGAATAAATGTTCCACGATGGCAGACACTGAGAATGCAACATTATGAGAATTGATGGAAAGAAAAATTACCCCAGAGAGGCGGCGAATATCCCAGCAACGAAGAAACCAGGCATCCCTTTGAGATCCCCCATGAAGTTCATAACGTACAGTGGTAGCAATTGATCTTGACCGCTGATGTGACCAGCCAGTAAAGGATCGCAGTCTTTGTACGTGCTGTATAGCACCATTCCAGTAAGGAAGTTCACGGTGTATATTATGATCATGCCAAACGCGGACACCCATAGTGCTCTGGGACGAAGAAAACGAAGATACACAATAAATTGAAGATAGTGGCTGGGAATTGTTTCTTTAGAAAATACTCACGTTCTGGCTTGGCCGATACTCTCAACGCTAAGGTACTTTTGGACGGAGGCCTGATTGCTGCAGAACATCGTGGTCCAATAAAAGGTGCCACCGATTACCACGCTCCAGAAACTATGACGAACCGTTGGACTTGGGTCCATGGTGAACAGCTCTATCCTATCCGATCGTTCGCTTGCCTGCCATATTTGGGATAATCCACCCTCCCAAGAAACGCCGTAGCCAACTATCAGAAATAGGGAGCCTAGGAGTACTACTGCTTGGAAGGTGTCCGTCATTATGACGGCTTTCATTCCACCCTGGAACCGCGAAGAAGAAAATGGAAACCGTGAATGAAGAAATAGGGCTTTGGAAATATAGAGACTAACAACAAGACAAGAAGAAACTGAAGGTCAAAAAGAAGAAGAAATTGTAGAACAAGGGGAATAAGAAGTAACTGAAGCACAAGAAGAAAAAGAAACTGAAGAATAAGAAAAAGAAACTGAGGAACAAGAAGCAGAAACTGAAGAACAAGAAGAAGACACTGAAGAACAAGAAATCAGGCGCTTAGAAAAATAGTTACCTTACCCAAACTATAGAAAATAAGAGAGATAGAAAAGACTCCAATGCTCAACAAAAAAGAAGAGTCAGATTCAGTGGACACAATTAAATTATAAAATTACAAGAATAACCGTTGGCGAAATATTGAAAAGAAGAATATACAAACCTGTGACGCGTAGAATATACACACTACGTAGACTAGAGTGACGGCTATGTAAGTACTCAGGCCCGTGACTGTAATAAAAGTGCCGGGGGATTTAATCAAGAAATCTCGCGAATTAATTGGCGGAATTGTTCGGCGTGTCTGCCGTTTTGCTCACCGTGACTAAGAGCTAACGCTGGCGCGTACACCGCCACAGATGTGTAAAGGATCATCTGCAACATGTAGAGACAGCCGGCGAGCAGTCTGCAGTGTCGATTGAAACGAAGATTTAAATATTCATAGCTGGAGGTTAGCCTGAGCTTCATGTATACTGGCAGGTACAGGCGCGAGGTAATAGGCACAACAAGAATAAAAGCCACACAAGTCATCCAGAATTGGGTACCCTGTAACATTTTCGCAACAAATCCCTTTTTAAATTAACACATTAGATGCTCAAAAATAATTTAAATCAAAAGTATCTGATCAATCCTCACAGACTGACCATAGTGGTACATCATGAAGAAGAAGAAACGTAACAGTGAAGATTATTGTATTGCAATAAAAAGTAATGAAGAAACAAATTGTTTTAAAATTAGACAGGCTAGCGAAGTGCAAGTAAATCAACTGTGAAGAAAATGAAGAAATAGGGAATTATAGTGGGTTAATTCTTAATTGATTAGAAATAAATTTCTTCAAGATGCTTAAACCATTCTGACCATAGTTTTGATTTTAGAAAGCAGCCCGAGGAACGTACCTGACTATACATCTCTGCGGGGTTCCCCAGGAGCTCGATAGCCGTAATAAAACTAGCCGCCAGGGACATCGCCATAGGGAACGTGCCCATGCTGGACCCGCCCAGCAGAAAGTCCTGGCTGGTTTCCTGTTTCTTGGCGAAGAAACCGTAAAACGTGCCGATCAGACACGAGATGAGTAGCATCGTCGCTAATACTGTATAATCGACCCATGAGAAATAATGGAGGAGAACGGGATGCTGCTCCCTGCAACTTTCGTGCTCGCCTTCTGATGGCCGTTGCTCCGCCGAAGAAACAGCCAGGAAGAAGAACAACACCAGGAGTCGAGACTTCATCTTTCAGGAGCTGCAACAGAAGAAGAGATGCAACTGTATAAATATTTCTTCAGCGGTTCCTTCTTCTTCTCTTCTTCTTTCGCAAATGTTACAATCGAATAATTCGCTTCCAATTTAATTACTGGGTGAAGTTAAATATTCTTTAGTATTTCTTCTTTGCATCGTGGATATATTTCATCACTTTGCTTTGTGGTGCAATGATTGACGTTTACTAGAAACAGTTATGGGAAGTCCCTTCGTGCACGAGGTAATTGAGAAGAGAAATGTTGTATTGTATAATACTTGGGATTCAACGGCCTTGAGCTGCATCGATCCGCAACTTGATCAAATATCATTAGAGATCTAAGATCACGTGAAACGCTTAAGATTAATCGACACTTCTGCGTGATACAGATTGATTTCTATTGTACGCGTTTCACTGTGGATCTCGTTTTACACCGAGTGCACAAGTCGCTGATATATTTATAGAACTTTCAATAATTGCTTGAAGTAAATTAAGAACAGAACTTTCCAAAAGAAGAAAGCAGTTCGTCAATGAATTGTCGAAGGTATTGTTCCTTCCAATCTTCATCTTCATTCTCGATTATTCTGACACGTTTGAAAATTGACTGGAACCGTCTGTCAAACGAATTAAACCCTGCGTCATTGTGCGCTCCTTGATCGATTCAGTATGCGATGCACACAGCGAAGAAATGCATTATAGCTTAATCAAAACTGTTTCTTCCTTATATAAGCAAAGTGTAACGCACTGTGTGCGTTCTATTTACGACGGGGGGCGATCGTTATTGGATGTAATATCGCTCAGTCAGTATCGGGTGTAATTGTTTAGAAAGATTTCCAGCGTCGTTGTGGCTGTTGATACCAGCGTTCGATCACCATTAAGAGGAGTGATTGATCCTGGGTAGTATTAATATTAATCAGTCCAGTGACAACTGAGTGGATGCAAACCGAAGAAGAATAGAAACTTGTATATTTCTTCTTTTCTTCTTTTAAATGCAGCTTCTCTTTTAAGATGAATCAGGTTTAGCTAATGACGAAATGCAAATTTATATTCTGCATCGAAGAAGAACTATTTCTGAAGAACTACAAATGGAGAAATTGGGATTGTTAAAAATAATTTTTAACAACAAACTTGGGCATATATTCCTCGGGTAATTGATAATGGATGATTGACATTTTAAACACGTGACATGTGTTGCTGTATTTGAGTGTAAAAAAAAACCCCGAAGAATACATGGGGGAATTAATGAATTTCGTAAACATTTTTGTTATGGACACCAATGATCATCAATCGTAAATTCTGGTCGTTTCTGGTTAAAACCGGTTTCGTACGAATCCGTGCGATCTTTGCTTATATTGTATTACTAGTTAGCCACTGAAGTGTTGGGCTACATTAATTTCTTCAGTGTGCAATAATAAATATTACTTTCCAGGAAATTAATTTTTCAGTTTAAATATCGCAATCAAAAAATTAGAGTCAACACTGAGCTTTTCATTTATTTAATATTTGCATCACGATCTATGCTTGGAAGTGGCAATGAAAATTTTGCGAATTGAAAAACTTTCGAAATAAAAAAAAAATACATTTCCTCAGTATCCCCCCCAATGATGGCATTAGAAAATGACAGGTTGATTTAGAAGTATGCACAGGTGTAATTGCCGCGAGAACAAAGCGTTATGATGGTGAACCATTTGAAAAATCCGGAAACATAGGATCAGAGATCCGTGAATATTATTGCCTATTAAAGGCCAGGTGAATGAATGAGCGAAATAATACGCGGTTATTTATGTTTCCCTCCCATTGTGTTTGCCTCTCAATTTCATTCAATAACTCAGATTGATTGCTACAGGATGTTCTTTCTGTAATTTTGCATGTAGAATAAAATAGAATGAAGAGAATTGGAAATAGAGATTGCGATACAAATATATGTATGGCAAGTGAATAATAATCATTGAAAGAAGTATAATAGAAATAATTTAGACATTAATTTTTTACGGGGGGAAAGAATTGAATATTCTAAATTCTCGCCCAGAAAAAGTCACAGTATCACTCTCATTCATATTACTATTATTATTATTAACATAGATAATTTTTGGACTGAAATTCTCACTGAGAAAAAGTCAGAGTATCATATACTCCTATTCATATTATTATTATTATTAATGTAGATAATTTTTGGACTGAAATTCTCACCGAGAAAAAGTCAGAGTATCATGTACTCCTATTGATATTATTACGATTATTATTAATATAGATCATTTTTGAACTGACAGAAAATTAGAATAACAGAATTCGAAAAATTCCCCAGGAAGCTTCCAAAAAATATTCCACTGCATTTCCTTTCGACAAGAACCATGCACATCACTTCAAATAATCGGGAACAATTATTCCAAGTAATCCAAAGGAAGATACCCGAGATAATTGAACGACATACCTCGTGGAAGGAGAAGAGGAACAGCGAACTTGGTCCAGCCAACGTCAGACGCGCGTGCAGCCCACGAAGAAGAAATGGGGAGATGCACGAAAGCTGCTAATGGTGTCCC
Organism: Nomada fabriciana; assembly: GCA_907165295.1. Classification (NCBI taxonomy): domain Eukaryota; kingdom Metazoa; phylum Arthropoda; class Insecta; order Hymenoptera; family Apidae; genus Nomada; species Nomada fabriciana. The sequence goes on along the minus strand of OU015699.1, from coordinate 8,565,180 downwards.
GTGGTCGGTAGAAAGGTGCGAAACTGCAGCTGAATGATCTTGCTGCTGGTCGTCTTCCTGACGTAACGCATAAATGCGCCAATTCTTTTCAGCCCTCTCTTTTATCGAACCGTTTCTTCTTCCTGCGTGCGTGTTTCTTCAGATGGAACCGAGTAGACCGCAATGAAACCCGATACGACGCCTGGCCTGTTAATTAATTAGGAGTCTCGGTTTCACTCCGCTCGTTTTCGACGATGGCTGACGGCTCGTTATGCGGAGAAACGATTTCAGACTGTCGTTTTAATTGTCACATGTGCCCATTTATATGAGGCAGCCCCTTCCAGGCACCGTGTTTCTTCCATTCCGCGGAGTTATGGAAACGGATGGCGATAATTGCGTTGCTCCTCGATGGTGGTTGCACGTGCAGGGGGTTGAGAATGCCACACTGTGTAACGGGGAAGAGTATGGCGAAGTTAGGGTGTGCTGAATTTTTTTGTTTTGGTTAAAAAGAAGAAGTTTAGGTTTGATCGATTGAAGTGATCGGGAAGAAGATGAGAGGCGAAGTGAATAGTTGATAATCGAGGGAGTTGTTGTAGGGTAGACCGAGGCGAATCGGATCACAGGGCGAATCGGATCGAAATAAGAATTTAGTTGAAATTTGTTATGTTACTGTGGAAAAAATTGTTTAGGTCGTGCATACAGTCCTCACGCCCTCTCTATGCACCTCTTTCAATTGTGTTTTTATTGTTTTACAATACCGTTTAGTGTTGACACGCATTTCAGGTTTGCGTTACGCGGACGAACATAATAGTTTTGGCGCTGATCTAAAATACATTGCTTACTATTTCTTATTTAAAAATAAAAGGTAAGCTTTAACATCCAAATGAGTTTAATATTATTAGTTTGTATAGTGTCCAGAAATAATATTTGATATAATTTTCACTAATATATCATAATTTGTTTACGTATTTTATTCACTTTAAAATTATTATTATATGGGGTGAATCGGATCGCCACATGTGGGGTGAATCGGATCACTCTTTTTTTTGGTTATTTAATTAGCTGTATGACTTTAAATGCGTTAATAACTTATACATGTAGGTAAAGATGGTTCGCACTTACCTAAAAGAGAGGGGCATTGCATTTATTGTAACGAGAAATTCATCCACCTGCGGACGATTGGATATAATGCAATAGCTGTGAAAAGTGAAGGCACAAAAAGTGTGCTAATATAAGTGGTGTTCAAGGGTAATATACACACCCATGTATTACGTAGACTCATTGACATTATTATTATTAAGTTATTATTAAGTTTAAAGTTATAACTAAAGATTATTTTACGACAATTTGTTTGTTTTCTTAGAGATATTCGGAATATCCGATTCGCCCCCAGATTTGGGGCGAATCGGATATTTTCCACTTTTTCGTTTTTTGTCCATAAAAGAGGAATTTTTATAATTTGTTTATATTTTTTATTATGAATGTTCATGTTAAATGGGCACTTGTTACGAATTTATAAGAAAATATTGCGTTTTTAATTTGTAACTATTGTTTTTTTACCATCAAATAAAAAGTGATCCGATTCGCCCCGGTCTACCCTACTGTAAAAGAAGAAAAGAAGAAATGGCTGTGTTGTAGAAGTTAGATATATTTCAGAATGAAAGCTGCAAAAGAAGAAATGGCTGTGTTGTAAAAATTAGATATACTTCAGAATGGAAGGGAAGACATGAATGAATGTAGTGAGAAATAAAAGAAGAAATAGAAGTATTGATAAGTGAGAATGGTGAAAAGAAAAAAATAATTGGTCACATTTATTTATTTGTTTTATTTTCGAGGTAAAAATGCAAATGAAAATAATTGACTGCAATCAGTTTTCTATGCCCGAAAGCAGTTTCCGTTCCTTTTGTTTCTGACACTCTTAGCAACAAATTTTGTTTATTCTGTCCTCATGGTCGCACAACCTTTCATTATTTATAAAACACGCTCGTAAAGTGCATACTCCAAATACTAACAGAATACCATCCAAAATAAAAAAGGTGCAACACTATAAATGAATCCTTCTCATCCTTTCACGCAATATTTTAATATAAAAATTATTGTCACATTCCACCACAATTGTAAATTCTTCAATTATATTTATTCAAAAAGATTGCTACAAACCACTTTGATATTTAAAGAAATCTTCCACCAAGAAAATAGTGTTTAAAGAAGCATCTGAGTTCAGCAAATTGCACGAAAAAAAGAAGAAATCAGAAAATAGTCCAGGAAGAAATGAAAATTCTCTTTAAACGTCCACGAAATGGAAAAGAAGAGAAAACAAAATGAAGTGTATATTAATGCTTCTGCTTCTTCGTTATTTCACTATCTTCTTTTTCCATCAACTTACACTTTCCATTCTCCTCCTCGCCACATTTCGCTCGGGGAAACTTTTGCACAAAAACATATTTCCTTCAAGAGAGACCAAAGGATAGTGACCAAAGCAAACCCGGACTAGCAATGAGGCCCAAGATATAGGGGGCTAATAAACTACTACTGCTTGCTTTGCTAGCTGAACATTGAAACATGAAAAATCGACCACGAACCGGAATACACATGAAAATTGTGTTTCAAGTCAGTTGGAACAGGATCCAACCGGATACTATGTGTAGGGTTGTAAGCAAACGATGTCCTAACAAGATAGCAATTCGATACAGTTGTCAAGAAACGAGAGGAAGAAAAAGAAGAAATAATAAGGAGAATAATAAATCCGTAAGATTCGCTAATTGAATACCCATCAATTAATCTTCGAGGCAGTTGGTGAAAGAACAAACAATGCAAATCGTCTAATAATTATTATTTAATAACAATCAATAGGAATACAATTCATTTATCAAACAGTAAGAAGAAGAAATTATAATAAATCAATAAGATTCGCTAATTGAATATCCGTCAATTAATCTTCGAGGCAGTTGGTGAAAGAAGAAACAATGCAAATCGTCTAACAAATTATTAATTAACAATAATCAACAGGAATTCAATTCATTTATCAAACCATAAGAAGAAAAATCACAATAAATTAAAAAGATTCGCTAATTGAATACCCGTCAATTAATCTTCGAGGCATTTGGTGAAAGAAGAAACAATGCAAATCGTCTAATAATTTCTAACTAACAATAAGTTTGGATTAGGTTGAATTATTCATTTTATCAACAGCCACGTCATGGGTTTCTTCTGAATGAATTCTTCGCCATTTTATTGCTGTTCCTGGACTCGATCTGGCTGTTAATCAGTTCACTATGTACACAATTTATACTCCAGACATACAAAGTCTTGGCTGTACAGTAAGGAAGAAGGTAATATTCAGTGCTTTTTGATTCTGAAGAAGAAGGAGATAATCCAAAGTATACAGAGAGGGTTTCCAGAGAACCTTGACTACTAGAGTCCCCTAGGAATGCGATGGGGCACCATGGAAGCATTAGGCAAACCTCATTTGGGTAACATAAATTAATGTTACTCCCTGTCTCAGCCCAACTTTGGTTCCTCGAAATTTATTCTCCATTGAAACTTGTTTTTGTCGATCAATTGGTATCGATCCAGCAGGAAATATCCTACTAATTAATTGTTCTACCCTGGGGGGTTAATTTTCGATCGATTACAATTATTTAAATATTGTTCTTTAAATTTTGGATGGCCTCACAACTGTCCACTACTGGTGAACGATCGCAGTGTAATAAAGAACAAAAGTGATCAAAGAAATTCGAGAGGAAATAGTCATTCGACGAATTTATCTATGATAGAAACACGATTCGATGATACTATTCTCTTCCTCTATTAATTATGATAATTCTTCTGGGAACACGATGACTCACGTCGGGTTAAACAAGTTGCACCTTTCATGAATGGACACGCACACATAAATAACGTTACCATTGACATACATACTACATATGTAATATTTTATTTAAACCCATTATTCTTCAGTGAAACAATTATCCAAGAATTGATATCGCGGAAATTAAGTTGGATATTAAAATACAATTCTAAATATCGCACGTAACAAGAGTCTGGAACATTTCCAAAATTGTTAAACACATTAATACTTTGGGATATTAATATAAAAATGTATGTACCGTTAAAATAGATTAATAATTCAGCATATAGTCGGATCCGTTCTAATAACATTATTGTCCAGAGTCCATTTTCAATTCCAATTCGAAATGTATATAGCTCACCCCTTTCGTCAATGAAATCTCTTCTCCGCGAATGATTTGTAATGGCACTTTAATTGTCGCCACAGATGTCGTCCCATAAGACGTCACGCGCCGGCCACACAACACAAACGTAAACAGAGACACTGTTCGGAATCCCTGTTTCAATTCCCCCGGTTCTAGGTTACTTACTGTAATCCAATTGATTATGATTAAACGACGGGCTATTTCATTCGTTTACTGTAGAAAAGTGAAGCATAAACGCTGCGAAATTGGACATAAGAGACCGTCGATCCTTTGGACTAGACGCGAGGATTCTGTGTTGCACGAAATTCTATGGGAAGGAGAGATGGGAAAGGAGCGATGGAGATAGACGCAGGAAAATATAAACAGAAACACGTGTGTAGCGGCGAAGGTGAATATAATTGATGTTAAAAATGTGTGTAACATTTATTTCATCGAGAGTTCCAACAGCGGAACAATATTCCAAATTTGTTCAATTAAAAACGCTGATAAATAATGCCGTGATTATTCGGTAATATATGTGATGCCTTCATACGTTCAATTGACGATAATTCCGTTTGATTTCTAAGTAGAATTAGCCACGAAAATAGAGAGCTCTCGGGGGCATAGGTGGCCAAGATATTCGTCAGCGGAGCTTGCGAGAAAAAATTCCACGGTTGACTAATTCGCCCGTTAAAGAAATTACTGAGGAAAATGACTGCCGCCGTTTCGCTGGAAAAATAATTAAAAAGAGGCTGGTGCCGATCGATGCTCGAGTCACGGGCATAAATTGAAACTGGTTTCAACTGGCCATTGTTGGTTAGATCTGGGCACGTCCGAGACTCTCTAGAAGTACCTTGGACCGTCCTCCTTCCTCTACAGAGGCGTCTTTTTAAGTATTTCGCCTCCCTAGCAATTCAATTTTCGAACTGAAATAGAATTCCTTGGGAAGAAAAAAGAATTGACACGCTTGAAACTCCGCGGCGGCTGCTGAAGAAATCCAACATGGCGGCTCGATTGCATACATCACCTCAATGAACCTGCAGGATTATACGTATACTGAGAATTAAATGACCGAAGAAATTCTTTATTGCCTGTGTTCGTTGAATGCGTCGAAAACTATGATTCTTCTTGCCAGTTTCTTCTATAAGAACAAAAACTAACAATTCTTGCGCGGCTCCATTGCCTTACAGTTCAATTGTAATTAACTTGATTCTTCATTGGACAAGCTAGAAGGGGAGGGAGGAGAAATAATTGCCGCAACTCTTTGGCGTCGATTCCTTTCACACATACACGTTACTTTATTGAACCCTGCGTTTCATCGTACATTTAAGACATAGACAAGTGTTCTGTTACTCTCCACGACACACAGGCTTGTCGAGAAGAAAGTAATGGGGGAAGTTGTTTTATTGTCAGCTTGGTCCAACGATCTTGCGATAGAGAATAACTATCTATTCGTTCTCTAGCTAGAAGAAAGTACACGACTGTGTCTTGTGCTGGCCGATCTGTTTGCGAGGCATAGAATTTTTATGTACAATGACTGATAATGCGATAGGTCAACTAGGTACCATTGATATGTAAAAAAACACACATTTGTGCGTACGTGTTTTTTCTGCTTAATCGTAGAAAAAGAAAGGGTGACTGTACAAAATGGCAGTTCAGGAACAACAAATGGAAGACGTTCGATAAAACAGCGAAACGTACCACGAATAACAAAATAACACTTTGACGACACGAAATCAGCAAAGGAACTAATACGTCTAAACTTATTAATATAACACGTCTCAGACCAGCTGTTTGAAGATTAAACCATGCTTCGTACAATAGGTAACAATAACGAAAAAGAAGATAGGCTATTCCTTAATCGTAAAAGTAAGTACAATTAGTAAAAAAAAAAGAATAAATAAATTACTAATATAAATAGTAATCTATATTACTTCTCCTCTCGAAGGGGTCCAGCGTCAGACAATTCTGTGGGCTCCGCCTCCGATGAAAATACTTCGACTTAAGACGAGACGGAATACGGAATGTCTAAAATTTAGAATGCCACGTGAGCTCATTAACTAATTAAATAGTAACAACACCGTCAAACTTTGGTAGTGCTATGTTTGTCCGAAGCTTCCGAATCATTAATCGTGTTCACAGTGAAGAGGTACTTCCTCTGTGTACTAGAATCATTCGATGGCTGATTCCCTTCTATTCTACGGCGTATACGATTTGCTATTACAGGAAAGTACAGATTGGGGTCCAGCTCGACTTTCCGCTCGTTGAATATCCGCTTCAAGCAGAAACTGAGCAGCAGTCCTATAACGAATGTCATAAGGAATCCAAGTGGACAGTACCACATGTACGATATCCTGTAGAGGTAGAAATAGGACGAGTCATCCGGCCTTCTGAAACAACAAGACAGTCCAAATGAAACTTTTAGACGGAAAAATATATGTTCTTGGGCGAAAAATCGACTACACACTGCGGCAACGGAGATTGGAATGTAGAAAGGGTTGCGTTTGGGCAACCAACGTCGGTCACTGGCAGTAACAGAGGGGTGGGTCTGGGTTGACCGAAGGCGATCCAGAATAAAAATGCCAGAGACAGCGTGGCGCCGGTCACAGAGCCAACTTCTGTGGCCGTTTCGGTCACCATTCCAAGGGTGAACAGTCCCAGAAGTGGACCCCCAACTACGCCGAATATCGTCAGACCGGCCTGCAATGAAAGAACGCGAATTAAAACACGGCGAACAATTAAACGAATAAAAAACGAAGAATTACCTGTAGAACGCCGCCCAAGTATTGAGCTAAAAACGCCAGGGCAATTGATACGATGCCGTAAACGAACGCAAGCAGTTTCGCTATGGTTGTCGTCGTGCCGAGAGAGAACTCCTTGTTCCAGCACTTTTTGTACACCGGTTTCACGTAATCCTCTAGAGTTACCGCCGCCAGGGAATTCAACGCCGCCGAGATAGTGCTGAGACCGGCGCTAAAAATGCCTGCGCGAGTGTTCCGTGAATAAATCATGAGGCAGAGTTTCGTTCGCATATTGAACAGCGTCCGAATTGATTTATTGTTGGATATTCAAATGCAGTGACGACTACCTGCTATAAAAAGACCAGGCAGGCCAGGCTTGTCGGACATGGTGTCCATGACGTACAATGGCATCAGCATATCGGTAGACGATATTCTCTTCTCGAGCAACGGATCGCAGTTGTGATATTTACTGTATATCGCCAATCCTGAGAAGCACGTGGTCATGGATAGAACAGTCAGGATCGGCCACGACAGCCACAGAGCTCTCTGCGACGCTTTTATGTCCCTGAAAATGTCGCAGAATGTTAATCATCGTCGTTCCTTCACTTTGTACCTATGATGTTGCTCACTTGACGGTCAGCAAGCGTTGCACTTGAACTTGGTTCACCCCGTACAGCGACAGAAATGTACACAAACCGCCGATGGTGAGAGACCACCATGTGTGTCTCACCGTGGGGTCTACAGAGATACTGTAAAAATATTGTCCTCGTTAAGATACTTCCGTGGGACTAGTTAGAATGTAAAATTATAATTTTAGCCGTAGGTACCCGTCAAATTCCAGTCTATTCCCTTCCCCCGCTATCCTCCAAATCTCCCCCAAGCTTCCAACCTCGTTCGCGGCCGTGATGATAATGATGAAAACGGAAACGAACATAAGCACGCCTTGGAACACGTCGGTTATCAGGACAGCTTTGATGCCGCCGATGCTTGAGTAAAATGAGCAAACCAGCCCGATTATTATAATACTGCCAGTTTTGGAGATCCCTGTCGTCGCTTCCAATGCTAGGGCAGGCGCGTAGAGAACGATGCCCGAGTATAAAAGCAGCTGCAACCAGTACACGAAGCTGGCCATCATTCTAGCTCTGACTCCGAAACGTTTCTCCAAGTACTGAAACCAAAAATACGAAGCGATGATGCATGGTTTTCGTACCACTGTTGCAGTTGGAACTATGGTACCAACCTCGTAAGCGCTCGTTGCTTGAAGCTTGAAAAACACTGGTAGAAAGCCGTAACAAACAATAGGTGTTCCTATTAGGTACGACAAGTTGATTACTACAAATTGTGTCCCGTACGTGTAGTTCTCCGCAGAAACTCCTAGCAACGTTATGGCAGACATGAAGGAGACTACCAGCGCAACGCCCACAGGTATCACGCTCATGGATCTGCTTGCGACAAAGTACTCCTGTGGAGAATAATGTTTCACAGTGATTTGATTTGAGAAAGTTTGCTTTCCATGGATTGCTGACAGTTGCAAGGAAATTATGTTACCTCCATAGTCTTCTGACGTCCGCCGCTGAATCGATAATAGATACCTATGCCCACGCTTATGAACAGCGTGGCTGCGATAACCAGGTAGTCCTCCCATTGTAAGGTCCCCGTCAATGCCATGCTATTCTTCTGTTGGCAGAGAAATAGGCTGATCAGTGTTCAATGGTAACAACACTCTCGCAGGAACAAGCGAGACTAACTTCATAGGCGAAAAGAAACCAATCTAATCTACTAGATCCACTTTATCAAGGCCTCCCGTATCTTTATGGTACAGGTCAAATAAATAATATTTGCCAAAGTTATTAACTGGAAGACAGAGCTGCCGGCACGTGCCATGCTGGAATCCTTATCGTGTCTGTGGCCCGACAATTCATTAATCACATAACTCTGCGTGCAGCCAATCAATCTCGGGCTCAGATAAAATCAGCCGACCGGCAGGCTAATCAGTGGAAAGATCAGAACAATTCAAAGGAGGTTGCATCGAGTGCTGTTCAATCGTTCGACAACCAACGAATCACATGATTAAACTGTAACGGCGAACTGCTTATATCGCTGCCAAGGCCTGCTTCCCAGCATTCCTACAGGGAGTCGTACGCTTGTACATAATTGCCAATGCTTTTCTATCTAATTTCTCAGCTAATTTGAGGCTCCGCCTCTCTTACTGATGATGACCAGAGGGTCGTCGTGGACCATCTATTAATTGATAGTTTATGTTGTTCCCATTAAGTCAACAGCAACAACGTCCACCACGTTGAGAACTTACCTGGAGCGTGTCGCGACGACGTCCACTATCTGTACTGGCAGAAGTGGCGGCGGATCACAGGCGCGGACCGTGTCGTAGCTCTGTGACCCCCTTCTTGACCGTAGTTAATGGGTTTCGACGCGCTGTGCGTTTTTTACCGTAAGTATTGTCTGACGGTACAGGGAGGGACACGTGGAGAGGAGGTAGACAGTTACTAAACAACGATCGGGAAAACTTTTTGTCTGTTATCTTTATTCATGAATGAGTTATTGCATAATTCGAAGGATTTCATCTCGCCATACCTCGACACTTAATAACAGAATTTTCTTTGGGCGTGAGGAATATTGGACCGAGTCAAACGGTTATAATTTTGGCGTTAGTTTTTTTCTTTGGATTCGTATTGTTTGAAGGAAACGAATGTATTAGTCGCGGCTGGTATTTATCGAGAGCTCGCCGATTTGCATTAGTTACAGATTATTCGCTTTGTTAATCATTGTAAGGGGCGATAAATTGTTTATTTTAGATGTATGGGACGGTGGAGGGGTTGAGGATGGGATTCGAAGGTTGAGAACCACGGTACATCGTTTTTTCGAACACCTATGACCTACGTATATTTCAGACAGCCAGGCAAAGGTAATCGGCATTTAAATGGTCGATTTTCTTCCAGATAATCATGTGTATTTGTATTAGAAGCATCGTTATATTTGTTTCCCCGTATAATTGCTGTAAGATATACCGTAAAATGATTATATATATTTATGTTATGCAAAAGTTGCAGACACGGTCGATGTTCTATTTCGAAAAACGCTTTATCTGGAATTACAATAATTAAAAGAAGAAAAAAAAGAATCAACAGATTCGGCGTAGCGAAAAAGAGCCAGCTATGCAAAAAAAAAAGAAGGAAGTGTAATCAACATTTTGATTAATTGAAACAGAACTTTGCGAAAGACTTGCATACATAAGGTTCTGATACTTTATTCTTTTAATAAAATTTGATCTGTAAAATTAATAAAATTTGTTATTAATGAACGTGGGTAACGAGAAAAGATACATTATATTTGTTAAAAATATTTACAATAATATTTGAAACAATCAACACTAAAATTAAAGTAGCTTAGTACTGGCTGAACAATAAGTGCTGTATCTACTGTTTCGTGATTTTCTAGGATTCATAGAGATTTTATCGCGATCTAGGTGTATATCGATTAGTGGTGGGGTAATAAATTGCGCGAAAATTGAATACCAAGGTTGTACATCTAACTGTAAAGTTAAAGTAATCGAGATTACTCGAAAACTGCTTAGAAATTTTATTACGAAAAACCATTTTCGGAAGGATTTTTATACAGTTTGCTAATTTGCATAAACAAATATTGCATTATTATAAATTTTCGGGTATATGTAAATTAAAATGAAGAGGTGTGAGTTTAAATGTAAGAATGTAGACAAATGAACTCACACGATCTTAAATTCAGAATAAGCAGAAATGATTGCATTAGTTTGCTGCGAGTCAAACAAAAAATTATTAACAATCGTCCACAGCGTAAGCATTCGTTAGAATTCCCTAGCCGATATTAAACCATGCATATTAATTAAACCATCCTCATTTTATTAACAAAACATCGTGTACAAATGATAATTTATAAAAAGAAAACACAAACAATTCCATCAGCCCGTTCAACTCTCCATCGAACCAATTGTACATAATTTCGTATTTAATAAAGAAGAAGGGAGAGATGGCGGTTTTCTTCAAGCAATTTCATCCCTAATTTTTTCTTCGACGAATCCTCCACGAATTACTACCGCACATGCCTTGTTCCAATTCCCGAACTCGAAACAGCAAAAAAAAAAACGCACCACCTGTTCGACTAATCCCCGAATTGCGTAACATCGTCAACACAATAACGATGCAACAGAGACTCATTCGTCGATGAACGAGGCTTTAGATTCGTGACAGTCTCCGCCTCCCACCGACTGTCACCGGGAAACTCGACGCTGTGGTCGTCGTTCTCATGCAAAACAAAAACAGTCGAGTTTTCACATCGTCCATGAACACGCCAAAGAGACTCACTTGATCCAGAGTGTCACATCCGCGACAGTGTTCCCAATTCCCAGTGGTCGACCTCATCTTGGAGGATGAGCTCTCCGGTGTCCATAGGCAACGCGGGCCCAACCACTGGTGCCACCGGAATGGAAACAGTAGTGGCCGTTGCACTTGGCGCGCTTGCTGCTGTCTTTCTAGGAGCGCTCCTGGTCCTGCTCGTCATTTGCAAAAGACAGAGATGCTACTACGTAAGTGGAACGTTCCTTGGCCCCTTCGGGATGCAAGAAACACAGTCGTCTAATCCTTCACGCCTTTCCAGCACCAGAAAGACTCCCCGGACCTCAGCTCGGACCTGCTGGAAGGAGAGAGCCTCTCCGGTCTAGGCTTGGACGCTTGGGAGAGCGAGGAATGGTTGGCCGGCGCGGAGAGGTATAAAGAGTTCTTCAGTTTGTAAGGCGAATGTGCCAACAATGTTCTCACGCTTACAATTCCTCTAAACAGATGGGTGGACGACGCCACAGGACTGGCGCCCCTGTGCATCGCCGTGCTGAGATCGTGCCACGCTTTGGCCTCCAGTCTCACTGCGATCGCAGGCACGGTGAACAGTAACACCGTTCCGTTGGAGATAGTGGATGTAAGAGACTGTTCGTTTGGTCCGGAGAACGTTTTGTACTATTTTCGTTTACGTTTCCCCAGGTTGCCAGGCGTATTCCGCCTCGAGTGGACGATGTGGTCAGAAGTTTGTATCCTCCTTTGGACGCGAGACTATTGGAGGCCAGAGTGGCTGCTTTGGTGTTGGCGGTCACACACCTGGCCTTGGTGACCAAGCACGGTGTGTCAAAGAATCACGCTAGGAAATTGGCGTTCATTGATCAGGCCTTGGGCGACATGGATTCGCATTTGTCAATTTTGAGAAACGCCGCGTTGGCCCAGGAGGTGGCCTGCTCCGTTCCGGCCTCGACGCCGGTTTGAACGTTTTGTTCGACCGTCGCGGGTAACAGAAGTTTCTTTTTCTATCCGCGTTTTAACATTGCTTTCGGGTCCCCGACGGATCTGGACCCGTGCGCCACACTACCTGGAGCTCTGCGTAGGATCGAAGGTGGTAGGTTCTCGCGAAAGAGAAGTTGCGGTGTATTATTGTTTGTATGCTGTTTCTTTATTTTATGCCGGGGTCCGAAAACCCAACGGTGCAATTTGGCGCTTTCTACCGACAATATTATTCAGCGTATTACATTTCGTGTAATCGTTGTCGTTACAAAAATGCATACATTATTTTCGTGACGTATTAAAAAATATTGTAAGATATTTATATTATATTTGAACATTGTTGTTTCTTCTTTTCTTTTTACTTTTTGTTGCACGATCAGAGAACACCAGAGATATACGTTGTGTGATATGGATGATGCGTGAGACGGTTGTCTGTCTTCCATGATTGTTAATATTAGATCAGAGTATTTTTTATATATATATAAAAATTCTATCGGAGATAACATAAATTCTATATCGAAAACTGGATCGTTTTGCCGCATATAATTAAGTATTTATAATTACTGTTTGTACACATCTATATATATATTTTTTTTGTATATCTATCGACAATCAAATTAATTTATATATTTCAAATAGGACTTTGTAATAAAGTTGAGAATAATAAGAATTCGAGTATTTGTTGCTTGCTTTCGTAATACTTAAACGTGTTTTATTTTTCCGTAATACTCTGTAATCATCTATTTTATATGCATACGTATATGTTCAATTTATGTTTTCTAGTAGTACAATTAGCGTGCAAGATCGGATCTTTAAATTATCATCAGCATGGCGGAGGAGACGGTGCCATGGTTATTCAATGTTCTCGCAGAGTAATTCGCTGTTCTTCGTTTAAATAAATTAACTAGGAAATCCTCGACGAACACTGGCGAACGCTACACAGCAGCGCGAACTCAGTGCTACACGCGCTCAATTAAATCGTCCGAAAAAAAAGGAAACAAAAAAATAGAAGAAAATATACAGGGCAGGTTTCTACTGTAATAGATGAAGAGAGAAAGGGAGAGAAAGGGTGGAAGAGGAGAAGGAAGAAAAGTATACTTGGAAATAGAAACCGAGCAGAGCAGAGTTACACATCATTCATTCGAAAAAATTATTTTCCCCTATGTAGTTCCTTTTGTCTCTTCTGATTGTCGTTCAGGATCTTATCTTTCAGATGCTCCTTGTAATCCAAGATGTTTCCTTTCCATTTCGTCACTGCTTCATTTTCACAGACCCAAATCTCTTCCGCCACCTAACAACAGTAATCATGATTAGCGAGTACTTATTCATTGGCAAACAGAGAGAATTTCGTTCAAAGCCCAGTGTACCTGATTGATTAATCTGAAATCGTGAGACACTAGAACCATCCCGCCGTCGAAATCATTAATGGCGTCAGCGAGTGCATCGATCGTTTCCATATCTAAATGATTCGTAGGTTCGTCGAACAGTAGTAAATGGGGCACTTGCCAAGCCAGCCACGCGAACACCACTCTGCACCGTTGTCCATCGGACAATTGCCGAATCGGACACACCTGTTTTAATAAAAAGAAAGAAATAAGATTGCTACTATGTCCCAAACTAGGCTATTTAATTCTTCGATATTTATAAATCATCGTACTTGTTGGCGACCGGTTAATCCGTAACGGCCAATAATTTTCCTCATCTCTTCCCTCTCTTTTACATCCGGAAATGCCCTCATCATATAATCCAAAGGCGACACATCCAAATCCAATAATTCATGCAGATGCTGGTGATATCTGCCGATTCGAAGATGGCTGTTTTTACGTATCATACCACTGCTTGGAACCAACTGTAATCAATTGCGCAAGAATAAATAATTACTCCGTCTGTCAAACTACAAGCACGAAACACCGATTGAAACTTACATCTCCGTACAACAGTTTCAACAGTGTACTCTTGCCAGCACCGTTCGGCCCAACCAATGCAAGTCTGGTATCCAAATCAATACCGAACTCTAGATTTTTGTAAATCCAAGGGGAATCGTCGTTGTAACGAAAGCTGACGTTCTGAACCATTATAACTGGCGGCGGAATTGTTCCACAGGATGGAAAATAGAAATTCAGGACCTTGTCGTTCGTCACTTTCTCCGTGAGACCCTGCGCCACCATTTTTGCCAGGGTCTTCTCCTTGGACTGCGCTTGTCTTGCCAGTTTCGCGGAACCGTGACCAAATCGTGCTATATAATTCTTCATATGCGCGATCTGATCCTGTTCCCAGTTGTACTGTTTCGCCTGATTTTCCAACAATTCCATTCTAAATAGGGAAGACAAGTTTTATACAATATTTCCCACTTCGTTGAATCATCAAGAGTTGGACAAATCCACATTTTCCTCTGCTTACCTCGTTTTCACGAACGCTTCGTAGTTACCGGTGTAGTACTTCAGCTGTTTCTTATTCACGTGAATGATATTTGTGCAAATGCCGTTGAGGAAATCTTGCGAATGGGAAATGATAACCAAGATTCGTTTGTATGTTTTGAGCTCCTCCTCCAGCCATACACAGGCGTCGAGATCCAAGTGATTGGTAGGCTCGTCCAGTAGTAACAGGTGGGGTTTCACGTACAAGGCTCTGATGGCAAAATAGTTTGCGCTCCAACGACACGTTTATCACAGTCGACGAACGAATTACATACCTGGCAAGAGCGATTCTCATTCTCCAGCCTCCGGAGAAGTCTTTGGTAGCGGTATTCTGCATCTTCGCTGTGAAACCCAGACCGTGCAATATATGAGCAGCACGGGCCTCCGCCGTGTCAGCCGACATGTCCTCCAACCTTTCGTAAACATCCATAAGTTGTTCCTGTACCGAATGAAAATTGTACAGCATAAATTGATTGATCACTGGAACAATTTACACCATTGCGAACGTCTGCGCACCTGAGCGTCTTCCTCCGCGCACTCGACCAGCTCTTCGGCGAGCTTCTCCAACCGCACTCGTTCCTCGTCCACCTCCATCACGCACTCCAAAGCTGTCTTATTGCTGGCAGGCATCTCCCTGGTCAAGTGGAATATGTCGATTTGATCGGGGATGGGAACTTCTCGCTTTCCGAGCACAGCCAACAAAGTGGACTTCCCTGAACCGTTCAGCCCTAGCAAGCCATAGCGTCTGGTGCAGTTCAACTCCAGCATGGTGTCCTGCAGCAGTTCGCAGCCGTGGAAAGTGATGGAAAAGGTGGATATCTTTATGTCTCGACTCCTCGGATGGGAGGCCAACGTTCCCGTGCATGATCGTGCCTCTGCGTTCAGTCTGGCGTCCGCCTCCAGCTTCAGGCATAGCGCCTCTGTAACCGAACCGACCATCAACAACGTCCCGTCGTTCTTCCACCGTCGACGTTACCTTCCACGCTGATAGGCGGCGTGCCGTTGGTCCCGTTCTGCACGACACCGACCCCTGGGCTCGACTCCTTCGCATCCTCAGCGGTCCTGCTCTGCGCTGCCTGCGGCTGCTTCTTCCCCGACTGCCTGGCCTTCGCGGCATCCTTCTTCTTCTGTTGCTGCTTCTTCTTCGCGTCGGACGGCATGATTCACCTGAAACTCCAGCAGACACTCCTGCAGCAAGCTGCACCCGCCGAGGTGGACTCGAGACGAGTTACGTAAGTCCCCAGGTTAGATATCACGGGCTGCACGTGTCTCGGGCACGAGGTCGATCGACGCGGTGTGCGAATTCGAAAATTGGGGAAAAAAAAAATTCTCCGCGAACGACCCTCGTCACGAGAGACCAGGCGAGCTGCCAGTGCGAAGAGGATGGACTGCGACCGTTGGGGGAGGTGGGGAGGAGTGACGAGGAGAGGCGACGTGTGGGACTTACACAAAAGAGACGGAGGTAGGAAACCGAGAGAGACGAGAATCGGGAATTTTTCTGTCGCCACGATGACAAATATATCATCGATCCCGCGATAAGGTGATTAGGGAATGATGTACGGATCGCGATTCCTAGACGACGGTGGAGCAGAGAGGAAAGAGGGGAAAAAAAGAAGCGAGAGACACCTCCAGCTGAGAGACAAAAGAAACTCCGATATATGCCGATACCAGTCGCGCGGGGTACTTATTAATTAAGGGTTGTTCGACCGATCGTTCTTCGTCAGTAATGCTCGGAGATATTACCTAGTTGTGCGCCAAAAATCGAACGATCCGTGCGACACGCGACACACGTGCATGGATAAAGGCGAAGCCGTCAAAAACGAAACGATGCTTGGCGGATCGTCGGCCAGATGGCGCGCGTTGGACGTTCAAACGTTCGCGGAGGGAATTGCCTGGTCCCCGCGTGCAAAATTTCAAATAGTTGAACAGGACGAACGAGGCACGTTCACCATCTTTCAATTGGACAATTCGAATGTTTCGAGGGTTCGGATAGAATAGCACGGTAAATTGCGTCTTCTTTTGTCTTTGTTACTGTCGTCCGTTGAGCGCGATTTTGTTGTTCGAATTGTTCGTATTGTTGGAATTGGCCCCAGCGAATGCGACGTCGACTTGTTCAACGTCCACGTGTGAACGGTTGAATTGTTTATCGCATCGAATGGTCAACAGGTAACTATTGAATGTGCGTTTTCATTGCCTTCGTTCGTGAATCGATTGCAATTGTTATCGATACACGGAATAAACTGTGAGATATAATAATGATTTTAATTTAACGAAGAAGGGAAATGAATAAACAAATAGTCGCAGGAATTTTGGTCGATGCGTATGTCGACTTATTTCACTTGCGGAGTATTGCAATTTTTTCTCGCATTATGCGACCAATGGATTGTAATTCCCGATTTAATTCAATCCTTGGGTGCAACGCGACTCAACAGTGCTGTGTTTAATTATTTCGTATCGTTACCGCGGAAGAGAAGAATCGCCCTGTCGATATACAATTATTTCTAGAACCCGAGAGCAGGTGAGCAAATGAATATTTTAGTTCTCATGAACGTCAGAACATTTATTAAAATCGACTGAAATGTTTTACAGTTTCGTCTGCAGTTTCCATTCGGCGTTGAAAGTACAGGATTCTGGCACAGAATTTGCTCTATCGTGGGGAAATGTTGCGGTACTTGAGGTAAGAATCTTAAACGTACTCCTTTTTGATGCTGTAACCATTTGCGTTAGGTCTTTCTTTATCATATAGGGAAGCAGTGATTCAACGTCGACAGAGTTAAGAATAATAATGTTAAAGGCCAAGCCGTGCTGGGAATCGATCCCTGGAATCCCTGCCTCTCAGTCTGCAGAATTTTTATGTTAAAGGGATTCGCCTTTCTACTGCGAAGGATCAACAGTTTGGCACACTGCTGGACAACGATGCGTATCATTGGAATACTAAATATCAAGGTAATAACAGAGCGATACAGAACGAAACAGCTACAGCAGAAACGCTGTGAAACGAATCATGGTGAACCCACCGTAGCGTACAGATAACTACAAACTCTACGCAGAAGAAATACCCTTAGCATTCCCTGCAAGCATTAAACAGTTAACGTTCCACTGTGCATTCATCGCAGGCCAAAATTCTATTCAATGTTGAACCTTGTTTTTAGATCCATCCAACGGGGAACAACCGTAAGAAAGTTCCGAGACTAAGGAATCGGCGTTCCAACGAGAAGAACACGGTGTCCACGAATTAAAGAAGCGTGCATCGATGAATGAACGAATGGATAAACGAAGGTGGCTGGTATAGGTGCGGTAAAAGAAGAGGCGGACTTGCGCCCCTGCTGGTACGCGGATCGTTGGAAGGGATAGGTGGATGTAGGACGTCGAGGGGTGAGGTGATGTTGCCGGCTTAATTGCACCGCATCACAGAACGTAGTATTTCGTAGTACGTGATGGTGGGGGTTGTAATGCGTCTAACGTCGTCGGCGTCGTCGTCGTTGGCGTCGTTATTCGTATGCAAAGCTCTGCACGCTAGCTCGGTTCGACGTGTGCGTACCAGGGCTGTATCTATTATGGTTCACTGTTGGAATTAATGTCTCAGTATCGAAATATTCGGGAGAGATATTTCTTTCTACATTATGCAGTTGAAGTATTGCATAATCGAAAGAAATCGATTAGAATGGTCGAAGAACCTTTGTTCGTTTAATGCTCGATTATTTGATGTTAAATGTAATTTTATATATAGATTGAGAGCTGCCTTATCTTTACCTTTAATCATTATACAAAATGGTGGGTAATAGTATGAGTAATTGTCGAAGTAGGATCTTGCGAGGATATTGATTTTTCGGTAGATTTCGGCCGGCAATTTCTGGCATGTAACAAATCTTTCTCTTTTCTTCTTTTTATTTGAGAGTTATTGTGTGCGAGGGAATATATCATCGAGCACTTAATTGCGGGCCAAGTTTTTCATCTGTGCGCCGTAATATCCTGTGATCTTGACGAATTCAAGAAGTTGCAGGAACTTTCTAGGGGCTAATTTTACCCCAGGCGAAGCACAACTTTGTATCCCGCGATCCCGTATACGCAATTCTGTCAATATTTTTGGATAAATGCATTGTACGAATGGAATTTTAGGAACGTGGAAGAAATTCCCTTTCTTTGTCCCAATTCGATTCGCATGGTTCTAAATGAATGCATTAATCGTTTGGACGGGGTCTTGGATCGACTTGGTGACTATAATACGGACCAATCGGCAGGATGTACTCGACGAACGTAATAATCGATCGGCTCAGGCGTTTGACACACTTTTCCAGGCGGACAACGATTAATTTTCGACGATGCAAATCTGCCTCCACGAGGATGGAAGTGGGATTTCGTGGAAATAGGTAGGACAAGAGGGGGCGAGACCTTTTTGTTTCGTTATAAATAATCGATATTGTTCTTAATCCATTGTCGAGGAACGGTCGGAATTAAAGGGGGGTCCCTTCGAGCCAGATTCAATTCGAAAATAGAAGATACATGTTCTATTCGCGACGTTCTCTTATTAACAAACGAGATACTGCGTTTAAAATATTCGAACAGAAATGGCCAGCATTTAAATATATTATACACCTGTTTTCTACAATCTCGGAGAATATATTTGGAATACACAGTGCTGATAATAGGAGCTTTGAATTATATATCGCGTCCTCTATCTGTTATTAATTCTGTATGAAATGAGACTTCTATTACTTTCGAATATCTTGAAATTGAAAAGAGAATATCTGATCGCTCTTCGACTGATTACTTTCTGCCCAAAAGAGTCGTACAATAGAAATATAATATTACAATTGTATTCTTGTGCAATATAAATGCAATATTAATATAATATTCTCCGAGGGTTAATGCAATACTAAAATAATAACGAATATAATACGAACATTGTAGTCAAATATTGGTTAAATGAAAAATATGTTCCAAGGTGTCCTCTTTGGTACGATCCTGGTGGCTAGTGTGCGTGACGTGGTAGGCACACGCTCACGTTGCTCGCGTGTCAACTACCGTAACCCTCGAGTGTACATCGGGGGTGGTTTCACGGTGGACGGGGTCGTGGCTGAAAGGAAGGGGCTGAAAAAAGGTGTGAATGCCGGATAGCATTCATTCAAATGCCGTCCAATCACAGCATCGTACTCCAGGTCGAGTAGCAGGGCCGGCATACGTCTGGAAAATTATTTCAAGTCCTCCGCGCGGATTCTCTGCCCCGTTTAACGAGCCGGATTAACCCGAATCTAGAAGCTGAGCTTTCGAACAGGATAAACTATATATAAATTCTTGCAGATTATCGTTGTCCATTTGTAAGCACACTGGATATTGTAGCACGGATTGGAATGCTACGATTGCCAATGATTTAATTGGTCGAACGTGGAACGATTGGTTTTTAATATTTTTCAAAAGGCGGCAGGACATTTCGCGATATTAAAAGAAATAATGTGTACATGTATTATTTCTTGAACTGGAGAAAATATTGTATAACAAATCAAGATTAGAAAGTTGAGGAAGTCGAATTTAAATACAGTCGACGCGGTTCAATTCCATTAAATGGTAAGCAATTTCCAATAAGGGAAATCTCCCAGCCCTATTAGAAAAACCTGGGCCTCTGAATTAATTGTAAATTATTTTTTTTTACAGACTTCGAGTCGAGAGTTTTGCGGCGAAATTTATGAGTCTGGCAGAGAAGTAGATCTGGCTCGAATCGACGAGCCCCGACGTCTTTCTGCCGAGTGTTTTTGACACGAGCCGAGTCTCTCTCGAATCGATCCAGGCCGGAACAGCCGAACCGGAAGTGGGACGTTTAGGCTCGATGGGAATGACAACTAAGAGAGCGACTTAACTTCGAATCGTGTCGGTGTACTCACGCTGGGAATCACTCGAACGAATTTCCTCGATAAGATAGCTTTTCCACCTACCCCTCCTCTGGTCTATGGGAGAATTACTTTCGTCCGATGGGGGTGGCAACGGGTGGCACATACTCTTCTCCCTTAACGATTAATTGAAAGGGAAATAGTCGACACCGGATCCTTTTGTAACCTCCTCTCGATTGATTTCACGAATAAATTATTTGGTGAAAAGCAATTTTAGAGAAATAGGTTATTATATGCTGGAATTTTGGGGAATCGAGATCCATTCGTTTTTTCATTTATTGACTCCTACGTCATTTTTATTTAGTGATAATTCCGTCATAATTGTGATGGAAGTCGGAGTGATAAGGGTGGCGGTGAACCGTTTTGGGGTAGATCTTGTTTCACGCTCGCTAAGCTGGCTGAAACCGATACAGTCCGGTCTGAAAGACAAGTAACTTTCATCGATCTTGTTCGGTGATCGCGTCATCCCCCTACCCCCGCCACTGCACCCTGGAAATAAACCCTCTCGTTTTTTGCGTTTAATTGCTCGTCACGGCGACGAGCCTGGTACCCGAATAAATTTCAAAGCTGTCCACGGGAAATTTTATTGGACGTCCAGCAGAAACTCTCCCCAGTGATGTATATATATGTATATCCATGATCTACGCTTTTCCCCTGAAAATTCTCAGAAAATTGAAACGTCCTTTTTCTTTTCCGCTTGAAAAAAAAAATAACCATTCTGCACAGCTTTCAAATACCAATAATTTCAGTGATTCTCCCTATCATTATTATCCTTTTTTTCCTTACAATAATTTTTAAAAAAGAGTAGGTACTATTATTACGAAGTAGATCGCGAGATATTTTGGAAAAAATTGATTTCCTTAGAAATTCTGCTTCGCTGCAAGTAAAGGTTTAAAAGAAGCAAAAAAAGGGGGGTTGCATGAGCAGTATGACAATTGCCAGATGATTGCGATCTCGCACCCCGCAGACGGGGGGCGAGGGAATAAAAATTAGCGACAGGGGTGGCAATCAGCGTGTCTCAGAAGTGTCGTGGCCCAGGTACCACCGTGGCTGTATCGACCTAATAGTCTGTAGTTGGCGGCAGCTCGTAAAATACGGTGATTACGCCGCGTGATTTCGTGGAAAACCATAATAGCCGACCCTGACCGTCGAGAAATCGTCCCGTTGCAACGAACAGTGAAGAAGATCCACCCCACCCGGTCCCCCATACAATTTATCGATACCGCAATTCCACCTGGAAACACCCGAGAACAATCGCCGAGTCTGCCGAGTCGATAAATTTCGATTTTTTCTCGAAGGATAAACTGCGATAATTTTTTACGAAATTAAATAATGTAGACAATAAAATAAAAATTCCCGAAGCAACTTTTTCCAGAATGTTAGTAAATGATAAACGAGAAACAATTACGAAAGGAAGTCAGGGGTGCAGAATCGTGTGGACAAAATTTCAAGGGAGGTCCTTCCATGGATTGGAGGATCCTCGAGAGTGAAGGAAAAGATAAAAAGAAGGAGAGCTCTGGGAAGGCTCGATAAGCATCGTTTCGTATGAGGGACTATTTACAGCGGGGTAAGAAATTTAATAAAACTCGGGAGAAGTCGGCGTGTGGAAAGCAATGTAGCGCTGTGCACACGCCTCCTCCGTCACTGTCGACGACTCGCGACGACTTTGGCTGAGAGAAAAATTTCGACGTCTGCGTGTGCAGAGGGTTCGACAGCCCGAGAACGAGCACGAGGAGCCAGGACCGGTCGCACAGTGGTACAAGAATCCATTTTCATGACGAATTAAACTACTCCCGAATCCCAGCTCTGAAAGGTCTCAAGAACAGACTTACAGCTCTCAAAAAATCCCAAGAATAGGAACTCTAGCTCTGCAAAGTCTCAAGAACACAAGGCCTACCCTGAAAAACTCGAGCCCTGACAAATCTCAGATACAGAACTCCAACTCTGAGAAGGCTGACGTCTAGAACTCCAGCTCCAAAAAATCCCAATACAGAACTCTATCTCTGAAGAGTCTTAAGAGCAGAATTCCAACTCTGAGAAGGCTGACGAATAGAACTCCAGCCCTAAAAAATCCCAATACAGAACTCTATCTCTGAAGAGTCTCAAGAGTAGATATCCAACTCTGAGAAGGCTGACGAGTAAAACTCCAGCTCTAAACAAATCCAATGTAGAACTCTATCTCTGAAGAGTCTCAAGAGCAGAATTCCAACTCTGAGAAGGCTGACGAATAGAACTCCAGCCCTAAAAAATCCCAATACAGAACTCTAACTCTGAAAAGTCTCAAGAGCAGAATTCCAACTCTAAAAATTCTCACGATCAGAACTTCAGCTCTAAAAATTCTCACGATCAGAACTCCGGCTCTCCAAAATCCCCAAACAAAGAACCCCAGCTCTGAAAGTTCTCACGATCAGAAGTCCAACTCTGAAAAGTCCCGATGCAACAGAACTCCAACTCTGAAAATACGCCCGTCCAAACCTTCGGCTTTCAGAGACCCCAAGAACAGAGAACTCCCCGAGAATCCCAAGACTCGGCACGCCAGTTGGGAAACGGTGTCTCTCGCGTTCCTCCGCGGAAAAATTGATCCCCCGCCGTCTGAAGGGCCGGCACAGTCCGCCAGAAGACAAGAGAGGAAAAGCTGGGGGCGCGTGTGCGCACTGCCGTCCACCAACATGTCCGCCCTTGTCCTCCGGGTAGTCGTGGTTATGCGGCGCGGTGCGCAGCAGCACATCGTCGTCGCGTCCAAACCGTTCCCGGTTTTTCCCCGTGCTTCGGAACTGAAAGTGCCGTGTGCCGTCTCGCCGTCCGTTCGGCCGTACTACGCCCCTGTGTCCTCGACCGTTCGTTCTCGGGACAACGGTGACCGCGGCGACGCGCCAACTTTACCAGCGTGCTTGCACGAGGTGCTCTAGACGGCCCCTGTGTGACTGCAACCGGCGGACAGACACACGTACACGCCTGGAGTGCTGTATCACCCGGAGCGTGTAGAGCAGAGAAGAGAGGCTGGATAAGAACGAGAAAGATAGAGAGAGGGTGAAGTCGAGGCAGGCGCGCGTATTGATTCCCGCGTGGCGTTATACGGTGAGGTGAGAAAGCTGCAACCGGAAGACTCGTGCCGCTTCCTTCATGAAAAATCGTCAGGGACAGCCTGGACTCGTTACCTCGTTAGCCAGGCCCGCTTGGAAATAATCGGCCGAGGGATCGGGCCCCTCGCTTGGATACTAACTTAGGATTAAGGTATGCCTCAGGTGTTTTCACTCATTTTTCTTCTTTCCGCGAAAACAACATTTTTGAAAAGTGCTTTTGGACATGTGTGTATATATGTATATACATGTATGTATGTATGTATAGTGTGTTTGTGTCCGTGTTGGTCAATTTGATTCATTCAGCAGAGCAGTTCGGTGGGAGAGCGGGAGGCACAGAGGGTGTGTGTGCGTGTGTGGTTGGTCTGGCTGTGATGGTCGAGGGAGGGTTGAAGGTACTCTCGAAAAAGGGTATATCGATCCGTTGGTCCGGGACCATTGGCTCTGGCACGCCACCACGAAATCGTGCCTCACTCGACCCTCTTCATCCCTTTCTTCGCCCTTTCTTCGGCTCCTTCAGTTTTATGAGTCCCAATGTTTCAGCGTCGCACGGGGCCCCACCATCCGTCTGGCACATTCCATTTTCCTCCGTATGTTTCTATTCTATTTTCGCGTGTAATACTCTTTGCACCTATTGTTTCCCCTTGATTCTTCTTTCTTCTTCATTTTTTTCAAGCAGCCGGCCCGCGCCAAGGTGTTCCCGTCGCTATTGTCAGTGTCACTGGCAGGTGTCGCTGGTTTTAGAGGTCTCCCTGCGAGGAACAGAAGGAAGCAGAGACCTTGCTGGCTGCTGCGTTGCCCACGCCGCACACTCTCTCCCGACACTCGCCCTTAAACGTATCCCTTATCGATCCAGGCCCGGACTACGCTGCCGTACAAACCGAAATTGCGCCCCACGAGCTTCTTCTCCGTCCATTGCCGCCTTATCGACCCTCCAGGCATCTATTTTTCACCGTTGGGAATCGCTTCTTCTTCCCGCGGACACTGTGTCGTGCTGCTTGGTCCGACGGTCCCTTTTTGAAGGGCCAGGCCATGGCTGAAGAGAGAGGACAAGTCGGGAGTCCCAATTGGAATTTTGAGCGATTTTAATTGGCAATTAATAACGTTTACCTGGACTCGGAGAAAGATTGAATTTAGTATCGTAATGTTGCCCTTGCAATTCCGCCAGTATTCCTCAGTATTCCTGCAATTCCATGGAATTGTAAATTAAAGATGTTGTGGAATAGGGTGGATCGTTTTATATTTTTCAAGTATTCGCTGGTAATAATTAATGGACCGTCTGTTAGGATTATGGCTTAATAGTTCGCGGTCTCCGTTAAACGGTTTTTCCTTCTACTTTTCGGCGACTCCTTTTTATGGCATGATTTCTTGCCGACCTAGCGCAAAGGAAAATCCATAATTAGAATAACGACACCCTCAGGGCGAAACGCCGAGGAGCGTATAAATAGCTTTACTTTCCACCTTCTATAACTTTCTTTGAAGATAATGGCATCGTTAAACCGGCTGCGGGTGCAGCTATCTCGGCTCCACCTGCAGCGTGAAAATTCTTTCATCGTTGCGGCAGGCTCGAAATTCCGCGTCCATGCACTGTTTTAAATGCCGGAAAGTTTGTTACCGTGTCTATCGTTCCCACCAAGACATTTGGAAATTAATTAGTATCCTGTTGCTCATAGTTTAATTCGATTTAAATCGACTGGTTATTTTCGCAGAAATCGTTGCATTTTTCTGACCCGGCTCACAGTTCGTATTGGTCAGCCTCTAGTATCCGTCCTTTGTGTACGGGCTTTGCGCCTCCCCGTTGCCTTGTGTCTTCGGGATCGATAGAACGTGAAACGGAAAGCGGAATCGGAGAATGAAGTTCAGGAAACCAGTTGAATGTCGACGGATCTCCGTCGCTTCTTTTCTCTCGTAAAATACCAACTAACGGGCCGCAAGTTCCTCTGGTAGTATACACCCACGACGCTCGAAACAATGTTCCCCTTCCGTTGGAAAATCCTGTGGAATTTCATCTTGATTCACCAGGAATGTTTTATTGGACTCTCTTTCTTCTCCTCGGAATTGTTCGCCTCAGAACAGTTTCGTGAATTATATTTGGAAGCATTCCTATAGTCTTCAGAGGCTAGTATTTGGGTTGTACAATTTGATATCGACTACGTAGAAAGTGTTGCAATTATTCTGAGTCTTCATATCGTAGGAAATATTAGTCGACCGAAACTTCCGGGCCTGTTTAGAGCAAGTATCCGAACGAATTTGAGCAAGTATCAATTATTTCCAGCGATGCCCTGGAAGTAACGTTTGAGACGCACGTTTCTGAGTAAACAAATACTTGTATAAACTTATGCAAATGATGTCCAGCTGCGTTACGTTATTAGTAGCATTGCCAAGAAAAATTACCGCGTCAAAGATACTTTGAGGTTAGATCAGAGGAGAGGAGAACGGATTGAGTTATCATCTCTGGTAAGGGTGACTGATATCACATGGACCAAAACGGCGATCGAACCACCCTTACGACAAAGATTTTGCGCAGTGTGGTTCCCCCTTTTATTTAACGACGGCACACACACGTTCTCGCTCACTTTGAGACCGCGTCCCCTTTCATGTGGAAGTCGCGTCGTCTACTCATCCGTGAGAGAACGAAAATCGTGCCGCGCGATGTTGGGCGTTAAGTGGCGTGTACGACGTTGTTAAGTTACGCTTGGCGTGAGTCGGTGTAGTTAATCTCGCGTGCCTCCTCGTGGACAGCTTTTCATTTCTTGGTTTTGTGTTTTTCTTTTTATAGTTGTTTTGTTTTTAACAAGGTGTTATAGTTGCGGTAAACAATTACGCCGATTTTGTGTGAGATATACGGTGAACTGGGTGCTAGTGGCTCTAAGTTACGGTTTAATCAGTTTATTAATTGGTGAGATACTTTCTGCAGATTACTTGAAACGTCCGGTTCAATTCGATTTACCGCGCGAGAGATACTAGGGGTAGTAGTCAGTATTTTTCAAGAGTTTCTGTGGAATTGGTCGAGATACTTTCAAAAATCTGTCTGTATATCTCGTATGAATAATTTGCTGGAAATTTTGAGCCTAATTGCCTGAAATTTGATGGACGACAGTATCCTGAGTGCTTGCCCAAAATATTTTCAACGCCACTTGTGGATTTGTTTAGTGTGTAGTATCTGGGTATTTGTTAAATGGATTCGAAACAAACGGAAGATAATTGGCCGCGCTATATTGAACATTTATTTCCATGGAAATACTAGGATTGATTTCTAACATATTTCTCTTTTGCTTCAGGGGCGTAGGAGAGGGTGATTCGAGGACCACAATGAGAGAAATCACCCAATTCAGCTCGAGCAGGGACCAGTCGGCCCTTCGCGCGAGAAATGATTTTTAGAAGGTACCAATCAATCGTGCAATGTATCTTCTTTGCTGTTTTCTTCACCGACGTGTATCCTCTCTGTGTGTCCTTCAACCGCGACGAACCGTTTGAAAAACTCCAAGTGTTCCCAGAGAATTGCTTTGGCTGGAAATTACTCTGGAGATACGAGTCACCTGCATGGCATGCCTGCTTCTACTTTGCTTCATTGGAATTATTCTTTTCGTACGTTTCGAAGCTTCTTGGCTGAAGAAACGAGAGTACGGCAAACCACCCCACTTCTGTCGAGCACTGTGCATGCTTCGAGTAATTATTAAATATTCATCTTATTTGCATCCATTAAATTAGAGGTGATCGCAGTGCACTGGCTCGTTCGAGTATTAAAATGCTTTGCTGATTTCTTCAAGTATCTCTGTTGGAGATACTGCTTGGAATTGCTCGTGTCTTAGTACTATCTTTGTAAAGGATACTTGGCTGCTAGTTTGGTGCACCTTGTTGGAGGCTTTATTTCGTGAATTTTATTGCTCAAGTTGTTTAAAAATAAATGAAGGAACTCGCTGGATAAATTAATTTAAACTGCAGTAATATTGATTTAAAAAAAAAATGTTACGACAAGCAATATTCTCCGTTTGGTCAATTATATTTATTTAAAAAATGAAGAATTAATACTGTCCTAAATAGTAAAGAATCTTGAGTGGCAATAGGTTTGTTGTTACAAAAATCCTGCATGAAAATTCGCTTCGGACGATGTGCACCAGGGGAGGAGAGTCCATGGGGAACGAACCCAGGGCTGTTTACCCTTGTACTGCATCATTATCATTACGCTGCACATTTTTTTTGTTCCCCCTGTGCAAGTATTTCCCTAAAACACGTTTCCTGCCAAGAGCATCACCAGGGACCGATTGGTCGTTTACTCGAGAAGCGTTGCGATGTTGTTTATGGGGCTGCATCATGCTCCACGGGAGCACCAGGGTGTATATACTAAATTATATAGCAAGGGGAACGTCTTATTTTACAGGGAAAATCTCTGTCCTCTTAGTTCTCATACATACTACAGTATGGAGTAGTTTTCTCCATTCAGGTGTCTCGAGGTTTCTTTGGATACGTAACTTTTTCGTTCGCCCAGACGTGATAGAAAAAGTGGCGAGAAATTCACGAGCAATTCCAACGATAACTCAGACTTGAAGAAAGGAACCACGAAATTCCGACACAGTGAACCCAATGAAATTCCAACCCAGTGAACCCAATGAAATTCCGACACAGTGAACCCAATGAAATTCCAACCCAGTGAACCCAACGAAATTCCTGATACTAGTATGCGAAAGCAATTCCAGCGAACAACCGATCGGTTCAGAAGGCAGAAGTGCGGTTGGTTTAAACAGAATTGTCCAAGAAACATTGTCCCAGTGCGCTGGGACAGTAGGGACCCCATTTTTAGGGGAAGATTCCAGCAAGGGAGAGAAAGGTCAAGGTTGTGCCACGACAGCCGCACGCGGTTGAGTATTTCATTGATTCTTAATGAGCCAACGCGAGCTTGACACAGAATGTGTCGTATGAATAGTAACCCCGATTGAATTGAACACCGAGACATTCGGTCAGGATGTACGTCGCTTATGAGATTCTTGGCATAACTCTTGGGTAGCCCTGGGTCAACGGTGATACCGCCCAGCCACGTGAAATCGATTATTTGGTTAACGTTAAAGGGTAAACGTAAATTTTTCAACATCATTCGCCCTGTCGTTTATTCCACGATGATACTCCGAATCGTGTTCCAATTAAGCTGACAATTAGGTTAGGACGTGAGAGGTAATATGGGTCCTCTGTATCGAGCAAAAATCGAATTGAATATTTCTTTGAATCAATGTAGGCTCGAAGACTAATATAATTCTAGTCTGTCCATTGACATTTATTTAAAATCCGATTATCGTCAGTGCCAATTTCCAAGATTGGTGAAAACTTGCCCAATTATCCCAGGCAGAATTCTTTTATTCGTACTGTGTCATTAGTAATTGTAAATGGCGAAGACAGAATATACATACTTCTTTATGTATATCTTCGCCTTGGGCAGTTTAATCTCTTTCTAATTCAGTCTTTGAATGAATATTTGATGGTTTTTTAGGTTAGTCTAATGGGACGATAATATCGGAAGAAATATTCCATGGGTGTATCAGACACGCAGAGAGTGACCTAATAACTTTATCCCCCGGCAGCCGATATCGGGGCCTGTTAATTTATTAATGGGGAGAAATCCATCCATCGTTTCCCAAATGATCGAGCGATTTTAATTTGGCACGCGATACGCCGGCCTCGTTCCACATTCTCCCAATGGGGTATCTTTTGTACGTTTGCATTTGTTATCTCTGGAAAATAAACATATGTACATAGTCGCCGGTCCCATCGATTTATCGACGTCGTTTCTTTGCCGGTGTCGCCGGCGATTTTTTTTTTCAACAACGTCCCACCAGCCGTGATTAAATTGAGACTCATTAATTAACGCCGAACCTCAGGTACCACGTGTGTAATGGCGTCGTTCGCGGCAACAGACCTCTCGTCTGCTCCTCCAATTCACTGTCTAGTTAATTTTTTTCTTTTGCCTGTCGAGTCCCTGTACTCCATTACACCGTGCCGCAATTTTTCTACAGATATTTGTGGAATTGAATTCTTAAGTAATTGCAACCGGGTTGATTGCTCCTGATACTAATTTCATTAGTATTTTTGGTGATTTCAAATAATTCCTATTTATAATTGCACCAAGTATACATTTATTTCAATCTCGTTTTTTTGTACTTTCGTTTTTTTCTCTCAGTTTCCAGATACTAGTTTCCAATATCCTCTTGCCATTTGCTGTCTGCTAATAAGGGGAATAGGTTATGTTAGAACCGAGACTGTTTAGAAAGGGAATCGATAAAGTTGGAACGTTAAGAAAAGACAGCTCTTCGATAATGTTCTATTTGGTGGAAGATGTCGAAGGTGAAGAAAGTTTCGTGAATAGGTGCACATAGGCGGAGAGAAGTTGCGGTTGGCGATAAACCAAATCGGAAGCCACGAAGACAACCTTGAGCATACACGATTCGCGGTTATAGTAAAAGAGGGCTGATTTCGAGTCAGTCGACTTTCGACTTTCATAGATTACAGACGTGTAGGTTATAGTATTTCGGAATTGCCGGTAAAGTCGTGTGTATCGCAATTGCATTGCAATAATTGTGATCTATGATTTTTACTAGTATAGTATCGGTAAACTAGTATCAGTACCCAAACAAAAACTTGGAATTGTTTGGAATTGTTGGAGTAATTCCAAGAATAACAACAGCTATACATTTATTTCCATATATCGTATTTACAAATTAATCCGTAACAAAATTCCATTGCTGGATAGTATCTATAATTTCTTTTGAAAGGCGTTTAACCCTTTCGTGACCAATGGGGAAGAATATAAATATGCATGTAAAAATTTATCTGAATTAAATATCTATCGCGGGGCCACGATACTTGACGAACTAATAAGAAACCGAAGAAAAAGTAATTCAGCCACGAAGGGGTTGAAGGTAAAAGTTTTGCAAACAGTGAAGGTTGTCTATGGTGTAGATTATAGAGGCGTTTAGCGTGTAGTAGAAGCAGCCAGTCGTTGGATTCTCTCCCTGCTACGTATCGATCGATCTGTCCTGCTTTCCCAGTAGGGTGGCGAGGGTGTACGAGACGGGGATAGGGTGGGACAGCGACTCCTGGTATCCTTAGCTTCAGTAAAAATTTCCTACTACGAGCAGCTTTGCTAACAAAGTGCATTAGCCGAACGGCAACACCCTGGAAGCCTTTTAGCAACGACGTGTTACGTAACGTTGATTGCTTTTGATAGTATTGTGTCGTGCCCCGAGCACATGAAGATTTCGAAATTCCCATTTGCCCTTTAGCCCCCTCTACCATCCCTGGGCTCATTAATTAATTCTTGCGGCCAAGTTTACGGCCCACAGAAACTGATTTAGGCAGCTCCTTATTTGGCCGGAGCTGTGCAGCTAAGTTTGCGGAATGTAAAATTTTATTCACTCTAAAATCAGTACGAATTGTAAATGGAAAAATCTTCGGCAATTGGCACGTCAGTTGTTAGATTTCAAGAAACATTTTGCGGGTATGAATTTCTCGAAAATTCACCTAGTATCAGATACCTCGAGTAACGTAGCAATTCTTCATTTACTCTTCTTTTCTAATAGACAGTGTTTGTCGCACAGATTGGCTAGTATCCGAGGTTATTTAATCAAATACTATTTAATCAAATAAATATAGGTTATTTAATAATAATTTTACTTAATCGAACACTAATTCATTCCAATCTTATTGTTACACTCGTCTCTCCATTGCGACTTCGACCCATTGCACTATAATTGTTTCTCTTTGCCCTACTGATTTCTTTCATTAACCGCACGAAGTTCCACGTCATTGCCGACACAAGAGTTCTAAGTAACAACTAGTATTGCCACGTCAGACGTGGGCAAAGTGTGCAGTGCAAAGGATCGAATCCAACCAAGGAACAGTCAGCCTTATGCTAGCTTCCAGCGGTTAACATCCAACAATTCTGTCCACACATTACCTCTCCCCTTTGTCCAAGATTCTCTATTGACCTGGAATTGCGGGTTACTAGTATCCGGCTGGAATTGCAACACACCAGCATCCAGGTTGGAATTTCGGGCTGCTAGTGCCCCCGTTGGAATTGCGTATTGCTAGTATCCGTGTTGGAATTGCGGGTTGCTAGTATCCGGTTGGAATTGCGGGCTACTAATATCTGGCTGAAATTTCAGGAAGTGGGCATGACGCACCGAACTCATGCAGTGGCGAAAACACGTGCGCATCAAGTACGGTGGTCGAGTCGGTGTCGGTCAAGGGCAGCGGGAGCGGGAGCAGGTGCAGCTGCAGGTGCGCGTGGTGCAGCTGCAGCGGGAAGGGGGCGCACGACTCAGCTACGTCTGTCATCAGCCTCAACTCTCGTCGACGGCTCGCCGCAGCTGCAGCGCAGCAGCCATGCTCTGCTGCGGCCGCAGAAAAGTGAGTACCGTTCCTCTTCATGATGCATGCACGTTGCGGCTGCAGCGCTGGTTGCGCCCCGCCGACAGGCAAACGACGAGAGTGCCTGCTTTGCATGGAAATGCAACGACCCCCTTGAATCATGGGGCTGGGATCGTGCTCAGAGACTTGTATGCAGATGCGAACGGGGGTAGTATCTTACGTGACGGCGCCAGGTCTTCTCCTGCCGCGTTACTCCTAATGGAGTTGCGTGAGAGGAAAAATCGGTTTGGATTTTCTTGCCTTTCCTTTTTCTTTTCAAGTGTTCCGTATCGCGAGGAAAGTTTCATTGGCCCGGGCCAATTTCCGCTGGTATTGGTCCTTTAT
This sequence comes from Nomada fabriciana, assembly GCA_907165295.1. Lineage (NCBI taxonomy): Eukaryota > Metazoa > Arthropoda > Insecta > Hymenoptera > Apidae > Nomada > Nomada fabriciana. Next base: position 8,532,825 of record OU015699.1, on the reverse strand, counting down.
TGTTTGGAATTGAAAGCGATGCTCAATCCCGGCGCCAATTGTCGCATTCGCTTCCAACAGAAGTTATTATTCAATTTTTAATACAGAAATGTTCGGACGTATAACATTTGCTTTAAAAATTTTCTACACGATGCACAAATTTACTACTCTTTACTAACAAGTATTACTAACAACTGTAAGTATCTGAAATTCCCAGTCAAACCAAAAGTTCATCACGACCAATTCCCAAGTACATATATATATTTTTAAACAGTACAGGTGATTCGTAGGGCCAGAAATTTGATCAGAAGTACAAGTCAACGATAGGCTCGTGTCTGTCTTGCAGTAGTACACACCAGCGATACAGAGTCATACCCTCAAGTAGTATAGGTCAATGGTTTGGCTGACAAGTATATTTTTCCCAAAGAAAATACAGATCTCACGATTTCACGACCATGACCGGGCACATCAAGGCATTTCACAGAGACTAGATAATCGCAACAACAAAAATTCACTTTTCTTTCCTGCTCCCGCAAGAGTTCACCAATATTTCGCTCCATTTTAATTGATTCGACGGCGCAGAGCGCGCGTGCAATTTTTCATCTCGATATCCTTATCGGTATTCCGGCGTGAAGTATCATATTTTCGTCGTGAAGCCCCGTAGACGGAAATGGAAAACACAGTACACGGTGATACGGCGCGTGTATATCGCCCCCCCCCCCTCCCCCCGTTATAAATCAATATCGAGATACAGAGCGGAACGGCACGGCTTTTATCATATATATTTGTCACACTCCCGCCCACAAATATCCGGCAGCTTGCCATTATTTTCCATTGTAATCGATGATACGGGCACGGCGATACGAAAACGTTTGGTACTCCGCCGCGATTGACTTGTACGCCGTGTCTCGTTGTTCATGCACGGACGATTATTACTTCGCATCGCCGCGTATGAATTGGAAATATGGGGCTCGGATTTCGTGGGAAAAATTGTGCATTTCCGTAGCAATACTTTCGCGATATCCTTTTGTTGACGATTATTTTTTTAACAATTTTTTATGGCAGTATTATATATATATATATATAGTTTTGTGGAAAGTTTTTTTGATTTTTTTACTAGTTATAAATGAAAAGTTTACACTAAGTTTATCACAAATTATGTGATATTTCATTTTTTTAAAAGATGGACCAAACCACTTTCAAAATAAACGGTCCACATAGAGTTTTATAGTATTTTTATGTACATATAGTTTAATACTATAGTATTGTAGTATTATTTTTTTTTATAATTTTTTATAGTCATTACACTCGAGGATCGTTTGATTTTTATTAATACGATTATCTTTTCCTTGGTATTTACTAAAGTATTAGTAAGTATTATGTAACAAGTATCGAGTACGTTTCTGGGCCATGTTCACGGTGAATTCGCGAACTTTTCTCACTGCCACACGAGACCCTGTCTCACGTCAGAAGATTCACCCCTCGTACAGCCACCCTTTACTGCAGGTATGTGTGCGTCTGTGTAAAAGTACTACAGCGGCACAAAGGGGGACAACACCCCTTGGCAAGTATCAAAAGCATCGCGACACTGTGCGGGGTTAGATCTTCGCGTTTCTCTGCTAAAAGTCGAAGCATTCAATTTCATCCCCTGTAGCGTTTAATAATATATAATTAGCAACCATTGGAAAAATTATGTAGGGTCGAGGAAATAAGGCTTATAGCCAGATAAGGGTGTCAAATGTGGCCCTAAACCAAATTCGACTTGTGAGGTATCATTCGATAGCTTATCAAGAAAAACCAATTCGTACCAAGTTTCAACCCTGTAGCTCGACAGGTATGGTGTTTACAGCGCAAAAACGAAAATATAGCTTTTGCTCAATATCTCCCATTGTAGCGCAGACAAAATTTTGAAAAAAATCAGAGACATTGTAGCTATGGTGACACATATTGCGGAAGTTTAGCAGATTTTTAAATCGGAAACTCGAGCGGCGAAAAATAAAAAACGTAAAAAAATGCTGAGAAATCCCGATTTTGTATTGAAGGAATCTTTTTACCACGTTTATATTTTTTCTCTACATGCATACTATCGATACTACTACCCTCAATTTTTTTCAGATTTTTAAATTTGGTGCGCCGCAGTTACAAAAATTAAAAATTTCCAATTTATTTTATTGGTCTTCGAGTGGCTTTGCTGAAAGTCCAAGCGTTAAATTTCAACCCTTGCAAGGTTAAATAACTCCCTATTATTCCTCCTCTGTTAAAAATTCGTTTGTTCGTGTCAGGTTGGAATTATTTCGGTCCAATTGATTAACGAATTATGTAATCAATTCTTTCCGCGCTTGAAATTCGACGATGCAGTTGTGATAGGACGGTTACTCGTGTAGGGCAGGACAGTAATGACGGTGTAAATGTAGCGAAGGTAGCCAAACGTTGTGCAAACGACGAATAAAACTGTCGCAGGACGAAGTGGCTCCCGGACAAGTTTATTTAAATTCCACTAATGACGTCATTAAAATAATAAACGATGTCGTTTAGACGGTTCTCTCCACCACGGTCAGAAACTCCCCGGGAAAACTTTCCCTCCCCCCGAAATCACCCCTCGACGTCATTTTCTGTATAAAAATTCTTCTTTCGATGGTCAAATCGTACAATCGTATTTTTCCATAAAGGCTGCTAATTTTACGATCGATGCGATTGTTAATTATAAACATTAACTGTATTTGTGTCTTCGAACATTCCAGTATAGTTGTTATGTACGTTGAAATTCGAAGATATTTGTTTCATGTTCCACGCACCCCTCGATTTATTTATTTATTTGTATTTATTTATTCGATACCCTGGTTCTTTCGATTATCGATTTTATTATTATTCATATTCCATAAAGTCTGCAACATTTTTAAGTTTTTACAATTATCAGTTTATATTTATATCGCAGCACCTATATTTTATTAGAGAAATCTATTTATTATTTAGTATAATTTCGACGATATTCGTTCGCTGAAGCGTTTTCTCATTTACAATATTTATAAATCACGATTGCGCGATCTCATCGGGCTGATTAGTTTAACGGCCAGGGGCGGGGAGGGTGGTGGTCGTAAAGGGCGCTTCCGGTTCAATGTATTTCCATAATATAGGTTTCCGGCTGTTTTACGTCCCGTCCGCGTATCACGTGTGTCGAATGTTTTTGCATGCTTCTGCGAAACTTCGCTACAGATATTGTGTGCTCGTTGCAGTCGAAGCGCATTACGTTACGATCGAACACACGAACCGGATGTTCCATCAGAAAAGGGCTGTGAAATATCCGGTGTCTTAAAAGAAATCAGTATCTCGGCCTTCGAAGAAAACAGAAAGAAATTTCTGCTGGCAAATTTTTCTTCTTCTTTTATTTGAATAGAAAATTAATGATTATGTTGTGGGTAGGGGTAGAATATTTGTTGTTAATATGTAATTGGTTAATTAATGGCCAAGGAAGTTATTGTTATACTGTTTAACATCTGTTTCTCTTCGTTTCATATGTATTATATTATTCAAATGGGAATTCGAAAGAAACAGAATGAATTCTTGAGTTCTTGAATTCTTCAGAACACGAATTCTTGAGTGCCCGAGTTCCTCAGTTCTGGAATTCTTCAGAACGTGAATTCTTGAGTGCCTGAGTTCTCGTGCAAATTCTTCTTTGTCTTTTATTTGAATAGAAAATTAATGATTATATTGTGGATAGGGGTAGAATATTTGTTGTTAATATGTAATTGGTTAATTAATGGCCAAGGAAGTTATTGTTATACTGTTTAACATCTGTTTCTCTTCGTTTCATATGTATTATATTATTCAAATGGGAATTCGAAAGAAACAGAATGAATTCTTGAGTTCTTGAATTCTTCAGAACAGGAATTCTTGAGTGCCCGAGTTCCTGAGTTCTGGAATTCTTCAGAACGTGAATTCTTGAGTGCCTGAGTTCTCGTGCAAATTCTTCTTTGTCTTTTATTTGAATAGAAAATTAGTGATTACATTGATAATGGAGGTAGAATCTTTGTTGTTAATATGTAATTGGTTAATTAATGGTCAAGGAAGTTATTGCCATATCGTTTAACATTTGTTTCTCTTTCTTTCATGTATATTATATAATTGAGATGGGAATACGAACGAAACAGAATGAATATTACAAGGCGTTATAATCGCTTCGTATTTCAGCAGGGAGCACATTCCTTTTATAAATCTGGTGAGATTGATATGACACGGGGCTTTATTTTTACGTCCGCAAATAAACCACGAATGTGGAGCACCGTGTACAATTTTTACCCGAACAATTCACTGCCGAATGATGTTCGTTTTTAAGAGACCAGGTTGGTGTCGCTTGTAGTACAACCGATAGTTGTAAATATAGATGGGACCCGACTGGTCGACGAGTGAATTTTTCAAATCTTGACCCGATTTTATCTGGGGAAGGAATAATGAACGGGCAATCCTTTCTGTGGGAAAAATTATGTATCATTTAAATTTAAATTTTATAACTTCGGAGAAAATATTGCAGGATATTACAGTATCACTCATAGGTCGTCCTTTTAATTTTAATAGAATTTTAATACTTTTCACGAACAGTTTTCTGCCTCTAGAATAATTTATCAAAAGTTCCGGAATTAAGACCACGGTACGGGGTTCATCGAAAGGAGGACAAGATACCTTGGCGAGGCAGTGGAATTGAGACAATGGGAAAGGGGGGGAGGGGGGGGATTTTTCAAAGGGATGGTCAAAAGAGTAGGGAAAATAGGGGTGGAAGGTTGAAGGAGCGAGTAATATGCAGAAGGTCTCGACCATCCTTTGATTTTAATAATTCAGCCAATGAACGAGAGGGGGACCCCTCCGTTATAACACGTTAATGAATAGCCGTCTATCTTAACGCTGCTCTAATGCGAAATCAATATCTAATTATCCTTAGCTGGCCTTTCTCCATTCTCAAACAACTGTTCGCGCTGTCGATGCCCCTTATCGAGAGAAGAAATTGCCTACGATCGTTATTATCAATCCGAAAGGTGATATAAAATAGTGCAGGCTGTTATTTTTACCAACTTGTGTTTTCTAATTAAAACGATTAGTGAGTATACAGCACCAGAGAAACATAGTAGATAACCAAAAATAAATTAAAACAAATAACAATTTTTTACCAATAAATTCTGAATAATTGATCAGTGGAAAAGAATTCCGAGCCACCCGTTACATAATGCGTACAAGAATGAATAAATAAATGCAGCTCCAAAGTCAAAGTAACAATAGGGAACAAAAAATTCTGAATAATTAATAAATGGAAAATAGAGATGTAAGTGTAGCCACATTTCCAAACCACCCGTTAGATAATACAGACAACAAAATATAAATAAATGCAGCTCCAAAGTGAAAGTAACAAAAGGAAATAAAAAATTCTGATTAATTAATAAACGAAAAATAGAGATATAGGTGTATCTAAATTTTCGGAACACCCGTTAGATAATACAGGCAACAAAATATAAATAAATTCAGCTCCAAAGTCAAAGTAACAAAAGGAAATACAAAATTCTGATTAATTAATAAACGAAACATAGAGATATAGGTGTGTCTAAATTTTCGGGACACCCGTTAGATAATACAGACAACAAAATATAAATAAATGCAGCTCCAAAGTCAAAGTAACAAAGGGAAATCAAAAATTCTGATTAATTAATAAACGAAAAATAGAGATATAGGTGTGTCTAAATTTTCGGGACACCCGTTAGATAATACAGACAACAAAATATAAATAAATTCAGCTCCAAAGTCAAAGTAACAAAGGGGAATAAAAGACTCTGATTAATTAAGAAACGAAAAATAGAGATATAGGTGTGCCTAAATTTTCGCGACACCCGTTAGAGAATGCATAAGCTCCCCATCGATAGCAGGCGGACGACCCTTCATCGTTTCAGCATCGACACGAAAAGTTACACATGCACACGACGCGTTCGATCGCTTACAAATCTACCCCGGCACAGTGAACAGGAAGTAAACCGGGGGTGGCGGGTCGTATGTGACGCGTCCTTAAGCGGCCTTCCTTCCACCCTTCTTTTCCGGGTCACCCGTTACCCCGGCGAGGGAGGTTTCATAATTGAGAACTAATTGTCGCGTCGCGGCTCTGCCGGGGCTTCGAACCGGATGGGAAACGGCGACATAAAGAGGCTGGATAAAAGAAGAGGAGACAAGGGACAAGAGAGAGACGAGAACCTTTTCATTTCTGACGATTTTCGCCTGATCGCTTGACGTTTTAATCGAAACCAATTTCCCTTTCAATGTATCCGTCCTTTAAGTACGCTTTACGATACGCAGTCCATTGATTTATTGATTTATTGATTTATTGATTTCATTTTTCGTCCGGCACTGTTTGTTTTTCGCGGGCCGATTTATCTAATACGATAAAGGAAAACAAACTGAAAACCGAACAGGAAGAACGTCAAATCGATACCCGCGAAAATAAATAAACAGAACGCCGCGAGAGATTAAGTGAAGCGAGAGAAAATGAAGGACCGACCCAGGCCACAGTGGAACGAGGGAGACAGGGGATGATAAAAAAAAAAAAAGAAAAATGGGGCGTAGATGTCGGTCGAAACGGAAGTCCCTTTGATTTTCAGGCGAGCCGCAATTATCCCCCTCGCACGTTCCACATACCGGAACTGGAGCAGCCGGATCGTTACGATGCCTTTTCTCTTTCCATCCAACAACCCTTTCTTCTCGCAGCCACCTACGGCGTGCCCCCGTGAACGTAGCCCGCCGCGAAAAAAAGGAGAAACGCGTGAAATGATTCAGGGAAAACGACCCTTCGGGCGAAGGGGTCGTGGGTTGCGCAGGGATGCAGAGAGCCTGGGGGTATCGGGACTTGAGGGTGGGTTATAAGGGGGTTGGATCGGTGGTAGCGATCGCGGGGACAATATCAGCCGGCTGAATGGAAGAGTTCTCCTTGTTTGTCCGACGAACACGTTCGACCTCATTAAAAATCATTCGTGAAACGTTTTCAAAGGTGATTCGGAAGGCCACGGTTAACCGCCGACGCTAAAAACGAGCCACCCTTTATCGGCTCGCTTCACGCAGCTACCCTTTGTCTTCGACGCGCGATCAATCGCACCTTTACCTCGGTGGTTTTTTTTTTGCAAGGCGACTCGAATTGGAAATGGAAATGATAATGGTAATTCGTTTCTTTAAAGGGTTTATTTAGGTGGGATTTTTTTTAGGGGATGATGTAAGGGGCTATTTTTTTTTTTTTTTTCATTTCTGCGGTCTAAGGATTTCGAGCTTCTCTTCATTGGATTCTTGGGTTATGTGATACCTTGGTATTTGAATTCTTGAGTGTCTGTGTTCTTGAATTCTTGCGTGACGGGGTTTCAAAATTCTTGAATTCCTCAGTAACCTGAGTTCTTGGATTCTTGAGTGTCTGAGTTCTTGAATTTATCAGAACATGAATTCTTGAGTGTCTGAGTTCTTGAATTCCTCAGAACGTGAATTCTTGAATGCCTGAGTTCATGAATTTTCAGAACGTGAATTCTTGGATATCTGAGTTCTCAAATTCCTCAGAACTATGAATTCTTGAGTGTCTGAGTTCTTGAATTCTTCATAACTTGAATTCTTGAATGCCTGAGTTCCCCAATTCTTGAGTTCCTGAGTTCTTGATTCCTTCAGAACACGAATTCTTGAATGCCTGAGTTCCCGAATTCTCGAGTGCCTGAGTTCTTGAATTCTTGAGTGTCTGAGTTCCCGAATTCAACCAAATCTTTATATTCTCCTGTTCTTGGAGATCATCTGCTCGTTAAATCTACAAGGAGCTATCTTTAAATGTGGAAGCGGAAAATCCAGGCCGTATATTCGTTAACAAAAGATACATCTGACGTTCCGCGCATATCTATCGAGGGATGGGGGTGGATTCTCGGTGGCCCTGCGCTCCGGGGATTATTGTTTTCGAATAAAATTGTCCCGCAAAATCGAACGGAAAGGGAGGGGGACGCACACTCCACACGACGAACGGAATAAATATCGGTGACAGCGATCGTCGAAACAATCCATGCGAGAAAAATGAGTCTCGAGTGTCCCTCTCAATTCCATATAAACTATCCCCCATAAATCCTGCCCGATTTTCTATGAAAACAGACGTGAGACCTGCACGATTAATTTCCATACATCCCTACTAAATCATTTCGTTTGTCATTCACTCGTTTCGCGGCCCCCAACGCTGGCAATAAACTCGTGGACAAATTCGAATAATTAAAGTCCGTTTATATTACCTGGAAAATTGCTGCAAATTGTATGTACATTTATTAATAACATCTTCCTTCTCATTTCCCACGAAAAATGCATGGAAGATTTTAAACAACATTATTTTACAACACGTTCAAACGAAATTATTACAATCGAACACATTTATTATTAATATACTTCCTTATTAAAAAAAAATGAGGGAAGAAATTCTGAAACATTCAAGCTCACCGATATATCGATCACCTGTTCCATTCAGGTGCGTTACATACAGGCACAAAGTGAAAAAGAAGAAACGAGCACGGGACGGCGGGAAAAAATATATAATCCTGGCCGAAGTACAAATCGACGTACACACGGTGCACGGATTTTTCTGCTTATTGCAAATGGGCCGTATATTCGGCCTCGAGGGGAGAACTCCGCTTCGTTTGAGGCTCGTTGATACCTGCGCGAATTGTGTGCACTATCTTTGATATGCATGGAGGGAGAGAGAGAGAAAAAAAGAAGCGACGGGTCAATCGAGCGATGTGCATGCGAAACGAAGAAATAAGTGAAAGAGGAATCCGTGAAATACGGTGGATTTTTTTCTTTCCTTCTTTTACCTTTGATACCTGGCGCGTATTGCCGGCACAGGTGAAACACACCCGTGGAATTTTTTCCCCGAACTCTCAGACACCTCGGATATTTCGTTTCCACTTGGTACCTCGACACTGGTTATTCTCAATTCTCGTTCGGAATTACGAAATGTATCATTTTAATATATTACCACCAAAGTGGTGAAAAAATTGGAATATTTCTATCAGTGGAGAAAGATACAAGTCTATGATATTTTCTATGAAAAGTTTATTCTTCGAATTTTTCAGAAATTCTACAAAATTCACCATCGGGTTCTACTTTGTTTCCATCTAAATTACTTGTTATTAGTTGTTAAGCTTTTCGAGGACAATAGAATCATGGGGTTATAAGCGTTTCTCCCTTCATTTTTTTTTTCCTTCTGTTTTTTAGTTCGTCGACTTTTCAAAGGGTTCCGCCACACGTTTGGCATTTAGTGGAGGCACCGCTGCGTACAGTCACTTGATTATCTACTTCGGGAAACGGCGATCGATCCCTCGACATCATTCTATAACCTTTGACCGAGATGCTCCACCGGATTGAATTACTCGCGTTCGTTCAATTACGCCCAATTTCATGAACTTGCAATGCGCCTCCATTATTCCCCCCATCGGATTAATCAGTAGATTTCAGTCAGCAGAATTTCAACTCTTTTTTTCTTTGCCGGGGAATATTTCGTCTCGATACTGATCGCGATCATTAAATTGCATTAACATTGCCGGCAGTATCGTCATCGTTACGTTAAAATCAAATCTTGCCAACCATCGAGGAGTCTTTCTATTTCAATCACTATTATTATTGGTGTCCGGACATATCGAATCTCGCGACCGATCACGGAGCAGTCACATTTTTCGATAAAATTGAAAAGGGGAGGCCCCGTTTTATATATCGGCGCATTCTATCGGGAAATATCAAGTTTATGAAAAAAATTCTTCCCCCGCGGCAAATTCGTTACGAGCGTGCGGGATATTGCCGGCCATTAGAAATTTTAACGAGACCCACCGTGCCGACGTTAACTGCGACATTAAATCGCGATATTCACTACAGTTGCGCTGCTTGTTTACAGCGATCGGCGCACTAGCTCCCCCTATATCGTAATTACAATCAAGACACGCCTGGCCCGCATCCGAGCTCATCTCAAGCTTGCCCGTGGGCCGCTGGAAGGAAATTAACAAAGCGGCCCGAACGATCGTGAAAGACGAGGCGCGTTCGCAACGGAGCGATCATCGCGGTGGCCAGGGCCACACCTAACCGGGCCAGAAAATTCCACGGTTAATCCCCGATCGATTCCCGGCGACACGAGTTCTCCTGGTCGCATCCATCCGACCAATCCTTTCGCGCAAGTTATTGGAAAAGTTGGAGCACCAGGACTCCTATTGGGAGGCAGACACAGCTCGCATTTTTATGCCGGGCCGGGGGAACGCCAACCTTTGTGGAGCTCGAAGCCCGCCTGGAAATATCATTATACTCGGCGTGAACTCGCTGGAATATTTGCACGGGGCGCCCCCTAACCCCCTCGGCGTCAGGTTATTCGCCGTATTTCTCTGCGAATTTTATTTCCCCGCTGCAACGCGATGTGTTCACGATACGCTGCTTGCGCGTATTTTAGATTAACTGGAACAAAATTCCTAGACGCGTCCTGGCGATACCAACGTGGGGGGCAGAGAGGGAGAGCGTTGAGGTTAGGTGTCCAAGAAGAAGAATCATTTCGAACGTCGCGGGGAAGATATTTGTAGACTCACTGGAGCACCAGGAATGGTCGTAGTTTGTAGGGAATTTATTTGTTTGCGGTGTCCTTTTATGGTCGCGAAAGTTGGACAATTTGCTGGGCCCGAGTATTTCTGAAAAGCGTCGTTTGGATTGGACGAAACGAGTGCACTCGTGGCGCTAACAACGGCCGAACAATTCCAGGAATCGATTGTCGTCTGAACTCTCTGCGATGATCCTTAAACGATTTAGAATATATGTATAATCGAGGCTAGGTATTTATACATGTGTGTATATACATAGAATGGGATTTCTATGTTTTCTTCTCGAGGCAACGTATCGGTAAATAAGTGCCATCTGCGTGTTTGTGGATGCAGAAAGATTGGAAGGTTTTCTGGAGCGAAGCAAATCGAGAAGACAGAGATATTCCTGTATTTTTCTTCGATAGGATTATAGGCGTAGCTTGTGCACGGACGAGCAGGATTACCCAATAAGCGGCTCTGTCTCTTCCCATGGCCGATAAAACCCTGGCAAACGTGGCCGATTCCTGGCGGATATCTTCCAAGTGACCGACTCGCCTGCGAAGTCGAAAGTTCTCTTCAGGCCCGTTCAAAGCCTATCCAGGCTGTTCCTTTTATCGGAGTCGCATTCTGGAGACTCTTTTTAGAAGCAAACACACGAATGACGGTGTGTGCAGTCTCCCAATTCCTTTGGGAAGACAATCTTTTTCGTTTGGACACAGGTGTATTGGATCAAGGTGGTTTTTGGGAGTTGCTTGGCTTAGAAAAAAAGGGGCAGTGAAGAAATGAAGTTTCAATATTTGGTGACGTTTACAGCCACCAATCAAGGAAAAGGATAGTTTACACGAGACGGTTAATTGTTCCTAGAGAATGTCTATGAAATGATGCCTGAAGGTTGGCAGAATTTTCTGCAACTATAGCTAATTAATGCTTACAGCTCCAATGGTGTCCTTCAGTCGGCAAGATAGTCCGCCGTTTCGTTTCGTGATTCCCGTTTTACTCGGCTGGGAATAATTGGATGCTCCGTTCCAAAAGGTTCCACGAAACTCCCCTAACAGTTTACAAGGGAGAACGCAACCTTCTGCCACGCGGAGAAAAAGATGGAAAAAGTTCTGTCAGCGATTTCCCGGGAAGTCTCGACGATTACAATTCACGTTATTAATTTGTGGAAACGCCGATCTTTCGCGAGCCTGGGAGGTTAGGAGCAATTTACTTTGCTAATTGCGAAAGTTTGAAGGCCCGCGCTCTGGGCTGGTTATTAATGTCGTCTACTCTACGCACTGATACACGTGGTCTCTTATTATTGCAAAGATGGCGGCGAGCGGAACACAACTCTGAAATCACTTGTCGGGAGAATCCGATTTACCTCGTTTCCCATATTATTGGACGAATTTTTATTGTCCCGCGTGCAACACTTGGCAGGTGGCAGCAGTGGATTCGAAGAGCGTTTTATGATTTCAATAAAACTGACCCAGTTAGGTAGGAACACTCGTGTGTGCTTTCGACGCAAAGTAGAATGAGAGGAATACAGTTGAACGGTTTGTAACGAGGGGAGCTACCGAAAATTTTATTGCGTTCACCCTCTAGTGGAAAACCCTAGTACTGTTGACTATAGGGGAGAGTTAGCTCAATGAAGCACAGTCTGCATCGAGGAACCCGTCTGCAATTTATTTCTTCTTTAGGAACCTGGAAGAAGACGATATTGTCGTTTAGAAAAATGGCGCAAAATTATTGGACACTGGGCCTATCGTAATAAAATCATTCTCCGGTCCCATTAGACATGGGCCCAAAAAGAGATCCATATTCTTCCCAATTGAAACCAAACGAACGTCCTCTGCATCCGGCCCACATAGATTCAGGAATTGGGTTCCCCGGTTATGGAAAAAACGAAAAATTGAACTCACAGCTTTGTTGCAATCAACGCTTCCCATAGACGGCGTATTAACTTGGTAAAAAGCAGGTACACCGGCGCAATATATGTCACGTATTGTACGTACTTGGCTGCGTACATACGGGCCACATACTTCTCGCCGTACTCCCCTTATGTGCATATGCCGGTAGACACATAGTGAGTGCACACCGGCGTGCATCGACCTCCGGGGAAGGCGTGCGCACACAGACCCAGTGTGGAAATGTGGTCAAACACCCGGACAGAGAGGGTTGGAAGCCGAGTGAGAAAGAAGAGAAACTGGCACGTATAGACGTACACACATACACACATACTGTGCGGCTGAATTCAGTTCAGCTCGAGCCACTTCAGGATCGCAAGACGCAGGCGCTGTACCAGTGGCATCGTATCGCAGGATCCGCCCCTCTGTCACAGAGTCACCCCTCTAGTTTCTCAATTTTTCCCTTGTCTCTAATTCTTTTTCTTCCTGGAATTGCGGGGATCATTCTTTGGATATATTGGAAAGGTTTTCTTCAGCACGCCATCTTCTCTTCTTCTTTTCTTTAAATCGCACCTAATACTGCATACCTGTGACTGTAACCCTTCGGCAGCTGGTTTAAAAGATGGATAATTTGTGGGCTGATTAGAGTGCTACGAAATACTTGGTGCACTTTATTGCCTTCTTCTCGTTTTTGGTTTATCTGTTTTCTTCTTTGGCAAGCTGTGACTCCATGTCTTGAGATATCTCTTCCTCCTCAGTTTCGATCACGTCCTGGCCTTCCCTCGGCCGGATTTCAGCGGCGTTTCTTCTTTTCTGATTCATCCCCAGCTGTCCTTTGTCTCTATCCAAGCTACACTCCAGTAATTCCTGTTCAGGCTGCACACTTTGTGCCCCTTTTGAAGCATACTTCACTTGTTCTTGCCCAGTCTGCCTAACAATCGGTATTCTTCTTTTTCAAGCATGCTTTGACCCCTCCGTTGGCTGTCTTCTTCTTGTAATTTATATTCGCCAGGTTTTCCATCTTTTAAGCCCCCCTACATTGTTCTCCCTCTGCATGGTACACTTCATTTATCCTTGCTCAGGCTGTCCCCTAAGCCGCCTCTGTCCCATGGGACTTTTTCTTTTACTGCGCAGCCTTCTGCGATTCACTAGAATTCTACAGACCTACGAAGCAAGTGCCAGAGTTCTAGAAGGCAAGTTCTACTGCTCTATGAGGCAAGTTCTAGAGTTCTGTGCAGCCAACTGTTGAAGACTCTGCGGAAGCTGTGGTCCTACAAAAGATCCAAACCAATTCGAAGCTGAAACAGCCAACTTGTTTCGATCTTGTTTCGATTAATCATTAAACGATGATTCGAGTAGTTCAGTAAATTTGCGAATTCTCCTCGTAGCAATTTGCCTCGTACACAGCAATTTGTTTGAATAATTTATATGAAATATTGCACGCCACAATTGACTGTAGTCCTCTTTCCTGTGTCCTCGTCCGTCCTACTACCCCTCTATTCCCCTTCTTCGATGCTGACCCCCACCCGTTTAGTACTCATCCCCTCCGCCAGGTGGTGCATCTCCTTCCGGCGAACCGCAAAACGATCCTCCTCGCTCCCTTTCGTCCTCGAATCTCCCACCACAGCACATTTTTTCGACCCCGAACGTGCGTACGCCTGCGTACACGCCGTTACTACTTACTACTACGTTTTACTACTGATACTTCCAGGCTACTACGCGCAGTAGCGTAGCCTTACGTCTCCACCGGCCCTCTGCTACTTTCTTCTCGGCGCCAATGAACGGGGGACAATTTATTCTCACATTTTCAACTTGTTTTTTCTTTTTATTAATGATTTGGTACTGCAGTATGCTTTATGCTTATTTTATCGACCTGTAGATTTTACGAGGACGAAATTTTTTCGCCGGATTTAGGAACGTGGATGATCTGTATTATTCGGATTGAATTTATTATATAAAATATATTTTATATTTTATATTCGATATTTTTCCAATCATTGCAAATTACAAAACTGGGAAATATTATATGGCAAAACAAGAAGACCCTTTATTACTCTGTTTATTATTTAAACGTAATAAATCGGACGGTTGTCGAGGCCCGTTCTAATTTCCAAGTAATTTTTGATTCTTCGTCGAGGAAGCCCCGTTTCATTTTATACTCCGTCGGGGTTGATTTCAACGAGGGGCGGGGGGAGCCAATGGAGCGGTGCCAAATTGAAACAGAAGCAGGGTAAATCGACTGACTTGAAATCCAGCCCAGCGGGACACGTTTCGGCGTTAGGCTAACCCTCTGCCCTCTTTCCTCGTTTTTCAACCCTTCACCGGACTCGCCCCGTTCCGTGGCCTATGCCTGCCCACTTCTCCGCACTCTGCCAGCCGCGAAATAGCCACTTGGAACTCTGAAAGTAATTCATTTAACGCTCCCACGCTGTCTTTAAAACTCACCCCGAAACGGCCACGATAAATCTCTCACCCCTTGTATTTTTTTTTTGTCCACCCCGTAAAACTATTCTTCACTGAAATATTCTGTCCGGCGAATTTTACGCGTCCTGGTATGTTTAACGCGTTCTCGGTCCAGAACGTTAGGGGTTGTTCCTACTGGGGTTGAATTTCTGTCCTTTGTTTGAGGGGTAAAAATTTTGATGGAGGAATTAGTAGTCTAGGGTAAAGCGGTTTTTATTGGAAGGTCGAATATTCGGGCGTTTGGAAAAGTGGAAATATTCGAAGATTTAGGTTTTCTGAAAATTGGAAAAATCGGGGATATGTATTCGCAGATAATTGGAAAAATTGAACATTCTGCACCATTTAGGAGATTAGGGGAAAAGTGTTCGTTTGAACCGCGGGGAAATTGGAAAAGTTACGTGCCTAAGCTGTTGGAAAATTGGGAAAATCCACCGCCGGAAAATTATAAATTAATGCGGTTGGAAAATTGGAAAAATCAGCTCCCCGAAAATTGTAAATTAATGTCTTTGGAAAATTGGGAAAATCAACCCCTGGGGAATTATAAATTAATACATTTGTAAAATTGAAAAAGTCAACCCCGCGAAAATTGTAAATTAAAGCATTTGTAAAATTGGGAAAATCAACCCCCCTAAAATTATAAATTAAAGCATTTGTAAAATTGGTAAAATCAACCCCCCTAAAATTCTAAATTAATGCATTTGTAAAATTGGGAAAATCCACCCCTGGAAAATTACAAATTAATGCATTTGTAAAATTGTAAAAATCAACCCCCCTAAAATTATAAATTAAAGCATTTGTAAAATTGGAAAATTCAACCCCCCTAAAATTATAAATTAAAGCATTTGTAAAATTGGAAAAATCCACCCCTGACAAATTATAAATTGAAGCATTTGTAAAATTGGAAAAATCAACCCCCCTAAAATTATAAATTAAAGCATTTGTAAAATTGGGAAAATCCACCCCCGGAAATTTATAAATTAATGCCTTTGGAAAATTGAAAAGTCAATGCGCCGAAATATCACCAATTTCCCAAGCTCGCGAAAACTGGAAGATATTCAAAGGAAATGGAAACCTAAAAAATCTCTCGAGCCCCCGATAAATATTCTAGAAAGTTAACGCACCTCATTAGTATCGCCTCAAGTACCGAACCCTTATGATACTAACTCCAATTGAAACGCTTTCCACGACGCATCGTTGCACCACAGTGCAGCGCACAGCGTAGGGCACGTTTAATCGCTTTAAAAGGGCTGAAACAACGGCAAACGAGGATCCACGAGGTCGGAGGCGTGCATACACAGGTCGGGACACGTAAAATCCGGGCCGGAAAGGTCGTCACGCCTGCGCCAACAATATCGTTCGGAAACTCAATGAAACGGCAGTCGACTCGTTGGAAAAAAGTGGCTCCATTCAAATTAATTCCTCGCGAAACGATTCGCCTGTTACGACGATAAATAGAAAGGCGCTCGACGACCGGCCTTCTGCTTGAAAAAACGAGGAAGAACAGAATTTTCCTCCCGACAGAGGCGCGAAGGAAAATTGCACGAAGAAATTAATGGTCGCCGGTTGGATTCTATCTCGCGTTCGCGAAGAAAAGAAAAAAAGGGTTTGAGGATTTCCACGATGAATTTTCCTGTACACGCGTATCAGCCCGTAGACCGGGCCCCGCATTGTTTCATTCGAACGGGTAGCAAAGTTTTTGTTCGGCCCGCCAGAAACAGGGATAATGAGAAAATAATTGGTTTCCCGGAGTTTGTATGCGAGGGAGAATCGCGTTTGCGGAGTGTGCCCACTCGGCCTGGATATCTGTCTGACCCGAGGTCCAGTTTTGCGTGCGATCCGAGGAACCCCCGCGGAATATAATATACACACGTGGGGGAACGGTTCCGTGCCAGCTGCGCGATATTAAATCTCGCAGGCTTCCCCGAAGACAAAATTGCGTGCAATATTTTCCGGCCGAGGGTACCGGGTATATTAATTTCGAGTGTAATACTGCGAGGGAATTTTAAATGGGTTCGTAAACATTGCTGGGAAATATTATTATTGTTAGTAGCAATGATAATAATAATGGTGTCGTGAACAACAAGTGTATGTAAGATTGGGAAGATGAAAATTGGAACGACTCCAACTGCAGTAACGTAGAAGCTGCGTGCGCCATTTACAGGTATTCTTCCTGCAGTGCAGCCACTACAAACAACCATAGTTACCACCATCGCCACCTCCGTCACGAGTAACGTTATTACTTGCGAGCGTATAGGAACCATTTCACCCTGTCTCTCTCTCTCTCTCTCTCTCTCTCTAGACAGGGTTGAAACGTCGAGTTTCAAAGTGGAGGGGCGTTGCTTGGACTCTGTGGTGGGTTGAAAGTGGAAGGGGTCACGTAAAGAGATAAATAAGAGGTAGAGAGATAGAAGACAGCGGGAATTAGGGTTGGCTAGGTGGAGAAATCAAAGATTAGAGTGTCTGGAAAGTGGGGAAAATGGGAAATTATGTGACGGGGGTGCAGGAAATGAAAATAAATTTCTGCGGTCAGACAATAAATCATCGCATAAAAACATTAACCAGGAACGCAGAGGATTGACATGTCGTCGCAGCTAATCAGCAGCCGAGGGACCAAGTAATTTACAGCAACGCAGCTGAGAAGAAAGACGCTTATTCGTGGCTTACGTAGAGGGAAGTGCGGGTTCGTCGATTGGTGGGCAAAGCAAATTCTGTGTTGCGGGATGAAAAGATGTCGAGAGACACGGCGGGTTGGATGCAATTAGAGAAGAGCGGGCCGTGTGGCGAAATGAAAGCCGGATAAATGAATATCGAAGCGGGAAAAATGGGTCGGGGTAAAAATAATGGGAAGATCGATGACGGGGATCCGTTCTATGAAGGGAGATAGATATGAGGCGCAAGAAACGCGGAGGAAACGAAGAAGGTGCACGCAGGGACTCTGTAAATTGTGAGAAATGAGGAGAAGACGAGAAAGAAGCTGGACAAAGGGGGTATTGATAGCTGCTGATGATGAAGAGCAAGAGATAGGGGCCGGGCTGAATTGTCTAGGGCCTGCGGAAGAAGAAATCTATGACGATGGTGAGAAACCGGTTCGAAGATTAGCCGCGGTCTGACGAATCGTAGTCCTCGGCCCAGTTTCAAACGTTCTGGCAGGGAATCACACGAATCGTACGAAAAATCTAGCCCACGATAGAGAAACACATTAAACTGCACATTAAACTAAGGAAGAAGACATGCCAGAATTAGTAGAGAGAAGAAGAAGCATCTTCTCTAAAGACCAAAGACTATGCCCAAGAAGGGATTAAATAGGGGACCGGGTTGAATTGTCTAGGGCCTGTGGAAGAAGGAATCTATGACGATGATGAGAAACCGGTTCAAAGATTAGCCGCAGTCTGACGAATTATAGTCCTCGGCCCAGTTTCAAACATCCTCGCAGGGATTCACAAGAATCGTACGAAAAGTCTAAGCCCACGATAGAGAAGGGGCAGCACATTAGACCCAGGAAGAAGACATGCCAGACTTCATAGAAAGAAGAAGAAAATATCTTCTCAAAAGAGCAAGGAGCGATTAAATCTTGACGTAAAAGAAGCACAGGAAGCCGACGACTCATTCGATCGACGTCAAACCAGACCCACCGTTGCGGGTAAGATAACCGTCAGGGCCCAAAAGGCTGACCAGCCAATCCAAAAACTGTACTAACACCGACAGAGTCCACTTTGGCGTCCGGAAGAAACAGTCCACGGTGTAGCGGAGTCCAAAGAGCGTACTCGGCTCTGGAACGTAGCGCCGCGGTGGAACAAAGAGAGAGAGGCCCAGGTAACCATTAGAATTGAGACACCGTGGGCCAGACAAAGATAAACCGACAGCGTAGGAAACGGGAGGCGGCAGTGTAACCGAGAATCACCGCGATAGACAGAGTAAAGCTCTCTTCCACTACCCCCCTCTTGTGTATAGGGGGCCAGGGGTGGTTTCTAGTGACGTCACGTCGGGTCGATACTCACCCACACTCCGTATCCCAGCAGTCGTCGTAGACGTAGGGACGCAGGCGCGGCCTCGTACGCTCCTGAGCGCACCTTCCCGCCATATTAGCCAGCATGGGGTAGGCGAGGATGTCCGACAGGGTTTGCACAAGGTAATCCTTGTACACCTGTACACACTGTGGTGTCGCGTGGTCTCCGAGGTGGGTCGAGAAAGGAACAAGAAGAAGCGGAGGGCGGAGGAGGACAAGGGGACAAGGGACACCTGGTCCAGGCTGGATTACCGGTACAATTCGGTGGCGGGGGGGATAGGGGTAGTACTGGTGACACGACTCTTGGCTCATCGGACTCCTGGTGGATCGTGTGCCAGCCTCGCCACGCATGGATGAACGCACAGCGGTGAGAACTGACCCGGGGACGGTCCCAAGATGGAACGAGGACCATCGCAGGGCCTGGATACCGGAAAACAGGGACAGGGCCGCTGAGAGCTGCTTGAACAAGGCTGACGAGATCCTGGCCGCCGGGATTCCCGAGGACACGACGAACAAGAGGGGCTGCAAATCGGCCGCGCAAGTGTGGATGTCTTTATTGTCCCTGTGCGACCGGATGTGCGGCTCCACCGCGTGGCTGGTGCTCTTCACATGCCTCCACGGGGTGCGTTTATTTTTTGGTGGTGGTGGTGGTCGGTTGGTTGGTGGGATTGTGAAACGATGAGACGTTTTCGATTAGGGGGTTTGTCGCCGAAACGTGATGTATGGTTATGCAGCTTGTGGAATTGCGGTGGGTTTTTGGTGTAATCGAGGAAACGGGCATGGTACTATTGGCACTAGTATCAGAGTACTAGGGAAGTTTGGATTACTAGACTGGAGATTGCCGGGGGTTCTATGGCAGTGTGGCATATGGCCACTGTATTATGATTATTGTTGTAATGGGCGTACTAGGGGACTAGGTGCCTAGGTCACCCTCTGTGGCCGAGGTCAGTTAATTCGTAGATGGTCAGGCAACTCTGGTCCCTCAATGACCACGGCTATAGCTGAAGATTGAAACTAGTTTGCGCGAACTTTGTGGCATTACGTTTCCACAGTGTACACCCCGTTGACGTAGACGTATAGTCCACAGACATTCAATGAGAGGAAACACCGCTGCCTCTGACTGATTCTAATTGAGGCAGCCCCTGTAATAAGGGGCTGCTCGCGGGACCATTGTTTGCTACTCTTAATGAGTTCTATCAGAGCACTCGTTCCTCCGGCGCGATCGGAAAAGCCGCTGAAGAAAGCTTATTGGCCTTCAAGACCTGCACGATGAAAGCAATTTGGTATTCACAGTTGTTCCCGAGTGATCCCTGAAAGGGGAAACGATCGTTATTCCCATTCTGCGAGGCGATCAGCAGTACCGTGTCCATTTATGTATTTAATCAATACGTGCGTATAATCCAATCGGTCTTGCTTCAACTATTAATGCGCGAATGGTATGACTTGGTCGATCACGGAAATAGCATTCCTTTTCGAATTTGTAACTCTGATGGCCAGCCATGTCGACGAAAGTGTGCTACAGTGGGTTGCGGATCATCCCCTGGAACATTGATCCATGAATTAAATCCGACACGAAGGAGACGAATTATTAATGAGACGCCTAATTTAGAATCCAGGGGTGGACGGGGGTGGACAATTGCGATTGCAGCCGCTCTGTGCTAGTACAGGGATGATTATTGCGCTGGTGGTGGTGGTGGTGTTGGCTTTGCATCGGTGACCGACAAAGGGATTTCTATTTTCGGCGAGCCCTCTGAAGCTCGGGTATCTCTGATTGTTCGTAATTTCACGGGGAAGAGCGCTTGCAATTTTTATGAGCCCCTAATCAGCCACGCTGATTGAATCTCGCGTGCAACCACCGGCTAGGAATTCCCTCCAGTTTAGCCTGATTTCCTGCTGCTTTTAAGGGGTTGAAGAGTGCTCGCTATCTTCGTGATTTTTTACCCCACCTGAAAATCGTAATTATCCTTCGAAGGGGTTACTGTGCCTCAATGATACTTTTTTTAGTATTCAGCGCAGTCTAATAATTATTACAAAAATAATAAGAATCAACTGTAAATTAACGCAATCTTGGTACAATTTTTGTTGGCGAGCTTGATGGTTGATAATATTTTTTATTAGCGATTTTGTCGTGGTTTGAAACTCCCTCCACTTCGAATAATTATAGTTAATTAATCGTGAAAGTGGATTGGTGAGTGTGTTAAGAAACTGTCGCTAATTATGGTGTTAATTTTATTACAGGAGGGCCGGGGGGAAGTGACAGACATCAGCGCAAGTCCCGGGAGGCAAGCACCTGCCAACCAGTTGCGCCCCAAGGAACCACCCCCTATGGTTATTCAGGGAGACTTCAGAAAGGTACATTGCTACGCAGTGATTTACTTTTTTTACACCCAGTATACTGTCCAGAGCTAAAACAGAAGTTGCAAAGACAATTCCTCAGAGAAGAGCAGACCTGATCATCCCCCCTCTATCCCAGGTCACAGATATCTCCACTGATTAGATTTCTCCCAAGCCAATTGACAAACCTAATTACTGCGCAAAAATTGCTCTAAAAGGACAAAGGGGAATCGGATCAGGGGACGAAGAAACTGTTCCACTGATCGATATCGATTGCAACAAGGAGGAGGGCAAAAAAATCTTAGCAAACCTGAAGATCTTCAAGCTTCTGAGGAGATATTAACCAAGCTCATTTTAATAAACGATGCAACAAATTTGCAGAGCTGGCATCGATTGTTTGGAACAGTTTCTTCGGTTTTTTTTCTTCAATTACAAATGCTGTTAATGGTGCGTGCTGGTTGAAGTGGAAGGGCCTGTCGTTCCAGGTGAGCGGGATCAGCACAGAGATCTTCAAGCAGATCGAGACCGTCGAGAACGATCATGACGCGTCGACAGCAGCGGCCCTCGAATCTGTCGAGCGAAGGGGTGAGATGGTCGTCCGGGTCATCGAGCCACGACAGATGGGCAGACAGGCGGCCGATGCGGCCAAGAAATTCATTGCGATGCAGGTGGTGCCATCGTCCAATTCTTTCCTCTCTTTCTTCTCCGCCAAAGAACACCTACAGCCATGGATCTTTACTTTGAAAGAAAATTAAATTCACCTAACCTGATTAATTTTCCCTGACGTGCAAAACGATTTGCCCGGCGCAGTTTTATTTTCTACGATGCATCCATGGGTGTATGTGGTTCTCTTGAAATAGCCAGAGGCATGTTTCTGACACAGTGGTTACCGCTATTTCAGGATCCGAAATACCCCATCCACTTTGTGGAGATAATCAAAAGGCCGGGACAGACGTTGGGGCTGTACATACGCGAGGGCAATGGCGTAGACAGAAACGACGGTGTGTTCATCTCAAGAATAGCCCTGGAGACCGCTGTCTACAACAGCGGTTGCTTAAAGGTGAGGGAACCTCTTCCCGTTCTACTGAGTCCCATTTAATTGCCGCTGTGCCACGGATACCAATTTTCCCGTGGAATCATATTATTTTGATCCGCCCAATAACAGCACCCCGTATACTTATGGGAATCGAGTGATTTCATTTCATTTCCCACTTGCCAATCATTCGTTTCGAATGTGTTCCCCTGTGATCAATCGTTTCAAATGTTTTCCCCTGTGATCAGGTTGGGGACGAGATCCTCGCCGTGAACCTGGTCGACGTGACGCACATGAGCCTTGACGACGTCGTGATCATCATGTCGATACCCAGGAGGCTAGTCCTGGCGACGAGGCACGGCCAGCACCAGCCAGTCTCGCATAGTCGTCAGACAGAGCACAAGGCGCCGCCAGTAGTGGTGATTAAACGGGAGCTGAACGAGGACGAGAGCGATCATGCCACCAGCAATCATGTCAGGTGATTAAACAATAGTTACTGGAATACTAACAAGCTTGGAAATAAGCCTTTGTATATTTGTGAGCATTTAATTGATCTCCGTGACAATAGTAACAATGTTTGTTTTGTTTTGCTAATCGCAGGGACACTAATCGTAGACGTGGCGACGGTCGCGAAATGCTGCCCTCCCGATCTAAATTGGGCCTCACCGGTCTAGGGTCCAGCCAAGATCTAGGATCCAGCAATGGCGACCTGTACTACAACTCCAGACCGGAGGGACACTGGTCCTATCAACCGCCACCGCCTCCAGTGATTACACACCAGCCAAAACCATCCAACACGCAACACTTCCAACCCTACGAACGTGGATATCCAAAAACATTGGAGAGCTTGGCTGAAAAAGTAAGCTCCATAGTGATGTTCCGTTGCTTCTTCTTCTAAACTCCAACGCAGGTCGAGGTTTTATTTCATGCAAACTGTGAACTTCATTTAACGCAATTGAGCATTGCTTGGTTAGACCCGAAACGTGTAAGTGTTCATTGTCATGGAGGTTTGGCGTTCTTTTTTATTCCGCTTTAAAAAGCTCCACCTGCAAAGGGAAATAGATCACATAGATGTTCTAGACGATGTGGATCGAGCACCCTTTCATATACCTGTCTGCACCAAGTTGACACTTGTTTGCCCTTCTCTGTCTTCAATTGCGATAGCGATTCGAATAAGAAAGTGGTGAATTCGTGGCAATGTCTCGAGACACTCCTGATAGTGATCAGTACGCTGTGCACCGTCTCGGTTTCCAAGTGAATCTTTCCAGTTCGGGAAATATGTACGATTGTTACGAATGTTCGATATGTTGAACTACTTGGAGGGTAGACGGTTCACAGTTCGCTCGTGTTTCGACCACGTGTTTCACATGACTAATCGGTTCTATGAATGAATGCTACATTGATATTAACCAGGATTTCACAAAGGTAAAGAAACCACCAACTCTTTCTTGATATCTAGACTTATGTATGCAGCCATTCCCTGCACCGTAACCCCACACATTGGATAATGAACAAATATTTCTGCTTTAAAAAGAAAGATATCTTTAATCAATTGGCATAGAATTGTTTCAACGAGAGTACAGTAAAATAATAAATATTTGTCAGTGTCCAGATCGTCATCAATTCAATCATCTGTCGCTATTTATTATGTGATCCCCGTTTTTGTTGTTGCCTTGTAAAGCTTTGCTCTTGTACGTTCGTTCTTTCTATTTCTTTTCTATCCATGGTCGTTGTTGTTCGCCATACTGGACCCATGAATCCCTCGTATCAAATGACCATTAAATAGAGGGATTCATAGATCGTGGTGGCAAAGTATATGAATTAGAAGAAGCATCCTTTGAATCACAGTTGACTCGATTCTCGAATCAAAATTCAGGCAAACATTTTTAAGCTGCGACGAAAACAAAGAATCCACCATTCAGTCGACTGTGAACTGAAGGGAAAATCAAATTTTTTAAAAAAAAAGAAGAACCATACAGGTATCAAGTGTTAATTAATTAATTTCATTCAATTTAGGTACATCCCTTCTACACGGGGCCAGTAATGCCCCCCAATGGCACACGCCGGATGTCCACTGGCGCAGGAATGCAATCAGTCGGCAGCAGATTGTCCAGCCAAACGCAGTCCTCGCACTATGGCTACGGCCAGCATACCGGAAGCGGAAGGATCATGCCAAGAAGCGGTTCAGATCAGCATTTACCCCGCGTCGATTACACCAGCATCACCACACCTGCTCGACACACTCTTCTTAGATCCAGCTTAAAATCAGGTACACGATTCTCTATGCAGTACCCTCGTCCGCCAATGGTGACATGATTTCTCAAGATCTTGGAGAGATTCTTCAGCAGACCTAGCGCTATGGTCGGGACTAGAATCTTTAGGCAATCTTAATTTCTTTAATTAATTTCTTCGTACCCTTTAGTACCGGCTATAACCTCTTTCATACCGAAGAAAATGAATGTTTGGTAACCATATATGCAAAAGGCTAATACAGATACAAGAATTCCCAAAAAAGGCCTAAAAATATATTCCTCCGAATAATAAAATTGGTTCACAATCGTCTCGTTTTTGTCCATCTAACAGGAACGTCAGCGTTAAGATATAACACAAGGTACGGGGCCCAAGGGGACACCACAACATCCACCCAGAGGCAAGGTCAATTCGGAACGTTAACCAGGAGGCATCGACCATCTTTGGATTATGCATCAGACACAGAGGCAACGTGCTCCAGTTCGCCGAAGTCTGCGTACTACTACTACAGGCACAATATGAACAATCCTCCGCAAAGTAGCGCCGTCTCGCACCTCGCAACATTGTCCAGGTCACAGATCGGTCAGAGTTCCTCGGGTTTGAGATCGAATTCGTTGCCACGGAGTAGCAGAACGTTGCCACAGCAGCCTGGTCTCAGGACTGGACTTAGTACAGTAGCATCCGGCCTGATCGATCAGGAGGACAGCGATGGCGCGTTGTCTGCCCCAGAATTGCCTTCCATCAGGCGCGACAGAGGTGAGGACAAGATTAAGGATCATTAGGAGGGCCAGTTCGATTATTCATTAACAATTTATTCGTCCATGTTTCCATTGCTGCCCGATGACAGGGAGAATACCGTCATCGCCCAGTGTGTTCACGTCAGACGAGTATCGAGCATGGCTGAGTCGAACGCCAAGCACCAGCGCTCTGTATGAACAAATTAGAGCCACTACTACTAGACCGCCACGTTACACTTACAGCGCAGAGAACATCCATGCAGCCGTTAATCAGGTAGACACTCTGTTCATCATAAAACTAGGGATCCTCCTCATATGATTTGTTTGTCAAGAATAGATTATTACCTATTCATTTCTTGCTTTGAATTCATTTACAGGGTGAATACGGAAGCTACGGAGCGTACAGGCCACTTTCTAGTACCTTGGATCGCTTGTCAACGAGGTCAGCCTCCGCTCAGCAAGTGAACCTAGCCAACCTGAGGGCCTCGACAGCAATTAGCTCAAGCTGCCATCGTGGAGCGGGGAACCCGAGACCAGCCTCGGTCGCCTCGAACGCCAGAACGACCCTGAGCAACCAGAAACCGTCGTTAAGCAGCACAACTGCCCAGAGGGCCACTTCCGTGAGGAGAATCAGGAACCTGTTGGACCTGGAGTCCACGCGAAGCATACCCACACCAACGCCTACCAGAACTCAGGATCAAAGACTGCTAGATATTAATCCTGCAGGTATACCATCCTTCCACCATACGAGCTGTGATCTTATTCCGATTTACAAGCACAGCCCGGTGAGTCAAGTTTGCTTGTCCGAGCTTGAACATACTTTGCTTCCAGAGTTCCTCAAGTATAAAATAGAAAAGCCACCCACCGTGGGTACCCCGAGCTCGACCAGCTCTCTCCTGAGCTCTCTCGGCGAAGCCAGCGGCGGCGATCTGGCGAGTGGTGTCAGTGGGCTGCTCTGGGTCCATCTTCTGGCAGGCCGTGGCCTTCGCTCGACAACGTCCTCCTCGGCCGCGACCACACCCTCCACTCCATCAGGTCAGCCCAATTTAGGTACGTTCGGGAGTCTGCACATCCTTCAGAGGTTATATCCACTGCACACCCTAATATAGCTAGTAGGAAACTCGACCAACACTGTACACTTTGGTTACTCTTTTTTTGGGGGGGATAGGGGGTCCGTACGTAGATCCTTCTAACCTAAACTCTCGAATGTTACGGAATATACGAGAATAAAATTTAACACGGTTGTGGAATACTAATTTAAGTTCAGACTTGATACAAAGCTCTCAGAGATAGGAAATCCTGTGGAAAGATTGAAAGAAACAGTAAAGTATTTTCGTTGCCCTGTACCAAAAACAAAAAACAGCTAGTTGTGGCTTGAGAGACCTGTACTGCGTGCTGGAGTGCGACAGGGTGCACAAAGCCAGGACAGTGGTGAGAACAGGGGACTTAATGTTCGACTGGGACGAGACCTTCGAGCTGGACCTCGTTGGCAACCGGCAGCTAGACCTTCTGGTCTACTCCTGGGACCCGCAGTACAGGCACAAGCTCTGTTACAAAGGGTCGGTACATTTGGCCACGCTGCTGAAAGAGTCTCCGGTTCATCATCTGGCTGTTAAAGTCGAGCCACGCGGCACGATCTACTTAAGACTGCAATACACCGATGCCCAGCAGACGTTCAGGAGAAGAGGACTTCCGGTCATATCTCTGGCCACCAGAGTGGCGCCACTTTTCGGCGTTGA
Organism: Nomada fabriciana; assembly: GCA_907165295.1. NCBI lineage: Eukaryota > Metazoa > Arthropoda > Insecta > Hymenoptera > Apidae > Nomada > Nomada fabriciana. The sequence continues at coordinate 8,505,815 of OU015699.1, read as the reverse complement.
TCTCGATACAGTGGTACGTCACAGTCTCGTGGTCCTTCAATTGATCCAGGTCCCGTCAACTTTTACCCAATAATTAAGCTCCCTTCTTTGTTTAATTCAGGTGAGTCGAGAAAGTAAAACTGGCGGAGTTCCCGGTGGGGTTTCCACTGCTCTGGCGATGGGCGTTCCAAACGTGCCCATCATCGTGTGGCGTTGCGTCGAGGAAGTCGAAAGAAGAGGCCTCGACATTATTGGTAAAGCGATTTTATTCAATTCGAGTAGTATAGGTCAACGATTACGGTCCGACAACCCTGGAATTCACTTTTGAGGGCTCTGTAACATTTGTATCTTTCGACGCAGGTCTGTACAGGCTCTGCGGGTCGGCCACGAAGAAGAGGATACTTAGAGAAGCGTTCGAGAGGAATGCTCGTTCGGTGAATCTGTCGCCTGACAATGTGCCAGACATCAACGTCATTACTGGTAAAGTTTCTTGAGCTACTGCATCATCCGGTTAATCGAGAGCCTGCGGCTACGTGACGCATTTGGATGAATTGAAAATTCTGTTTCCAGGGGTGTTGAAGGACTACTTGAGGGAACTTCCAGAACCACTCTTCACCAAGTGCCTCTACCAGATGATGGTCGACGCACTGGCCGTCTGTCTGCCAGACGATCCGCAGGGAAATGCGAAACTGATGTTCAGCATACTCGACTGTTTGCCTAAAGTGAACAGGGTTCGTGTCTGCCATTGAAATGATTCTGCCTTTTCTACAGACCCTTTGGAATAAAACGAAGTACACTAATGCTCGTTGTTCAACAGTGTACGTTGATCTACTTGCTGGACCATCTGGCCATGGTGGTGTCGCAGTGCAACAAAATGTCACCGGCAAGTTTGGCAGTCTGTTTCGGGCCAGTTCTAATGCTGCACTCGGAGGAGAATGGGCCTCATCTCGATTTCCAGCAACCGATCGCGGTGCTCAAGTACCTGCTGGAAATTTGGCCGGTTAAGTCAGGTAATGTCGTCATTTCTAACAACCATCCTGAAGTAATAATTAGTCCCGAACATTCGTACATCTGTGTGCAATTATTTCTACAAAAATTATCGAACTTCCAAGCAAATGGACAAAATTATTCTAGGAGCTAAATGCATTTCTCTCTTGACTTATCGGTGTAAACTATTCGAAACAATGAACGTCCTCCAGAGATATTGCGAAACAGCTGTCTCGCCGTTACCTTTAGCTTCCAGAATAATGTTGCCACGAGTAAAGTTAAAATTCGGCCCGATGAATGAACTGAACCAGAAGAATAAGAGCCGAATAATCAGCCACTCATTTCACAGACAGTTCGGAAGATTTCTTCAGTCGCTTCAGCGCTACCTCGAGTTACGCAAGCAGTCGAGCACAACAGCAATCAGCAGCAAATGCTGCAACAGCAGCAACAGGCCCAGCATCAGGCCCAGCAACAGCTGCAGGGAACATTGGGACGCACAGGGCTGCCCTGGCAGCCTCAACACTCACTTCATCAACAGCCCCAAACTACGGTACCAACCGCAGCCCTCGTGCAATCCACTCGTCCTCCACCCCCGGTCAAGCCTCGACAGGTCAGTACTCCCTTTTTCACGCTTCTACTTTAGCTGTGCGATGTTCATACCATTTCTCGCCATTCTTGTTATCCCTCCTCTGTACACATTCTCTATTCACTCTGGAGGTAATTCGATTGAACGAGGAATTTAAATGCGTCGAGAAAATGGAAAAGCGTAGAACGAATTGTGTTTGGAAATATATTGATTAATTGATAGAATTATTGATAGAATCGAATCGGAATTGTAGTGTCCGAAGGAACGTGCTATTCGATAATCTTTTCATTTATTGTTGCCGCTTGTTTCAGATTTCCTTAATGTATCGTAGAGATTGATGTAACATTGATGGGAGTACAGAGGGATGGACAGAAGGAAGGCGGAAGAAACTTTTCTGGTCTGACGTTTGATCTTTATTTTATTTTATACAATAATATAGTTAGAATTATTTATGAATGAAAGAAAGGCCAGGAAAGTTGAATGAAACGCTTCAAAAAAAAGAAAAAAGAAAAAAAAAAGAAAAGAGAAAAAGATTGGACAATTGTCGTGTGGCTCTCCGCTTGTTACGTCCGTGTACCACCTACTGTCTGTGCATTATCTGAAGCGTGTGTGAACAGCATGGTAGGCAAACTATGGACTCTGTTCTCTCCCTTTATCTTTCATTTTTTCTCGCCTGCGCAGAACAAGCCCTGTCGAGTGCTTTCATAATTTCAAAATCATTCGTGGCGCACAAACAGTGAAACATCCGTTTCATTCATTTACTCATATTCATTCATCTGCGTTCGTTCATTCATTCATTATCGTATCGTTTCCTCTTTTACTTTTTAGGTTAAGTCCCGAGGACCCTTGCAAATTGTTCGTCATTTGCAGCTATCCATGTCATCGTTCCGATATATTTTGTCCATCTTAGATCAATTTATATTTCCGTATATATATATACATATTGGGTCTCGAGCCTCAACAGGGGAATTTTTTTTCCAACTCTACATGCATGGGCCAATGCCGCTATCCAAGATGGCGGAAGATTATTGAATGGAATGCCGCATATTTGATTTCAATTGTATTATTTGCAAGGCCTTTGTAAAAAGGTTTAAGGCTCGTCCAATATTGCATAGATTGTTTTCTGTTCCATCGAGTGTCGTGGTGCTTGCGATCGCAGCCGAACAGTTTGCAACAGTCACAAACCAGTTCGTGTACATACGTGAGACCCGAAAGGTCGAGACGTCCTTCGTGCATGCCCTTCGATGTCTCTCAGTACTTGGTTGCCTATCGGTGTGAACGGTCGTTCGCTTATGATTTCTCTGTTTCACTCTGCGCCAGTTCTCACGACGTCTTTCACATTATTATAGTGACGATTTACGTTGTTCTTCTTTATCTTTTTTCGTTTTGGGCACGTATTCTTCAGAGCAAGCGCAAATTGCCGGCTCTACCAAACCGCTGACAGCACAGAGACGCCGCTTCTTGCACAGGTATTATCGTTATTATCGTTTTCATTCGCGTTTTACTTGCGTACGTCAGCCTTTAGTTAAATATTCGTTCTATCACATGCATGGCCCGAACAACAGATACTTAACCATACCTCATTCTCGTCTCTCACACGTCAGTCTCATCGCATTCATTCCTTTGCACAGAGTGCTATCGTACACTGTTGTTAACGGCATAACCAAAAGAGTGCTCTGTAACCGTGTACATGGAAACATGTAAATCAGATTGCGAAGAATATCCGATCTTCGAGAACTTCGTTGGCGGGTCAAAGGATGTCCACAGTGTTAAATGTTCTTGGAGGAAACGACAATGAGTTTCCTACAGATTATCATATTTGTGTGGTTGAACGACTAGCGATGGAACACTTTGACCCTGCCTTGCGGTTTTCTGCTGTCTACTCCCGTTACAGACCCGTACTTAATTAAAACACAATCGAGCGTAGGAAGGCATAGGTAAAGCGATCCCTCTCGAGTACAATAATGTCACTTCAATTAACCGGCCACTTGAACTGCGATAGTCCGAGGGATCAGATTAGTGTTCCTAGCATGCTGCAATAATTGCACCTCGAGAGTCCGTCTTGTATCCAGTCAAGAGTATGTATACATCTTCCTAACCTTGTCGACGAGTAAGCCCTAACCTATTGTCTTCCACGAGACCAAAGGTGCTCCACAGCGCGCCGAGCTCGATATTAATCCCATACGTAATCCTGTTACTAATGCCCACCCTAGAATCAGCTTCGTTACATGCGAAATAGAATACCGAGAGGCCAATAACCTCTAACAGACAACTGCGTAGAGAGTCCAAGGGTTGTATGATTAATGTAAAACGACGCTGGTGGTACGGCGTCTCTGTTCACACAGGTGATAGTCTCGTCTCCCGGTTCACCTAGCAGTGAGGAGTCTGAAGCATCGCCGGAGCCGATTAACAAGAGCCTCCTGGGCGGCCTGGGGGGACTCGAAAAGAGCAACGAAGGGGCCACAGCGAACTCGACCGGCCCCGGCACTGAACAGATCACGCCTACGAGCAGCGTGGACACGGAAGAGGGCAACACAACGCATCCTGAAGAGGGTGAGAGGGGTGTCGAGGGTGACGCGGAAGCGAGCGACGACGACAGACATCAGCATGTGCCCAAGACGCATTAGAGTCTCTGCGAGGTGTAGGGTGTGCGCTCTGGATAGCTCGGGTGTCTCGTATTCAGCGACAACTCGAGACAACTTCTTCCCGATGAGAAGAAATTATGCTAATTGTTCGGAGTAGCGAAGCGAACCGTGTTGGGCATTAAGTAAATAGATACTTTATAGACGGTTGGAATTTATTCGAGGAGGAAAGACGGCGGGGAGATTGAATGGCTCGATTGTTAGTTGTTGAAGAAAACGGACTCAAAGTCTGCCTACTGTTTTCTCTGAATTTTATATTCTTCAATGTAGCCCGGTTACGACCGATCGAATATTATTGCCCAATACCGGTTGAAGCGTCTAGTCTGGTCACGTGACTCGTGAAGGAATATGGCGGATTTGAGAACCTGCTGTCGGCGCAGGTGTGCATGCCAGGTAGACTAGGTCGACACGTGTTGGTTTGTCAAGGCGTTGCTGCCCAATCAGAATAACATCGAATTTATTCACGGATCATCGAGGGCATCCTTGATCGATTTTGAACAGTGAACGAACGGTTCACTTAACTGCAGATCCCTGCGGCGTGTGTTGGCGTAAACTGAAGAGAGAAGAAACTAGTTTAGTCGCGTTGGCTGCCTCGACTTAGAAACTCGAGACTGGTCTTTGATATTTAATATTTGTGAGCTTCTTTGATATGTCATGTTTGCGAGGACTTGATCGGCGTTGAATTGTCTAGCGAAATTAATCTCTTCTGTTAGGAATATTATTATCGCACTGTTGGCTGTGTTAAGAGGAGTTTCCTTTGTTGCGTGACGTTGTGTTTTGAAATGTTTATTCATGTTTTAATCGGCAGTCAACGCGCAACGGGGCCGAGTTTCGTCGCCGGACGTGCGATAAGGGCGGCCATATTGTTTCCCAAGAAACGACGCGCATAATGGGACCACTTGCGAGTATTCGTTAGAAAATCACCGCTAGGGGGACGTGATTCAAAATGGCCGACTTCGGCAACCTTGTCTACGTGTCGTTCATCTGTCGCGACGTGAGCTCAACACGCCAGGGAAGAGAACTGCGAACAAAAGAGTTACTCCTAGTATATTTGTTAGGGAAATCTCGCCTCTTTGGCTGCGGGAAATATCATTGTCACGGGCGAAACAGAGGTTCCTAGTTTGAAAGCTCGTTGCACGAAATCCCACTGCTGGACTGTTAGACGACTTCTTCGCAGTTGAACAGCCTTGATGAATTTTCGAGATCCTTCGAACCTTTCTTCGGGCACAAAAAACGCCGCGAAGGGGGAACACCGTCGACCTCCATCTCTAACGTCTATCCGGACCCAAAGGTCGCTGAAGAAATGATGCTACTCGCTGTATACGAAGCAGGCGGAGGCAAGAAGAGGCAACGAGTAAATAAATGAATATATACTGTTACGGTCCCCTGTATCCTAAACTGCACAAATCTATAAAACGACTGATACTATAATATCCAAGCTATTGAAACTGCTATAACAGGGGTTCTGGGGATGATTCCGCGATTCACAGCACACACCCTTAACGTCAAAGAGGCTCTACCACTCCTACGGTTGAATTTCCATGGGGTTCGGGTTATCTCCTGGCCGGTCGAGACTGATATCTCACAGAAACGAGTTCCGGATGCTGCAGAACAAGAAGGAGAAGAAGAAGAAAGGCGAGAAAGAACTGATCACACTGGCACTGGAAGAAACCTTGCACGCGACGAAGAAAGAAGAGAAAAGAAGTAACAAAAAAGGGAAGACGTACACACATGACACAACAGTCGGTTTATATACAATATACTATATATATATGTATGTATATATATACATATTATATATACACATATAGGCTAGTCACGATATACATGTGCTTTTGATAAAAAAAAATAAATAAAACTATTACTTGTAGCAGTTAGCTAGCCATGGTATACAAAACGCCAAGGATCCTGCGTCCACGTATACCCGCATATCCGAGCTGCAGAGACTGCAAAGAAGAAAATGAAGAAAATCGACGATGAGTGATAGAGAAATAGTGGCGCGGTACAGGTGCACGCAGACGAATAAGATTATACATAATATACATAACGTTCAGCGGCGGCAGGAGCCGAAGTACCGACTCCCAGACCTCTTGTACATGTTGACAATAGCAAAAAAACCGACGAACCGAGAGTTGAAGAGACGGAAGAAACGGAAGAAACGGATGGATAGGATATAGGAGCCAGAGGAGAGGGGTCGAACTCACCGAGAAACGATAATAATTACCAGTAAACGGTTAATTGTAACTTGTAAACGACTAAACGTAGCCAGTATTATATTGTGAACGTGAAGAAGATAATATTCGGATGGAACGAGCCGGGTGAGACCACCCTTGGCCAGGGTACTATCATTCCCCGGGGTTCGTTTGTTCTACGATCTCGTCGACAGGGACACGAGTGGCCACCATGTTCATTCTAATTATTGACGTTAGATATTATTACGGTTATAGATTTATCGCACGGTGTTTTCGTCTACGGAGGTTATGTTTGGCAGTTGGGGGCAATTTTTGTTCGGTTAAGTTTGCCGTCGTTGAGTTTCAAACGAGTACAGAGTTGATTGAGGAAGGTAGCTCTGAAATGAGCGAGGATTTTTGTGAGCCAGGATACACAGGTGGATGTATATTTCGTTCCGAAATTAATAGGATTATCCACTCGTTTCCCTGCGTGTGAATGCGATCTGTATAAATGGCATATATAATGTTATACATTGCAACAGCATTGTCCAATGAAACATTCGTGTAACATTCAATGCTCTCTGATTCCGCGTTAATTTAACCCTCGAAATTATTTACAAAGCGAATAGTTTTAACAGAAGGAAGAAAATAGTATTTCTTCTTCTCATCTCTTCCAAGGATTCATTTGAAATGGCAGCGGTAAAAAATGTGAACGAAACGAGGAAATTGCTTTTGAACAATTGGAAAAGAATTTATTGGATAATACTGTTACGACATTCGAAGTATATATGCATAATGTATTTACACGTACCGCGTATGCATACAAAAGTGCGCTCTCTTTTTTCCGCACAGTGTTAGTTTAAAATTGGCGGCATCTCGGTAGAGGGTGTCACCAGGGGGCGGTGTTTATTTCGCGTAGCCGAGAATCGAGGATCATTGTATAGCTCAGTGTACCATAATTCGCATAACCATAATCTAATCGTATCGAAACCCCGACTGTTCGACTGTCGTTCGATGTGCAAGCGCGATGGGACGTTGGATAATATTCTCTTCTCTTCGAGATTTTCTTTCGTTGTAGAATATTCGTTGAAAAAAAGAAGAAAGCAGCAAACAGGGAGAGAAAAGCTGTTGATAGTTGTTAAATATAATACAGTGCAAAGCAGCTGTAATAAATGCAATTAAATGAACGAATTGGCTGGGGGATTTTGAAAGATATATAGTTATTGCAGATCATAGTAACTTCACTCTAGTGACTATTGAAAGAGAAAAGAAAAATTGGGTTTCGTCATATCTTTTGAGACAAATTTATACTTTGTTGGCGAAGTTTGTTTCGAGACGAAGAAGAAAAGAATCCTGACGTTCCTCGACGTTCCTAATTTTAATAATAACAAGGAAATAACTCAGTACCATTAATTAATATTATACGTGAAAGCACACTGCCGCAATTTTGTATGATTGACTGTTGTTATATATACCTATACCTACATATATTACGCTACGTATACATAATTATTAATTGAGACTTGAATAGGAACGATTGATACTTCTCCGACAAAAGGTTTCCAGATCATAGAGGGAGAAAGATCTCTGTAATTTTCCATCCATTTTTAATCCTTCAATTCATTCAACGTACTGCAACAAATTCCAATGTATCGAGAATAAGAATAACGTAATATTAATATAATATATCGAATATAATCATAATTTCTGGATGGTTCGAATTGCCTGAACAATTATTTGAGGAGTGAATTGAACACGATTTAAAGGGGATGCTGTTTTCTTCGTCGAGTTTTGAATTCAATTTAAATTGTACGAAAGGATGATACGCGTTCATTTGATTTATGACGGATCCGGGAATATTAGTACAAAATTCTTAAGGCATTAAAGTGGCAGATTAACTAGCTGAAAGCAGGATAAGACAATCAATTTTGAATAATAATTAAGCAGCTACTAACACCATCCTTAGTTAATCTGTGGCAAAACATTTTTACTTCAATGGGAAATGACAGGTTACCTTATTATGGCCTGGAGATCCTTTGAAAGACATTGTATCACCCCGAGGCAACCCCCTGAACGAAAAAAGTTCAGCAAAAGGACTAAAAAGTGTTGATATATGGTATAAATTCGTGCTCTCGACTTCTCCGATTCCTTCCCACCATTTTGTCCCTATTTACATATGTCTCTTTTCGACAACTCGTGCGTTTTATTTTATTCTCGATTCTTCATGCTGTTATCATGTCTAACTCAATTCACATTCTAACTTCTCTCGTCCCTGTTACATAATTTTCTTCGCAATTTAAAGCTCATCACAACGACACTTTGAGGAAGGAGAAAGTCGAGGGTCGCAATCATTTTTTCTTCTTTTTTTTTTACATTTGCGAGATTTCTGAAGTTAAAGAAAAGGGAGGAGGGAAAAATGGGTGAAGGAAACAAGGACGTCTTAATGTCGATAGAAAGATCTAATTTTTTATTGTGCTCGCATTACCTGATTCTCTTGCGCAAAAGAAAGAAAACATGGCGTACTTCATTGAACACAACCATATATCACGAACCTTTCTTCCGACGAATTTTTTGCGTGGAAAAGGAAGGGAGATAAATGATAACCCAGCGGCTTGTATTTTCTACCGTGGCACACACGTTCTTCGTGCGATTTTATTCTTCATCATGATAACCCCGCGATATTTTATAGGCTGATTATTTTGATAAGCTCGAGTGCGTCTTTTCCCGGAAGTGGAGGGCGTGTTTGCCCTCTGCTGGTACGCGTCTCATTGAAACAGAACCGTCGAGTTTTCGTTCTAGTTGAAGGGGAGAAAGAAATATGAAAAGCATCGAAGAAGGGATGCTGCAAGAAAAAATAAAGTATACTACAGAAAAGAAGAAAAGAAGCAAAAAAGGAACCATTAAGGAAATTCGAGTATAAAGGAGAGGTATTGAAAAAGAAGAAATGAAGAATGCTTTGCAGCTGAGGGAGCAGAGTTTCTTCGAAAAGAAGAAACGCTTCGCAAATACTTTATTCGATGTTTCAGACGAAGGAAAAAATGTTTTTAACGACCAGTGACGCATCCTGAAGAGATAACGCGAACGGTACATGATACTGCAATTTATACAAAGTTTTTATGGGGTGGGTTTTAAATTGTTACCACGACGGTTCTGTTAATTAATTTCGCACAATGGTAACATTCCTGAGGTAAAGTCCCGCGTTTTCTTCAATGATTCGTTCGTACCAGCGTCGTTTCTGATTTCCCCTTATACAGGTCTTTTTAAAAATCGTCAGATCCTAGCGCTATAACATACATATACATATATTGAACTACGTATATACGATGGACCACGTTTGTCATACTGAAACGTTTCTAAAAAAAAAACACAAAAAATATGTGCGTGAGAGGGAGAGATTGAGAGAGTTTTTCCATGACTTTTCTATGATTTAGAGGCAGATAAATAATGAACGGGTGCAATTGTTTCTCTCGTACCCCCGAAGAAGAATTCAATTTTCCTCGTGAAAGAAAATTGAACAATAATATGAATATATCTATCGACTTTCTAGGACTAAAAGAAAAACAGGAAGAAATTCTTGTAGTTCACGTCGTATAGTTTCGAACTGTTCCTCGGAAGTCCTCGAATCGTCGCAAGGTTCACGAATGTGTTCCTTTTCTCTTCTTAGTATACTTAAAATCGTCGTCGAATAACTTTCTTCCTCGCCGAATTTATTTCTTCACTTTCTACGTATATCAATTTCAAGGAACAACTTCCACAATGGTGGATTTCCTAACCTAATAAAAAGGAAGAAATATTTTACTCTTCGCCCATTCACCGGAACAAAAAAATCTAAGATTTCTCTATTCCCCAAAAAAAGAAGAACATTCCACGTCACTCTGTTCCAACGAAGAAGAAGACAAAACAAGCGAACTTATGGTATGGATCAGATATCAAACGACTGTGAATTCTTCGGAAACAGAAGAAAAACGAGAATGAGGAATAGAAAAAACGAGCAAGCTCAGTGAACCTCGAGACGATTCCCAAGCAGCTTGGCTACGATTTACGTTGGTCTTCCTTCGTCCTTCCGGAAGCATTAAACGATTAAACAATCTTCTGGACATATAAATATATTTATATAGACATTAGAGAAGCCAGTAAACAGAGGGGAAGAAAGTAAAACGAAAGGAAGAGATCGAATTCCTCGAGCCGCCGTTCACCATGACGTAGACGTAGAAACGACGAACTTCATCATACTCCTATAAATCGGTGCTCAACGAGTTGATACAGCCATCACACGGATAATATAGCAAGTAGCTGGCCAGTAGCGACGAGTCGATATATCAGGAACGGTGAGACAGACAACTTTTCAATCATCGGACGAAGCACAACGAGCCAACCAATGTGTTTATCACGACAGAAGGGGAAGAAGAAGAAAAGAAGAAAACGATCAGAGGAGAAGAACGCACGTATGTTCTATTTCGATCGTTTTATGAGCCACAGATCTCGGGGGATTCGAGACGTGAAGCTGATTTCTTCAGTGTCGAAGAAGCAAACGAATAAAGAAGATATACAGAAAGGTTGATGAAAATGTGGATTAGAAGCTTGTAAATAAGTAGAAAGGGTCTCGTTCGTCACGTGTTTGGACTTGGTCTCTTTGGTAATACTGTATTATTCTACTCGGAGGGAAAGAAGAGAAGAAGAGATATATAAGAAGTATACACAGATGATCCATATGGTGTACAGTGTTTTTTCGTATTTCGTTCTATACTTTGGTTTTTTGGTGTCTGTAGAGAGATAAGAGCGCCCCAGAAGGTCTGGGTACAATTGTGCTTAAACGTAGAAGAGTATAGCTTCTCTTGTATAATTATGTGAATTACAAATAGAGAGACATTTATCTCCTGGAGTCGCTGCGAACACATATCTGGATTCAGAGTTCATTATGTCGAAGGAGAGAATGGAATGGGTGACGGATTGTTGGTTACGTATTTAATCGTGGGCCATTTTTTTGTATTCTGTTATCTTAAACAATTTTAGTACAGGAAATTATTCCTGATATTTTCTGGAAAGACTATACTTATCTATGAACAGTAGAGAGAAATTGTTATGTAGTATAAATATCTCCTTTTCTTTGGGGCCTGGAATTATGGTCTTTTAGAATATGTTGCATTTCTTCTTGTTCATTTAACAATGCGTGTTTTAGGGGCCCACGATGGTTAGGGAATAATTTAAACAATCCGTCGATCAAGGTTTCTTTTTAACTTGATCGTTTCCATCCTTCGTCGAGCAGGGGCGTAACTAGGTCGTAGGTTTTACCCTAAAAGCTTTCATCGTCCTACATATCATAGAGAAGAGAGGAGGAAGGGATCCCTTTATTTCTGTGGTGAAGAGATGGGCCTACGAAAGAGAAATTCTTCGGGTTCAGCGGAGTATTTAATAAACGAAGAAGAAGAAAAGAAGAAGAATAGAGGAAAAGGGGAAAAGGGGGGAAAAAAGAAGAAATAAAAGAGGGCCTCTAATATTTGATAGGGAAACGTGTCGCGTTTCGAGACAAACGAGAAACACGCTTTTTTAGGATTAGTCGCAGCTTCGACCTAGCCCCCCCCCCCCAAAAAAAAAGAAATGTAACTAGGAAGCACAGTGCATACTGTTGCCTTCAAATTATTAACCTTTCTCTTAATTATCACGAACTCTGTTTTTTATTTACATAAAGGGCTAATTTTATTTTCCAATTGAAATTAGTGGAATTCTATTCTTTTTTATCGGTATGGAATTGCCAGTGAAATTAATCCTTCCATTTTGTTATCTTTAGTAATTGATAACGAAGTACATTCGTGTGTCATTAATCTTTTAACATTCCTCGAATAAATGTTGAATTAAAGTTCGCGAGATTGGATTCGGAATCATTTGAACGAGTTCTCTGATGATAACGAAGAGAAAGGAGTATCGATGCAGCTCATCGAATCATTCAGTTCTTCGACATATCCATCGTCTGACCTCGTATTTTTCATAAATCAAGATACACGACATGCACACCCCCATCTCTATAAGTATCGTCGACAAATTATTTTCATAGCTCGACTCATTCGATATTTACTATCTACTCGCAGTATTACTGACGATCGATTTCTTTTTTAATTTTTGTTTTTCCCTCTCTTTTAAACAAACATCCCGCGAACCTTTTTGTACAAACGATTTACAAATTTTTTACAGCGCGAATGAGTGACAATTGCGAATTTTTCACATCATTTCCTTTCGTCTGTTCTTTTTGTTCTTTCTTTCTTTCGAACACAAACATTCCTATCGCTTTTCAATTGTTTGACAATAATCTCGACTGATGAATACTTAGAACGATAAATAACTGAACTTTACAAAGGGGAAACTGGGTGTAACGATATTTAAGATAAAACATGGAAAAAAAAGAAATAGAAGAGGAAGAAAACGAGTATTAATTGTTTCGAAGTTGCGAGAACAATTAAGGTGACAATTTGTATTTCAGCGAACGTTCTAAATTCATTCCACGTTTATTGATCGACGATTTTTGTAACGCGCAAATTGATTTACATTATCATTTAGACGAATTAATATTTCATAGGAGTTTCTACGACAACCAAAACAAATGAGAAAATAACAAAAAGAGAAAACAACATGTACATATAATCGATGCTTGGATCGTTGGATCTCCACACGTAAATATCACTGTCAATCACTGTCAGAAATGAAAGGGGCAGAGTTACGAAGCTTACCATTATTTAGAGAGGAGCCTGTGAATCTCTCTGTTAGCTGAAAATAGGATGATTGGGTAATTGCAATTCACTTGTTGTATCATACACCATAGCCGAAGGAAATTAATTGGACGTTGGATACGCTTACGAACGAACTATCGTTAAATGAAAATCAACGTCGAATGGTCTGGAATCCAATCACTCTGGATACATAAGAGAGTGTAAAGGAAGTGAATGGTTTAATTTGTTCCCCTTTATTCTGCCTGTTGAATGTTGTAATCCAACGTGCAACTAATTTCCCCAAGAATACACTTAACCTCCATTGAAGAACGAATGCGAAACGGTGACGGTAACGAATGTGCGTGTATGGTTGAAGAACGGAAGAATGTGAAGACGATACGGGAAAGCCAAGCGATTCAGTCGCCCAGAGAATTGAAAATTCTATGTCTATAAATATATTTACAAAATCGTGTGGCGTCGTGGAAAGTGAATAGATCGGAAGAACGAATGAACGAATGAACGGTGGAACGAAACAGAGAGCGAAGAGGAGAAAACTAGTGGCTGGAAGCGATTAGCGTGAACGAGGACAAAGACAGTTAATTGAACAGTAAGAATATAAATAGTAGAATTAACGAGCATCGAGAGAAGGTATAAATATTAATTTGCAATGGAAAACGATTGTGAAGAGAGTAGGAAGAGAGAGGGAGAAGAGTGGAGGACAGTGGTGTGGGGGGGAAACGAAGAATGAATGTTTTGTGCGAACAAAAAGAAAACAGAAGAATTAACAAAGTCATGAGTTATAAGAGCGTTTAATTAAATAGTAAATCAACTGGAACGATTGATCCTCCAATCGAAGCTGCTGAACGGATCCAAAGAACGAGTGTGCGTCCAAACAGTATGAATGATCAAACAAAAGTGAAAAATTATATAAATATATATATATACAAATTATACTTATAGAACAAAATGGAGGAGAAAAGAAAGCAACTATCATTGATCGCTATATCAAGCAAGTAGATATATATATATTTATATATATATGAATATAAATATATATATAATTGAAGAATATATAGTAGCGTGTCGGTATAATTAATTACGATTTGAAAAAGCGCGCGTCGCGGCGCGCCAACATTTAAATACGCCCATTGACCGCTTATGCGAACCAGAGAATTACTATGAAAGACAAAAAGAGAAGCATCGATGAGAGTGTAAAAGCGAAAGAATCGTTCTGGAACGGAAAGTGGACGACAATGCGTGTTTACTGTGTGACAGAGTCAATTGTAAATGCGGTCGGCTTTTTCTTCTTTTGTTTGTAAAGTTTTCCTTGCATCCGGATATATTTTTCTAGTCGTCGATAACGTCGTTTAAAATTAGAAGATAATACGAGCACGTTTTGGTGGACAGTTGTCCATACAGTGACTAGGGAAGTTTGTATTTATGTTGTAGATACTTGTAGAGTTACCGAGACGTCGGGGAGTTCCCCCCGGTGGGGGGAAAGTTACTAGACGTGCGTTCGATGAAAATTGTTTGTTATGTTTGTGATAAAAGTTTGAAAGCCGAGCGCAGATTAAGAAAGTGTGAAGCACAGTGCGCGGATTAAGGAGAAGAGGGGAAAAAAGTTAAAGAACCTCAACACCAAAACGAAATGGAATTTCCTGCAATACAACATAGATTAGATCAATTATGGGAATTCTTTGTAGCTAGTGATTAAAAATATTCGTATTCTTCGCTGTTCTTGCGTGTCACGCGTATACGTTTGTCCGAGTCGCTTAGTAAGTCCGCATAGTAACGAACGCTCTCGTGATAAAAGATAAAAAAAACAAGAAAGATATAGGGATACAATGGAAAAAGAATCACTACGAAGGATTGACGGTGTTTTTCGTTTCCTTTCGTCGTTACGTTTGAGTGTAACGTAAGCCAAGCACGACGAGTGAAAAGGAATTTCCGCTTTCGAGGACTGACTTTTTTTATGTCGTTCTAAATAAATAAATAAATAAATAATTGTAATAATAACGATAATGGTAACAATAATATTAATAATAATATTGATAACGATGATATAATAATAATAATGATGTGCGTTCGAATTGCTAATAATAATAATATTAATAATAATTATTATTAATAATAGATATACTTTAAGGCACGTTTTCACCCGGCGTGCTTGGCCACCGTGTCGTGTTTTCCATTGTTTATGACGAACAAAACTTTATTGCGTCGTAGATATTTGTTAAACGACTGAGAAACGATTAATTACAAAAAAAAGGGATAAAACCTTTCACACTCGAACACCCGATTACAACGATATCATGTACCGACGTTTTTCAATTGCTTTTTGCAGTACAACAGAAGTGTACAAAGTCGTCTAGGAGGAAAGACATATATGGTGTAGGAAGTTTCCTCGTGTTGCTAGATGTTGCGTGCGAATATTGAACACGAATATAATTAAACAACGTAGGTAAAATGTTGTTCGAGTGAGAAGGGTTAATTAGTTACTAATTAGCCAAGAATCGGTCGATCTGTAGGGACTTTATTTTCATTTAGTTGCACGATCAGTTGGCTGCCAACATAATCGGCAATACTAACAAATAATCTAGTTACATTTTTAAGTGTATTATACTTTGTATGATTCATAAAAATGATTTATTAGAGAAAAATTCTTTACACCATCGATTATAGGTGGCAGCCAAAGAATGAAAATACGATGCTTGATAGCGAATCGATAAATCTCGCGCAAATGAAATGAAAATTAGATATGTAGGGTTATGAAGTCGCCGACTCCGGTGATAATGTAGTCAGTGTTAAGTCCAAACTAATTCAAGAGGAAGGATCGACGATGCGCGCGATCGTCGATCGATTATAAATCAACAGTAGACATAGTAGAGCGTGACAATTTCAGAATGGTAGTACTATCGTTGTTCCGTTGATTGTTTTAATAGATTTTATTGTGCCGTGACCGCATCGCGTGCTCTTGCTAAAAACGTTCGTTTTAATTGCTAAGAATAAACAATAAATAATTGACTTATTAATGTATCTCCATTCTTGATTTACTAGAATGCTTTCAAATACGCCGTTAATCGCCCGTGGAAAATAATTCGGAGGATTGACAGAGTTCGTGATAGAAAAACTAGGGATTTTCCTTTGTAATTTACAAGGAGCAGGGTTGCCTTTAAATTACGAAGATGCAACGGGGAATCTAGTCAATTAGATGATCTTCTAGGGTATTTTCCTCGGGCGACAGAAGCAACTATTTAATTATTCCCAAATGTTATCGTTCAATAATCATGATTACAAAATCAATTTTTCTTATATTAATCAATATTTCGAACTTCGTGAATTGTACTCCATTGAGAAGAATATAATGAAAATCAAATCTTCTGTAATTCTGTCTTCAATAATTAATTAAATATTGTTCGAAAGACCGTGTTTTATGTAAATAAATTTCTATTGGGAGTTATTCTTTTAGGGAGACTAAGAACCGGTTCTACCAACAGTCAATAATGACAATATGCATAGTTGGTACGTTCGCTAAAAGTTCCCCGACCGGTTCTTGCCACCTGAAAGAATGAATTCCTCAGCGTGATCAATATCGATTAATCGTAGCGCAAGCCGATAGGTTACGAATCACCAGTGAAACACAAAAGCGAAACAAAACTGATTGCAAGGTCTCACGGGACGCGGCCACGTCTAGCCAGGACTATTTTTCTAAGTTGCAAAGCATAATAAATTAACAATGTTGCATTATCGTTATTAGAGTATATTAACAGTGTACATTGATATTTTAACTAGCCGAATAAGTATGAGATAATGTTACAAGTATAGTAAACGAGCTGCATATATTATACATATACATATAAATATGTAGATATTTGGTTGCGATCGTCGACTATCGATTAATCGTGCCGGTTCGCACTTGTGGTCGATACACGCGTGCGCACTGCGATGCGCCATTAGCCTGATATATTAATTGAAATTGAAACGAGAACAGTAATTGTATCACGAAGAGGAAAAGAGAAATGTTTTTTTCGCCAATCGAAACGCCCCGTTATAAGTTCCAGCGTCGATCGATTCATGATCCAAAACGATACGATTAATACGGAGAAAGAATTCCTAGATTGCGCGTAGACACGGCGCTGGAACGCATAAATGAGCGTACGCGTCTCTCTGCGACTGTATGCATGATTGTATGAATGTGTGAAGTAATACGAACACGGTTCTGATACTCGATCAGAGGACAAGGAGAATTAAACCAAAAAAATAAAAATAAAAATATGAATCGTTCTGTCAGTCACCTCACGTATATTATACAATGTCATAATGCTATGCTGCCATATGATATAAATACATGTCTACGATAAGGAGTATATTACTAAAAAAACATTATAAATAAATATGTTATAAGTAATTACACAGTGGTTGAATCCATTTTAACCCAACGAATCTTTTATCCCATACTTTTAAGTCCGTTTTATTAAAAATTCAAATTAACAATAATACAGTTTCAAATCTACCGCCCTGGCGTAGTGCAGATTCTTAGGTTAGAAAGCTCGTCGCGCGATGGCGCTTCGTTCGCGCCGGAATACACCGCAGGTTGTGCCACCAACGAAAGCAGAGTCAGTGATCGATGCGCCCTCGCGTAGCATAACATGACGTCGCCTGTGTAACTCAGTCTAACCTCACTTTTTCTAATGTCTAGAATTTTTCGAAGCTTTTTGGGGAACGCGCGAAGCGTGCAACGTTCTATTTTCGTACGTTCCGTCATCGTGTGATACCCGATTTCTCTCGGCATTCGTACCTCGCCGACCGTGAAACCCTATTCCGTCGCAATAACTTTGCACCAGGAGGTTATGATCGTCTTTCGTTTATTGTTTATCAGGGAATACATTTTTGTTCGAAGTGTACGTGTGGCTGGCATGTAAACATTCAAGTAACGAATTCCTGTGTGGCGTTCGCAAATTTACTATTTCGTTCACGTATTTTTCTTATTCACAGATACCGTTAACATCTGCACCGTGCACAACTGAAACCTATGTTTTATTATGAAGCGACGTCAAAGAAGGCCCGTTTTAGAACTGAATCAATCGCAGCCCGGCTCTCACGGCGAGCACACACAAAGTAAATATGGAACTATTGTTCATTTCGGTAGAGCCTTAGTGGTCTCTAAAGGCGTACACGATCGGAGAACATTCCGTTGTCTGCGGACCTTTGATTTCTGTACAGAATGAACAAGTATTTATTCTTGAAACGTTAATCGTTGGTGTAGATTCCGCGCGATGTATCGATCTTTCAATTCCATTCTAGATAAACGCAAGCATATGAACAACGATCACCATGAACAGAATGTGCCGGCGAACCCGTTGGCGAATTTGCTTTGCCATTACAATTCGGACAGCGACACGGAGGAGTCTAAGAAGGACTGTAAACTAGACGATCAAGTGAACAATTTTTTCAAGGCGAGCAGAGTTCCGCCGAGTTATTACTGGCCAAGGGATACGCCTGTATCTAATGAAAGTGTGTGTGTCGCAGGAAATTCAACTCATCGCGCCCAAGCAGCCGGACACGGACGAACCCGGCAATGCTGCCACGAATGCACAACCACCGCAGCATATAACCCAACAAGCGTTGAGTAAGATTCATTGGGAACGATTAGCATGAGTATCTTTGCGACACGTCGATTAACTGTGTTTCAATTCGTTCAGTGTGGAGGGAATGTTTGGACGAGTCGTCTGGGTATCCCTATTACTGGCACATAGAAACCAACGAGGTGACATGGGAGATGCCGGAGGAACTGCGATATTTAAAGAACAGCACGAAGGCAAATTCTGCTGCGAAGCCGCCTTCCACGCAAGAATCTCATTGGGTGGACTTCTCGTCTGTAACATGTAATTGCACACGTTTCGTGAGGTCTCCTCTCAGTTCCCTCCATAATCGAGCCCCCCTGACGAATGAAATATACTTTCAGACCAGCAATCTCATGAAAACATACCGGAGGGTATGATACCAAGGGAGGTGGTGGCCAGAAATCGCAACCGATATATCTGCAACGATGTCGCGCAAAAGCAGGACCCTCAAACTGATCACGACACGACCAACACGTCCGACACCATGGACAACGACTCCGACGACGGGTACGTTGAAGCAATATATTCCCTCTGTAACTTCGAGCCACGCTCTTGCGAAAGGAAAACACGAAAACCGATTATTTCAGGAAAATAGAAATGATAACTTCCTACGGCAGCGAGGAAAGCGACTCTGAAACCGGGGACGAGAAAGAGGCGAAGACCGAGGTGTCCCCAGTTGCCGAGCCAAAACGCAGAAAATCCGTATCGAAATCCAGGAAGACCGCAAAGGTCCCAGCGCCGGTGGTACAGCCGCAGCTGCCAGCCACCGTGCCAAACTCGACGCACGAGTACAAAGCGAACGAGACGACAGAAATCGACCTTGCGACTGACACGTTGGGCAGCAAGTCCGGGGAGGACACGGAGGCCAAGTACTTGAGACGAAGAAGTACTGAAGAAGTGGAGGAATGCTCTGACGCTGTTAGCAACGAGAGTCGGGGGTCGAAAGAGTCGTTGGCGACGAAGAATAACGTTAAACGGGTGGTGGAGTCCGACGTGGACTTTCGTGTTTCCTTGGTGCCCGGCTACGACGAGGATTCGGACGCCGAAGAAGAGTCCGAGGTGAAGCAGGAGAGGAAGGCTCTGTTCCCTATTCCTCAGACCGAGCAGATCGTGGAGATCGGTGCGACGCGTAAAATCACCGTCGACGAGAGTAGAACGACGGACAGCAACGACAGCGATACGAACGGCGAGAAGGGAAAAGTCGAGGAGCAGGACAGCGGAGACGTTTGCGACAGGCTCGAGATCAGAGAGGAGGCTAGCGTGAAGTCTGAAGAGGACTCTCAGAAGGGAAACAAGTTTCTCGATAATTTTCATGGACGAAATAAATGCTTCCAGAGGAAGAAACGCATCGCGTTCGACGGTAATACAATTATATTTCATTGCACAGTAATATTATCATTATATTTCTCGCTATTGATTCATTGTGACCTGCGTAATACTTCGTGCACAGTTCCATCCGTCAAGGCGAAGACAACCGAGGAGGCTGAACCGAGCAAACCAGAAGTACAGGTGCAACGGGAGGATACGAATTCCTGTGACGGTAATCCTGGTGAACCTGAGGCTGACCAGGGCGAAGAGTCTGCCCGTGCGAATGAAAACGTGGAGGAGAACACTCAGAATTCCAAGGACGGGTCCAACAATACCGACGAGGAGACGAGCGCCCCGGAAACTCAGAGCGACTCGAAGGAAGACGAGGCGGAGGTTAATTTATTGTCGCAGATAATACTAGAGAAGTTAAAATTCCTGTCGGAGGGAAAACCAGGCGTATCTCCGGTTCAGACGATGTCCATACAGTTACAAGTATAAATTGATTCGATGATTTCTTTTCGACGTTGTTGATTAACGAGACTGACAGTCCGGATAGTCTTTGCTGTTTGATATTCATTGATGTTATGTATTTTAGACACTGGTTATTGCTTGGGAAGCAGGTTGCTTAGAAAAGAATTACTTGCGTAGATGGTTGACTGACACTAGTCACGAATTGGAACGCTTGGAACAAGATGCCGCACCACCCGGATGGCTTTGTCAGTGGGATAGGTATAGTATACCATCTAAAATTTGTGTATTACTTCGTATAAATAAACATGAATCGTTTTCATACAAGACATCGTGTATGTTATACACGTCATTATTCTGAAAAGAAAAGAAAAGAAACAATTCTTCAAGTCACGTAATTCTCTTTGCGCTTATCATTACAGCGAGACACATTAAGGTCCCTTATGTTAAGTCGTAATTCACGTACATCTGTGTGCACTTTTTTTCTTCTATTTTTTTTTTTATCTGAAGAAATATTCTATCGAATTTACGTAAACGTTTTTCTTTCACTTCCAGCGCAGGGAACAAAATTTCGATATACACATTTTGATTCAACGAGTCGCGAATTATCCGTTGAGGAGGAAGGACTTAATCAATTTGATTTTTATCAATTTCAGAGTAAAACATTATTATAAATCCGTAAAGATTTTTCAGTGCGCTTAAATGAAATTTAAATCCGTTCGGGTGCAGGGTTTGTTTTCACATAAACTCGCACGAAACGTTTATATCGCGTTTTTCACTTTCACAAACCGTAATGAAACGTATAGGTCTGTGTTCAGAGTGGAGCCTCAGAGACCGTACGTGCAATTATCTCTTTAAAAACCGTGTACAAAGATTACGCAGAAGAATTGACGAACGTTTAGTGATCCAATGCACGAAGAGAGTACGTTGTCCAAATAATGCCCGAGTTTTCACAAGAGGCGAAACGTTCCAGTGATGTTGTCCATTGCGAGGAAGAGCCGTATTAAACAGCATAAAACTGTTGACAAACTTTTCATTCATTAAAAAGGGTTTACTTCGGTCAACGGGTCAACTTCGAAAACTAAATACAAAGATATATGTACCAGCAAGCGAATGGATTGCAAAATCTTGTGAGTGTTAAAACGACAAAAGAAAAAGAAAGGAGAACCTACTTGAGAAGAACATACTTAGTGCTATACGAAATCCTTGGGCCATACCAGACGAAGGAACACGGATTCCAAAGAAGCTGCTCGTCGAATAGATTCACAGTGAATCGATTGGAACAAGAGAAAGCGTAAAGCTGTTAGTCGAACATCAAAGTAACAATCCTTGGTAGCCAATCGTAATATCTGTGTGTTACGCGGTGTTTTCTCTTCTTATTTTACATTTCCAAACTCTCGTCACGTCACATTCTCTGTGCATATTTTTAAACACCATATATGTATGTATATTCATATATATACATTTATATATACATATGTGCCTGTATCTATAAACGTGATTGATTTTCTTGTCTTAAACACCTCCAATCGCTCCGACGATGTGTTCAATTGTAACAAGATATTCCAAACGGCGTTTCCAAAGCAGTTTCCCCAACGAGTGCCACGTCGTCGTATGTGTTCACGAAAAGAAAGGAAAAAGCAAAAGAAAGTCACGTATCAGGCTCTGTTGCGCCCTTAGCCGTACGCGTAATCAGTTCACTTAATATTTCGCTAGAGTAACGCAGAACCGTTTGTCGACCGTAATACACTCGATTGTACATGTTTGCGGGAGACAGCAGCTTGCCTTCCCCACGTAACTAAGTAACACTTAATCCTTTTGTAATAAAAAGGGCCTCGCTGAACTTAACGGCACACCGAGCTACAGGTAGGAGTACTTAACTGATTGTTTTCTAGCTAATAAGTATGCTTCCGTAACTCGGGAGGACGTTCCTTTCACGGAGTGCAACGTCCCTCGAATGTTTTGTCAGAGTAAAGAAAAATAATAATGAGAAAAGAAATTAAGAATTAATGAAAAAAGAAAAAAAAAAACACAAGCAATGCAAGTAAACGGTTTTCATTCGTCTGTGTGCTACATACCCAGGTGGGCTTTTTTACAGGTCGCATAAGCAATATTATTACCAGAACACTACCACCGGAATAACACAATGGACCTATCCGGACACCGGTATCGCCGGCGGTGCTGAAGAAATGGAAATTTGTTCCACGCCTCCTCCGACCGAACAGGAGGAAATTATCGTACCTGGTAAGGAAGCCCGTCTGCCCGTTCGAAACGATACTGTATCGTGGAATGTCTGTGTAACGTGCAATGATTCTTGGACAGCGGACGAGGATGGATCGAAGTCGAAACCAAAGAAGCAACAAGAAATCGGCGGGACCAACGAGGACATCACCGGTACAAGGAGCAGCGATGTCGAAGCCCCGCCACCGCCACAAATCTCCAACCCAAGCCCGCCTCCGCCACCGAGAATATACGCGGAGGACCTGAACAGGGACAAGAGGAAACAGGACAAGGGAAACGAAAAGTTAGACGTCAAGAAGCAACGGCTCGGAGAAGGTTGATCTTTATTTGAAGGCTTCACTTGCCAAATCGATTAACTTCACAAAAGAAAGATATGGAAATTTATTTTAGATCCAGAAAGTTAAGAGTCAATCAAGCGCTTTGGCAATCAAATTTAAAAAGCTTCAAGAAGTGGAGTTAATCGATTTGCCTAATGAGCAGCTCGTTTAACAGTCTTGAGAACTTCTTGAAATAGCGTCGACAACTGACTGTAATCATTTGCATTTTCCCCCGCGCAGAGGTAGTAACGATGGTGGAGGTGAAGCAGCTGGAAAATGCAGTGACGCTTTCTCATCCCTCCACGTTGTTATCACCGCAGCCCACAACTCTTGCCACTGTAACCACAGCGGAGCCTCTGCCCCCTGGCGTGGATCTAACAGAGGCGCCGTACGAAATATCCGCCACAGCTCTTAAAAGAATTATATACGGTGCTGTGCAGCCTCAGGGTACTGCGCTTTACGATGCTACCGGAAGAGATCCTACAGTTCCTATTCTGAGTCATCCGGCAGCCATCGTGCAAGAACATTACCTTCAGTATCCCGCTTATCACCAACATTTGCACGCCGTAGGTTTCTTCGTTTGTATCGAATACCTATCTACCTTTTATTATTATTCATTCGCGTAAATATTTATTTAGTCGTTTCATTATGTGTGCTCCTCTCTATCGAACAGCCGGCGGCCTTGGTACTTCCCCATAAGCACAACGTGCAACCAGCCATTCAATTGATACCGGATTACACTCCTCTGTACGCGAACCATCATAAGGTCATCGAGAAGCCGCCAGTCAAGACAGCGAAAGAATCGTTGGTGTCCGCTCTGGATTCATTCTACAGCGATATAGCGCGTATAGAGAACGTGGGGACAGAGAAAGTTCCGCAAAGAGAGGATGTAGTAACGACAGAACCGCCTCCCGTGCCGATGGAAGAGGCGAAGATAGAAACGGAACCAGAACAACAGCAGCTGCAACCGGTTCCCGTCGAAGCCACCATGAAGGAAAAGAAAAGGAAAAGGGTAATGATTTTGTCGGCAATTCCCTCGAGTTTCGAACGGGGCAGATAATAATTGGAATTTCGTTTGCAGGCGAGAATTGGTATTAGTAAAAAGCACAAAGAGGTGTCCAGTATGGTAGCGAAGTGGCAAAAGGTCCAACAGAATTTCGAGAATACATAGATCGAGAATGGGAGCTTAGAAGAAGTGCTTTGTTCCGCGAAGAGTAAAGGTAATATATTTATTCGTTTCGAATGATTACATGCATGGGATATTGCGATTTAGTTATTTAACGCTGAATGATAATTGATATTGTTCTCAGGTGCAACATGGCTATACATTTAAGTCGTTGAACTCGAATAGTACGCTGTACTTCGGCCAGTATAGTGTTCCTGTACCTGCAATTAATATTCTTATTACTCTATGCTCCCTTTTGTATTTTTCAAAATCCATCTGACTCGAGGGATGGCGTGAATTCTCGTGGGGTCGTTATCGTAGGTACGATTTATTTTTCTTTCTTTCTTTGTTATCCTTGCGTACAAACGTTAGCCGTAAGAAAATGACGTTATTGCAATTTATAAGCATTTAAAATAAATCATACGTTGTGATTGAACGAAACGCCCCAAACTCGACTGTCTCCGCGTAGTTAGGTTTACATTATTGTTCGCGTTATTTAACATTTTCTCAACGTCGGACGCGGCATTCGCAAGAGGATGAAAATACGATTGTCTATATAAGCGTAGAATTGAAGGGGAAAGATGTATTTAAGTATCGGGTTTCTTAAAAACGACCGACCACTTCCTGAAAATATTCAGAACGATAGTTTTCCAGCCGATCGTTCATTTACGAAGCGATGAAAGGTAAACGCCATCCGAACAGTTTGATTTGTCCCCCGTTCAAAGCGAACGAATTAATAAGAAGGAAAGAGTGATATAAGGTATAAAATTAATCTCCGACGAGGGGCAATATTTAGATACAAGGAAAGTAGTATTTTTTAATGATAAATCCACGCAGGAGTACAGTGTTCGACAATTTATTTATAAGATCTTGCGCGTTACGGAATTCTTTCCTTGTAACGATATGTACATACGGATTCAACAAAAAATATATATATATACATATGTATAAAAGAGAAAGAACATTATGGTCAATTTCAAACTTTCCCGAAATCAAATCTAATTCCTGCAATCGAACGCGGTTCGATATTTCCGTTCGATTGTGATGCTCGCGCGAATCGTTCGTATCGATGTTGAACGATTGCAAAAATTAAAATTGAAAAGTTGAAGAAGCACCATGAACACTTCGAATACCGATAACAATCGGGCAAAAACAACCGGCTCGAGAAAAATACGACAAAGCGATCAAGAATTAACCAACCCCTGCTGGAAGGTATTTCTATTTACACTGTACCGTTTTGAAGGTTAGGTAACCTGCGTTTCGGTGGTTTGGTTAACTAAGCTCCCTCCTTTGAGGTTAGTTAACCTCACCCTTTTTTCGAATTACGACGAATAATAATTTCTACGCAAATCGTGAAAGTTTCTTATCGTTTCAGGAGCATATCCTAAGTTTCAAGTGCCTCGACAGAAATTTGTACGATTACGATAAATGTCAGCTACAATTTGAAAACTACAAAGTCTGCAAGAGTTTTTGGGTGCATTTACCTGCTTAGTCAAATGTGTGCAGTCACGTTAAATTGCAAACTGTTTTATAATATCAATATTCTAGGGAAACGTAATAGCCGAGAGAAGAAGGCACAATATTATACCGCACGTTCCGTCGCCCGAAGAGAGGGACAGAATAAAAGCAAAATATCTTAGCACCGGAACAATATAAGTACCCTGCGGTCATAGAGAAAGATTTTGCTTTTTGTATATAAGCGTTTCGGTGAGTGTATATTATTTTTGGCCATCCAAAGAACTTGCGTAGTAGTTCTCGGTGCGCGTAATAAAGTATGCTTCCCCTCGAGGCGATAATTATAACATGTTCTTCTGTTCGCCTGTATTACGGAGGAATTACAGGGACTTCTAGGTGCAAGTAAAGAACGCAGGTTTGTCTTTTTGTGCTTCGTTTAATTGTACCAGCGATTACATTAAAAGTAGGTAAATAAAATATACACAATTGTCAGGACGAACGGAATACAGCTTTACATAAAACTCGTATATTAATATCTTTGGCAGAAGCGAACGTTTTACGGAATATACGATTACATGTTTTCATTCGATTGATTATAAAGTGTACGAACTCATGAACAATCGATACGCAAATTACAGGCGAAGGGAGAAACGTCAAATGTCTCGGAAAAAAAAGTTGCCCATGTTTTGGAGTACGAGTTAGAAGAAGTTACGCAGCCTTCGTTCACTGTTGTTCGCGCTTGTGTGCCATAAATGCTTCTCCCTTGAGCCAATGTATATACACATACGCTACATCCTACGTAAAGGGAAAAATAAATCTGTTTAACACTACGACGATCAGGTTCTATCTGAAATTTCAAGCAAACCCCTAGATCTTATTATAAAATGCAACGTGTTACCGTTTCCTTCTTTATTCGATAATTAACGCGTACCCGTGGAACAGACTAGCGACACGGCAATTGCACGAATCAGAAATTTCATTGATAGTCTTACTCGGACCTTCGCAATATCCAATTTACAATTGTACAGTACTAATGAGTTATCTATAAAAGCGCATGGTTCAATCGATCAAATTTATTCTACGTTGACTTACGTGTTAGCGTAACATTGTAACTTAAATGTCGATCGAATTCATTTATCGCGACGCGGGGAACAATTAACGAGACGCGGTCGGATCACAAATTCGAAAATTTCCATAACAATTCGTTCCGCGAATCTCTTCCCCCGCGGTTGAAAATATATATCTAAAAAGAAATATACCAATTGAACGTATCTCTAAAGTAATAACTAAGTTCTGCATCCGCGACAAAAACGGGAAATTCGTTTCGCATGTTCTTTCAATTCTAAAATGGAATTGTTCGATTGAAACCTTTCATCGTCGTCCCTCCGTCGACAATTCATTTCCACTCACGGAACCGATATTAATAAGTATAGCAACATACACATGCATCCTTACGCAAAATAAATAATGTCTCCTGCACTATATCTTATTACAAGTGTACACCAAACATGTTACATCCCTCCTCCTTTCTTATTCTTTACATCCAATGTCCAGCGGAACTCTGGTTTGCATCGAATTTTTCGCACACTGCGAAACGGGAAAAACTGGGCAAACCAGAATTCAAATTTTCACTTCTCAGACAATACACGTTAAAAACGAATGGTCCGAACGAAATTCTCCTAAGAGAAACGAGAAAGTAAAAAAACTAATGGAATTCCTCGACGCATAGTCAGCGTTACGAACAGAAAACACACGCAATGGAACGTTGGAAATTAAGCAATGCAAATCCATCTAACCATACGCGAGTTATAAATACGAAAGAATCATTGGCAAGCTGATTTCTATGCGACTGCATCGCGGCGACGTGAGATTTGAATGATTTTTAGCTCCCCTGCGAAAACCAAGTAAACAGTGCCACTTAACACAGTTACTCTCTCTCAATCTTTCGTTCCCTTTTGGATATGTGATGAGCGATGGTTGCATGCCTCGATTAACATTATCAATCTCGAAATTGTCCGGCCTGCTGGTCACAGAACCGTTTGTCCGAATCGTGTCCATCAATTTCTTCCATCTGTCCGCTCTGTACTCACTCGTTCGTAGCTCGTTCTCCGACTATATTAATGTTTCTGTTCGTGCCTCCTCGTTTTTAACATGTATCGTCGGCAAGTAGTCAATCTGTACGCTGTCTGATGCGGAACGGGTGAAGACGGAACGCGCGACACATCTGACGAACCTGGAATTAAACAGAAACGGTTAATGTGAAAATTGGAAGGAGATAAATGCAGCAGAATAATTAAAAAAGAGAACGAAGAAAACTTACCACGCAAGTTCCATAATGAATATGCGCTAACAATGCTACGACGGCGATTACATACGTGAACACCAGATCTACGCTGGGCAAGATAAACGAGACGGTTGCAGCAATTGCTACGGGCAATAATATCCAAGACAGTAATTCGCATCTGGTGTTTCCCATTTGCGAAACGATCAAACGACACTGCAAATTTAACGTTGCGTTAATTTCTCGCGGTTTTCGGTTAATTATTGCGTTAAACATTGTGCTCTTACGCATATGTTGGCGAAAATAGTTCCGATAATCAAGAAGATTATTCTCGGATCTCTCTCTATGATATCGCTAGGCGAATGCACCACCCAGATCGTTGAGATCGCGAACAGCGCTACCAGAGATAGCAGGGGTCTCATGGCATCGAGGAATGTTCGCATTTTACCAGTCCTGTCCCTGTAAGACCTGGGGATTCGACGGACAATATTTCCCATTAAACTCTCGTCGATTAATCGAGGATATTAGACGGAATGCTCGATTCCACTCACTTGTATATGTTCCACAGAACCACAGGCAAGCTGGACAATATCGCAGTGATGTACAATAATATCTCGAACAACACACCGACCGACATTCCACCAGGAAGTTCAAATTTCCAGGCGCCATGTCCCCCGATACTCGATATAATGAAGACAATAATCGTACCCTAATGGATCGTAACGACGTTGAATTAAATTATACGTTTTTAAGCGTCGCTTCTCCGTTTCCTGTTGCTGCACAAATACTCACTACCATAGATACGTCGTATCCCCATGGAAGAAATAATACCCCGGTGTTATACTTCTCCCAGTGCGTCAAATAGAAATTGATAAACACGTTCCACAGAATGAAGTACATTCGCAACGGTGACACACTGTGGTCGGTCCTGCCGAACACAGAAAACATGCAAACGCTGATGAGCATCGTCGTCCAACTGTCTAATCCGTGATCGAATAGCTCTCCCAGTGGTCCGCATATTTGAGTTCGTCTGGCCTGCTTGCCGTCTATGCCATCTGCGAAACCAATCACCCAATAAATAACACGCACATCCAAGTAATACACATCGATTCCAAGGAGTACTCTTACCGAGCGTGTATGCCATAAACACGTTAAACGCGCCCAGAGCGAAGACCCACCGCGGTATAGGTGGATACTGAGGCATGTCGTCGCTGGAGGCGTACAGATAATAATCGTAGAAGGAAAATAGCGTGAAATTCAGCACGGTGAACAGGAAACCCGAGAAGGTCAGCACGTTCGGCGCAACCCATTTCGGACAGTACTGCAACAGAACGTTGTTATCAACACACGAGAAACGCCATCAATATTACCACGCGTTCGACCAAATTACATACCTCGACCACTCTGTTCCAAAACGGATGCATAACATACACGCTGAGGGGGCTCGTGTCCACCGAGCTATACTGAAAACGCAAGTACAAGGCAATTAAATAAAACCTCCCGCTCGAACCAGGCTCGTTCAATCGTTCCCAGCCCATTCAATGCAAATGCGAGTCTTACGCAATTGGGTCCAAGTAATGCACCTGTGTCGCAACAATTACCAAGCCAATTAACAGTCCCCGTCGGTTGCTCAACAAGTGCCCTGCTCGCAGAAGGTTCCACCCCACCGAACCCAGCTTCCCAACCCGTTCTCAACCCCCCAACTTCCCAGGTTTCGCGTACCAAACAGTACTGCTGATCGAAACGAAGATCAACGACAAATCTCACCTTGTAGGTCTCGAAACCGGCCAGGTGTTCGTCCGTGAGGTACTTGACCTCTAGCTTCAATTTCTTATACATGATGCCTCTGGGTGATTCCTCTCTCAGAACCGGCCGCTGTCGGGGACACGGGAACTCAGACCTATCCGACGCTCCGTCGTCCTCACTTCATCGAGCTCGTTAGTAACCTAATGGACTACGGTCGCCGTGGCTAGGTTAGGATCGTTCGCATCGAAGGGGAGCCCCTGCTAGAATCGGCACGTGTACCTACGTGGAGCGTAGCCCGGTCGAGCGTCAATTCATGGCGAGGACAGAACACGCAAACGGCCGCCCAGTGAAACGGCCCCTCTCCGCGGTGCGGCGCGACAGGGCCGGTTCTCACGTGCGCGAAAAAAACGCACGATCGATTCGACGCGAATCTAACGGCCCGCGATGCGCGAATATCGAAGCCTATGGAATCGCGTGTAATAAGCGGATGATAAGATAAGAGTTGGCGTCGATTGTTTCAGGCGATAGGATTAGGTTATGTCGTCGATCGAGCTGTTCGATTGATTAGAAATCCAGCCAGATTGGAAGGGCACGCGAAATTGTAGATGGAGAGTAACTTCGACTGGGGAAGCATTAATGCTGCACGCGTTTTTTTCTTTTTTATTCATCGTGATTTATTCGAGATAGGTTATGTAACCGGGAGAATCCAACACTTCATTATTTTCCCATGTTCTTTGCGATTTGTGTAAACAATGAATCGCAACGATTCACGGTGGCAAGGCCGTAATGTTTATTTTTAAATTTTATGTTAAATAGAAGGCGCAATTATTTGGATCGATTGAGGTTAGAATCGATATTTGTTTCGACTATCGGGTAAAATGACCCGGTCTATCATATTCACGAAAAAGGAACGTGAAACAAGGGAAACATGTAGTTTGTTTCAATACCACGATTTTCTATTCTTTCTTTCGAAATTAATTGCTTCTGTAACTTCGCCAATTGTTATGCGTTACGTAAATTACGTAAAAAGGAACAATTTATAAATGGAAATTAGAATAACAGGCATTCAATTGCAAAAGAAATTTCTTTTAATAAACGATACTATATTTTCCTCAAATCAATGACAGAGGCGTGATAACAACGCTTATCATTGAAAATCCTGCAGCCGTACCATTTCCTCCTGTACCGATCATAGAAACGAAATCGATCGATCTATGCTCTACATGAATGATATCTTTATTCCAGTTTGGTTTAATTGCTGTTTTATTACAAGTGTATGTACTTTACATGCTTAATATCATTTATAACAGTGGGCACAAAACTTCACTAACGTTATTAAAGCAAAACCTGAAACAAGGGAAAATGGTAATGAGCATAAGTTCACGAATACGCGCATGATAACGGAAAATTAAACGGAAGAAAACTTACACAATTCATTTCTTCAACTGATAACGAAGAACCAGGAATGGTATTGCGAATCCGCTTCCGAAGAATGCAACGAAAAGGCCAGTTAGAGCGTACCTATTATTAACACTGAACGGAAGATTCTGCAACAATGATTCAATTAAACATTTCTCTCCCTTCATCCATTTAAACAACTTAATTTATTAACTTAGTCTTATCGTCCGGTTTTACTTCAATTACTTGCTTTCGTACGAAAATCGAACACGAAGAACGAATAAAATAGCTGAAACTTATTACGCAACAGACTGATGTCTTATACTTACAGCACCAGGGAAACCTTCCGGTTCATGGTGGCCACTTTTTTGCACAGCGGTGGTACGGAATGACCTGGTGAAACGTTGAAGAGCACTCCTTACTGCAGACATCTTTTCAACTTCGTATAATTCGAACTGCCGTTAATCCACCAAATGCTAAAATGCGAACGATGGAGATCGTCGTCTGCTCTGTATACACGGTAAGGAGTATTTTCATGAACACAAATGATAAGATAGAAGATCGTATAATTTATCCGTAATTCATTTTTAATTGAAAAGTCTTGAGGAGTTCAATGAAATAAAAGGATCAGTATTAATTTTCCTAGCGAAAGGTATTATAATTGGAACGCAAATTAGTTCGTCGTGGGTGGTTTCCAATGCTGAGCTGATGACGAGTTTCTATTGGCGAAGAATTCTAGGAGAAAATATATTCGAATACTTTTAATTTAAATTGTAATCCTCGTAATAAAATAATATTGTTACCCCAAAATGATATTTAAATTACTCTTACGTTTTCGAATTAATTTTACGAAATTGTACTGCCATCTTTACGCAAGTGGTTGAAACTACTCGTACCTCTTCCATACCTACTCTCGAAAGTCGTATACAAATCAAATTGCTTCTTTCTCAATTCAGTGCGATGTTATAACAAATTCAACAGTACCATTGATTATTTTAAACGGTTTTTGCATCGTGTAAACTAACAACATAGACAAGAAAGCATTTGTATTTTGTTGTAACTTGTGGGTGAGGGTATGGCAGAGGCTCAAGTAGTTTCAGCCACTTCTTTGTAGATGGCGATACTGTACGCCATTAGTGGGAATGGGTAAGGAAGGGACCCGAGTATGTAGTTTCAAATTCCTCTTTGCAATTCTTACATTTGTTATTTTTGTACTTCCATATCTTATCTGCCTTATTAATTTCTGATTCTGCCCTGCTTCCTTGTAAGTTACGTACTCTGATAGTTTGGTTTATAATATATTTAAATCTTCCCGAATTCTTCCTGTTGCGTCCCTGTCCTTCTCTTATGCTTTTGGTTTGACCCTTATCAGTTTATTTATCTTCTAAACATCCCTTAATAATTTTTCTCTCCCCTGTTACATACTTACTAATATATTCTTTGTGTGGACAGGTTTCCTGGGGAAAGAAGGGCAGAGCACTTACCGGCGCTTCACATCTTGGATAAGGGCAAGAAAGAAGAAGGACTAACTTGCGCCACATAGTTTAGTTATTGTAAATTGATTTATGAAAGTATTTTGTAACTTTCGGGGCGTAAGTTTAATTTAGAACAATTGTGTAATTAAGTCTTATGTGCAAATGTTTATATTGTTGCACAGTTGCACAGTTGCTGCAAGTTAAATTTACAAGCTTCTACATATGAGCAATGTAAATTTTAGTTTAGTTCTATATGGAAGGTATATTGTATATTAACTTTTACGAATAGTTTATAAGTATTAGATTATTTATGTTCACTCTACCTTTTATATTACATGAATGTTCGTTTATTATTTTTAGCTTATAGCGTTGACTTGTAAATTTAAAAGTGTTGTAACTTGTATCTACATTAATTAATTTAAATAAATCGTCTATGAACCGAATTCTGCTACTCCTTTTATTGTCACACCTTAACAGTCCTTAAGAAAACCTAATTCCAATTCCTTAAACAAGTGCTGCGACGTTGGAACTTTAAACACAAAGTCTTAAAGCGAAGTACTTGTAAAAATCGCCCTACACAATATTAAATTTTATGTCCAATGCAACAATGCTAACGAATAACGCCTCAGGAGAACGCAACAAAGTCGCAAAGTGCGCCACGCGGAAGTGCAACAAAGTTGGAAATAACGCCTTGTAAAAACGTAACAAAGTTGCAAATAACGCCTTGTAAAAAGGCAACAAAGTTGCAAATAACGCCTCGCAAACGGGCAATAAAGTTGCAAAATAACGCCTCGCAAAATGCAACATAGTTGCAAAAATCTACGTGAAAATTTACAACATTGTGGCAAAAATTTTGGCGCAACATTGTTGCAAATGTTTCACGCAGATTTTTTGCAACTTTGTTACATTTTTCGCGACGCACCATTTGCAACTTTGTTGCCGTTTTGCTAGGCGTTATTTGCAACATTGTTGCCCTTTTGTGAGGCGTTATTTTGCAACTTTGTTACATTTTCGCGACGCACTATTTGCAACTTTGTTCCCCTTTTGCTAGGCGTTATTTGCAACTTTGTTGCGCTTTTGCGAGGCGTTATTTGAAAATTTGTTGCATTTTCGCGACGCTCTATTTGCTACTTTGTTGCGCTTTTGCCAGGCGTTATTTGCAACTTTGTTGTGTTTCACGAGGCGCTATTTGCAACGTTGTTGGATTTCAGAACTCCTTGGACTTAGAGCACTTACCTGTGCAACTTTGGACTTCTTCGCGAGGCGCTATTTGCAACTTGGTTGCCCTCGAAAAGCAGTGGACTTAGAACCATTTGTGTGCAATACGTAGTGTTAGCGCAAGGCGATTAAGTACATAGATGAAGAAGCAACAATGTTCACCATCGATGTTGCATGACAGGTTCGCAGTAGAAAGAAATAACCAGGCATATCGATTAAATAGAAAGTTTATTTCATTCCTTTATTACATTGAGCTCGTATAAATACGTACACAGAATTATATAAGTTCGACGATCGCTTAGTAAAAAAAAAAGAAAGAAAGAAAAGTACAAGCCTATGTGTGTTTCGCAATAAAAGAAAACATTACCATGTACAAAGTAGACGTAGACATAATGTAGTTACTCGCATGTGTATGTAAAAAGATCATCGTTAAATTATCTTAACCAATACATAATATGTCGTTAAATATCAGTGAAGGGTGATTATACATATAAATGTGCGTGTGACTGAGTGGTTTAAGTATAATTCATTGATACAAAAGGTAAAAGCCGTAAAACGCAAAAAAAAACGATGGAGGTCCGTGACGGTTGTCGCCCAAGATGAGGGAGATTTGTCAGGTTTTATTTATTATGACGATGATACATATTCGTGATCCATTACTTCCGATAATTTCCACGCGGTGGTAGATACTGATTAGTTGCACCAGTTCCACCAAATCCTCCAGCTGCAATACACAAATTTCGATAACTATTAGACACAGAATAATATTGAAGCATCGATGTATAAAGTATAACCTACGAAAGGTTTCAGTAGTGCCAACACAATACTGTGTGAGAACATAAGAGGGTCGGCAACGATAATTAGAATTGGAATTGAAATAAAGATTAATAAAGATTAAGAAAGAAATTCGCTACTGAGTAACATCGT
This sequence comes from Nomada fabriciana, assembly GCA_907165295.1. NCBI lineage: Eukaryota > Metazoa > Arthropoda > Insecta > Hymenoptera > Apidae > Nomada > Nomada fabriciana. The sequence continues at coordinate 8,471,126 of OU015699.1, read as the reverse complement.
TCATTGAAATTAATTAACTGCAAAAGACTGCAAAAGATTTTCGAAGTTACACACGAAATAGTTCACTAAAGATAAATTAATGTTTCCCAGATAAATTAATAAAATAAAGAGACTAAATGAACTTATTTTATATTATTTTATTCTTCTACTATATGGAAATATATATTTCATAAGAGCTATTACTTTTCATCAAATTATACTTGCCTCCTTGGTAGCCACCCTGGTATCCTCCTCCTGCACCTCCTTGATAACCACCTGCACCACCGTAAGCCCCTGAACCTCCTCTGGAATACTGAGCCTGGCCTTCGTATTGAACATCTGCGGTGTATCCATTCGCGTCGTCAGCCATGTACTTTACAATCTGCGTCCTGGAGTCCGGCAATAGTACTCTATATTCCCCTTGGACTATGTTACCATCGCTGCTCTCGCGTTGAGAGTAATCGTTGCCACTAGGTGGATCGTATACTTCATACTGGAAGCTGTAAGGCTGAGGCTGAAATAATTATTATTCACTCATGAGTTTACAAATTTAAAAGCCAGGGACTCGAAACATTCATTATACATTATTTAAAAATAAAACATATACAATTATTCATCGATGACTTAACGAATTTAAGAACTCGAGTTAATCTAACAGTCTTACCCTTCCATTGTCACGACCAGAATATCCACTGTAGCCACCCTGCTGGAATCCCCCATCTTGGTACCCTGCGTTGCCACCAAATTGTCCTGGAGCCCCATAAGAGGAGGATGGACGTGCGTTAAATGCACCAGCATCGCCGCCACTTCCTGGTGCTCCATAGGAGGCAGATGGTCGTGCGTTAAACGCACCAGCATCACCACCACTTCCCGGTGCTCCATAAGACGTACTGGGTCTTCCTCTGAAACTTCCGCCAAAGTCGCCGCCCCTCCCAGCTCCTAAATCTCCAGTGAATCCCCCAGATCCTCCGAATCCACCGCCACTTGGTCTGCTGTATTGGTAACCATTTCCACCAGTGCTGCCACCCGGCAACAATCCAGCGAGTGCATCACTAGCGAGACACGATAGCACTAGTAGCACTTTCGTTAACTGAAACAAACATTATTCGGTGTTATTTTGAATGTAGAGATTATTGAAATGGATAAAAAGGTAAAGTAAATTCTGTTTATATGTGTGTAGAATAGTCGTAGGTGAATGTACAGGTTATGTTGTGTGTTGGACAGCCTGTAAGTGATGTATAAATGAAAACTCATTCTGCTTGGAATTAGGAAAGCATTGAAGATTTGCGGTCGAAGGAAATGAATTAATATTAGTTTAGTAGAAATGAATAGTAGAATGATGGAAGGAATTGGAAGGCCGTAGGCTGTTGGCCAGCCTGCATCGTTCCAGTAAACTAGCTTGGTGTCTGATTACAATCTACGAGTCCTGCATCTTCTTTAAGATCCCGAGATATTAATTCTCGTAATTAATGGCTGGAGATAGAGGTTGAAGATCGCAATGCCATGAATGGGTCTCAGAAAATTAATTTCAAACCTTTCAGCAACGTCGAGATGAATTGCTCGGATGATAACATAGATTAGATCTCCCGATAAACAATTTATTCAATTTCTCGAACGACCAGAATAAGTAGCAATTAAAAATTGTATAATTGTACAACTTATTATTCGTGTACTTTCCAATGTGTACTTTCGATTGCCCAATTTCATCACTGAACATCATTAACAGGTGGCAAGAAAAAGGGTCGGTAGGAAAATCCAGTGATGTCCAGTTCCATGGAAAGCTAGAAATATCACGGGCCAAGGACTTACCAACGACCAAATTATATCCCACTGAAAATGTCCCCAATAAATTGAACAATTTCCCTAGCAAAGTTCAAACCGATCAATTATTCCAATCAATAAAATGCCCACACAGAAAATATTAAACAATGGAATAAATAATTGCAACACCCCTGAAATAAATTCCAGTCTCCTCCACAGGTGTGATTGACAATCGCAACAGGAAGGTTGGCCTACCTGATGGTAATTCATATTGCTGTTATGAGCGAAGACCCGAAGCGAACTGAAGAGATGATCCACCGACGAGTTTATATACCATTCCGGACCCTTTGTTACAGTTTATCCTTAACGTTGTATATCCACGTATTAACCAGCACGTATTAGAATGACCGTCTGTTGGTGTGGGAGGTGGAGAGGAGCAGCGCATCTTCCCTTCACTCTCGGTGATGCATCATGGGAAGAGATATCCCCGTTGATGATGACTGAAATGGCTTTAAATTTTAATTGGATCCATGCACGTGACTCGTTCATCGCCTGGATCATTCGGATCTGCGAAGAAAAATGGAAAGATGTTACTGAAGTTGTAATAGTTAAATAGGTTAATTTTTATTTATTTATATTACGGACAGAGGTCCCATTTTACAAATATGAGAATTTACATTGAACGTGAATAACACTGTCGCATACATGGTTGACTACGGAGTTGCACTATACGTCTTTAGTACTTCATTTCGTTTGGGTTGTTGTTATGTTGGGTTAGGTTCTGTTAGGTTTGGGAATGATGTTGCATGGGTGTTCGAACGATGAACCCCCATTGGATCATCCAGGATCATCATAAAGAATTGGCAATTCAAGCAGATAATGTATAATTTCGTTTTCTTCTTTTGGATCCTTGAACGAGATTTTTCAGGTTTAGGTTTTCTGTTATTCTTTTATATCCCAATTGACTGATACGTTGTACTTTGTATTAAAATAAAGTTGCCAATAAATATCTGCTTTATTTCAGATTGTAAGTTTGGAATGACGTTTCGCCGAAAAAGTTTCGGCAGATCGAACCAGTGAATAAGTTTGCTTTCAACGATCGAAATTGAATTGTTCGAAACGACAATGTATTATACATGCACGGTTGCGCAAATTCCTTGTACATCTCTTTGTCAACATTACGATATCGAAACGTCCCATCTGCGTTGAAAAATCCAGCGTGTAAAAAAGATTCCAATCTTGGCCGAGTGTTCGAATGTGTTGAACCGATTACGAACTTGTAATACGAATGAAAGGTGGATGAAGAAATAGGCTTGATGTGTGGTGATCGAACGAAGCAACGGGCAGAAAATAAAAGGATGAGCAGGAAAACTTGTCTGCTTTAACGCTTCCATAAAACACCGACGAGATTCGTCGATTAGCAAAACCCGACCAAATAAATAAATAAATAAATAAAAGAAAAAAGTACACTCAAGGTACCATAATTATTTCTTCGTATATCTTATTAAACCACCTCTTTTATTTCCGATTTCAATCGGCACTCGGCGTAATGTTCAATTGAAATGAATATTGAATCGCGCAACTGTGTAATTTGGTATTATTAAATCGACAAAAATTTACCCAGCATTAATCTATTAATTCGTAACGTCTAAACATTTGTGCAGCAAAGTGAACATACTATTAGCACGTAACCAGAGCAGATCGAAGTTCAACGGTATTCTAATAATAATAAATACGACTCGAATAAGAGAAATGAAAAAAGAAATCGCTGATGCGTTCATTCAGAGTACATAATCGGATTTGCGTCTGAATGGTGCATGTAATTGCACGTTCACGCCGAATAATGAACCTCTAAAACGTTGTACAGTTGTTCCGCCATTAGCCGAATGAGAAATCTGTCTTGAAACGGATTAAGAATTGGCGGCGAATATCTTTCGGAATTATTCATCGACGGCAGTCGCGTAAATGTACATGTATTCGCTTAATCGCAGCCTTTCTTCCTTCTCTCTTCCTCTTCTTCAGTTCCAGCTGAATGGGTCTGGCGTTTCAATTAAAACGAACTGGACACAGTCGTGTGTCGATATCGATTGGGTCGTGCACAGCAAAATCTCTCTGGATGGATTGCTTTGATCTGCGGATTGCACAGAGATGTGACCCGATAATTTCACGTTTGCCAATAAAATCAAACTGGGCAGAGCCATTCCTCAATCCTGGCTAACTACTGCGACCGATTTGTCCACGTGGGTGATCTATCCGCCTCGAAAATTTACAAAATCGAAGTTCATTCATTTCATATTATTTTACTCCCGGACATTGGAATTGCTTTTCGAAAAACGCCGATGTAGCATTACAGATATGAATCTGAATGCCTATTGTGATATAATGAATTTTGCACCACCGGGTAAACGTTTATTTTACCTAAACGTTGGACCTAATAAGAGGTTTATTTAACCGGTTACAGGGAAATCGGCAGTCTGATTACGAAAATGACCGGGTGGGGACTTTTTTACATGTGTCAGGATTGATCGCCAGGCCTGGCAGGGAACGCGTGGGGAATTTATCTGGAGCTGTTTCTATTCAGCGGCTTGACTGATGCTGATGGTGTTTAGAAACGATTTCGCCAAAAGCATTAACTCGTCTCTGCTTGACACGCTCCACTCCCACACCTGAGCGATGCTTGCATCCTTTTTTTCTGGTTTTTTCTGCCACGCGAATGGCTCTCTCTCTCTCAGATTTGTAAGGTGCGCAATATGTTATCGTCGAAATTAGTGCCAGTCATATTTAAACAACATACTTCACCACTCACTCCACCGTTCATTTATTCACTAAATTATTGGACAATACGTCTGGCAACTTCGTTCCCGTTTTTTCGCCGAATTTTTCTCGAACACCGATTATCCACGGAGAGTTTCCAAACGGGACGAGCGTGAAATACGTATGCAGGTCCGTGCAACAAGTTTGGTTAGAAAAATCGAACGGAATAGCGTGGAAAATAACCGTACGAGTCGAATGACATGATGACCGAGGAGCTCCGCTATTATATTCGTTTCGTAAAACGTATTACTCGCTCAGGATAGCCAGTGGTTATGGTTAAAACGCCGAACGCAGGCGATTCTTACAACACGATTCGTGCTGCACGGTTGCTGGAAATCACTTTCCCTGCACCCCCTAGTAAAACATAATCATAATCATAATCATTAGTCCTTACTCCCGGCAGCTACTTGAGAATGCGCCACTCGAAAGAAATACACGGTGCTTCGAGTAAATGAATTAGTGAAATACCGAGGCGCCACTGGTTACAAACGTGGCGAATAATTTTGGGCGCGTTTGCCGAAATATGTAGATATGAATATATCCGATGTATTATTTAACTGTATACCTATACGTAATAAAGAATTGATTTGGCTATTAATTTTGTAATTCCATTATTAAACTGGCAATCCAAACAATAAAAGAAACGAAAAATCAATCGATTTCCAATGCTACGGGGGGACACAAACGGTAGGTACGTATGCGGGCAGGAAAAATTCATATAAAACCAGGTGCATAATTGCGAAAAATCCGGTGTCCCTCGGGCACGTACCTGGCCAAGTCACACCAATTTATTATAATGATTCGCCATCGGCGGTATTCCGCGTCAGCTAATTCCTTCTTCTAATCTGATTTCGAAACGGTCTAACCTATAATGCGAAGCTTGCGTTATACACCTGGATTGTATATCCCCGATACAAGGTATTTACAGTGGCCGGGACACGTTTAATTAATCCCGACAGAATTGCCGCTAATTACACCCGACACGAAACGTATTTCGATGGCACGTATACATATGCCTATGTAGAGATGCATACTCTCTTTTCTTATTATGGGATTACGATGGTGAACGTTTTTGATGGCTCGCCGTACGTACACCGTGTATATGTATCGAGGATAAACGGCGATTACGTAATCGTTACGACGCGGAAGACACGTGGAGTATTTTACCTGGATAATGTACTTATACTTATTCGCGTACGAATTCTGTCACTCTTCTTTCACAAGATCCACCTGGATGCGAGGGATCTTGTGATAATTTTAAATATACGATCGACAGTTCTTGCGCGCCTTTTTTTGGAGGATCGTTCGAAGAATATTTTGGCTTGATATTTTTTGGGGGGGGAAAGATTGATTGAACGATTTGCGATATACGTTTATCGCGCCAGGGCAATTAATAGAATGTACATTTTGTATATCGAGGCGTTCAGAAAAGTGAGAAATGTTTTTCGTCGCCCCCATCCTCGTTTCACGTGGAATTTTTCGCCACGAATCCAGAGCATTAGAGGCTCATATACCCCCGCCGTCATTATCCGCGTTCCTTTGCAATTGCTAACGTCTTTCATGTCGAAGGAACGCCGAGATGTATATTACATATTACATTCGTGTAAGTACGCTCAGTCGAACGCATTATGGATTACGACACCGTTCTACGAAACCTTTTTCGCAACTTTAGTCCATCCGTGTTCACCCTCGCAACTAAACAAGTGTGTACATATATGTATGCACAGATGGATAGAAAACGTCCGGCTACCATCGATTGTTATTATGTCCTAACCAGTATGAGAAACGTCCGTTTCCTTCGATTTAAATACGTTTGATCATAATTGCCGCGTTAAGAAAAGAATACGCGGTATATGTACATGTGATATTTCATTTGACACGAGTATTAATCGATTGTTATTCAGACGTGCAATGGAAAAGAAACGTCCGTTTCCTTCGATTCTATAATCGTGTAAAAGGTTATAATTCTTCTCGTCAATTAACCCAACTTTCCCTCCATTCGGTTATTTTTGTACTATCAGCAACATAGCCCAGCAGTAAATGATTGACCAACTGCAAAAAGATTGACTCGAAGCGAACAAATATTCCCAGACTATTTCGAATTGCAATGTCCGTACTCTCGCGAGATATTCGACAAGCCCCTGATAAATAATCAGCGAGGGCAAACAATACTCCTAAATAGAAAAGAGAGAAAGAAATCTGACAGAACTTTTACCCAGTCGGACAGAAATCAACCGGCCATTGTGTACCGATTGATCGCCGACGAAACGACAGTGGACCAGATCCTATCATTAATCGTCCATGAAATACGCTATTGTGCATTATACATACACGTTGGTAATAACGACGTGACGTATCGTCAGAATCGCTGACCGTTCTCCTGCTATTTAAACGAAGTCAAGGAAATTATCTGTAAATGGAGCGTCTCTCGAATATGCTCGCAGAAAGCACTTTCAAAACTGTTGTGGCATCGATTGAACCGGCATCTCCGCACACGTCTGCCGATTTAATAGTCCGCGAAGAGGCAGACGCCTCCTAACCTATATTACGTCACGTCGTTTTCGTAAGGTGATTATACTACGGCTGTAATAAGTCGCGATTGAGAAAGTGGCATAAGCATTTTGTTCTTCGTTTTGCGTTCACCTTCACCTTTGCTGTGGTGTCGTGTGTACCTACAACATCCCCTGTCGACGGTTCGGCAGTGACTGACTTGCGCGCGCAGCTGTGCTTCCGGTTGCTACTGTTTAGGCGCCTACTTTTCGGTGGACCGTAACATGGGGCTGTGTTTAAGATGGAATTTTATGGAATTTTCATTAGGAACTTGGTGATTACGATGTACTTGTTTATTTATGTATACAACTCTATTAATAAAGGCTGGTCTTCGAAAAGGAACTCGACATTAACCGCTCATTTATCACGCATCAACGTTTGCTACGTAACAAAACTGATTTCACGCAGCGTGCAATGATTAATCGATCGCTATTGAAATAGATCTTGCTGGCTTCGCAACTATTACCCCCCACCCTTTGCTAATTATTCACCTGTGGATTCTTGAATAAAATATCGCAGGTCCTGGGAAAAGTCGAATAATTGTCCTAATGTTCTAATAATATCATAATATCATTTATTTGTACAAGGAACGAATACTGTGGGATGGTCAACGATATCTGGATTTCTTACATGCAACACGCCACACTTGCTTCCTCTATCTCTTTACCTTTTATTTTTGCGGAACAGATAAATTAATAAATATCGATAGTTTAACATCGTCGAGGTGGAGATTTTATTCAACACTCATATAATATTTCTCACTGTTCCATACTAATTGTTAGACTCTCTTTGATATCGATTAATTTTTTCCACTGTATTTTTTTTTAAATGAAATAATATACGTACTCAATAGTACCAATTCACGGCGCGAAAAGGAATCACACGCGTACATTTACTGAAAGAGAGCCATTCTTGCAGGGCGTTCCTTATTCTAACGCTATTAATTAAAATTGTACTAAATCACTTAAAGGCTGGCCCGTACGTCGACGACGGCACCCGAGAATTATAATTATTTCTCGCTCCGAAATTGTTGTAGCTGTTGTCTAACGAGTTCGTACCAATTTGGTACGGGTAATTGTTATTACCATTATTGTAACTCCCACTGGGTTGCTGATAGTTGTATCCTCCATTGCTCCCTTGAACAACAATATCACCGATCGTTCGACAAAAAGAATAAACATAATCTACATTTACAATCTATAGATCCGATTCAGATCAGAATTTTGTCAGGCCACTAATTTTTACCAAGCCCGTGAATTATCGTGGCAGGCTGTTAGGATAATTGAACATTTATGGCTTGTGCTGTTAATTGAATTAATGATGCATGATTTACTGTTAGAATATTAAATGGATTCAAGCGATCGAAACGAATGGTATTACCTGTATTGTATCCAGTGGCAGCATTGTTACCATTGTAGTCGTAGCCTTGGCCATTACCACGATTATTATTATTATTATTATTATTGTTGTTGTTGTTGTTGTTGTTATAGGCATTGTTCTGAGTGTTGTATTGGTCAGGATATGTTGCTGTGCCTTCGTATCTAACATCTGCATTGAAGCCTGTCCTCCAGTCTGCAGTGTATGTAACTATCTGAGTCCTGCCATCCGGTAGCTGGACTCTGTACTCGCCTCTTACTGTCTCACCATCGCTGGTCTCTCGTCTGCCAAAGTCGTTTCCGGACGCCTGGTCTTTCACAGCGTAGCCAAATTCGTACGCCATTGGCTGAAAGAAATGTTTCCCAAATATTAGTATTATTATTATCATTGATTAATATTAATAATAATATTATCGGTGTTTATATTAATTTGATTTATTTTCTTATTTTAATGTCATGGATGACTATGTTGATTTTAAAAGTATCAGTGCCTGTATTAGTTTTGATACCGTTCTGTTTTATATTTCATAATTTTTCTGTCAACATCCGATCGCTGTCCTCATCAATGATTACAGCGCAAGTCAGTGCATCAGTAATTGCAAGAACAATAGACCGGCTGCACTCTATAATCTACATTGTGCCACGTATAAAGCTTATTTGCATGTTAGGTGGCGGATTAGAGTTATTCTCCCTACCGACTTTCTACTAAAGTGCCTTCTCAGGTTGCCACTTAGCAAATATTTTCCTAACCCAATTTGATCATTTCCCGACCGTACTATTGTCTTGTGCAAATTGAATAACAGACTCCTTTTCGCCAGGTAACAAATTTTCATCCCCTCGAATCCTTTCAATTGAAATAAATACAGTAAATTATTTGCATGTAGGAGACTTTTTCCTTTCCATCCTCTCTAGCATTTTCAAATTGTTGTTACTTAAATATCACTGTCACTGGACCACCAATAATAAATTAATTCGGGAGGAAAAATTAGCGAATCGTTATTGAATTACAGTGTTCCAGGCAGCGAGAATGAAAATACAGTAAGGGGCGATTATCGTGTTACGTGGTTGAACTTTCTTCCAGGTAGAAGTGGAGCAGCCCGGGTGACTGTAAACGAAGAAGACGAGGGGGACTGCGATTTAATCTGGCTCGACCCTGGTGCGAGAACCGTGCGGATCCATAGTTATAACTGGATCGTTTAGATCCTCGAGACGATTAGCTAATCGGTAATAATGATTTTTACCGTGGATCAGAGCCCGCGGTTGCGGTTCATCCTATTAATATTGTTACGTCATTGTGGGTTTACGACACCGTTTGTCTACGTGAATGTGTAACATCTCGTGGGGCATATCTGCGGCAGTGTCACGAACCCTTTTAACCCTTTTCTTTCGTCTATGTCTGTAATTGTTTTAATTAACGCAGATGGATCTGCGGTAATTTTTGCTAAGTTATTTGCCTGATAATTTTGTATTATTTTTCCAATAATTTTGTATTATTTTTCCCATGATTTCCTATTATTTTTCCAATAATTTTCTATTATTTTTCCAATAATTTTGTATTATTTTTCCAATAATTTTCTATTACTTTTCCAATAATTTTCTATTATTTTTCCAATAATTTTCTAATATTTTTCCAATAATTTTCTATTATTTTTCTAATAATTTTCTATTACTTTTCCAATAATTTTCTAATATTTTCCAATAATTTTCTATTACTTTTCCAATCATTTTCTATTTAATATTCTTTACGGTACAATTCGAGTGACTGTTGGATTCTTTTGACGCAAATCGTTATGAAAATAGAAAAAAGAAAAGTGGGAAGAATAATTAATGATATCTTCCAGGGATGAAAGTATCATCGTGGACGAAACCGTGGAACGATTCTCATGTGGTTTGCGACATTGTCGGTGCTAATGTAATTTCATAGACGTTTCAGCAGTTAAGGAGTGGTTATTGTTGTCTGACGCGACCGCGTTGGGGTACTTTAAGAAGCACATAAATTGGCTTAATAGTAGTACGAAATGATTAGATAATTCGCAGTCTTGGCTCTGCTTTAAACGATTCCAAACGATAACTCTTGGTCGAATTTAGATAACTATTATTATTATTATTATTATATACGATCCTAGTTATTATCACAAGGAAATAATTAAATTAACTAAAAAATCTTTGCACAAGATTTAAATGCCACTACCTGGCACTGCACAGAAATTAATTTTAATTAATATATGGTACTCGCCCATTGTAGCCCTTGCATTAATTCGCGAGAAACACAGTGGATGTGAAATGGAGACTGAATTGTTTCTTTTTTATTATTTTAAAAATGATAAATGTATTATTTATCCTGCAAGGGGAAATGTTTAATTCCTTCTTTTATTTTATCATTTCTGTTACTGATCAGTATAACAGATAAGTATGGCATGAAAGAAAAATTTGAATAATTATAAATAATTGAAGTAATAGTAGTATATTGTTCAATGAGTCTGTATGATTCCCCAGCTTCGTTAACTCTAGCACGAGATTACCAGGGATAACATTAATCTTTTCAGAGAACGTAATTCAGTTTCTATCGCAACAGAGAGAATATTGTTCGCGTCTCCCCAACAGCCCAAGAAACGGCAATTAAGTTTAAGCAATCGTGATCGTTAGACGCCGCAAAAATGAACGTTCCTAAATGGCGTGCAATAAATAAATTATTCGAAAAATCATTCGTGGCAATATTGAATTTATTTTCGATTTTATTCCCTTCACTTTTTAATTCGATATCTCTCTTTAAACCTGCTCAACTAGTTCTTCAATTTATTTAATTTATTAAATTTATTTTTAAGCCTGTTAAACTTATTGCTCAATTTATTAAATTCGTCAAAAGTTTAAATTTTTTTCCCCTCATTTTTATATGTATTCAATTTTTATTATATTTGTTGTTATATCACCTGGTCAACGTAATCGTTGTCGTTCCCATGGTCGTAATGATGATTATCAATGCCATTTCCACTCGATGTTACATGGTGGTTATTGTTGTTGTTGTTGTTGTTGTTGTTGTTGTTGCTGCCAGCGTAATTCCCTGGGACACCATACTGGGTGTTCAACGGGGGCTCGCATTGGACGATTCCTATGGTTAGCACCAGGACTATGCACAACTAACAAAAATGAAGATATCGATCGTGTTAAATAAAGTGTTGAATAAAATTCGGGGACCTAGAAATTCTATATATGATAATAACATGAATAATATTAAATATAAATATAACAACTAGAATAATAAAGATAATGATAACGATGTAATAATTAGTAACAAATATAAATTTATTCAGAGAGCTGGAAATTCTATATATAATAATAACAAGAATAATAATGATAATGATATAATAATTAGTAAGAAATATAAATTTATTCGGGGACTCAGAAATTCTATATATGATAATAACAAGAATAATATTGTAATATAAATATAACAACAAGAATAATAATGATAATGATAGCGATATAATAATTAGGGTTTTACCAATCACAGGCAATAATTGTTACACTACAAATAACAGAGGACACTTGAAATTTAAAAATCCCTTTCGCAGTCCAAGGATATTCCAATGGCTACCCAATCCGAAAATTAAATTAATTGCAATATTAATTTGAGAGGTGCATTATCTGATGAATTCCCAGGTGATATGTGTGTGTGCACAGGTGATGCGCTCCACGTGAACGCGAGACGATCAGGTTTACGTTCTCGTTGCGTAGGCGAGAAATTAGAGTCGTGAACCGCTGTTTTCCACCCGTGTCTGTCGTGAGAAAGCGTCGAAACGTTACGTCACGCGTTTTCCTACCATCCGTCGTGGTGGGGAATTGAACTCGCCGAAAAATTGATAAATAGATCGTCAAACGGACCGTTTGTTTTAAAAGTGGTGTAAGTCCATTTTTTTTTTGTTTTTTGCTAGTTACAAATGAAAAGTTTACACTAAGTTTATCACAAATTATGTGATATCTCATTTTCTTTTAAAAAATTGACTTACACCACTTTCAAAATAAACGGTCCAAAAAGTAATTGTTCGAAAGACATTAATTTGAAATTAACGGGTGGCCATAATATTTCTTGGTACTCGTGAACGAAATGTTATATATAATTGACGACGAGGAAGACGTTGAGATAAAAGATATCGAAACGAGGATCGTGCGATTTAAACCACTTTCATAATCGCCTGTTCAATTGGGCACAATTTTCATCCGGATGCCGATAGAAGACTTTCCTTCATGAATAAATCAACAGCTACTAGTTGTACATTGTTAATTATATAAAGGGATTCCTCGTCCCGATACTTGTCCCGCTTTGTGCATCGTTATTGTTCATTTCTAATTATTGCTCGGCTTGGAATTATTTTAACGGAGCCACCGGGATAAGTGGGAAATGATCATCGAGGGCAGCTGTGTGGAATTGAAATTGAAAATTCCATTTCTGCCGAGAGGAAGATGACATTGACTTCCAGGAAATGAAAGTCCCTTCTGCACCCATTGAAATAGGAATTTTCTATCTACGAAGATCATTCGAATAATTGGTTACTCAAGGAGGGACTTCCTCGTGGTAGAATTTTTTTAATTACCGTCACTCGTGAAGAGCAGATTGACGGATTGTTGGAAAACACAATTGGAATTAAGAGATGACAAAGTGGTATGTACCATTGTTCGAGAGAGTATGTAGTCCTATTAGGTCGCCAATTACCTGCAATTGTATGCCCGTGTTGTATTTAGTACACGTGCGAAGTTATTAGTTTCGAACTGCTGGAAAATTAACCCAGATACACGTCGTTACTACAAAAAACAAAGTGTCGCGATACGAATCAACCGAAAGAAATTAATCTCGTGCATAGTTTCCCTAGTGTGCTCCTACACGTGAAAAGGATTTTCGTAACAAGCGCCGGTGAACCGTGCATGATGTCACTCAAACGCGATTAATGTTAGAATACTTGCACGTACACCCATTGCGAAATGCTTGTGTTCTTATTTATATTCCCGTGTAAAGCGTAGATATATGTGTACGCGAGTGTGCATTCAGTGAGATGATTGCGGGGGACCAAGTGCACTTACATAATGAAACGCAACAGCCTACTGTGTGTTTGCACCGACAGAACGAACCGTGTAACGCAAGTATACATCGTGAGCAGGTGCGCGCCTGAATGGAGGCAACCAGTACACGCCGCGTGAAGGAGGGACACCGTCCCCTTGATCTGTATCGCATGACCGTTGCTTATCCACTTGTTGCGTATCCCCGTATCGTATCACCGTTGCGTACCCACTTGTTGCATGTCCTTGTATCGTATCACCGTTGCGTATCAATATGGACAAGCAAGCGTTGAATTGTTGCACATCAAAATGTGATACAAAGATACGGTACGAGGGATACGCAACGATGGAACGATAAGGATACGCAACTTTACATGTTTCCCGTATCAAATTTTTCACTCTTTCACCAATACGTCCGAATGTACTACTGTCGTGTGATGTACTATATGTATGTATGTACTACAGTACTGTCCACTTTAGCGTCCACCGCTGACCCCAAAAATCCTTAATAAGCGTCCAGATAAGTCCCCGGACCACGGACGCTGAAGTTGGCAGTACTGTATGCACATCTCACGTGCACCCGTGTGGCTAGTATAAGTTACAGTGTTATACATCGACCGTACCACTGGCCCAACCGTTCCACTGGCCCAACCGAAAGCGTATACGTATACTACTTCGTTTACCTGACGCGCCACTCTGTCCATACTTGTTGTTTCTAGTATACTTCAAGTAAACCGGAGCACCGTGCGGGAATGTTGAATTATAGTGACGTTTCGCCAACATTGCTGGCTTATATATAGAGAGCACGGTCTCTACGCCTACGAAGATTCATTTCCTGTCGTCCTCCTCCAGCCAGGGACGCGGATGGGCCCGCGCGTGTATCCCCCCATGCAGAAAGCTGCTGTCTCTCCTTGGGTACTCTAGTTCACATAGGAACGCAGAGTGTGTGGAAAGCCCGCGCGCTTTATTTCCCATTGTTCTTGCGAGGCGCGACGGGCATGCGCGATTTTTGGGACGGTTCGCGCGTATGCGAGAGGAACGTCTTCCAGAGCAGAGAAAGCTGATTACTTCACGTCGTGGGACGGTGGCGCTAATTAGCTAATTGGGTTTGGATTAATTATACCGCCGGGACCATTGTCCATCCACGAAATGTGGTGTATGATGCAATTGCATATATATTTATTTATATTAATATGTACGTAATTGAATTCCATTGGTGCCATCTGCCCATCTAAAGAAGAATCAATGTTAGATGGAATGCAGAGATACGAGGGGGTTACTTTATTATTGCTTCGTGGGTAATACAGGTTTGATGAATCGCCGGTATTGTTGAGGCTGGAATTTTAAATGGGACCGACGCGAATGTATGTATGCATTAGGAAAAAGTGTCTGGGGGTCTAGGTTGACGCGAACTTGATTCCATCTATGTGACGACTTCCGTCCTCTTTTTTTGTGTAACTCATTAGAGAACAAGATTGTCGGGGTGAACGAAACGGGCCTTGTTCTATAGACACTTGTACACACATATAGTATATCACGTGTAGAATTCTGAGGCCCAAGTTTTTAGTTCAAAAATTCGGCAATCAAGAAATTACGAGATATAAAGTCGTGATACAAATTGGCATACATAAAGGGGAAAATAAATTCATGGGGCCGCGTTTTAGCATGCCCCTAGACAAATACGGCCCAATGCAACGATGAGGCCCATTAGTGCCACCACACAGGATTTCCCGTAATTGCTTCAACACCCGAAAATGGTGGATTGCAGGGTTAATTCTGAACAACTTTTTCCTTTACCAAAATGTTGGTGGAAGCTTCGTTTTTGAATTATTAACGAAAAACACTGGCCAATCAGAACGCGTGCTGTGCGCGCTCGACCACGGGAGTGTTGGCTCTAAGCCGTGCTCGATCGTGGGCGTGAACAAACGCATTGGCACAGCGTGGCGTGGTTATCGAGGGAAGCGTGCGGGAAATGTTGCATCGTCTTAAATTAAGAATAATGTGGAATTATATGTGTAATGCATCGTTGCAGTGGCGTATATACGTGATTTTCTCGACGAGCGTCTCAACTTTCCATGGTAACGCGATCAAGAGTGGGGGAACCCGAATCAGCCCACTTTAGTAAATAGACGCACGTGGTCGGTGCAGAAAATCAACTTCGTCGAGTACTACGAAATGTACCTATAAAAAAAAAGGCCCAAAAGGTGACTGGAATTTTCACGTAAAATGAAGGACGAGATTTGTACCGAAGGTAGGACATCAAATATTTTGAACCCTTAAATTGAATAGCAAACGACATTGCAAATAACCAGCTTTTTCTATCGTACTATAAATCGAGTCAATAATAATGGAATCAACAGGTAATGGCTTGTGGCTTGCCAAGCAGAACGGAAAACCTGTGGCTGGTTCTAAACGTGACAAACGGAGATGCTCCGTCGCAGACACAGTGGATGTGCCATCGAAGAGGCCACGCGAAGAATCAGAATTGCCCAATGGTTTGCGAGATGAATCCGAGCAGGATATGCTTGGTCCTTGTCGACCCAATCGATACAGGAGTAATCTTCCTCGCGCTTTGATTGGACTGATGTATAAATTAGACTTGTCGTTGCTTTGCTCGCTTAGGAAGTTGACGCATGAATGCAAATATCCTTCGTTAACTCTGGCATTCGAAGACTCAGCAATCGACAAGTTCAACGATATCGTACTGCGCCGGAAAAAAAGGTCCATACGCGTACAGATTGAAAACGTAGACAAATATTATGTGAACAATGATATTGGTTACACCGGATTGTTTAAGAAGGAAAAAGAGGGACAACGATTTTTCCTCAACACTTATTTCGACGGTTTCGTGAAACATCGAATCTCAAAATTAGATGGCTCGTCGAGTGATATAAAATATCTTGTTGTATATACTAATGCAGGCTTGGATCTTACAGAAGAGAAGACATTGAAACGGGGACGAACCAGAAACCATTACCCTTTCAAATTTGATAGCGTGAATATGGAGGAGCGTGAATTCTTGAGGGACTTCTTATTCACGAATAATAAGACGCGGAGGCGAGCCTTCTATCAATTCTCGCGAGAGAAATCAACGAGGGAGGAGCTTTTAAAGCGATTGGAAATCTCGCCCGCCACGCAGAAAGCGATGAAAGAAAGAAATCTTTCTCAGGAATTTGAGAAAGAAATGAAGGAAGCATTTCCAGGCAAACTAGTATTCGCTGTTAATCAGCCCAGTAGAGAAGAACTGAACAGCATTGTTAAAAACGAAATGAAAGAAAACAGCGACGTCCTGTACAGTTATACAACATTGCTGGAAGGAATGTTAAATAATCTGGTAGCTCCAGAGAAGCACAAAAAGCTCGGAAACTTTGTATCTAGAATTACGTACGAGTTCAATTTGTTACTGTTCTGCCTACACGACATGTTCTCGCAGAAAAATATATTTTCCATAAATTTCGAGGGCAAGGGCAACGATGTATCGAACGACATTACCATCAATTACAAAGATAGAATTACGTACATTAAGGTTCATAACGCGGACAGCGATATCGGTTACAGTCAATTATTTCCCACCAGAGAAAAGGGAGAGGGGAATGCCTTTTCTGTTAATAAACATTTTGCCCTCTTCGTTGAGGGATTGCAGAATGATACGAGATATTTCATTATCTATACCAACGGTGGTCTAAGCCTCACGGAAGAACGGACATTGAAGAAGGGGAAATCCAAAGATTTTTCCCCCTTGAAATTCGATAATGTAGATATACAGAAGAAGAAGTACAAAATTTTAAGAAATTGTTCGTATATGAATAAAAACTGTCTCTATCGATTCGCGCCAGAAGAACCGACCAGAGAGAAAGTTTTAGGCCTGCTGAAGCTTCCTCCCCTCCTGCAAAAGGAAAAAGAAGAAGGACGACTGTCCGCCGAGAACGAAATCGAAATGAAGCAGAAATTTTTCGACCGGCTAATATTCGCCGTTAACCAGCACGACAAGGAAAAATTGAGCAGCGCGATCAGAAATGAGATGGGCAAGTCTGACGTTCCATATAATCACGAAGAGCTACGCGAAATAGCTTTGCGTTGGCTAGAGTCCCACGAATTCGGCCATATCACGAAGGAAATAATGGAGAAGCTCCTGGAAGATATAAAAGATGATAGGTCCAGTTACCGAAACGTTCAGAACAGAGACATTAACGAAGAAATCAATTTCGCCACAACCGTGGTTGGCAGTTATGGCACACCTTCGTTTCATCGGTTCCTAGATTTCTTAATTAAAGGAGAGGGGAAAGGCTGTCTACGAGTTTTGAAACGAAACAAGATAGATCTGGCCAACATGTCCAGCATTTTAAACAGGGCTGGTAACAATGCTGTGAAAGCGTTCAAAGGATTGTACGGTCTTTGGTTCGACGAAGGGGGAAATAAAACTCGATACTTGGAGGCTCTAGAAAAAGAGGGAATGAATGTGGCTAGTATGTCTGGCATTTTGAACGGAGCGGGGAACAACGCTGTGGATGCTTTCAAAGGATTGCACGACCTCTGGTTCGACGAGGAAGAAAATAAGACGCTCTACTTGAAAACACTGGAGGGCGCAGGGATCAATCTGGCCAACATGTCGAGTATTTTGAGCGGCTCACGACTTCGAGCGGCCGAGGCTTTTAAAGAACTGTACGACCTCTGGTTCGACGAGAAGGGAAACAAAACGCGGTATTTAATCACTCTGGAGAAAAAGGGAATAAGTCTGACCAATATATCTGGTATCTTGAATGGAGCGGGAATAAAAGGACCCGCGACTTTCAGGGACTTGTATAGCCTTTGGTTCGACGAAGCGGGAAAGAAAACGCGTTATCTAAGAAGTCTGGAAAAGGCAGGAATAAATCTGACCAATATGACCAGTATTTTAAACGGGGCAGGGGTTAAAGCTCCCACAGCTTTTAGGGACTTGTACCATCTGTGGTTCACGGAGAATGCAAGTAAAACGAAATGTTTAATAACCCTGGAGAATGAGGGAATAAGCCTGGCCAATATCTCCAGTATTTTAAATAGAGCGGCGGCTAACGCAGCGAAAGCTTTCAAGGGACTGTACGATCTGTGGTTCGACGCAGATGGAAACAAGACGCGGTACCTGAAAACCCTAGAGGAGGAAGGAATAAATATAGGTAACATGTCTAGTATCTTGCACGGGGCGGCAGGTAACGCTGTAAAAGCTTTCAAGGAATTGTACGACACTTTCTTCGAAGAGCAAGGAAATAAACGGCCGCGTTTGAAGCACTTTCTCGGGGACGAAGATGAGGGGAAAGGTTTTACGCTAAACAACCTGTCCAGCGTGTTAAACGGGGCCGGGGCGAATTCTTCGGGCGCCTTCGAAAAGTTGCACGGCGTGTGTTTCAACGAGAGGGGGAACAGAACGAAACTGTTGGACGATTTTTATAAGGCAGACTTTAAGGCCAGCCATTTATCCAGTATGTTATGCGGAACAGGTGTTCGTGCCTCTTCGACGTTGAAACGGTTCCACGGCGTTTGTTTCAACGGCCAAGGGAAAAGGGCGAAACTCCTGGACGATTTCTACGAGATGGGTTTCACGCCGTGCGACTTTTGCAACATGTTCAGTGGAGCCGTGGACGATTTAGAAAAATTCCACGCCCTTTGCACCACGGCAGAGACGAAGAAGTACTTGAATCGTCTCATAAACGAGGCGGATTTTACGCTTAGTGGTTTGTGTAGTATACTGCACGGAGCGAGAGCCAACGTGTGCTCCGCTTTGGAAGAGTTTCATGACGTTTGCTTCGACAAGGCTGGAAACAGGGCCCAGCTTTTGGACGATTTCTATGTGGCGGGTTTCACGCCTAACCATTTATCTCATATTTTATCAAGGACTGGAAGTAAGGCCGCCTCTATTTTGAGGGATTTTCATAAATCTTGCTTCGACGAAAGGAATCATTTGAAACACTTCTCGACGGGGGACGAGCTCCTTACGGTAAAAGATTTATCAAAGATACTGCACGGAGTAGGAATCAATACCTGTTCCACTTTCGAAAAATTGCACGGTCTTTGCTTCGACGAGGCGGGGAACAGAACGGAGTATTTAAAAAATCTATTGACTAATGATCATGACGAGATATTCGATACATTGTATAGAAAAGTGAGAAAAACTGTTTCAGGATAATCGAGTTTGTTGTTAAAATTCTTGTAAATATTGTACATGAAATTAATAAAGAATTGTTATATGTACATGTGGATATCCGATTTGTGAGGGACAATTGTGACGGTCGCGTCGCAGCGTGAACACTTACTTATTTCATCATTGGCGAACGCATCGCCGTGAGTTTGCTGGTCGATAATATCGGACGTGTAACGACGCGTGACAAGAAATGGCACGGGACCGCCATAATTTGTAACGCAAATGAATGTGCACATTCTACATGCTCATAGGGATGAACGAGACTGGCACGCGGGACCGATTTAGAAAGTGATGTTTGTTTGAATGCCGTTAAAATCGCCTTTCCACCCGGTGATGTTACTTAAACGGCCTCGTTGTAACGTTATTGCCAGTAATTCATGTTTCGTAATCGTTCATCATCGGCCGACGTTCAATTGGAACGGATTTTATTTAATCCGTAGCTTCGGAGGAACTAAAAATAGACGGGGATCCGTATTCTTTTTATTGCCACAATTATTCATTTCCATCAGAAATCCCTCGGTGATTTATTTTGTTCTATTCGTTTTGTACAATTAATATTGAAAATTAAAGCGAAGATTTCCCTCGTAAAAATGAATGGAACAGCACTTTTCCTAGGCTCTCTGTACAATATCCCTAAGTATAGCATCGACGTTGAATACGCTACGATTAATTGCATTATCCTATTTCTTTCGTCTTCTTCTCCCGTGTCCTAGGACTTGTCTGACAATACCAGGCGCAACGAGATCAGCAATCGTTGATCTCGTTTAGGACAATGGATACGATTATCGCGGGCATCGATCTAATCTCCCCGATCAATGAGTCAAACGAAACCTAATCAGGACTGGTTTATTGTTTATTTAGTGTGCGAATTCCCACTTTCGATTTCTTTCGTAACCTTTCCCCGATTGTTCGCCCGTTACATGAACGGAAACAGTTGCGTCGCGATAAACATGCGTTCCACCTAGGGCTCGTTCGGTTAATTAGAAATGCCGCAAGTTTTCGGTACGTTCTGAGCAAGAGGAACAATATATAATTTTGTCGTGTTTCATTTTTCACTGAACAATTATTTCCTCGTACAATGGCACGATTCTCTGTTCGTCACCTTGCCCAATTTTGTATATTTCCCATTTTTTCAACCTTCCTCAGAGATCACTGGTGAATTGAACAATGGTACTATATATACCCGTTTCTTCTTTGATCATTATCGAAATGTCCCTCAAAGCAATCTCACAATCGGTCGATAATCTTGTTCTCTCTCATGCGTGATAGACAAGGTCACAGTGCGTTCAAAGGATGCTCTAAATTGATCCTGACGTTACGCAAGCATCCTCCAGCACAATTTTGCCGATCTCTCTTTCCCTCTGCTCCGTACACTCTTTCGTGTACCCTAGCTCGTTGTGAAACGGCGCGAGGTGAATAGTGAATTAACTGGGCGAAGAAAGGTACCAGCAAACATAAATGTAAATGCAAATGTACTCTAATAAAAACATAATCAGCCCCGTCATGGCTGAGATCGGACGAAATATCTTCGACCCGTCGAAGAAGATGATTGTAAAATGAAATATTTCTAAACCTTTCCAGATTATCATTGGCACCCTATCGATTACAAACTATTCAAATTACTTCCTCGACAATTAGGAAGCGTTTATAAGGCGGCACGAACATTGACGTATAGAAACATTTATGTAAATTCGTAATGCACACTTTCTCTGCTCTGAATGAAATGGAATAATCTCTATCTGAAGCTCGTGCAATTAGAAACCGTGACATTATGCAATCGTAATAGGGGCAAACAGCGTCCAAATTTAAATTAAATTGTCTTACGATGGATCTACACCGTCTACCTGCGTACAAAACTATGAATACACGTTTATCTTTCCAGATCTAGCACCGGAATAATTCGTATATCGGAGCGAAACGAAATAGCTGATCTAAGGACCGAAATTTGTGTTCTGCGTGGCTGCATTAGGCACGCCGAAGAAATAATAGAATGTTTATTAAAAAAGAAATTAAAAAGGGGCTCCGAAATCGTACTTTTAGACGCTACACAAATTATTACCGTTTCGATTGGCGATCCCTTTTGAATTTACTAACGGACCTAGTATCTTTCATTTCTTCTGCGCTCACTGGATTCTCTTTTGCAATCAATGCCGAGCTCCTTTCCTGGATATCCTTCACCACCTGAAAATAAGAAAACTGTGTCAGTTGGAATAATTCGGACGCTGTATCGAACCCCTTACAGTTTCGTAAGCCGATGGTTTAATAGTTTCTTCGTCCTCCTGCTCTTCTTCTTCTTCATCTTCCTCGTCGAGCCAGCTGTATCGAAGAGGCGTGCCTTGTTCAGGATGTACGTCGTTCGGCGATCTCTTTAGTATAGATTTAGGCTTGGTGAATATCCTACATATATCCGCCGGTGATTCTATTAAATCCACATCGGATTTTATTACCGGGTTATTTTCCGAATGGCTGAATTCTATGCGTACAATATCTTCTCCGATATCTTCTTGATTTTCGCTACATTCTGTTTCTTTCGGTGCTGAATTATCCTCTGATTTTTGAAGAATATCTCCTGGCTCTGCAAATGAGACCGATTTTTTAATTTTGCAACTATCCGGAGACTTCTCTGGGCTTTCCGTATTGGAATCAGGAATGGGATCGTCCTCCTTTGTAGTATCTTCTTCTTCTTTAGTCTCGGCCTCGCTTTCCGAATCGTCGTAGTATTCTTCTTCTTCGTCTTCCAATTCTTCGCCGAAATACTCGTACTTTTCGTCTTCTAATCTGTTAACCAGATGCCCCATAAATAAAATATAAAATTTAGGAACTGTTGCAAAGTATACCTATTAAATTCATCCGCCAATTCTTCTTCGATCTCGAGCTGATCCAATCTGTTAAACAGATCTTCTTCTGTCTCGATTTTCTTCCTTTCCTCCTGCTTGAGCTTCCCTAACTTCTGATGATAATCCCTTTCTCTTTCTCTGTGTTTCCCTGCAACAGAAATACACGTTCCCCGTAACGTCTGATAAATACCAGGGGAAATGAGAACAGTTTACTTTTCCATTCCGTTATTTGATCGTCGTTCCAATGCTCCACGATCTCTTTGCCACCAAAGTCTTCCAAGAGATCGTTCGTTGTTATCAGCAGTCTGGTTTCGAACAGATTCCTCTCCGCGTTTAAATTTTCCAGCATCTCTTCCGCTTCTGGTAAAAAGTGGACGAGCGTTGTTAATCAGACCGCACGTATACTATTTCGCGACGTTAGAAATATACTTTTGATTCTCCTTTCGCAGAGGGACGTTGCGCAGGCGGTACTGTACTTCCCAAAGTATCCATCGCCCAAGGAGGCGAGCACTTCGTTAGTGTGAATCAATTTCCCCTTCATCAAAGCTCGCTTGCCGATCGGCACCATGCAATTCACGTACAGATCTTTCTGAAAGGACTGCAACGCTTCCGCGACTTCCTGGTGGTTCTTCTTGTACGCCGTCCATACTTTGCATTGCTCTTCGTTCCGTTGAATACCCTTTTGGTGGATAACGTTCGCAAATTAATATTTAACTCCCATCCGCCTTCTCCGTGCAATAGTCTACCTTCGTGAGAGCTTCGTCCAGAAGTGCCCGTTGAACTTTTAATGTATCATTTTGGAAACTCATCGTCGATTCAAACCGTTCCAAGAAAAATGTGTCGAGAATCGAAGAGTGCAACTGCCAGACATTTATCAGCAGTGCCGTAGAACAACAATGGTGTTCGTGTTCCTACTCTGCATTAGACCATAACATGGAACATTCGATCTGGAAATAAATAAATTTAAGCAATTACAAATCGACCGATCGGCTGAAATTTAACGTTCGATTATGTGACGTGTATCATTCTGCCGCACTTCAATTTCAATTTATATTGTCATAATCGCAGCCGCGATTATTCTATCATAATCGCTGATTTTTGTCCACATAACCTAAAATGTTCTATTCAAATATTCAAGGTCGGCCTGAAACTATACGAAGATGTGTTCGCGCAAAGGTGATAACGACGATATGATTATAAATATGATTGAGAAACTTAAGGGAACTCGACGATATTTATTTACAGAAGCTTAACGAAATATTTCAAAGATATTCCTTTTGCGAAGGAATTTTTTAAATTATAAAATATACATTTTTTCCGATGATAATTTAATACAAGTTTCAATCGCCAGGCGGCCACAATTCCGTTGTTCATTGCCCGACGAAGATACGCATCTATGTGTCCCCTTAATTCGTGATTTTCTTCCTTGTTTCTTTTTCCATTGAGGGGCATAAGCGCAAGATGGTTAGTGATCCCGTGGAAATCTATTTTTCTTTAAAACATCTACGTCGATCGTTATTTACAAGTCTCGTTATAATCATTTTGACCGCCGCACGGAGCAAAATATGTGAAAAGTTTTCTCGCCTGGATACGACCTAAGATACATATTTACACATAACCTCCCATTTTCGTTGCGAGATGCTTAACCTTATACGTTCTCCTAAATACATACTACGACCGATGCACCTGCATCGAATATAGCCAGAAATCAAATACTAATGAGATGTAACAAATGCAGTTTAATCGAAAGTCGAAGTACCTGGCGAAATATTTTTCTCTGTGCCGTGTGTATTATTAAGGAGAACATGTGTCGCGAATGATGATCGAAGTGGTGTACGAAAGTGTATTCTAAACGACAGTGACGTGTTTGTTGTTTCAGGGTAAGGTTAAGTGCACCGATTTGAGGACAAAAGATAAAAATGAGCTGCTCAAGCAGCTCGAAGAGCTCAAAACAGAGCTCACAAATCTCCGAGTGGCTAAGGTTACCGGTGGTGCCGCCTCTAAGCTTTCCAAGATGTACGTATGATCTGTTCAATCGTGTTCGTAATTCCCTATCAGAATCCCCTTAAAAATGTCGAAGATCTAAGCTAAGGTTAAGTAGTTCGATGTCCCATCTCCACTCCAACAATATCATGAATACGTTCTAGATTATATACGATTCTGATAAGTCGTGCGCAGTAAATAGAACTAACCTAAACCACTAAACATTCGTGGCGTTCAGCTTTGCCGAGAATGGGGTAGAATTAAATTGTTTGATATTTATTATTGTCGAAGTGCTGGACCTTCGATCCTGCTCCCAGCGTGGCTCGAGCGGTAATGGCGCGGCGGTGGCTGCGCGCCGCTCGAAGTACCCCCACCCTTCCGTATTCGCGGAGTGGGGATGCGCGCGAAAATTCGAACGCTTAGCTTAAGAACTTCGACGTTCCCTCGTAAAAACGTTCATAATATTTGATAATTATTTCAGCCGTGTGGTGAGGAAAGCGATAGCCAGGGTGTACATTATTATGCATCAGAAACAGAAGGAAAATCTGCGTTTGTTGTACAAAAATCACAAGTACAAGCCCCTGGACCTGAGGCCAAAGAAGACTAGGGCTATCAGGAGAGCTTTGACACCGTACCAGGCGAACAGAAAAACACCGAAAGAGATTCGCAAACGGTCCGCCTTCCCCTTGAGGAAATATGCTTTAAAGGTGTAAGCTGAGAGGTACTGAGGGATATAAAATAAAGGTTTTTCTAAAAACTCCAAATGTGCGTTACTCTCTTTCTCTCAGCCTGTTCGATCGTAAACTCCATAAGTATTGGCGAATGCTTTTTATTTTATATAGAAAATAATATAAAAGGTAGAATTAGACGGGTAAGCTTCTACTTGATACAGGGTCTAATACAATTCTCGAATATTTAATACCTAATCATCGTTCAAAATTTATCGACGAATTTGAGGACGGCGTTATATGAACGATTTTATACAATTAAATACGAATGAATAGATTTAATCTAGAATCCTAATGAGTACCGATTGATATATAAATTAGAAATCACACGAGCAGAGAAACGATCTTGCATCTCCTTGTACCGTCCTCGTTGCATCGAACGGTCTTTGGATATTGAACATTCGAGAATTCGTAGAGTCTGCAAGGGAAGGTTTAAACGCGGATACCAGGGTTTCTAGAAAGCACAAAGTTCAGAAGTTCGTCACTGTCTTCGCAGACGAATGGTTTTCTATGGTGGCAAGCCACGTCGTGCCACTTGATGCCGTCGTTGTAGAAATTGTTCAGAATCGATAAGCAGGACTCGTCGTTACCCTAAAACAGAAAACGAACGAGTAAATAATTGAAACTATAGGGGAACACCTGCGAACAATTCAAGATAGAGCACCTGAGCAGCTTCACGGTTGTCAGGTTGCGGCTGTCCGTATCCGCCGGTGTTACTCCAGTCCCCAGTGTTACGCTGCGCCGTGGAACCGATCTTGGCACCGGAGCCAGACCAGAACCATCCATTGATGTTCTGCGGCTGAAGGTCTGGCCTGTCGCAGCCGTTGAAGTTACACTTGCGGCCGGAAGTCCAGATGAACCTTACGTTTCCTGCGAGAGACCGTTAATCTACCAATGCTGACACAGTCGACTCAGAAATAACAGTAATAATGAAGTTTCTATTTTCCAGTCACCTCGGGCAAGTCTCTGCTTGATGAACTCATTTTCCTGCGGGGTCTCGAGAGACACAGCGTCCATGCAGTGTCTGCGACAGATGTTACGAGCGTCCAACCAATCTACTTCCAAAGACCTTGTGGGTTGGTGTTCCCAACTGAAGAAGTACGAATGTGCAACACCTCTGGCGTCCCTGTAGGTAGCGTGTCGTACACCTGAGGCAAGATTGCGAATAACTTAGCACCTTCACCGATGAACAATTCATCTGATTAATGGATAATCTGGTAGGAAACTCACGGTTCGCACAGCTACGTGAGTCAGGAAGGGCAAGACGACGCTGTGCGTTCGCCACAGCGACGACGAGTAATAACATCAGCCATATCGACCGCATCTTTGTAATTCTGCAAAAGACATGACGAAAAACAGGGTAATTAATTACGATGCGTCTGGTACCTAAATTGGCGGGGGAGGAATGCGAAAGGAAAACTGATTGATTGGGAAACGTTTGTAAATGATCGTAGAAGCTTGTCTTCCAATGTTCTAATGATACGTCTGGCGAGTAAAAGTTCCCTGGGAATGAATCGTCGTCGTGCGAGGGTGAAAGGAGACTTTTCAGCGGTGAATTATGATTCGAGTAGGAGAGGATTCTTCTCTCTCACGGGGACGATGCTGAAAAATGTCGGGAGATTTTGCAACAGGTCTTCGATGCGTTTTTTTTTTCATTTAACGTGCCGTTAACTTTCCTCGGAGGCCTCCACGGTACGGTTGCAACTTTCTAAATCGTCCTCGCGACAAAACCGTCGACTGATTCACAATTAATGGCCGGATTTGTCTGAATACGAAGCAATTACTCAAACGAGGTTCTGCAACGCCATTGGTACACGAGCCCTTCAGTTTCCTTAGTATTGTGAAAATTCAACTTTCACGTAATACTTTGAACAGTCGCTTTACCAGCGATGTAAAATTGACTCCAATGTTTTAATGTTTTAATTAATATCGTAATAATAGACGGCTGCATGTTAATAATACAATATTTATTACCGTAATGAGGATTGCATCGTGAAAGTAGGCATGTAATTTTATTATTTTAATAGGGGAGAAAATTATTCTCTCGTAATATTAAAACATAATTAAATTTCTTTCCGCGGGCATAATACTTTCTATTTCATAATGCTGATAATTGAACCATCTAGCTGAATGACCGCCATTGCGTTATCCTATTCATGTTCGATTACCATGCTGAATAACAATGAATTCATGTTTAGGATTCTACAGCGCCGCAGACTTAATGAAGCCCCGTTCTTAATGTCGTGGCTTTCGCTAAAAATTAGTGTCAGCGGCCGTTCACCTGGTTCAAATAAGTGACGGTGGCGTACCGGAAGAGAGGATCCAATTACAACCGAAGATTACTATAGAAAATAACGCCAAACCGCGGGGAAGACAGTTCAATGCACTGCACACTAGATATAATTTAAATAATGTATTCTACTGGCTGGAATAAATGCTCGATTCGTTTAATTGAATAATGGCATGATTTCCATTATAATGACTGACACGAATTCAATTGACCGGAATGGGTAAGATTTAATCGCGGTGCTTCTGTAAACAGCGAATAATAATAATTCGCTGTGAAAGTGAATTGCCGATTCAATTAGGGTTTGAAATACATGAAGAAACGACTCGCGTAGGCTACCGAGGTCGATCTATCGATTGTAATTCTAGATAAAGCGCTTCCACGATTTCGTCAATTCCCCGGAAGGTAAATGGGGGATTTCAAAAACGAGGATGAGGCTTTCAACAGAATATCCTTTAATGTAATTACGCAATAATTCCGGTTCCGTCATGGAGATTGGGAAATTATAAAATACTTTCATGAATCAGTTCGCCTTGAGGGACGAATTATCACCTGCGTAACAAAGGAAATTCGAAGAGTTTTCAACTTTATTCGAATTATTCTGCGCGCCACGAGTCTATAGCGCCACCTTCTATGCAACCCCTGCAACAATAAGCTTGCCGTTCAATGATACATATTTATCGGCAGACGATAACACATTTTACAGCCAATTACCATTCGGCAAAATTTGAACTGATCTCGTATCTGATTCTCGCATAGATTTGCTAAAATATTTTCGAATACTCCAAATCTACGTAATATATGCATCCGCACGTGGGTTTAATTGAATATCCTTTAAAAGATCGAGGAAAAAATGGGGAGACATGGTGGCTTTATTTCGTATCCGCATGTATGCTCGTGGAACCGTTATCTGGCCGGCTTTATATCGGCCGGTTTACGTGTTGTCTGCGTGTTCCATGTCTTTCTTAACGGCTTCTCGTCTGCCGTTGAAGCCCACACTGGATATGCGTATTCGGGACGAGTACAAACGATATAAAAACGAGACGGGAACGCGCCAATGCGTTCTATGGGAGAAGAAAGGAAACGAAAAAACAATTTGCCGGTTCGATTTCGACTTTCGCCCCGATCTAGATCGATCGTGGTTCGTTAGGTCGTGCCGTGTTCCATTTTCTTTCTTTTTTTCGCTCGTAAATGTTTTCAGGGCACGTTTCGTTCGTGGAAGAAATTTTTGGTGCTGTCCTAAACAGAGTACGTGTATGTATATATGTATTGAACAAGGTATATATCTTCACCGTTGAACGTCAGCGAACGGCCGAGGTATCCTCATTTGTATGTTAAAGCCATAATTATGCAAATAGCTGCTTAATGGCATGTGGGTCACCGGTGACAACCACTGTTCTATTAGAAATTAGGTACACACGTTGTTAAAATGTACAATGAATATTTCGTTTGGCCCTTGGTAATAATAACAGTAATGGCAATCACGCGAGAACAGTTAATCCAATCGAACTATCAATAATAATATAACAAACGCGTACACGTCTGTAGAAGAAGATCCATTCGACTCTGAAGGTAATGCAGATTTGCAAAAACGTTCAGCAGCACGGGTGAATAAATATTTCACGAAGATTTTTCATTTAAAAAAAGAATGTTCTCTGGTCTGAACTAAAGGAGCGTGGTTCTCTACTTTTGGTACGAATCGGTTTGCCGACTGGCCAGCGAATGGAAACCGGAGTTCCTTTTTTTCCACTCCTTTTGCGGAAGATACCGTAAGATGCAATGAATTCCCCGCTAAAGTAATACCTCACGTGTTCTACACAGATTGCATCGTTGCGTAGACCTGCAGCGATCTTACGCAAGGAAAGTACCTTTGCGAAGATAAATCCAATCGCCTCTCACGAATCGAAGAGAAAGTGAGCGATCTTCAAAACAAGCGTGTTTACCTGAAAACCCGCGCTATGTGGGGAATTTCGCGCTTGTGCAGAATGTTTTAGATCGGTGCAGCTAGCCTAATGCGGCGACTATTACTATTATTATTATTAGAAGTAGTAATAGTATTACTATTACCAGTAGCAGTAGTAATACTACTATTACTATTATTATTATTATTTTCGTCACGAGCGATTATAATTAGTTCTGTTAACTTCTTAGCTGTTGAATATGGAAAGCGTGAGAACTAACAGACGAGTTCTCATGCGGTGTTTGGTAAAACTTTGGAAGAACAATCTTCTAGAGTGTGCATGAAAGGAAAAACTCTCAATGAAACAGATAATTGAAGTTAAGTCATTAGGCGAAGGTAAAATTGCATCCTTAATTAAGAAGTCATCATTTATTAACGGTTTGCATACTAACGCGGTTGCTTCGAATTGATTTCGTTATAATTAACTCGGTGAAGGTGATTGCACCTCGCTAATTATTTGCAATTTTTTTCTGCCAACGATTAATCCAATTCATAAGGGATTTTAAGATATTGATAAATAAGGGATTGAAAAAATTGGTTATATCAAAGCGCGCATGTTTTCCAAATTACAAGCACGATTTTAATTATTACATGCACTCAGAAGAAGAGAAAGA
This sequence comes from Nomada fabriciana, assembly GCA_907165295.1. Classification (NCBI taxonomy): domain Eukaryota; kingdom Metazoa; phylum Arthropoda; class Insecta; order Hymenoptera; family Apidae; genus Nomada; species Nomada fabriciana. The sequence goes on along the minus strand of OU015699.1, from coordinate 8,441,010 downwards.
TTATTACGTCCAGTACTACGCAAGTGAATAAAAACCAAAAAAACAGTACTGTTAATACAAAAAAAAAAATTACAGTCCAACGCCCATACGGGATTAAACAAAAAATGACACGTCCATCGAAGTCAAATGTAAATCGTCGTATACCAGTAAAAAGTAAAACGTGTCAACTACTACTCACAAAAAAGAACAAAGAGGGGAAATGTACGCTGAAAGGTAAAAGCAACAGAATCGAGCGAACCGAGCACGATGAACCGTGTCACGCTCGTGGTTTCGTTAAACCGAGCAAAAACGTGCTCTCGAGATAGTAGGAGGACGGTCTAACAATAAGAGAAAGCCCGTAGTGATCACTCTGCGGGTCAATCCGCGTTAACCATTAGTTCACGGGGTCGTCGCTTTCGATTTCTCCAACGTACACTTACCTAGAAGAAGCTTCCTGGTGCCTCGTAGTCGACGCTCGCCGATCCTACGGATCCTCGGGATCGAATAACTAGATGGTAAAATTGATTACACGCGGTAACACCGATGATACATATAATATCGTTCGATGAATTCCTCTCGTCGGCGCTGCGAAGAACTGTTCGATGGTTCGTTTGATTTTCAACTGGCCCAATGGAACGTTAGCTCGTCCACGACTTGTCGATCGCGGCGAGAATGAAGAATGAACTGCGGTATACGAGCAGTCGACCGGTATATAGCCGGCCCACATTCCCTCCTGGCTCGAGTAACCCAGATTCTTCCCACCCGGTTGTCTGCTGAACATCTTCGGGGGCCTGAAAGGGGCCCTCGATAATTCCCATCTTGCACCTCTCACTGCTCGTTTCCCTCGCCCGTTACTCGAGTGATACTGTCGAAGTCTCTTTCGGTGATAGAATTCGTTGTTGATTCTTCCTTTTCTTTTTCTTTCGTCGCGCCGGATCGATTCTTCCCGCGGCGCGGTCCCTTCTCCGACTGTTCGTGCTCGTCTATGGAGTTGCTGCACTTTTTTGCGCCGGCAACGGACGCTTTCGACGGAGGTGGCACTGTATCGAATTCATTGAAATTGTTAATGTTAGTAGCAGTAGCGATCGACGATTCTTTTTATTGATTCGTGTCATTGCTTACGATATTAACTTATGTAGGATCTATTTACAATTTCATTTACAATTACATTCGGCTACATGATTCCGGGGGCTTCGATTGAGCTTAAACGTTGCGTACAAGTGTGAAAATACCGTGCCAATTATTCGTAGCACCGACCGGCACCGAGCTTATAAACGTTCCGCCGCTCCTGTCGCATGATCGGATTATTTATTCAGTCTTGAGCGCGTCGCGCTGTAAATTCTATTGTACATTGTTGCGCACGTTGTTCCAGGTACTACGGTCACTTGCAACAGTACTAAATCTAATTGGAAACCCAGCCACCGTAATAAAAAACACAGGCTTTCACTCTTCTTCTTGGATACATTTCTCCACTAATTCCCTCAAATTAGGATTCTCCATTGCTGCCGCTATCCTCTCCTTGTCGTTTATCTGCTTATTTACTGAAGCAGAAATCATTCCCATGCCATGAACGGGACATTATGTTTGCGCCGCGCCGCAGTTTATACTCACTTTCTTCTTCCGTAGAGTGTGTACCTTTCTTTATATATATATCGAGTTTAAATAGTGCTACCAAATTACGCTCCAGCTTAATCCTGATGCAGAGGCCGATCAGCGTCGCCAGGGAACAATGCGGCACCGTCGGATTGAATTCGATACGAATAACGGACACCCCTTTGGGGGTCCGCTTGGAAATCTCTACGCAATCTTCGTACACGACGTCCAGTTGCTCCAAAGTTTGCGGTTTCTCTGGATCTCTGATCGTTCTCAACAGATCTACGATAAGTTTAACCTTTGTCAGACTCGACGAAACCGATTCGCTCCAAAGAAACAAACAATTGTTCACGCGCTCAGTTCATTCTAGCGTAAGCGTCAGCCCGGCAACAATGACTGCGATATTAAGCTCGCAAGATGTACGCATCAAGTTGTTCCGCCGACTCGTTCATTGCATAATCGTACTATTGTTAATTGCTTTGGAGTTTCGAACCGACACTATGGACGACAGACTTCGTTCAATCGTGAATTATAGCTACAGAAATCGATCAACGTTCGAACTCGGAGCAGAGACTTGCCATAAACGGATTCCTTCAGCTCGGTGTTCGATGTCGATAACAGAGCTCTGTTTTTCGTGTCCAGATAGCCCTCGGTAGCTTCCATTTCGTCGGCCGTCGGCACACCATCTCTTATCTTGCCTCCGATTGAAATTTTCCGTAAAAATGATAACATTCTTGCCCCGTACCCCCCTGGCCACACGCAACTGGCCTGGTCAACGATACATCATTAGAACTTTTGTTTATATTATGGCTGACGAATGCAATAAACCTAACCTCCCAAATGACTAAGCTAAAAATAACCTAACCGATGAACCTCTTCGTTTCGGCCGTGTTTCTCTTTTTCCCTTTCTTTTTAACGAAACACGGACACCAAAGCCGTCAATCTTCGATCATTGAATACGTACTATCAGACGTTTCAGAATCCAAAATAGGCATTTGTAGGTTATGCACTCTCTCTCGAGAAGCAACGCATGTCGAAGGGCGGACGATATCCAATTGAAAAATACATATCGATTAATTGTAACGTTGGATCGATTTGCAATCCGCATTCGTAATTTCGTGTCGACCGTTGCGCTATCTGTCGATATCTCGATCAACTGTAACGAGTATCGCTTCGTTCGGGGCATTTGAAATTTTCTTTACCTGGTTTTCGTTGCAGTGAAAGAAAATGTTGGTGTGGCACGGAACATGTATACAAAATACACTTGTATATTGTATGACACGTCTATCTACGGCGACTAAATTATGGGCGACATACTAAATACATATGTATATTATGGGAAAACAAGCAGAACCGGTCGCAAGATGAATATGTATTTAGTTTTAGTTTCTATTAATTCGTTTATTTTCACTTGCTCGGATTAATATATCAACATGCAGTGCAAGTGTGCATAAATTTGCTATTTATAATTTTTTTTTTGGAAATTCGTATCGGCCCGTTTAAATATTCGTTTACCATTATAGAGACTCTTTGAGAGAAACTTGTCGAATTGACATGAAAGTGTATTCCCGTAAGTTCTAGCTAATCAAACCAGTTTCAGGTAACTACGGGCGAGAAAAGAAATTTCGTTTCTTCATTATCATACTATTCGCGCGCGTCTTTCCACGCCAATGATCATAAATAATGCAACAGATTCATCGTATCGGTCACAAATCCTTTGTGCCCCATAAAAATGATTAATAAGAAAAAACGCTTGATCAAATGGATCCATGTATGCATTCTCTGAGAAAAGAAATAAATTATCGAAAAAGGTGAATTAATTTGATGGCCAGCCTTGCTTTTTAGATCCAATGTTACACTTTTTCTCCCGTATAGGATGATAGGTAGTATTCGGTGGCCAGTTCACTGATCCAAGAACGAGATCTTTCAAGGTCACGGTCGTTTCGTTAATGTCTGCGGTCATTTCTTGCTGGTCCATTTGGTAACATTGAATGGCCTTGTTAGAAGGGTCAACGAACTCTATTCATTAAGAGCTCGGGATTATTTTGATTTATTCACCAATCGCAAAAACATTTTACTGAATTTTTCCACCATCAACAGTTTACTTGAAAGAACAATTCAATTATAAATTCACAATTATTAATTTATAAATTAAAAAATACGCCATCCCAGAGCTATTTCGAACCGGCGCCCTTTTTTAAAGTTTCTAAAGATTTCTCATTCTCTTGCATAATTTAGTATTTCTCGAAAATTAAAATTTCAAGGATCCACTGGCTTGTTTCTTTTTTTAGCCTTTCTATGTATACGCGTATAATAATACGTTAAGGGGGAGGAAAGGGAAGAGTTGACGGAGGAGGGTCCACAGTACATAGATCACGACCCAAAAACTGCAGCAACAAATAAACAGAGAACGATTTGCAGTGTTCCCTGGTGTCGCATCTTGCGCACGCTCCGTTCCGCAGCGTGTGTCTTAAACGCAGAGAAGGACCAGAGTGACTCCGCCAGGAACACTGGCGAATTCGTGGAAGCTAACGGCTGTCGCGTCTGGGCCCTCCGTGAAACTGATAAACGCATTCAATCCGGCTGGCCGAATGAGGTTTTAAGGTGAGAGAACGGTGCAACGCGTGTCGGGCGAAGAATGCGTAAGAAAGCTTTCTAGAGGGCCCGTTCATCCTTCTCCTTTTTTAATCTTTTTTTTGTTAATCCACTAGCAGCCAGAGCGTGGAACTTGACAAAAAAAAATCATAAAAAAGTGTCGACGAACGTTTTGTGCCTGTGTATTGGGTAACTTTTGGGCCGTTCTACCGGTCAAGTGTTCTGCTTGTGCCACTAAAGTGTCTATTAAACGAAGGAGGCGATATCGAAGGTACATTATCGGAATTTCCGCGGTGGATAAAACAGGAGGGATTGTGGAGAATTTCCCTCTTGTTTGGGCCGCGTGGTGTGGGGGAGAGACTGTTTCTGGTTTCGTGGCGGACTAGGGACAACTGGTAGCCATCGCCTTGGAACGCGGTATAATAACTGTAGTCGATGATATTTCGGAGAAAGTCCGAGCAGACGTTACCACGATAGGCGACCGTGGTCGTAAAACGGCGTTAATTAATACGATTATCTGATTAGAACGGCTTGTAATTCTCTGATTAATCTGGGAGGATTTATTGTGCTTCGTTGTCCGTTTATGGTTAGTTTATCGAGCTGGCTTTCGCGTATGTACATAAATAATGATTAGGGTGCAAGGATTATGGAGATTCGAACTGCGATAGATTCCATTACGGCAATCGCTGATCCACGAGCTTTGCTTAGGTAGAAAGTGTCATTTTGAAACTGTGTCGTCATATCAGTTCTTCCTTTCGTTGGTCCATGAACTGTTTACTCTGCTTTCTATTTGTTTTTGCAATTAGGCTACGGGGCTCCTCCATGATGACGTAACCGGCCAAGTTTTTTTTAACGCCAATTTATTACGGAATTATTTCATCCGATGGGGTTAATTTCTATTTAACTAGTTTGTCAACCAGTTTCTAGGAATCGGAAATGCGGATCATGTAAAATTCAGTCGAAGGAGATCGAGGCTATCGATTAACTAAGTCACAGTGAACATTCAGATTTCACTCGAGGTCGAGCGATTCGTATCTACAAAGTACATGTACATGTGCAACGGTTCTCTATTCGTTCAAATATTAAATTAAATACCTCATTCAAATGCAGCAAAAGTAGCAGTCATTTATGTAAATTTCGTGCAGACTGTCCTAGGAAGAAAATGCATAGACTGAAATGTAGCACTTTGGATTTAGGAGCGTCTGGTAACCGTCCCGATCGATAAGAAAGTATTTTTATCGTCGAAACTGTTGCCACGAGTTACGCGACGTAAAAACAAGGAAAAATACTGGCGGGAACGATTTCTATTGAGACTCGACAGGCTCGTAAGAGATATTCAAGTAACTGATAAGAAATATCACTTTAACTACGAAGCTAATATATTTGCTGCGCCCGATTATGCGAATCGTGAAACGATATACCGTGCAATGCCGCGAATACTTTGCACCGATATATAAATACGAATTTAAATGTCATATTTCTAAGATCTTGGCGCGTATCACCATGCCGTAATAATTTGCATCGAAAGCACCAGTCCCTTGCTTATCTATTAAGCTAATTTGTTCGTTAGCAATTCCAATCTCCTCCACGTTTCGATTATCCGCCGAGAATTCAAATAGAATCGAATTCCCCGCATTTCTGTAACATTCTAAGACGCGCGTTAAGATGTCGCATCGATTACGTTCTTGATCCAATAATATAATTTCTTCGCCCAGTTGTCGATTAAGATCGCACGGCGTCTCTTTTCAAACGTCATCGCGACGATCAATAAAAATCTTGGATTCAAGATTCACGGGTTAAATTTGATTTTTTCCTTTCGTTTTAGCGTCCCAAGATATGACCGCATCGTTGCCCACAAGGACCAACAATTTCGTACGTCCCTGGCCCCAATATCCCGATCCCTTTCATCTAGCGCGCCTGTGCAGCAATTCCACCGAGATTCGGCGTGGTTCGATCCGAAAATTCGATTAACAGGTGTTCACCCAGTCTCCCGTAAGTTGCATAACGTTTTACCTCCAGCTGTAACTCGGCCACATAACCTAACCATACAAACCGCGAGAGAAAAACACCGAGCGTACACGATTCACCTCGGGGTATGTTACCTTTTTTAAAAAAACACAATTACGTAACGCATGCCACGCTCCGCAGTACGCATATGCCGCCAGCTGTATCATCTTTCGTCCAAGTATGTACAGAGTGACTCAGAAAAATATATTATGCACGATGTAACATGGCCTTTGAACGAGCGACATTCAGTCAACAGCCGTTAAACTTACAAAACACCCTTTTACTCGCGAGATAACTGACCAATTCGTCGACCAATTACACGTGCACGTATGCACGGCTAATTATATGCAAATGTATACAGCAACGTATCAACGCAGGCGTGAACAGTTGAAAATCTAGATTTTTCGAACGGATAATTGTATTCATTTTTTCCACAGTGTATATACCGTTCGGCGATATTACACTTTATCTATCTAGATATCACACGGGTATCTGAGTCATTCTCGTCTACTCAAGACTAACACCGATGGCTCCGATATATTATCATCGACGTTACAGTACTGCCAATATGGAAACGAGCGGATTAACATCGATAAACATACAATCTTCATGTACGTTCGAGGCGCGTGGAAAATTCTGCCACCCCTAACTAGTATATCGGCCGCGTGGAATTGATTCGTTTCTTAAATTAGCACATTTGCATACCAAACAAAAATCATACAGAGGTGATAAGAATCGTAACGTTTACCACCCCTCCCCATTGATATTTCCACCAGAACCAATTATAACCCACCAGACGTACTGAAATCTACGCCCAAAGAAACTAATTCAACGTGTACTTATATATTTACTTCTACGACACCTTGTGCATGCAGTCGCGTTTACTTTGCAGACGCAGCGCAGGCGCTGACAGTCTCCTAGGACAAAATTACCCGGGTCCGACCAAAGGTGTTGAGCAAAAGGAAACGAGGACCAACCGGGTATAGAGAAAAGATGCCGCAGGCACGCTGGTGGAATGCTGTTATCACGAGCGGCAGGCCTAGGACGTGGGAACAATTAACTACTTCCGCGGGGTCGGGGACGTCCGGAGGCAGAGGACGCCTGGCGTCCGCGAAGGCGTTAGTCCAGCGGCCGGCTGCCGACAGAACACTCCGTCGCGGCATGGCGAGCGGTGCAACCGGAGGCAAGGTCCTCACCGAGGACAATGTCTTCACGAACCTACGGAAAATGGAGTACGCGGTGCGGGGGCCACTGCTCATACGAGCCCTGGAGATCGAGAAGGAGCTCCAGAAGGTAAGGGTAACAACATAGTAACGCAGACCGGAGTCAACGTACTATTTACGTTGAAAGCAGACGGATTAATTCGTGGCGGGCGGCGAAATCGATCGGCCTTTTAAATGCATGCACACAACTTCGTTTGCGAATCTAGGGAAACGTTGAACTACGGTGAAGTTACTAGTTGCGAATTTCTGCGGATGGTATCTAGATTGGACGAGCTTTTTTAATTTATTTAAGTCGATTAGGGCGAGCGATACAATTGTCGTGGGAGTGGCAGATGTTAGTGCTGCGTTTTTATAATTGGGGTGGTTCAGGAAGGTTATGTTTCGACTTCTGAACATCGCGAAATCTATTGGCAAAAATTGGTAATTCTGTGGAAATTCTTTTCTCCAAAGGGGGGGGGGGCTTTGTTGTTCTTTTTTCCCATCTGCTGATAACAATAAGTGGATTATTTGGGATCGTTGGATGAGATCGTCAATAGTCTATAGAACTTTCAATAATTTAAACAGTTTTCCCAAAACGAGGGGGTTTTAAAAAGAATGTATACCAAGCGCGATGACTAATTTTGCATTAGCAGATATTGGTGTAAAAGTATTCCACCATGGTGGAAATCGGGGAAAGTATGGAATACCATATCGAACGGATAAAATCGACCGAATAGAAATGTCCTGCATGCAAGTGTCATTATTATTGACGATAGTGATGGAACCACCTGTCGCTGAGAATCGGTTTCAATGTGTAGAGCGACTAAATATAGCGTTGCAATTGGCGTATCTATCGCAACAAACGTACGTAGGAGCCTGAAATAACCAAAACATTGCTATTTTATCGACAAAATCCTCTATTTTCAACCCACCCTATAGTTTCCGAATCATTCATTAAAAAATTCAAATTTCATAACGTTTACAACTGCTTTGAAAATAGTATAAATGCGGGGGAAATCAATTTGAAAATAATTATAAATATTATTGGACTGTTGCCCGTACAAATAATTATTATTTTTAAAAAATAGCAAATTGGGCAAAAATTTTGCAACAATTTAATGGTTTACTTGGCCATCAGCAGAATTATTTCTTCCTAATAAATAATTTCTATTGTGATAAATCTGATTAATTAGTCGAACAGAACTACTGTTTGGGTCAAAAACGGCTGCATCCGGAACAAGTTACTATATTTGTTTGGTAACAAGACCCGTTTGAACGGCGTGTTATTTGGCCTAGTAACTCGATCCTGTAACCGAACGAAATATGAAATATAATACATATAAAATGCTTGTACCAGCTTTCATATATGTAGTAGCAAGTGTTCACGTTACGTGTCAATACTATTTATTTTTGGTCCAATAGTATTTCTTTTGGTACTTTTTCGTGTTGCCAGAATTTTTCTCGAACAAGATAATTATTTAAAATTGAATGATCGAACGGGGGTTCGTCTAGTAATTTCTTGCCTTTTTGTAATTCAGAAATTTGCTTGTTACTTAATGTCTCGTTGTACTTTTTCTCGCGGTGATGATAGTTTGCTTTAAAAAAAGAAAGAAAAGTTGAATACGTGACTTCAATGATACATTCTTGACCAAGGCTTCAGTTCGTCAGATAGAACGGAATTGTTCTGACTCACGGGAAGGAAGCAATGCCAACGTTGGGTCATTAATGTTTGCGGAATCAATGTCACGCTTTGTGCTATAAAACGTGAGCAAAACGATAAGATCGTTGCAGTCCCGATTTTTCTCCTAATACTTCCGCTAAATCTTCAGAAAAATAATTCTCTTGTAAACTTGCCACAAGTGGAACAATTTTTTCTTTCTACTGCGATAATTGGGAATTAAATGAAATTGCTGATCCCAAATTGTTTCGTAAATTAAATATAAACTGTCCTGGACAAAAATAGCCATAGCGAGATTGGTACCGTTTTGATTAAAAAAAAGAAGTTAAAATAAAAACTTGAAGGCTCGAGCTTTATCCGCCCGCCATTTTTCTTTTTATCACCTAGGTGCTTATTATGACACAGCTTATCTCTCTTCTAAATCACACTGCATTGCGTAACAAACGATCTCATATTATCCAGCCTCGTTGCTTAAACCTTAGCCAACGCGTTGACAAAAAAATATCCACCGACCCAAGAAATCGAGCGTAAAAATTTCAATGGGCTTTCAATAAAGATCTAATAAAAGATCGGGGATCTCCCGGCAAGTCCTATACTTGCGTTTGCGATAACCGTTTAAGCTAATAGGCGTGCGAAACTAAAAATAACGCGTAATGGGTGCAAACATGCAAACGTTACCTACGATGCTGAGATAATAAGCGTACACATTTACAGACACCAAGTAAAATTCCATTAGAGTTTCCATAATACCTTCTTCTATTGTATTATTGGTCTTCCTTAACGCAGGAATTTTTGTGTTATTTAAAAGGACTATTATTCTCCTTCATATTGTCATCATTAAATAATTATACTCATTTAATTATCCATTCGCCAGGGTGCCAAAAAACCGTTCAAGGAGGTGATAAAAGCGAACGTTGGTGACGCGCACGCCATGGGCCAGCAGCCCATAACCTTTCTGAGGCAAGTACTGACCCTGACGGTGTCTCCAAACCTACTGAGCGATCCCAGTTACCCAGAGGACGCGAAGGACCGTGCCAGGGCCATCCTGTGCTATTGCAAAGGTGGAAGCGTCGGCTCCTACTCTGAATCAGCCGGTATCGAGATCATCAGGAAGCACGTGGCACAGTACATTCAAGACCGCGACGGCATACCTTGCGATTATCGCAACATCATCCTCTCGAACGGCGCCTCCGATGGAATCAAAGTGTGCAACATTATTTCTTTCTTAATTCACACCACGTATAATCCTTTGCGTTTAACCACCATTCCCATTGGAGTGTCGAATCTTTCTTTTCCTCTTCCCTGAGAACATCTGTCCGAGTTCTGTATAATCACTGGCCCGATGTTCGACGTGTTACAGTCGTTCCTGAAGCTGTTCAACGAGAAAATGGACGGAAAGCCATCCGGCGTGATGATCCCGATTCCTCAGTATCCACTGTACTCGGCGACGCTGGCAGAATTTGGCCTGGCCCAGATAGGTTATTATCTGAACGAGGGGAACAAATGGGCCCTGGACGTCTCTGAGTTGGAGAGAGCGTTGAGCGAGTCCAGAAGGAACTGCAATCCCCGTGTACTGGTCGTAATCAATCCCGGCAACCCGACTGGACAGGTCCTGACTCGCGCGAACATCGAGGACATTATAAGGTTCGCCTACAAGAATCGTTTGTTCTTGCTGGCCGACGAGGTGTACCAGGACAACGTCTACTGCAAGAACAGCGCGTTCCACGCGTGCAAGAAGGTGATGTCCGAGATGGGAGAGCCGTACTGCAAAATGGAACTGGCCTCCTTCATGTCAGTGTCTAAAGGTAAAGGGTCTTTGGGCCTAGATATTGGTCCCGGCCGCTTGAACGCGATTTTTTAGGGGTCTAATCTTCCAAAGCATTTGGTACGATGATTCGTGTAAATAAATTGTCCAGGCTACATGGGTGAGTGCGGAATCCGCGGCGGATACGGCGAGATAATCAACATGGACCCGAAAGTGATGGCGATACTGTTGAAATCGATCTCTGCGATGCTCTGCCCGACTGTGCTTGGTCAGGTGGTCATGGACGTCGTGGTGAACCCGCCGAAACCGCAAGAGCCGTCCTACGAGCTGTTCCAGAAAGAGAAGGAATTAACTTTGCGATCCCTGGCAGAGAGGTCGGAGCTAGTGGTCGATACGTTGAACAGCATTCCAGGGTTCAAGGTGCTCGCTAGAAACTGACTGACGGCTAATTTTGTCTCCCCAATAATGATTGTGAATAAAATGAACGAGTAATTATTTTGTCCACAGGTCAATCCAGCTATGGGTGCCATGTACGTGTTCCCAAGAATCGATCTGCCGAAGAAAGCCATCGAGGCGGCCGAGAAGGATGGCCAACAGCCAGACGTCTTCTACGCCTTTAAACTGTTAGAGTCCACCGGGATCTGCGTGATACCTGGTTCCGGTTTTGGACAGCAACCGGGCACATATCACTTCCGGACGACAATACTGCCGCAGAAGGAGAAAATCAAGGCGATGCTTGAGAGTCTGAAACAGTTCCATCTTAAGTTCCTCGAAGAGTACAAATAGTGAGGGTCGTTGGGATTGTTTAAACGCATTTTTACGTTTATCCCCGAAGCGCCGGTGTATTGCACAGCACTCAATTTCTATCAAATCATCGAGATTTCTATTCGAAATATTGTCTCCCATTTGCGTCTTCTCTTTTACGCGAGAATCTGCGTGCAATCGGCTCGTAGGCGCAATATTCGGCACGGCGGAGGATTGAATACAGAAAAGAAAAAGGAAAAGAAACGGAAGCAGCAAATTCATCGAACAATTGTAAATAATATATAAATGTATAGTTACGTTAAGAGATGAGCTTCTTTTTTATTTTGTGGCAGAGTTGAGGAATGCATGGTGGGTGTGTTTGCGCGTGTGATAACGGGCATAATGATACGCTTCGATAATACTCAACATTCGAGCAGCCTGTACCTAGAATTTGCGAGTTTATCATTTAGCCGTGAACACGAATTAAAAAGAGAAGTTCAGAGTGTACAGATTACGTATATTGTGAGTGCGCTGAACTTTCACCCACCATAGAAACTGATATATGTGTTCACGTTTGTCCAAGATCCTCGATATTAATAAACTATACCAAATTAAACAGCCGACTTCGCGGAAAGATATACAAATACATTATCCACGCTCACCTTTGATACTAACACGTTTTTACAGACCGGGGGCGACAAAGTCGACTAACCCGCGAACAATAATAAAACAGCGCACGCATTGCAATGATCCGCACCGAGGATCCATCGATCGATACGATCCTACACGACACGACAATATACAAACTTAAATAACTTAAACAGCCGGGACCTCGAAACGAAAGTTTACCGTAACGAAGGAGACCAAACGTTAGACTCGTCACGGACGAAACGTTAAAAATAATAATGCTGCAATTGTACTCTGTGCAGTGACTCTGCCCGATCCTTATTAAAAAAAATACTTTATTCACAGTTTCCGTAGTTTCACTTAAGAATACTTTCGCTTTTACTTCTCACAACGCAGTGATTCTATATTAGATTCTACAGATCGCTCGCGAGCCTCTCTATCTCCTCCGCGAAGAACCTCATGTCTGCCTCGGTCAGTCCAGAATTTTGCAGAACGAATCTAAAGAAATTGGGCAGCTCCCTCAGTGGTTGATACGTGATCAGCATCGAGCCCTTCTTCACCATACGCTCCTTCACGACGGGCCCAATCTTCTCCAGGGCCTTCAGCAGGTCCCCGCCTTGCAGGTGCCTCTTGGAGGGCGGCACGTACCAAAAGCACACGTTGGTGCACTGGGGTTCCATCAGCAGCTGGAAGCCGTCCCTGCGTCTCACGTAATCCGTGAAGTACTTAGCCAACTCGAAGACACGATCGATGTGCCTCTCCAGACCCCTGGTCCCCTTCGCCTTCCACATGAACCAGAACTTTAACACGTCCGCCCTGCGGCCGCACTGAACGTGCTTGTCCCCGCAGTCGAAAGACGTGTCGTAGAACTTGTCCGGCTGGAAGAGATAGCTGGCCTTCGAGCCGTGGGCGGCCTGCAGAAGGTCTTCGTGGCGCAGCAACAACGTGGAGCATTGCTGAGGGGCGGCCAGCAGCTTGTGCGGGTTCCAGGTGACGGAGTCTGCCAGTTCGACGCCGTCCAGGAGGTACCTGTGCTTCTTCGACATCAACGCACCACCGCCCCAGGCTGCGTCCACGTGGAACCATAGATTGTACTTCTGGCAGATGGCCGCTATGTCCCTCAAGGGATCGTAGGCGCCCAGGACCGTGGTGCCCGCCGTGGCGGACACCATGAAAGGTGTCGCTCCCAGCTCCAGTGTCCCCTGTATCTGCGTCTCCAGGTCTGCGACGCACATCTTCCCCACGTTGTCCGTCTTCACCTCGTAGACGTTGCTCGTGCCTATGCCCAGGAACGCGGCGAGCTTCTTCACCGAGTAATGAGCGTCCCGGGACGTGAAGACTATTAACCTGCCGGCGCCGGACGAACCCAGCTCCTTCAGTTCGGGGAACCTGTAAATTCGGACGCTAGAGGGCGCTGCGTCTTTCGTGGGACCGCGGGGAAGTACCGTGATACCGTACCTGTGGTGGCGGGCCAGGTTAATCGCGTAGCCATTGGCGATCGAGCCACCTGGACAGAACAGTCCCTCGCCCCTGCCGTCCTTCCAGCCAATGACCTTTCTCATTTCGCGCAGTATCTCCCCCTCCATCAACGAGAACACCGGGGAGACCTCGTAGGTGTACACCGCGGGGTTCAGGGCGTCCGTCAGCCATTGTCCAAGGAGGCCGTAAGGATCCACGCTGGAGTACAATTGATTCACGAATCTGGGGTGGCCTGTTTTCACGCTGTACTTGATCACGTTGCGGGCAAGGGTTAATAGCTCGCTGTGAGAGACGGGATTGTCCGATAGCTTCAGGTCTACGGCGACACGAAGCGCGGCTGGCTCCATCCACTCCACCACTCTGTTCCTCCTCGAGGTTCCCTGCCAAATCGTTCGTTTTATAAATATTTTACCTCGTGATAAATAATTTATAAATGAATTAGCATGCCCAGCTGCGGGGGAAAGCATGCTCGAAACGAATCGGTAGTTGTTTGAGAATATTCGAGAGGTTATAAAGAAACGATTGAGTTCGATCTTCGCAGAGACATTTCCATGGATTAGCATGGGAATTCGCTTCTACGATAGCGCATTAGTTTCTTTGTGCAACATTGTGTACGGCAACCTTTGCTCGCTCGTAAATAGGGTAAACGTGAATCCGATTTGCGGCGCAATTATACGTCCATGAATCGGCAAACGCTCATTAAACGAGCGCAAAGAAATAAAGAGGAAAAAACGCGTGACCAAGGTTTGAGTCACGTTCCCCGAGGGGGAGAGGGAAAATTGGTTTTCTGGTGAATCAATGAAGTCATTGGAGACTCGGAATTCTGCCACAACGTTTGCACGGGATAATTTAATTGAGCGTGAAGAATGTATGTGTTCCCCCCCCTCTTGATTTCATGCGATTGAAGCGACAGTGGCGAGTGTGCATGTTTGTTTTAATAATTAGCTGCTCGGATTGATTTCTGAGTATCGAGTTTTTTCCTTCAATCTTTTCGTTACAAATAGCAGGCGATAAATGAGAACGAGGGAGGAACGAGGTTTTTCCTTGGCGTTGCAGGTGTGTTTCAAATGTACACCTCCAAGTGAATGGCTTTAAAGTAAAAAGGGAGAAAAAAAAAAGAGGAAGAAAAAAGTGATTGCGTGCCTTCACTTGTAATAATGTGTGACGCAAATGTATGGGGAATATATTTCTTTTTATCCCCCTCGTTTCTTACGAAACCTGGTGGAATTTATGCATCACCTTCGACAAAAGTATCGGACGAAAATCCTTTTTAATATTCTCGCCGGTGTACAATTGGCAGAAGAAGAAAAGTAATTTGTTAAATGGAAATAAAAATAAGCGTATGCCAACATGTTGATTAGAATTGAAATTGAAGAGAAAAGAAAAACGGGACGTTGATTAATTCCGAATTAATTGCAAATTAATTATCGCCATTGGCCAAAGGGGAATAAAAACGAAACGTGCTTTCCCGGAGATAAGCATCGATTTCATTACAACCTGGAAATACCAATGCCACGACAAAAATGCCGCTATTATCAGAGCATGTCAATGGGTGGCATTTTTTCCCGGTAGAACTTGGAATCGTTCTTGCGATATCATTCCACAAATTATGTATACAATCGCGAATGTATGTACTGATCGTCTATACACACGGACTTGGAGTGCTATAGCAGATAAAAGAAAGCTACAAAAAAAAAACCAGTATGAATGATTTATACAATTCCATTATACTGTACTCGCGCACTCACACTTCTTTATCGTGCATCAGCTACGAAGCAATGAACTTTGCAAAATGTTTACAGCATTTAAAGAAAAAAAGAAAAAACAGAATAAGAAAAGGGATGTACATAGCATCAATTATATAGATAACAAATTTTGGGCAAGATAATTCTAAAGAATATTCCGACCACTGTAGCATATTTTAAACAATAAAATGAAATGGCACGCACAATCCTAAGGTACAGCAGTAACAATAATAATAATATAAGGGGTGATTAAGATAGTCCAAAAAAACGCAACTACAATAGTACGTAAAGATTAAATGAATATCCAATTAATTGCAGCATAAAATAATAATCGCAATGCTAAAACAATAATAGCAATAAATGTCGGTTGCAATGCAGAAATAAAGATGGCAATAAATTGCGACTAGACGCGATTGAAATACCAAAATAAAATCGGCAATAAATATCAACTGAACCTCACCTCGAAGACTGCATCCTCCAGCAGCAGATCGACGAAGCTCCTCATGAACTGTTCATGGAGGCCCCTCACCGGAAGACTCTGGTAACAGCAATCGCCCTTAACAATGCCACCGGGAACAGCAGTCGGACAACCGTTCTTCTGGCGCAGGTCCTCGTCGTCGTCGGATATCACACGACCAATCGTGTTGTTATTCTGCGAGCCGTTCACACAGACCTTCTTCCCCAGGAAATTGTCTCTCGTCTGGTCCGGGGACACGCTCAGAGTTTCCTCGTTGGCCGGCATGGTTGTGCATCGAGGTTTCCATCGATCTGCTCCCGTGGTTGCTCGTACAGTTTCCTTTATACGTATTAATCTCCGCGGACCAAGGACAAGATCGTTGCGTGTTAACTACCTTCGGCGCGTTTATTCACTGAGTTTTACACGACTGGTTCTCCTTTCCTGCCTCTTTTTCTAAAGGATACCGCGAACAGGGGCCTTGATTAATTGGGAAACGTTCAATCGCGCCACCGTTTTATCATTGTACGTTTGTTGGCCAACGCACCGCCACTGGCCACCTGGGGGAATATAATTGATTAACAACCTGACCCTGGGACGAAGCTGATTTTTAGTTTTAATTTTTTAGACGCCGTGGCACGGCGATTTTCGTTCAATTGTTTCGACACTGTTCTCATTCCCTTCGAGTACTGTTTCACTCTTTTCTCTGGTCGTTCGATACAACGAGGCTTGCATTGGAGTCTTTCAAATATTTATATGCGCATGGAAATTATTGATCGTACGAGATACAAGTCATACTTTGCCAATTCCAAATTCTGTTCCCACCCGGCGATACACTTTCCCGTTACCGGTGCGATGGTAATGATCCGTGTTTCTATCGGGAACCTCATTACATAATTTTATTCTGCCTCTGTGTTCTCGGTACGCGTCGCAGTCGACACGTAATTGCGCGTGCATCTCCATTTTCTGCAAGCTTTTCGAATACGCTGGAAAGACTCTGAGAAGGAATAGCTACGCTGTACACTCCTCTCTCTTAATCTGCAAAAAGTTATACGCACAAGATTAATTATATGTATTGAACAGAGAGTGCAGAAGTAATGTTGCGTCGTTCGTCGTGTTCCCTGGAAACAATTAATAACTGTACAATGTCGTTTCATGTTGTCCGGGGAAGCCAGCGACGTTTATAATTATAAAAAGAAAAACACAAAAATTATCCAAGCGTGCGTACACAACGTATGCATAAATGAATATGCATGCCTGGGATTGCGAAAGTATCATTCACGTATCGCGTGCACGGTGTCGAGTATCATTAGGATGATGATACTTTCTTGAATTACCAACCGGCAATCTCTACGGATTTTCAATTACCGCGGGAGAGAATTATTTACGTACCGGGAAAATGATAATAGCGAGAAAAAAAAAGAAACGAAGAAGGAGGAAATAAAGAGTTTAATCGACGTGCCTTATTCTAAGCGTGTACGTATATTATGCTCTACGCGTTACGCAATGCAATTCTACAACGAATTCAAACACTTTTCACGTTTCACTCAATTTGCGAATTACCGCTGTATAATTCGTGTACAGGTTTTCACAGATTTAGGCAAGGATTCATAACAACAACGAGGATAAACTTTTCGTAACAATTTCGTAACGGATAGTCTTCTAGACAACTATATTAAATAACATACCCTGTGCCCCTCCCATTCGTCCGTCGTTCTTTCATTTTCCTTTTCCCCCTTCGCTCGCAAACGAATCGTTACTTTAGAAAAATATTTCGTTCTTCGCTTTCAGGTACTCAGTATCGTATCACACAGTGCGCTTTTCTCAGAAAAGAGAAAAAAGAAAAGAAGAACGTTTCCCGAAGTGTCTTTACTTTCCCCGTTCGAACATGGCCGGCGTGCGATTATTGTTTCACAAAAATACTGCCCCCTCCATTTAGAAAAGTACAAACCGCGATGCATGTGGTAATGAGAAATTTTCCGCGATACAAAATCTATTTTCCTTTCTTTTCACACACCATTGGGAGAACGATCTGCCTCGAGTTTCCCTTGAGATTCAAACGTATCACGCACGCTTCGAAAAGACAGACCACCAGCACATGTAGATACTATTAGCACATATATACGCACCAGGAACCATCGCTGCCAAACAATGACAAGTATTAAATAGAAAATGCTCATCGAATTCGTTAGCTGCGATCAATATTTATATTATATACATATGTATATATTTCATGGATTGATCGACCGTTTCAAAAAGCACTCCAAAACACTCGAAATATTTTTCCACGTTCTCCTTCATATAAGCGATTCAGTTTCAGTGAGATCTGTTTCAAATAATCACAACTGTATCTCCAACGCGTGTTATCGTTTACCTAATGACGTTCTTTTTAAATCACCGATAAGAATTCCCGTGCAATGCGCCTTGAAATATGCAGCAATATTACCGTGTACCGCTTTATTTATATAATATACGTTATCGTAAAATAAACTGCAATGCAGTGGAACAATGTTAATCTTAACCCCCTGCGTGATGATTTGCGAAAATATTAGACCTCGCTAACGGGATGAATTGCACTTCATTTCGAACAAATGAAATATTAAGCACGCCATATAATACGCACCACCGTTACCGCGAAACTATTCTCCCTTTCGACCACCGAAACGGATGGCCGTGATTGCACGGGAGCCATAAAAAAAAGAAGAAACAAAGAAAAAGATTCGTTCGCCGTGCTCGTTCTCGCGTCACCTTAATCCATATAATACGTATACGCATACAGCGATCAACCATTGCATTCGAATCTTCCTAACAATGCAACTCTGTTTTCAACGTCGCGTTAACCAAAATAGGCGCCGCAGTTGGAGCAGCGTTTCGTTTTCAGCAGCAGGCAGAAAAGTATTCCAACGGGGAAGAAGAAAATTGCGCACAGCACTCCGAGGCAGGTGTAATCGTCCTCCATCACGCCCACCTTAACATTCGTTTCAAATTTAATTCCACCGTACCATTTAGAAGTTGCTTGAGGCGATCGAGTTAGCTGCCTCGCTCTGTTTGTCGAACGATGTACTCACTCTGCACGCTGGACAACCTCCGACCAGTATAATCTCCGGCATAATCACCGTAGTGGACTCCGTGGAGCCGTATGACGGCACGTAATTGGAATTGGGGCCCACAGCTGCGCTGGGATAATAGCCGGGAGGCGGAGGACACGCGCCGATACCCACGCATCGCGCCGAGCCTGGATGCGTTCCATACCCGGAGGTCACTGAATAAAATTAAGGAGAAACGATGGGATCTGAGTAACGTAAAGCAAATGTTGAGAATAAAGCGTTCCTCGACAATGCTTAGGAACAGATACTCCAGTCGAATAGACAGAATTTGAACTGGGTTCAGACGTTTTGCTCACTTTTCGGCGCAGTGGCAGTGGAATAAGGCGGCGGTTTGTCGCCCTCCGAGTTCAACGGCTGTTTCTCCATCGTCGACCAATTAAAAGATTGCTCCCCTCTTTATTGTCTGCTCGAATCGAACCGATCGAACAATTATCATGGATACAGCCGCCGGTCCTTCTCGCAACTACCAGTTGGGATGCACCGTTGTTGGTCCCGTGACGACTTGCTTCCAAAACAAATAACAACGCATCACTGTCCCCGGCCGGGTGGATTCCTCGAACGGCCGAGAGATTAATACTTTTTCTTTCGCTCCTCGATTAGGTATCGCTGTTTTATTGGCCAATTGTCGGTGACGTCATTTCATTATGCTCGTTTTATTTGACGAACGATGGAACTCGCATTACCCGCGTTTACGTATCGTACCTGCGAAGTATACGTGTATTGTAATTAACGAACGAACGAATCATTTGCTAGTCGAGCACGGGGGGAAATAATAAACTGGTGGATCGACGATTAATTCCTAACAGGTATCCATCGGAGATCTTACGTGATATAAAATTCGTCCCTGAAGTAAAAGGCGTAATTAAGTTAGCGGACGTAATGGACATTTAAATCGAGTTAGGCGAACTGCGCAATATTATTGCAGTTGTGTCGCAATATTTATAAGTTCGAGATAATCTGTTTGGAAGTTCTGTTACATTTGTCAGTCGTTTCTTCGAGCTTGTTTCAGTCCCGCATTTTTAGCGACTATTGGGAATTGTCGATTACTTACTTACGTAGTTACAACCCGTCGTACGATTAAGTAATAAGTGCAATAGTGTAGCACGTCGACTCGAATCACTAGGGAAAGAAGAATTCGATTCGTCGACACGCTGCGTGTACTTAAGTGCACAAGTGTAAGACGATTTGTTGGACAGTTTGCTTGATCGTATTGTCGGGAGACAAATGACTTCACCCGTGGTCACACTGTGTGTAATAACAATGCAGCTATCACTTTACGCACCTGTGTGTCCCACGCTCGACTGCCGTGCCGCGTGTGAATTTAAAACTCATTTGGGCGCCCTCTGGTCACGAGCGGTGGCCGCACGGCGAACTATTATTTACTGAAGCGGCACTGTCGGTCAAGTGTTCGATAATATCGTTTTCTGTAATCTGTTGGTAACGTTGAGGATAATGGTAATTGGGCTCCAGAGGCCAACAAAACGGGGAAGAAGAAAATACTTTGTATGACGGTTCTGTTCTATACCGCATCTGTGGTAATAATCTAGATACATTACGCGGCGGGAAAATTTGAATTCGCGCTGTTTTCATAAATTGACTAGATTCGAAGGGGGAACTGCATTGGCGCGTTAATTTGATATAAAACAGTGCACTTCGTTATTACGCGCGTATTATTTCGATTTTGATTCGCAAATTTAAGGGAACGAATATTTATACCTTTACAACTCCACAAATAGTGGTTCCTTCTCGATTCAATCCTTCATTCCTCAAATTACACCCGAACAGCATTTCTCCCAAACAAACAATTACCCTCCGCATTACAGTCTTCAATTAACAAACGCAGAAGCTTTTCTACAGCCCTTTAATAATGCAAGAAAAGTATAATGAAACCGTCCCTCTGATCCAGTACCATCCAAGATCATTTCTCCAGCCATTTCTGCTTTCTCCCGCTCTCAACCGCGTTGCCATGGAAACACACGACGCTTCTACATACTAAATCCCCATTCGCCAACAGCCTTTGACCACAGCGCGTCACGAACGTGTCAGTGGCACCGCGCATGCGCCTGCAACGCCTGCACCGCCCCGCCAGCACCGCATGCAACGAACAAGTAGTGGGGGAACCCCAGCCCGCCGGGGGGCCGCCAATCGTAAAAATCACCTCTCTACCAATCTAGTGACCCCCAGATCCATGTGCAATATAACTAGCACCTATCGAGGGCGCCACATGGTCCTCCTTCGTCGTCTCAGTGTCTGTCCTCTGTGGTTCCTCTGCTGTTTCGAAAGTTCCCTGTCATTTTCGACGTTTCGTCATCGTCCTGACCGATATCCAGTGAAATGATCCAACGTGGTTCCTATGTCGAGATCTGGTGAATTTTCGGTGATCCCGTTCGTCTGTCGTTCACCGTGCCACCACGATCGATCTACGTCTCTTGAACAGTCACCGCGAAAGGTGCCGATCCCCGAGGACGTTGCCCGTTCTCCAGGAGGTGCTGCGATGCACGACGAGGCGGTTCGTCGGTCCAGCTGGTAAAAATGCGAGGCTCGAGTCGGGTCGCGTGCGCCGCGGTGCCAGCCTAGCAGAGGTGAACAGCTTGGCTCGGCGACGATGCGAGATAACTCCAAAGAGATGTTCATCATCAGAGCTTTGGAAAAGATCCTGGCTGACCGGGACGTCAAACGGTCGCACCTCTCTCAACTCAGAAAATCCTGCGAGACTGCTCTCGGTAACTAATTTAAAGCACGCGCCCCAGGAGAGAGTCCCGGTGGCTCCGTCCTGTGTTTATCCAGAACGAGCCACTGTCGTCGCATTCTAGACCATGCAATCGGTTGTACGACGGTCTGGCGACTGTTGACGGTATTAATTGATCCAGTGTATGCTCGAAGAATTGGGCGTTGCGTAGAGCGCGATTAATGATTAACTAGTATTGACGTCCGTGTATTCCTTATGAATTATTTAAGATCGCCTGTGCGATCATTATCCTTGTCCAACAATTGATGCGCACAGTTTAGACGATTCTAAGTGTTACAATTCGAGAGGCAGAATAGAGCATTTCCTGGTCTTCACTGTGGAATTTAATTGGATTAATTGGACACGCTTCGACGCGTTGCATCATACAGATTCTTTTATCGAGCCCTCCTATAGAGATCAGATATATAGGTGTTAGAATGGCGTACTTGAACTGTCTGACTTTGTATGTCGTAACATATTAAATATATATACGCTTTGATGCAAAAATAGTGATCGACTTATACATTGCCCGTTTGGTTGAAAATAGAAGCAAGTTTTTTGCAGTACAGTTATTCTAATGGCTAATCGTTCATTTCAGACAACTTGCGAAATGAGATCAAGGAGGGCTCGGGCACGCAGGTGTCGACCGCCCTGCCGCAGCCTCGGAGCGATTCCTACGTTATCTCTGCGGAGAAATATTTCTTGCCGTTCGAGCTGGCCTGCCAGAGCAAGTCGCCGAGGATCGTGGTTACCGCTCTGGACTGCCTGCAGAAACTAATCGCGTATGGACACCTCACCGGAAATATACCTGACTCTACCGAGCCGAACAAGCTGCTGATCGTACGCATCGTGGAAACAATATGCGGCTGCTTCATGGGGCCACAGACGGACGAAGGTGTCCAGCTGCAGATTATAAAGGCGCTGCTCACAGTGATGACCAGCCAACACGTGGAGGTTCACGAGGGAACCGTTCTGCTCACCATTCGCACTGTCTACAGCGTCTACTTGGCCTCCAGGAACCTGGTTAATCAAACCACCGCTCGGGCTACGCTCACTCAGATGATCAATGTTATATTCGCACGCATGGAAACGCAGGCGGTGAGTACTATACAGTGGAACATCTGCGAGCATAGAATTTACTCCACGTAACAAACGTTTCACGAACCGATTTATTTGCCACGCACAGGAAGAGGAGATCGTGCGAACTGAGGCTGAGCAATTAGAAGCGAGCAACGTGAACTCTGGCAATTGCACCGCCGGCGAGCTGGAAACCGAGCCGGTGAACCACGAGGAACACTCGACGGAGAGCAGTCAGGAACCGCAGTTGATAGTGCGAGGAATTCTGGAGGACGTAGTGAACTCTGTCGTCCCCGACGAAACGATGAACGTGAGCGCAGTGACTCCGGAGGAGGCTAGTCTAGACCAAGTGCCTATCGATGAGAATTCTGATGAAGCTGTCGCGGAGAGCGACAATATGGTCCGGGCAAAGTTCACGCATGTGCTGCAGAAGGACGCCTTCTTGGTTTTCAGGGCCCTCTGCAAGCTCTCTATGAAGCCGCTTCCGGACGGCACACCGGACCCCAAGTACGAGTCACAGTTTCACCCAAAACTAAGGGAACAGTCGATTATTATTGTGGAAATGTAATACCCGTTGTATGATTTTGCCACAAGGTCCCATCAACTGAGATCGAAGATTCTGTCGCTGCAGCTGCTTCTGGGCATCCTGCAAAACGCTGGGCCCGTGCTGCGCTCCAACGAGATGTTCGTCATAGCCATAAAACAGTATCTCTGCGTTGCCCTGTCGAAGAATGGTGTCTCCTCTGTCCCGGAGGTGTTCGAGCTGTCCCTGGCGTTATTCCTGGCCCTGCTGGCACGATTCAAGGTGCACTTGAAAATGCAGATCGAGGTTTTCTTCAAGGAGATCTTCATGAACATCCTGGAGACCTCCAGCAGTTCCTTCGAACATAAATGGATGGTGATCCACGCTCTGACTCGCATTTGCGCGGACGCGCAAAGTGTCGTGGACATATACGTGAATTACGATTGCGACTTGTCCGCGGCGAATTTATTCGAAAGGTGAATAATAATCCCTGGGAATGATCTATGATAAATTCAAGCGGCATCGCGTTTTAATACGTCTCTTTGCAGGCTTGTGAACGATCTGTCGAAGATTGCCCAGGGCAGGCATGCACTGGAACTAGGCGCGTCTCCCAATCAAGAAAAATCCATGCGTATCAGGGGCCTCGAATGCCTGGTGTCCATCTTGAAGTGCATGGTCGAATGGAGCAGAGATTTGTACGTGAATCCAAGCGTCCCGGCTGATCAACAACTCCCATCCGAGCCGCCGGACCCTCCCGTGGGCCCTCCACTTCCTCGTTACGGCAGTGCGGGCAGTTTGTCGAGCGCGAATTCGAGTCTGGTCGGGAACAAAGAGATACCGGACTCCCCGGAACAGTACGAAGTGCAGAAGCACCAGAAAGAAGTCTGGGAGACTGGTATCGACATGTACGTCCTTTGGTTTCTTGTTCTATTCACCTGCCAAGACACGGCCCCGACATTCACACTTCTAAATTTCAATCTCCAGCTTCAATCGGAAGCCAAGCAAGGGAGTGCAGTATCTCCAGGAGCAGGGTCTCCTGGGTAACTCGTCCGAGGACGTGGCACGTTGGCTTCACATGGACGAACGGCTCGATAAAACCGCCATTGGCGACTTTCTCGGCGATCACAATCACAATCAGGTCATGTACAGCTATATAGATCAAATGAACTTCGCCGAGCGTGATTTAGTCACGGCCCTGAGATATTTTCTCGAGGGCTTCCGGTTGCCCGGCGAGGCGCAGAAGATCGATCGTCTGATGGAGAAATTTGCCAGCCGATATTGCGAATGCAATCCGAAGTAAGCGGTCCCTCTATCATTATTATTCGTGCAATCATGCTCATTCTGATGATCCTAAATTAACACGGTAACGCCATTTTTAAAGCAATGGATTGTTCACGAGCGCGGACACAGCGTACGTCTTGGGTTTCTCGATCATAATGTTAACCACCGATCTCCACTCTCCTCAAGTGAAGAATAAAATGACCAAGGAGCAGTACATCAAGCTGAATCGTCGGATCAGCGACAACGAGGACCTGCCCGAGGAGTACCTGTCGAAGATCTACGACGAGATAGCTGGCAACGAAATTAAAATGAAATCCAATCCGAATCGACCCGGGAAGCAGGGTAAAATAACAATGAACGATATCGGCCATTTGATACCGAGGAAATCTGTAAGGACGCTTTTTAATCCAGACTTCTTTAAACGATCCAGTGATATCCAGCGAAAAGAAGCGACGACTCCTGTGGAACATGGAAATGGAGGTAATCTCAACGGCAGCTAAGAATTTAATGGAGTCGGTCAGCCACGTGCAGGCCCCGTTTACCACTGCCAAACACTTGGAGCACGTCCGACCGATGTTCAAAATCGCGTGGACCCCATTTTTGGCCGCGTTCAGCGTCGGCCTTCAGGACTGCGACGACCCGGAAATCGCGTCTCTGTGCTTGGACGGCATCAGATGTGCAATACGTATAGCTTGCATATTTCACATGACGGTAACTATATTTCAGCGACGTCGTCGACATAGCATTCCTCATACGCACTGTGTACACTGGAATATCTTATTTTCGACTTCGCCACGCAGCCGAAAGACCCTGAAGTATGCTATTCGTTCCCAAATTGCAGCTGGAGAGAGACGCCTACGTGCAGGCACTGGCGCGGTTCACCCTGTTGACTGCTAACTCGCCGATCACCGAGATGAAGGCGAAGAACATCGACACGATCAAAACGTTGATCACCGTCGCCCACACCGATGGCAACTACCTAGACACCTCTTGGCTGGACGTCGTCAAGTGTATCTCGCAGCTGGAACTCGCGCAGCTGATCGGCACCGGGGTCAGGCCCCAGCTTTTGGGCCCACCGTCGAAACCGCACTTCCCATCGCCGTTGGTCAACTTCAATTTAACCCACAATAATTCCCATCAGAACAACAATCTGAATCTCAGTTCGTTGGATCGTGAGTAATTTCATTCGTTGCATCAGCTCCCCAAACTCCCATTAAATAAAAGGGTCCCATTAACTGTCCCCGGACAAAATTCTAGCCAGCGTGAAGGAGTCCATAGGAGAGACGAGCTCTCAGAGCGTAGTGGTTGCGGTCGACAGAATATTCACCGGGTCCACCAGGCTGGACGGTGACGCCATTGTGGTGTTCGTCAAGGCCCTCTGTCATGTGTCTCTGGAGGAGCTGTCGCACCCGACGCAGCCAAGGATGTTCTCTTTAACCAAGATAGTCGAGATCTCGTACTATAACATGGGACGCATAAGACTTCAGTGGTCCAGGATTTGGCAGGTCATCGGCGACCACTTCGACAGGGTTGGCTGCAGTCCCAGGCAGGACATCGCCTTCTTCGCCGTGGACTCCTTGAGGCAGCTTGCGACCAAGTTCATAGAGAAGGGAGAGTTCGCCAACTTTAGGTTCCAGAAAGACTTTCTGAGGCCCTTTGAGCATATCATGAAGAAAAACAGGTCTCCGATGATCAGAGACATGGTTGTCCGTTGCGTGGCGCAGATTGTCCACTCTCAGGCGCCCAACATTAGATCCGGATGGAAGAATATTTTCAGCGTGTTCCATCACGCCGCCAGCGATAGGGACGAGGCCGTGGTCGACCTGGCTTTTTCGATGACTGGGAAGATTATTAGTGAGTATCGAAGAATTCTGTGAATGGGTGATTGTATGGTGCTTCTAATTTAACGTTCACATGTCGGTCCACAGATGAGCTCTACGCAGAAGACTTTAGCATCATGGTTGACTCCTTCCAAGACGCCGTCAAGTGCCTCAGTGAGTTCGCTTGCAACGCTTCTTTCCCCGAGACGAGCATGGAGGCGATTAGATTGATTCGTTCTTGTGCCTCGTACATCGATGCCAATCCAAACCTCTTCGCAGAGGGTATGATGGATGACAGTGGAATGGTCTCCGAGGAAGATAGAGCTTGGGTTAGCCTTCTTCTAAGTCTCGATTGGACGTACGTAATTTGTAATATAGAACCCCGGACAACTTGGTATTTCTTTTCAGGTGAGAGGATGGTTTCCCCTGTTGTTCGAGTTGTCCTGCATAGTGAGCAGGTGTAAGTTGGACGTTCGAACTCGAGCCCTGACAGTTCTGTTCGACGTGGTGAAGACCCACGGGGCCTCTTTCAAGCCCCATTGGTGGAAGGACCTCTTCCAGGTCCTCTTCAGGATCTTCGACAATATGAAACTCCCCGAGCAGCACACAGAGGTAGCCAAACGCTGGAAACCAGTATAACGAAGGTTGTTATCAACGTGCTGACGATATTTATAATACTTCAGAAAGCAGAATGGATGACGACAACCTGTAACCATGCCCTGTACGCAATCGTCGACGTGTTCTCCCAGTTTTATGACACCTTGGGACCCCTTCTCCTGGAACAACTGTACTCCCAATTACTCTGGTGCGTGCAGCAGGACAACGAGCAGCTGGCGAGGTCGGGGACCAACTGCCTGGAGAACCTGGTGATCAGCAACGGTATCAAGTTCGACGAGCAAACTTGGGAGAAGACCTGCAGCTGCGTCCTGGACATCTTCGAAAGTACCCTGCCCTCCGCGTTGCTCGCGTGGAAGCCCCAGTCGCCTAACAAGGAGTCAGACCTGGACGTGATCACCGGAGAATCGGACAGCCACGTGGGCATCCTAAAGTCCAGCAATAGCTCTCAGAGTTTGCCGACCGGCGACACTGCGAAGAACAAGGTCTTCTCCGCGTTGCTGATCAAGTGCGTCGTTCAGCTGGAGCTGATTCAGACTATCGACAATATCGTGTTCTATCCAGCCACGTCCAGGAAAGAGGACCAGGAGAACCTAGCGCTGGCGCAGGCCGACATGTTCAATGGCAAGTCCTCTGAACTGGGCGCTAGAGCTGGCGCGGACCAGCAGAAAGAGGAGCAGGGCATGTACTGTGCCCTGACCACGGCGCACCTGCTGCAGCTCGTCGAATGCTTATTGAAATCTCATAGATTCGCCAAGAGTTTCAACTCGAACCACGAGCAACGCAACGTCCTGTGGAAGGCCGGCTTCCGGGGTAACGTGAAGCCGAATTTACTTAAGCAGGAGACTCAATCCTTGGCCTGCGCCCTGAGAATTTTGTTCAAGATGTACAGCGACGAGGCCCACAGGGCCGACTGGAGCAAAGTGGAGTCCAGGCTGGTGGAAGTCGCCTGCGAGGCGTTGGAGTACTTCCTGGCGTTGTCCAACGAGGCCCACAGAGGAGCTTGGACTCCAATCTTGTTGCTGCTTCTCGCAAGGATCCTGAAGATGAGCGACAACAGATTCGCTGTCCACGCGTCCAGCTGTTACCTGCTGCTTTGCGAGGTCATGTGCTTCGATCTGAAACCGGAACTGCGCTCCGTACTGCGAAGATTCTTCCTGAGGATCGGCCCGGTGTTCAGGATCACGCAGCAGTAATTGCTGGAAATAGAATTTGGCTAGGTTCGAGTTAGGTTTCAAGGGGCGAGGTTAAGTCATGGAATCGTGCTCTCCGAGAGTGACCGGGAGAGATCTCCGCAATTGTCAGCGGTTGCCTGTCGCTTCTTTTCGAACGAAAATCGATCATTTTATACGACACGTGGAAACAATATGCATTGCTCGCGCGATGATTTAAAATGGCGTCTGTCTGTGATTCGTTTATTTTCACCATGGCAGCGGGGAAGCACCGTAGAATTTCAATTTATTTAAAAAATTGCTTGCCACGGAGTTCGTTATCCTATGTAATTTTTGTTCGAAAAGAGCTTGAAATGATTCCTCTCCGGCGAAGGGCGAAAGAAGAATTGTTAAATACGGAAGCTCGTTTGGTATCTGAGAGAATAATTTCCGGACGAAACGAAAACGCGTTGTCGGTAAAATACTAGGGATGAAGCATAATGTGCATGTATTATTGTATATGTTCCGAATCTCCTTTGTGTTTAACATGCTCTTCATTTTTATAAGGGGAGGAAATGTCGCGCGACGAGTTACTATACTCCAGTCGATACCTGTGTGTATGTTCTTTAGCATGGATGGGTGTGTGCACAGGGTATTTAATAAATAGAGTATTTTCTGGATGCAACAAAAAAAAAGGAGTGCAGCTACGAAAAGAAGAAAATACGATGATCTTTTTAAAGCTCCAAGCGTTAATTTCAGTTTAAATAGAATATTTGTCGACTCTAACTACGTACGATTTAAAACGATAGTGTACCACGATCTTATTGTTAGACAATTTTTATTGAACTTCAATTGCACCGTTGCGTATTGAATATTGGAACGAAACATTCCTGATTTAATTGTTGATTATTATTGCTCGATAACGCAGGGTATAAGGTGATCGATTCACGTTAAACAAAGAAAAGTATCGATTAATAAAAATTGTAGAAAGTTGTAATTACCGCGCCACCGATATGCTTGGCGTGTCTAACAAGAAAAGCCGAGGAAATTCGTGTTTCCTTTTCTCCCAGGAAATGCGCTATTTATCAAATGATTTGTATATTTGAATATTATAAACTTATACAGTGTGTGCCTCTTGAAGTATACTGTATCGTAGAAAGGATGACATTGCCGAGTGAAAAGTAACACGATCTTCAATATTTTTATAGAATTGATTAGCGATTTCGTAACTTCCGAATAATTTGAGAACTCGATGACCGATAGCAGATAACGTAGACATCCACCCCGAAGAAAGATCGTCTTATTTTTTCAACTTGGAAGTCCAATTTTGCAGTACGCTTCGCTGGACACTCGTATATGTAATGGATCAATTAGGAAATGATGGTATAAGCGAGAAATGGCAGATACTTAATTAAAATTTAAATCGACCTCGACAGACGACATTATGTTGAAAACAAAAAAAAAAAAGAAATAGAAATGTATACGTCCTTATTTTTCTAAGCATCGTAATCAAAACTAAGGACACTCACGTTTTAATCTTATTGTCTCACCGACGTAGATGCAACAAACAAACTGAATCAATTTCTGAGCCACCATTTATTTTATTTTTTTTTCCTTCAACGTTTCAAAAACGCTCGATATTTATTTCGCACAGAAATTTCCCTCTCTTACGTACCCCCTCGTTTGCTTCTGCACGCGTTCCGCTTCGCCTATGCCGAGTAAAGTAAACTAGGTGGCTGAAACTTGAAAGAAAAAAAAGAATAAAAAAAAGACAGTGCAATACAGTGTGAAAGGGTATGGTGGCAATTTATTATACGTTTTAACGAACGGCATCATCATTTCTAGCTTGTACTACTGTTTTCGAGACATTCGATAGTCCGTGCAAGGAGTGCGATCACGCGCCATAGTCATCACCGAAACGTAGTCACATAAAATACTATATTATAAATATCCATCACGGATAGGTGTTCAGACAACGAGTGATAGAACTGTCTAAATAACTCGCTAGGGTTTCGATTTGTTATATACATAGGAGTCAGTTTAACGATAAGACAAGAGGAATCCCGTGGACACACGTTGCATGTATATTCACATCGCATAGAAACTATTTATGCTTAAGTTAGATTAATTATTTACATAATGCAGCCTTATTTAAATAAATTCTAGAGAAACGACCTGCCCCCCCTCGTCTCCCGTCAATATCTATCACCTTTCCAATCTGTGTTCTAAAACGAGTAACTGGGAACCGGGCCGCACCACTCTTGAATGAAGGCTAAAATATCGTTGAGATTGGAGTCTTGCGGCGCCTGGCGTGCCGTGTTAACCAACTTGGTCCAGTCGTCGCGATCCGCCACCTGTTCGCCCTGAAGAAGAACGCCAATTACTCCGCGGGTAATCGCAAAAATCAATCTCTTAGCAGCAGAATTAGATACCTCGGGAAATCTGATCACTGGTCCCCGTACTGGATAACCGGTGAGTATACAGCCGTGGAGTACCCCAGGACCAACCGACTGGGAGGCAAAAGAACCCACGTAGACACCTCTGTGATCCGTAGGTAGCACCTGCTCCACCTTCTGGTCCATGGACACGGCGAGCACCCATTCACGCGCCTCTTCCCTTTGGTCCGACGACATGCTTAGCGTATCCGGCAGCGGAACCTCCATCGGGAAGTCCGTCACGGCCAAGTCGTCCACGTCCAAGACAGCGCTGTCCCCTTCCTCGATGCATTCTTCTAAATCCAGGAAATGATTGAGGAAGACGAAAGCCTCGCTGTTCAGTCCAGCTGCTCTTGCCTCGACCCCGGCCTCGTAGTACGCCCTGTCCGCGAGGAGCATGTCTGTGTATCTCAACAGGGTCACGGAGGCTTTCAGAACCAGGCCAGACAGCACCGGATAGTCCTTGCACCCAGACTTCACTGTCGAATAGTGCGTCACCCTGAGCAGTCTATCGAATTTGGACTTGGCGCTGGATTCAGACTTCTTCAGGCTGTTCCAGAGATCCAGCAGCACGGTTCGCAGCAGGGCCAAGTGTTTGTACTGGTGGTACGCCTGAAATAGAGGCAGCATTTTTCGAAACATTCGCACGATCGAAGCGATAGATAGTTATCTCACCTCTGAATTCAGAATGCTCTCCGACAATTGCAGGTACAGGTTGAAGTTTTGCTGCATAGCAGGTGCGCCGTATTTAACGTACAACTGCAGAGCTTCCAGCGGGGAGTTTCCCTTCAGAAGCTGAACAGCCCGCTGCGCCACGTATTTGTGTAACGTTTGCGTGCCCTGGGTGCTGGCGGTCTCGAACACCTGATTCCATTGTCCTTTGCCGGCCAGAACCTCGAGACCGGCGTTCGCGTCGATTTCCACGAGCCTGTCTATCCGTCCATCCCTCAGCATGGCTTCCTTATACTTCTCTTCGAGGTAGGGCTCTATGTCCGGCGCCAGCTCGTTCACTATTCGCTTGGCCTTCTCCCATTCTCCGACCGACGCCAGCGTGTCTATGGCGTCCTTCAATCTGTCCGCCTGCAGGAACACCTGAAAGAAGCAACAAGTTGAAGCACGCAGATGACCTGGATGTGGGAATGTTTAAAACTCGAGGGAGCACCTGTGCGGCGACAGCGTGCTCTCCAATGGCGAATAATCGTCCGCCAAGGTCTCCTCCAACCTGGACAGCAGTCTCTGGGTCGGCTTGGTGCAGCAGAATTTCGGCTGCCTTAATAAGAGACGCCCTGGAGGCTTGGGGGTCGAGTATCAGAATATCCAGGGCTGCACGCACTTCCCCGACCTCCAACCACTTTTTAGCCTCCTCGAAAGCATTCGCCCCGGCCAGGGAGGCACTCTTCTGGCCCAATTCCCTTCGCAAAGTTGCTTCTTGGCTGGGCAGGTATTCTCTGCACACGCGCAGAGCTTCAGACCACATGCCTCCTTTCTGAAACGCAGGGGACGATGTACATGTAGTGTAGCTACGAGTGGCACCATTCAATTTGGTCCAATTATTACTTTGTAATGCTCTATGATCATCTCAGGCTTGTGGGCCCTCAGCAGCAACGTCTCGGCCAGCGAATAATCCTGGGCCTCAGCCGCCTCGTCGGCCCTGGCGATGAGCACTTGCGTAACGGCATCTTGGTCAATCGACTGGGCCACGTCTTCGGCAGCCTCCCAATCTCGAGTGTGAATATACATCTGCACAGCCTCCATAGTCTTCCCAGCCTTGATAAACTCTTTCTCCGCGTCCGAGAAACGACCAGCGTCTTCCAGAGCCATGGCGTGTCTGTAGTGGACCTCCTTCTTCTGTTCGGGACTACCGTACTTTGCGATCTCCAAGGCCCAGTCGAATAAATTCGCCTCGCAAGCCAGCTGCAGGCAGTCGTCCAAATAGTTCAATCGGATCAGAAGTCTGGCCCCCAGCTCTGGAGCCAGGGTGCGGGCCCACATCAATGCGACCTGAACAATGAATCACGAATAAGTATACAAAAAATCGTCTGCAATTATTTCATACAACCTGCTGCGCCGCAGGGTCCCCAGAGTGCTGTTTTGCGACACGCAGGGCCTCCTCCCACATACTGGCCGACCTGTAAGCAGCCACAGCCCCTTTCCAGTCTCCAGCCGCGAGATAATGCTCCTCCGCTTCCCTGGGTTTGCTCGCGGCGTCCAATTCCCTGGCCAGGTGGGCGTGAGTGGTCTCCAAAAGGTCCGGCCTGTACTTCCCCACCAGTCTGACCATGTCTGCCCTTCGACCAGCCTTCCTGTGCATGGCTATAGCCGAATCGTGCTCACCAATGGCGAGATACAGCTCCTCCGCGTGCTTCAGGTCCCCCGTTTCGCAGAGGGCCGTGGCGTGTCTGGCCAGGACCTCGTTGGCCTCCTCGGGAGTCATGTACTCCTGGGCCACCTCGTGGGCCCTACTCCAGTTACTGTTCTGGACGTGAACGTCCACCGCCCGCCTGGCGTCCCCAGCTCGAACGAACAACCTCTCCGCCAGACTCCTCTCGCCCGTCGAAGCGAAATACTCCGCCAGCTTCTCGCACTGTTTACGAATGGCTGGATCGTCGTCCTCGATCACCTGCATTATCTGCAGGCCCTTTCTCCATTGCTTCGCGTTGATAGCGGCATCCAGGGCGAGGGCAGTTTCGCCAGCCTCGATGAAGTGATTAATGGCTGCGTCGTAGTGACCCGCAGTGGACAAATGTTTGCCCCAGTCTCTCTCGAGATCCACCACCGAGGTTGGATCGACCTTCCTGGCCAGCTCCAACGCCCTGGCAAATACCCCTGCCTGCGAGTAGCACCTGATCGCCTCGAGGGGCTCGGAGATTCTTTCCAGTAGCTCTCCGGCGAGCTCCATCAGGTCGGTGGCTTTGAGAACCCTGACGATTTCGTTAACGATGGACCTGTCCTCTATCAGTTCGTCGTTGGTCAGGACCAGTCTCGCCGCTCGTCCAGCCCTACGAGCGTCCAGGTACAACCTGACTGCCCTACGAGGATTGGCGGATTCCAAGATGGCCGCAGCTCTCGCCGCCTGGCCGCTGTCCAGCAACCAAGTCAAGTGCCTGTCCCTGAGCTCCTGGAGGCCCGGCCAGCCTCTGTTCTGCGCCAGGACCAACGCGTCCTCCCAGTGCCAATATTTCTGATACATGTCCAAGGCCTGGCTCAATTCGTTCTGCTCTAGGTAGATAGCTTCTGCAGT
Organism: Nomada fabriciana; assembly: GCA_907165295.1. Lineage (NCBI taxonomy): Eukaryota > Metazoa > Arthropoda > Insecta > Hymenoptera > Apidae > Nomada > Nomada fabriciana. The sequence continues at coordinate 8,407,164 of OU015699.1, read as the reverse complement.
TTTCAGCTCGCCGTTCAGAATGGCCAGCTTGGCCCAGCAGTCAGGGCTGGACAGCGGATCGTTCCCTGTCTCTGCGCTGTACGTCTCGCCGATCTCCACTATGTTCTTCAAGAACCTAGACGAATATCAGTGTTAGCTTAGTTAACAGAGTTTCCCGTTGCTAGAATCTATAGGAGAAATGAATTTCAGGGCTAAACCTCGAGCAGGCCACGTCTCCGAGAGCCGCGTAACATCTGGCGGCGATCAACAGCTGTCTGGCGCTCATCGCGTTCCTCGCCACGTTCTCCCACATGGCCTCGGCCTGGGGCCTGTCGGCCAGTTCCTCCAGGAACAGCAGGGCCCGTCCGAAGTCGTTGTCGTGCAGAGCTGTGCCGAACTCGATCAGCGGCTCGTCCAACAGATAAGCAACCTTGCCGCCAATCTCTTCCACGGTGACGGAGGTTCTGCCATCCTCCCTGACGATGTCCACCGCGTCCCCGCGGACGGGAATTAGAGTAGCCACCTCAGGTGCGTCGACGTTGTACCAGACGGCGAGGGTCTGGCCGGTTTGCGCTACTAATACGTCGCTGCCCAGCACCCAGGATGCGAAGCTGACCCCGGTTAGCAGCAACGTTCTACCGCCCAGCTCGTCGCTGAGCCATAGTCTGCGCGAACAACGGAGATTTGATTTTCTGGTTTCTTTTTAAGAGACAAGTTTGAATGATGCACGCTGCAGCGGACTTGGCAGACGGTGTTGGGTTAGCAGGTTAATTTCGCGGACATAGAAAGAGGATCATAGTACCTGGCCCTTTTATCCCTTGAGAGTAGCCTGTGGCCGGTTTCACTGAGCTCCACCCAGTCCACGCGAACATCGTGCGAGATCATTGCAACGGTGAGCCCTGTCATTAGGTCCACGATACGGACCGTCCTGGGATCCAATAAATAAGCCAGTCTTTTGTTATCGGGCGCGCCAGCTGCTTGCCTCTCGTTTATCCGAACGCTGACCACGTGGGGATTGACCGCCTCTGTTCTAACGGAGCCCAGAGCCTCGTTGTTCCCGTACTCGACAATCGTGAGCTCCCCGGAGCAGAAGATCAGACACACTCTGGGATACTCGAAGAAGAACTTCTCGGCGTTGCTCTTGTCCTCCCAGGGGATTTCGCTGATCAGATTCAGCTCTATGTCGGCGAGCAGCAGCGTGTTCGCAGTGCGGGCCACCACGTTATTGTCAGCCCTGCCAAGGACCTTCACGTCCTCTATTTCATAGCCGGTCTGCGATCTGATTATCACAGGACGATTGCCTTCCTGCAAAGGGCGGATAACCACCTGACTTGGGCCAACATAGGCTACCTCGTGGCTTCCTCTGATCACCGTTCTCTTCAGTACCGTCTCGAACTGCTCCACGGACCCGCAGAGGCTGCCTGCGAGCAGTCTGAGGGAAGATTTTTAAGAACCGAGTGGCCAAATGAATTTTACACAACGTCAGGCAGCTGGGTGCTACTAGAAATGTATTTCGGAAGATCCTTCGAGGATCACAGGGTTAAAATAATAGTTTGAGGCTAACCTGGAGCCGTCGCGACGCCAGCATATGGCTGTGACTGTGTAAAAATTGGGCAGGGCCCTTGCGTTGGCCTCCTCCCAGATGGAACGCCTCGGGCTCCAGTCCAGTATTCTGATTTTATCCCACGAACCAACAGCTACGCTCTGCCCACTGGGACTGCAACAGGCCACTGCGATCTCCTTCTCGTTCTCTCTGCTGTAGTCGAAGCTTTTCACCAGCTTGCCACGGGAATCGTAGAATGTCACCCTTCTGTCACAGCCGGCAGCCAAGATGTGGGACTGGGGCCAGGCTAATGCGTACGCTGGTACGGCGTGTGTGCAGATTCGACCGGAGGGTTCGTGGCCTCCATCGTCAGCCAGGTGATACTTTATAATACTGCCATCCGCGTGGCTGGATAGGAAAGCTGTCCCTCGGGTGCTGAAACCGAACAGAGTTATCAATATCGATACATCGAACAGAAACCTTTTAATCAATACAGAGTTGGAATCGATTTGCTTCAGCAGCGTTCGATATGAATTACTTCGAAGCCAGTGCGATTGTCATAGAGTCAGCGGTATAGAGAGTTTGTGCCTTTTGCGACTTCACCAACGCCGCACGAACTTTACCATCGATCAGGCCAACTATAATCGGACCCTCCGATAGCCAGATTAAACAAGTGACCGCCGAGCTCTGGCGAAACTTGTTGCAAATCACTTTCTTGTCTCCCCTGTAAAACACCGGAAATATTAGAACAGCCAAGGCAATCGCGAAGCAACGGTTTTTACCACTTACCATTCTTCCCCAATTTTGTATACATAAATTATACAATCAGACTGGCCCACAGCGATCTTTGTCGAATCTGGAGAGAAGGCGACGCCTTTTATCACGTAACTCTTTTTGCCAAACTGGAAAAGATCGGATAGGTCATTGGCGTTAACAGAATTACTTTGGTGGACTCGTTGAAAAATTGTCCTATGCAGTTACCTTTGACTCTATCGGTTTCGTTGAAAACCTGTCCCTCTTTATGCACTTCTCATCAAAGAGATATATGGAACGGTCGGAGGATGCAACAGCCAGCTTTAAATTATTCGGCGACCACACTATTCCCACCACTCTGTTCTCGCACTCCTGTTTTATGAAAGATTCAAGCATAGATTACTTTGCGAACGGTCGAACGATCGTTGTGGCACATTTAAAAGCGTAAATCTGTATTTACATTTGGTGGCATAACATTGCCCAAATACTTGAGCAACATAGCGATGCGTTGACGACGACAAACAGCATTGATTTGTTGCAGAAAATTATTGTAAATATATAATCACGTACACAGTTCTTAATTTCACGTCGTTTTGCCTCGAGCAACGTGAATATTCTGTATCGTGACTTCGTATGTACAACAGGGTTTTGTATACACTGCAGTCGCTTAGCAACATGTTTGAAACACGAAGAGTGGTGGAGAGTCATTAGAATTGATAAGGGATATCGGGGGATATCACAGATCTCGGTTTCGATCGATTTATTTAGATATACTGTAAAATATAATTAACAAATGAACGAATCTCTGCTCTGAACAATTTTAATTGGAAATAAATCGGATACACACTATTTTCGAAATATATTTTTCAACCCGCTTTGCAACGAGCTCATCTCTCGCCACGTATATCTCTTTACAATTGAAAAGGAAATTATTGTCGATAAAAGAGATGAAAATGTTTTATTTAAGCGGACAAGCCCGATGATATAGTAATAATGAATGAAAACAATGTATTCTACAAACTACTGTATCAGTAATTAATAAATAGAGCTCCGGAGAATATAATTGTTAACGTTCATTCGATTGGATTGTTAAAAGCGATTGGCACGTTTCGAACCAACCAAGAAGGAAAATTCGAGGCGTTTCCCTGAAACTTTCCAAGCCACTGCCGCAAACAAAAAAAGTGTGAGATCTAGACATTCAACAAGCATTGAAATCCCATTTATCACAAGTCGTAACGATATCAAATAATGAATCGTTTCGAACGAGATGGAGACTATTAAGGTAAACTATTCTTTTCTTTTCTCGCCGTTCTCGTCGGGCGTCAATTAAGAACAAACGATCTCGCAATGAAACACATCCATTCACACGAATATCTAGTCGCTGAAATAATACGGTAAAAAGGAAAGAAGAGCACGAAAATTCAGGTATGCCTTCGGCAATCAAGAGATTCGATACCAATCCAGTTTAAAAACATTTACCGAAGAGTCTAATAAATATAATTAATCCCATGAGTAAACGCATTCGCAATTGATGAGTTTCTTTTCTTTGTTTCCCGCCGCTTCGAGCATCGAGGATTGGTTTCTGCTGTTTCTTTTCTTTTGAGGAGTGTGGAACTAGATGCTAAGATTCGTGTCGAGTAATTCGTCTTTGAGCGGCTGGATCTGCACGGTGACCGAGTTGTCGAAGAATCCGCTCGATAATAATCGCACAGAAGTCACGCTGTATTCTACTAGCTCGCGATAATCTGAAAAATAACGATTGCAATTATATTAATGTGCGTACCATTTGCAATCAATGTTACAAATATCATTGGCCAATAAATATTATTTATATCGCTATCATCCTGGCTTGTCAAAAATAAATATAAAAATATAAAAATTAAAATTAAGCGAACATTGTTAATACCTCGTGTTTCTCGTTTTTCCAATACCAGCAACAAATATTCAGCGATACGTATGATAGGATTACAATTTATTTTAATTAATCGCGTGCGCGGGGCTCTAATAAGGCAGCACACTCGAATCGAAATCGATACGAGGCCAGGAGTTATTAATCGTATTACCTGGTTTCGAGTCGATCCCGCAAATAGAATCTACTATCTGAACTTTGGACGTGTCCAAACCGTAGCTTCCTCCAATTATTACCTGATCACGTGAACCGGTTTCGTCGCACTGAAAATCACATATTAATATTTAATTATGAACGTTCCATGGAAATCATACATCATTGTATAATAATGCAATTCTTTTAAAATGCTTATCAAAATGTACTCCAATCTGTGTACGATTGAAAGCAAAAATCAGAAGCAGGCACGATAAGGGAAAGAGTAGTACAAACTTTTCGCAGTGTGCCAGTTTCAGTGGTACGAACAGAGCCGAGGAAGTTCGAGACACCGACCCCCAGTGCGATCACCTGAACAGTTCCCGGGTACAGTGCAACATAGGTGCAGTTTATACGACGTCCATAATTACGTAAAGTGAACGGTTCACTTGTGCTTGCCGCCAAAACGTTGCACGCTGTAAAATTACCGACAAACACGTTAATTAATATCGAAGTGTAGCACAGTTCCAAATACTTGTAGAATAATTCGAATAATAAATGAGCGTGACAAAATAATTCTCCAAAGGTAAATCAAAATTCCACGGACTCAACGGCCAATACTTGGAGCTTCCAATAAATAAATCATAAATATTACTGCTTACCCGTGTTCTGTAAAAAATAAAAAGATAATAATAATCCCCGAAACATTCCCCATTTACCGAACTGTTAAGTACAATCTGAATGTTTCTACCGCCTGTAAAGATAAATTCTTCGTTTGAAATTTCATCTCCGGGGCAAAGGACGAGCGTGCAGACAGGGTGTACCCATAGGACAACTCACGTCTAGGGTTCTTCAGGAAAGTAGCAAGCACGGTGAAACCCTTGCCGGGCTTTGGAATCCTGTATTGTATAACAGCGGCGTTCTGTGAACTCGTGAACGTCCTCTTCACGACGATATTTTTACCACAGAATTCGCTGCTCCTCTGCTTCAACGGCAATCGATGATCCATTTCGCTGGGGAACACCTCGCCGTTTAATTCCCATCCATCGACGACCTGCACCGATATATAAAAATACACTCTGAATGGGCTCGTTTTCCCAATGCACACAATGCACCGCCTACTTTCATGGTGCATTGGAGAAAATATGACTCTGTGAATGAGCGTGCGTGTGTGTCACACGTTTGGAGTGTGGCTTTATTTAAAATTCACGACTCAGAAGAAGCAAAAAGAAGAAATATTTCTATCATTAATTTGCTTATATTTTCAGCAAAATAATGCTCGATCATATTTATATTTAATATACTCGTATGTGGAATACTTTATTGCTGCACGCTACTATTTCGTTTGATCGAAAAACTTCTCCGTTTTTACTGTATCTAGTGCTCGTCTGAAAATATGAATCTTCCATACATGCGTGTACATATATCTCTTTCTACTGTTCCATTTCATTTATTACCGAAACCAATCCATGGTGCTCGCAGGGTACGTCGAAAGTAATGAAGTTGATCTCCACTTTTTGGTCGGGCCCTGCCAGGAAGTAGATCCCACAAACCTCCTCGTCGTCGGTCTTCGAGGTGTATATAAAAGATCCTGGCTCTGACGTGACGAACATGCAGTCTGCGAAAGGGTGAAAGAAAAAAATGCTGAGCTTTCGTTCTTGAAGCATAAACGTAAAGTGGAAAGTATAATAAAAGCGAGAAGTTTTTTTAGTTTTTATCAGACGAAAGGAAAACTGTTCATAGATGAATTAAACTTTCCTTGCTCTCCCATAAATATTAGGCAAGGGCGTGTGTACCTGTGACTGGCGTGAAACGTCTGTAAGAACTTAGCAATCCATTTTTCCCATCTGGATGGTAGATGTCCTTTGAGTAGTGATCGCCAGGCAACTGTGAAGCAAAAAGTTTTCATATATCAATATTAATATTATTAATTTCATATATTGACGAATTACCGACATCGAATACGACTATTGTCCCAGAGTCGAATTGAGATACTTTGGAAGAGAATCCATAACAATAATAATATCAATAAAATTGAATTGACTGGCCACGTAATATTATAACAGAAGAAAGGCAAAGAAGAATCGCTGGGGAAAGAATCAATTTTCGGCCGAAATAACAACGCTGTTTATAAAACTCCTGCGAGCTGTATTCCTTGTTCTATACCTCACGTATAATATCGCAGACAATCGATGAATAAGTAATAACCGAAAGAGCCTAGGGGTTGTTTTTACCCCCTTGCGTGACATTTCACGGATACATCTCTATCGACAGACGTACATTACGCAGTGATTGTATATTACCAATAACGACGATTAATACCTATTCCTTATCCTCAAGAGATTGAATAACTCAATACTCTCTTAATTCTTCATCTTATAATAACTAAGAGGTGATTTCCGGTTGGTTGGCAAATTTTCCTCAGAATTAAAGCATCCGCTCTTTGAATTTTAAAATATTTCTCAGTCATTCGCCAATTGATGCCTGAAACATTCTATATCATTGAAGCATTAAATTACTTTTACTTTGAACGTGTAGATCGACTGAAATATTTCTGAATTTATTTCCCGTTAGTCCTGGCGTTCGCAGAGAAAAATTCGACGCGATCGGAACGGTAAATTGGATTTTTCGAAATACAAGAACGTCGTCCGGCGGGATTGTATTTGGAAGAAAGGCGGAATTACTTTTCCTGCGTGACAATTTGTCGATCTCCGATGAATCGCAAGGAATAGACTCTCGACTAACGGAGACGTTAATGGGCTCGGGGAATTATACTCCCCGAAGGGCTGTTCCACGATTAGTTCTCCACGGTGTAGCCGGCGACCGGATGAAATTCAACGAACTGACTCGCCAGTGGCCAATAAATGATAAAAAAAAAAGCCAGCCGCCATTCCGCAAAAACCATTCTCGATCCCCTTCGTCTATAGAAAACGTATAAAATCAATTTACACAGGAACATATGGGAGGGAATAAATATTTTCAAAAGTTAGCAACGAATAATATTGCTTAGAAATGGATCGATTGATTTCTCTTACTTACCAATAGAAATAAAGAAACAAAAGTATCGTGAATTGAAAAATCTCATCCCTCGTTAATTCCCTCGAAACGTGACTACATCGAACAGTCTTTCTTTTCTTTGCTTAATTAATTTCTTACTGCGCCTTCTTTTTGCCTGTAAAATATTTCACGATAAACGATAATAAAAAAGAAAGGGGAACGTCGCGCTCTTGTTGAAAACCACGTTCTGCCTGAAATTACTAGGGGAAAACACGTTAGGTGACTCGCGTAATGCGAACGTTCAAACTATTTAAGGGTTGAGGGTCACGAGAATAAATGGACCCAGAGAAGTACGTAATATTCGTGGGAGCCACGATAAAACCCGTGAAACGACGGCATTTGACCAAGCGATCCTTTAAAATAGTCGACAAGCCAATTTCCTATTCGATTCGGACCGATTCAACATTTCACGTCGCCCTCCATTTCAAATAGTCAGCCGAACGTTTCCAACGGAAGCCGTTCTGGTGTTTTTCTAGATCGTACCAGCGACAACGGTACCACGGTAGTTCCGGTTTATTAATACGTGCGCAACGCTCGGCTGACTAGCGTGGTACATTAAATAAAAAAGAGGAAAAGTCGATAATCGATTGCATTTGAATTTTACCCTCCGTCGAAGTGAATTTTTATCGTTAGAACCTGTTATTGCTTTACCAATGACGGGAACCTATATGCATATTATAGATATACCTTCTTCTTTTGTACGTTTGCAGCCTCGAAGCATTATTAATGGGGTTTTTAGATAAATCACGTAGCCGAGCTTTCAATTGACATAACTGATGCTATCGATCTGCGACAATCGAATGCACACGCGTATCGTACGAAATCGATAAACATAACCTTAAGCAGGCGGGAAGACAACGGCTGAAAAATCGATGATCGATGATCCCGACATCTTTCGATATTTCGAGAAATTGCCAAACTGTCTAATATCGTACTACGTATACAACCCCGTATAACCCCTTAATGTGTCCCATGAGTTTTACGGTGATTCTGAATTGTTTCGTCGGATTAATTCAGCAATTTATTCGTTCGTGGAATATTATTTAAAAAATTCTAACTATCGATATATATATACCGCGAGCTTTGAACGCAGCGAAACGTGTGGCGTAGGAAATTTCGAAACGCAAGCGAGATTAACGTTGTTACATGTTAGCCAGACGTGTTGCGTCTTCGATTTACGGTCGACCGAAGTGCTCGTAATCGGGATACAAACAGCGGAACAGCGGCAGCAAATATTTGCTATGACACGAATTCACCTTGCAACAGATGCACCACAATGGAAGAAGGATATTCGATGGTTAAATCGGATTGGATGAAATTCGAAGATTTCGATGTTCGACAGGCACCGGTAGAATAGTCTCGATCATCGATAGAATCGATCCAGAGCGATCGAACATCGAAATATGAAAAAGTTCCATTTTAGAGAAATAACTACGTACATAGATCAATTTAGGTTTACTCGAATCTATTTCATTTGGAAGTTAACCCCGCAATTTTTATAATCTAGTAAGAGTCGGCGTAATTTTTAATCTGAATTCCTGTGTTCGATATAAAGCGAATCTAAGCATTGGGTAACTGGCGCTCAATTTGTTCGTATTTCTCTATAATTACGATTCACATCACCCTTAATTAATTAATCGAGATTAATGTGCTCCATCGTTTCTCTCCGTTTCCGTTGCCGCGCGTATTTTTGCGTCGTTCCACGTTTATATTCAGAGCTATTATCCGGCGAGTATTGAATGGGACAGTAATTAGAACGTTCTCTTTCTTTTTTAGTATAAAAAAGAAAATTCTACTAGTTAGCACTTTCAAGGTGTGCGTTGATACTCGTTTTTTTCGCAATTTACTCGAGCGCGTTAAATTGCGTTTACACTGACAACAAGTAATTTCTCTTCGCAGGTTGTGCTCTCGATAAGCCTGCGGAACGAAGAAAAAGATTCGCCTGCATCCACCGTCGGCGGTACGAATATTAATTCGTTAAAAGAAAAAATGTACAGGGCGATTCACGAACTGTGATCAGATCGAAATGAAGTAAATATAATAAATATTGTAAATTCAGCCCTTTCAATTATTTTACGTGACAAAGTTGATCACAATCATCTTGAACGTTAAAAGTTGCTCGAAATAAAAGAATAAGATAGATAGGCATTTTCGCGCCAGTAATTTCAAAATGAAACCGCTTATCTTGTGAAACAACAAAATTAACGAAACAACGCCTAATCATTACGAGCATGGTTAGTTAAACATTGTGAAAAACATCTACGAGCCTTATCGTTCGCTTTTTATTTGCAGGTTCCAACCCCGGAAGTGGCGGACGCGCCTCGTAAATCCTACGTTCAACTTGAATTATGAAACCTATTGCGACACCGCGAACAGACGTTCGATAGCTCCCTACAACACGGTTTCTCCCAGGTGGACACTTGTATCGAGCAGAAATTCGTGGCACGAATTATTCATTTATTTATTTATTAATTTATTTACCGTTTCGATATTACAAGAAAACAATTCTGTTCCCAGGAACGGCAGATTTAACAGGACCAATCGTGGAGGAAATCTATGGAGCATTTTCTATGCTCGAAGAGCAACAATTTGAAGGAATATTCTACAATCAACAACGTAGGGTGTTGTACGGTTGATTTCAGGTTCACCTTTGGTGAAACAGTGGGTGGAAACTTCGTATCGGTATCGAAAGGGATACCGAGGCCTTACAGATGTCGAGTTCGCTTCGAGGTGCTCGTTGCAAAGTAATTAGCACGACAAAGGCAAGGGAAATGCACGCGTAATGATCGACCAAGACTTCGTTATTGGTAATTTGGTATTTCCCTTCGCCCCCAAGAATCGCAGCGGGCAACGGAATTTTCAAACGACCCTGAATTGTTGTGAATTGTTTTCCAAATGGTAGTATCCCGCAGAAATAATTTTCCAGCAATATTGGGAAACGAAGTTACACTCGCTTCCCCATATTTCTACCAAGTATCAGCAAAAGTGACTGAGCAGTTGCCGCACGATAATTGCCCCCACAATTCCCAAGAAATCAATCTGCCATTAATTGCAAATCATCTCGTGTACGTTTCAGCACCGACCAAACTCCCCGCCAAAGGGATAGGAAAGAAAAGCTGCGTTACCTAAACGGGGGCAAAGATTGCTGGGCAAAAACACCTTCCACAGACTGCAAGCAATCGTACAATTAACACTAAAACTACCGATAGTTTTTGGTACTATTTAGACAGTACACGTTAGACAGATTATGAACACGAAAGTGGTCGATTGGACATTAAATGCAGATAAATTAATCCCCATTCTGTCTTATAAAAAGTTATCATAAATTGCTGCAGCAATACCTACACGTTAACAATTCCAAAGCAAGAAACCAGGTGATTTCGACTGGCCTGGTACTTCTAGTGTTAACGTAAGCAACCGGAACCAACGCGTTCCCAACTAATCAAGATCATTCCAACAAGAATCTGACCGCGCGACGAACAGCCAAATTGAAGCTAATTCCCCGGCAATCAAAGAGGAGACACGACGCCCTTACCTGTTGCTGATAGCGTTGGTAATCAGAGTTCCCCTTTATAACCGCAGACACAAGATTCAGAAGGCCGGCGACGAGTAACAGCCTGACCGAACGGCCTGCGGATCCCTCAGGCGACATCGTTTCTCCTCCCCGTGAACGGAAACGTTAGAAGGGAGACCAGGAAACCGGAAGCAGCAACGGTGCACCGAAGAATCGTTTCACGAGCAACCCGTGGATCCTCCTGCTCGCCGACTAAACTCCTGCCTCGGACCCTCGAGAGGGGGCTGCTTGTACGGGGTTGGGGGTGGGGCCAAGGGAGACGGTCGGAGTTAGCGTCAGGACAAACTGGAGATTGTGTGGCGTCGCGACGCGCGGCGTCCCTCTTTATAGCCGGCTAGTCCAGGCCGCGATTCGTCCAACGCTGCGCATCCCCGAACGGTGTGCAACGTAATTTGTACGCGACGATAACGCTGATAAAACGTAACGCACGTTCGCCTGCACGCGGTTTTTCGCAAAGTCGAGGACCTCTCGGCGACGAGGGGACTGGAGGGTCGCTAGGGGGAGGGAAAAGGGGTGATTTTTGTACGGGGACGACTTTTCGTTTATCGTTTATTAATGTTCCTTCAGGGACGCTCAACCCCGGTGCGCAATTGAGTAGGCACTACTTCGTATTTTACAGGTTTCAGCGTTTGTCGATTGTAATTCATGCTTGCAGGTGTTATTACTACGCGACACTCGTTCAAACTTGAGATGGGCAAATTAATTTTTGTATTTATTGTATTCATTTATGTGAATGGTTCAATTTTGCGAACTTTAATCTGTCGAGAGTTATGAGATATGCTTGAATTTAAATTGGTAACAAGAATGACAATTTGGTAGTAATATAGTGACCGTATGAATGTTTATAATTTTCGTTATAAGAAGATAGGTAACTAAAACCGTTCCAATTAAAATTGAACAGCTGACTACTGCCTCGAAACGTGAATATACAAAATATTGCACAACACTTTCGAGAGTTTAACACAATGTATGAAAACTATGGATTAAATTCATAAAATTTGACCACATACTTGCGGTATAATAATACGAGACTTTAAAAATTAACATAATGATGCAGAATAATTTCGTTTTCAGGGAACCGAATCTCCATCCCGGAATGAAGATTCCAAAACAAAAACAACAACCGACCAGACCTTTTTTTTAAAGGACCCAGGGAGATACGATTAATTACTATAATTGCCGGATAACTCTTTCCCCAGGAACTTTATGGAACTTCGGGACTACTGGCCGGGATGATTAATCCTTGTAACTTGGCTCCATTGAACCGACGATGACGACCTCCCCCAAGTTCTTTCTTCCCCTTTTGCCTTCGTTTTACCATTTTTTCCCCCCGGTGGGGTTCAGTGAACGTAATAAAGCGCAGTTCCATCGTAACAGAACAGTGGTAAGACGAGTCCTCTGTTTGCTCTACTTCTTTAATTTGAGCCGGTGGAAAACCGACGAGAGGATAAACACTCCCAACAGTTTTCGCCCTTTCTATTTTTCCAGGGTAGGAAGAAATGTACGCGGCCTTTGCGGAAGGACGTTTAAGACTCTGCGTGTAATTTTACCTGCGAAACAGGGGCGCAATAGAAAATGCCAGCTGGCAGGGATGTAAATCAGAAAGGAAAGTTACCAGCCAACGTGATGACTCCAGGGATGCATCGTCAGAAAGAAGAACAAACTTTTATGCCAGCAGTGGAGGACAGTTTTTCCATTCTTCCACAAAATACTCGTCTTCTATTTTCTTCTTTTTTAATCATTCGAGTGTTTAACGAGAACAGGGTGGAAGAAACTGTTTTGTACGATTATAGAGATTGCGATACAACAATAGAAAGCTATTCCTTCGACTTAATTAATCAGTGAAAGAAAATTGTTTGCTCTTCCACTAAATAATACTCTTTTTTTTTTAATAATTCGAGTGTGGTTAACGAGAGCGAAATAGAAGAAACTGTTTTGTACGATTATTGAGATTGTGATACAAGAATAGACTGTTTCCCTCGATTTGATGAAATTGTTCCATCGTGCTGGGGCCAAAATTAACGAGTTTATCTTTCAGGGAGCCCGTGAATGCAATCGAGACGGGTGTCTCGATGCAACAACGTGGCTGATAACGAGGCTGACGTGCGTGTTCCACCTTGCAGCTCGAGACACGTAAGAACGTTTTTGCCAGCTGATTGTGTCACGTTTGAACGGGCCAGAGAAAATTCTCCAACAAAGTTCAGAACGTTGCGACACAGTTTGAAGTTTGCTGTGCAACTTCTGTCGAGCATTTCTTTCCCCTCCCCTCGTTAACGGTCAGCATTGTGTAACGCACCTGTCGTGCAAACTTTGGAAACGAGTACAGTAATAATGGTAATTCATTGCGGTTCAATATCTTTTTCATTAATTCCACTTCTTCTTCGTTTTGTTTGCTTTTTAAAGACGAAGAATAGAAGAAAGTGCTGTCTCAACGTAATACAATTTAACTGGCCGCAATAATGATTGGCCTCCCGCGACGAGGAGAACAACGATCTCGCAGCATCACCGACTGCGAAAAAGATGAACGTATGCCAAATGCACCACGTCGTCGTTTACGTTCCATCCCCCTTTCGTGGCCAAGATCAATTAAGGCCCGCTGTCCGTGATGTTTACACGAAGCCAGTAATTGCTATACGCTGTACCGGCGATCGCGACCAGCCGGTATTTTTGGGAAAAACATTCCGTTTCCGGCTAATTACGTTCACCCCTTTAATCTCGTCCGGTGGCCTTGGTGTCTGTAATTATTATTCCTTCGCTCGAAAGTCTCGGCAGGTTAGTCAAATTCGTTTTGGTTCCGTTTCTTCTTAGAGCTATCTATTAAATATTAAATAGCAATAAATACAACAGTATAATATATATACTATTGTATTTATTGTATCATTTGAATAGTATAATATGTATTATACTATTGTATTTATTATTATCTATTATTCGGTATATACTTTTACATTTTTCCTCCACTTTTATACCTTTCAGAGCACGTGGAAATTTCTTTCCTCGATTTTCGTTTAATCCCGAGTCATTCCACGAGGCTACCCCGTTTGCGACGTCCTGTAGGATCTCGGTGGAACTCGTGCGTCGTGGACGAGTTCTAAGAGGACCGTGAACACGCAATACATATTTTAATTGAGCATGAATAAGAACAGGAATCGACGCATTTACGGCAGAGTATCGATCCTGCGAGAATACATAGACCGCGATGCGTTCAACGAAGACACTGAATTATTCACCGCGAGTGCCCGCTGAATTTTATTCAATCACGTCCAAGAGATTTACGAACGCGGCGACCACCCTGTAGGTGAGCCACGATTGTTTGAACAGGTGAAACGACCCGTGAAACTTCCTATTTGCCGTGCCGCTTAATGCCCTTAATTATTAAAAACCGCAGTAATAATCGACGACGGAGTGTCCAGCTATTTATTCACGCGAAACATTGTAAACAGCGATCGTTTGTTCGCGGGAGTTGTTTATGTCACTCTTGTTTAAGGATCGGGGCGAGAAATTTATTCGCAATCAAGCCACTTCTTTCGGAATATCCGCAACGAATTGTCCCTCCGTTTTCCAGAATTTCCCACGCTTACGTTCGTTGCTGCGCTCAAAAAGAAAAAAGAAAAAAAGGAATTCTAAAGTGGCATGCAATGGTCCCACGTGTAGGCTCCGCCACCGGCAAGGTAATTCCATTATTATTTTACTCGTGGCAAATATCGGACAAATCCTGTACGTCGTACAAAATACTCTAATTGATTTCACTTGAAAAAAGGGGTTCCAATGGAACGCTACTTGCTCTCGCCTCCCCCAGAGTCTAAGATTAACAAAAAGGTGCCCCGGCCAAATGCGACCTGAAAGTCGATTCTCAATGGTCAGACATTCCAACGGCGATGCAATGTGACGGCTGTCTGAACGCGACTGGAACAATCTACTTGCCGCCTTTCCTGGCATTATGCATGAGACAAGAATCGGGGCACGTGTGTGTGTGTGAATATTTTCAAGAAAGTCCGCATCGAACGTGCCCTTCGGTTGTATGAGAGTGATGAAGGTTTGGTTGGATTAGCGGTACCAGGGTCATTTATGACCCCAAGCTTCTTTGATTAATATTCGAGAGAAAGGAAAACGGAGCTTCGAGCGGAGGGAATTATTTGAAATAAAAAAAAAAAACAGAAACGACGACCGGAAGTGTCCAGCGACAGATACGCAAGGGTTTCGATCGTGCCGTGAGGATTTTTCGAGGAACCGTTCCTCGATGTGACAAGGTAAAGGGTTAAGGGCGAATGTGCGGGGGGAAGGGAAAATCTAGATGCGGCGGTGGTGGTTCCTGTATCTGACTCCTGTCGTGCCAGCCGTCGGCGACAGGGGTGTGATACAGCCCGTAATTCACCCCGTTCGTCGCTATTTTCTTCAGGCCCTGAATGCTGGACAGTATCAGGGCCATTTTAGCGAGGAGCAACGCCTTGCCGCCGAGAACGGCGAGGAACTGGAAGCCCATCGGTATAAGGATCGAGCCCATCAGCAGGAAGCCCATCATCAGCAACGGCACTATGTGATTCTGCCTGCGTCGACGTCTGCGACCTGGAACATTTCGATCACTGCCGCTGTAAGAACTATTTGGATATCACGCGTGCGATAAATGTTAATAATGATCGCGATCCGGACTACGAGAAACTCGTAAACACGGCTCGGATTATTAATTGTCAATGTTGCTGACAATTATTAGCATTAGCATTAGTTTCTTGATAGGATAAGGTCGCCGTTTATTAGGATTCGTCTGTAATGATTGCAGCGACGATAATAATATTTATCATAAGGGTTGAAGCCCTTCGTTAAATGGCGATTATAAATGTTAACATGTAATACATTGTGTCTAGGAACTGGGACTGTGACTTGAATCGCTGTTGCTGAATTCCGGAGCTTGTTGTTCGTTAAATGGTCTTGGATAAAGAAAATAATATATTTCGCCAATTTTGGAGGGAGGAGAGCAACGATGAATATCCCTTTAACTCGTTCGTGATCGCAGCATTAAATAAAAGTGCACACACTCACCTTCGAACTTATTGCTATCTACATTTGTCTCTGAATTGTTAACAGGTAAGGTGGTATTACTAGTAAAATGGCCCACGTCAACCTTCAACACGTGGGTGTGCAGAACCCTGAGGACTCGTCTCAAAATGAGTTCTGTCCAACTGGTGTCGTCCCCGATTTCACTGAAACAGACGAAACATAATCGGTGAGTGCCTGTTCTAAATCTGAAAAAAAATGTATTGCCTTGTAAAATCGATTCTTTCAGAGACGTTTAATTGAACGAAACCAATTGAGATTCTCTGTGCAACGCTGCTCGGGTGTTCAGGACCTTAGGTTGACTTCGGCAGTAAATTGAAAGAAAAGGTGGCTTAAAATGTCGATTTCCGAGGCAAGAGAGTTTGCGTGACTTGAAATTTGCCCAAGAGGAAAACGAATCGCAGGTGCTTTGTATCGCCCACGCGAACGGTGTTTTCGTTTATAAACAACGGTATGAACGGATAAATTTTCATTCATTAAATTCCATCGGGGGGAGGGAAGAATCGTTGGCGTCGAACTTGAAATTAACTTTTATTGTTACTTTTTTCTTTACCGTTTTTTCAGATTTAAAGCAATCTACATCGCGTGCTTTACCCAGACGAACGAGAATAGAAGCATATTTTTCAATGAAACGAACTTCGACATCACGACAGGGAATTCCTCGATTCTGCTCTCAATTTCGAGCACAACGATTGTCAGAAGTCATTAAGGTCTCGGGTGAACAATAGTTCCGAAATTTTGTTTGATTCTTTACCCAACATTGGTATGGAAATATCTTTGCGAAGTACTTTGCCCATTTTTCCCCTCAATTTCGCGTATATAATTAATATTCTGCTGTGCAGTATTAGTTCGTTATTAATAAAAAAGAAAGGCCAACTAGAAATAAAACAAACCACCTCCGGAAACAATCGAACGAATCGACGTCGCAGAAAACAATTTCAATTAAATACGCACCGGCAAAGTGTTCCCCCGAAACGCTCGCCAGTATGTTCGAGAAGTAACAATTGAAAAACTGAATTCGAGCTCAATCGAATTCCGATGAATTTACCTGTCCGTATAATTATCCGCAGGTTTCGCCCAGTCCGGCTGATGGTACCTTACCAAGTCCAGCCCGTCGAAAACGGGGATAATGTCGTCAACGAGAAGGGAGTCCAAGGCGGCTAACGCGTGCTCTTGCACGCACTTCCGGAACGTTTCCAGGAAATCGTCCGGCCCGGAATTGGTCCAGGACTCCAGCGGGCAATTGTTCAATACCGCACGCAGGCCAGAGTACCATCGCGCTTTGTCCTCACAATTTACGCCGCAAGCCGCGAGGAACACCAGCGCAAACACGACGGGTGCACGCGGGTGCATCTGCATTCATGGGAACATCCACGAAAAACCTTTAAATGGCCGAACGTAACGACTCGCAGAGGCCTATAAAACCTCGAGAGACCCGAGGCTTGGCCGAAGCTTTGTTTCGAACTTTTATTGCTGTTATTGCTGACTGTACACGCCCTCTGTATAGGACGCAATAAAAGTTCCCCGCGAGCGGAATAATTTACGACGGTTTTTCTCTTTTTTTTTCATCTCAATTTCTTTTTACCCCCGCGCTTCCTCCGGCCGCCGTGTATTTACTTTCCGCGTCTGGTCATTAAGGCAAGTATTCTGTCCATTTGAGAATATCCCAGAGACGGGGAATACCGTTATAAATATTATTGAACAACCGGGGAGCCGAACTTGACGTTTATTATTTTTGCGAACTGAGGAATTAACGCGGAGGTATTTGTTAAGATCCTCGCAAGAGAATAGTACCAAATACTTTTCGTTGTGTCGTTCGAACTATTTTTAAATATCTTCGAAATGTCCCGCCACAATTATCCCCGCGTTTCTTAATGAAGAAAATGCTGATATTATTTTACAGGGCTTCGGCCAGCGCCGGTCAACCGAAATTCTTCGTCCACCGGTGTACGAGTCTTGTTTGACTTTTATTTTACCTCGAAACGCGAGTGCACCACCGGAGACACGTTCTCCAAGTCGCTCGCGATTCACTGTAAACGTTCGACGGCGGGTATATGAAGATTTATAGACGCAGGAAATAGGCTGGAATGCCGGGCAGCTGGTGATTACGATTCATCGAAGGGCAACAGTGGCAGCGGTCAAAAGGCGGCACCTTTCATGCTCGAACAGAACCGGGTCTGTAATCATCGATGGACTCTCGTCGAAGGCTTCACAATTGCCACTTGGCCCGGGAATTGTTCTTTCAACTAATCAATAACACCGCGTGCCCTAATCCGTGAATCGAAATCCGACAGGACAACTGTAAAGAAAAGAATGAAGAAAAGGCAGCAAATCGAGCATTATCCTCGATGCCATTTCTATTAATTATTTTCGATTGATCTCGAATGTTCCAAACTAACTTTCGTGCCTCGCTGTTCGTTATGAAATATTGTGTCTACATATTTGTCGTATTATTTCGATTGCAACGGTGCGACAACTGATCGTGGTTAATAGGCAATAATAATTACAGGGGACGCTGTATTTATAAATGGCCACCGTTTTCTTCGCGGACGGTGCACCTCAGCCGCAGATCGGAAATCAATGGTTGACTGCAGAAGAAAAAAATTGCTAACTGTAAATCTATATACCACGCGTACAAATTATAGTACGCGGCGTTCTTTGTAGTATGCATTTCCCAGTTTACGGTATATCTGCCTTTAAATGTTACGGGGAAGTGAACAAGCAGAGGGGGAGCCAGGGTTTCGAGAAAAAAAAGTAATAAGAGACGAAGAGATCCTTCTTATCTGCTGCGAACACTTGTGAAACATAAATTGTTACATTTACAACGGTTCAAAATAGTTCTTATTAATCCGCAGATGCTATGATAACGACATAGCAATTCAAACGTTTTACCGAATATACTTTGCAGTTTAAAAAAAATGTAAAGGAGGA
The DNA here is from genome assembly GCA_907165295.1 of Nomada fabriciana. NCBI lineage: Eukaryota > Metazoa > Arthropoda > Insecta > Hymenoptera > Apidae > Nomada > Nomada fabriciana. The sequence continues at coordinate 8,388,234 of OU015699.1, read as the reverse complement.
GACAGGATCTTTACGTATACCTGCGTCTTCTTCACTGAAAAGGGTACATAACACGATGTGCTTGTAAAAATAGCAGAGTATTAAAATATAAATCGCACGATCAGGAAACAAAATGTACGCTGTGTAATACAACCAGTCAGATGATTAATTGTTAATGAGCATTTTTTTAAACAATGAGATCCTTTATTTCTTTCAGTACCTGCTATAACTTCCCTCGCCACCTTGTCCTTTTCTTTCGGCCCACTACAAAGGCCGGAATCGTGTCAGCCATCATGACACGTTTTTACAAGTTTTCTTCGATGACGCATACACGCTACAATCTTACGTATTTTTACGTGAAAAAAATATATATAATATGATTAAAATATTAATGATCATGTGTGCAGAAGGCAGTGTTCATACTAAAAAAAAACACAAATACTGTATAATAACCAACGAACCAAACATACATCCGAAACGTAGTACTGCTTCCATTCGGCAAACATTCGTCCCTATACAAACGCTTGAAATTAAACAAGGAAGTACTCAGTCTTTCCATCCAGCCAGATTAAATCTACGTTTTGCAAACGTTCGAGTTGTAGCTGCAAATAGAGTAATTATCTTCTGGTATAGCATCGCGTTCCTCGTGACGCGTATTCGTTTCGTTGCTCTTCATTCCCTTCAGTCGATACTTGTTTCTGGGCATACCGGAGCTGATACACAGTTCCAATAGGGCCCAATCCTCGATGGAACCGAGAGAACCCTCTTCGCTGAGCGAGCTCGCAGAACTGTGCCTAGAAGGAACCACGTTCGACTTTACGGTGTTTCTGCAGGTCTCGTCCTCGTCGTTGTCAGTCCCATTACAAATGGGCGATCTACAGTTGGGAACTTCTGAACGCGGACCGTTCAGGACTTGACGATTTTCTTGCTCTGCTTGGGGGAACTTTTTGGTAGAGGGGACCGATGGATTCGTTCTTTCGTAGGCGTTTACTCCATTGCTTTTAGCTACGTGTCTTCTATTGTCTTGGGCCTTGTGAAAGGCGTAGGACGAGGGCCCACCGTGAAGCGGGGGATAACTCTCGGTGGGTTTATTGTGCATGGATTGGGCCTGTGCTGTTGAGTTTCGCGTTGTATCCGGCTTGTACGAGTAATAAGAATTGCCCGCAGTGTTCCTTACTTTTGAATATTGCTCGGGCTTCTTCGTGGTAATTAGGGACGCGTTTGAGGTGACGTTTAAGGCCTGCGAACGAACACAGTAATTATTGCATTACTTGACACAGCTTGATGCATATTTACTTGTAATACTTTGAGGAAAATTAGCCCAACTCCTGTGACTAATGGAACATAAAATACCTTTGGCATGCCCGATTTGATGCACTGTGCCAACATGATGTCCTCTTCTTCCTCAGAGAGACTGAAATTATCCTCGAATTGGGCAGGCTTATTCGCACGATGTTTACTCCGCTCGGGATACTCCGGCTGACGGTACGTCGACGAGGATTGCTTCCTCGTCGCAGTCGTCTTCGTTTTCTCTACGGTTTGAGCCTGGCTCACCAGCGTCGAGATGTTCAGTCTGACCTGCGAAGAAACGACGAATACCCTCTGTAATTATCGTTCCCAGTATCGTTACCGAACAGCTAAGAAACAACGAGAAGCAACCTTGGGCATGGCGGATCTGATGCATTCGCTGAGAATCGCCTCGTCGTCCGAGTGATTCGGACTATCGTCAGACAGGTCATTCTCGTTCTCCAAGCTGGTGCGACACATGGGTTTGCGGGGTGCGGTGTTTTTACTTCCGCTTTCCACGGGGGACGAAGACGGGGTGCCACAGATATTCAACCTGGGCGTTAACACGTCCGCCTTCTGGACGAACGGTATGCAGTTGGTCGGCGGTGGAGTTATCTGTCGAACCTGAATTGAAAACAACACGTTCAAGTACAGTAACGTCTCGCACTGTGTCCATCGCTCGGGACCGAATGTGGACAGCTATCGAGTACAGACACGATTCTCGAGCGAGTTCGGATATGATCAGCCATCGAATCACGATTTTGGACACAGTGCGAGACGTTACTGTACTCCGACTCACCTACCAATTTTCCGGCCTTCTCACCTTCGGTATCCCCGACTGAATGCACGCGTCGAGGATCTTCTCGTCGTCGCCGGACAAGTTGGAACTCTCGTCCGAGAGATCGTTCCTGTTGCACTCGGTCGTCGACTTGGTCTCCTCGATTCTCTCCACGTCTTCCTGGACGCTGGGCATGGACAGGGCCGACAAGTTGGACTGCGAGCCAACCGGGGAGATATCCGCCGGCGTGTCCTCCGTGCAATAAATGTGAACGGTGTCCGGCGCTGCCACAGCTTCCATCGCGGTCTTCGTTGGCTTGGCAGCCGGTGCCGGAGTCTCGGTGGACGCAGCAGGAACTGAGGCGACCGGGACCGGTGTCTCTAGTCTGTTTAAAGCTGGCGTCCTCTGGCAACGAGCCACGGTGTTCGATGCTTTCTGAGTCGCGGACGTTTTGAAGGATTGCCTGTACCTGTGACACATGTATATATATATATTAAACCGTGTGAACAGACTTTGAATCGCTTCGAAAGGAATTCGGAAACGTATCGCGTACCTGTTGTTCTGTATACCCATACTGATGCACGCGGCCAACATGTCTTCGTCATCCTCGTCCCCGTCGCTCACCTGCTCCTGATCTTTCTCAACCTCCGCGTTGCTTGGTTTGTCCGCGGGGGAATCGACCTTGCCGTTCTTCCTCGTGTTGTTCGATGATTCTTTCGACTCGTTCGGAATTATGGCGGCGCTAGGCATCTTCACTTCGTCGTCGATGGTCAGAGAACTGAGACTGGTGGCCGTGGAGAACTCGATGGGTGTCGATTCCTCTTTGAACGTCGCGATGTCATCCTCGAACACGCTGGCCCTCGGCGCGTTGCACTTTGGGTACGCTGAAATCAATTACTGTTGAGACCACGAAGATTTCTATAGTCGACGAGTTCTTTTAGATTTCTTTCTTTTACCGAAAATCAATAGCATTGCATACATAAATGTCGAACCGATGGTCTTACTGCTTCCTCCGGTATTTTGCCCGCGAAATCGGCGGACTGGTTCTTGTGGTTAAGCGGACTGGGTGGAATAGTTTGCGTGGGCGAATCCGGCAATTCGCTGGGGGACACGACGCCGCTGGTCCGGCGGCTAATTAAAATAGATTAATACAATTGATTAATATAATTTTCGAGGAGACAGCCTGGTCAACATTTGCTCCCAAAGTACCTGAAATCGCTGACAATGGAGCTACGATCGTCGTGTATTGAATGCTGCTCAAAGCCGCTTAAAGAGCCCAGAGAACTGCAACGGGAGAACATTAATGGAGTCTGCTCGGCGTAGTAATCCTGTCTGCTGAACGTCACCATTTTTCCTGAAAGCGACCCAACAAATGAAACATCCGAAACCTCAAATCGATGACCACCACTAACCTTCTTTGTCTACGACCCTAGCGTTGCTCTTTCCATCCATTGGACTATCGGTTTCATCGGGAACCTGCGATGCGTTAACAGTTGCGCCTGCTGCGCTGCGGTCCGCCCTCTCGGATGCGCTGTCCATTTTACCAGCAGATTCCGCAGAAGGTGCCTTGGAGATAACTCCGGCGGCATTGTTTCTCTGAGCCGTTTCTGTGCCAAGCGAATTTGTATCTGTGCGAGGGAAGTTATCGGGCGCTCCAGCCTGATAATAGTCGAGCAGCTTCTCCGGCGAATGACAGTTGGATTTACATCCGTCGCTAGCTTTGGATGCCTCTAACTCTTTGTCGGGAGTGGCGGCGCTATCTTCGCCGCGATTAACAGACAACGTTCGCTGGTAATTGAGCTCCTCCTTGCGTCCAAGTTGCGGATCTTTCTTGCTGAGCTTCTTCTGCGATTCCACGGGCTCCTTGGCATCTTCCAAGAGCAGATCGGACATGGAAGTCGCTGTGGAGAAATTGAATGGTGTCTCGTACGGAGTACCCTCCGTACAGTACGTCTTTACGGTATCTTTAAAGTACTCCGGACTCTGTATCTCGTCCTCATCGGTATCGTCCTCGGCGTACCGTAGACTATAATCGGTTGGCTGGTCGAGATCGGTTTCTGCGTAATCTCCAAACAAGTCTACCTTGTTGTTCCGCTCTCCGAACTCTTTCTTGCAGGATCTGTAGGCTGGAGGGAAATTGTCGATCGTGCGACTATCGATTACCTTTCTGTCGTTGTACTTTTTATTGCAATAAACCGGCTGCTCGTTCGTCTCGTCGTTGTACCTCTGCCCGGTACCACGATCCATAGCGACCAAATCGTACGGTCGTGTTTGCGATAGGTATTTACGAAATTCGGGAAACCCCTTTCCCTCCCGAACGTGAATGCAAAGTAAGGAGATTTTTACAGACAGATCAAGGGTCAATTACTGTCACCATCCTGCGTGATCCTAGGCAGTAATTATGTGGGGCGCCAAGATGAAACGCAAATTTAACACCCCGTAGGATACGTTGCTGAAGAGTCGCAACTGAAGCCAGCGTTGGCAACCCTGCCGGATTTTCCGTAGATTTAGGGATACTTTTCTGTATTAATCTGAGTTGGCAATGCTGACTGTAGCTTGGTGAAAACTACCCACTAGTGGTGGAGAAATATCGATAGTTTTCGACAGCTGGACCATCGATATTTCGCCCCTACTACTACACACGTACTTAAAGAAATATTGGCAGATAAAAGGCTTCCCTTTTTAAAAACACGCGTACATACAAATTAATATAAAAATTGTTTCGCGGCAAAACGACGAGAATTATATCGCGTCTATGTAAGAATATTTTGCAACCGAAACAGTACTCGTACACAGAAGCCGTACAAACTAAGGGAAAAGGCGACTATAGTGGAAAATTATTGAAACACACCCCATTCGTTTATTGTAATACTTGCAAATTGGATCGGTTGGGAGTCGGAGCAACGTCCTTTACAAACAGTGTAAAAAGAATAGTCACAGGCTGAGTTCAATGATCTTTCCGTCACAACAAATATTCGCTGGAGCTCCTTCAATGTTAACCCCGTCCCCGTCCTGCCTGAGATCCTCCCGGTTGGTTCTGTTGATTGAGCCAGGGCGCAGAACCGGTGCCTCTGCCCCTTTGATTCTGTCCTCGACCTCTGCCCCGGGCTACAACAAACAAGACGAGTAACGTAAGCAAAGGTTCTACGGGCAAAAAAGAAGGAAGGACAAGGAATAACAAAGATATCGAGTACGATCGCGAGCTTTCTCGAGAGCACAAAAAATGAGGGAAAAAATCGAACGATGAGGTGCGCCAGCGGAAGAACAGATCCATCGTCCAATGAAATATCAAACGAATATGTGAAGTCCAATTGATACACCTTGTGCTCGCAGTATAGCGGATTTCCCTCTGCCAGCCGTGCCGGAACCCTTCCCCCCCGGTCTCTTGAACATCGGGGCGTTCTTCAACATGTCCGGCAATATGAGAAACCTGATTTTCGAGCCTCTGATATAAACGTTCTCTAATTGCGCCTCGCGACCGTCCCTGTAGGTCACTGTGATGTTCTCCATTTGACAGTTCATGTTGTCCTCGGCCTCCACCAATTTCCCACGGTACACCTCGCTCGTGTTTGTCTCGCAGGTTATGGTATGACCCTCCGCTTCGTGGAGTACTTTTATCGGTACCCCGATCGACATGTTGGTTAAAATTTTGATGGAGAGAACGGACAGCGGGATACCGTTCGACGGGCCGGGTATCGTGGGTTCGTTTCTGTCGATAACAGCGGGAGAATGTATATCGTATTTAGAACGGACGCGATAACCTCACTCTTTACGCGGCTTAGCGTTCACACAGTCGCGGCGATAATGCGGGAGTGGAGGGAGAGCGTGGTCGCGCATGCGCGTTCGTGGATCGTGGAGACGCGGGAAGGGAACGGAAATTCGAATATTCACTACCCACCCTATTGATATTAATCTTTCGTCGGGAAATAGAAATTAGAAGCGTCGAGATTGATAAGTATATTTTCAATCGTTTGGGTGAACTCTTTCTGATTTGCATTGGACAGCGGTGTGTTCCTTTTGTCTCCCCAAGAATAACTCGAACAGTTCTATTTTCTATTTTTCAAGAATCTTATGCTTTATTGGTCGTTAACTTCGCAAAGTGCTCGACGAATTTATGTACCGATAAATGTTACATGTAATTGGACTGATTCAGTTTCAGTTGGAGCAGCCTTAATACAGCAGTTATTAGCCAGTGTTTTTTGAGCCGAACTTATTGTGCTAAAAGATTGCATTCGCCAATAATTCGTCCGAATTAAGTTTCCTCCTAATTTATTCGATCGATAAAACGGCGATGCAATCGATCGTCGGATGTACCGGGTAAAGAAAAAAAGTGAAAAAAAATGGCAGACTTGTTTTCGGGAAGCTTGGTCGAAACGCGAAATAACTCCATCTACCGCATCTTTTTTCAGGGGCGGTAGATTTATATATATTTTGTCTGTTAAATATACATAAATATAATCCACTATAATTATATAAACGTTTATGAACGATTTGGAGAAAGAGACCGATGGAAACGAAAATAGAGGGGCTGCACAGTGAGAGGGAGGTGGGGGGTGTATGGGAGTAGAAACGAACAATACACCATGTTAATTTTCATTTTTTTTCTCCACCTATTTTAAAGAACCTAATTCATTAAGATATATCTAAAAAGCGTTCTTGTCAAAAGGATGGTAAAATCGTGATGATATATAATATATTAAAGTCGACATTACTTCTTTTCGTTTTAATCGCTTAAACATACTAATATCAATCGTGTAGTAATTACAAGCATCATTACGTCCTTAATATAGTCAGCCGAGCACGAACACGTCGCTCCTATTTTCCCTTTTTATCCGTCGTTCATTTTCTTCTTGTTTCCTTTTTACCGATCTCGAAATTAATTCCCTTCCCGTCCATTCATTCGAACCGTTCACACACTCTTTCACCCTTTATACACACGTGTCCTGTCTTGTCACCCGCTGTAGGCAAGATTCTACTCCCCGATATCGCGTTACAATGTTAGAAAAATATGCTATACCTAAAATAGGATGAAGGCCTGAAGGCAACCATTCCGTCGATATTATTGATAATCGGTGTGCGTACCGCCCCTCATATTATACGTTACTTCGATCAAGCTGACACACTTCCTGTCTCTTTCCCTCTGAGCTGCGGACGAAACGAAAAATTGATCGCAGCGCAACGAATCTCGAAAAAAAAAGTAAGGAATTTTGAACTTTCGATGATCAATCGACGAGGATCTGTTTTATTTTCTTTCACGATAAATGTTAGACAATAATCGTATGATTTCAATACACGCGTGTAACAATGACACTCTCAATCCTTTAATTATATATATATATACAATGTATTTTTGTCTTTCTTGTTGGGGATAAAAAGAAAAGAATATCAATTTTCCGTAAATGGCATCGCCGATATTATCAACAGGATGATCGACCGAAGATAACGGAGGTATATTTAAGTTCGACTGTTTCCGGCGCCATTTGCAAAAAAAAGAGATTTTTGGACAGTCGCGAGAAAACGCTTCGGTTGTTTTTCTTCGTATATATTGAAACAATACGATTTTTATTTCAGTAACATCTCTTTCTTAATTACGACGATTACAAAAATTGGAAAATCGTGACGACCGATCGTGTCCTCACGCTGTACACATAATATAATTATATTGTCCATAGACATTAAGTTCAGTGTTTCATGTATGCGTGTATGTATGAACGTGTCTGTATGGAAATCATGGCAAATATAGTAATATGTAAAGTTGGTATCGCTTTTCGAATTAATTCTCCCCGTTCGTATTTTACAATAATCCGTCATTATAAAAGTAAAGAGAAAGAAACGAGGACCGTCGATATTATTCGTGGCACTGAAATTAAAAACGATTTACTTTATTCTACTATAACGTAATTTAATACAAGAAATTCTTTTATCTGCATCTCGTAAGACGATTTTTCTCGCTTCGATATATATACATATCTATGTATATATATATATATGTATACATATACGTATATATATATATACAAACTTTTTTTCTTTCCATCGCTATATCGCTGGTCACGCAAAAATTTCAGGACGAATCCCAAGGACGAAGGACCGATAATCGTTTGAAAAAGAATGAAAACAAAACAAGAAACGCAAATATCTCGAAAAACAGCAAACATGATGATGCGATGTACACAACAGTGTAGTGTTTTCGTCTCTTTCTCACCCTATACACTCTCACTCACATTCTCTCCCTCTCTTTCTCTCCGTATTTCTTTAAAATCGCCAAAGACCCACAGAGTGTGCGACGACTATCGATATTTCATTTAATTCTTTCCTTTAATTTACGCACGCTCGAAAGAAGACGATATTTATGCGGAAAAAGCAACTCTCCCTTTCTCTCCCACTCTCTCTCTCTGTTTTAAAAATTCACGAAGCGGCAAGGATTATTTTAATAAAATTGATTTCCTTGTAAAATTTACAATACGCTTCGTGGCAACAGTTTCATTTATTAATCAATTAATTTATTTATTCCTTTTTCAGTAGAAGCGACATAAAACTCAACATCTACGTCAACTCCCTTTCCGTCATTTCACTTTCGTTCTTTCTACTACGAACTAGTCTAAGAAAAGTCGGAGACACGCTGAACGAAAACTGAGACGTACATATTCTTCTTCTTCCTCTTCTTTTTTTTTTCATCCGCTGATTTTCTTCGTTTCGTTAAAAAGTATTGCAACACGGAAGAAAATGGTTAAAGACAGACGGAGAATATATATATATATATTTTTTTATCTCTTGTTTTTCCTATCGATCGATACAACAGGGCGATAGTCGTCCCTTCGTCGAGGGGCCTCCAATAATTTAAAAAAAAAAGAAAAAAAAAGAAACGTTTTTTATCTGGCTGGCCTTTAGACGTTTCATCGTACAAATTGTATTTTAGCACCAATATACAATAATAAATTCTTACTTAGAAGGGGGAAAAAGAAGAAGCTCGAGAAAACTTGAACTGGACGACTCACGTGGCACAACCTAATTTTCTTTAAGTAATTGTAGTAATAATAATAATAATAATCATCATAATAGTAATAATAATAGTAATAATAATAATAATAACCGTTAGAGAAATTAGAGCGAAGAATTATTATATTATTACATGGGCTCCTCATTCTGATTGTTTTTCATTTCACTCACTCACTCTCTCTCTCTTTCTCTCTTTCTTTCTCTCATATTTCTTTTCCTCTTATACTTTTGCGGAGATTCGTGAACGCGCGGCATAAATAATTGATTTGCAATATAGTTTGAAACATATCTTTTTAATGAGGAATAATGCTTGGTTATATTCACGTGAAATTGGACATAAACACACAGTACTACTTATACTTCATTGCATTATTTATGAATCAATAGACTAATATACTTAATAATTATTAGACTAATCGTTAACCTAGGATTGTGATCACCCATCAACGTCAGCCACTACCTAAGCAACATTCCCTTTTATTTTTATTTTTTACCTTTTTGGATATACGAACGAAACAGAAATATAGATTATATGTATATATAAAATTTCACTTCTTTTTCCGTTTATCTCTCTCTCTCTCTCTTACTCTCCCTCCCTTTCTCTCACGCGCGCGCACACACTCTCGTTCGTTCTCTCTCACTCTCTCTCTGTTTCTATTTTGACGATCCAAGAAACCAGAATTCCTGATGAGGCCCCGACCGACTGCACCAAGAATTCTCGTCTGTTCTTTATAATGTTAATTTTTTGCTTTGTTTAATATCATTTATGAAGAAAAATAATAAAGGGAAAAGAAACGTAAAGAACAAACACTTTCGTACGCGAATTTTGCATATGCTCTTTTCCTATCCGTTTGTTTGCTTCGTAAAGTAAATTAATAAACGTAATATAGAATAATAGTAAACCGCGATAATCGTAAAATAATGATAAAGGTAGTAGGTAGTAGTAGTAAGCTGGCAGCAGTTAGAAACAAAATAGTTATTCTCGAATAAAAAAACTCTTCGCTAGATGACAATAATCTGACATGGCACTAGCATTCACAAAATTTCCACGAGACACACGCACTCTCTCTCTCTCTCGTACACGCGGGCACCCACTCTAAATTTCTGTTTTGTTTCATCTCCTCTCCCTCTCTCTTATGCCTCTCTCGCGCGTTAAATCGTTTATATTGTTCTTCCGTGTAAATAATTTCCCTACGTGTCCACCCGGCGTAATTTTATAATATATATATATATAGTATTTTGCGTATCGTGTACAAACCAATTTTTCGTTAATTCTCACTCTCTCCCTTCCCCTCTCTGTCGTCATTCTTAACAGCGTTCTAACACTGTTCCTCTAATTTCTTTCATACTAAAACGCTCTCTCCCCTCCTTCTTCATTCACACATTTTCACCCTACTTCTCTCTCTCGCCCTCTCTCATTCGTTCACGATCCTCGCATTCATCCATTTGTTCGCCCCTCGACGTGCAATCAGCTGCCAGATAATTTATCTCGTTTTTTCTCCGTTTTTTTTTTAATATTCTGTTTGTTTATATAGTTATATAACCATTTTCCCAACGACTACGCACTAAATAGTTCAAATTTTTTGCACTTTTTCACCAACAACAACTGGATTGTTGCGCCGAATTTCTTGAGCGCCCATTTCTCTGTAATCGAATTTGCAGTCGTGCTTGTCACTGTATCGATGCACAGAGCAGAATAGTCCTCCACAACGACACTCGAATCCTGAAATATATATGTGCGTATATACATATACATATTACATATGCATACATACACACAAGGAACGCGTTAAATTAAATGTTACAGATACTTTCCAATGGTATAAAGGGCAAACATCAATGGCAGTTCATCACTCACCCGTCAAACCAACTTTTTTGCGACACAAGGCGCAACGATTTTTCTTCTTCTTAGATTCTTTGTCAGTCTCTTTGCTATCGAAGCAGTCGTCTGCGTCCCCGCTACTCACAGATCCTTCTGCCACCGCTCCACTGCTTACACCTACTTCGCTTTCTTGATCTTCCCTGTTTATCTGATGGTTTAACAGCAAAGCGAAATAAACGAAGTTAGTTCCAATTTAAATCACCGATCGTCGTAACTGATCTTACGAATGAGAACAAAGATACACCAAAAACTAATCGACCACACAACGATACAGCGAAACGTTTGCTTTAATTCGAAATTTCGTGTATCTATGTTTTAGGGGGTCGTTAATATTTAGCGCTGCTCGCATGAACATTAGAAATTTTCTTCCATGTTTCCAAAAAATAGCCTGCCCGAAGATATAGTAGTAATGGTACTACTTTCGCTTCGTCTCTGGTTTAATTCAGTTTCTCTAATTGGATAAACGATTCTTCATTAAGGTATTGAGTAAATATAGTTAATAGCGTACAATGTATTTCAATAGAACAGATGAAGGGAGGACGTATGGTAATTGGCTGTATATCTTACTTCTTTGGGGTTGGGCAGATCTGTCGTTGGTTGAGGTATGGTAGGAATGGTAGGTTGGGCTGTAGTTCCCGTCGCCGCGGGACTACCGTAACCGCCCTGCAACGTGCCAGCGTTACCAGAGACGGTCTGTGATGATGGTACGGTAGCAGCCGACACGGGTGGTTGTTGTTTCTTCTTCAGGTTTTCTTTGTAACAAAGAGAACAGAGGCCGTCCGTCGCCGGCGAGCCATAGAATCCGCAGCCGCTGCGGCACAGCGCTTGCATAGGATTGGACTCTCGTTCCATCTTGTCCGTTTCTTGAAGTACAATTTTCGATGATCAAAAAAGTCCTTAGTTTTAATCCTATTTGCAATCACTCGAAGAAGGCTTCCGAGCAGTTGCAGTCAGCTAAACGGCAAACAATTAAGCTTCTCTTGCCACGGCTCGCTCTCCGGTTGCTCCTTCACGACCGCGTGTCACCATATATTCACCTGTTGAAAAGCAGCCGTTTTAGCATCTGTTTATCCCGCACTGCGGTAGTCTGAGGTAACAAGGACAAGGCTGGCGGTGGACAAAGGGGTATCATACTACTACAAACTACTGCCGCTAAGTGTTACGGAAAGAAAACTTTTGCTCCCGCAAGCGTTCCACAATGGGATGAGAAAGCGCGAAGAGACTCGACTCTGCCGTACAAGCCAGCGAACGGCAGAGGCGACTACAATTCAAAGAGCCAATCGGCAGATACATTATTCCAAGCTGGAGACACTGTCCAGCTGCCAGAAGCAGGGAGGCCAGACACACGTTATTTGCACGCCGAATTTTCGCTTGAACACTCGCACACGCACACAGGCACGCGCGCACAACTGAGTCTATACATAGCCTAGCGAAATCGTCAGCAGCAGCGGTGGAAACGTTATCTTGAGACAAGGGCCGTTCCCTCGTGCATTGCACAGTTCGTGCACGAGGAGGGCAGAGAAAGATAGAGCATAGTTCATCCAAGGGAAAATAATACAGAGATCGAGCAGCAAAACGGGGAAACAATTGACTGCGTATTAAACATCGAAAAGAGATACACACATATGAGATAGAAAGAGAGAGAGAGAGAGAGAGGGAGAGAAAAGCAGAAACATAAGGGAACAAAGTTTATTTTAGGGGGGTTGGAATTTTTCTCAGCATGTGTCAGATTTTCACGTTCAAGCGCAATATAAAATCAGAGTCGAAGAGGCGTGATCGAAAAGGGGGAGGAGTGAGCGATTGGAGGGAGGGAGGGGGAAACGTGATATTACTCACTTTCCAACACGCAGTCGTGTCGCAAGCAACGCACAACATGTAGTAAGAATTCGTTCGAGACATTTAAGTTGGCTCCCCGTGCTGTCCCCTTATCGCTGGTTAGGAGAGGACGTTAGATGTCGGACCGTGGTCGATCGCCGGGGAGGGAGCTGTATTTTTCTCTTTTTTCTCCCTTTCCGTGCGCCCGATTTTAGGTAAAAAGAAATCTCGACGGCGCAATACGCTCCCTCGTCTGGCCACCTTCGACGCGCGTGGTATCGTTACAAGCTTTGTCTCCGCCGAGCCTCCCGTCTCACTCTTCGCCACGGCTGTAAAACGAAACGTTACCGAACGGCCCGTGTATTCCCCTCTTACTCTCGCGCACACCTTGCTCGCTCGGCTGGCTCGCTCGCTCCCACGGGACACAATCCGCGGCACGCACACACGTTTCGCTGCTCTCTAGCGCGCTCTTTGTGTGCAACTTCGCGCCCTCGCGCGCTCGATATTACTTCGATTCCGTGGAATCTGCAAGGACGGCGGAGAGAAACAACGATAATAACGACGACGATGAGACGAATGTTTTCATGATGGCGAACGTGCGGCCTCTGGGCGGACGTACAACCGACTACACAAACGCCGCGCACACTTGTCACCGATAAGGTTAGGTGTATATCTCCGGGAGGTGTAATTGCGTACGGAACCTCGCCTCTTGTCCACGCGAATAACGCCACGGATATTCTACGTCAACCGTTCGTTCCCACCTTTCGTGCAGGTTATGTGCATAACGGGTAAACAAGGTATCGCGTTGAAATTGAATGAAACGCCAGGTGAATACTTGAATTTCCGCCACTTATTTTCGTCGCTCCTTTTCTCTTTCTGCTTCGAATACGCATGTATTTACGCGACTCACTTGTTCCCCCTCCGCGCTACACGTGCCGCGCATGCGCAGACAGGCGATCCTACACCGTGGAGCGTGCGATGTTTTCGCCAGGCGCTTTTGCAATTTTCTTTTTCGAGCTAGTTAATTGATACACGAGCGATTTCACGCGGGCAGAAATGTTATCGTGAGATTCTGCGAACTATATCGATAACGATTGTGCCAGAGAAGTCGTATGACTTTGTGTTCTAATCGTATTTCGCGAACGTATCAGTAGATGTCGTAGGCGATATCTCGAGGTTAGGCCATCTAATGAAATAAGACGAAAACTACAATCCGTTTGACGCATGCCGACGGATAAGGAACTGAAAGACAGCTTCGTTGTTCGCTTTCTTTACTACTAACCTAAAAGATACCACTTCGCTTAGTTAATACGTCCGTTCAACGAAGCACGTTTTTCGCAATCGTTCAAGCGTGAGAACAGCTTATCCCGACACATTTAAATTCCTCCGTGGCACCCGTATATCCCGCGCGTTTTTACTTTCGCCGTGTAAAAATATATTTTGTCGTATACACGTGCATCGTTGAGCAATGGAAATTTTGTTGTTTGAATAAATAAGTCAGTGCAAATGTATCAGTAGTTTCTTTCTGTAGATACGGGCGCGCTTAAATGTCCCTAGGGAAATATTTGACAGAAATCATTTAAACCTGTTGCTCTAACAGGTTTGAATGAAAAGCATGGGGGAGGCGGCGGTTGTTTTGCGAGGAAAAATAATCGATGAACGTAACGATTAACGCAGCTTGCATATAGTTTCGGTGAAAAATCGCCGCAGGGTACGAGGGGGTTAAAACGCCAAATGAACGGGATTTAAATCCGTTAGTTCCACGGAACCCATGACGTCACTACAGCTGTAATTGAGAGCCGAATCAAACGCAAATCACGTGCACGGAAGTTCGCGGAGAAGAAATGATGAACAAAGAAATTTCCCGTTTAGTCACATAACCTCGTTTCACTACATATCATTTTATGAGATTTTCAAAAATTCAATTAGCCCTCGACTAATCGTAATCGATACATACAGTTTGAGTGTCGAACTGAACATCGATGAAACGATAAATCACGATCGTAATGTTCGATATATCGAAATAGCGGTCTTGGGGACCATCGATATGGAAGTCAATTTTATATGTCGCATCGCATTATAGAAAATCTGATTAACGCACAATTGAGAATGCTCCTTGAGTTCTAATATTAGTTGTCTGTTAAATTGCAATCGTGCAACGCGAACATGTAATTAATAGCCAGTCGTGTATCAAAATTAACAATCGAATCACGTGATGTAACAATTGTCCATCGTTGCGTTAGAAATAAATACTGTTTCTAATTGCGCAATTTGTTTTCTGTTACATACCGAAATTCGCTAAATATTCACCAGACTATAAAGTAATTTAAATGTCTGCCGACAAATTGAACGAAACCTTTCGAATCTGTAAACGTTCTAATACTCTGCTTTCTTTCAATTATTAAGTCATTATATTCCCTGTAACAACGTAAGCGAAACGTAAACGGCCCCCGAGACAGGGTTATCAATTGTTTAACTTGTTTACGATTAAATTGGATACAAGCGCGTACAAGTGACCCAAAAAATTTCACTTCCGTAAGCATTGCGATAAAAAAGTTATCTAATAATGTTTGTCGATCGCCCTGTTGCTAAAACAATATGTATCTATCGATATTTTCCAAATATCGGAACGCACTCCCATTAAACGAACTGTTTCGTAATTCAAGTTTCAATCCCCGAAACGCAGGGCTAAACTAAAAACGAAACGAAAAATATTTCTTAAAATAAAATTGCCTTGTAATGTACCTTTCAGAAAGCCGAAACAAATGCGTCAAGAAATTTTGACGCGTAATTACTCCGCGCGCTTCGTGCCAATGGAATTGACGAATTTCATTGATCACTATTTTTATCGCAACATAAAGCTATTCTCGATCCAATGATCCGACAGTGGCACTAATCGCGTCGACAATGACAATACCGCTGTGCCACAACCAATTAAAAACGGCGACGCTAATGAAAGTTTCGTTTGTGCAAACAAATAGAATAGAAACACTTTCTAACGAAAAGTAACTAGACCAGCGGTTTCGTCACGGGAAAAGGCGCACGAGCTTCGGTTCAACCGATATATGCATACGTGTAAAAGCACCAAAATTGACAAACCCGATGCAAATTTTAACGCGATTGCCTTCACGTTTGAGTCATTTCACGACACGACGCATTCCCGCTTTACTTATCTGCGCATGCTTTTGTCCAGAGAGCAGTGAAACGTTCCTTTTTTCACGGCTGTGTCAAAGGCCGAAACAATGGATCTTACTAACCGGTGCTGTGTACTTTCGTGGAAAACACATGGTCGTCAAAGCAGTGGATTATCACGTTTTTTTGTTTATACCAATAACCAAAGACTGTTGGATTTTTTCTTTTATTTACCCTTGCAACGCGTATTAATCTCGTATAATAAAAGATTGCATTAATTTCATTATTAGACTATGGAAACTTGTTCGATTCTAAGTTGCAGACTTTCTGCGCAACGATAATTAATTATTATCGAATTATGTACATCGAAGATATATTATATTTATAACAGTTATATCGATCTATCGAAATAGAACTACCGTATGCCATATTTAATTTTGATTGTTCGAAGATCGAGAATCGACTAATAGAAACGAACATTAGGATCGATATTGATCAATGCACGGATTGAAAACGAAGCAGAAGACAATGAAAGTTGTCACAACGACAATGTCAAAAAGCTGTTTTATACTAATTTCTCTTATTTATTAGTATTTTATAATTTAACAGTTGGAAAACGCTTTAAAGGGCACTCAAGCGAAGGAAAACGAATCAAAGATACATCGATGAATTAGATTTTGCCTATCATTCCATTACAGTCTACTCCCTCATTGTTCTTACGAAATTCGACTGTACAGTCAATGACACGTGGTAAGAATACCTTGCCGCGTCGCACACGTATGTATATGGCTGCTGATTTTAAATCACATCCGTTTAAAACGATAAACGACTGACTCACCTACCTCTAAAAAAACCATGTTCTACCAAAAAAAAACAAGAAAGAGGTTAACCCTATTGTCAAAATTCATTGAGAAAAAAATCCTAGTCAACAACACCCCCCCACCACGATTCATGCGGGGACGCGTAGCGAGCGCACGCACGCATTTACCGACGATCGACAGTGAAATTCCTCGAAAGCGTCATCACAACCAGAAGATATTATTCCGCTGGTAATTCCACATGCAGCCATTTTACGCTATATCACGCCCGTGACGGAAGAAAGCGAGGTGTGGCTCGGGTTAAGTTCTAATGAACGCACGCAAGATTAACCTGTTAATGGGATTTCTATCGTACGGCGCGATACGACCGCGAACCTGTTGGTTTTCGTCTCATTCCCCGCGTCATTAGCAACAGAGCAGCCATTACACGAAAATTCCATGCTGATACCGATCAAAATCGTAAACCTGCCCTCTTGTCCGCTGCCTACGGTCGATCGACCGATTTTATAACCTCGTGAATACCACCTACGGGAATCCTTGCATACGAAACTCATACATACACCGGGACCGCCTCTATACATCCTATTCAGAGACGCTGGAGTCGAGCGACGCACAGAGAAACAGAGCTACGCTTGGTCGGTGATAACGCGACAGGCTCGAGAACGCGTGAACATCGTATGACGAAAGTTTTCAGATCGTTTTGCTTGCCAAGCATCGTAGATAAGGCCCCGACTGGGAAAGTCGAATTCTACTGAAAGAAGGGGAGGAAGGAAAGCTAGATCGGGCGCATAACCTCAAATACACTATCGGACGTTATAACCTATAACGATCATACAGTCGCCAGTTATTAGGAATATTCGAAAATTCGATTTAACCGACGCACCATTCGTAGTGATTCTCATTGGGGCGGGGAGAGGTGGCTATTGTGTAACTAAATTAGTCGAAAGACGGATAATAGAATATGGTGATCGCCAATTGAGTAGCAGAACGAAGGGCCGAAGGGAGAACGGGAGGGGAGTGGGATTTAAGACCAGTGCGGATGTGGGTGCACGAAAGAGGGGTATGAAAACCGCGGGTGGCGGGGTAGGGGCACAGGGGAGGATAAACGCATAAGTGTGCATTTGCGCTTGAATCGTATCGGCGCTACAGTCGTGCGGGCACACACGCATGCACGCACGCACCAAGCAAGTAAGCACGCAGTCAAAGAGCACGAAGAAACGGGGAACAGATACTGCTAGGGCAGAGAGTAGAGGCATGGCTCCTCTATCCTTGAGAGCACGCACTTAGTCAGAAATTGCGTCGCTCCCTTTGTCCGACGGTAAACGCGTACAAGTCCACGTCGCGCCGGACATCTTTTTATCGGGAGAGAAAGAGAAACGCCGAGACGGGGGGATTAAAGAGAAGGGCACGAAGCGAGAGGGAACGGGACGAGGCGAACCGTGCGAGCCAGGCTAGTAATGTAATCTCTCCGGGCAGCGTAGAAGAAAAGACGAAGGGGGAAAAAAGAAAGAAAGGGGGAGAGGAGAAAAAAATTAAAAGCGTACGTTACGATCGAACGTACGGTTACGCGTGCGAATTTCACGGGTAATCCGTTAAAAATAGTCACCGCCTGATGAACGGGTAGCGCGATTGCGACACTTACCAAGAGCTGTTGCGGTGTAGCAGGGCGCAATATGTCAGCTGACTTGACGTGTGACCGATCGTAATCCTGTGCCAGTATCCGACATAATTCTCAGCGGAACATTAGGCCCCTCTGTTACGAATCCAGTTAATTCCAGTTACTGCCGCGCAACCCGCACTCTCACAAAACACAGATACTCGCTTATCTAGTAAACTGGCCCTTGCACCAAACTTTCGATTACGGGACAGACGAGGCAAAACTGCGGGCACGGGAACAAATACTGCCAATGACTGGTGTAAAGTTAGATCTCTTACCCTCCCCCACTCCGCAACACAATGTACTGAGAACCAGGGTCGACTGGCTCGAACAGGAGCCGACTTGAGTTGAGCCGTCCGCGGGCAGATGGCGCTAAGACGCGACACGCGCGCGTCGCTTCTTGAAAGTGGCTGCTTAATGATCCATCAGCCTGCAGGGATAATTACATGTTAATCGACATTGTTTTCCTTTTTATGCTGTATTGTAATCAAGACTGCGGTCTGCAATAAATTACATTTAACAAACTGTGCCCGACATGTACGATTTAAATAAAGAAATATAGAATGCCCTAACAATCTTTCGTACTTCGCAACCTGTACTTCAATGGACAATGCTATTTACTCCGAAACGAATCCTTTTCGCCGCGCAATCAGTAACGCCCGCGAAATATTTTCCATCCTCCCATGGAAACGGTACTTTGCGTATCACTTTCGAGGTTATGTCGCTCGAACTGTATCTCGCCTAATGGAGAGTTTCCATTACCACCTGTCGTGTCGCGTACCCACGAAACTATGAATCATTAACGGCAATGTTTCGCTTTAATCGGTTCGGGGGGGACTTATTCGACGAACAACGGGCCCGGAAATTAATGTAAAAATCCTGCCGTTTTTTCCGGCATGCCGTCCAATTGAATAACGCGTTGCCCGGGAAAGGATCGCGTCACGATTGGCAAACGATGCGATAGCACACTCGCTGAACGTGTATTAACATGTCAGTGTGCATTACGTTTGCCGCTCAAATTGGTTAGCTTTACCTGTTCAAAACGTACGCGAGCGTTCCCTTTTCCCATCAAATGCAAATTAATGCGACTAACATTCGACGGACGTATCCGCGTGAAAATGCGACGGCTGTTCGTTCCGGCGGTTTTAACGCTCGCCACCGGGCTATATACGTAGCAGGATGCATTGAAAACAGAAAACATATGCAATAGAGGAGGCTTCCCCCGAGCTGTAGTGCGGATGATATAACCACGTTAGTTGATCGTTTACAACACGAACGGAATACGGGAAATTGTGTGAGAAGATGAACACCCCGCAGTCGAACAAAAAAAAGGGCAGGAGTAGAATCGGTATTAATAACGATAGCGGCAGTCCCGCGAAGAACGAAACGCTGAGCACGCAGGAAACATCGAAATTTGTTTTGGTATGGAATACGTATTTCGGTTGCGACGCCTGTAATTCTGCCCAAATAACTAATTGAACATTACCGCAGGATCTGCCGGTGGCGAACAAGAATCGTCAGCGTTCATTTCCTTTTTTCAGTTATCCGTAGAATATGTAACGTCCCTGTGCATGCACTTCAGCGTGATTGTTATTTTCATGGAAACGAGATTTCGTAATAATTCGTTGCAAGCCAGTCACGCCGCCCCACGAGCGGGATATCAATGAGAAATGTAGCCACCCTGGTGTTTTCGCTTTCAAGGTGACTCCCATCGGCGAGGATGCAAGCAGGACGTTCAAAGTTGGAATCGCCGATTCGATACCTATTATCGGCTTGGAAGGGAACAGCTTCGACGAGAGGAGCACGGTGCACAAAGGACACGCCGTGCCGTCGGACAAAGATAGGGAGGAGAGGAACGTGCTGTGCAGCCTGCCGGTTGCTATGGTGAAAGAGTTGAACGGATACGAGCAGCAGTTGGGCGCGGCGGAGCCGCTGCCGAATTCGTATATCAGATTCATGGAGCGTAGCGGCGAGGAGCTGGACGGTATATAATTTCTCTCGTCGATTCGTTCGGATTGTATCAATTATTCCCGTTTCTATTCGTCCCCTCCTTCCAGGAGAAGTAGAATACGACTTGGACGAAGAGGACACAGCATGGCTGACCATAGTGAACGAGAGACGGCTCGCGTCTGGCCTGAACCCACCCCTCGAGCCAGACACGTTCGAGTTACTAATGGACAGGCTGGAGAAAGAGTCGTACTTTCAACAGCAGAGCAACGGCGGTGGTGGTGTAGCAGCCGACGAGGACGCGGTTTGTTGCATCTGCATGGACGGAGAGTGTCAGAACAGTAACGCGATACTATTCTGCGACATGTGCAACCTGGCCGTTCATCAGGACTGCTACGGCGTTCCGTACATTCCCGAAGGGCAATGGTTGTGCAGGAGGTGTTTGCAGAGCCCGTCGCGCGCGGTCGATTGCGTTCTGTGCCCTAACAGGGGTGGCGCGTTCAAACAGACCGACCGTCCAGCCTCTTGGGCCCATGTCGTGTGCGCCCTGTGGATACCAGAAGTGAGGTTCGCCAACACAGTGTTTCTCGAGCCCATCGACAGCATAGAAAGTATACCCGCTGCCCGGTGGAAGCTCACGTGCTGTGTGTGCAAACGTAGAGGTTCGGGCGCCTGTATTCAATGCCACAAGAGTAACTGTTACGCCGCGTTTCATGTGACGTGTGCGCAGCAGGCTGGCCTGTGTATGCGAATGAGGACAGTGCAACCCGCGAATGGAGAGCCAATGTTAGTGCAGAAGACAGCTTACTGCGAAGCTCACACGCCGCCTGACTATCAACCGTCGACTAATCCTGCAGACGCTAGAAGGCGAGCTATCGCCAATAAGAAGAGCTCCTCTGCGCCTGTTATCTCTATTCCCACTATACCGCCCGAACGTATTAAAGAAATCGCTAGGTAACGAACATAATGATTATTACAAACGAAATTTTGGATGTAATTGGAACGAGTGGAAATTTAATTTATCGCCGTTTGCGTGATATTAATTAGCCTAGCCGAGGGATTGCCTAAACGAAGCCAACTGATACAGCGTCTTATAGCGTACTGGACTCTGAAACGCCAATACAGAAACGGTGTTCCGCTTCTCAGAAGGCTGCAGAGTTCGCATCCGCAGTCCAGGCCGCCGCTGATCGGCGGGAACTCCTCGCCGCCGCCGGACAGCGAATTGCGTGGCGAATTGTATCGTCAATTGAAGTACTGGCAGTGTCTCCGTCAGGACCTCGAGCGGGCTCGACTGCTCTGCGAATTGGTACGGAAACGGGAGAAGCTGAAGAAGGAATTGTTCAAAGTGTAAGATAATTACCGGCAACCGTGCGAAACGAACGAAAACAATTGCACGCGGCTTACGTGTAACTTAAATATTTATTTTACAGCAAGGAGAAATGTTTGTGGTTCGAGCTGCGCCCGTTGGAAAGCATACTGCTCTCTCTACTGGAGGCGATCAAAGTGAAAGACGTGAACGACGTGTTCGGTCAACCGGTGAACACCAAAGAAGTCCCGGACTACTTGGATATTGTGACCCGTCCCATGGATCTTTCCACCATGCAGGTAAACCACACGACTGTTTAAATAAGCCGTCCATCCAATCCACGATTCTATCACGGACCACGCTTTTGTCAGACCAAAATAGAGAGGCAAGAGTACGATACTATCGGAGCCTTCGAGACGGACTTCAACCTGATGGTGAACAACTGTTTGGCCTACAATCGCAAGGACACGATGTTCTACAGGGCTGGGATTAAAATGAAGGAGCAAGGCGGTGCCCTGATAGAACAAGCGCGAAAGGACCACCCCGAGCTGGACCCCGTCGTCGAGAACGAGCAAACCGCGTCCAAGTCCAGGAAGAGGGACCGCGCGAACAGAAGTCGTGGCGACACGGACCTGCACACCGGCGAGAAGGATATAGGCGGCGGCGGTGTGAATAGAAGGACAGCGGTGCTGTTCACACGCAAAGCCAGAGCAAGGGCCAGCAGGAGCAATCAGATGTTCGTCGTGGAGGACGACAAGAAGAAGCAGAGCGACAGTTTCAAAGTGTACAGGTAGGAAATTGAATTGTCGAGTAAATGATCGTTGAATGAAAAGGGTTCGAGGTACGAGTGGGAACGAGTATTATTATTCGCAGAAGTGGAACAATGGATAGTGACGTGGGAGAAGGTGAAAGTCAGTCGTCGAGTTGCAGCAGCTGTTCAACCAGCAGATCCACCACTCCCGATTTAGAAGACGAGAAACAGAGACGACAGGAGGCGGACGAGGAGGCGAAGAAGGAGCTGGAGAACAAACAGGGAGCGGCTAGTAACGGCCTGGAGGCATTGCAGCTCGTATGGGCAAAGTGTCGCGGTTATCCCTGGTACCCGGCACTCATTATAGACCCAAATACGCCCAGGGGCACCGTGCACAAAGGTGTACCAATACCGGCACCACCTGACGACGTACTAGCCCTGGCAGTCAATTACAAGGAGCCAGTATTTCTTGTCCTCTTCTTCGATACGAAGAGAACATGGTAATTTCTATTTATAGGCTAACGAATTATCGCGACACACCTAGGAACGTATTTGTGTTTAACGTAATTGTTTGGCCTCTTAAGTCGATTAATCTACATATTGTACACTCGTGTTGCACTGACGGTGAAAGGGGCTCGAATAATAATTTCTGTTCGAACCCGTTAAATATTTTCAGCAACGGTGCCGCGAATATTTGCGTTTGTCTATCGTGCGTGGCTGATAAAATTGTTGCTGTTGCAGGCAATGGTTACCGGGTGAGAAGTTGGAGAAGCTTGGAGTGTCTCAGGAATTGGACGAGGCGAAATTAATCGAGTCGAGGAAACCAGCGGACAGGAAGGCGGTGAAGAAGGCGTACCAGGAGGCGCTTCACTATCGGAAACAGACGCATAACACGTCGTTAAACGCCGGCACGACCAGCTAATCCCGTGAATTAAGATATAGATCTTGTAAACTATGACAAAAGAACAGAACAGAATGAAAGAAACGTAGTTCTCTTTAAGGGTTTGTAAGTATGTAAAAAGAGTTTTAACGTACGGATATAACGTAACTTATAGACTTATGTTTAAGTCGCACCATTTTCCAGAATTATATTTATATTTTTAAATAATGACTGAAATGAAATAAAAAAAACGAATCGTTGTTTGTAAAAAAAGAAGAAAAAAAAAACGAAACAAAAAAGAAACGAAGAAAGGAGAAGAAAAAATATCAGAGACGGTGTCTTTGTCCGTTGAGAATATGTATGAGAAATACATGTATATTTTTTTAGCACGTTTTCCTCCAATTATACATGTTTAACAAAACATAAGGAGAAATTTGAAAAAGTAAAAAAAAAAGAATATGTGCCTTTTTCATCGCCTCGTCACTGGCTTCTATTGTTGCTGGCCCTCTTTCTCTTGTACCTCGACGTTCTTCTTCACGAACTCGCTGAGTTCCTCGGCGTACACGTCCAATCGCTGTGTCATCTGAAACGAACGAGAACGAACGAAACCATAAATACATATCCAATTTGAAAACAACCATGGCGAACTTTGAATCCGTAAAACAGTATATTTCTTCCTCACTCTCAGACACCAGAAGTCCTTCACCTGGCGACACAGGTTCAGGTCCATCTCGCACACGAGCAGACCGTCCTTGCAGCGACTCAGCCCGGGTGTTCTGGTGCCGTCGGGTGCGGTGATGTAGCTGGACCCATAGAAATGACCGAAGTCGTGGTGAGCCGGGGCCCCATCGCCAGATGTGAACTCATTGGGGAACATCTCAACGCCCACACGGTTTATGGCGCAGGTGTAGTAGCTGTTGGCGATGGCCGCACATCTCGCCTCGATGGACCACAATGGCTCGGACGTGTGGCTGGTGGTTGCCGACGGGTTGAAAACGATCTAATGAAGAAAATCGCATTTCCAATTACCGTAAATGTCCACGGGGATAAACAAGTGGACAAGTCATTAACGTGTTATACCTCGGCGCCGTTCAGGCCGAACATCATCCAGTTCTGCGGATGATGGCGTCCGTAGCAAATGTTGATAGCTATGCGACCGAAGCAGGTGTCGAACACAGGGTGTTTGGTGGTACCCTCCATGTAGTAAGTGGACTCGTTGAAGTCGCCCACTCGTGGAATGTGGTTCTTCCTCTGTTTGCCGATCACCTTGCCGTCGTGTCCGATCACCACAGAGGTGTTCCACAGAGTGTCGCCGTTCTGAGTGTCCCGCTCCAGAATGGGGCAGACGATGACCATTCCATGGCGTTGGGCAAGCTCGCACATCAGGACTATCGTTGGCCCGTTCATGCAGTCCTCGGCCAATTCGCACCATGGGTACTTCTCTCTGGTGCAGAAGGCGAACGGCATGGCTGAAAGTACAGGAAAATGTTCCTTGAGCATCGTGATTATTGCGAATTGTGCAACGCTGAGTGTAAGATTGGGAGTGTAAGATTGCCGTCATGTTTTTCTTTCGTTTTTGGATCTACAGAAAATTTCTGAGCTGCATAGCACATGCGTTGCCCTGTTCTTATCTAATCTATTGAAAGCAACGCAGCATCGGGATTATATAATTCCGTTTGGTAGACAAGAAAGTAGAAAGCTTATGCGGCATTATCGTCGGTTGCAGGCTAATATTTGAACGGCGTCCGATAACGGGCGGTCCAAGAAATGTTTGGCTGGCGTCGCTTTGACAGAGGTATCGGAACGTACCCCAAGCTTCTTGGAGGCAGAGTATGTTGACGCCGCAAGTGGCCGCGTATTGGACATATTTTTGGATCTTCAAGTGCAGAGCGTTTCTTTGTTTCTGCAGGGGCTCCGTGGTGGGCAGTACGATTGAGTTCTGGATCAAACCGACGCGAACGACTCGTGGTGGACGCAGTTGTTCGGTGACACCACCGCCCATAATGTAGCCCTGGACATCGAGCTCCTGGGTTCCCTTCCAGTCAGGAAGGTCCAGGGACCTGGAAAAATGATGTGAAAATTAGGAGAAAAATAGGGATATATCGGTGCAATACGATTTCCATTGCAAACTGTATTGATTTAATAATTTCTCGGCAGCATTTAAACGTTGAAATTGCTTTGAGAAATTATATTTCGAGAGATTCGAAGATTTCAGCGCTCTTTGCTTGAAGGAACGATTTGGACACCCAGTATGCACATCTATAAGACGCGGCGCTTTTTTCAGCGCGGTTCGAAATTGCCTTTGCTGCGCAAATGTTTATTTATAGAGCGATTTTCGACAAAATTTTCCCTTACACGAAACGATTCACGCGTTCCAAGTCTAAAAATATTTGAAATAAGCCAGCAATAAATGCGTCCAAGTCAAGAGCAAAGTTCTCATTTAATGATACAGCAAAAACCATCGGGCGCTCTACGCCTCCTCGTCTTTCTCGACCGCATTAGTAGCCCTCTAAGGGAATTCGTATAAAACTCGAACTAAGAATTCAAATTATTCGGAGCAGATTAAAAAAAAAAAATAAATAACTCTTACTGTAATTCACGGCCATAGAGCAGGCGTTTCACCTCGGTCAGCTCCTTGTCTGGCAGACTCTTCTCCAGAATGTCCTCAAGGGTTTGGTTGAAGATCGGTTTGGTGGCCATTATTGGTCGTGAGAGATTCTCGGGCAGAGAAGTCTAGCTGAGGTTCTATGTACCGTAATGCTCCACTCGTTACCGTGTCCCGCAGTCGACTTGATAGAATTATGACCCAGACGCTTATTTTATACGAGACGGTTTGGAGATAGGGGTAGAGCAACGCTCGTTAATCTTTATCAATTCATGCTCCTCCAATAACGTAATTAGTTATCGCTCCAGCGGCTGAAATAACTTTGGCCGAAAAATACATCTATCTTTCGTGTACATCCGAGGGAGACAGCAGAAGATATGTTTTTTTTATTATTACCAATCAACAGTTAATTAATCGTATCTTGAACCGGTAAATCGGTGGAAAGTTAAATAACTGGCGGTAATTCGAAAGATCGAGATATTCGATATCTCGTTGTCGATTACGCTCACGGAACTTCGATGAATTCTTTTTATTTCACCGATCGACAGAATTTAAATATAGCGCCGCGACGGAATGAAGTATCGATAGCGGCTCAGGTGCTATTGGGTCATCGAGTTGCATTGATAGGAACAAAGTGAAAGATATCTTTTTTTACGGACGAGTACTTCTTCGATAACCTGCAAAACTTCGATGAAAATATTTTTCGAGATTGAATAAATACGGCATTATTTGTCACGGATCTTTTGACTCCGTGCTCAATACGATTCTCGTATCTGTAAATATAAGAGAGCGAAAACAGTTGGCAAGCGGACACGCCCTACAAATTTTCCACAGGCATAACGATGTGAATTGTTTCTTTGTACAATCTCAGATATTAAATGTAATCGTTCTTTGAAATAATATTGACGGAGTGAAAGCGGAGTTACCAGCCATTATTCACCCGCTTGAGGCCTTGATTCTATACTACTTACGAAGCTTAATGAATAATATTAGTAGAACGATGTATTATTAAATTTCTTTTCAATAAAATCTGATAACATCAATTTTCCTTTACGTGCATCACTGTAATTATCTACGCCCGTTTCGAAATACCATTTCATTCGATTTAAAGAATGTCCACGGCTCGGATGACACATCGTTTCAATAAAAAAGTAACACGATAGATGATATTGAAATTTGAAAATGATTATCGAACCGTCCTCGATACTACTATCGAGGGCAACGGTCGTCGATAGTGGCCATCAAGACCAACATCAATTATCGATAGCCATTTATCAGTGGCCATATTAATTATCGATAGATTCCCCTATCGAAAATGTAAATCGATTCCCAGATACTGTTGGTACACAATGTACGTAAACAAGAAAAAGACAGAAGTAGAAAGTACACAGAAATAGCCACATATTGTAACAAATAATAAAACGATCCAAGCAAACGTTTGCAAATTACAATTCTTATACTCTCGAACAAACCGTATAAAAATACGCGAAGGTACAGCGTACAATTTTTAGGTTAACGTGGCATAACCTAAACGCTGCACATTCGTAACTCCGGTTATCCAAAGTTGAGCACGAAGGGATAAAACGATACTGAAATAATTGTTCTGTGATACTATCATTTGATTAGAAAACATGGCAGTGGCCAGAGAACGGCGTTCGAACGCCGGTAGTAAAATGGCGAAATTGCTGAACGAAGAGGAGGAGGACGATTTTTACAAAACAACATACGGTGGATTCGAAGAGATCGAACAAGATCATGACTACATGTTGGTATTTGTTAACTAATTTATTTCTATCAATTACGTGGAACCCTCACGATCGAGTTGAAAGCAACTTTTTGTACGACGCAGGGAGGAGGACGAGGCAGAGGACGAGGTGGATTCAGACTTTAGCATAGACGAGAACGATGAGCCAATTTCGGACACCGAGCAACAGGAGGGCCCCAAGAAGAAACGAAGATTGGTAACGAAGGCTTACAAAGAGCCCAAAGTTCAATCTCAATTGCCCGCCAAACAGAAGAAGGTTCGGCAACCGAGGCAGAGGCACTTCATCGAGAACACGGGTGAATATATTGGAAAGGAATGGGGACTGAAATTTGCTGGACGTTGCATCGCAATGTTGTTTTTACAGAAAGGAAATCCATACGTCGTTCTACTGCGGCAAAATCAGCAGCGACGCAGAAGAGACTGACCGAGAGGCACGAACACCAGAAGCGAAAGACCAGAGTCGTGAGGCACGACACTTGGAAACCAACGCAGGAGGAGTTGCTGGAAGAAGCGTTGCAAACGGAGGAAATTAACGTGAAATCGTTAGGTAAATCGAGTGGTATTTGTAAAAGTGATCGAGGGACGATTGAATTATTTGCGTTTCGCTCGCTTATCACCCTTTAGAGAAGTATCAGAAGCTCGAGAACGAGAAGAAGAACACCAGGACGGTAAGGAAAACGCAGACTGGGCCTATGATTAGATATCAGTCTCTGTCAATGCCCGTTATGATACTTTCCGAAGTGAATTACGACAGGGAGGAGGATAAAATTAACGTGGAGGGGGACGACGAGAAAAGCGGCGGCTCAGACAACAAGGGACCGGATGACACGACGGACGGAAGGTGCGGAGCATTACTTCTCATCCCGAAAGGATGATCGTTAATAAACATTTGTCGATTGCAGCGAGGTGACAGTAAAATTGGAAAAGGAGACGAAGCAGGCCCCCAAAAACGACACCCAAGGCAAAAATAAATACTACTACGAACAAACGAAAGGGTATTACGAGCGAACGTTCATCACCTTCGAGAACGAGCAGCTGTTCAAGGAAGCTTTCAAGAAACCGTCGAATCGGAGACCACCAATGAAAGCCCTGTGCGCGATCACAAGGTGAAACGATCGATGTTCGTTTTCACGGCTCGGGGTTACCATGTATATAATCGTGCGAAATGTTTCAGGCTTCCGGCGAAGTACTTGGACCCCATGACCCAGCTTCCGTATAAGAATATCCAAACGTTTCGGTTACTGAGGGAAGCGTATTATCAACAATTGGAGGCACGGACGGACGTCAATGATACATCGCAGAGCCCAGAATTATTACGATGGCTCGAATGGAGGCAAAAGGGTCACGGTGGTGCACAGAGGAATACTGTACGCCTTGAACCGGCCTCCGCGAGCATGCCAATGTAGTATTTCCCTACGTATCGCGGAACACTATTATTATCAATGCTTGCGCAACAGCTGGACTACGCTGTTTCGCATATCTAATGTCCGTAAGAACCGAAGGCGTTCGCAAAGATTTATCGAGCGGAGAACCTTTATCATGTAACGAGAGATAATTCGGGTCAAGCCTACGATACTGTGGAAAAATGAGGAACTTGTAAATAATTGTATAATTTATTATCGGTCGCCGCGTGAAATGAATTGTAAGTCGTTCGCATTGTACAGTCCTTAGAGCTACGGGAAAGTACCGATTCGTATGCAGCCGCGAGGTACCAGGCCCTTTCCCAGCAGCAAGAATTGTACAATATACACGGCGGCACATGTGTGTTCAAAGCAAAAGTGATTTTTATTAATAAAATTATAAAGTACAAAGCATTGGTTAATAAAACGTTCGCGGTTCCCGCGATCGAATCTTCTACATTTCTCTCTGCCTCGTATCTCGAAACGGCAGAGGACAAACAGACCGCGATAACGTCTAAGGAAATTCAACGATTCGTAAATACCATCGGTGGAAATTCGTGGCCGCTCGCTGGGGCGCCCAAACAAAAAGAAAGGAAACAAAGAATGGAAAATAAAACGAGGCGTACCACCTGGAGGGAAAGTATGGTTGCTCTTTGTCGTCATTTTTCTCTCTGTTTAATTGATCGCACGCACCGACACGAAAGAGTGATCTTCAATTACCATTGTGCCTTTTGAAAAGCAGATCGTTCCAGCAGCGTGGGTCGTTCGGAGAGTGGCAGGATATACCGGAAGTGGAGGACTACATCTTGCGTCTAGCCGCGTACAATCGCACAGACTTTCCTAAAATTTAGCACGCATCAATTTATTCGTCTCGCAGGCCCGCGAAAATAAATAAAGTCGAATCGATTATTCGACGCGGTCGACGGAGTATCGTTTCACATTAAAATCCATGTAACGTCCAGTGATGGAAATTTATATATATTATATATAGTTCTACGGCAAACGAGACAGTTGTGTTTCTAATTGTCGGAAATCGTGCGAGCTTCCATTCCAGGCACTCGTCAATATTTCGTTGCCATTGAATGAAATTGATTTTCGTACGTAAAATGTCCCTTTCGCGTTTCTTTCCTTCACCATTGCCACGAACCATCGCGGTGTGCCGTCTCGGGGCACAACGAGGCGTTAGACATCTCAATATATTTCAACGTTTCACTCACTCTCTATATTTATTCATCAAGATACAACGAGGACTTGTAACGATAACAGATTACATTGCGGCTACACACATTGAAGCAATACTTATTAGACGCCTAGAAAGTACGATACAATCTCGCAAATTGCTGGCACTTTCCCCCTGTCGTATCACTCGATTCAAGTTCATTGTACCCTTTCCCATGTGTTACGGAAGAAGACGGAAAAAAAAAGAAAAATAAAAGAAGGGAAGGTAATAAATCACCCCCTCGAAAGCGGCTCAGAGTTTCGGGGCAGAGGGCTCCTTTATCGTACTTCGGGTGACAATGTCTAGGAGGTGCAAATTCGAAAGCAGAGAGTGAGCAACAATAAAAGTGTCTTTCACGTCCGATTCTCCCTCTGTCGTTTTTTTTTTTTTTTTTTTACTTCTCGTTCGTTCGTTCCTTTCCACCCATCTCGTGCACCTGTATAAACTTGACCGTTCAAGACCTCCCGCAATTGTTCGAATAATCGGCGTCCGAAACGTTTGGCCGAATTCGTCGCAGCGAGAACGAGGAATAAAAAGGTTCCCGTCGATTCTAACGATGCCAAACTCTTCCCCGCCCGGCCAAATAGTTATTGCTCGTCTTCCCTCCGCCGTCGACCAACCCAATCAAACTTACAACATACGCAAGGATAATATTATTAACAGCACGCTCTCCGGTGCTTTATGTAAGAGGCCGTTTTTCGTACGCTCGCCCCTGACGATGCAGCACGAAATACTCTCGCGTATCACCGAAAGAAATTCGACCAAGCATTTCAGGCGCGTCTCTCGCGTGATGCCCGGGGAACCATTTCGTTGCTTCGACGCGTCGAGTAGAGTAACACATGTATCACAAAGAAGCAGTAATACAACACTGACTTATCGTAACGTATCGGAGATAAAGTATAGCGACTTAGAGAAAGGGGAGAGATAGAGATTAGAGTGTGGTGTTTATGCGTGTCGGGGGCGGAGGGAGATGAATTGTTTTGTTCTTCTCAGGAATAGAAGTGCCTACGCGTAGTCTTCGTTTCATTGTAAATACTTCTCACGCAGCGTGTACTTCTTTCGTACTTCCCCTTTTATTCGGCTTTTTTTCGCCTCACGGCTATCCCTTTTCTGTAACTCGCACCATCATCTGGCTATTGTGTGTAACGTGTCGCTAGATATTTCCCCCGTATTCCTCGTGTTTTCGTTCCCTTCTGGCGGCGGGGTGTACGACGGATCTCGTTCCCAAATAATCCGAAGGAACTGGAGGTTTGTTACGGTATTAAAAGTCGCGTATCGCAGCGGGGGCACGAATAATATGAAATGTTCTGATTATGATGCGATCGATTAGACGGAGTCAATTATATGTGTGTGTATATGTATGTCTATATGTATATATAGTTTACATTTTTGTTGTTTATTTTTCACTGAATCGAAGCTAAGCGACCGTTCAAAGAGCAAAAGATGTAACAAAGAATACTCTTCCATTTAAGTACGGCTCGCAAGCGGTGCACTCCAAATCTACATGGCGTTTGTTCTCTGCGTTCCTGTGGTGTGCCGGGCAGAAAACACTCTATACACTTTTTTTCTTCGGTAGTTTCGTTTCTCCTCCCCTGTTCTCCTAGCATCCCGAACGCCGGATTATTTGGGAAAATATTATTAGTCGTGTATACTTATACTCGTAAATAGTCTTGACTCTTGTACTGTATGCACCTGTTACGTTTACCGCCGACCACTTCTTTTCTTTTCGCCTCTGCCTCTTTGTATGTCCTTCTGGAAGCACAAACGTACGCAAGTCCCGGTTATTAATTAGGAATTAATGGGGCCCGTGGCTATTCTTATCGTAATGTTTTGCATTAGTGATACACGCTCGCGGTGGAGAAATTCGATCAGAATTGTAAAGTGTTCGAGGGATATGGTTTTTGTTTTTTGTAAATCCTGCGGTCTTCGCCTTATCCGGTCTAAGTTATCGTGTATGATAACTTAGACCGGATAGACGGCGATTTGCACGTTTAAATATGGACAATTTAGAATGAAATCGCGGAGCAAAGAGTTTTGATAATCCGGATAAGCAATAATATTAATTATCATGGGGTTTTCCTCCTTTATATGTACATATTACGAAAATTGGGTCGCAAGCATTCGTGAAAGAAATTAATAAGCGAAATTTGGTAGGGATTACGATACAAAATTTTGGGTAATTGAACTTGAACGTATTTTCGTTGTTTAATATCTACTATGGGCAAATGTTCGCGAAACAAAGAGAAGCATGTTGATATGTGAAGAACACGAGAGCATGTCTGAATAATCGAAAGAAATGTTTATTTTGCCGAAATTTACACACTACTACTATTTAGTCTAAAGAAATGCATCGTAGTCTTCAGGCGTTCGTTACACGTAAGAAAAAGAATGATTGGGCGGTGTATTTCATACATAAATCAGTTTCGTACACGCTCGAGTAAAACTAACACTTGCGATCTTTTCTTTTCTTTTTTTTCAATGCAGAGATTAAAAGTTATCGGTTCGTAAGTATCTCTTAATAATTAACATCTTCACAGACCACGTATTACATATGTATACATTTAAAGTGTGTGCTATAAAAATAGGTAATAAAATGGTAATACTGACGAAAATGAACGGCTCGATGTGTTAAGTTAATATATATTTTTTTTTTTCTTTAATATATATATATATCAAAGTCTCTGAGAAACTTATCGTTGAGAAGCACATAAATTCTCAGTATTATTATATTTAATACAGTCAACTTAAATGTCTAGCCTAGTGTTTGGAGGAGTAGCAACATAAGAAAGTGTGCAGCGTAAGAAATAAATTACGTATTGGCGTAATTGTAGCGTCAATGAAGATCTATTGCCGTTCATACGAATGTAATGTTTCAGTTACTCCTATAAAAAAAAACAAACAAACAAAACGTAACGTTTAGTCGTGTATGCATATTATGTATATGTATATGTTGCAGAGTATTCAGTCTATATAATTCCATTCTAATTTGATGATATCTTTTTCGTTTTCTTTTTCTTTCCCTTCTCACGACAAAACGGAAAAAACATCACTCTTACTCTGTAATGATAATAATATTAATAATAGTAACGTTGGAGATCGAATATTGATACGCGTAGACTGTACACAATAAACTAGACAATTAGTAACAAATAATTGGAAGAAAAAATACATAATAAAAGTGTCTTTAGTAATATTTAATTTTTGCGTTTATATATATATATATTTATGTATGTATATATATATATAAATATATATGTTAGAATTAACTCAATTTACAAATCAACTTAATATTTAATAATTAACTAATCATAGTTTTCTTATATTAAAACTATGCTATCGTACAAAGAATTATCCCAGAAACTTTCGTAATTATTTCTTGCTTCCTCTTTTTTTTTGTTTTTGTTTGTTTTGTAATCTTTTCCTCTTATCTTACCCCCCACGTATATTCGTGATTTCGTTTTCCATTTCCCGGACCATAAGACTAAAAACTCTTTGATCTCTTTTGAAACGTGGCATTATTCGAGTGTACTCCCGTGATATTGATATTGTATTTGCGTGTACACACATTTTAAGCAGCAGGGTGAGTCACTGGCAGCACTGTTTACGCATTCCCTCTGAATTCATTGTTGGCTTCACGTCGATAGGTTCTACGTTTTGTGGCCGGATTGTGTCACCCTCAGGAGGATCGCGTATCTGTTTCTGCGATACGATTCTGTAGATTTCTGTAACGATCAAAAGACACAGTGTCACTTCGCGCTCTCAAAACACACTAAAGTCAGAAATATGTTAGGAATCTCTCCGGAGAGTACAATTTGCCCCATCACGCCAAGAAATATAATACAGACGGGCACTTCTACCTGTTAATATATTTTGAAACGCAGTCTCAACGTTCGTCGAGTCTAGCGCGGACGTCTCAATGAAGGAGAGGCCATTTCTCTCGGCGAACGCCCTCGCCTCGTCAGTCGGGACAGCGCGTAGATGCCTCAAGTCGGACTTGTTTCCGACCAGCATAATGACAATGTTCTGATCGGCGTGATCCCGCAGCTCTCGCAACCATCTCTCCACATTCTCGTACGTTAGATGCTTCGCAATGTCGTACACCAGCAGAGCTCCGACAGCGCCCCGATAATACCTAGAGATTTACAGGTTCCGTAAGTACAGAACCAAACGCGACTCGTCGGAGGCATTGAATTTCCTTGCGAAATTCTTCCACCTTCGCCACTTACGCAGACGTGATGGCGCGGTAACGCTCTTGCCCCGCGGTGTCCCAGATCTGAGCTTTGATGGTCTTTCCGTCCACTTGTATACTACGCGTGGCGAACTCGACGCCTATGGTTGACTTCGACTCCAAGTTGAATTCATTTCTCGTGAATCTCGACAACAGATTACTTTTTCCTACGCCCGAGTCGCCGATAAGAACAACTGAAACCAGAGAAAGTATGTTGAAGAAAAAGAAGAGAGAAATTCTAGAAGAAACAATTTCGTGGCCAGAATTGGCAACAACACGATCGAACGATAAATCGCAGAGAAATCATTTCGAACAATGCACGAGTGACACATCGTACACACACGCGTATATATATATATGTATATGTACATAATATATACACACAGGCATCCGCGCAAATGGTCGCAGCAGATAACCGCGAAGCAGAAATAAATTCATAGATAGTTGACTCATGCGATTACAACAGTGACTCTCGAGCACGTCAGAGACGAATTGGCAACCGAGAGGAATCCATCCCGAAGGCTTCTTTCACGACCGACCGCTACCTGTGATGTCATCGTTTAATTCCCGATTGACGTTCATTGGATCCACTTTTAATGTTATTGAGCAACGATGTGACAATTGTTGATTTTCTCACCGATACAACATGCTCGTGCATATACGATATATTGTATATATATATGTTCATGCATAGGATACCATTACACTTTGCGTGTAATATAACGAGGAACAGCAGAAATACGTGTACATGCACGCATATACGTACACATGCATACGATGTACGGGCGGAATATGCAAATGTGTACACACGTACGTGTGTACGTACACCAAGTGCGTGTATGTGCGTGTAAGGAAAAATGTTTTAAAATGTCATTGTGCGAGAGGAGGCTTGCGAAAGTAAGGTTTACGATTGCGTCGGGGTGTTACCTTTAAATAAATAATCGTATTCGTCGTCCCGAGTGCCCATCTCGCCTGGAGCAATAAACCCCGTTTAGTAGAGTGACGGACGGTGCCTAGTTATATCGGGGATACACTACTACGAGTTGTAGTTATTTACAAAAAGGAACCGTTAGGAGCCAGATATCGGCCCCTCGTGCACTCGTTCTCTGTTCGGGACGCAAAGGCGAAACACCGTTGTACGGTGTGCACGGTAAAAAATAGGAAACGAAACAAGCACGATCACACGATGATATAATTATTTTCGTTCTTTCAATTTAACTGTACAATATGGCCTCCTTTCTACGCCCCTCCAAAAACGATATATTACGCACGCGCAGTGGAGACGCGGCCGTGCGCAGACGCGAATCGGTCATTCATTACGTTCATTGTAGACGAGGATATCACCATGGAAATAAGATCTATCTAGCAGATTTTTCTTACCCTAGTCTAGTGTTATTCTGGGGCGTTCGGCGTTCGAATAAAATTGTACGATCATTGTAAGATTATTGTAAGACTCGTCGCAATAAAATTGATTTCTTTGTTCAAATGGGACTCAGTTTTCTATGTACTTCACTTCTGAGCAGAAAAGAAAGTATTTCGCAAGACAGCTCGTCCAATGAAAGGTGCCGCAGACTGTAAACAGATGCGCGCGACGAGCGGTCACTTTTGGCGGGACAATTCAAATTCGATAATACCGATGAACAAAATGAACTAACAATAAGTTTGGGCTGGGTTTCTCTTAAATTTAAATTGGCTTTGAATTACCCTTAATTTATTCGGGGAACATTGAAACTTAATCGGCAACGAATTGAAAAGCAAGTTCAATTATAATTCCCTACCCGTATCCTCC
Organism: Nomada fabriciana; assembly: GCA_907165295.1. NCBI lineage: Eukaryota > Metazoa > Arthropoda > Insecta > Hymenoptera > Apidae > Nomada > Nomada fabriciana. The sequence goes on along the minus strand of OU015699.1, from coordinate 8,351,997 downwards.
TGGTGATACTTCGTGTTTCCTCTCGAAATTCACTAAACGTACGTGCACTTTCCAATCATATAGTCGACTGACAAATGGTTGAATATGCAGTGTGATGTTATTTTTCGATTAATTGCAGGCCGGTTTACAAGTATGCAATACATCGACAGTGCATTTATGTTTTTCCTACGCGAACTCGTAATTTTTACGATAGAATCGAATGTTGTGTAAGCATGGGACCACGTGCTTGGTGAAAGAAAAAACGTAAGTCACCCGACGACGTACAGTAATTCAAATGACACGCAGTTCGATCTATAGTACAATAACAATTTCTAACACATTTTACTAAAAAAAAAATATCCGCCAAATTTCCCACGCGTATCAATGTGTACAAATTTGTTCCTCGTTTTTTTTTCCCTTTTCAGACAATCCACGTTCAACCGGCACCGATCGAAACATTACGGAAACGACGAATTGACAGGCATTTTATCATGTTAGTACACACGTGCATTATCTCGTTGACTCTAGATTGATAATGATACTATTTATAAAGAGGAAGAAATGTTACTGAACGTAGAAGGGAAAGTTCCTAAATGTTGCGTCTACGCAGTACAAAAACAGTAGCGATCCGAAATGAATAAGCTAAGCAGCATACCGCCGGACTTGGATCTAGAGGATCCAAGGTATAGGATCAAACCGTACCAACAGATCGTCGCCTCGTGCACGGGCGCCTTTATTACGTCCGTTTTTGGTACGCGATATCGACCAGAACAGATTCGTTCAATTCTGTGACATCAAACGATAGCAATGAACTAACGAAATCTCATTTGCAGTGACCCCTTTGGACGTGGTAAAGATCAGGCTTCAAGCTCAACAGAAGGCAATGCTTTCGAACAAATGTTTCCTTTATTGCAACGGTTTAATGGACCATTTGTGCCCCTGCCCGAACGGCAGAGGACCACTTTGGGCCTCGGGAAACGGGAAGTTCAATGGCACAGTGGTATACAATTCATATTTATTAGTATTATTATTATTATTGAGTTTCTATTTAACCCTTTGACTGCATAGAACTCTAGCAGCATACGAATGCTAAATAATAATTTTCCGTGTATCTCGTACTCTGTCGAGATTCGATTGATTGTACAAAGCAGGACTAAGTTGCTATTGTAGTTAAAAATGGGATGTAAAGTACATTATGAGCAAAGTTCGAATGTTTCACGAGTACTACGAAAAAGGAGCAGCCTCGAATCAGACGAGATAGAATCGAAACCTTTTATTTAATAAGAGAATGATCGTCATTGCAGTCAAAGGGCTAAAAGAAGATACCAGAGAGTTTTGTTTAGCTGCTATTAAAATCGCAAGGTTTAACTGTACGAAATTACGCAATTATACCGCTTCTGTTCGCAGGATGCCCTGATGAAAATTAGTAGAAACGAAGGTGTTCTTTCGTTATGGAGTGGTTTAAGTCCCACGCTTGTCCTAGCAGTACCTGCAACTATAGCATACTTTGTTTCATACGAACAGTTAAGATTATATTTTAGGGTAAACGAAGTTTTTTCCGCAAATTAATGCCCAAGTATCTTCCTTCGTTAATTGCTTATCGATTGTTCAATTCTACAGGATAAATATAATAAAAGATACGAAAGGGTGAAAGGAGTTACCATGGAACAGCCATTCTGGATTCCCATGCTGGCTGGAGCTATGGCTCGTGTCTGGGCTGCGACCTTAGTAAGCCCTTTAGAATTAATTAGAACAAAGATGCAATCGCAAAAATTAAGTTACGCGGGTAAATACATCATACTCGTAAATTATCTTCTCGTGTTTCCTGAATACGACCAGCAAGCTACAATACGCGCGTTCTTTTAGAAATGATGCAAGCGCTGAAAACTGTTGTAAAATACAGCGGTGTCCCCGGGTTGTGGATGGGTTTAGGTAGCACCCTTCTACGGGACGTACCGTTTAGTGCGATTTACTGGTTGAATTACGAGACTATTAAGCAAAAGTTTCGAGGGCTGCAACATAATTTTACTTTTAACCTTGCGGCAGGTGCTATGGCGGGATCTGTGAGTATACCTCTCGTTTTTTTTTCAATTTAAAGACGAGAAGAATGTATGCAATAACTGTACAGTCTACGCATATCTCTCTTACAGATAGCTGCATTCTTAACGATCCCATTCGATGTAGTGAAGACACACAAGCAGATAGAAATGGGGGAAAAAGAAATTTATTCAGGTAGGATTAAATGCTATATTATTTTCTGTACTTGGAGCAACGATATTTAAACCATTGGGATACTAATTACAGATAGACCCGGGCGCAGCAGCAGAACCATGATTATAATAAGGAAAATTTACACGCAGAACGGGGTTAAAGGGCTATTTACAGGATTGATTCCTCGTATAATTAAAGTGGCCCCGGCATGCGCGATCATGATTGCGACGTTCGAGCACGGAAAGCGATTCTTCCAGGTGCACAACGCTAACCAAATACTTCAGGAAGAAAAGGATGTACAACTATTGGAACACAAACGCAAAGACGCGCAATGATATAATACGTAACTCTATATTTCAATAAAGGGAAAGAATTTTATTTTAAATCTTGTTCGAGACTTCGATCTATATCGCTGTTCCTTGCGTAGTAACCACAAACATAACCTAACCCCACTCCCTTCGGTACTTACAGTTCCATCATTTCGCTATATCAGACTACTATATTTATAACCCAATTAAACAGTTGCTGATTGTCCACGTTAATAACAATATGCAAATAAAAAATTATACTCACTGTCGACCATTAATAGACACTACAATTCTAACCTCCGCGTCTATTCTAGCTTCCTTCGCTCTGAACCGCGTTGCCAAGGAGACGGTCCACGATCCTCATTCGTCGATAAGTGTCCCCCACCACGCGCTCCGAACGCACAAGATTTACCACGCATGCGCATTGCGCGCAGAGCACGAGTGGTGGGAGTGGCTACCGCGCGAGGATCGCCGCCATTGGTCGGCACTGCTCCCAGCCGACTTCACGCCGGCCAATCTCGACAGCTTCGCACCGGAGTAGATCGCAAGTAACGCGGGCTAGTCAAACGAGCGCCTATATAAGTCGATATTCCCGGCCATCAATATCCATTTATCGAAAGCGTTCCGAACGAATTCCCCAATAGGAAGCAACGATAAAGAGAAATGCGAATTACAGCGTGCACCGTTTTCAGGTCGACGAACGGCACGCGTTCGCCGGAAGTGCAACAGCAAATGTACCCGCCAGTCACTGCGGAATAGAGGCGGTTCGGCTAAATTCGGCCGGTCGATACACGCAGTCGGCGATAGTCGGGTCGTTGGAAGTGGAGAATAGGTCATCGCACGGAAGTCGGCTTCTCTCGTTCAGTCGGGATAGATTGTTCGTCGAGCGTTTCGTTCGCTGTTCACTCATCAATTCAACATTCCAAAGGCCGGGTCATCTCACCCCTGGTAAGCGCCGCGGCTCGTTACGTCTCACCCTGAAATTCAACGAGAATACCGACAAATATCTCGCTTGTACAGCCTGGCCGATATTAACGTAATCCGCGTGATAATTCCGCGTGCACTCGAGGCCGATCGGGGGATTCTTAGATAATTCTTAGATAATCGTCGGGCGGTAATTGTGTCAGGCGACTGGTAGTTCGCACGAGAAGTGGCCATTTTGTCAGCCATCGTCCGCCATTCCGTTTCTGCGATAATTTTTACATATTCCCGTGTCGGCCACGGAAAACCCCGTTTCGGTCCTATACCCCGAGAATATCGCGTGTCGATTCCATCGAGACGTTACGTAACCGTCTAAGTACGCTCTATTGGTGCGCCTAGTAGGTTCTCGTTTAAGTTCGCCGGGTTGGCGCGCGTTTATTTCACGCGAGACCCCGTGGATCGTGGCACATCTCGAAGATTGTATTTTTTTCCCGTTTTCAGATAACACGCTCGAAGCGACCGCACATCTACAAACGTCAGCATGTTCGCCTGCAGCAGATTCATCGCACCCGTCGCCAGATCGACCGTGAGTACTTATTTTTTTGTATTTTTTCCTTACGCTCCCGTCATTATATAACTCGGGAGAATAATACGTTGGCGTTTCCACAGTTGGTCTCTGGAACCAAGAGCTACATACGGCCGCTGAGCAGCGCCGTGGTCAGCCACAGCCAGTCCATACAGCAGAATCAAATTCAGAGCCAGCTTGGTGCTGTGAGTATCACTTGGCTACGTTTTTTTTTTCTCTCATTGTGGCCCCCTGCATTGCATAACATCTCACTGTTTCAGGGTTACATAAGCGGTTTTGTTTTCACAGTGTCCCACGATTTTTCCTTTCAGGATGATCTTGGAGATTCTTCGTAGGGGTGCTAAGTTGTATTCGTGGCACAAGGGGGGGCTGTGTTTAGTTACATTTCGTGGTTCCGTCAGGGGAATGGGTATACATTGGAACGTTGCAGATTCTAGGGACTTGTACCAATGGAAATGAGTTGCTCGGGGTTCTATTTTTAAGTCGCAGAACAGTTCGTTGCGGGGTAATTTAAATTCGGAAGATCTTGAAACTTTGCAGGGTCAACGTCAGTGTTCAACATTCGTGTCAAAACATTGATCGGTCAGAGATTATATAAGCCGCAATGTAACCGAAACAGTTCTTCGATCACGACTCCACCTTGCATCGATATCTCTCGATCTGTTTGCGATCATTGTTTTGATAATTGCTTCTCTTTTTTAGACACCGCTGGCCCAGTCCCCAATTGTACGTAGTTTCCAAACCTCCGCGATTAGCCGCGACATCGACAGCGCTGCAAAGTTCATCGGTGCTGGCGCTGCCACTGTTGGTGTCGCTGGATCAGGTGCGTACACAAAATAACAAGAAACCCAACGATCCCTTTCTCTCCGTACTTCCAGCAATCGACGTGTATTCCGTGTTCCCGAAACTTTTCAGGAATTGGTGTCGGTGTGATTTTTGGATCCTTGATAATCGGTTATACACGTAACCCATCCTTAAAGCAGCAAGCTTTCAGCTACGCTATCCTTGGCTTCGCTCTGTCAGAGGCGATGGGCCTGTTCTGTCTAATGATAGCCTTCCTCATATTGTTCGCCTTTTGATCCCAGTTTATCCCGTCCGTGGTAATGTTATGCCACGCACAACCTTTATAGCCCGCATGAAATGTTTCGAATGACAATTGTGAACGGAGGAACATCTGTTTCGATTACAGGAGCTGGAATTGGATCTGTGTTCGGTTCTCTAATCATTGGCTACGCCAGGAACCCCTCGCTCAAACAACAATTGTTCTCGTATGCCATCCTGGGCTTTGCCCTGTCCGAGGCCATGGGTCTTTTCTGCCTTATGATGGCTTTCTTGCTGTTGTTCGCGTTCTAAGTCACAAAAATCGCATGAAAAACCGATACTGCTAGTTTTTAGTGCGTCACTACACCGTGTGGCGATGCCCCCTGATTCGCTTGCGTGAAACAGAGGGGATTGCCATCGGTGCACGGGATGCCATGAAATCATTAGAGATTCTCGAGTATTCCGGTTCGACGGGGTATGCGACGGTACGACAATGAACTGAAAATGGCGGCTGTACACGTGTTGGATCATCTATCGAACCGTCCTTAACCCGTTCAGGGCCTGCCGAAATAATTTGTAATTATTTCATGGTCTACTGTACTCATGTAGCGTTTAATGAAAGAAAAACTCACATTATACAATAATCGAATTTCATTGTAACGAGGAAACGAACGAGCAACGTTATAGGAAGTTTATTAAAGATGAAAAAATTGAAAAAGAAACGAAATAACAAAAACATTGTCAGCCTCGCTTTGTAAACCCATACTATATATACGCCAGCGTATATTTATCACCTTATTAACGTTACGAGATATAAGGAAGTAGTACACGTCGGTCATTTTTGTTACCCCGGAATGGTTCATCATTGTTGTGCCATCGCGTGCGCACGTTGTGTGGTAACTTGACGAAGAAAACTGTACAGAGATATCGAATAAACACTTTTGTCGTGAAATTATTACTGAACTCCGACGGTTCGTTCTTCTCCAAACTACCAAAATTCCTTTACATTATAAGTACAGTAGTTTCTTCGATCGAGCCAGTTAAACTGTGCCTGGCTTAATTCTTAATATATCTCCGTAAACGATTGAACAGGAAATCGGATTTAAACTATATAGATATATATTTGTTAAACCAATGCGTAAACCTAGGTCAAATGCAAGTGGTTTCTTTATAAATCTTGCAGAGGGCTGTTCTCTTTGTTCGAGATAATGCTGAAAAATTCTTCTCCGAATGAAACTCCCAATCGCAACGAATGGGAAATGGAAAATATCATCTACATGAATGAAAAGTTTCAAGCCGTTTGGTTTAAAAATTAAATTCGATATTATTAAGATTTTATACACAGGTATATCACGATATTGTACAGCATGGTAAAAAAATTTAATTTAATTCGCGGCAGTGCCGAATCCTATAGGTTCTCCTACGTTATTGTGTGGTAACATGTTCAACTGATCCAACAGATTTTCCCTCTCCCGAAGGCAAGTCCACGCTTTCTCCTGCTCCTTTTTCGTTAACGGCACCTTCCTCTGTTTGGCTAGCATGAGTTTCTTGTAGTGTTCTATCACCTCGTTGTCGGCAGTGCCTATTTTCCTCTTCAACGCCTGCCGCTTGCTTTCCTCCTGCGCTAAGCTCAACAATCGTTTCAGCTGCGCCACATTGTGATTAGAGAGCGCTGTCAGCTCCTGCTGGCACCTCTTTATCTCCGCCAGAATTTCATCCTCCTCTTGACCCTTCTTCTGCGCGTCAGGTTCTAAGATCCCTTGTTCCACAAGCTCCTTGTGCATCCTTAATTCTAAATTAATGGAGTTTTGAATAGTGAGATCCCTTAAAACAGGTGGATCGCTGTCCCTAAACAGCTTATTATCCGTATTGTTGTTCGCGACGTATACATTCTCCTCCAGCAATGCGGAGACTAATCTCTGCGTCAGAGGCCCCGCTATGCTGTGCGCCTTTTTATCATTCTTCCCCACCAACAGAGACACATCAGAACGGCTCTTCTTCTTGTCCCTGTTTGGATTGGCTGCGTCCTCCTCCTGCAGCAAGTCGCTGTGCGCCCACATAAAGCTGTAATGGCGACCCAGGGGAGGGATCTTTCTGAAGTCGCTGATGTCCCCATGGGTGGAGATCAATTCCTCCAACAGCTTGATATCGTCGGGCATGATGTCTGTGCAGTACGGATCGACGGATGCCCAGAATTTGTTCGGCGTGTCGTTCTTTGGCAGCAGCAACTTCGGCGACTCAGACTTTGAGCCCTCTATTCTGGACGCCTCGTGCACGCTTGGAATGACCTGAGAATTGGAACCGGCCACTGCCTTCTGTTTAAACAACTTCGCCGGCAGGGGCGACTGTGTTTTAGCGTTCAGCTCCTTCAGCTTGAACTTCTCCTCCCGGACCTTCTTGTCCAAAAGGGACAGGCCTTTCCCACTCTTCGACCTCTTGTCCCTCCGCTCCTCGGCCGTGGACAAATTAGCTATCTCCTCTTGGAGCATACGGTGTCTCACCACCACAGACGACAGAAGCATCTCTAACTCTAACTGCAACGTGTCCAGGTCCTCCATACCCACGCCCTCTTCGCCGCTCCGTTGCAGTACGCTGCTGTACCTCGGTAGCAGCCGGCTATTGTCGGCAATCTTTAGGATCGGCAGAGACATCGTCGTGTCCAGGCTCTCGGAACTCGCGTCCGAATTCAGTGTCGATGGCTGTACGGTCTTTCCGCTCTCCCGTACCTTGACGACAGCCTTCTTAGAGCTCTGCTTCCCTTTGCCCGACATGGCTCGCAAAGTCGTGCAATACACAGACGTCTCTAAAATATTGCAACCGTTACTATACTAAGAAACATTCATCTCTAAACGATTTCACTGATACGCTGAATCATTTTGTCCCATCTTCTCCCAATCATAGCCCTCTCTTCTCCTCCGTCGTAATTGTTCGACTCAAAGCATGATAATCGTCTTCGAATTATCCGCGAGGAATCCCACAGCGTTTCAGCCCCAGCTAACTCTGAACGCTCGATCGGTCGACACGTATATCGTCCCTCTTATCGCAGGGAGTACGAGAGAGTTAGGTTATGAAACGTACACAAGTTGTTACGGACGAACAGCGTCACGACCAGCCGCCGGGATAAGGCGCGAAATATACGGCCAACATCGGCCAGCTACGATTCCAACGGCAAATATGAATTCTGCCTTGGCAAATCGAACGTGGTTATCTTTATTCGATGCGTCGTGTTTGGTAGACTGATACGAGAACGGCTGGTCGACTCGTCATACGATCCCCTCGTCTGCCAAACAGCAGCACTATCGCGGCTGTTCTATTTACATGCGAGGTGAGCGTGCGCGAATGGATGTACCGGTGCGAAAATATTCGAGGCTTATCAACCTAAAATCAACTATCATTCGAATCGAACGGTTTTAATCCCGTTGTTAACTGCGCGAACATAAACAAGCAGTGTATTTTGATAATGTCGCTTCATCGGCGGTTCCGGCTGGCGCCGATAGATGTCTCGATTGTTACGGTTTTCTGGAGCGGGCAACCGACCAATGGCGGCGTCGCTGGCGCGACGGCTCCCCCCACCAGTCGTCCTTTGGACGCTGAGCGCGATCCGCGGTGCTAGTGGTGGAGAAAAATCGATGGGCAACACTATCGATAATTTCCGATAGTTGGACCATCGATACTTATCGATAGTGATGGAATGTGATATATGCATATGTATTATGTATTTACTAGCTCCCTCCTGAAAGCGGGCAAATATAATTCAATCCTAAACAAACTATATAAAATTCTTGAAATTGCGGAGGCTTCGTACGCAAGATCACACAGAAAGCCAGTCTTTAATCACAAAATACTATCGTTATCAATAGCCAAAGCAATAATCAATTACCAGACATTTTCAAATTCGCGGCATTACGAATATCTACCCACATTTTCGATAGCTATCGATAGTTTTCGATAGTAGCAGCCATCGATATTTCCCCACCACTACGCCGTGCCACCGGTCACTCGTACGGGGATCGTAAAGGATGCAGGAACATCGATATATCAATAATAAGTGATATCGTCTGATTATCATTGACGGTTCCGACATATTGAACTCTAAATATCGATGATAAAAACATCGATACATCGTAAGGAAATATCGGTGTTTTCGAATCATCGCAATGAGGACCTTGCGCAGCATTGGTTTTTGTACCGTGTACACTTGTGTACGTGCAAGCCTCGCATCGTCACGTACCAAAATGTCGCACGAAGAAACGCTCCTTAATATACTCATTGCTTTTAATTGATTAATCTGGTGTTATCGCGATCGTCGCGTCACGAAATTGCACGATAACGATGACGTCTCGCAATGATACACGAATCCAAATCAATCGCACTTCCTGTCCGCACGTACGGTGGCTAATGCACTCTGCGATTCACGCATAAATATCGCGGATCGCTGGTCGTTGCATGAAGATGAAAAGTTCGGTGATAGCGTTTAAAGGGAACGATCGAAAATGGCTGAGAAGGGAGCGCATTTAACTGGAACGACGTTGATAAGGCCGTCCATTTTCGAAATTGTAGCGCAACAATCGTTTGCGTCCACTGTTGAGCCGGCATTTAAAAAGTTTCTGTCGGTAGGTTAAGTTGTTCACGATTTATTAAGAACTCGATTTTCCTATTTTTAAAGCAAACAATCGTACGTCCCTAAGAATACGAAGATTCGTCACATCGGAGAGATCGAATTACAATCGAACAATTTACTTGAAAAGTTATAGTCGATGCGAGGATAACATTGCTTTCCTCCGAGATACGCGAACCGGAAGTCCGGTGAAGAATCTAAGTTCGAACGGATAAAAATGTTTCATTCTCTAAGATCGATCCCCTGTGAATTTAAATATCGATAGATATAAGATACACTGCTTGTAATAAAAAATAATTCATTTTTTAAACAATTCTGAATTTTAGTATATCCTGTCGTTCAACGTCGAGAGATACGGGCATCTTCTTCGATGGGCCGACGAGGGCTATTTAATTTTCAATATAATTCTCCAGCGATATTATCTCAACAAATATTGTAAGTAACCCTCTCTGTTAACAATGATTCGTAATAGGAAAAGTTTAGTACGTTTCACGAAGATGTTCCGTTTTGCAGCCGCCTCGTTTTCCGAGGCCTTCTACGGTTTGAAGCGGGTAACGCTAACGGACTCTAAAGTCAAGAACAGGCTGACGAACGAGCAGAGAAGGCTGTCTTTGATCTTCATAGTTTTGTTCCCTTACATCAAGAATAAGCTCGCACAATTGAGCAACAGATACAAGCTCGAGCAAGTCGATGGTCACGCTCCGAAATCTGTGAGCACACGTTCGTGCACAAATCCTCAATCGAATTTTCTTGTAATAACACGGAACTCGTATGTTCGTTTCAGAGATTGCAGACGTTGTACCGTAGTTTCGTGATCAAGGGAAACGCGATCACATTCGTGGTATACGAATTCCTGGTTCTGTACAACTGGATAAGATATATTTCTGGCAAATCGAAGTACGCATCGCCGATTCTTAGGCTTCTGTCCGTTGCTTTGACGTACGCAGAGCCACAGCCGATAATCAGCGTCTCCGATTTGCTGCGAAAGATCAGAAACAATTCCTTCGGCCTCAGCGACGGCATAGATATAGCGCAGAGGACGGTGACCACGTCACTGGAGTTCGGTGCCTTCTTCCTACAGTTCTTGTCCTGGTGGACGCAAGAAAACAACTCCACGAATTTTATGTCCCTACCCGTTCCGCCGCCACCGCAGGCAAGACACTCGCACGATCGAGTTAGCAAGTTCAACGAATGCCCAGGTCGCAGAAGCAATTTATGCAAAATATTCCATTTTATTTGTCACAGATTCCAGAAACAGCGAAGCAGTACAAAGGCTTGTGCCCGATTTGTCGTAAAACGCTCAGGGTGCATACAGTACTTCCAATATCTGGGTGCGTGGCGTTCATATAGGTGGAACAGCGTTACAAAAATAAGAATTTCATAAATCATTCGATGTTACAGATACGCATTCTGTTATCAGTGCATTCTTCCAGCGGTAAGAAAAGGTGGAAGGTGCCCGGTGACCGACTATCCCGCCAGGGAGGACGATTTAATACGTTTGTATTTAGATTAACTGACGGTGTGCATATTTTGTTGTACAAATTTTATATATATACACATATATATAATGTAAATATAAAAGAAGAGTTACTTGAGAAATTCAATTCGCTCATCAACGTGATGAAAACACATTCTCTCGCCCCCATTGTTCACCGGTATCAATTTCACGGAAGAAGAAGGCACGGCGCGTAATAGAGTAATTGATTAAACGTTTTGCGGACGATATACACAGGTACATTAATCTATGTTACAGTGGAATACTGATTTTTTGTTCGTTTAGTCCAAGGATTACTTTTTCTTCAATTGGCGTCCAATACTTTTGGTAAGATATATTTATATAAACGTATAACTCAATACTGAATATTCCGACGTGCAGTAAATCGTACAGAATCTAGGAATAAAAATGATTCGTAAAATAAAAGAGCGATGTCTAAGAGCTAACAATTCGTATTTATTATTCCTGTGCTTATTTTTCCCCATTTTTTTCTTCTTCTTAGCGTTATCTTAGGCAATCAGTGTTCGAGTAATTGATTACGTGTAAATTTATCGACCATTTTTTGGGCAACGTTTCATTCTTAATAGAGAGCTTTCCAAAACTTGGATATACTTTCCTCGAGCATACGCGATCTTGCACTCTCAGTTTTACAAAAATTATGGCACCTTTTGATACAAACAAAAATATACCAATCTAAAAAGTACAATTGATCATCCCCTCTCGCTCTACCTTGCCCCAAAGTTGTACTTACTTTAACACGGATTAATTAAGGACATTCGGGGAGATCAGGATCATAAATCGTATACAGTTATTTTATAGTATAAAAATTAGAATCCTTTTTTTTCCATTTAAACTATCGTACACATTCGTCTCTATACTAAAATCGATCCGGAGTTTGCTATAAGTTAAAAATACTTGGAAAGCTCAACTTACTCAAGTAGAATACTTGAACACTGACTTCTCTACTACTTTGATAGGAACATTTTTCTCAAAGGCCACAATTAATGCACGAAGATTCTAATGCTCTAGTCTAATCAAACTAACTATACACACACACATATATATATATATTTATCTGTAAATATATATATACATAGTATTACGTTAGTTCTGTTTCATGGCATAAAAATTGATAACAATGATCTGCTTTACACTTATGTATAGATGACCTAAAAAGAGCGTCGCTATGTATACTCGTCGTACATTGGTCGTATCTTTACATTCGTCTTTTCATTTATATACAATTCTATCGTCTTAAAATTAGTGCTGGTTAATTATCTCGAACGAACAGTCCTTCTCTGTGTGTATTTTTAACAGCAAAAAAGTTAAAAGAAAATTCTCCTAAATTCGTTTATGTAAAATAAAAACTACATAACAGGGCTTTCTCTATTTTGTTCAAATAAATTTGTCAGAGTGCTCCTCCTTCTCACTATCAGACTTACTGGAGTTACTACGAATCTCGTCACTTATTAAAATTAACGTCCTCCATTCTTAGCTGCGTTTTCAGGCAATTCGAATCAAGTAATAAAAAAGAAGGTATAAAAAATCCAACAATTTCGTCGACAAATATTTTTCGTTACGATGAACCTCTCCATAAATTCTAAAAAAATATCTCTAATTATCTGTGCCTTATACCCAATAGAGCATTCTGGCCTTCGGCCAGTTCACTTTCACGAGTTGTTTGACTAGACTGCAGCTTCAATTAACACGGTCTCAACTCTTTCTTTCTTGTAGGCACATTCGATCACTTTTCATTCTAAACCACGCATCACGATATTACTAGTTTCCTAAAAAAAATCGATCGTATAAAAACTTCAAGTGAAAGCATCAAAGGGAAACACGCCTCTCGAGGATACCTGCTGAACTGTTTACAGTTAAAAATAAAAATTAAAAAATATATATATATACGTTTCCTTCTTCGAAAGTCGCCTGTCACTGCTCGATCGTTAACACCTACTGAGTCTATTCGTAATTTTGATTTCAGAGAACCTACGCTGTGACGCTCCCCTAAAAAAGATCAACAGTGAAGTTCAACGGTGAAAATCGGACCAACGGAGCAGCTGGGGTGGACAAGAAAAGAAATCCACACGGGCTGGAAGCAAAACCCGTGTCTCGCCTAACAATTATTACCCCCCAAGGATCGACACTGTGATCAATTAAAGCGTGCATCATCGAGACAACCGCTCATTACTTGCGCGCTAAACAGAGCATTACGTACGTTGTCAAGTATTCTAGAACGTATACGCATACGTACGCGGCCTATCCGATTCGGAAATCGCACAAACGTTCCCCCCCATCGAGAAGAATGCATACACCATTCACAGCTCCTCGAAGAACGCTACCCTGGCCTTGGTCGACCCGGACTTGACCTTTTTCAACGTGCTGTACTTATTCTCACCGAGCCTCACTTGCTCCTCGTGCAGCTGATCTAGCTCGCACTGCTTCTCGCCGACCTTCATCACCTCGATCTCCGTTCTCAACTCTCTTAATTGCTCCTGCAGGTGTTTACTCTTCTCCCAGTAATCCACCCTCTCTTTCTCGATCTCTAAAGACAGCTGATCAACGTCGCCGTCCGTAATCAGATCGTAGGACGTCAAATCGGCGGGCAGCGGCTCCGTGTCCAGTTGCAACGTTTGTAGGTCCGCCTGCAGGTCCGATGGAAGCACCTGCGTGGACGGGAAGAGATTCGGCACGGGCTGGAACGGAAGAATACGCAAATTCGTGCGTTGCTATATTGAACTTGCTACGTCTAAGTTCATGGATAATCTCGCGTGACACGGATATTTACAGTTATGGTGGCGGTGTATGCGTTTCTGCTAAGGAATTCCAGCAGCTTCTCCTTCGCCTCCTTCTCGGCGATTCGGGCACGGAGCAGCTCGTCCTTCAGTTTGTCCGCCTCCGCGGCGCGTCTCTCCGACTCCTGGACCAATCTCTCCGTCAACAATTCAGCTTCCCTGGTCTTCCTTTCCAGGTGAACCTTCTCCTCCTCTGTCTTCATGTTGTTCAGCCGGATACGCGTGATCTCTTGCTCCGCCTCGGAGGCTTTTTGGCTCAGCAGCATTGCTTCCTCCTCGGCTACGCGACTCTTCTCGGCCAGGAGGTCCGCGGTTTCCTCGGACCTCCTCTGTAAGGCATTTAACGGTTCGTGAAGTCGAAAGAGAAATTTGCCGCGCGTTATTGTTGCGGTTTCTTACAAGAGCCTCGTTTGCCAGACGAATTTCTTCTTGATATTGCAACAGACGTTGCTCCATGGCTGCCTTCTCTCTCTCCGCTGCTTCCCTCAGCTGTTTCTCCCGTGCCAGTTTGTTTCTTTCGATTTGCCTCCTGGTTGAGACAATGTTGTTCGTAAAGGGGGGAAATTGTACGACCCAGACGATACTGAACGACGAAGACTTACCTGGATTTCTCCTCTTTGGCCTGCGCTTTCATCTGCTGCACCTCCATGGAGTCTGGCTTGCGTCTCCTCATAAACAGATCGTGGTTGCCGATACACAGGTCCAGGATCTTAACAAATAATACGTGAGCAGCTTTGTCACTGTTACGTTCGTCCAATCCTAACGCTATCAAACCCTTCACCCAGCTGCCAACATCTGACTGTGTTTTTACCAGTTTATTCATGCGAACTTTCTGCGAGAAGAACACGAAGTTCGGCGACGTTTTCTCCACCGGCTTAATCACGAACTTCTTGTCGTCGAAGCTGATGTGCCGTATCTCCGACCACGTGAACGTCGTCTTCGGCGCCAGCTTGTTCTCCTTCTCGTATATGTTCAATCCGAGGGCGGTCACGCCCAGCCAAAGGTCGGTCTCCTTCTTGTTCTGCGGTTCGGAACAGAATTGAATACGGTACGGGCGCGGGCGGTTAGAAACGGGCGAAATATTTACCAATACTTGAATCGGACACGTACGCTAATAGGGAAATAATTTACACCGTACATATCGAGATCCTGTGCAATTTTTAGATACTCCATCTCCGCCTCGTCCCTGGACATCCCACGATGGTCAGCGTACCAGATCTTTATCCTGTCCTCCCACATTTCGGGGGTCATCTGATACTGATCGATGACCCTCTGCGGCAGCAAGTCTTCGCTGGCGAGCATCCCCGGACGGTACGACACCTCATCGTAATCTCCGTACTGAAAACAACAGTGACAATATGTCGATGGAACCAGCCTGGTCCAACTGACCATCCATTCGAACAGAGCCGCAGTTTCACCTTCGCCTGAACCGCATACGAGGCCAGCAGCACGGACGCCTCGGGTGGACAATAGATGTCCATGGAAAGAATGGCCTGCTTCACCTGCAGGAAGAACAGATGCTGCGTCACCTCCTGCACCAGTTCCTCCGCCACGTCCTCCGGATAGAACTTAGCCAGGAACATGAACGGCGTGGTGGGTTGCTGGGAAATGCATTGATCTTGCACTGCAACAAGAGAAACCGTCGCCGTAGACGAAACGATCTACGCAGACAGACCAAACGACCCGCTCACCCTTCTTGTCCAACTTCAGCCACGATATGAACCCTTTGGCGTCCTCGTACTGCAGCCCGAAGTACCACGTCTCCCTCAGACCTATCGTACGGCAAACCAAATCGAAGAGGTCCCTGCCCGTCGATCTCCACTGCAATCGAGACGAGGACAGATAATCGCTTGACAACGTTTGACAGCCGGCCGAGCAATCGCCAGCACAGTGCGAGAATAAACTAACCTCCAAACTGAACTCCAATTCAGCGTCCAACGTACAGACTTTAACGGGGAAAGATTTTCCAGACTTTTTCCTTCGAAACGGTGGCATTTTACTCCTCATTATGTTCACTCAACACATCACGAAAGAGAAGGGTAATCAATATCGCAGGGGAGAAAGAAAGAAAATAAAGAAAAGAGAGGGAGGGAGAGAGATAGACTGCGAGAGAAAGAAAGACAGGGCCACTCTCGGCAGCGAGTAAGCGCAGGCCAGTCGTAGAATGTTTACGTTCCGTTCGAGTAGAATTATTGAATCGAAGCGGAATAATGATGGACAACCTTACCTACGCATTCGCAACATATTGACGAGATACATCGGGGCACGTAACAACAGTTCGTTCGGCTCGTTCCCCGTGGAAAACCATAACAGCACGATACGCCAGCCTCCGCGTTCAATTACATCGTGTTGCCCTTTTCCTTCCCCCGTAACTTTATTTCTGGAGACGGCGAGGAAAGCGTGATTCGTCTTTGATAGGACGTGAACTCGGGCCCCCGAGCCTCTCTCGTTTCTTTCGAAACAGCTCGTTCCACCAAATTCGCTCGACTCCCGTAACTTCGCTCTAAACAATGACCATACACTGTTAACCTATAGGCGGGCCAGCAGTAATCTGGTCCGCGGTGATAGGTCTATTTTTCGACCGGTCCGCGGTGGTCGGCGCTGGCACTTTGTCGCCGGACAGTGGGAAACCTGCAAAACCGACGAGTCGGTAAGGTGACTCTTGTCGCAGCCGGGAGGAGCGTGTCCACTTGTTGCGCGTCCGAGAATGTTCTGCCTCTGCCGCATGCGCAGTCACTCTGTCCGCGGTTCTCGCCGTTGAGCGATGGTCATTGGTCGATCGTTTCGTGGGGGTGGTTTGTCGGGCGATGCTTATTGACGCGCAGCTTACTGGACGACGCCGATTGGGCAACGCTTATTGGACGAGGCTTGTCAATTTGCGACGCTCATTGGACCGTAATTATCGCACGGCGCTTATTGGACGGGCTGTATGCATCCTTCTTCGCGAGCATGCACTAATAAAAGTACAGGAAATGTTAGGATAGCATGAACCGAGGAGGTAGTCTGACTTTGCGTCTTGCTCGCACATGTTCCTGTCCTTGTCGCAAACCTCCACCGGTATTCACCATTGCGAGTACAATGTTAGCACAAGAGCAGGGGAACAGAATTCGGAGGAAGTAAGCGTTTCCTGTCTTTGTCGCGCAGTCTCCTCTCCTTGTCTGATGCCTCTACCGTCATTCTGTGTTCCTAATAAGATATGAGATTTTTGGCGCTAAATCATAATGCAAGGAGGTCGGAGAAATGCTATCTCCATCCTTCTATTGTCCTCCTTGTTTAATTCAAGAAAGGACTTATGTGGACATAGCTTTTCATACAGCCTGCGCTTTAATTTTTATTCACTTAGTACTGGCTTACTGTTCAATTACGATTTTCTGACATTTTGTGACAAAAGATACTCTGTAATTTTATATACGTATTTTATATACGTGGAATATGGGAATCATGGGATTTGCGATTTTAATAACATGGAATTAATATGGTTAGTCATATACTTTTTTGCTCCTATACCTTCCAAGCTAGTGGATAACAAATTGCTGGTATTTCATGCAATAAAATATATCGCAGTAATATCTAGGCCCGCCACTGCACATCTTTAAATATGTGAAAGTTTAAATATTAATATCTTCGCACCCAGGTGAAATTTTTCAATCAAACTGGTCTTGAATGTAATGTTAAAGTTTATAGAAAACGCGTTGTCAAGCTTTTTTAATTCCTCAATCGCGAATAGTATTCGAAGATATACATATAGTACATAAGTACCTAAACCCCACTACTGTGTACTAACATTAATTAGTATTTGAATTCAACAAATGGTTCCCGCGCCCAATGGAACTGATTAATACGCGAAACATTAAAATTAGAATAATAATATCGGAATTAATCCCACGGTAAAATATATTATTCCAATTGTTACGCGTTCACCGTATTGCGTAATTATTCTTTTACACCTATCTAATGCACGAACGCTATTACGGTTGTTTCGTTTAATTATTCGCAACGTCCCATCCTCCTTGTTGGTAAGGCAGAAAGTAGAGCAGGCGTAAAGGACTTTTAGACGGTGAACTAATTGCAGGCACCGAAATGCATCTTTTATTCGTTCGACTAAAAGGAAAAAGAGTACGTACAGGAGGATCGTGGCAGTGAAAGGTGGATGAAAGTAAGGATTACGGCCGAATAGCCAATGCGAGACTATTTATTGCTTGTTCGGTGATAAACTGGAGGAAAAAGTATATACATATGTATATGTGCTTCGGGTGAAACCGTTACGAAACATAATTCATTCACGTTCGAACGGATTCCCTAGTAAATTATCCTCGGTCGATATTTTCCCCAATTTCATGCGAATAATACCGGTTGGCATTAGCTGTGCAGTTTCTCGAAGTATTGTAATTAGAAGGTATCGTCCATGCTGGACCAAATAAACTGATGGAGTACTGTATAAGGAATGGTTAATTATTGATTTTTTTAACGAACTATTGCAATTGTAACGATTTAGTCATTCTTTTTATGGTGAATTTTAGTGGTGCGAGAGGTATGGCAAACTTTCTGTTTCTTTCGTGACACTTGAAGGCTTACGTGAGTCTACCTTGACCAAGGACTCGGCAATTAATTGCTGTAATAACTGAGTAAAGAAGAAGGGGAGGATGGCAGAACTGTGGGGAGACACCGCTGGCATTGTCGTTTATGCGAGATATTTTTGTTATCCCGACTATAGTCGTAGAAAAACTTTGATGGAAGAAATTTTCTGTTCGCAGTCGACTGTACAGTATGGTATAGTATAACGATATATACTAAAGGTGACTATACAGTATAGGGTCACAATCGAATCGACTATAGATAGTATAGTAGTGTATTTCGGGTGACTATACTTCGTCTAGTATAATATTTCGAATAACTATACCCGGGAGAACAATATTCCCAGCTACTATATTTCGTGGGGCAATATTTCGAAAGATTATACGATACATAAAGGTATTTTTCCAGGCACCATTCTTTCCACAAAAATATTAGAAACGACTATAACGAACGTAGGTATGTAAAACTATATTCCGATAATATTGCCGGCGGCTATTCTGACTATGTAAAAATGTTTCCAGTAACTATACACGATGGTGCAGTATTCCAAGGGGCTGTACTACATATACAAATATTTTTAACAAGCAACTATAATAAGCGTACGTATATAACTCGTAATTTGACTATATAAAGTAGTGCAACCAATCCAACAGACTATACACGATGTAGTAATATCGTTGGCGACTATTCCGAGTATATACAAATATTTCCAGCGACTATACCACCACCAAGTGACTACACACAACTATACTTTCGCCCTTAAAAAATACACTCTACTGTACTTCACCTACATTTGACTATACCACGAACAACTATACACACCTACCATTTTCCAAATCGTTTATAAATTAAGCAACGTCTACATTTGACTATACCATTACCAACTATACATCGAATCGCAACATCCTTGTATCTCGTTCATTAGTTTGGTCTAATTCCAATTTTTATTCTTCTTACGAGACTATATGCTAACAAGCATCGAATGGAGTATCGGTGGCGATAACTATACCGCTCGGATGCTGGCCAAGGTATATCTTTAAGGCGATCGTAGCTCTCTTCGAGCTCCTTTGATGCGTGGGGATAACTGGAGCTACCAGTTAAGTCAAGTGTATCGCTTCGAGACGAAGTAGTACACTGTTTCTTTCCGGAGTGCGTGCATCGTATCGAGGTTCCAGAGGATTGGCGGCCGTATAAGAGAATAGAGAAGAACACATCCTGGAAGTCTGGGGAAGGCCACAGCACGTAGGAACGACTGTTCAACGACTCGTTGATCGACACAGAAAAGCCATGAAATTCCATTGCTTGGTGAGCATTATTTTTTCGTCGTTTCGAACAGTCCATTTCATTTCTCAGCATGCATGTATTATCAGTCGCGGTTCCATCTTCAATGAGCAGTCAAATAATCCCTTTTCCTTTGCCTTTCTAGCTGGAAAAAAATAGTGGTGCTTGTTAAACGGCGGAGGGTACAATTGAATCGTAATGGAGAATTCGGAAATGCTAAAGACTCGCTGTTTTCGTTGATGTATCGATTAGGTCAACTCCGGTCGATTTGCCGGGCAATTTATGCGATTCACGATGATGTTACACGGGCGATTTAATTACGGTTTTCTTATCGCCAGTAAGCTGGCGAAAGTAAATCTGTTATAATAATAGGATATATTATATAGTGAATAGATTTTTATAATCGTTGCCAGTTTGCTGGAATTATTTCACGCCTCTCGCCATTATATTCTTCGCGTGTCTCATTGCATATCGTGTAATCTTTCCCAGGTGATACATACACCTATACATATTAGATATTTTTCTTGAATTTCATTTTCCTGATCGTTGCGGCGAGTTTATTATACTTCAGCATGTTCAGTCTCTCGTGCATTTTACGTTTTCGTTACAAAACAATCGAAGGAATGTTAGGAGCATTCAATTGTATCTTCGATATTTAATACTTTGTACAACTTGTTGGTAAATTATTTCGCGTTTGCCTTAATTGTTTGGTTCTTGTTTTTGCGAAGAAAATACAATTTCACGGTACAAATCGGTTCTTGTTACAGGTGGCTGCGGTTATATGGACAGCAACCGTGACAGCGACATTGGAATCCAATTCCCATGGAAACTGGAGCAACGAAAAGGTAAACGCGAAGAACTTTCCTGTATCATAATACCGCCGCGATTTGTAAATACTCCCAAGTGGTTTCATTTTCCCACCGTCCATTTCGATCGGCCGATCGAAATTCATTTCGTGCACAATTCGAAAGCTATGAAAAAAGGGCACGACAACAGCAAAACATTGTACACCCGCTTCAAATTAATTCGAATTAATTATTCAAGCTTTTCCCTCCCATTGAAAATATCCAAGAATTCAAGCTGTGCAATTTATAAACAATTTGCAAGCAGCAGAGGGAAAACAAAAATGAGAAACGACGAGTTTCTAAAGAGACGTTAAAAAAATGTCGAACTCCATTAACGCTTCCTCTCTCGACCAACGAAAGGATCGAGATTAGATAACAGTTCCACGCAATCCAAGAGAGAAATTTCAATCGGCAAACGGGGGGGAAACCACGCGTCGAGGTCGTACGAGAGCATCTACCTCGAGGAATTCACCTGACCGCTCATTTACCATCCCCCTTCAATAATCCTCGTCGATTCCGCTTGCCTAGAAAGTTTCCTGAACCGATCGAATCGCCGTGATTACCCCCGAAGGCGTTCCAAGGAAGCAATGACCATCCTGTGGACTTCCTGAAGTTATATTAATCGCCAGGGCACAGCGACAATTATAGGACGCAATGAATTCAACAAGCTCCAATGGCCACTCGTGCAGAAAATTCATTGCAAAATTAGGTGGAAGCAGAAGAAAATCATTTTTCTCATCGACGAATTTTCTTGAGTAACGTGTTTCCAAGCGTAAAGAGCTCAGGTGTTAATATTAGGGCAGAAAGGTATCGACAATTGGATTTCGTCACTCGAAGAGGATAAGAGGAGATAAAGAGCTTCCAGAAATCGACAAGTTTATTATCATCAGAATTCTTAGAATTCGTTTGCGAATTCGTTGCACAACGAGGATTCAAGAAGGAAGTTACTTTCGACACGGGACGAACAATGCAGAACAAGTTTCGTTGCCTTACGTAAAACGGGAGAACCTTTCACGCATAACCCCCGTGGACTTATAGACACCATGCGGGGACATCCTCAACCTTCGGGCATAGAAATCTTTAACCTCGATCTACTTGCGGGCGTCGTCGAGTGCTACTTCAGCGCACTGCCTCCGCTATGTTGATAGATCAATTAATTCCTCTGCGCAGAGCAACTGTTCAATATTTCTTCTTCCACTCGACACTTCTGCGACTTCAATTAACGGACGTTTCGTATCGACTCTGTCCTCTGTTTGCAAGAAGTACCCGGTATCTGGGTTTCAGTGGTTCAGGACCCCCATAGTCAGACGGCGAGCATTGAACCCCGAGGTTCCTCGAAATACGCTGAGTAATTGGTGTGATCAGTATCGTATTCGCAGTGAACTGTAATAACAAAAAAATGTAATAGCTTTGAGGTGAACATTCGTTAGGTTCACGAGTGAATAGTAAAGTATGTCCAGATTAAAGGTGGTTCAGGTTCGAGAGTATATTTCTGCACGTTACTGCTGCTGCACTTTGCCGATCACTTCCGGCCACGAACGGCCTTCCAAGCCAACCTTCGTCCGCAAGTTTTAGGTGAAAGTCGTCCTTAACCTTCGCCTGCTGCCTAGGTCGTTTCACTCGCGTTTCATTCTCTTCCGACATGCCCGTCGAACAAAGTCTACCTCGCACTTTCCCCCTGCATGTATGCAACCCTACTCGGAAGCAATTACCGGCCGTCGATGCATCATTCACACGCGTCGACGAACGGCTCGGGGAATACCCGTTCGTTCTCGGCTTGCTGGCAAGCTGCCCAATAGTCGTAGGGACTAAACTAATTTTTCTTAATACGTATGCACATGTGGATAATGGTGTAATTCATTGAAATCGTTTTTAACGGCGGCGTTCTGGTTGCACCCGCTGCGTTCTGCGTCTTGGATAAAGCCCGGAATATTTCACAGGGATTCTACTTTCTCCTGAAATGTAATTCTGTAGGTCACTTGCGATGGCTTCTTCCCGACAAGAAACGCAATCTCCTGTAATTAGGGTCTCGCGGCCCAACACGTCTCGTAAGGAAAGGAACGTCACTGAACTGTTAATTGCTAGAAATCGTAATTAATACTTCGTCGGATCACAGCCAGGGGGAGGGTGAACTGCGAGATATTCTTGGACTATCAGATGCAAGAAAGATCATCTTCCATCATCTGACTTACTTCTTCCTTTATCTCGAACGAACGAATTATTTAATTCGCCGTCTGCTAAATATTTGGCAGAGTTAAACAAAGTGATTTGCGCGGTTGACCGATTGTGGGGATATTCGGGATTGAAAAAGAGAGAAGAACGGGACCGAGTGTAATTCGCGGAAGATGGCCCTCCTCGATGGTACGACAGAATCTCCACGGACAAGAACCCGTGAATACTTTCTCCACGCACTTTCAGATGAAAGCTGGCTCGAGGGTTGACCCACCTACTGTCAAAAATCGATGCAAAACAGTCCTGCTCGTTCCCTTTCTCTTTCTCTGCTCCTCCTCTCGATCGGCGGCTCGCAGATCCCTCGTCATTTCGTTTACGTCCACTCTGCTCCACTTTGCACTTCACAGAACCATCAAATACACGTTCTGGAAGCGCCTCTGCCGTTTTTAATGCCTGCTAACTTCGATTCTTCTTTCAGGAGAGACAGACGGAGGGAGAAAGTTTTCAATCGAAAAGAAATGTGCATTTGGAAACGGCTGAATTTTTGCCTATTCGCTATTCAATTCCTGAGGAATCTTCTCGCCAAGAATCGACATTCCATGAACCGTCCTGCCAAGAATCGAATGTCCGGGAACGTTTCTATTTATTCCAAGAACTGCATTACCGGCAGGTCTAATCGCTGGGACCAGTAGTTCAAGATCTCTGGGCCTTGCCCCTGACAAAGACGCTTTGGCCATTCCGGGCCGTCTATTTTTTCTTACAAAGAGCCATAAAACAGTGAAAGTGGCTGCACCGCGTCGAAGGTGTGTCGCGAAAGAATGTTTCAACCGCGTCGAACAGTCGTCTCGCGTGTCTCTGCAATTTTACAGACACCCTGCTCTCCGCCGTTTGTTCACCAACGAAAGGGAGTTTAGATAATCATCTTCTCCAAGCCGTTAAACCGAACGACGGCATGCCATTAAATCAGAGCAACGTTGTTTCTTCCACGCCGCAGAACGCAATAAGGCAGCGTTCAGAATTTGCTTTAGAAATTCGTACCGCGCCGATTTCTCTTTTACCGACCTGAACGAGAAAACCGATCGAATAATTATTCACGATATTCTGTCGAAAAAAAAGCCGAGGAATCAAGAACAAGTGAAAACAGCGTTGACCACATTCAAGCGGACTCCCCTTTTGGGGAGAAAAACCTCTTGAGAAGGCTGCAGGAGTCGGGACTAGTTTCTCCGGCGATTGTTTCCAACCACTGTACGACCAGTTCTTTTAGAAAATTCATTCAATCCCGTCCGATAAGAACGGTTGCTCACTTGTAAAAGCGGTCGAACGATTCGGAAAATCATTTTCCTATCGTGCAATGCAGAAACTATAATACCCACGGCACTCCGTTCAAGTGTAACCTTTTTTATCGACAGGTAAATCACCTTTCGGCGCGCACAATGGGCGAAGAAGCATAGAAGAATGTCGCGGAGGTCGGCAAATGGTAAAAAAGGAATGGGGACCGAGGGCTTGTGATTCATCGAACAGTGTCCCTCAGTCGCGTTCTTCGGAATAGTCTGCTTTTAATAAGAGGCCGAGCTGGTTCACGACTCTCACTGGTTTTTCTTTTGCACAGGCTGCAAGAATGCGGCGCGCATCTTTTCCCGTTTCGCCTTTCTTCTCTCTTGAACGGTGCAGGAGAAAGGGAGACCGGCCGTGGTACCGTAAGTCCACCTTTCTCTCATCTCGACCGACCAGCTGCGTTATTTTCAGCATCCAAGCTACTCCACTTAAGCAAAATTCGTACGACGAGTGTCGCCGGCCGATTCCATAGACACCATTGACCTTCCTCGATTCGCCATGGCCTCACAGGGGCTTGGGTTTTCGTTGCCAGAAAAGAAAGGCTGAAGAAGAATATTCATCGAATCTTTTCGATGGAAACACTTATATTGTACTTTGTTCAGATTTGCTGGGCGGTCCTTTAAAGATTGATTATAACTCTGCGAATTTCCTGCATTTAATAGTTCAAGTAATGTAAAAGGAAATTCTTTGCTCAATTAATGTCCAATTATCTTGCTATTTCGTTCGTCCACGGATAAGTACAATTTTTGTATCTTTCATCGAATATTCGCCTGGTAGACTGTTGCATTTTAACGGTGGGAAATTGCGTTTCAGCTGGTTATTTCGTTCGTTATTTTTACGAATAGCGTTTTTCTCGAGCTTCCTCGCGATCTGTTCTCTACTTCTGTCTGAAAGAAATTGGGTCAGGCGCTCGGCCTCGCCCACTGGTACCAGTCTGTTTTACCGACGCAGCGTCGCATCTCCGACCCGCGAACACTGCAGCAGTGTTTCTTCCGAAATTGTGGGGAATTTGTGCAGGGGGAATACCGACACCACCAAATACTTTGCCACGACTTTTCCATTACTTTTCAATTGTTCTAGCAATTCAAATTAGATCCTCGCCACATTATCGTATTACAATAATTACGCAAGTAATTTTCCTTCGCAGGATCCATTAAAAGAGAGCCACAAATCGGAAGTAAATGGCAGCCAACCGAAGGAAGAGATAAAAGCTGCAGAGGTGCAGACATTGACCACTATAAATCCGCAGGAGAGGATCTTCGATTCGTCGGGAAATGATAAATTCGTTGGAAAAGAGAAGGAAGAAACCACGGCGGCGAAGTTCGTCAACAGAAAGGAGGAAGATCGCAGACTGGTTGGTATCGGTCGAAGAAGAAAGAAATAATTCCGATAAAATTGCTCGGACCGAATGGCTAATCGATTTACTTTTGAACGACCTGGAGGGACGTAGTTCTCCTCGCTTTCCCTTCCTGATCGCTGGAAAGTATCATTCACTTTCGATGCCACGAGCGCCGACGACACACGTTGAAAAATATCTGTGTCACAGCGTTCGGCAACAAATCGACCGGAAAATTCGTCGAAAACAGGAAGCGAGCGTTAATTCCTTACGTCAGACATTCATATCGTCGCGAATACCCCGCACCCCCATAGGCAATAACACTCCGACGACGCACCTTTCACTTGGGCGTAGAAGGAAACGTCCTGGCACGCAATTATTGTATTACGCTGTCCAGGTGCATTGCTATCCATTTGTTTTTTATACCAGAGACCACGTACCGTGAGAATCGATAGCCAATCTTCCAACGAGCAATTGTAACCTATGTTTAAAAACGTCTGCGTTAAATGTTCGACAGAATATTTAATAGTAATCGAATACCCCACCTTTCAGAACGAGGCTCAGGTATCCAAGCAATTGGTCCAACCGTACTCCCTGCCCCTGAAGTCGAGAGCCGTCGACGGATCTGTTGGTCTCAACGAATCCCTCAGTAGCATCCCCAAGTCGACAGAGCCGACGCAAAGGCCGGAGAACGAGACTGTGGTCGTACAGGTGGAATACATTCCTTCTCAAGAAATACCGGTGCAAGAGTCGAGTTCGACAGAGAGACATACAGCTGGTCAGGAGAATAGTCCCAACGACCTGGCCCAATTCAGTCCTGACGGAAGCTTGAACGTCGACGAGGTTGGGGACTTCGGGCAACGAGTACGGTCTTCCTTGCCCAGACAGAGAAACAGGACCTCGTCCTCCTTGGAGGACCATAGAAAATCTCACAGAAAGATCGTCAGGTCTCACGGTCTGAAAAGGCTAAACACTTCGGACAGTAACTCCAGTGTGTCGTCCAAAGATCGGCTTTCCTTCACGCTGTCCAAGTCCGCGGACTCGCTGAAGGGCCCAAGCAGGAAGGAAACCGACGAAGTGTATACCGAAAACGTCTCCACGATTAAGGATGTCTCGTCGTCTGTCTCGGCTCCGATAACCTCGGTCTCCCTGGGCAAATTCTCTGGGCCCATAGTGGTGCCGGATTGGCCACGTCACAAGAAATATTCGCATGCAACGACGGCGGGCCCAGACGAGGCTAATCGGGCAGCAAAGTCGACCCTGGCTCCGGCAGAGGGCCCAAGATTGAGGATCGCGGACAATGGCTATCTAGCCGCCTCTCAGATCGCGTTGAATCCTCTCCAGGTCGGAGTCGCCCTGATGAACGCAGGGCAGGATATAAATCTGATCGACGACCAGGCGACCAAGTCCGATCTGACCGCTGAGAATAACGAGAATGAAAGTTTCGTTCAGAACGACACCCCCGACTCGAGTCTCGGTTATCAGAACGACCAGGTGTCTCAGCAGGAGCAGGCCTCAGAAGTGGTGGCACTGAATGCTCCTAGTCGATCTGTGGAGATCCAGAAATCCGTGGAACTATTCCACACGGCGCCTGTCCAAGAGATTCACTATCCGGCAGAGTACGTCCCGAACGTCCAGCAAACTCTGCTGAAGCAACGATTCCAGGAAGACTACAGAAAGCCGTCCAGGGCCCAATTTAAAGACAGAAGGCCCAGCCAGAGTATCGTCTACAGGTACAACGAAATTGCTGACGAAGGTGTCGCTGCCAGCAACCAAGACCGTGGTCGTTACGAGTACAACGTGAATGAGAACGACGTCATCGTGGACCACCGTCTGCCAGAAACGAAACCTGTCTACGAGGTCGCAGAACAGGTAGACAATAATCCTCGGTACGATCAGACAACAGTGACACACTCCAAAGTCCACGGAATCTCCGATATTTCGCAGTCGACTCGGTTAATAGATAGCCTGTCCAGCCTGGCGAACCTGGACAGTCTTCAGGATGCCCCAGATGGGCCTCAAGTGTTCCCGAACACTGCCACAAACGAGGGGCCCAACGAACTAAGGCTGCTCATACCTGTCTCACAGCAGTATCCTGCGGAGAAGACGCCTTATCCGTCGCACCAAGTCGATCTGGCAGACAAGAAGCTTCCGTTCTCCGTAGAAAAGATCATAGAGAAGCAGGTGACGATCCCCCAGCCGTTCCCGGTACACGTGCCGGTGGACAGACTGGTGGAGAAGCAAATTCGAATCCCGTATCCCGTTCACGTGGAGAAGGTGGTCGAGAAGAAGGTACCGTTTGCCATTCAACGATTCATTATACCTATGCCGATACACTTCAGGATCCCCCAGCCAGTCCCCGTTCCGGTGGAAAAGGTTATAGAGAAGGCTATACCCATTCCAGTCCCATTAGAGAAGAATGGACCGTACTCGCTGGGGACCACCAAGCTGATTAAGACTGGCCCGATTTACAACGCGCAGAACGATGGTAATTATCAGCCGTTGTTGATCAGACAGAATTACCAGCTGCCATTGAGGTACGCTTATGGGACCGAGAACGATCAGAATCATTATAATATGACGGGACAATTTTATGGGCCCGGTCACCATTACTTGGCACTGAACAGGCCTGTCGTTAGGCAACCCGTGATACACTCGCTGCCAAAGAAATACGGGCCTTACAGCGTTCAGTACCCCCATTCAGCAAGTTATGTGCTGAGTGGCAACGGTGGCGGTTATGGACGAACGCCGGCCGATAAGGAGAAGATTAACGACGAATACGTTGGTCCCGTGCCAAGGAAAGTGTTGCAGGGTTCCATCGGGATACAGTCCAAGTCCTTGTACTCGTCGCCAGAAGTTCAGGCCACATTGAGAAGGACGAGGCAAGAAACGGGGAACACCGGTAGTTTTAGACAGTCGAAGATGGAGTACGGCTTTAAGCCACCCATGGTACCCTCTGTGCAATACGACGAGCAGACTGCGAGCAAAGTAAATTAGTCTCCGGTATAGGAAGAGTTTTTATTTCTGTATTGCTTTATGGGAGAATACTTTATGAATGCCCCAATGCTTGTGCCCGAGTTTTCTGCTGTTCTAAGAGTTTGCTTTCGATAGGTTTTCAAATTTCTCTTGGCTCTGGTTTAAGAGAAGTTTAACTTTAAGACAAGTTTGAACTCCTGATTGCTCTTTTGCGGAAAATCGGAGTTCAATTATTCGAGAGTGAGATGATTCTTCTCTCCGGTGAGTTTATGTTTTACTTGGAAAGAAAAATAGAGACAGATGCGTTAGGCTCTCTTGACAATTATTTTAGGCGAGTCGTATCTTAATGATTATCAATAGGATGTAAATATAAAACAATTAAAAATGTATTATATTTATTGCACATGCAGCCACGTTTTTCGAAATATATTGCGTAATAATTAGGTCAAGAGATTTGGTGAATTTCGACGTACGTTACACTTGTGATTTTGTCAAATTAATTATATTTTAGATTGTAAAGACTGATACATAGCGTAAGGATGCACTTCAGAAGTAAGATGTTATTCGAATTGAAGTGCATGATAATGGAAAAAATTTCAATATAAATTTACTTCAATCTCAAGTGTATTAATTAAAATGCATGAATGTATAAGTACTTAATTAAGCATATTTAATACTTTTTCATTTGATATGAATTGTGACTGTTAGAAGTGTATTGTAATTCTTATGTGTTTAATTATATACAAATAGTTTAATCCGTTTTTTACATCTGTTATTCCTAAATATACTAATTTTATTCCAATGAATTCTTGTTTTAATTCTTATCAGTACATCATCTGCTTATACTCCCCAGGGTCCACGCTTCTATTTTCAATTTTCTCGTCTTCTGGACACGCTGGAATAATGCTCGAATACTTAAAATGAAGGTAAAGGATGCTGCTCGTGTCGAATGAAAGAAAGGAAATAAGAAGGATAACAATTTCAAGCTGTATCAAGTGCACCATTTAAACATAAGAAAACGTCTCGCTTATTCCCAAGAATCTCTAACGAAACGTTACTAAAGAAATACTCATATTGCAATTGCATAAAGGAAAGGGAACAATATAATTAGAATGGTCTCTCGTTTATGAATGTGTGTATATATTATCGTAAATACAGTCGATATAAAACGTCCTCGTGTTTCCGCGCGATGTCAATCCACAATATAGACATACAAACTCGCGTGTTGCCTTATCGTAGTAAGATCGCGTATAAAAAACGGATTATTAGGATGAACTTACTTCTACCGCCGTAAGAGAGTCGTCGGTTCCCTCCCCTTACGAGATTTGGCGAGCTTAACTTCAATTAATTATCCTCGAGGTCGTAGGATCGTCCGCAATAAAAAAAGGGAGCGTCAGCTCGTTTAAAAATCTTGTTAACCGCGAGCAATCTCGTAGAAAAAGAAGAGAAACGATTGCACACTTATTCGAGAAGATCCTACGAAAGCTCTTCTAGCCGTGGATCCTTCACAGTCTACCACGAGTTCTCGCCTGAATCGACTAAGTACTCTGACTCAGGAAAACTCATTCTACATACACGCTTTCGTATCGATCAAATCCACCGATTCTGAACACCCTAATCATGGTTCCCGCGCAAAAAATAACTCGTCTCTTTCACATTGAACACTACGCCACGCACCGGCCGATCTCTTATTTTCATTCGTGCATCACCTGAAGAATTGAAGTTCGGTAAAAGTTTTATCTGTTCGCTCTAGTCCGTCAAGATTCCGTGACTATTTTCAACAGGTATGATATTCGTCGTCGCAAGCCACTGACTCGGTCTTCGACGCCCCTAATACTTTGATTCCTCAGTCATTCGGTTGCACGACCAATCCTTGCAGCTGATGCACGAAGGAAAACGAACAGATTCAAGCACAGGATATCTGTTTTTATTCAGGAACCGAAAACCTTATTCATCGACGTGCACGAAAAACGGATGAAAGAAGCTAAGTGGCATTGACTTAGGCGATTTCGGTAAGCACTTGTTCGGCTTCGTTTGAAGGATACCGATAAAAACTACTGTCGGCATGGATCCCCGATCGCTCCCATACGATACAAAACGCCGTGGAAAAGTTACAAATAACTCCTTTTTTTTTTATCCCTTGCTTAGTCGGCCAAGCGATATTACTCTGAGCAAATTTGTTCCACGAATTCGAGACCGTGCTGCAACGAAACTGCGCGTGCAAAGGAAGTTTCATTAGAAAAAGGCTCTGGTACAAAAAGTGGATACATGGAAAAATATTTTTCAATTAAGCTTCTTTTAAGACCGGACAGGTGTCGTTGCAGCGGCCAGCGAATTCTTTCGTTCACGATGGATATGTTCTTCGATGCGAATCTTCCAAACATACCCAGTGTCACGGAAATCATGCAACCCATAGTGGAGTAATAATACAGACACACCGATCGAACTATGGCTCCCATGATCTTCCAGGCACTTTACACGAGAGAGAAAAGGACCGAAAAGAAAATGAAAAAAAAAAGAAGAAAGAATTTTGCACTACCTGACACACCTAACGAGTGAAAATCATAGTAGAAACGTCTCTTCTATAGAGAGATTGTTTAATCGGTATGACGCGAATTTCATTCACGTTTTTACCCAGGCTAATTGAGAATTTCCCTATCGTTCCTTCACTCGTCCTGTTCGATACCTAATTTAGATCCTACGACTTAACAAAGTTCACGCGAAAGCTCTCCTTTAGCAGAAAAATATAAAAGTCAATCTTACTGAACACAAAGATTCCGTACATAATATTTGGTGCTTATCGTACCCTACTACCGGGTAAAAAACATACAAAGGAAGTCCCCCTTACCCCCCCTTAATAATAATAAAGAAAACACATACATCGTACCTAAGAGCTACAGAATACTCTGCGTTTGTGAAAAAAATCATCACTCAGGCTCCTGGATTTTGGATCTTAGATCTCAATAAAATATCATAACAAAGTAGCTGTACTCTACTCTCCCAAATCTCGTTCATTTTCACGCACACACACACTCCCTGTCTCTCCCTCCCATTTGTGCTAATTTCTTGCGATGATAACGCATACACGACACGTTTCTATAAATCTACCACTTACCCGATACGAATTCGCGCTTAATACAGAAAAGAAAAGAAAATGTGGTTCATCGAACACCGTTATACCACTACGTACGGCGATGGTTTTACAGAAGCACGGTGTGTGATGAATACGATTAAAATTCTAATCTACTACGGTGCGCGTGATAACCAAACAATAATACCGTGCGAATATTATCTTTGGAATCGTGAAACTTGCTGGTACGTCAGCAAATACATTCATACAGTTCCCTTGAACTAATGCAAAGTTAATGGATGATTGCTAATGGTTTCGTTGCGGCGTTTCGGGTTCACCAAAATGGCCGCCGATGGTGCCGAACGATTTCATCTCTTGTCAGATGTGACACGCGGTTCCCCCCCCGCGTAATTCTTCCTCGAATTGGCGGAGGATATAATGAGTACAAAAGAGGATATATGAAAAGATGATTCATAGAGAGTCTTTTTGATCACTGTATCACGCGATACAATTGATTGTTTCGCTGCTTCGCGTAGGCATCTTAATACTTTCTCTTAACGCTCGCCTAACTAAAAATGCAAAATATATATGTATACGCTATGATTTCTATTCCACACGATAACCCGATCAAAAAAACCTGATCAGCGATACGATTATTGTGCAAATTATCACATTACGTTCGTATTAGACGAAGAAGAAGAAGAAGAAGAGGAAGAAACAATTTATCCCTTTCTCCCCGACAATTGAATGATAGAAAAGAAAAGAAGAAGCTATTACTCCGTGCAGGGTTGCCCGGCAGAAATGCGCAACAAGAGAATTCAATTATTTTACGCAGAGTAAAGTAATGAAATGATGGATCGCTCCCTAGAATTAGTAACCTAAGCTATAAATCTCACCCTGTATAATTCTAAGTTAATCAACGCAATATCTATATATAATTTCCATTCCAACATATCTTCAACGATAAAGATAATAATTATTTCTGCCGGGCAACCGCGTAACTGATTTCCACGTGGATGCTCCAACGGGACACGCGCCTCTCCTCCTAGACACATCAAGAAACGTATTCAAATACCATCCTCGCTCTACGCTATCCCTAAAATAATAAATAAACGTTGCATTAATATCGTCTGAGCACGGACAAAGAACGAAAAAGTATTTTTCAAAAGAATAAAAGAAGGGAGAAATTCTAACCCAACACGCCAAACCCCCGCCCAGGCGTGATCCACGAAGATGCTTCCACGTTCAGGCATCCTCTCTTCAAATCCAGAACTTAAACCGCCGCCGTGTCGTCCGTGCTTCTCAATAAAGCGGCCGCCTTCACCACGTCGCCGCCACACTGATTCAGCATAACCTTGCAATCCTCCAATCCAACGAAATTGTTCTCCCTTTTCAGCAATCCCTGCAAACGTTCCAGCTTGATGGCAGCCAGCACGACCCAGTCGGTCACGTTCAAAGCGGCTATGCACGACTCCGGGGTCGACTGCTCGTGCAGCACCTTCATCATGATCCGAACTTCGTCCGACTGTTCCCCGTTTCGGGGACCGCGAGTTCGTCTAGCGTTGGGCCCGTCGCAAGCAAACTCGAGCAGGTCCTCGCAGGACACGTGGTCAGACTGTCTTGACAAGTCGCTCGTCCTGCCTGGCACCTTCTCGCTGGATAACCTGTTGTAGGCACCTGTCAGGCCCGCAGAATGGAAACTGTCGTTTGAATCTGTAACGGAGGACTCCTTCGTGATCTCCGGCTGTTGCTTGCCAGCGTTGCAGCACGGCTGTGAACCATTCTCTGAATATTCCCCGTAGTCGAACTGCATCATGTAGTTTGAAGGCCTCTGGACCGACGGCGCCCTTTTGGATGGCTGCAGTTTATTGGTAGAGGGGTCCCCCTTGGCGGACACCGCGGAGTCTTCAGATTTGTTGGACCCCGTTGGCGTGGAGTTCCTGCTGGCTTCCCCTGTCTCGTTGTCCTGCGTGCATTTTGAAGCGGAGCTCCTCAGCGAGCCCTTCGACTCCACGCTGATCTTCCTCTGGAGCCGTTCCGTGGAGGAGTCGCTGGACTGTGCGTCGCTGCCCTCCTGCAAGCTCTGCCGATACTCCGGGGTGTCGCAGTCGATCAGGTTGTCCGAGAACTCGAGCAAATCCTCAGAAATGACGCTGAACCGGTGCAACCGGGTCTCGTCGGCTGGCAGGGAGTCCAGGGCTGCCAATTCCGAGTCTATACGCTGCTCGAACTCCTCCGGACTGGAAAGACACGATACATGATTGACAACTTTGTTGATTAATACAATCGCCACTGAAAGAACAATCTTAAAGCATTCCCAACCTATTTGCCGAAGTCTCCGACGAGTAGTCCTCCTGCAGGGATCCGCTGGCCACGGGTGAACTAGTGCTCTGCAAGTTCCCGTCGACCTGGTCCTCTATGGGCGGCGTGGTAACCGCCATCTTGGCCAGGGTCCTCGTGACTCCTCCGCCGGGTATGATCAAAGGATGCTTCCTCTGGTGCCTGGGAAGGCTGGACTTAGGCTGCAACGTTTTAGACCGATCTCTAGGCGGCAACGGTATAGGATTCTCGTCCACGTTGCTCTGATTTTGATTGTTCTCTATCTCCAAGGCTGAGTGGTGCCTCTCCAAGTGTCTGGACTGGGGCAAAGGTGGCGGTGCGTGTGGCGGTGGCGGCGCCCTGATTTTTGGCAGGGTCCTCGAGCCGCTGTTGTAAGCGTCGAAGTGGAACTGTTCGCTGGACAGGTCCTCCTGGTGGGACACAGGGTGGCCCAGTGTGGCGTGCTTGTTCCCGCGGATCCTGGGCCTGACAATTGGGACACCCGAGCGCAACATTCTCAATGGGTTAGTGTCCGGCGTGGCCTCGATACTGGGTGTCTCCACGAGGCTGTTGTACACCTCCTTGGCCTCGTCCGACAATGTGGCCTAAACAAGTCGTGGGAGGGGATAGATTCAGGGAAGAAGAGAACAGAAATTAAAAAAACGAAAATAAGAAATAAAGGGAAACAGAGCGAATGAGAAAGACAGTGAGTGAAAGCGGTAATGACAGAAATGCCCTTGTAGAGACGTGTACACGGACCAGGATCCTCTCCGAAACGAAAGGGACAACCCATAAGCGTGTTTGGGAGAGACTTGGCGTCTCGAGGTACAGGTCGGTGTGAAGGGGAACCAAAGGCTGACGTACATTCGACGACATAGGCCCACTAGTGATGCTACTCTAAACGAAAGGGATGCTCTGATTGTTCTGTGTCTCCGCGTATGTGGGTCGGGTATATTCATATTGCGTACGATAGGTGCATGACTTTACGATTAACATACTCTCGTTCCAGCCCATCTCCGAAGTACAAACGGTATAAACGTGTAAATGCATCCAAACGTATTAACCACTAGACGATATTATTCTGTTAATTAGTATGTAACATGCAAGCATGCTAAGCGTATGTGACACGAACCGTCCGGGGACAGCCCTTCGTTAAGTACACTGTATATTGTCCAGAGTTTCGGGATGCCTATGTATTTGGTAGTGATCCAAGATCCCAAAATGTGTCACTATTGAGCAAGGTTTTACGTGATTGTGATAGGGTCGACAGAATTCCATTGCCAAGGGAAACAAAAACATTGCCGTTCCATGGATGACACATTAAAGGTATCGGGGCCCCAGATCATACGGAAAGCGTAGCAAGAGACAGGCCCTGCGATATTTAGGGGGCTGGCGACGGGGGGAAAGTCAGTATATCGTTTGTGAACTCCGGGTACTCTGAACTAGTGTCGGAGTCTAGGTCAGAGTTACTAGTGAACGTTAAACTAGAACTGGGGGCGCTCTCCGGCCATGACAGCAGGTTATTCCTAGAGGAAAATGGCGGCGACAGTGAATTTAAGAAGCTGGTAGACGGCGGCGGGGACTTCCCGCAAAGTTCTATCGACGAAAATCCCCTGGCAGTCTCCGGGTGGAGGAAGTGGCTCTTGTTCTTGAAGTTGAGCCGCAGATTGTGTGGAAGCTTCTTGTGGCGGCGTTTGTAACGCAAACGGCTCCTTATGTCCGTTTCCGAATGGGAAATCGAGTCAGAGTCCTCGCTGGAGTCGTTCGTCGGATGGAAGGACCTTCTGATGTTCTTCAAGGGTGGCTTCCTGTTCTCCGACAGGGAAGACGTTCTGTGCCTGTACATGTTGGTCGCCGCGTTCATTTTCTCCAGCAGCACGTCGGTCTTCTGCAGTTCCTTCCTCGTGTTGTCGTTTTGGTAGAGCTTCGGGGGCTCGAGGATGTGCTGATGAATACTGGGGCTAGACGGCGGGTTCGCGGGCCTCTGCGACGTCAGATTCAGCTTCATGCTGATCTGCGGCTGGCACTGAAGAGGAATGTTCAAGTCCAAGTGCTTGGGCTTCTGGATGGGAATGTTCAGGCTCCTCAGCGGGGTCTGGGCCTGGCTGGAAATATCCAGGTTCCTCATGTTCGTCACCAATGACTTGGGTGGGGCGGCCTCCATGTTCCTAGAGTTCTGCGCTATATTCTTGCCCAGCTGGATCATGTTCTGCGTCAGTTTACCCAAGCCGAAGTTCAATCCCTGCCCCTTCTTCGAGTCCAGATAGTTCTTCACGCACTCCAACCCCGACACCTCTCTCTGATACTTCTCCGCCAGCAGCTTGCTGTTCAACTCCACCTGGTTGTTCGCCTCTGCGTCCGACTTTCGTCTGAGCCTCTGGAAGTTCACGCGAAGGCTCTCCGAGCTGCTGTAAACCGGGGATTCCTTCTTCTCCGACTCGGCGATGAACAGAGGATTGTTGGATATCACGAATGGAAAACCATCGTGCCCGTTCTGATTCTGTTCTATCTTGCGGAAACTCTGGATGTTGATTCTCACGGCGTCCATGTTCCCCCTTGGACTGTCGGAACCTCCGCCAGCTTTCAAGTTAGCCTTTATGCTATCCGTGGATCCGTATATGGAGCTTTTGC